>CM060968.1:65330606-66718106 GCA_030765045.1 Tenodera sinensis
ACTCATTTATTCTCTCATACTTGCACCACACACACACACACACACACACACACATAACACACACAATAACACCCATGCTCGAGGCGGGACTCGAACCCGCGACTCTGCGCAGCGGAGCGCAAAAGACGGGCTATAGCGACCACGGCTACGGGGGCCGAACATGTTGGAAGGAACAAATAATAGCCAATGCAAAAAGAGAAGTCATTGTTACAAACATGGTTTATTATTCAATATTTTTCTGACTTTCTTCTATGTACTTTTTAGGCTCTTATTTTTCATAAGTAATGAAATCTCCTGCAAGTTAATTTTTGCATGTTGTGCTGTAATAAGATTGATCTAATACATGATACCTTCACAAATCAATTGCACTCTTTACACTTACTTTATATTACCCATTAGTTTCATGTTTTGAAATATGTAGTAAAACCATTTCTACATTAGCTTAACATGAAGTAGAAGAAAAATCTGACGTGCTGCACTCACATGACTTTCTATACTCTTGTACCAACTATTCTTATAAACCGTTATTCCTCTATTCATAGTATTCCAGATAAGCATTTGCGGAAATTATCTTGTTGCTAATTGTCTTGTAAATACAAGGGAAATATGGCTTTGAGCGATAAATCTTTTAAAGCTGGTCACTATATGAAGGCTTTGAAATTATGTTCTCTTTGCACGGCCAAGAGATAAAAAAGTGAATAACGACCTCCCATTTGAGAAAAGCCTAAGTATTGCAAAACCCACACAGATAACAAGGAATATCTCTGAAATGGTTCATTCCACAAAAAAAATATAATAATAATAATAATAATAATAATAATAATAATAATAATAATAATAATAATAATAATAATAATAATAATAATAATAATAATAATAATAATAATAATAATAATAATAATAATAATAATAACAATAACAACAACAACAACAACAACAATAACAATAACAATAACAATAACAATAACAATAACAATAACAATAACAATAACAATAACAATAACAATAACAATAACAATAACAATAACAATAACAATAACAATAACAATAACAATAACAATAACAATAACAATAACAATAACAATAACAATAACAATAACAATAACAATAATAATAATAATAATAATAATAATAATAATAATAATAATAATAATAATAATTTGGACATAATTTGTGTGTTTTAACGAAATCTACATTGTGTAGTAAGATTTGATCTATCTCTTGCGGTTTATCAGTTATGCAAAATTCATCAAGAGTAAACAGGACCACATGGGCTTAGCCAGAGAATTCAAAATATACATTTCATTTGCCATAAAAATAACTCAAACATATGGCATTTTAATCAAAATCGTTAGAGCCATTTTTGAGAAAATCAACATTTTCCAAAAATGTTCCATGTAAGGGGTACTTTAGGGTGGATGAATTTTCTTCAAAATCTTTGTGTCGCATCCTTGAAAGATATTAGACGTAAATGCCAACTTTTTGAGTTATGCTGTTCAACTACAGACACACACACGCGCGGACCAGTTTCTAAAAATGTTCTTTTTTTATTTTTTTATTCAAGTGGCCTTACAATACATATATTTCCGGTGAAATCTCAACATCGAAATTCTGGATCGAAGAGAATATTTCCTCTACTTACTATATGTAATAGAGAAAGTAATATGTTTTTTTTTTTTTTTTTTTTTTATTTGGTACAGGAGTAGAGAAAGTCATGTGAGCGCACACATCAGAATATTTTGTTTAATGTTTTCTCATCGAGGAATGTTATTGCAAAACATATACTTACATATGTACATACGTCCATAGTATTTAAAACAATGTATGGAAAGCTTCAAATAATATTATAACCTACTCAAAAAGAAGCAAAATAATCTCATTATTCATTTTATGGTGTTTAGTAGTTTAACTATAACTTCGAGATTTTAATGATTTTCACAGAATTCTGGCGGGACACTATGGCAACCCAAGCATAACGCATCTGTATAACCTTGTATAGTGATTATAGCATTTTTGTGTTTCGTGTGTTAATGACATCAGACACAGAAACTGTAGACATTCCGCCAAACACAACAGCAACAATGGAAGACGCGGGCTTTCCTAGTCGTAGCCAAATTGTTTTTAACAATGTTGTTACCTAGATTTCTGAACTCAGTTGCTTTCCTAGCAGTAGGAATGCGCCCCTTAAGATGACGTTTCATTGTTTTGCATCCAAACCTGGTAAAATCACCTACAGCAATGATGAAAAAATATCATGATACAATCACGTGTTTGCAGTTGGCAAAACTGTTATCTAGTATTGTCGAATAGAAGAGGCTCGGGAAGTGGCGGTTAGTTGGCGGGAACCACAGGCGGGAACCCTCAGTTGGCTCGCGGTAACCGTACTGAGAAGTACCTCAGTTGGCTCGTGGTAACCGTTCTGAGAAGTGCCTATTTATATAGGAAATTAATTTAAAGATGTTCAGTCTATTCTCAGCATTGCTGACGTTGATACAATATGAGGATGTGTCCGTAGATAACCAGGTTTTTAAGATGCATTACAGAGTTACGACAATACTGTTGCTGGCGTTATCCATACTTGTAGGGTCAAAAGAATATTTTGGTGAGCCGATCCGCTGTCACATGCCTGGGGAAAAGATCTCGGACGTTATTGTGGACATGTATTGCTGGATCCGATCCTCATTCACGGTGGACAAACTACAACATGGTATGTATTAGAAACATTCATTCTTTTTCTCAGCAAGAGTATGTAATATCTACCTTGAGTTATATGGGCGGGGGCTCCGCAGATCTCTGCCTGCAGTTTGAGTCGTGCACAGTTAAAACTTAAGATGAGCTTACATAGTTTTAAAATGTATTAAGACGTTTAATTTTAACTTAAAAGCAATGTTGAGGGCCGCTTGGTTCAGCTTAGTGTGGATACATATTTCGGGGTACTCTATTTGATGCCTTTTTGCAACGTCGGAATTATGATTAACTTCTTAACATGATGGGACGTAACGTGAAGTTAAGAAATGCTATCGTTCTGAAGGTCTAATTAGAATACCCTTTAACATAACAGAAATTAGTTGTGATTTGGAAGTCTATTCAGGCTACTGCTTGATACGATTGGTTCTAATTATTACGTGATATCAAACTTAATGTAAAGCTAGTTACCTACATGCTGTGTAACGTAAAAAGAAAGAAAAGTTTGGCAGTGTCAGTTACGACACGTTACGTTGAATTAATCGTAACCCCGCCCAGACCGCTGGATTGGCAGTATTTTGATTTGTCGTACTCGTTCGCCCCATTTACACCGCAATTTGTTATATAATACCCATATTTCCAATCTGCATTGTTGGGGTTTAGATATGCGGACCCTACGGCTACGCTCTGTTGTCACTCCGTCTTCGGCCGAAACTGCTTCACCCCTCTTCTTATAAAAAAAGTTCTGGGCTACGCAAGCTCTGCATTTGCAAAATGCATGGAGAGCTGGAGGAAACAAATATCATTAGGGCTTCAAGTGAATAATAACACGACACTAATAATAAAAAATTTGGTAAATATAATTATAACACGATACTAATAATAAAAAATTTGGTAAATATTTGTTTATACAGGTTTACCTCTTTTCAGTGGTTGGCTTGCAGTCCTGTTCCAGTTTTCCCCTCTTTTCTTCATGGCTTTCCCTTCCAATGAAGATGGACCCTTCCTCATTTGTTCCGACGAGAAGTCGATCAGCTAATAACTTTCTTTGGTAATCTTTCTTCTAGCATTCTCTGAATGTGACCTCACCATTTGAGAGCCCTTATTTCTAATCTGTCAACAGTGCTTTCTTCTGCATCCATTCTTGTCCTTATATAGGCATTCCTTACATACTCCATTCTAGATATTCTCATACTTCTCAATCCATCCATTTCTGTCACCAACAGTCTTCTCAATCTTCACTCACTGTCCAACTTTCATTTCCATATGTTAAAATACTTTTAATTATAATTTATGATATATTTAACTTTGTTCTTCTAAGTTATATCCCTACTCCTTGTAAAAATCCATTTAATGAGTTTATTGCCTTTCTAGCATTATTTATTCTGTTGTTGATGTCTTTTTGCTTGTATCTGGTTGGTCTGTAATAGACCCAAAGTATTTGAGTTGTTGGACTTGTTTAATTTGGTTATTAATTTCGATTGTCCCCTTCTCCTCCATACAGTTATATATTCTGTCTTGCCATGTATTTGGTAAATATAAGTAGCTTTTTCTAAGAAACACTATAAAAAAAACACTTTGTTCATGAATCTGAAAGCTACACATCATGACTTTCTGAACCATATCAAAGTCTACTCTATCAATGAAAACAGTTGAGTGATATTTCCTCTACTCCACACATCACTCAGTTATCCTGTATAATAGCGACCTAGCTCCCTCTATTATCTTATATAACAATGATCTGCAAAAAAACATTACTTTGATGTACACATTCTTAACTCTTCAATGAATAAAAAAACATGTAAACAAAATAAAACACCAACACTTATAGCTCTAGGCCTGTTGATGGAAATCATATATCCCCAATAGTGAATAATATTAAAAAAAACTAAACCTCCAGCACAACAACCCATAAAGGGCCAAGGATTGCTGCCTGGCTGCTGTATCCCGCTCCTCTTCCAACTGCAGGCATTATGAGAGGAGTTCAGTACTGGAGGATGGGATGTGGTCAGAGCAACAGTAAATACCATATTTTATAGCGTAATTCCCCCCTTTTTTTGCTCGAAAAATTTGCTTGAAAACACTGGGGATGGAATTATGCAAGTGGTGCTTCTAGGAATTCAGAAAGGAAGGGAAACAATGTTGTTGTTGTTGTTGTTTTCTAGTGCCTTGCATCTGGCAATGAAGCCATTAGCATTCGTGCTTTCCAATACTTTTGAACTGTACTTTCTTCTGATCTTAATGCTTCACAGGTCTTCAAGTGTTCTTCATTCATTTCTGCTGGATCGTTACACAGGACACATATTGGTGAGGCTGAGATACCTATTCTGTAGAGATGACTTGCTAAGCAGTCGTGATTTGTCAATAGTCGGAAGGCTGCAACCGCTGTTTTCCTTGGTCTCTGGGGGATTATATCTGGATTGGAAAGTAGTGTAATCCATTTTTTATCTTTGGCAATTGTTTCTATTTCTTGTAGATATGAATGACAAAAATTTTTTATGATCAAGCGTTTTATTGAGGAATATGAGAAATTGAATTTAGACTTTTGTTTTATTGTTGTGCCTTTCTTTGCAAGTGAGTCTGCGGCTTCGTTTCCCATGACTCCACAGTGTGCTGGAATCCATTGGAGATGAACAGTCTTATTAACTTTTTGGAGTTGTGTAAACATTTTGTAGCATTCTCTAATTTTTGTTGACTTCTTTGTAGTATTTGAACATATTCCCTGAATTGCAGCTTTAGAATCTGAAAGAATTACTGCCTTGTTAAATTTATTTAAGGGAAGATTTAATAATTGTCGGAGAGCAATGTATATAGCCTCTATTTCTCCATCATAATTTGTTGTGTCTCTGCCAACAGAATGATAAAAGGAAAAATGTGAACACGTAACTCCAGCTCCAGTAAGGTTTTCCTTGGAGGATCCATCAGTATATATGTGCAGCCATTCTTCTGTGGGATACCTAGTATTGATTGTTTCCAGAGCTAGAAGTTTTTGTATTTCTTTTGGTGTGTCTGATTTACTTATTTCTTCTATTAATTCCAAATTGAAGGTAGGTTGCAATAATTCCAATGGATTTTCTCTTATAAGTAGATTTTCTCTGGTGTTAGGAATGTTCAATTTGGATTTAATCTGTGTTACCTTTTCTAGGAAACTACTATGAGTTTTAAGGATTGAATGGGGGAGGTTCTCTTCTGTCCATTTAGAGTTTGGCAGTCGTAACATTTTCTCGTGTTGGAGCAATGCTTGTTCTTCTATTTTTGTTGTTATTGATGAGGTCCGTGTTAAGGCAAGCATGGCATCAATAGGTGTGGATTTAACTGCTCCAGTGATTAGGCGAAGAGCCTGATTTTGTATTTGTTCAAGTTTATTGATGTTAGCATTTGCTGCTGTTATTAAAGCTTCAGAACAGTACAAGAGGTTTGGCTTAATATACATTTTGTATGTTGTGTTAAGGACTCTCCTTGAGCAGCCCCATTTAGCACCAGCTAACCTTTTCAGGATTTGCAATTTCTTTTCAACCTTTTCTGAGATGTTTGTTATATGTTTTTTCCAACTTAGCTTTCTGTCGAAAGTGATGCCTAAGTATTTGGCATCATCAACTGCTTTGAGTGGTTTACCATTATAATTTATGCTAACATTAACTGGTTTGTATTTTAGTGTAAATAATTCATTTGTTTTTTCCACATTGATAGTCATGAGGTTTTTGGAGCTCCATTCATGTACTTTGTTTAGGGCTGTTTCTATTCTGTCTTTAATTAATTCAGGTTTTTTTGAAGAGCCTGAAGTCCAAATGATTACATCGTCAGCAAATAAAGCAATTTTGGTTTCTAAAGTTTTTATTATTGATGGAAGGTCATTTATATATATGTTAAAGAGTGTTGTGCTCAGAACAGCACCTTGTGGAAGTCCTCGGTGTGTTTGTTTATATTTGGAAATGTATGTATTATATTTTGTGGCACAAAATCTTTGTGAAATAAACTGAGTTATCCACTTAAGCATGTTACTTTTCACACCTATTGATTGCAACTTATCAACTAATTTATTTCTCCAGACTGAGTCATATGCTGATTTAAAATCAATGAATACTGCCAAGGGAAACAATCTAGTATTATATAAAAGTTATATAGGTATATACAGTAATTTGTGAATGAACTGGGTACATACCACTGTTTCATTGAACCTCCAATATATTGTTTCATTGTTTCTTTTCTCTGACTATTCTGCGGTCTCACTTTCGTCACTATCATCACTTTTTTCATTTATATCTGACTCAGATAACACATCTTCATTTTCACTAATCCACAACATGTCATCAGAACCATTAATGGTACAAGAAATTCCAGTTTTCTTTAAAACTCTTCTTAACAATATGACGACTTGCAACAAACTGACTTAGAAACACGTCTGCAACTTCACATTTCAATTTTATGATACGTTATGACAATGGCAATATGAGTATTTTTGTGGCAAGCACTGCGTCCATTGTTGTCCATGACAGGTACCACTGCATCGATTGTTGTCCATTTCCAAGTCATTTGAAGATCACTCCAATAAGAACAAACCAGGAGAGGAAATTATGCGATGTTTAATAGGTAAATAATTTTTAGTGATGAAAAATCATAGGGGAGGGAAATATGCGAGGGGGGCCTTAGGCGATAAAATACGGTAATATAGTTGTAAAAGGTCCAGCTGACATTGCTAACATCCTCATCACTTTAACACTGTTATGGATAGAGTAATATTACCACAAATTGGCACTAATAATAATATCCCCCATGCTAAATTGATCATGAATGAAATTAGCAGTGGCGGCTGGTGAACAAAATAAGGTGTGTGCTACAGTACCGCACAATGATTACACATTTTATATAATTAGTCTTACCTAATGCCGAAATATAAAGTCCATACGGCGCTCCTTCCGGCTGCAGAACTTATCGATCACCCTGGTATTAAACCCCTCCATGTTAGAAGCGATGCTTTTCTCCATGGACAGCATTGCCAGAGCAGTAAGACGATCCTGTGACATAGTGTTTCTTAAGAACGTTTTTACGCGTTTTAAGCATGAAAAGCATCTTTCTGGCTCAGAAGTGGTCATTGGCGTTGTGATCAAAATTTTTAGTAAAGTTGTAACTTCAGAAAATGAATCTTGCAGACTGTTAGAAATTATGTATTGCAATAGTTGCACAGCCCCGTCAATGTTTCTAAAGTCAGGTCTTGCATACAGAACGCTAAGTTGTGTCTTTAGCATTTTCTTGTTCAGTGTTGTATACGTAGTCACAGCAGTTTGAAGTTCATCCTCAGGAAACTGACTTAAAAAGCTGCCAAAGAATTTAGAGTTTAACAACTTTGCTGCATCGAGATGACTAAGCGACTGAAAACGACGTCTAGCTTCCTCGATAATGCGGTCACACACTTCTTTGGCTTCTATTTTTAGACATTCTACCTTCTGGCGTTTGCTCATTGATTCAGGTGGAATCACAAATATATCATCGGCTGCCTCTCGAATGTCACAGATGCACTGAATGAATGAAGACACAGCATTTTGTACTTTAACAGCCTCAGTTGATCTTGATTGCAGTTGATTATAAAGTACATCAACATGAGGCATTACTCGGTGAAAGAATTTCAACCATGAAAGAAATTTGCTGTCTTCTAAATAACGTCGAAGCCCATTTGCTTCCAGACAAGTCTTATCATGGCCAGAATTTTCCAACTCCGAAAAGCACTGCAGCAATTCTTCCTGATTTTCATAAATGACATTAACAGTTCTGGATCTAAAATTCCACCTAGTTGCAGAACCACCAGGAACTCTTCTAGCCACCGCAGAATCCAGAGCTGCCAAGCGCTGTGGGGATCTCGAGAAAAAGGCAGGAAAAGCAGAGAGATTAAGAAAAAATATTCTGGCAGACTTATTCTGCGAAGCTGCATGTTCCATCACTAAGTTCAGTTGATGCGCATAGCAGTGAATATACTGCGCATTTGGAAACTGAGATTGTACTTTGGCTTGTACTCCACCAACTGCACCACTCATTACTGAAGCTCCATCGTAAGTTTGGGCAATAAGTTTATGGCGTTTATCTCTGAATAGTTCATTAAGCACTTTTAATATGCTTTCAGAAATTGCTTCTGCGTTTTGTCCCTCTGATTGCAAAAAACCCCAAAATCTCTCATATGGAACACCCGTTTTCTCATATCTAAATACTAATACAAGCTGGTTCTGATGCGAAACATCTGTGGTTTCATCTGCCATAACAGCCACAAAATGAGCTTCTTGCATTTCCTCCAGAATCACCTCACGACAGACTTCTAACATACAATCTAAGAGTTCGTTTTGGATGGTTTTAGAGGTCCCTTTGAATATATGGTTTGAGTCCATGTGTTCCTTCACAGCACTATCAATGTTACTTACTAAATCTATAAGTCCTAAAAACACGCCAGGATTTTCAGAAGATTCAGTCTCATCATGTCCTCTCAAAGCAAGCTCAAATGCACCACAAAACTTTATACAGTCAATTATGCGGGACAACACATACCTGTTTTTCTCTACTTGTAGATTATGCTTCAGCTTCGCCTCTTGATAAGCACGGCTTAACTGAGTCACAATATTTGTACTACCTAAAGCACTTAAATCTAGTACATTGTTTAAATGTTTTACATTTTGTTTGTGTTTGTTAATAAGAACATTAATATGTCCTAGGTCTGTCACTCCCGTCGTACTCCACGAATCACTGTTCCCAAAAAGCAAACATGGAAAACAGAAAAGAGCATTTCTTTCCTGACATCCACATATCCATGCATGCTCATAAATTTTGAGGTTAAATCGCCTGGTGTAAGAATTATTTCTCCCTCCTTTTGCAGGTTGCGTGATGTTTAAATGTGGTGTTTGCCTTCCTACCTGCTTCACTTGAACTTTTTCTTCTAGAGTCCTCCTAGAGAAAGGATAATTTATTAGGCTGTCCACAGAATTCATTTTAGCGTACACAACACAGATATTGCTCAGCACACGAAACTGACGTTCATAACCTGAGTTTATGGAGTATTTCGCGGTTATTTGTTGCTGCCAAAAATAAGTAGTGCCAACAGTAATTGCTCCACATGTCCAACTTCCGAGAGTTTTATTCTCTCTGTTGCGTGCAAGGTCTATCACCGGCAACAGATAGTTGTCTCAACACCACATAGATGGCAGAAGTTGTATAACAGCAAGCAAAGTCGTTAGATGACATTGTAATCCTGCTATCTAGCGACTTTGTACGGAAGCAGCATGAATTAATGTGCTCCACTTTATGAGAGCACAACGCTAGGTAAATTCAACCAATAGGAGAACAGATTTCAAAATCGTACACCTATGTTTCGCATGCGTGGATTGGTCTACATTCCCTGCAAAGGACTGAAGAATTTTGTAGCACCCAACGCATCACCTATCTTGTGTATGTGAGGCGTGCATCATCTTCGCACACAATGAGCAAAGAACACTAGCGCGCGGCATATAAAATACTGAAAGTGAAAGAAAATGTGCAATAATAATTGAGTATATGTTTAACACAAAGAAGAAACTATTTTCTGCAAAATAATCATTGTGCTGTAGCACTGTAGCACATATTGACGAGCCGCGCCTGGAAATTAGCATCTTCCTTAAATAATTAAGTGACACTTAATAATTGCAATCTAAAACAAACTGCTTCTCGGTTGGTCCTAATTAAGTACTGGATTATATAGGGTAATAGAGAGAGCTAGGCCAGGCTGCTATAGGTAGCCCATTACTCACCCAATAAACTCTTTCTGCAATAGATCAGTAGGTCATTATATGCCTAAGAATTGGATATACATCCCTTAGCCATAGCCATCTCCTTTGTGCAGCCATTGTCGTGCTCTACTAGCAGTACATCTATTTACAACCTACCCAACATAGTAAAAGAAAGACAATGGAGCATCCAGACAGGAATCTCTGGATATCAGAAAAACCGTATGTTACATCCATCTCACAAATCCCCTTCTTAGTATAGCCTTCCTATTATCATATAGTATTACTATTGTTAAGAATTTCAATCAAACCGTTGCATAAAATAAATTTCTCACTAAGTGCTAATCATCATTTGTAGCATTGCACAATGTTTATAATTGAACATTTGGGTGTGTAAAGTGTGTTGACTCCAATTCTTCATAATAATCCCCTGCATTAAAATACCTTTTGACATATGTAGGAGTATAAATCTAGCTTCTAAACATTCAAATCATGGCTCAATCTAATAAACATTTTGAGGCAATTAGATAGCGAAAACATACAAACCCTGATTTTGGGAAACTGTTTTAACTCTAAAATTTGTTTTTCTCAAAAATAAACTGTCTACAGTTCACCCACCCACTTACCTGCAATATGTTTTGAAACTCCCTGAACAAGAAAAGCCTTTTTGAAAAAAACATTTGTGCACATGCTTTTTCTTGTGTGTGTGAACAGTACTTTTTAAAAACAAAAAGTCACTTAGATACTAAACTTGGTATTTCAGTTCATAATTATTCAAGGATAGAACACAAAGATTTTTGATAAAATTGCCCCACCCTAAACTATACTTTATGTGTAACATTTTTCAAAAATTTTTGTTTTCTCAAAAATGGCTCTAGCAATTTTGATTAAAATACTATATATTTGAGATATTTTCATACCAAATGAAATGTATACCTTGAATTTTCTAGGAATGTCCTCAGAAGTTCTCTTCATTCTGGCTAATTTTACTTAACTGGTACACTGTAAGAGATAGACAAAATTATACTCCACAACAAATGTAGATTTCATTAAAACACACAATTTATGTCAAATACATTTTTTCATGGAGTAAATTGTATCCAAGATATTCTTTGTTATTGATTTGAATTTTCCAATAATTGCATTTTTCTCAAATGGGAAACGGTTATTCATCTTTTCATGTCCTAGATATGTAAAGAGAATGGAATTTCAAAACCATCACATAGTGAGAGTTCTTTGACTACTGCAGTATTCTCTTATTCCTGTTGTACATATAAGAAAATATGTAATAATACCATTTCTACAAAACTCTATCTTGATTAACACGAAGTGGATAGAAGAATAAACAAAAGTTATGTGAGTGCACACATCAGTATTTATTTTTAAGACCTAGTTTCTATTGGAAAAAAAACAATGACCAACCTGCTTGCATTGAGGGATAAGTACAAATCTGATTTTTACTTTATCTACTAGTAAGTGGAGGAAGTACTGTATTCCACCCAAAAATTTGATGTCAAAATTTCACCGAAAATATATGTTTTGAGGCCCTCTGAATAAAAAAAAACCACATTCTTTCTTTCTCTACTGGTAAGTAGGGGAAGTATTGTATTCCACCCAAAAATTTGATGTCGAGATTTCACTGGAAATATATGTTTTGAGACCCCCTGTATCCAAAAAAAGCATTTTTAGAAAAAGGTCCACGTGTGTGTGTGTGTGTGTGCGTGTGCGTGCATGCGTGCATGTGTGTGTGGACAGCATAACTCAAAAACAAAAAGTCGATTAAAAACTAAAGTTGGTATTTAAGTTTAATGTCTTTAAAGGATGCGGCACAAAGATTTTGAAGAAAGTAGTCCCATGCTAAACTACCCTTTACATGGAAAATTTTGTATTTGATTGAGATATTTTTATGGCAAATGAAATGTATATTTTGAATTTTCTGGCTATAGCCCCTGTATTTACCCTGGATGACTTTTGCATAACTGGTAAACCGTTAGAGATCGACAAATTCTTAATATACAAAACCTGTAGATCTGACTAAAACACACAATTTATGTTCAAATAAATTTTCTTGTAGGGTGAACCATTTCGGAGATATTCCTTGTTATGTGTGAGTTTCAGAAAACTTAAAACTTTTGTGAAATGGAACATCGTTGTTCATTTTTTTATATGTTAAGTGTGCAAAGAGAACGGAATCTCAAAGCTTTAAAAGATTTTACTATTGCACAAACCCTACTGTATTCTAATATTCCCCTTGCACCTGCAAGGAAATAAACAAAAAGATAATTTCTGCAAATGTTTATTTCAACTAACACAAAGAAAATAGAAGAACAAGAGTTTGTAAGAATGGTTTGTACAAGAGTAGAGAAAGTCATGTGAGTGCAACACATCAGATTTTTAGAAAAAGGTTTGTGTGTGTGTCTGTCAGCCTCTGGACAGCATAACTCCAAAACAAGGTGTCGGTTAAAAACCAAAGTTGGCATTTAAGTTTAATGTCTTTCAAGGATGCGACACAAAGATTTTGAAGAAGAAGAAAATAGTCCCACCCTAAACTACCCTTTACATGGAATATTTTTCTTCATTTTTCAGTAGTAGTAGTAGTAGTTGTAGTTTATTACTGTCAATTGACTCATACAGAGTGTCTGACACTGTCATACCTATTTACAGTATTTACAAAGTTTACACATATCAAAAATTATTTTATACAAAAGATTTATAATAATAATTATAATAAAAGTAATAATAATAATAATAATAATAATAATAATAATAATAATAATAATAATAATAATAATAATAATAATAATAATAATAATAATAATAATAATAATTATTATTATTATTATTATTATTATTATTATTATTATTATTATTATTATTATTATCTTATTATTTTATCACAATATATACATAGTTTCTAACAATAAAATTTCATACATAGCTTATAACAATTCAAATTACAGTTCATCCACTTTATACAAACATTTATGAATAAGATACTGCTTTAGTTTATTTTTAAAACAATTTTTTGTACAGGATTTAATTTTAGCAGGTAGTTTATTATACAATATACTGCCTATAATAAATGGATCAGTATTTATTTTCTTTTTATTCACTGTTATTCTATGAAAGTCCATATTTGGCCTTGTGTTATGCGGATGTATTTCACTATTCATCTGGATACCATTTGTGCTATTTACAGTTGAAAGAATGGTTTTATATACATATAATGACACAATGGTTAGTATGTTTTCCTTAATAAACACATTTCTGCAAGTTTCTAGTTTATGAATATTGAACATAGTTCTTAAACACTTCTTCTGTAAAATTAAAATTCTATTAATATGTACCTGTGCAGCTCCTCCCCAAACTTCTATACAATAACTGAGATGTGGAAAAATAAGCCCATAGTACATAATTTTCATTGTATGTTCATTCACATAACTTTTCATTAGTCTGAAGAAGTAGATATATTTACTTATTTTATTACAGACACCGTTAATGTGTTCAGACCAGGTTAGCATACTATCTATTTTTAATCCTAATAAGGGATAAGATGCAGTCAGTGTCAGATTGAGCATGGGGGAAATAGATTCATTCACTTCATTTCTTCCTCGTATGTCAAATACCATAACTTTGGTTTTTTCTTCATTTACCTTTAGTTTATTACGTTCAAAATAATGTGTCATAGTATGATTAGTGTCATTAATGGTATTTGCAAGTGTATTTAAGGTATCATTCCAACATAAAGCAGTAGTATCATCAGCATAGCTTATTGTATTAAAATTATTCCCTGTTGGTATATCATTTATATATATATAATGAATAGAACAGGACCCAAGACAGAACCCTGTGGAACTCCATACTTTACCTCCAACAATGCTGATTTTATTTTATTTATGTTGTTGCCATCAAGATAGTTGATTTCGGAGCACTGTTGTCTTCCAGGTAGGTAAGATTCAATTAATTTGTTAGGTAGATCTCTGATTCCATACAGATTGAGCTTATTTAATAAAATATCATGTCTTACACAGTCAAAGGCTTTCGATAGGTCGACCATTAAGCCAGCTACTTTCTTATTTTGATTAATTTTTACCATAATATCATGCACAAGCGAGATTACAGCTGTAGTGGTAGAAAGAGATTTGCGAAAACCATGTTGCGATTGGGCATAAATTGTTTTTCTCTAGAAAGTGCTCCAGTCTTCTCAGTATAATTTTCTCAAATAGTTTACCTATGCTGGAGGTTAGAGTGATGGGCCTATAATTGTTAACATCGTTTTTATTGCCCTTCATTGAAGTTTTGAAAGATAATCTATGAAGATGTCCCCTTTTCTCTGTTCAGAAGATAAGTCTGCATTTTTTAAATGAAAACAATATTTGAGCAGTTGTTACCTAGTTTATTTATACTGTTGAACAGCCTAGCAAAAATATTGTCTCTGCAGCCTTGTGTCTCAAAGAAGGTTCAAGCACACATTTTTGGAAGCTTCAACATTCAGGCTCTAATTCTACAATGGAATGCAGGAGGCATGTCCCAGCCTAAAAAACAAGAGCTAATGAAAATATTAAAAGACCAAGATGTAGATGTCTTCACAGTACAAGAAGCCAATATATCAGAAGAACAGGAAATATACTTTGAAATGGATCAGTACACTACACATATACTTCCAGAAGCTCGTCAAATAGCAAGTGGTATTCTTACAGGAATTAAAAGAAATATGAAAGCTACTATTCAAATCCAAAAAACAATGGAAGAACAAGATAAATCAGAAATAGTTAAAATTGAAGTATGTAAAAGTAACTACCACTATAGAATTTACAGTATCTACAATCCTCCAGACAATACACAAGAACTAAATTCTATTCCCATAGAACCCAAAAGTATTTTAATAGGTGATTTTAATGCACACTCCCCTATGTGGGGCTACAGAGATATAAATTCAGCAGGAAGAGTCATAGAAGACCTATTAAACTCATCAACAATGGAATTAATATTTAATCCAAATGATCCACCCACTTACCTTCATTATAATGGTTCGGGTACAAATCCTGATCTTCTGATGGTGTCATCTGACATAATTGACAATACAAAAAGAGAAATAATAGAAGACCCAGGTTCAGGCCACAGAATCACCATAAACTCCATAAGAGGTCTAATAAATAAAAGTAACAAACCAAAAATTAAAACTTCTTGGAATTTTAAAAAAGCAGATTGGTCCAGTTTCCAAAATGAGATAGAAGGGAAGTGGAATATACTGTTAGAATCAGAGTTCAAGTCAACAGATGAAATGAACAAAAAAATTTGTGAAATATTATTGACAGCAGCCAAAACACATATCCCCAAAGGAAAGTTAAAGAAATATAGCTACTTTTGGTCTCCATCTTTATCTAAGTTAAAACACGAAAGAAATATAGCAAGAGTCACAAGCCGAAAGAACCAAGTGTCCAGAAGATGTACAAAACTGGAGAAGAAAAGCAGCCATTTTTAAGAAAGAATTACAGCAAAGAGGGCCAGTTTCACAAATTTTGTAGAACATATGAACTATAGGAAAGATGGAAATAAAATATACAAATTCCTTAATAAAACAAAATTATCAAAAAATACAACTGAACCATTAAAACATAATAACAAAAGCTTAACTACAGATAGGGAAATAGCAGAATTCCTTAACAAGTTCTATGCTCAGTCACAAAGAATACCCCAAGTGTATAAAAAACAAGATAAAGCTATCCAAAAAACTATCAGAGAAACTAATAAGCCAAAAGATATACGAAATGATATTTTTATTCAGGATTTTAACTAAACAGAACTAGATTTAGCAATAGAGCAATTACAGAACAAAAAACCTCCAGGGCCTGACAAGATCCACCCAGAATTTATTAAACACCTTGGCAGGAAAGGAAAAGAAATCCTACTTAAACTGTATAACACGTGTTGGAGAATGACTGTGCCTTCTGACTGGAAAAAAGCCATTATCATCCCGATTTTAAAGAAAAACAAACCCTCAAACAATATTAATAGTTTCAGGCCAATATCTTTGACCAGTGTTATTGCAAAAGTGATGGAAAGAATGGTGGCATCTAGATTTAACTGGTTCCTAGAATATTACAACTTAATTAATAGTTCACAGACCGGCTTCAGACAGAATCATAGTACAAGTGAAAATGTACTCCTACTAAGCCAAGACATCAAGGAAGCTTTCAATAGAAAGGAGAATACCTTGGCAGTATTCATTGATTTTAAATCAGCATATGACTCAGTCTGGAGAAACAAATTAATTGAGAAGTTGCAATCAATAGGTGTGAAAAGTAATATGCTTAAATGGATAACTCAGTTTATTTCACAAAGATTTTGTGCCACAAAATATAATACATACATTTCCAAATATAAACAAACACACTGAGGACTTCCACAAGGTGCTGTTCTGAGCACAACACTCTTTAACATATATATAAATGACCTTCCATCAATAATAAAAACTTCGGAAACCAAAATTGCTTTATTTGCTGATGATGTAGTCATTTGGACTCCAGGCTCTCCAAAAAAAACCTGAATTAATTAAAGACAGAATAGAAACAGCCCTAAACAAAGTACATGAATGGAGCTCCAAAAACCTCATGACTATCAATGTGGAAAAAACAAACTATGAATTATTTACACTAAAATATAAACCAGTTAATATTAACATAAATTATAATGGTAAACCACTCAAAGCTGTTGATGATACCAAATACTTAGTCATCACTTTTGACAGAAAGCTAAGTTGGAAAAAACATATAACGAACATCTCAGAAAAGGTTGAAAAGAAACTGCAAATCCTGAAAAGGTTAGGTGGTGCTAAATGGGGCTGCTCAAGGAGAGTCCTTAACACAACATACAAAATGTATGTTAAACCAAACCTCTTGTACTGTTCTGAGGCTTTAATAACAGCAGCAAATGCTAACATCAATAAACTTGAACAAATACAAAATCAGGCTCTTCGCCCAATCACTGGAGCAGTTAAATCCACACCTATTGATGCCATGCTTGCGTTAACACGGAGCCCATCAATAACAACAAAAATAGAAGAACAAGCATTGCTCCAACACGAGAAAATGTTACGACTGCCAAACTCTAAATGGACAGAAGAGAACCTGCCCCCTTCAATCCTTAAAACTCATAGTAGTTTCCTAGAAAAGGTAACACAGATTAAATCCAAATTGAACATTCCTAACACCAGAGAAAATCTACTTATAAGAGAAAATCCATTGGAATTATTGCAACCTACCTTCAATTTGGAATTGATAGAAGAAATAAGTAAATCAGACACATCAAAAGAAATACAAAAACTTCTAGCTCTGGAAACAATCAATACTAGATATCCCACAGTAGAATGGCTGCACATATATACTGATGGATCCTCGAAGGAAAACCTTACTGGAGCTGGAGTTACGTGTTCACATTTTTCCTTTTATCATTCTGTTGGCAGAGACACAACAAATTATGATGGAGAAATAGAGGCTATATACATTGCTCTCCGACAATTATTAAATCTTCCCTTAAATAAATTTAACAAGGCAGTAATTCTTTCAGATTCTAAAGCTGCAATTCAGGGAATATGTTCAAATACTACAAAGAAGTCAACAAAAATTAGAGAATGCTACAAAATGTTAACACAACTCCAAAAAGTTAATAAGACTGTTCATCTCCAATGGATTCCAGCACACTGTGGAGTCATGGGGAATGAAGTTACAGACTCACTTGCAAAGAAAGGCACAACAATAAAACAAAAGTCTAAATTCAATTTCTCATATTCTTCAATAGAAAGCTTGATCATTAAAAAATTTTCCCATTCATACCTACAAGAAATAGAAACAAATGCCAAAGATAAAAAATGGATTACACTACTTTCCAACCCAGATATAATCCCCCAGAGACCAAGGAAAACAGCGGTTGCAGCCTTCCGACTACTGACAAATCACGACTGCTTAGCAAGTCATCTCTACAGAATAGGTATCTCAGCTTCGCCAATGTGTGTCCTATGTAACGATCCAGCAGAAATGAACGAAGACCACTTGAAGACCTGTGAAGCATTAAGATCAGAAGAAACTACAGTTCAAAAGTATTGGAAAGCACGAATGCTAATGGCTTCATTGCCAGATGCAAGGCACTAGAAAACAACAACAACATTCAGGCTCTGTTTACAGAAAAGTCGCCAGTAATTCTGGGCTATATAAGCAAGTGGGCAAGGACCAAGTGGAGAAGTTAATGGTCAGAAGAGTTTTGGTGTGCATGGCGGGTGCTTGCTCTTTGTAAATCCTCGTCTTCCACATCAGGGGAGGTCTGTGAGTCCCGGGCCCCCAGGGTACCTAAGGCATGCAGGGGGTGGGTAAAGGAGCCAGAGTAGGGGCCATCACCAGGGAGTTATAATTGTTAGGGACCCTGCCCTCAACTGTTGTCTCTCCTCAGGTCTGATTACCTCTCATATACTCTCACCTTACCTTTTCCTCCCAGAGGGTGCAGGCGGCTCTTCTTTAGATTAGGTTACTTACCACTTTCCAGCCAGATTCTAAGTCTGAAGTTACTTACTGTGCATGCGCTGACAATGGTTTCAGAATCGCCACTATGTTTCGCTGCATGAGCTAGCTGTCACTAGCAGACGATTTTCACATCTGCCAACATTGCTTTTTACATTAGGTACACTACTTTTGGTTGCCAACACATTAAACACAAATGCACTCGCCTCGTTGCCGCCACAGACATACCGCTAGCGCGACTCCTTGTACATTATTATTTTGCTCATTGTGTACATTATTTTGCTCACACTTTTATTCTGCATTTAAAAACCAATTCGTTTATTTATTTATTTATTTATTTATTTATTTATTTATTTATCCTTAAAAAGGAGTAATATTTGATGCCTTAGTTTATTAAGAAAATGCGTTCGGTTCTTCTTTAGAATAGGTGACTTAGCACTTGCCGGCCAGATATTGTGTACATTATTTTGCTCACACATATATCACTAGTGCGACTCCATACTATTGTTGTGGAAATTATTGTGTACATTATCGTTATTGCCTTGTTACTGGGCCCACGAAATGCTGGCTCGTTCTTTTTTTTTGTTTTTTTATTTTATATTATTTTATTATATTATTATTTATTATTATTACATTTATATTATATGTATATTATATTTATTATATGTATATTATAATATCCTCCTCACGGGGTGTAGCACGGCATCACATTCCCTGCATAGCATTCGAGTTCTCAGCAGGCCCTCATCGTAAAGAAATTGCATGCATTCCTCCTTATTATAGCACAGAGGCGCTAAATCTACTATGCTAATGAAGTGATTCATTGCACTCTCACAACTTGCTTCTAAGGTCACCAGCATACTGCCGGGTCCCGCTAAAACATTCAAACTTACTATTGGCTACAAACTCCTGGGGAAATTGTGCTGTTGGCAGCGCTGAATTAACACAGCAACTTCGGCAACTTTCGTGACCATTCGTACACACTGCCAAGTTGGACTTAGCCGAAATTCTGACCAAGTGCTCGCGTCACCTAAACTAAAGAATATCCGGTGCAGGCACCTCGTCAGGGGCACAGGCACAAAAGATTTCATTGATTGAGGTGCTAAGTCCCTCCAAACCTTGTCTATGCTATCTTTAGCACAAAATCTAGAAATTATGATTTTGTTGGTATGTATAGCAATTGTGGGTATACTGTAATTTTAAATTGTTTGTCTCCTTGTTTTACAGGTGATTACAGACATATTTCAAGCCAGGGTGTGGGCAATTTCGTGGAAGGCGAAGATGCAGTGACACATGTTCGTTATTACCAGTGGGTTGCAATAGTGCTGCTTATACAGGCTTTTGTGTTCTATGTCCCTCACCTATTGTGGAGTTGCTGGGAAGGTGGAAGAGTCAAAATGCTCTGCAGCGATTTGGGTTTGTTATTCACTGCTTTTTCTTAGTTGAAATAATAATGTTGATAGTTATGAGCTAACTAATTCCTAAGTATCATAACCACAAACAGCTTCATCACCACCACCACCATCATCACCATCACCATCATCATCACACAACTCTACTAATTTTTAAACATTTTGAGGAACTGACCTAAAGTGCCTGATTTATAGTAAGCTGACCATGCTGATTTCGAACTGTTATCTGATTTTTCCATCATCCTCAGTTTTCATTTATGATACCCTTTCACATCAAGGGATGTTGTCAATCCCTATCTCACTAATGTTATATTAGTGCAGATAATACTAGGCCTAAGTACATACAATTTATATCATACAAACAATACAATGATTATATGAATTTTTATATTGAGTTTTCTGTTGTGCATAATTTAAATAAAAATCAAATGTTGAAAATGCTTTTTTAGATTTTAGAGGTTCATTAAGAAAATCATGTTTTTCTATTTTATTAAATTGGTATCGTGAAAACAAAGTAGCACACTCAGAGTGAATGCATAAACATCCTGTAACATCTCTTTATCTCATGTATTTTGAAGTAGCAGCTCATTAGTGAGGTAGGTCTTGATGAATTCCCTAATTTTGTTAAATCATGGATTTGGTTGGATGCACCTGACAGAATTCTCAAAATTTTGAAACTGGAGTTTTTATTCATCCATCGTACAAAAAAATAAACATTACATGTAGACTATCTTCTTTCTTGGAAGCTTGAAAACAGTGTTGTAATATTCAACTTAAACCAATAAGATAAGTCAATTAATAACACTACACAACACTTATAATTTACCAGAACATGTTTCAGAGGCTGACTTTCCTCCATTATCAACCAGACAACCTATTTGGTTTAAATTACATGTGGAATTTACTAATACATTTATTACCTTTGGACTTTGGATCTTGAAGCAGTTAGGAAGCTTTTTCTGTGGGATTCTCTTTTATTTGAAGATGGATCTTCCTGCTGAATATCAATAATAGTCACAAATCATGGATTAATTCCATCTACCTTGATATCTATATTCCTTTTGTACTATAGCTTAGTGAAAACATTCCTCTTGCTCATTTCTAACTGCATCCAAATTCTCAGGAAGAAAAGTCTTAGGTATGAATGTAGAAAATACATTTTCAATGATATTCTGCATACTAAGATTCTGTAGTTATTTAAAAGACCATGATAAGTGTATCACTATTTTGTACTTTTTTGTTACCGAGAAACCCATTCACCACTTTGAAGAACAACTATGTAGCAAGTTCAGTGGGATTTGGCTTAGCATCAAATTGTGAATTCTTAAGCAATTATCTTATCTATGGACCAATGAAAATTCCTTCTTTTATCTTGGCTACACTTATACTGGGAAATAGTTCTGTCACGTATTTGAAACCTTCCCCCATTTTGTCCATTCCCTTCACAAATTTTTCCATGAGCCCCAAATTTATATGTTTAGACAGAAGATACACATTTAAAGGATTTAAAGGGTTCACCAATGGCTTATGTTTTACATTTTACTTCCCTGCTCTTGGGCCATTCTTTGACTATTTTGACTATGTAATGTTGTTCAATAGCTTGACTATTCTGCAAACACAGGAAACAACAGAATTTTGTGAATCCACTCTGTAATCCTAGAATAGGTCCACTAACTTTTAAATCACCACAAATATGCCAGTTATGGTGCTTGTATTTAATGCCTTCTAGAATCAGTCACATACTTTCGTGTGTTTCTTTCATACCAACTGCATGGGCCTCAGGAAGAGAGAGGCAGTTCATTGCCATTGTGAGTAGTACAGCCTTCAAACTAATTTTTAAAGAATCTATAAGTGCCAATCTTCAATATTGTATACAGTATTTAGTTTTGATATCAAGCCAATCACATAACAAATGCACAGTGAACCATCTTTTCTAAAACATGGTAATACATTTTGATTCCTATTTCAAAAATAGTTCTATAAACACAGCTGCAGTTATTCACTTCACATACACTCAGCAGTTTTAGTCAGATAAGCTTATGTAAGTACATAAGCATGCAGATGCAGAGAGGGCGAGATTGCCATGCAACAAAATACTCACCTGTAACGTTTTTTCCTGACATGATAGAAACATTCTGTTTTCAGAAATGTAATCGGTGCATTATTTGTAATAAAATCCACTACTTGCCTTTCCAGTTCCCATAAGCTTGTTGAGATGTGTTATTATAGTTTCTTATGAAAGCTCAACACTTGGAAATGTATTACTTTCAACAAGAATATATTAGCCTTGGCCATGAACTACATGAGATAGTTTTCTCTGCTTTGTTTTGCCATTTATTCTTCATACTCTTATATCCATACCATGGTCATAAAATTATACTATTAGTAAACCATAAAAATATGTGTATACTCTGTTCATCTAGAGATTAGAGGAGAAATAAACAAAGCACCGGTTTGTATCACTTCGCGGCCACGTGCTTTCACAATGACACAACACAGTTACCTACCGCTACGCGTAGTAATAATATGCATTTTACACTACTAAAAGGATATATTTACTTGATCCAAATAACATGTAGCACATGGAAATTAACTGCTACTTACGTCATCTCTGTCCACAATAATACTTTTCCATTTCCTGCTCACAATCTCGAAACCAATCTCCAGAAGCAGCTTGTGGGGGGAAGTTCGTTTTAAATCTGGAAGATCGGGATCAGAGTTAACTGCCAACAGCACTTTGTTTAAGGTGGGGGTTCATTGTTAAGAACGTCTTCGATAGCAAGTTCGGGATATTTCTCGCAGAACTTGTTAAACACGTTCAATATTGTTGTCTTTTCACCACTTCGCAACGGTTTGCCGCGCTTATGTTTCACAAAACTCACTTGTTCCGCCATGTTACTTTCATACTGAATAATGCGCGCGCAGAATGAATTAGGCTGGTTACAGATTCACTTAACTGCGTATTCTTACACTTTAACTATGCTTAGTACACTTATTTTATGCTTTAGCAAACATTAAGTGAGATTTCAGTCCTTAGTAACAGTATTTCTTCAAGGGACTATTTACACGGCGAAAGCGTCAAGAGGGCGCGCTGTGGTCAAAACGCACATGGCTTTGTTTACGTCTCCTCTAATCTCTTGATGAACAGAGTATAGGTATCATGTGCTTACTAATTTATTACCTGACATACTCCATATAACACATTTCCTTGATTTAAAATCTTCATTATGCATTTGTTGCATGAATAATAATTAAAGAACATAATTAAGTTCTTAATATATGTACAGTAATATGCTATTTCCTTTCAATAGTAATTTTGGACTGCTATATTAATTTTGATAGGATGTAAAACACATCTGCTTAGCAATGTAAGATACTGTATTACTGGCACATTATTGTACATTTTCAAAGCGTCCCCATTTTATCTTTATTTTGTATTATTATCCGCTTCAGCAGTATCATATTTGGCTTCTTAATTTTTAGGTAACCTATTGGGAACAGAATGGAATAGAGATCGCCGAAGAATTCTTGCTGAATATTTATCCAGTCAAAACGCTGCTATGCACAACATTTATGCAGCCCAATTTGCTCTGTGTGAAGCACTGAACTTAATTAATGTGGTAAGACACTTAACAAACATTAATGATTCATATACATAATTTCATCAATTTGTTATATTCATAGTGACTAATATAGGTACTATTATTTCTGTTCTGACAGTTGGGGCAGATATTCTTCCTGAATATATTCTTTCAAGGAGAATTTATTAAATATGGCATGGCTTTAACCAAGTACTCTGTGGCGAATGGAACTATGGAGTATGATCCAGCAGAGAAGCTTTTTCCCAAGATGACGAAATGTTCATTTCGTAAGTTTGGGCCCTCTGGTGGCCTAGAGTACCTTGATGCACTGTGTGTGCTGCCGCTGAATTCTTTGAATGAGAAAGTGTTTGCTGTAATATGGTTCTGGTTCATTATTCTCACTGCACTATCAGCAATGGCAACTGTCTATCGTATTACTCTAATAGTGTCACCATATTTGCGCAGTCTCTTGATCATGGCCAGCACTCGCCAAATAACACGCTCCCAGGTATATGCAATTCTTATTCTGAAAAATAATTTAAGTTCTTAGATGCAAATTATTAATATATTACTGCTGTGAATATACCATGAAAGTTTAGATAAGAAACTATTCCCAAAAATTTACAATGAGTACAACTTTTAACCACAAAATAAAATCAGTCTAATGAAATATGACGATGAATGTCCCTACCACAGTAGCGCATGATATAGATGTGCATATGCATATCATTTTATGGTATGGATTGAACTCCTGCTTCAGAAATAATTTTTCACACTGCATATTTATTACCATACACCAAAAAACGTGTAATATCTAGATTATAGCAGCATAACACATAGTAGTAGAAGAAGTAGTAATAATAATATTTTATTAAGGAATATTCCACAACACAATGGGTTTCCTTCATCACAAAACGATCTTCTGCCTCCATAAGTCCCTCTCCATAGCATCTTCCTCCTTTAACCCTCTTCTCTCAGTACTCCTTTTCACCCCATTCATCCAGCATTGTTTAGGTTTCCCTCATCTTTTATTGGGTATTTGACCTTATGACATTCTGAGCGTGTGTCCATACCATGTCAGTTCTACAATTTCCAAAATGGTTTTGACAACTTGCATAATTTCCCTTAGACCAAGCTTTATCTTTCCTGGATTTTCATGCTGACCATCTCCAAAACTCTATTTCTGATACCATTAATTTATTTACTTGTCTGCTTATGGTCTGTATAATGTTGTACTCTGGAATAGTGCCTGATATAGTAATTTTCAGTTCTATGTAAAATATTTTTACTCCATAAAACTGAATTGAACATGTATTTTATTGAAATTTATTTCTAATCCCCATATCCTGCACTCTAATGATGATGATGGTATATTAAACTAATAATAAACCATGTTAATTTAATGATGGTGATGATAATAAAAATGGTGATGACAAGGATGATGATAATAATATTAACAGTAATATTAGAACAGCCCTACCTCCCTGGTATGGAAGCATCACGTTCAAAAGATCCTGAGTTTGAATCTTGGTTGAGTTATCTGGATAAGGTTTCTTCCACTGTTTTCCAATACCTTGAAAAGATAAACTTTGAGTAATGGTAAGCTCTAGGTTCCTGGCCCATTTGGGCATAATTTCAACCATTTCTTTAATTCATCATTCTATATGACCTACCTGGTTAAAAGATGATGAACTTCAAGCAGAAAAGAAAAGTAGGTGTGTATAAGAATACAAATCAGAACATAAATTTCCTTCATATTGTGGTGTCGGCCCGTGGTAGCAACAGCAAGGTGTCGGAGCCAGACTGCCCCACCCCTCTATACGGCATACGGTTTTAGAAGGCACATGAGCTGAACCAATGCATGCACACGGCTGCACTGCTGTCAAGTGATGCACCAGAGAGTGGAAGTTACGGGGAAGGAATGAGGAAAGAAACATTTGTCGTGAATTTTTATATTGAGTTTTCTGTTGTGCATAATTTAAATAAAAATCAAATGTTGAAAATGCTTTTTTAGATTTTAGAGGTTCATTAAGAAAATCATGTTTTTCTATTTTATTAAATTGGTATCGTGAAAACAAAGTAGCACACTCAGAAAGAATGCATAAACATCCTGTAACATCTCTTTATCTCATGTATTTTGAAGTAGCAGCTCATTAGTGAGGTAGGTCTTGATGAGTTCCCTAATTTTGTTAAATCATGGATTTGGTTGGATGCACCTGACAGAATTCTCAAAATTTTGAAACTGAAGTTTTTATTCATCCATCATACAAAAAAATAAACTTTACATGTAGACTACATTCTTTCTTGCAAGCTTGAAAACTGTTGTAATATTCAACTTAATCCAATAAGATAAGTCAATTAATAACACTACACAACACTTACTTATAATTTACCGGAACATGTTTCAGAGGCTGACTTTCCTCCATTATCAACCAGACAACCTATTTGGTTTAAATTACATGTGGAATTTACTAATACATTTATTACCTTTGGACTCTGGATCTTGAAGTAGTTAGGAAGCTTTTTCTGTGGGATTCTCAATAATAGTCACAAATCATGGATGGATTCCATCTACCTTGATATCTATATTCCTTTTGTACTATAGCTTAGTGAAAACATTAATTTATTTACTTGTCTGCTTATGGTCTGTATAATGTTGCACTCTGGAATAGTGCCTGATATAGTAATTTTCAGTTCTATGTAAAATATTTTTACTCCATAAAACTGGATTGAACCTGTGTTCAGTTTTATTGAAATTTATTTCTAATCCCCAAATCCTGTACTCTAATGATGATGATATATTAAACTAATAATAAACCATGCTAATTTAATGATGGTGATGATAATAAAAATGGTGATGACGAGGATGATAATAATATTAACAGTAATATTAGAACAGCCCTACCTCCCAGGTATGGAAGTATCACGTTCAAAAGATCCTGAGTTTGAATCTTGGTTGAGCTATCTGGATAAGGTTTCTTCCACTGTTTTCCAATATCTTGAAAAGATAAACTTTGAGTAATGGTAAGCTCTAGGTTCCTGGCCCATTTGGGCATAATTTCAACCATTTCTTAAATTCATCATTCTATATGACCTACCTGGTTAAAAGATGATGAACTTCAAGCAAAAAAGAAAAGTAGGTATGTATAAGAATACAAATCAGAACATAAATTTCCTTCATATTGTGGTGTCGGCCCGTGGTAGCAACAGCAAGGTGTCGGAGCCAGACTGCCCCACCCCTCTATACGGCATACGGTTTTAGAAGGCACATGAGCTGAACCAATGCATGCACACGGCTGCACTGCTGTCAAGTGATGCACCAGAGAGTGGAAGTTACGGGGAAGGAATGAGGAAAGAAACATTTGTCGTGTCACAAATTGTCAGAACGTAAACTTACACAGCAAAGGATAATGATGATAACATTACAACTGTAACACTCAATATTAACATATTTACACGCACTTCCTCAGATGCTAATTCCTTAAAAAAACTGTACACTTTATAAATAATATTTCTGGCTTGAGAGCGGAGTACTTTATCCTTAGTATCTGCACCACTGGTACCAGGCTTTGAAAGTTACATTGTTACACTAAACACAATGTAAATATGTGAATTTTCTGCTTATTGTCACACTTACACAAAGCACAATTTGCGTTACGGATTGGTTTTGAAGCAAACTAAAGAAATCGCATGTGACTGCAGTCCGTGGTCAGTTAATTTATGAACTAAATATACGCACTTCCTAATGACACTTCATAATGTCTTACTCGATAACTATGTAATGTAAAGGAATAAAAGACACAGGGAAGAATGGAAGTTGCATACATAAGCATAAACACAAGAGTCAGTTGTTTATTCTCGAAGTGATACATCAAGAACTGTATGTCATAGAAAAATGGTCTTTGTACAGGCTGCCTCAAATATTAGAATGTTGAATTTCCAGTAGTAATTTTGGGCGCATGAAAAAGAGAAATCTCTGTTGCTCACACTTGTGCTGTGCATTCCGAACTAGCAAGGCTGCATGACTATGATAGGACAGTCACTCTAGGCAAGCCCTCTCGAGCTCTACCTCATATGCCTTCTAATACTGTATGCCTTATAGTAGTGTGTGCAACAAAGACACTCAAGGTCAGACTGCCTCATGTGACTGTGTGAACATATGACAACAATCAGAGTGCCAGAAGCAAGAGGGGTTTTCCAGTTTATTCAAGAAGTGTCCGACAACCGGTGTATTTATATTAGTTCAAGAAAGCTTCATGTTACATCATATTTGCTATATAATGATGAGAGGAGTCTGTTACTTAGTAGTGAGTTACAGACATGAGCCTTTGGGAGTCAGTTTTAGTGTGTGTGTGAGCTGTATGTGTTGAATTGATAAGAAGATAGCAAAGCAGTTAATGAGTGTTGAGTAATTGTGTTGTCAAAGTCTGCTGCTTGAGAGACACAGACACAGAGGGGACACGTCGCTCACTTCGATCTACACATCTATTGAGGCTACCACCCCCCAGGAGGCAGGGATGAAATGAGGGAACCGTGACACACAAGGTCGTAGTTAAACAGGCCACAGACACGTGCGGAAGTCCCTAACAAGGGCTGAGATCTCTTCATCCTGGTGCCAGGTCCCACTAAGCAGCCATCACACCACAGTTCCAGTGTTGCACCAAGCATCCCCCCCCACTGACGGAGGACAAGGCTGGCCAAATGACACCTACAATCTATTCTTCTAAGGTTGATCCACACGAAACTCAACCCAGGTGGCCAGTGCACAGTTATAATGTATCTTTCCGCCATTCGCGCCAGAAATATGTCACAACCATGTGGTGAGTGCAAGCAGTACCTAATAGAAAGGAAATGATCCCTTCTTCCGTCAATTTAAAGAGTGACTAACTAGAGACGTAAGATAACACTTTTCAGCCTCTTTTGACAAATTTGAACCCTATTTCACACAAAATTTTATAAAAGGTGGTTATTCTGAAATTAGGCAAGCCTGGATCGGCATTAACCTGTTGTAGCACTTTGTCAATTGTTGGCGGCTCATTTTTTAAAAAGAAATTGTGCACTGTGACACGAATTGCATTTTTAACAAAATTGTCACATTCTTGCATGGCGTATTTCACATGCTTTCGTTTTTTCCTGGGTGTAACCACTTTTCCTGTTTCAGCTTTTTCTTTACGAGCACTGCTTATACTAGTACTCAAAACACTGGTGAACTCAGAAGTTAATTTCACTACTTCTTGGATGGGAAGAGTTGGATGTTTCTCACACAACTTATAATACACGTTCAACACTATTGTTTTTTCACCACTAGTCAACGGTTTCCCTGCCTTATGCTTTACATAAGTTGACGAAGACTCAAGAGCAAATTCACCGCCGCTGTCTGCCATGATCCTAAATAGAAACTGCTGGCTGTAAACAATACTCAGATATCAGGTAATTACACGAGTTATATGTTGGAACTTGTAGCTCTGTTTATCAGTATACATCAGCGTTTATTAACCTCTTAGGTATTTGTGTAGAATGTTATATGGTTTAATGATAAGTTCATTCTAAAACTCAGATTACTAGGATGGGACTACTTCTCTGCATATATTGGTACCATGTTGTACCACGGTGCACTGGCCACATGGGTTTGTTTTGATGTGGACAACCCCAAGACTGAACTTAGTGTAGTGCTGAGAACAGCAGTTACCATACGCCATCTGCCCAGTACTGCCAACACTAACCATCTGAAAGCACACCTGAAGGATGGTAAGGAAATGGAATTAAGCGAAATGATAGAAAGGAAACCGTGGTATGAAATAATGCATCCAGGCATTCGCCTAAGTGACATGGGGAAACCACCAAAAATGCATTCAAATGAACATTTCTCAAGAGTGCAATTCCAGTGAGTATCACTGACATTTTATAACAGTAGATGAAATTGGATTTGTCACTACATGCCAGAAATACAGAGCAGTAACAGTTGAAAGTGCACCATGTATGAGGGCCAGAATTGGGATATATTCTTCACCACTCTGTGCTCTATGTGATCTGCAAGAGGAAATGGATCGAGACCACCTTCAAATATGCCCAGCCTCTTCTAGTACCCCATCCATCAGTGAAAAGTATTGGAGAGCAAGAGGATTAATGACTTCATTCTCAGAAATCCAGCATTAGCTAACAACAACATATATGAGGGCCACTATTTATATTTTCAACCTAATAATAAAAAACCAGTTATTTGTTATTGAAAATTGCTTATTATTTTTCAAAATATTCTTATTTAAGATCAAAACATTTTTGCGTGTGTTTGGACCATTTCTCAGCGTTTTTTCCAATCTGCTTGGAAAAGCAGACTTGAAGCAGTCAATCTGTTAGGGAGAGCAGCTGTGAGGAAACCTCTTCCCAGGAAAGTGAGCAAACAAAATAGACTTCAATGGACTTAGGAACACAAAAATTGGACTACTGACAACTATAAAAGGATGCTTTGGACTGATGAATCCAAATTTAAGGTTTTTGGAAACAGACAATGGACCTGTGGAAGACAATCACCAACTGAACAGATACATTCAGATTGTGTAATCCCAACAGTGAAGCATGGAGGAGGCTCTGTAATGGTATGGGGCTGTTTTGCATTCAATGGTGTAGGTGCCCTACACAATATTAAGATGATACTTGTATAAAAATGGCTACCACATCTTAAGCAGATATGCAGTCCCATCAGGTAAAGGTCTGATAGGTCAGGGCTTCATATTTCAGCAGGATAATGACCCAAAACATACTTCAAAAATATGCAGGAAATACCTGAAGAATCAACAGAGGGCAGGAGAACTTGATTATGGAGTGGCCAGCTCTGTCTCTAGATTTTAATCCCATTGAGTTACTTTAGGATGAACTGCCTCATTGGGCAATGAAAACTTGCCCTACATCTCAAAATGCACTGGGGAATGTACTACAAGCTGCTTGGAATGACTTTCCAGAATCTACAATTCAGAAACTTTCAGAGAGTACTGAAGAAAGTAACTTCAGTGAAAGGGGGCCTTTTGCAATGAGAAAAAAGTTCAAAACATCAAACTATGATATCTAAGGATATCATAGCTTGAACAATGTTATCAGTATTTTGTAATCATATTGTTACAATCATATTAAATTTTGATGAAACAATAAACCATGCCAGAACGTTGCTACTTTCCTATTCTTTCTTTGAATAAGTCTGTATTACACTTACTACACTGAGTGTCCAGAAACTTTTGAATGGCAGTGTATCTTTCCCAACCTGTTTCCTAATCTGTTGGGATAGCGAACCAATGCCAAATATTATTTAAAAATTCTAATAATTTCTCTTTCAGTTCAATTTGCCCGTATTTAAAAAGTTCTAAATTCAGATCATCTAAGCCCAGGCTTTTCCTATTCTTAAGGCTAAGAATAACTTTTCAGGTCATCCATTGTTATGTGTGACTCTTCTATTTCTTCTTCAAAGGTGAGATTCAAAGTGTTTTCCTGGATTTAGGCATTGGGATCATACCATAAATTTCTGTAATTATTAATCCAGTCTTGTTTTGGTATAATATTAACATTAAATTTATCTGTAATTTTTCAAATATTTTAAATACCTGCCTTTATACTCCTGTAATATCACATTCTAAGGATTTAAAAAATTTGTCCCAATCATCTCTCCTATATTTTCTAGATAATTTGCGGACCTGGACTCCTTGAGTTTTTATATTCTATGTAGTGTTGTTTCTTTTGTTCAATAGTTTCCTTTATTTCTGGATTCTAAGTTCACAATCTCTTTTTTTTTTTGATATCCAAGACTTTCAGATGCTGCTTCCATCATTGGTTGTTTTAGTTTATCCAGTCCTCCTCAGTATCGCCATGGTCAGTTTTACTTTATTCTTTAATCTAGTTTAATATAATATTTGTGTACTTTGATCTTCCAATAAGTGAATTTTAAATTTTTTTTGTCGTGATCGGTGGAAGCAGTCTGGCTATTTTTGATTACATTGTTTCAATACCAAGTCACCTGGGTTGGTTATCCGCCATCTGCAGAGCAAGACTAGTGGTTGGGTTGCTACCTTATAGCCTCTAGTCAGGCATTCAAAATATGGAATTTCCTCCATATTTGATGGAACAGTTATACCGCTGTGACTCAGTCCCCATTGCCTCGTTAGTTAAAAGCATGGTGTTTCACAAGCAGGTGAGGATGGAAATTGGGTAGGAGACATTGCAGAATGCACATCGCTACCTCTTACACCCCTCGATATAAAGATTTAACCAGAAATGTACCATTTAGATATACAGTTCCCAAAAAAGGCATATTTAAAGTTCTGCATCTGTGTGTGAGTAGAACATTATTTAGATATTATGACAATCATGATGATAATCATCATCGTTATAGTTAGATAAATACTAACCTTGCTTAAGAAGTGGGGTCAGGACTGAAAAATTCAATGTCATAGCCAGGATTTGAACCATAGATCTTCCACTTCATGTGTGGCTGCTCTAACTGTTGAGCTATCTCGACCAACGTGCCAGTATGACATTAAATTCACCAACCAATTCTATCTCTTAATCATTGCCCACACATGACTTGTGTGTTTAAAAACACCAGCAGTAAGTTGGTTGGCATAAAAAGATAACAATTACTAACCTTGTTCAAATTCATCATTTTCCAAGAATTTTTAAGAAAATAATCCCTCTCCAAATTATGCTTTACATGTAAAAGTTTTATTTTTTGTTTTCTCAAAAATGAAGATTTGTTGATGACTAATAATATGAATGTTTGAATTTTCTGTGAACACCTTCCTCTTCTTTCTATGTGAATTTTATGTAATTTTGCACTGCTAGTAAACCAAAAGAGATAGAAACTTGCAGAGCAGCAATTTATGTGAAATTTCTGTCTGTCTGTCTGTCTGTCTGTCTGTCTGTCTGTCTGTCTGTCTGTCTGTCTGTGTCTCTCATAGGTGCAGTTTGTTGCTATTGATCTGAAGTTGCCAATGCTTTAAGATTTGTTTAAATGTTAAGGCATTGTTCACTTGTTTCTTGTGATGTACAAAAAGTAAGCAATTTTAAAGCCTGCCATTAGTAGTCCACTGTTTAAAGACTTGACTATCACTATCTTCCTGCTTCTCCCCTTATCCACAGTGAACTGTGTAATGAGATTTTTTGCAAATGTTTATCTTCACCTTAAGTGGATAGAAAAATATTTTTAAGAATAGTTTCAAGGAAAGAAATAAATAAATTATGTGATTAGTCATGTGAAGGTAAAATATTTCAGTCTTCTTTCTTTTGAGTGGATTATTGACATGTTCAATGTATAAGTGAATTGAAAAGTGTATTTTGTTTGGAAATTTGTTGAGTCTGTAAGTATGGAACAGTGTAGGAAAAAGAAAATACTGCAATATCAGTATATAATCAGCTATCTCCCCTTCAAGTTTTATATTCATACTTGTAGTAGTTAATAATTTCTAAAAGAATATTGGGAGAAAGATGCCATAAATGGGACACTCTCAGGTATCTTCTTCTGAGAAATTATTTGAAGAAGAAACGTGGGATCCATTGTGGAAGGCATGCACAGACCTAGATTAAGCTCTACTCCTGGAGTAAACTAGTATTAAAGTCAACAATCTGTGACTTTCAAATTAGAATAACTATTTCTGAAGAATTTTACTCCTTTCAGCACTTTCAGACTAAATTACTCATGCAGTAACCTATTTCCATAGTTGACATTTTTAGTCAACTTTACTTTCCAAGTAATTTATTTCAACACAGAGCAAACTGCCCTAAAATATTCTATTTTATGCCATTAAATCTAAAACTGAATTGCTGAATATTTCAAAACCTCTTATGCTCAAAAATATGACTCCAGTGCAGAACTTATAGATTATTGCAGACAAATATGAAAATTTCAGCTTTGTTAGTTTGTGAAGAAATAATTCATTGTGACAGAAAAGCGGTTTTAAGATAATTCTACTTGAGAAATATTAACCACTTTTATGAATTCCAGAAATTACAACTGTATCTTCTTATGCCTGTGGTTGCCAAGTCTCCAGTTAGTTTTCAAGACCACAGGAAGCAATACAATGTTCTTTCAAAATGTTTATAAAATACACATTGGATGCTAAGAATTTCAATAAAATAAGATGCCAAATTAACCTTTAACGCTTTACCAATGACATAGAAAATTTGTGACACAACAGCTGGTGACATGGTGTCTGAGAGATGTCTAGCAGTTGCTCCCTTATGGTAGTAATATTTAATATTGTTTTTTAATTTAAGCCATTTTATTTAATTACAGCATTTTTGAGCATCAGTTTCACATATGAGTCATTCCATGTCAAATTACACAAAATTTGACCTTCATGTCTCTGATTTCATTAATATTAAATATACGTGTTCTGCGAATGAAAAAATGGCACCCCTATTTTTCTGTTTGTCTGTAAATTAATTATTTTGGTAAATATAAAGCATTAAATATTCGGACATTTCTCGCACACCGTTCTACATAAACATAAATATCTCTGGTATTATTTTTTAGATAAATATGACCTGTAGCTCATTTTGAACATTGAAATGTGTACTTTATTTATACATTAAACAAAAAACAATTAGTTTGATATTTCCTATTTTTACAAGGCCATTAACATTATAAAGATCATTAAAAATACTTACTCTAAACTAAAAATTTCCGGGAAAATTTTTAAATTGTAGCTTGGTGATACCATGTAACCCTAGAAAAAGTTCAGAATGGAATTCTAAATACATGCAGAGAAATTAAATAACTTAGCAAGCCGTGCATACTGGAGTAACGCTGCATCCACGGCTAGAAGGTATACACACTGTGTGCAGCTGATTGCGAGTGATGCGTTGTACTTCCGTCAAGGTCAAACTCTTAGCATAAACACTGAAATGGGTCATTTCACGCCAAATTGAACATTTTTGAAACCTGACATACTATTTTCTCCAAATTTTTTAATCTTATCAATAGATGAAATTAAATAATCTGTATGTTTTCTTTTTGGTGTGACACGTTTATTTTGCACTTTATTAATATTATTTTTACGGTATATTCGCATACTGTATTATATAAAAATCATTATACTGAATACTATTTGAAGTTTAGAATTTTCGTGGTTGCAGCAGTCTAAAGTAAAAAAAATTGCAGTTTTGCATGCCATTGTTTTAGGTTCACTCAAAATATAAAATAGGCCCCTTTTAGGGGGTAGTATTTTTAAAATATATTTTAATTACTAAACACTGAATAAAATTCAGAAACCTTTTGTAAGGTCTAAACGTTTTCCGGACTTGGAGTACGGGGTTGCTAAAATTTCCCTTTCTTTGGCCACCTGTTTGGATATTCGTATCATGTGAGTTGAGACACCAAAATGTTTTATTTTATTGTACGACCAGCTGTCAAAAATCGTCAGTATTTGTATTTTAAGATTTTTGCCATCCATTTCATGGAAAGAATGTTAATTTTTGTATTATTTCACAATTATTTGAAGTTTCATATGAAGCAGAGTCTGTAGCATGAAATATTTTCTGCTGCATTGCCTGTGGTATTTTCTGCAACTTCTCTCTAGGGTAGCGTTTTTGCGACAGTTTTCTTTTCTTTTTTGGAAATTCTCCTATTGCAGCCAAACTGTCGTTCAGTTTATCTGTTACATCTGTTTGGACCATACTTACAGCGTTACTAGAGGATGAGGAGCTATCACTATCATGTTCTTCTACCAAACTTTCACTAGCACTAGGCACACATAACTCGGTGGTGGTTTGTTCCTTTGAAACTTTTGAAATTTTTATGCGGCAACTATCACAAAATTTCAAATCGCGAGATAAGTTTAAGTCTTCTAATTTAAGTTTAATTTACCTGGCATCCGCTTATCAATCATACTGTTAACCTTGCTTCAGCCCGGCTTTCTCAACTTTATCCACTACTCAATAGATGCAGTTCTCTTGGACTTGATTCCAGTTTATTACTCTATCGTTCCCTTATTCGCCCTATTCTCACTTATGCTGCTCCTATCTGGGGTGGTGCTTGTAAATCACACCTACATCGGTTACAGGTAATTCAAAACAAGGTCATACGGCTCGCTACTAATGCTTCCTGGTTCGTGCGCAACCAACAGCTACATCAAGAACTAGGCCTTCTCCCCATATCACAGTTCATACGCCAAACAGCACACCGTTTTTTCATACGCCTACAAGAGGTTCCTGGAGCTGTAAAATACCATCTCGGCGTCAGAACATGCTGGCCAACACACCTTCGTAAACGCTTGCCTCAAGATATCCTGCTCAGTTCGACCTCAAGCTCAGAAGACTCCGACCTTTAGTTGTTTTTTTTCCACAAAATGTTTAAAATGTTCTCCTGCACATTTGCCTTGTATCTGTGATCTATAATGTTACTTCCTCCTTTGTGAGACAAACTATAATTATGTTCAAGGAGCTACATTGATGTAGCCAACCTCAACAACTTTATAATGTTCTTTATTTTATGTTATTCTCAGAGATCTGTAAAAGCATTATTGCTGATCGATCTTAATAATAATAATAATAATAATAATAATAATAATAATAATAATAATAATAATAATAATAATAATAATAATAATAATAATGATAATAATAATAATAATAATAATAATAATAATAATAATAATAATAATAATAATAATAATAATAATAATAATAATAATAATAATAATAATAATAATAATAATAATAAAGTTTAATCAGCATTGCTGACGTCACTGGTCTCAGCTTTTTATTATGAACTCTGTGATTAATTTGAATGGGTTAAAACAGTAGCCATAACTCCGTTGCACCAAATCAGCCAAGATTATACACAAGCATTTCAACACCACAGCTCATACTAAGGGTCAACTAGCGATAAAAGTATATTATGCAAACAATAAACATCGGATGTGTAATGACACCTTGCCCATGTGTTCACAGCATTTTCTTCAGTCGATACAAGTGACTCACCACGCACACGTCATTAATAAAGTATTTATATCACATCTTATTCGAATCCCATTCTGAAACGAGCTTAATTCAAAGTACAATACTTCTGACTATAATTATATTTTCTCAGTTTTTTAAAAGTAAGCGTTTAGTAATTAAAGCATATTTTAAAAATACTACCCCTTAAAAGGGGCCTATTTTATATTTTGAGTGAACCTAAAACAATGGCATGCAAAACTGCAATTTTTTTTACTTTAGACTGCTGCAACCACGAAAATTCTAAACTTCAAATAGTATTCGGTATAATGATTTTTATATAATACAGTATGCGAATATACCGTAAAAATAATATTAATAAAGTGCAAAATAAATGTGTTACACCAAAAAGAAAACATACAGATTATTTAATTTCCTCTATTGATAAGATTAGAAAAATTGGAGAAAAAAGTATGCCAGGTTTCAAAAATGTTCAATTTGACATTTGAGTGTTTATGCTAAGAGTTTGACCTTGACGGAAGTACAACGCATCACTCGCAATCAGCTGCACACAGTGTGTATACCTTCTAGTCATGGATGCAGCGTTACTCCAGTATGCACGGCTTGCTAAGTTATTTAATTTCTCTGCATGTATTTAGAATTCCATTCTGAACTTTTTCTAGGATTACATGGCATCATCAAGCTACATTTTAAAAATTTTCCTGGAAATTTTTATTTAGAGTAAGTATTGTTAATGATGTTTATAATGTTAATGGCCTTGTAAAAATAGGAAATATCAAACTAATTGTTTTTTGTTTAATGTATAAATAAAGTACACATTTCAATGTTCAAAATGAGCTACAGGTCATATTTATCTAAAAAATAATACCAGAGATATTTATGTTAATGTAGAACGGTGTGCGAGAAATATTCGAAAGTTTAATGCTTTATATTTACCAAAATAATTAATTTACAGACAAACAAAAAAATAGGGGTATCATTTTTTCATTCCCAGAACACGTACATTTAATATTAATGAAATTGGAGACATGAAGGTCAAATTTTGTGCGATTTGACATGGAATGACATATGAGAATTTTTAAAAGTTGAAAATAGTAATCATGCAAAAAATTAGTAAAGTAATGTGTTGTTTCTTATTTTCATTTCCACAGGAATATATATATATGGCAAACTGATCAGTTTTCAAATAGGAACCCCTCTCTGGAAATGCATGGTTTGGACACTGTAGTGCAAAGTATGAGATGGGTGTACATTCACATTTCGTCAATAAACCTAACATCAAGCTGTCTACATTACTAACAGACTTAAACTGTGTACCTCATATGTCACTGGATAGCCTATATTGACAGTGGTGAGCCTCATGGACATTACCCAATACATGCAATTGTCTTTGAAGATTTTCAATCGTTCCGTGGACTTGAGCAATAAGGTCCTCCACTGGCATTACAGGAGTGCCATCCACCATACTCTTCATAAAACTCCATAGAAAATAGTCAAGAGATATCAGATGTGGCAGTTGTGTTGGCCATGGAACTGGTCCACCTCTACCAATCCATTGATTTGGATATGTGATGTTGAGGTGATTCTGTACATTTACATCAAATTGTGCTGAAACTCATGTCGGCCATGTCAGCAGCTGTATACTGGTATATGTCGCACAGCCTGTTAAAATGTTACTATACTGGAAACTATACAGGTAACGCATTAGGATGCACACCAAGGACTCTGTGGAGGAATTTAGCATCTGTGCAGGAATGTTGTTATGCTGAGGTCATTCATCCCAGTACACAGATGGCTAAAGGGTTGCATACTTTCCGTATTAAGATACCAAAACGAATGTTAACAAATTGTCACAACCGTTCATTCTCAAACTTTGATGTTTTCCGGCATTCAAACCGTGCATTACTGGACAGGGGTTCCTATTTAAAAAGCGATCAGTTTGCCATACTGCACAACATACTAAGCGTTGTCTGTGTTTTTTGGGACACCCAGTATATATACAAAGTGTCCCAAAAAATACTGACAATGCTTAGGATGTTATGCAGGGTGGTAAACTGATTGGTTTTCGAGAAGTAACCCTTGTCTGGAAATGCAGAGTTTGGGTGCTGGAGAGCATCGGTCTGAGGACAAACGGTTGTGACATGTTTAAATTTGTTTTGACATTTTAATACAGAAAGTATGCAACCAGGCTGGCCCCATAGTGCAGTTGGTAGAGCACCTGCCTGCTGTGCAAGGGGTCCCGGGTTCAATTCCCAGCAGGGGGGAGGAAGTTTTCTCCAGCCAAGATTATTCCTCATTCTTTCCTGGCTAGACCACTCACCTACCACCTAGGCGGGATCCGCATGTGGTGGATGAAGCGGCGTCTGGTCGGGTTTGCTCTGGGTTCTCTGGTTTTTCCCACCATTCATTCCACCAATTGCTCCATTATCACCCTTTCAATCATCCATTTCACCTGCATTTCATATCATCCTCTTCCTCACTATCATACCTGGTGCTTGGCTGACCACCTGCTTCCAGGTCTTCACTCTGTCTGGTCCAGAGGTACCTCTGCTCCCCGACAGGTGTCTGACCCTAGGCACTGACTTGTAAGTCCTAGGGGGTTTTTAAGTCCTACATAAGGGGAGGATAATCAGGAAAAGAAAGAAAAGTCCTAGGGGGTGTAAGTCCTACACAAGGGGAGGGTAATCAGAAAAAGAAAGAAAAGTATGCAACCATTTAGTTATCTGCACACTGTAAATGAACGACCTTAGCATATCTACTGCCTAACAGACTAACGGGATCAATGTACCTCACATTTATTAGAGATGCTTTTGCCTACCCTTTTGGATGCAGTATCACTAAATGTTCAGCAGGTAATGTGGCTGCAACATGATGGAGCTCCAGAACACTGATGTAAATGTGTGGAATCATCTCAAGTTGCATTGCAAATTGATGGATTGGTAGAGGTGGGCCAGCTTCATGGCCAGCACAGTTGCCAGATCTGAACCTCTCAACTATTTTCTGTGAAGTTATATGAAGAGTACAGTGTATGGCACTCCTGTAATGCAGTGGAGGACCTCATTGCTCAAGTCCACAGAGCAATTGAACATTTTCAAAGAAACTACACATTGGGTTATGTGTGTGAAGCTCAGCACCACCTATGTAGGCTCTGGAATGGTGTAGGAGATACACAGTTCAAAGCCCATTTGTAATGTAGACAGCTCGATATGCTACTCACGTTGGATTTATTGATAAAATGTGAATGCACATACCCATCTTGCACTTTGGTGTGCTACAGCATCCAAACCGTGTGACTCTGGACTGAGGTTCCCTCTTGAACACCAATCAGTTTGGCATCCTGCACAACATACTAAGTGTTGTCAGATTTTTTTTTTTTTTTTTTTTTTTTTTAAGGCACTCTGTATATATGTATTCTGACTGAAGAAGCAATCAAAAAAAGAAAATGTCAAAGTAGTAATTTTACGTTTCCTGGTTTTTATTTGCAGAAAAATTTAGGTTATATATACTATGTTGTGATCATTTCTGTTGCAGGCTGCAAAACTTAATGGAGCAATAAGTTTTGGAACATGGTTTATGCTGAACCAACTAAGCAAGAACATTAATCCTGCAGCTTTTCGGGAACTGCTGTCAGACTTATACTTAAATTATTGTTCAGTTTCCCTGAAATTTAAAACCAAGCAAGTTGATACTCTAGAATAAATAGAAAATGAAGTTGGTTTAACAACAAAAGATGAAAGAAGTCTAATTCCAGTGCAAACCGCACACTTATGCATTCCTTTTTGCCTCATATGTTTATGAGAAACCAAATATGTTCCATTAATGTCAATGGTAACTTAGTCATAGGCTTTCAGATGTGGATAATTTGAGTTAACCAAAAGAAATATGTTAAGAACATTTTGTTCTCATAAATCAGTTTTTACTTACAGAAGTTTGATACAAAGGTAATATTGTTTCTTTTTATATAAATGTATACTAAATATTACTTTTGCTACACAAAATTTATTTTATGCTAACCCTGCACTTCCTGAGATCATAAACCACTATCCTTACACTCCCCGAAATAACAGAGCTCACTGGTCTTTTATCAGTAAATATATTGGCTGCACTGCAGAATGTGTGGGTGTTTAATAACACTGATATTATTGCAGATCACATTCTTAGTTTAAGCATAGCGGATAGTGTGAGCTCTTCGGGAGTTACTTTGGTTCGCTCGCAAGATGGCACTGGTGTCGCGGTCGCTTTACTTTAGTTCATGAATGTATGGTGAAAATGGGTTTCATATTATCAGTTAGCATTTTAAATACCTAAAATCGTAAGCAGAAATATTGGAAATACTGTTTTGAAACATCGTCTTTCCTTGACACATAATATAGGATGCTATTTTACAATAATGGGTATTATAATTAACGAAGAACAGTGGGAAATATCTGCTTACATGATTTTACGCTGAAAAATTAAACCATAATGCAAATTATGTATTTTTTAAGTATTGTATCTAGAATCAGCTTTTGTTTTTTACTTAAATAATTTAAATTGCATTTATGTTTGCAACAATTAGTAGTGAATTTCTTTTCTACTATTTTTAATTTAGCCCTCTCTTTAGATAGCAGGATTTTAGTTCTAACTAAATTTCTATTGAGGTTTCTAATTCTTTTCTTCAGTGTAGCAATTTCATTATTGACACTTGTGTTTGTGACCTTGGAGGAATTAGAACTGTTTTCTGTGAATTCCTCATTGTTGAAGGACGGCGCGTTTAAAATAAAAACTGGTTGACTGGATCCTGCATCTGGTAATTTACCGATTGTTGAATATTGCTTTTTCAGTAATTTTTTGTCTCTGTTTTGTGGAGATTTTCGGGATTTATGCACTGTAGTTAAGTACCTGGGTAAATTAGGAAATACTGTAGTTAAGTACCTGGGTAAATTAGGAAATATACAGGGAATTGCCCCTGGCTTTAACCGCCATTTAATTCTAGGGATTTCAACTAGTTTTCCATGCACAACGAATGAATCAACTTTCACTAAAAAGTCCTCTGGAAAATGTTTGTCACAAATACTGATTTAACAGATAATTTAGTGTCTTTCCTAGGAATAGACTTTTCCCATTTGTAAAACAGATTTTTATCTTTAGGAGGAGTAAAAAATGTCTAGCTTCTGAGCAGTTTGTGTATCCTGAATGACACCCGGGTACAAAACAAGTTGGCATTTTTAATCAATTATTGATGTTGCTTGAAACTTACATTTTGAAGAACACACACATTTATGCACAAAATTAGAAGCAATTTCACAAGTTATGTACCTAATTACTCACAACACACAACGCATACGTATAAAATTGTCTGTACTTCCGAATCACATACTAGGCAGTTCGGCCGCATTTTAAGGCGACTGCGATTGCCACGCCGCAGTTTCGGTCAGTTGCCACGGTACCACGGATCATGCAGTGAACTAGCGGGAGAGCTCACACTTTCTCTTCTATCCGCTATGGTGAGGGATTACACAAAACAGGCATTTATGTGCCTTGGAGTAATAAAGTATACGTTGGAATGCAATGTCATAAAACCACTTTCTCATTTTAATAACTAACCATAATTTTTAATTACCTTTCTAAGGAACATACCCTGGAAGGAGTATTGCAAAAGGTTGTTTACCCATTTTAGGATAAGAGAAGGGATTGCATAGCTGAGACCACAGAAATTCAAAGATATCATGAAAATAGTGTTTTTGTGAAAAAAGTGTGTTATAAAATAAATACAGAATATAAAATTTCTCAGTAATAAATTATAAGAAATAACTACATATCTGTAGAAAGTTGGAAGAATGGCCACATTGGTTTACATTTATGTGCTGTTTGAGCAACTTCCCTTTTTGAGCACCAACAGCAATCTGCTACCATCGCAATGTTCCACTGACCCTGATATCTTCTCTGCATCTCCTTGATTTGTTGAAATCTTTCACCTTGTTCATCACTAAGGGATCCCAAATTATCATAAGTAATGCCACGAGTGACTGTCAAACTATCTAGAGATCATTCATGCCCTAAAAGATTTGCATATTGATGCTCCAATTTTTTAAGATGTTGGCAAAGTCAGAAGTTGGAGTGCCTGCTGTTAATTTATAATTTTGTTCAACACAAAATTTGTCAAACTGATTACAAACATATTTCCTGATGTATTCAGTGTTCTGAGGTTTCCCTCTTTGAATTATTTCATCTATTTCAGCATCAGATAAGTGAGAGTCAGCCATATTTGACATTTAAATAGTGGCTTGCTGGCATCATATAACGTCAGCTATTGTGCCTTTGTAGCACAGTGCAGCTAGATTCTCTAATGTGACCATAACTTAAGAAAAGCTAAGGAGGTGATAGTGAAATTGTGAATGAAGGCTGTCACTGGTTGAAATTTTAAATTTATATGCACATGATTGGTTGATTTCAACCAAGTCACATATGAATGGAATAGTCTACAAATGAGAATACGAGTGAAGTTTTAAACTCATTAGACCCGAGAGCTGGTGGCTTTTGTAACATATTTATCACAATTTTTTTCATATCACAAATGTTTTTATTTCAAGCAACTTATTGACTACCTCTTTGAAAGCAGGTCAATCTTGCAGTTCTCTATCATTTATGGTGTTCAAGAGGATTCTGTCCTTCAATGACTGTCTTATCTCAGGTTCATTGAAGGTATCCTCTTTTATCTTAGCTTAAGATATCACAGAAAATGTATTGCTCAGGTATTTGAAACATGAACCATTGTTGTTGAATGCTTTCAGGAATTGTTTCATAATATCTAGTTTTATATAAAAAGGAGACAATATTTTCTTTGGATTAACTAGATTGGCATGAAAGATGTTTCCTTCTCTTGGAGTTAAAGTGTTTCACTTAAGCCATTCTCATATCCAATTTTTAACTATTTCTACTGCTCCATTCAAATAAAAAGCATGGGTATTTTGAATCCCCTTTCTTGCTGCCCTAGTAAGATACTGGACATGTTTAGGTTTCCGCACAATAGCCATTGATGTTTCTGGTAATTAATCCTTTCTAAAATGGTTTCAAGATTTTCATATGATTCTTCTAGAAACAAAATGTACAACTGGTATTCAGGGAAATTCACTTTTATTGTGCTATAAAATGGCTTTTACACTTATTTTTCAAGTGTCAATATATATGCCGGAAGAACAAAAAATTTATGAACCAGCTGTGCTGTATTTTGTCTGTCTGCATACTCAATGCCTGTTGCAGTCTGCTGCTATCATAGCAAAGCTCGGACAAAACTGTACAACATTTTTAAAACTACTTTTAAAGGCTTTAAGGAGATGCTGAAACTGCCCACCATCGTTGTCCATACATTTTTGGCACCTCTTTAGGAAACTATCCACTCACCGTAATTCATGTTAAAAAATGCTGGCAATTTCCTGGCAGATATTTTGTTTTAATTCTTCCAGAGTGTGTGGGTTTTGTCTTGTACACTGTTTTAAGTTACAAATTGCTCTGAGAAAACTTTCTCTGCTAATGGTACACCATGCACTAATTTTTTTGTCATGAAGGGGTACTTCATGAACAATATTAGGTTCTCAGTTACAAGGGCAATTTTTTTTCGAGTCAATAGTTGATGCCCGTACATACATGAATACAATTTTGCCCCTATTTTTAGAGAATTAACTGACAGGGAGCATGATTTTGGCTTTTTTCAATAAGACTCTACAACAGCTTATAACGCCAATCTATTAATGAGAACAATTGAAAGTGTGTTTCAGGACAGAATTATTAGTGGAGATTTGTGGCCCCCTTGGTCTCCCAACCTCACCCCCTGCAATATCTTTCTCTGGGGTAACTTAAAACATAGTGTGCAAGACAAACCTACACACCCTGGAAGAATTAAAACAAAATATCCACCAGGAAATTGCCAGCATTTCTTAATGTAAACTGCAGTGAGTGATAGATAGTTTCCTAAAGAGGTATCAAATATGTATGGACAACAGGTTCAGCATCTCCTTTCATAAACTTGGTAAGTAAAGCCTTTAAAAGTAGTTTTAAAAATGTATGGTTTCATCTGTGCCTTTCTATGATAGCAGCAGATGGTAATGAGCGCTGAAGATGCAAACAAGCAAAACATTCCGCAGCCGGCTCTTAAGTTAGTTTGTTCTCGCATTATTTACAAAAACCTTGGCAATTGAAAATATTAACAATTTCATTTTGTCACCTATCAAAAAAGTGTGCTGAAATGGAACAATGTAACTGCTTATGTTCATGTATCTAATTATGAAATTATTAAAATACAAACAAATTTGGTAATCCTAAAAACAATAGCATATATTTAATTTTCAAGTTACAACAAATCTATTTAATATGTTCTAATTTATAAGTGAAAATCTGCAAACTGTCATTTTTATTTTGTTTGGAGACCTAGACCTTTTAGTCCTTTTGGCATTTGAATAACAATCTGTGTATATTTTACTTTTAGTATATGACTAAGTAATTTAATTTGATTGAATTTAATTGTGAATTGTATCTCATTAAACTTAATCTATTTGAGCAAATAAATCTTTTATAAGATGTTCATTTTTTTTTGTGTGTTTGTGTGATGATGCTCCCTCCATAGCCTCAAATTCTAGCTGTGATATTTAATGTTCAGTTTGATTTTTCACTTCCAGCTTGAGCATAAATACGGCATAAGTGAAAAAGCAATTAATTAATAAAAAAACCTTTGTTAGCTATTTTAATGAATACTACATATATCAGTGGTGTAGCATGACTATCAGGTATGTAACCTAATGAATATTGTAAAATTCATTAAAATATGACTAAATTTAAACAGAATTGCCCTTCAGAGTTTTCATCTGTTATCATTTTCTGAATGAAATATTTTATAATACTGAGAGCATGATTCAAAATAGAATCTCTTTTCTGTAAGAACTTATATCTGTAATCAAATCAACATGTCTTCAATATTTCCATCAACATTTATGTAATGAATGGTACAAAGTTGTTCTTCACTACTAATGTCAGGAATTTCATCTAATATTAATTAAACAAAGAAGACATCAGAAATTTCTTTCTTAATTCCATGTGTCATGATTAGAGTCCGGACTTTTATGTAATATCAAGGTGCGAAATATGTACATCTTTATGTAACAAAAAACATCAAAATATGTAATATCAACAAAATATGTTGTTGTTAGCTAATGCTGGATTTCTGACAATGAAGTCATTAATCCTCTTGCTCTCCAATATTTTTCACTGATGGATGGGGCACTAGAAAATTATGTAAAATTATGTAATAATCTAAATGCTAAGATTACCACCTCAAATCTAAATGTAGACTGCAAATTACCCAGAATTTTGTAATTTGATGGGTCTGTAAGCACATAAATTAATTACAATGAGTTAAAATTTACTAAATATGGAATTAATTATAGGGAAAACATTTTGTTTTATGCAGAATTTACCTAAAATTTATTTTAGATAATCACCAAATGTAAAATATGTTTTGGATTATGTTTATTAAACTTACTCATTTCACATAATGGTAAAATAAGTAAGATGGTAAAATAAGTTTATGGTTAAAATGTTAAAATGAATGTTGGGATGCTGCATGTTTTTTCTCTTATTTAGTTATAGGATAACTTTGTTTTCAGGTCCCATAGAATGAAAAAGGGTGAAATGATGCTCAAATGAGCCTGGAGTGTATAGAACTTAGTTACCCAACATTTGTCTTCTTAGGATAAAGAAAAACTCTCAAAAATCTTCCCCATTTAACTTCAACTGTGATTGGAACAGACTTTCTGGAATGAGACACACGCTACCTCTGCACCTGAGAGGTAGGTGTGCTGTATGGCATTAGATCAATGAACACTTCGTTTGGTGCTCTTTCCTGAAACATTGATATTAAGAATCTTGCATACAGAGCAGAACTTTTGAGTTTGAATTTCTATATAGGTACCATATCTGTGCGAATCTAATGCACACCTTTTTTGACCAAATATAGTACAGTAAAATCCCGATAACTTAATGTGGGCTGAGAGGCTGTCAGATTACCAAAATGTCTAGTTTTATGGAATAAGGGGTTTGTTATTCACAACTCATAACATAAATACTGCAAATTACATAAATACATATTCCAGCAGAATGTAGGAATCAAAAGTACAACATACTCTAAAACTGATTGTGTATTGATATCTTCCTCTTTATCCAGTACATTTAACACATCCAATTTAATTTCTATTTTCATGTTAACTTGTCTTTTCTTCTTGTTTGAATTTTCACTGGTGCATACAATTCAACACAACACTAACAGTAAGCCTGAAATCTAAGAAACGGTAGTGTACCAGAAATATGTAGCTGAAAGTTTAGCTAACCAAGTACAAGGGTATTTTCACATGTGGTGAATGACCTGTGCGAGTGACATCATGCAAATTGATGGGGGTAATGTCTGTTTCCTTCCTTGAAATAAACAGCACACTCCTGATAATGCAATGTTTATGCACGAGTACTACACAGAAGTCGGAAGGATAACCTGACAACTATTGTTGTGTGCTTGACTCACAGGATGTAATGTTATTGTATATCTAGTCTTCCAATGGATACCAGCTCACTGTGAACTGAGTGGTAATGAGAAAGCTGATTTTCTTGCAAAAAAGGGTACCGGTAGTGTACAGAAATCTATAGTTGTTGTAGTTGTAGAGTTTAATGCCCGCTTTTACTGCTACGGCACCGCAGGTGGTGACACTGATGATACCTGGAATGAAGATGGAGCACCGGTGGAATGAGATGGCGGGGGAAACCGGAGCACCCGGAGAAAACCCGCCCTTACGCCGCTTCGTCCACCACGAATACCACATGCGGGTCCCTGGGATCGAACCCGGGCTGCCTTGGTGGTAGGCGAGCGCGCTAACCGCTCGGCCACGGCGCCGCCCAATCTATAGTTAATCTACCATTTTATGCAGCTAAAAGATTAGTTAACTCTGAATTCAAAAAAATTATTGCAAAATATTATTATGAAAAATCAAAAAATAAAAGATGGGAACTGCCAAACATTCAAACAGTAATTCCTGAGTATCCTCAAAAAACGGCAGTTGCAACCTTCAGGTTGATTACAGGACATGATTGTCAGGCAAAACATTTAAACAGTATTGGGATATATTCTTCACCACTCTGTCCTCTATGTGATCTGCAAGAGGAAATGGACCGAGACCACCTTCAAATATGCCCGGTGATTTCTAACACCCCATCCATCAGTGAAAAATATTGGAGAGCAAGAGGATTAATGACTTCATTGTCAGAAATCCAGCATTGGCTAACAACAACATTTCACATAATTATTTTACTTAAATTTTAGATGGTAAAGCAATGTTGAAATACTGAACCAATTTATCAATGAGTGAAACAATCAATTCAAAATAATTAATTTTTATAACATGGATGCATTTTCAGTTATCTATCTCTTGACATACAATGAATAACCAGGCATTTTTATTTTGAGTCTTTAACTTCTTTCAACATGCAGTGAATAACCATATACATTTCCGTATTTTCAGGGGTCATTGTTTTTGTCCTATCGGATAAAATGTTCTTATAAGCAGAGAAACTTCTCTCAACATCACACGAAGTAACAGGAGCATATTTTAGCATAGGAATCTGATTTGCAGAGAAATGTTTTGGTAAATCGACGCTGTCACCATTTAGCACTTCAGACACGAACACAAGCGTAGAGTACCCTGGATTCCTGTTTAGCACAGCTTTGAATTTTTCACCTACCTTTCATCCTGCAACTACACTAAGCTTCTGTGATGCACGTTCCATTAAATCCATAGATTCATGAAGAAGGGAACCTAATGTTTCCAACTGCTTGATGGGGTAGGCAAACAGCTGAAGTTACTTTTGATACAAGCACAGGAGCCTGCCACTTTCGGATCTTTAAATATGCCCTGAGATTCACGTATGGAAACAGCTACATCTGAAGAGAACATGTTCACCACTGACCGGACACCTTAAAAATGTTCATAATAGAAGTTCAGAGCTTCTAACCACGTATCCCCTCTTGTAAGTACTGGCTCAGGAGGCAAAGAGACATGTTGGAGATGATTTTTATAGTACTGGATTCTGTGCTGTGCTTTCACGAAGACCCTTTTTGTTGCTGATATAAACTTACTCACCCAGGGAAAATGACTTCTTACTACTTCAGCAACACGCATTGCAAGCAGGTACATTTGGGTAGAAAACCTTAAGGGCAGTAGCAGCTTTAATCATGTAGTACGCTGTGGCATCTGAATACATAAGTAAAACCTTTTCCTCACACACCCTCTGGCCACAGAATCTTCATCCCATCATTTACAAATCTTGCAATTGTAGAATGATTTGTTTTCTCTAACCCCTTGCAACAGATTAGAAATGGTTTTGCTGGACTTTTGGAATCTAGTTTTCCTACTACTAAATTTGTTATGCATGACCCATATCATTTGTAGTTTCATCGATGGCAAACCAAATAAAGGAGTCTCCAATTTCATTCCATATATGAGCAACTGCTTCTCCACAACACACATGATACTTTTTCCTCAGAGTAGATTCATCAGGAATAACTTCCTTGCAATATTTTTCTAGAAAGGAACGAAATTGAGGAAATTGAAGTTTATGCCACAGAATATTAGCTGCAACCATTGCACTGCACAAGTCTTTAAAAAATCACTTCCGGACAGTTCCTGTTGCATTTGTGTCAACAGAACTTGCTTTCTAGAAGACTGTAGGTGTTTGTTGCATATGTGAAGAGCACTTTTGATATGTTGTTGCAATTGAGATTTCATGGAACAGTCAATTCTTTTACCGCATGCTTGACAATTACTTTTCCGTCGGTTGTAAAGGCGCTATCTAATTCCACCCATGAATTCAACTTGCAGGATAGCGAGGATGTAACTGGTGCCATTTTATTAAGACTTGCAAGAAACTAACTGCAGTATTATCGCCTCACTATATTGATGGTTGTCCAGCAGCTTACTTTGTTTCCTCGCAGCTATAATATTACAAGATGCTGACTACTGTGACAATGGCAACAATCAATTTCTCCAGTCCTTGTAAATGCCCAAAGGGCTACGAGAAAGGTGACACTGGAGCTCAACATTGTCGAGCGGCACCCGCTTCAATATAAAAGCACAACAATCAGAACGAGGCGGTTATTATCGCATTGTTAATTTAACTTCGCAAATTGATTTTTGTTGCTTTCAGCAAAACTTGTGAAAACTGTAGTTTATAATATGACTACAATATTTTTTAAAAAATAATAAAATTGAAACGAAAACCAGAAAATATGTACGTTTTATGTAGCATCGTTAAAATATGTAGAAAAATGTAAAATAAATTTGTAAGTGAGTCCCAAATGACATAGTTCGCATACATTTTTACTTCTCATTGAAATATGCACAATTTAAAATATGTAATTACATAAAAATCCGGGCTCTAGTCATGGTGACATTGACACTTGAAATTAAGTCATTCTGAATACCAGGTGAAGTTGCACGAAAAACAAGTGATTTTTCCAAATGGACTTTCAGAGAGACATCACATGTCGCTAATTCATTTAAATAGTCAATATAATTGCCTCTGAAGATCCTTCATTCTCATTGTGACCATGGAAAGCAAGTGATGTTTTCCTAGAAAACATACAGCCCATACAAAATGAGAAAGCAAAGCTCTGTTCTTTTTCATTTCACTGTTATGCTGTTCAATTGTGAACTTATACTGATTATTCAATGAAAATTCTATTCCTGGATTTGTCCCAACATTTCTGGTTATGCAATTGCAAGAATAGTTGTGTTTTATGGTTACATTATAAATGCTACTTAAACCTTCATAACTGCTAGAATTCCAAACTCACTTTTCATTTGAAAAAAAGATAAACAAAATATTTGTTTAAAGTATTATGACACAGCCAGAACTCTCTTTGATAACCTTTGATGTTGAAATGCCTTAAACATTTTTTAATGTTCATCATAATACTGAATGCACACTTTGGAAGGACCACTTTAATTACATATGCTTTTTAGAGAAAATTTAATCTTTGGAAGCTTCTTACATTCAGTTTTCTATCACACTACAGTGATAGGAAACTGCACAAATCTTAACCTACATTTTGCTTTAATAGTAACCAACCAAGTGTCCAAATTATGCTCAAATGCCCACAATTGAAGAGCACACATACAACAAGCAAAACAAATCAAGAATTACTCCCTATTCACGACTATAAATGCAATAATGTTAGCACGATGCATAGTGATGCAAATTCAAATCATGTTTATGAAAGCTTGATTTTCAATGATATTAAAACAATTGTGTAGAACAAAATTGTAATGAATACCAATTTGGCAATCAATTTGAGAAAAACTACATTGTATGTAATATCTCTCTCACATCCATTGATGCTATGCCCTTGTATGGAATTAGTTGAAGTCACTCCACCTGTTCCCTGGTTAACTATGGGCAACTAAAAATTGCAGGTTAGAAACTAAGATGTATTGGACCTAAGGAAAAAATCTATTATTAAACAGTTGTGCTTAATAATGTTACTGCATAAACTAACAGCATGTAATAACTAAGATATAATAAATATTAACAGCCCTAAAGCTGTTGTTCCTTTTTCTGGTAAAGCAGGATTGTTATGAGGGTCAGTTTAACCATGCATATTTTGGAAAGTTATCTTCTGTTTCGTGCAACACAGATTCTATCCTGGATGTGGCACTTGTATGCTTTTCTGGTTGTATTTTGTTTTTGTCATTCTTGAGCAATTTTTTCTTCATTAACTTGGCTGAGTTGGACAACTGGCTTGTAAATTCAGCTTTGGTTTTGTTAATATTGTAGTTTTCTGCCATATAAGCATCATGTCCTGCAAAGAAGAAGTTATGTAATTATCTTTCAAAGCATAGTTTAAAGATTCTTAAAAGATGCACTGGATAAAACGTATCATAGAACATTTAATTACATAGTCTGTGTAATACTTAATGAAGTATTCCAAACTTATCTATACTATTTACTAGGGATGGGATCTCAATACTCAGTGATGTTCAGTATGTCTAATACTTTAAATAAATCTTTGATACTTTTAAATTTCTAAGCTTTTTTTAGAAAGTTATTCTGTTTAGCTTTATACTAGAGAAAGATTGAAACGAGTTGAAACTTCATGTTATTGCCTCACATGTGTCCGCAAAGAGTAGCTAGACTGCAGTTCTTGATAGACTTTGATTGCATTTTCTGTGAGTGAATGAATGAATGCAACATTCCATAGGCTCTATCTAAATGAAAGCATGCAAAACAATGAATAAAGTATACATGTAATATGCAGCATTAACTGAGTTGTGAGTAAAACTGCTTTAGTTAATGCAATAGCCATGCTTGGTAATTCACTCTCACTTACCTACTTGGTGAACAAAACCAGTGAATCCAGCAGAAACAAATCAAAACTTATGATGTGAGATAATACAGTGCATGAAAATATTTGCTCTTTCCTTCCATCTGTTACGTAGTTCGTGTTTCATAAATAAAAGTTATGTCATGTCTAGAGCCTGGATAGTTAAGCACTAAAAATCAGTAAAATATGTATATGTGTGTGTATTTAAAAATCTTTAAGTATGTAATAAGACTGCTAACATACCAAGAAATATGTAACGTCATAACATCATTTTTTCTGTTTTCTTGAAATGTGTTTTAAATTCTCAAACATAAAACTTCTCCTGTTATCACATAAGATACCTTTGTACTGACTAAATGATAGTTCAACTTCACATGAAGTAATGGGTGCATATTTAAACTTGCATAAATCTTCTGGAATGTAGTCAATTTCAAAGACATTGGTACTACCTTCATTTAGCACTCTATTAGTAACACTGATTGTTTTGAATCCTGGGTTTTTATGCAAACTGGAAGTGAGCTTATCCTTCAGTGCAGCTCTGACTGGTCCTTGCACACTTTCCAGAGAAGTGACTACAGAATGAGCAACATCAAGGCTGTCCGAGAGTTTCATAGATGTCCCCAAAGATTTAATGGCAACGGATGAATGCAAAAGGTTACTCTGGATGTAGACAATATCATTTTTAAGCTTCATATCCTTAATGGCTGCTTTGCTGTTTCTACAGAAACTGCATCTTGGTAATCAGAATGCTAGAGTACAGCTTGTTTATTTAGACCTGATCCTGCAGAAACACAGAGGAGAAGAAGGTAGTCTAAGGTGGGGGAGAAAGGTTGACAGTGTTCTCCTTACTTGCATTTGTTACCCACATTGTCCACACACTCGCTACCCGGCTACTACCAACCCAAAACCCCTCCCGGAAGATAGTGGACTAGTCCAGCCACTGAGCATACAGCTAAGCAAGTTCAGGATGAAAAAATCATACTGTACTTGTTTTGCAGTATCAAAATTCTCTGCATAATAGCCCAAAGCATCAATCCATCTCATTAAAATTGGTTGAGGAAGGAGTGGAAACTCAGGAAAAAGTTCTTTGAATTTGTCTACTCTGATGTAAGTCTTTAAAAATATTCTCTTTATATTTGAAATCAGAGTGTCAACATTAGGCAATTTGATCGAACCAGTTCTGATGTGATGGAGCGCATGCATAACGCATGTGAGATGCGTCATTTTAGGATATAAAACTTGCAAAGCTATGGTAGCTTTGCACATGTATGGTGCTGCATCTGTCATTAGAAGCAAGACATTGCTGTGTTTCTCCCCATCAGGCCACAATAGTCCCATTGTGTCATTAAATAATAATTTGACAATTTTTTGATGGTTGCATTTTGGTAACACCTCACAAGTTAACAACACAGGCTGACTTGCTCCATTATCTTTCAACATGCCCACATCATATTTCCAATGTGTCATCCCTGAACATCAGTTGTCCTGTCAGTTGAGACCCAAATGGGACCCTTGCCGATTTCCCAATGAATTGAGTTGATTGTTTTCATATATAAGCCATGACATAGTTCTTTCTGATTTGTCTTCATTTGTGTATTTTTCAAAAATGCACAGAGCACAGGATTTTTTAATTTCTAGATAGGAATAACAGCACAAACCATAGCACAGCACAGATCACTTGCAAACTGAGATTTCTGAGTTCCTGGATGTTTCTGAACTTGAGGTTCAGTGAGTAACAGCTGCTTTTGAGACATGGTCTTCGAAGCATGAGCCTGATGATGTGATGTAGATAAGTGTTGCACTACTTGAAAACGTTGAGAACAAGGCACACTCCTCTCACAAACCTGGCAAAAAGTAGCTTTCCATCTGTGTGAAAACTGTTGAATTCTTCTATATAATGCTGTAACTTTATACATAGTGAGGTTTTCTCCTTCGGCATGTTTTAGTGTAATATTTAACTTAAAGTTAAATGCTGAGGTTACACAAGACAAAGTTACTGTTCAGTCTACATATGCTGACTAATTGGTGCATTGTTGAGATGGCGTAACTTGGACATACAGTGGCAAGATGCGTGTTGTGTGACAGAGGAATGTGCAAATGGAAGCAAACGGACAGTGACTGTCTCCACTTCTAGCATATACAAGTATATTTTAAAGTGAATAAAATTGCAACTGAACAAGAAAATGTTAATAAATATGTAAACATTTGTACTTAAGAGCAAAATATGTAAATATATACACATTCAAATTTACATTTTTAAGTTTTTGTTGTCATGAAACTAACATGTAACAAATTTATTATCTTAATATTAATAGGAAAAAACATGTTACACAATTATCCAGACCCTAGTCATGACCATACTTACATGTATACTGTATGATTAATTTCCATAAATATTTTATTTTATTTAAGCACAAAACAGTGATATTAAATAAAACATGAGTGAAGTGTGGGACTATTTTGAAGTAGACAGTATTAATAATAACAGAGCAGTGTATAAAATGAACAGGAAAACATCTTTGCCCAGTGGTCAGCCACACAATACAACAAATTTAAACAAGCATGTTACATTCATACATCAAGTGATGTTTACAGAATATCTATTGAAAAAGCAATACAACTTTCCTGTCAGTGTCGGAACATAATGCTGCAACAGCTGAAAATGATAACCGAAAACAAAGTTGTTGTAACCGTTTATGCATGGAAAACCACTGAGAGAACAATTCAGTGAACATGCTATTGCCTTTACAGCTTTTTATAAAGTGAGTGTTGAGCATCAATGTTTAAAAATCAGTATTGAGTATTGAGAAATAGTAATATTGTCCTACCACTAGTACTTACTAGCATTATAGAGAAAAAAAACATTACTGTATGAGAACAATTTCAGGAACTAACCTGGGTTTTGATAATTTGGGTAACCAAAGTCATTAAGGCATGGATTTGTGAACAGAAGGTCTGGTTCAAATTCCACCAAGATCCACCTCCCTGACTGGTTTTACAATGTTTTCTTCAGTCATAACTGGCAAATGCCAGAGAGATACCTTAATTTAGGCCTGGAATGTTTAATTCCCAATTGTTGCAACAAATGACAAGTCCAGTTACTTTTAATATCACTATTTCTCTTCTAAAACAGAATCTCAAAAACACAGCTATCCCTTTTATAGTTAACATAATTTACAGTTCACTGCAACCTTGCAACTCACAGCTGCTCTGTCCTCTCGTAACCTTGACACAACTTCACGATCTTTTGACTCTGTCTCACAAACAGTGGCTTTGATGATACACTCACTAAATACTTCCAACACTCAACCTGGAAAGTGCTTCAACACTTAACTTCTCACAAACAAGTCTGCAGTCAAAACTTTTTGAACATGTAGAATTGGTCTTTGTCCTGGTTCATCTGTTGTTGTTCATCGGTGGTGTGTTGTCTAGCAGTATCGTGGTATGAGATAGCCTGATCTTGAGCATCTTTTTGATGAGTGGCCGATATGGCACTACTCCCTTCTCATGGCTGGGGTCCCAACCAGCACCTTCCTAGTGGATGATCCAATTATAACACCATCATCTTACCTCAGGGCAGCCTCTGGATATGGTAGACTATGCCATCGATCCTCTTCTCCACATGGCATGGTCCTTGGCATCGTTGTTGGGTAACAGTGCTTGGTCTGGGTAGAACAATATATGCCATTCTGCTTGAAACCTCTGCAGCAGGCTCACCAGTTGTGATGGGTCTCTTCCGGTTGCCTTCCATTCGGGTGTGTTGATGGACCATCCTGCACACTACGTGAAGACAGCCCACAGGGTTCCATAGCAACTGACTTCCCTGGTGCACATTTGCACTTCCCTGGTTAGCCCAACTGCAGCCTCTACCAGGGTTACTCTGCAGATCTCAAGATCTTTGCTGAGACTTCGGTGCCTTATCTCATCTTGTGCAACTTGCAGGACCCTCCTGCTGATGTCAACCATCCTCTTGTGCCTCCTGAGGGTGTCCAGTCCCAGAATCACTTCCTCAGCCACCTTCGTGATGAATACCCACTAACTTATAACGCTCTGGTCAACTCCAGCCAGGCCTTCCACTCCACAGGCAAGGTGTAACCTGATGCTGCCCTATCTTGTAAAGTTGATCTAGTAGTAGTAGTAGTAGTAGTTTTATTGGTTCTTTGGATCATAATACATGATATAGAACACGTCCAAGATCTTTACAATTATTTACAGGTTTATCAATATTTTACAATATGTACAAGTGATATAATTTTACAAAATTGAGGTATTACCTCAAAATACTAAATAAAAGCTTGTATACATTTATAAAATACCTTAAAAATTAATTGTCAAAGTACTTATAGTATTCATTTGTACTGTAAAAACAATGGAGTGAGAGAAGTTTTTTGAGACAAATCCTAAATCTATGCAGTGCAGGTATTTGCTTCAGATAATTGGGTAATTTGTTATAAAGCTGGAGGCCAGTATATACAAAACTTTTTTCAAAAGAACTTGTGCTATGTGTGATTACATGGAGGTGATCTTTTCTTCTGGTGTCATGGGAATGTATCTGTGAGTTTGTTGTGTATGTACTGAGATTAGATTTTACGTAGCATAATGTTTCATATATATATAAATACAGGGATCTAGTTTTCTTGATGGCAAGCCCTCTGCCACATCCGATTGTATCATGGTCATGACTGGACTTGTGTCCATTAGTACCAGTCACAGTTTCCCCTGTATCCCGCTGACCGCAATGATGTCAATCTCAATTCTTCTATCCAAGGCATAAAGTGTCACTTTATGGGATGGCTGCAATGGTTTCTCCGTGCCCCTTGCCACACTGGTCCTCATGTGTCTTTTGCTTGCTCGTGGGCTTTCATGCTAACTGTCCTTCCCAATGTGTCCTGTTTGGCTACATCCCAAATACACTCTGCTAGGGGAACCTTGCAGATGTGTCTGAACTGTCTCTGTGCATCATGTAGTACACTTCCATTCTCTGAGATGGATTTACTGGTTACCCCAGCCGCTTGGTGCTCCCTCCAGTATCCTCCTGGAATTTAACTCTTTTTTTTAGGTTATGCTATTTATAGACAGATAAACACACAGACCTTTTCCTATAAAGTGCTTTTGGGGGATGAGGTTTCAGCGAGTCTTAAACAAGCACTTCCAATGAAATCTCAGTATCAAATTTTTGGGTGGAATACACCACTTAGGTACTGTAAGTTTATAGTAGAGAAAAGTAAAATACGAATATAACACTACCTTCTGATTAATTTAGTATCAAGATTTATAGTACGATCATGTTACAAAAATCAATTAACACTTTATTTAAACATAAATGGGCAGCACCATGGCCAAGCAGCCAGAGCGTTTGCCTACCACCTAGGCAGCCCAGGTTTGATCCCAGGGACCTTCATGTGGTATTCGTGGTGGGAAAGCAGTGTCAGAGCAGGCTTTCTCCAGGTACTCCGGTTTCCTCCACCACCAGTTGCTCCATTGTCGCTTTTCCAATCATCGATTTCACCTGCATTTCATATCATCCTCTTCCTCGCTATCATACGTGGTGCTTGGCTGACCACTCGCTTCCAGGTCTTCACTCTGTCCAGTCCATAGGTAACTGTGCTCCCTGACAGGTGTTGGGCCCTAGGCACTGGCTTTTAAGTCCTAGGCACTGGTTTGAGTCCTACATAAGGGGAGGATAAACAGGTAAAGAAGAAAAAACATAAATGATGAGCTAATTCTGCTCCAAGAGGTTACTGCCAGAAATGCTTATAAGGAAATAAGCTTATGGAAAGAAGTTCACAAAAGTTCAGTATACATAAGTCAGATTCATGCAGCTATAACCCCAAAAGCATCAGAGCTCTGTATGTCTTTTCAGTACAGAAATACAGTTGATAGTTTTGGTTATTTTAAGGCAATGTATCAATGTTAAAAAATCCAGTTTTCTTCTGATTGCTTTGAACCTTTTTTGCATATGTTCAGAACAAAATTGCAATGTTCTATGTTAAATTATTAAAACATTAATAATACATCACTTTGAAATGCTAATCTGATAGTTGATAGTTTTGGTTATTTTAAGGCAATGTATCAATGTTAAAAAATCCAGTTTTCTTCTGATTGCTTTGAACCTTTTTTGCATATGTTCAGAACAAAATTGCAATGTTCTATGTTAAATTATTAAAATATTAATAATACATCACTTTGAAATGCTAATCTGATAGTTGATAGTTTTGGTTATTTTAAGGCAATGTATCAATGTTAAAAAATCCAGTTTTCTTCTGATTGCTTTGAACCATTTTTGCATATGTTCAGAACAAAATTGCAATGTTCTATGTTACATTATTAAAACAATAATACATAACTTTGAAATGCTAATCTGCAATGACCCTCAGACCCCACAGTTTATTGTATCTCTCCTAAATTTTATATTTCAGCTCAATACACAGATGTAAAGAAATTGTCATACAACCATTGCTTAGATTTAATTAATTTAAGAGAAAAAAAATACTTTGTGTACAATTTATTGATATTTTCAATTTTTTCACTGTGAGTTGTGAAAAATATTTAAGTTCAATTCAATTATTTAATATTTTTATTTTATCTGCTGGTAAGTAGTATTGTGTTCCACCCAAAAATTCAATGTCGAGATTTCACTGGAAATATATATTTTGAGACCCCCTGAATCCAAAAAAAGAATTTTTAGAAAAAGGTCCGTTTGTGTGTGTGTGTGTGTGTGTGTATATATATGTCTGTCTGTGTGACTGTGGACAGCATAACTCAAAAACAAAAAGTCGGTTAAAAACCAAAGTTGGTATTTAAGTTTAATGTCTTTCAAAGATGCGACACAAAGAGTTTGAAGAAAATAGCCCGATCCTAAACTACCCTTTGCATGAAACATTTTTCGAAAATTTTGATTTTCTTGAAAATGGCTCTAACAATTTTGATTAAAATGCCATATTTTTGAGATATTTTGATGACAAATGCAATGTATATCTTGAATTTTCTGGCTACAGCCCCTGTAGTCGTATTTACTCTGGACGACTTTTGCATAACTAGTAAACGGTTAGAGATAGACCAAATCATGCTCCACAAAAAATGTTGTTGTTTTCTAGTGCCTTGCATCTGGCAATGAATCCATTAGCATTCGTGCTTTCCAATACTTTTGAACTGTAGTTTCTTCTGATCTTAATGCTTCACAGGTCTTCAAGTGGTCTTTCTTCATTTCTGCTGGATCGTTACACAGGACACATATTGGTGAGGCTGAGATACCTATTCTGTAGAGATGACTTGCTAAGCAGTCGTGATTTGTCAATAGTCGGAAGGCTGCAACCGCTGTTTTCCTTGGTCTCTGGGGGATTATATCTGGGTTGGAAAGTAGTGTAATCCATTTTTTATCTTTGGCATTTGTTTCTATTTCTTGTAGGTATGAATGAGAACATTTTTTAATGATCAAGCGTTTTATTGAGGAATTCCATTGCTGATTACTTTTGCAATTTCCTTTGTTCTTTGTAATTTTTTTCTGTACATTTTCCTTGGTTCCATGCCAACTGTGCTTTTCTGTTTGTGTGTAGTATATCCACAAAAAATGTAGATCTTGCTAAAATACACAATTTATGTCTCAATAAATTTTCTTGTAGGTTGAACCATTTCGGAGATATTTCTTGTTATGTGTGTGAGTTTTGGAAAACTTAAAACTTTCGTGAAATGGAACATCGTTGTTAATTTGTTGTTGTTGTTAGCTAATGCTGGATTTCTGACAATGAAGTCATTAATCCTCTTGCTCTCCAATATAAAGAGAGCAATAGCAGTAATAGTATAAGTGTGCAAAGAGAACGGAATCTGTAAGATTTAAAGCTTTCACGGCGCACGTTATTTATTAAAGTTTCACGGGCGATCAGCCGTGTGAGGTTTGAAAATATTGAGCTTTCGGCCATTCTAAACTCCATGGCCTTCGTCAGAATGAAATGACCGTTATTTTCCCGCTCCCCCTATATATACAATGTTAGATGGGAGGGGGTTGCGATGCCCTGGCCAATGAGCGGGTGACGATTTGTGATTGGGCCTGCTGTTTCGGGCTATGTTTGTCACCGGCCACAGTGTTTTCTTGAGGGTCAGTACTTGGACCAGAATCACTATAGTTGCTGTTGTGAATGTGTTTCATGGCTATTGTCCACGCAGGGCTTAGCTGAAGACCGCGGTCCCTGTTGTAATTGTTTGGATGTAGTTTGATTTGAATGGCTTCCTTAATGACTCTGTCCCAGTATTTATCCGTATGCTCCAGAACTTTGATGTCTTCAAAGTTTATTTTGTGGACATACTCTATACAATGCTCGGCCACTGCTGACTTATCTGGTTGTAGGAGCCTGATATTGCGTTGATGTTCTTTACACCTTTCTTCTATTGTGCGTCCTGTTTGGCCTACATACACTTTACCACATTCGCAAGGAATCCTGTAAACTCCTGGGACCTTGAGTCGAAGTGGTTCTTTTACCGGTCTAAGGTATTCTTGGATCTTCTTTGGAGGTGTGAAGAAGGTCTTGATGTTATACCTAGCGAGTATGCGGGAGATCTTGTTTGAGACGGAACCGTAGAATGGTATGTAGGCTTTGTTCGGCCAGCTATCCATCCTTTGAGTGAGGCGTTGGGGGTTGTTTCGATTGTTTTCAACCTTCTTGCGTGCCTTTTTGATGTCGTTATCACTGTATCCGTTTTTCAGCAATGTGTCTCGTAGGTATTTAAGTTCCTGCTTAATGTGGTCTTCATCCGCAATATCGAAAGCTCGGTGAAACAAGGTGGAGATAACTGTCTTCTTTTGAGTAGGATGGTGGTGACTGGAGGTGTCCAAGTAGCGGTTGGTGTGTGTTGGTTTCCTGTATACCGTGTGACCTAGGCTGCCGTCCGGCTTCTTGTAGACCAGAACATCTAGGAAGGGGAGTGAGCCATCGATCTCAACTTCCATGGTAAACTTGATGTTCGCATGTAGGTTGTTGAGGTGGTCTAAGAAGGTGGAAAGTTTACCTTTTCCATGTGGCCAGATAACAAAGGTATCATCCACGTATCTGAAGAAAGCCTTTGGTTTGTCTGAGGTGGTATCCAGGGCAGTATGTTCAAAGCTCTCCATGAAAAAGTTGGCAATAGCAGGTGACAACGGTGAACCCATGGCTACCCCATCCGTCTGTTCGAAGAACTGGCCATTGTAATTGAAGTATGTGGAAGTGAGCGTGTGTCTAAAAAGCTGGGTGATGTCTTCCGGAAACCGTTCAGATAGGAGCTGTAGTGAGTCCTCTAGCGGCACTCTGGTGAACAAGGATTCCACATCAAAGCTCACCAAAATGTCATCCGGGTCCACTTTCAGCGCTGAAATTTTCTGTATATATATGTATTTTTCTGCTTTCAGCGCTGAAAGTGGACCCGGATGACATTTTGGTGAGCTTTGATGTGGAATCCTTGTTCACCAGAGTGCCGCTAGAGGACTCACTACAGCTCCTATCTGAACGGTTTCCGGAAGACATCACCCAGCTTTTTAGACACACGCTCACTTCCACATACTTCAATTACAATGGCCAGTTCTTCGAACAGACGGATGGGGTAGCCATGGGTTCACCGTTGTCACCTGCTATTGCCAACTTTTTCATGGAGAGCTTTGAACATACTGCCCTGGATACCACCTCAGACAAACCAAAGGCTTTCTTCAGATACGTGGATGATACCTTTGTTATCTGGCCACATGGAAAAGGTAAACTTTCCACCTTCTTAGACCACCTCAACAACCTACATGCGAACATCAAGTTTACCATGGAAGTTGAGATCGATGGCTCACTCCCCTTCCTAGATGTTCTGGTCTACAAGAAGCCGGACGGCAGCCTAGGTCACACGGTATACAGGAAACCAACACACACCAACCGCTACTTGGACGCCTCCAGTCACCACCATCCTACTCAAAAGAAGACAGTTATCTCCACCTTGTTTCACCGAGCTTTCGATATTGCGGATGAAGACCACATTAAGCAGGAACTTAAATACCTACGAGACACATTGCTGAAAAACGGATACAGTGATAACGACATCAAAAAGGCACGCAAGAAGGTTGAAAACAATCGAAACAACCCCCAACGCCTCACTCAAAGAATGGATAGCTGGCCGAACAAAGCCTACATACCATTCTACGGTTCCGTCTCAAACAAGATCTCCCACATACTCGCTAGGTATAACATCAAGACCTTCTTCACACCTCCAAAGAAGATCCAAGAATACCTTAGACCGGTAAAAGAACCACTTCGACTCAAGGTCCCAGGAGTTTACAGGATTCCTTGCGAATGTGGTAAAGTGTATGTAGGCCAAACAGGACGCACAATAGAAGAAAGGTGTAAAGAACATCAACGCAATATCAGGCTCCTACAACCAGATAAGTCAGCAGTGGCCGAGCATTGTATAGAGTATGTCCACAAAATAAACTTTGAAGACATCAAAGTTCTGGAGCATACGGATAAATACTGGGACAGAGTCATTAAGGAAGCCATTCAAATCAAACTACATCCAAACAATTACAACAGGGACCGCGGTCTTCAGCTAAGCCCTGCGTGGACAATAGCCATGAAACACATTCACAACAGCAACTATAGTGATTCTGGTCCAAGTACTGACCCTCAAGAAAACACTGTGGCCGGTGACAAACATAGCCCGAAACAGCAGGCCCAATCACAAATCGTCACCCGCTCATTGGCCAGGGCATCGCAACCCCCTCCCATCTAACATTGTATATATAGGGGGAGCGGGAAAATAACGGTCATTTCATTCTGACGAAGGCCATGGAGTTTAGAATGGCCGAAAGCTCAATATTTTCAAACCTCACACGGCTGATCGCCCGTGAAACTTTAATAAAGAACGGAATCTCAAAGCTTTAAAAGATTTGACTATCACACAAAGCCTACTCTATTCTAACATTCCCCTTGTAGCTACAAGGAAATAAGAAATAAGATAATTATGTACAAATGTTTATCTTAACACAAAGAACATAATGGAATGAGTTTGTAAGAACGGTTAGTACAAGAGTAGAGAAAGTCATGTGAGTGCAACACATCAGATTTTTTAACTAATGCATGACAAATTTTAATACCTTAATATCTGAACCACTCCTGAAAATTTCAAGCTAATAAGTTATAAACAAGGGTCGCAGGAGCATTTTAAATAGTGAAATATGCTGAAAAAAAAATAACCGAGAGAAATGGATTTAAAGTTTAACAGTGTATTTTTATGCTTTATTAAATCCAATCAACTTAAAACTCCCCAGCACCATGTGTGGGGGCCCTCTTGCTGCTTTCTTCTTAGCCTTAGTAGCAGTTTTTGAGACCTTTAAGTTTGCTTGGTCTTTTCTTAATATGAAAACTTTACTTTTTTTTCATTAGTCTGGGTGGCTCATTTGGTTAGATGCTGGTCTACTGACCCCGAGGTTGTGGGTTCCAATCCGACCCAGACTGATGGTTTTTAAGTGTGCTTAAAAATGACAGCTCCATGTCAGTCGATTTAATGGCATGTAAAAGAATTCCTGTGGGGCAAAATTCTGGCACACCGGCGTCGCTGATATGATCTTGGCAATTGACAGTGTTGTTAAACAACAAAATAATTTTAATTTTTAAACTTTCCTTTCGCCTTTCCATTGTTCACAAAATTTAGAGTTGTATTGTTCTTAGCTAACCTCTACACTATACACTTTTCTAGTTTGTACACCAAACTCAAAAGATCTACTTATTACTTCTTTACTATAAACTAACAAAAGCTTAAGACCTATTAAATACCTAAACAGTACCTAATATATAACTGGAACACAAACAAGCTGGCAAAATTATAGAATTATAGAACATTGACTGTACTTCTCTATTTACTAGTAAACCAGGTGTCAGATTTGTGGCATTTCAGCTCGATATATCAAATTTATTTCAGCACGGACAACTTACAACCTCTTTGAAGCAAAATTCTCTACAAGAGACTAAAATCAAAGCCAAAGAAAGTGAAAATTGCATTTGAAAGCTGCAGCGATGAAGTTCAGTGAGAAATGCCCACCCGCACTGGGACATTTAAATGCTCTCCTGGAGCTTTAGAATGACTGATATTGAGAAAACAAAAGTATACCATTAAAGTACAAACTATAAGCATAAAGAATGCAAAAACTAAAAATAAAAATTTTCAGCAAGTTTGGCAAATTTCATCAATACATTGCCTTAATTATTTAAATCTAATGTTCTCCAAGTGAGGTTCCTTAATTAGTCTGTCTTTTAATGGATGGATCATCATATCCTTTAACAAATTATTTAAGTATGAGAATTTGAGTGAAGTCTTTCATCTTATCTACTATGTTGACGAAAACCCTATCATGATAAAAGACTTACTGTATTTGAGAAATATAATGAAAGATTATTCCTAAGCTAAACTAAGCCCTGGGACAACAGCCCATGAAGAGCCAAGCCTTACCACCCAGCCACTGCATCCCCCATCTTGGCCCACTACAGGCATCATTGGTGGGGTGCAGCACTGGAGGGTGGTACATGCCAGCGTTCCGATCCCTCCTGGCCAGTTATGCGGTCTTCATGACCTGGGGCTGCTACTTTTCCATCAAGTAGCTCCTCAATTGGTCCCCACCTCCCCAGACTAACGAGGCTGAGTGCATCCCGTGCCAGACCCATGCTGGTACCGGGGATCAAACCCAGGTCCTCAATGCCAGAGGCAAGTATGCTACCAACTGCGCTATGGAGGCGGTCTAAAGATTATACCACATAAGAAAAAACAGTATTGCAAAAACTCTCTGTTACATTACTTGTAGTTCGTAAATTGTGAACACATCTAACACAATTATTGTGTTGCAGTGTAATGCTACAGAGGTGTATGACAGTGTTGTGTGGTTACACACTGACATTACAAAGCTATTATTGCTATTTCATAGGCCTACCTATGGGATTTAAATAAATGAACTGACATTCCTCTGATGTACAATGACAGGCCGGAGCACTACTCCTAGCTTATATTTCTTGTGGCAGTCTGTGCTCCAAACTTACCAGGGTTCCTCCCAACTGTACCAATGTCTACAATTTCTTTAGCACCTGGATGGAAATGGTGAAGTGCAGAAATGGTGCGGCTAAGACCTACAGCTCCATGTCGAATAGAGTGCTCTGTCAGATCAGCTCCAAGCAATTCTTCATAAGGTTCAAGTCTAATTGGAACAACTTTATTCACAATCTGCCAACAAAGAAGAAAGCAATCTTCAGATCAAATGTGAACCAGTGAAGTTATTGGATAATATAAAATCTAACACATGACTACAGCACAAAATCTAATCTCTGTCAGAAGACCCATGGGACAACAGAAGTCAAGGCCTATAGCCTGACCGCTGCATCTCCCACCTCTGCCCACCACAGGCATCAAAAATAGGGTGTAGTACTGGAGGTGGGACATGGTCAGATGGTTTACTAAGTTGTCTTCGTTTTTTACTTTCTCTACTTTAAGTAGGGGAAGTATTGTATTCCACCCAAGAATTTGATGTCGAGATTTCACCGGAAATATATGTTTTGAGACCCCCCTGAATCCCCCCCCCCCCAAAAAAAAGCACTTTTAGAAAAAGGTCCATGTGTTATCTGTGTGCGTCTTGTCAGTCCGTATGTGTCTCTGTCAGTCTGTGGACAGCATAACTCAAAAATGAAAAGTCGGTTAAAAACCAAAGTTAGTATTTAAGTTTAGTGCCTTTTAAGGATGCGACACAAAGATTTTGAAGAAAATAGCCCTTCCCTAAATTACCCTTTAGATGGAAAATTTTGACTTTCTTGAAAATGGCTGTAACGATTTTGATTAAAATGTCATATGTTTGAGATACTTTTATGACAAATGAAATGTATATCTTGAATTTTCTGCCTATAGCCCCTGTAGTCATATTTACTCTGGACGACTTTTGCATAACTGGTAAACCGTTAGAGATAGACCAAATCATACTATACAAAAAATGTAGATCTTGCTAAAATACACAATTTATGTCTAAATAAATTTTCTTGTAGGGTGAACCATTTCAGAGATATTCCTTGTTATGTGTGTGAGTTTCAGAAAACTTAAAACTTTCGTGAAATGGAACATTGTTGTTAATTTTTTTATATGTTAAGTGTGCAAAGAGAACAGAATCTCAAAGCTTTAAAAGATTTGACTATAGCACAAAGCCTACTGTATTCCAATATTCCCCTTGCACCTACAAGGAAATAAGCAATAAGATAATTTGTACAAAGGTTTATCTCAACTAACAAGAAGAAGATATAGGAATAAGAGTTTGTAAGAAAGGTTAGCACAAGAGTGGAGAAAGTCATGCGAGTGCTGCACATCAGATTTTTAACTTAACATTTCTGAAGTGTTTTGGCTCTTGTTTTTCTAATGTAAAACTTTTGACACTACGTCCAGGTAATTTATGTAATCCAAGTCTATTTTCTACTGCAATCTTATCTTTTGTTTCAGAATTTAGCTTGGCTTTTTATGGAGTAGGTATCTATTTATGGGAGCCAGGATTGTATTTTGCTCTCTAAAGATCTTAAATTCTCTAAATGCTTTTCAGATATGTGGACCTCCTGAATGTGCTGTTGCTATATTTTTCTGTAGTATGGCTTTCTTTTGCTGTGCATTGTTTATGTTCTTTAATGTAAGGTTCTTATTGCATCCATTTTCTTCTGTAGTATGGATGGTTTTTCTTTGTTGAATTCAGCTTCCATGGGTACATTAACTAGTCTGTATGTAAGACTGTAACATTATAAAACCAGCTCCACACAAACAGATACCACCAGCTTACAAACTTTTGTAAATTTGGAAAAATGTTATACACCATCAAATTCCTCTAAAATGTTTAAGAGGTAGAACTGGAACTTAAAAATTCAATGCCACAACTGGGATTTGAACCACAGACCTTCCGCTTGCCGGGCGGACGCTCTAACCACTGAGCTATTGTGACAAACTGCCAGAATGGCATTAAATTCTCAAGCCAGTTCATATTTTTCCTGGTAAACCACAAAGGCAGTCTCACATCAGAAACAATTACCCCAATGGTGACTTACTATTGTAAGTACTTTATATCCCAGGATTAAATAACCTTCACATGGTAATTATTATTTATTTATGCCAACAAACTTACTGTTGGTGTTTTTAAACACACAAGCCGTGTGTGGGCAAAGTTTAAGAGGTAGAACTGGAACTTAAAAATTCAATGCCACAACTGGGATTTGAACCACAGACCTTCCGCTTGACGGGCGGACGCTCTACCACTGAGCTATTGTGACAAACTGCAGCCGCCCGGTAAGCGGGAGGTCTGTGGTTCAAATCCCAGTTGTGACATTGAGTTTTTAAGTTCCAGTTCTACCTCTCAAATTTTTAAAATGTTTATCTTCAGTAACTTGAAGTACATAAAAGAATTTGTAAGAAGAATTTATACATGGGTATTCACAACATAAGATATTTCCTGCATGGGTTCATTAATAAAACCAAAACAGGATTAACTGAAGGTAAGTTTTATTTACAGTATAGCTCACTTTCTTTAAAAAATTAGGACATGTTTAAGACATGTTTGTAAGTTTCCAGTAAGTATGTACAGATAAGCACTTTAATTTATTTCATATCACAAGTAACATTGTAGACAATTTGTATTAGCATACTTTAAGAACAAAAAATCTGATGTGTTGCACTCACATGACTTTCTCTACTCTTGTACTAACCATTCTTACAAACTCTTATTCCTATATCTTCTTGTTAGTTGAGATAAACATTTGTACAAATTAGTTTATTGCTTATTTCCTTGTAGGTACAAGGGGAATATTAGAATACAGTAGGCTTTGTGCAATAGTCAAATCTTTTAATGCTTTGAGATTACGTTCTCTTTGCTCACTTAACATATAAAAAATGAACGATGTTCCATTTCACGAAAGCTTTACGTTTTCCAAAACTCACACACATAACAAGGAACATCTCTGAAATGGTTCAACCTACAAGAAAATGTATTGAGACATAAATTGTGTATTTTAGCAAGATCTACATTTTTTGTATAGTATAATTTGGTCTATCTCTAACGGTTTACCAGTTATGCAAAAGTCGTCCAGAGTAAATACCATTACAGGGGCTATAGCCAGAAAATTCAAAATATACATTTCATTTTTCATAAAAATATCTCAAATATATGGCATTTTAATCAAAATCGTTAGAGCCATTTTCAAGAAAATCAAAATTTTTAAAAAATGTTCCATGTAAAGGGTAAGTTTAGGGTGGGGCTATTTTCTTCAAAATCTTCATGTCGCATCCTTGAAAGACATTAAACTTAAATACCAACTTTGGTTGTTAACCAACTTTTCGTTTTTAAGTTATGCTGTCCACAGACTGATGCACAGACACACACACGGACCTTTTTCTAAAAGTGCTTTTTTTTGGATTAAGGGGGTCTCAAAATATATCTTTTTCTAAAATTGCTTTTTTTGGATTCAGGGGGTCTCAAAATATATATTGCCGGTGAAATCTCGACATCAAATTTTTGGGTGGAATACAATACTTCCCCTACTTACCAGTAGAGAAAGTAAAAATTAACTGAATAATTTTGCATATGCCAGCATTTACAACCAAAAAAAATGTGTATTCATTTGGCATGGCATTAAGGCAAAAATTTAAATTACTGCAGTTAAAAATAATTAATTAAATAATTTAGCATTTTACAGATTTGGCTAAGATAATACTGCACCTCAACTAATCAAGGTTCATTTATATTTTAATTGCCACTATATTGTCCTATAAAATATTGCAATTTTTACTGCATACTAACAGACCCTGTTCAAACATTGTAAATCCAGAAATTATAAACATTGTTGAAATAAACTATAAATTGTTTAGACCATTTTGTTGAAAAAACATTACTTGATGCCATCATGCATGCAGTTACCACAACTTAACCTATCAGTTGCATGTGAATGTATCGGCATACTATAAACAAATGTGTTGAGTACAAAGTTAAAACTGTCTTAATAGCAAGAAAGCAGTCCAGTCATTTAGGAGTTCAGTCACATACACATGGATAGAAGAAATATATGTATAAAGATAAAGCATTTTCTGTTGGATCAAATTGTGAATCTTGTTGTTAGCTAATGCTGGATTTCTGACAATGAAGTCATTAATCCTCTTGCTCTCCAATATTTTTCACTGATGGATGGGGCACTAGAAGTTGTTGTTAGCTAATGCTGGATTTCTGACAATGAAGTCATTAATCCTCTTGCTCTCCAATATTTTTCACTGATGGATGGGGCATTAGAAGTGAATCTAAACCATTCTCAATTCAACTTAATCACACACAAATTTTCATAAAAATCAGTCTAGCCATTTAGGAGAAGTTTAGTCACACATGGACAGAAGAAATGTTTATATTTATATATAAAGGTTAAACATTTTCTATGGGATCAACAATCAGTCCAATCGTTTAGGAAGAGTTCAGTCACATAAACATGGACAGAGGAAATATATATGTATATATTAGTGGACCCGACATCCTGTTCAAACATTGTACATCCAAAAATTATAACATTTTAAAAATAAACTACAAATTACTTGGACTGTTTTGATAAACAAATATGTAACAAAATTATTTTTAGAATACCTGATGTCACCACGCCTACAGTTATCACAACTCAACTTATCAATAGCATGTGATTGTATCTGTATACCATAAACTTAAATTGAGTACAAACTTAAAACTCTTTTAAATGACAGCAAGAAAGAAAAGACTCAAATCATTTACTTTCATGACAGGTATATTTTCTAAAGTGCAAAAAATAAATATTTAAATATATTTTTAATCTTAATACAGTAAAAGATGCCTTCAACAGTTAAGTGGAAATCTGTCTAAAACAGAAATATTTTATGATCTCATTAATTTAGGGTTGAAAAACATGCTAAATTCTCTTTATTAAATGGAAACTATCTTACGCAGACAACGGAGATCATAGTCACCTTTTAATAGAAAATGTGCAGTTATGGAATGTAGAGTTTTGAAAATTTTCAGGCACAAAACTACATCAATGAAGGTGCTTTCAATTGCAGTGCCATGGAATGTGTCAACATAGTGACGGGCATAGTGATATAGATGTCTTACTAGAATATGCAAAGTTGGGTAGAAGAAGAGAAGGCTGTGGAAGATGAAGAGGAATATGTCCTTTGGAAGAAGAGTGTAGGCTAAAGACTTATTGGAATGCTGTCAAAAATTTAAAGAAACTGCAACAATTTGCCCTATGGCCAAAAGATTTGGATATGTTTGGTGTGATTTCTCAAGCCGAAGTGTTTGTGGAAGTCGAGAAGCTAAGCAGCAATGTGTCCAGAAAGGCTCTTCTTGTCTAATGGAAAAAATAAATGAACCGTGCATACAGCTATTTTTCGTTCATTATTTTTTTATGTGTATTACATGTATGTATTGCAGCTGAAATGTTTATACACTCACAACAGAATAACGTATGTGCATTTTTTTATCTCATACTGTCCATTTATGTATGTAAATGGTTTAATTTTCTTAATAGCCTAGACCTACCTTCGTAAAATGGAAATCTGTCTTTAATGGAAATGTTCGAGAGTCTCATTCAGTTCCACTGAAAACAGGTTTTACTTTATTAACAGGAATAAAATTTTTTTATTATAGTTTCACGGGCGATCAGCCGTGTGAGGTTTGAAAATATTGAGCTTTCGGCCATTCTAAACTCCATGGCCTTTGTCAGAATGACGATAACGGTCATTTCATTCTGACGAAGGCCATGGAGTTTAGAATGGCCGAAAGCTCAATATTTTCAAACCTCACACAGCTGATCGCCCGTGAAACTATAATAAATAACGTGCGCTGTGAAAGCTTTAAATCTTACAGGAATAAAATTTGTTTTATCTTAATGCTGTTTTATATACAATAGTTTTAGTTAATCTTTGAGGGGTATAAACTTGATGGTTTGCCATCCCTTTAACATGCAACGTGTAATTGGCCATGCAAAAAGCACAGATTTTCTAGAGCCAACCTACAAATTGATATTGTTTTCCTTTATTAACAGTAATCGCGTATTCCAAGCCAATTTTAATTGCAAATGTTTGAATAGATTGGACGAGTCTGAAGGGAACATTCACCTTGAAATTTTCTGTTTAAAATGGTAGCTTCAAGAACATTGCCCATGATTTTTTATGACCAATCGCATGCCATTGCATAGCTTTGTTGCATTAAAATTTTGAAGCAAAATGATTGCTGAACCAATCTTCATTTGCAAGTAATATGGTGGCATTCTAGGTAAAACCAGTGAATTCAAGAATTCAACAGGACAGTTGACAACTTCCTCAGGATCAACAACAGTGTTGACGGATTTGAATGATGTTTCATTGTCAGGCAATGACTGTTGTATTTTAAAATTAATTATGTTGACATCTATATTGTTTGCGGCCAAAATAACTCACTCATGTAGCCATGCATGATTAGTGCAATTAGCTCATAAGTTTGGAAATATAATTTCAATCAAGCATTGGTATCCACCATGTTGTAAAAATTGTTGGGAGTTGGATTGCATTTTAATACAATTTAAATTTTCCTTTGCCAACGTTGAGTAATTGTTCAGAGAATGCCAATGGATCATTTTGAATTTGAAGATGTATATTTATGGTATGGCATAATTTACAGACATTTCCCTATAATTATGATTTGGATTAGACAGTACTTGTGTGTTCCGAAGCCAAGCAATTCACAACTGATCCACCTCTTTCTAAATCGTCTGATATTTCTTCTCCCTTGGGCTTTGTATTCATAGAGTTCTTTAGGGATACAGTCTTTCTTCATCTGTGTCACGTGCTAATGCCATTTATTCCTATACTGACCTACCTTCTGCAGAATTCCTTCAATATCTAACTGTTCTCGATTTTCCTCGTTCCTTTTGTGATCTGGCAATCGGAAACCTACCAATGGTGTTAACAATCATTTTTGCTGCTTCAGTCCTTTTGGCAAATTAGTTGTTAATGTCCAGGTTTCTGAACCGTGAAGCAACACAGGCATGGCCAACCCCACCATTTGTTAGAATTTACACAATTTTGTCTCTGGATCCTTAGAGTACAGGTAAGAAATGTCACAACCAGAAAATTAAAAGAGGGACTTGATCTAAAATGTCATTCCTAATTATGCTTTTAGCTCAAAGATGTTCTTGTCCACAAAATGCCATGACTTTATTTTTCTTAAAAGAGATCTTTAAATTATAGAATTTTGCCACTTCATGTAAGATCCAGACAGCCCTTTGTAAGTTATCCTCTGTTTCTGCAAACAAACCTAGTCATCTGCAAAATGGAGTGTATTTAAAACAAGCTTATTAAGAGTAGTCGGAAGTTTACACGGCTGGAGTCAGAATTATAGCTAGAAATTACTTCCGGGCTAAGAAGCCATGGTCTGCTGGACTTCTAAACTCCAGTAGACCACAGCTTGTAAGTCCAGAAGTAATTTCTAGCTATAATTCAATCTTGTTAAATTTAAAATTATAAATCAGCTGTACTTACCAAATTTTATCTGACATTGTGATCAAATGACTGTCAAACGCCTTCTCATAGTCTATAAAAGCCACAAATGTAGGTAGATTGTATTCACGATGTTTTTCAATAATCTGGCTCAATGAAAAGATATTATCTATGCAGGATCTGCCTGGTCTGAAGTCGACCTGTTCTTCTGTAACAAATATTTCTGATACTGGCCCTAATCATTTGGCTATTATCTTAGCGTATATTTTATATCCACAGTTCAAAGGGCTAATGCCTCTATAATTATTGGAGTCATTACAATTTCCATTTTTAAATACTGAAGTTACTACTCTACTTTGCCAGCATTCTGGATTGTGTAATCTCTAACAGAGATTAATGAAATTACAAAGTCGGAGTTTTAAGTTTGGAGATGCATATTTTAAAACTTGTACATTAATATAATCTTCACCTTGGGCTTTTCTACTTATGAACTTTAATGCTTCTTCCAATTCTTGATATATTATAGGATCTACATTTTCATCGGCTATAGCTGTCACTGTATTTTCTTCCCTGTGCCTTAAATCCTGAAAATAATCTAACCATAGCTCTTCAGAGATATTATTTAACTGCATGGGGCCATAATTACCTAGTTGTCGACGGGCCCTTAAACAACACTTACTTTAACTGCAGCATATCTTTTTCCTCCTGAATCATCTGTGCTATTTCTTCATTCCATATAGGAAGTCTTTTTTTATTCCTGTATTTTTCCTTTTTCCTAAAGCTTCTTCTGCTGATTTTCAAATAATGTTTATTATCTATTGCCATTCCTCATTTATATTTTGCACTATCTCAGAAAGAGCTAAGATTTTTTCCATATGCTGCAGATATGAATCTTGAATACTAGGATCTTGTACTCTTAAACCTCTCTAGTGGCATTTGAATCTTTTGCTTCTTCCAAAAATGAGTTTCTGTATTAATTTTGGATACACGCATAGAAGAACACAGAGTGTCCCAAAAAACACTGACAAAGCTTAATATGAATATTACAAATAGAAGCACTAATAACAGTGAAGTAATCTTCATGTTTGAGGTCATTTTGAGTCACTTTTTCACACTCACCTTCACTTAAATTGTTTAAAAACAGGAAATGTTTTCAAGACCACTCGGTCCTATCATCAGCCACTGATGTTGATGATAGGACCGAACAGTCTTGAAAACGTTTCCTGTTTTTAACTATTTAAATGAAGATGAATGTAAAAAAGTGACTCAAAATGACCTGAAACAGAAAGCTTAAATGTTGTGCCAGATGGCAAACTGATCGGTTTCTAAATAGGAACCTCTGTCCGGAAATGCACAGTTTGGATGCTGGAGAGCATCGAAATTTCAGAATGAATGGTTGTAACAATTTGTTAAAATTTGTTTTAGTATCTTAGTATGGAAGGTATGCAATCCTTTAACCATCTGTGTGCAGGTATAAATGACCTGAGCATAATAACATTATTGCACATGTTCTAAATTCCTCAGTAGAATCCTTGGCGCATGTCCTACTGTGTTGTGTAGTTTCCAGTGCAGTAAGGTTTTTTAACAGCAGTGCAACGCGTACCAATACACAGCTGCTGAAATGGTTGACTTCACACTTTGATGTAAAGGTGCAGAATTACCTCAACTTTGCATGTTCAAATTGATGGATTGGTAGAGGTGGACCAGCTCCATAGCCAGCACGGTCGCCAGATCTGACAGCTCGACTATTTCCTGTGGAGCTGTATGATGTATGGCACTTCTGTAATGTCAGTGGAGAACCTTACAGCTCAGTTCTGTGGAGCGATTGAAAATCTTCAAAGACAACCGCACGTATTGGGTCATGTGCATGAGACACACCATTGCCAATATAGGCTGTGCAGTGACGTAGGAGGTACACAGTTAGAAGCCCATTTGTAATGTAGACAGCTCAATGTTGGGTTTATTGACAAAAAGTGAACATACACCCATCTCACTTCAGTGTGCTACAGCGTCCAAACTGTGCATTTCCGGACAGGGTTTCCTATTTGAAAACTGATCAGATTGCCATCATGTACAACATACTAAGCATTGTCAGTGTTTTTTGGGACATCCTGTATATATATATATATATATATATGAAAGTGAAACATTTTCTTTGGGATCAAATTATGAATCTAAACCATTCTCGAATCAACTTAATGGCACACACATTTCATAACACTCAGTCCAGTTAGAAGTTCAGTCACATACACACAGACATAAGAAATATATGTGTTAAGATAAAACATCTTCTGTCAGATCATATGTAAATTTAAACCATCCTCAAACCAACTTAATGATACACACAACAATTCATAACAATAAGTCCAGCTGTTTAGGAGGAGTTCAATCACATACACACCAACAGCAAAAAATATATGTATATAAAGATAATACCACTCCCTCCATCTTTTAACCATTTCACACCCTAGTAGACAATGGAACATAAGGTGCCATGCAATTTTTCATAATAATACAACTTTCCTTGCTGTTATCTCTTATTTATTTTAGAAATAATGCTCCTTTTTCCATCCATGTACAACTCCAGGCTTCCAAATTTGTGACTGTTGAGATAAACTTATGGCAAAGAAACTCACCCAGAGAATAATGAATGTAGTTAAGCTTCCCCATGCAGCAAAACACAGAGCTCCAAGACTCTGCACTCCAAACATATCCCAACCACCACCTGAGATAGTAATGGAGAAATTTGATAATTATTTTTTCAGGTACGAGAAACTATGACTGTTGCATGCTCTGGCCTCAATCCCCAAAACACATTGGAGATTTCACTAATATTTAGGTAATCCAAATCACTATATCTCTTTAAATGAATGCATAAATTTCCCAATTACTGCTAAATGTAACCTTTCTTACAAACAGTTGATTTTCACAACTCATTCATTGTTTGCAGGTTTATGTTTAAAAATACCTATTCATAAAGGCTTTGATTATGGAAAGGTTTGAAATGATAAACTTAGATGTAAAAAAGCTTAAGTATATTTTATTTTATAATTATTGTTAACTGTAATACTAAAAGAGCAATTAAGATATCAAGAATCACCTTTAAATGAAAAGAGATGGATAAGCAGCAGCACAAAATCCAACTTGGAAAACTTTAGGTATTATTTAACAGTATTTACTGGTATCAAAAAAAATAATAAATTTTCCCCTTTGGTAACAAAAGTAGGTACCTAAATAATAACCTATTGAATCAATAAATATATATAAATATCTGGAGACAAGGCTTCACTTATCTTATTTTAAGTTGGAATACACAGTGACCAGATTCTTTATTCTTCATAACATTTTCAGATTTCTTTATTGTTTATCTTAGTCACCATAACAAGATAAACAGTACTCTTGGGGCCTTTGGACCCAAAGTGCTCTCTGTTCTACGTTCTTGAAGCTCTATACCCAGCTGAGGATGGAGTGGTGGAAAGTCTGGCCTACACGTACTTAAGGAAGTGTTCCAGTGTCTTTAATACTGCCAAGACTTCCGTCAGGTAATGCAGTAGTTCTTCTCCTTCTTGGAGAGCATCTTATGGTAGTACATTATTACTTTCTCCTGCCCATCCTGGATCTGAGAGATGTACCCACAATACCGCTGTCACAGTGTCCACAATGGAGCCACCACTCAGCTGTGGAAAATCTAAAACAGAAGTACCACAGAGTGCTGATTTAAGTGCTGGGACACTTTGGCCTCTTTTGGCCATATATAAGGCTGGTGTTCTTCTGTTAGGTGATACGGCCTTTGCGATGCTGGAGAAGCTCCTGATTAATCAGAGGTAGTGGCAGCTGTACAGGCAAGGAAACTGCAACCCTCACTCATCTTTGGGGCAAAGCCAGTGTCTGACAGTTGGAACCTTCTCTGGGTCCGTAGTCAACCAGTTGGGTAGACTATGTGCTCCAAATGGTTAACCTTCTTGTCCCATACCTCTGCTTGCCTTGCCAGAGAATATATTGGTGGTTGCCGGATAATCGGGCATCTCAGTTGTCAACCTGATGGAACACTTGGTTGTCTTGACCATAATTGCTGTTCCCTTTGGTTGAAGACAGACTGGTATTGTCTAAGTAGATGCTGGACCCTCTTCAGTTGTGCCACAGTCAGATGGTCAGCCATCCTCTTCAACTAGTCTTCCAGCTGGGACTCCAAATTTTGCAATGGTAGTTGCTTCATGAATGCATTGCATGACAATACAATTACAGCTGTTTCACATTTCCCCAGCTTGTTCTGACTTTACGTCCTGAATAGTATCTGATGGCTTCAGCACTTCCTCCCGACAGTGTAACAATGCTCTGGTCACCATAATCTGTCCAACCACGTCTTCCGGTCCAAAACCAGGTTCCCTGACCGCCAAATGCACCTTCATAACCACCTCGCTCCTCGTGAATACTACCATATCCTCTGTCAGGATCATCCTGCAGATCCCTGGATATTTGTTGGAATCTGAAGCATCATCATGTCATGGCTGAGTCATAAGATCCTCCTTGTTGACATTGACCATTGTGTCATGGTTCCTAAGAGTATCCATTCCTAGTATCACATTCTCAGAATCCTTTGTGGCGAACACTCACAGAATTACGATTTTCTGCCCCTAAATTAACTTGAGCAAGTAAGATATCGCACAATACCACCACTATCTGTAGGGCCAATTTGGTTACCTAGACAGAATGTCCTTTACCAAGTCACAGCTGCAACTGTGACCGTTAGTATCCAGTACAGCTTCTCTTGTGTCCATCTATATGCAGCAAATCTGACTACCATTCTGCCCAAGTCATGCAGTATCACTGAGTGTTTGGCAATGATGGCCCCGACGTGCTCCTCACCAGACCAGTGCTCACTCGTTCCCCACCTGCTCATTGGCCTGGATTGGACAGTCCTTCACTATATGTCCTGGTTGGCCAAACCCCCACCACACACCCCTTGATCTTTGTCAACACCCATGAGCTCTTTACCTGTCCCCAACATATTGGAAGCTCTGGTCTTCAAGGTTGGCATCCTCAATGCAGTTGTCAGCAACTAACGAGTGGGTTTGCAATTGCCAAGTATCAGACACTGTAATCTTTCAGTGTAAGGCACCCTGTCAATAAAACAGTAGTCAGCATTCTGAAACACATAACTGGTTGGATGGCTCACCAGAGCTTTGTTCACCAGCTGTTTAATTGGCATGTGATATGAATTCAAGGAGCAAAATTTTGGTTCAAGAAATTAAATTATCTAATAGCAGAGAAAATAACAGGAGAAAATGTAAAACAGTTTCTGAGGTTAAAAAGGAACTTAAATAGATATCAGCAAGAATGGGATAGTATGAATGAGGGAGGTAGAACTTTAGTTTGTTTAATAACATAAACGAAAGATTAAGATTAAATTATGCACAACCAACCAAAGGTTTTATTCATTACCCTACTGGTCATAGGTTTTAATAAACCGATATACCGTATTTTATTGTGTAATTCCCCCACTTTTTTCTCAAAAAATTTGCTTGAAAACACTGGGGAGGGAATTATGCGAGTGGTGCTTCTAGGAATTCAAAAAGGAAGGGAAATCATGTAGTATTATGTAAAAGTTATATAGGTATACAGTAATTTGTGAATGAATTGGGCCTACAATGTATTGTTTCATTGTTTCTTTCCTCTGACTATTCTGCAGTCTCACTTTCGTCGCTATCATCACTATTTTCATTTATATCTGGCTCAGATAATACATCTTCATGTTCATTATTCCACAACATGTCATCAGAACCATTAATGGCACAAGAAATAACATTATTTTTTAAAACTCTTCTTAACAATATGACGACTTGTAACAAACTGACTTAGAAACACGTCTGCAGCTTCACATTTCAATTTTACGATACGTTGTGACAATGGCAATACCAGTATTTTTGTGGCAAACACTGCGTACATTGTTTTCCATGACAGGCACCGCTGCGTCAATTGTTGTCCATTATCAAGACATTTGAAGGCCGCTCCAATAAAAGCGAACCAGGAAAGCGAATTATGCGATGTTTAATAGGTAAATAATTTTTAGTGATGAAAAATCATAGGGATGGGAAATATGCGAGGGGAGGCCTTATGCGATGAAATACGGTATATGAAATTTGTGGTGTTCAAGATACTCCTGAGCCTACTATTTTTTAATGTAATAGATATGATCAAAATGTAACTAAAAAATGCAAAACTTTAGGAGGACATACAGTACACTCAATTCTTAGAGATCCTGAACTGACAAAAAGCCTACAACATCCTACAAATATTAGTAAAACAACTTGGGAAATGGATTCTAGAGAGCAGATGGCAAAAGTAGCAATACCACGAATGACCCCAGAAGTAAGAAGATCTTTGCATATTCAACCTAAAAATAGAGGTATAATTATTACACAGAATTGAATGAGATATTTTAGTATCCATAGAAATATGATAATGGAGCAAGGGGAGAAGATTACCAGCACGAGAGGAAGAAGAGAGGCACTGGTGCAGTTACGGGACTGCCATTGTTTGGGAGACATTTATTTTGGAGGAGGAGAGGAGCAAGATTAGAGCCGACATGGAGGAGAAAGGTGGGACTACACAACCAGCAAACAGGAGTGTGGGAGGATGGACAGTCATGCTGCTTGAGAGAGGGAAGGAAATAAATGGAGTTTCTGTTTAAGTGTTTTGTGCAGTGAACATGGGAGAAAATAAATGGAGTTTATATTTAAATGTGTAATGCAATGAAAAGCATGGAGGGCAGGAGTTGAAAGTGAGTGTTAAGGGTAAAAAAAATTGTTCTTTTAAAAGTGATACTATTAAAAGTAAAGGTAAATAAATATATGTTAAGAATATACTAACTATAAATAACCTATTGTAAAAGAGGTAGAACTGGAACTTAAAAATTCCAGTTGTGGCATTGAATTTTTAAGTTCCAGTTCTACCTCTTAAACATTGCCCACACACGGCTTGTGTGTTTAAAAACACCAACAGTAAGTTTGTTGGCATAAATAAACCTATTATAATTTACAAATTACGCACAAGTAGTAGGAGTTCATAAAATGTGTGTGTATGTGTGTGGTGTGTTTTAAGTAAACCTAATTATAAATACAAGTAGGGATTAATTAGTGTAAATAAGTAACTAAATTTTAACAAAATTATAATATTAAATTAAAATACAAAGAGAAATCTGGCACCCAATTCATCCCAGGTGACCAACAAAAAAGGAAGAAGGCGGCAAAGTAGTAACAGCCTTTCTCCCCTACATCAGGAATGTCTCTGACCGGAAAGGCAAGCTTCTGAGCTCACATGGAGTTGATACTGTCTATAGACCGACAAATAAGATCAAAGACCTACTGAGATTGACCAAAGACAAATGCCACCCACGCACGTCTGCAGGTGTATATAAGGTTCCCTACAGTTGCAGCAAAGTATACATAGGTAATGCCATGCACAGTGTGGCTACCAGATTAAAAGAACATGAGCGTCACACCAGATTGAGACATATGGATAAATCGTCTGTGGCAGAGCACGCCTTATTATTCGGCCATGATGTCAACCTTAAAGAAACCCGAGTCCTGTCTTCCACAGTTAACTACTATGCCTGACTACAAAGGGAAGCCATAGAAATCTACAAACACAAAGGCAACTTCAATCGCAAAGAAGAAATGCTATGTGTACATAAAGCATGGATACCAGTCTTAGATAAACTTTCAGACACACACAACAGTTGTAATAAAACCCCGCCTACAACCAGCCCGCCAACCGATATGAGCCAATCACTACCATAGCCAGTGCAACAGTGTCCCACCCACCCCTACCATTACGGACATTAACGGTTTTTGCTTCCACATCTCTCTCTCTGCTTCCACATTCGAACTCTGACCAGTGCAGACAGCAGATCGTGTTACCCTGATGATGCCAAGCACAGTACTTGGCGAAACGTTGGTATCTACAATGCCTTCTAGACCACGGCCCACAAGCCTGGAAGAACTAAACATATTTAATAGTCAAGACACCAGCTGTGAAGGCCTAAGTTTATACAATGAAAGTTAGTATTGCATTTATCTTAGTAAGGCACACAATCTTAATCCAAGAAGCAAACACAGAACACAAAAACAAAACACAGACATCTCATTGTTTACAGTTAATCACAGCTTTATTATTCAAAGCAAATGTTGGAATGAACACCCATTGCGATTAACACAAAGAGTGCATTGATGTGCCCTATACAACCATACTCTAGCAAAGACACCAGCCATTTCTCTGGTTTACAAGTTTGTCGATCTAATTTTGAATAGTAAAGCTGTGATTAACTGTAAACAATGAGATGTTTGTTTTGTTTATATCTTCTATGTTTGTTTCTTGGAGAAAGATTGTGTGCCTTACCTAGATAAATGCAATACTAATTTGCATTGTTGAGTCTGCCGTAAACACTTAAACTGGGTAGGAGGCAGTAGTTAATGACATTAATTTGTCTCGTGCTTAAATGAAGCACCGCAGCAAAAAACTTTCCTTAGCAAAGAGTGTTAAAAATAATGTCATCTATCTGCTCCCAGAGTTTGTCAGGACACCTAGAGAACTCAATACAATATGAATGTTCTGGAGATGAAACCTATTAGACACAGCCCAAACAAATCTTCTGGAGTGGGGAAGTGGCACATAATTGCTATTGTTTTGTTGGAGACTGTTCATTAGCAGCACCTAAGAACAACTAGCTGGCAGGTAAGTGCTAATCTCCTGTAGGTAGTTTTGTGCCACAGTGACAATACTTTCAAGGTTAATATGGTACCTAATGTTCAGAGTGGTACCATCAACATATGAAACAGGCAAATAACATACATTGCATATCAAACTATATCATATTTAGCAAGAGAAAAGGGCCCAAAATATTGTTTTCTAGTGCCTTGCATCTGGCAATGAAGCCATTAGCATTCGTGCTTTCCAATACTTTTGAACTGTAGTCTCTTCTGATCTTAATGCTTCACAGGTCTTCAAGTGGTGGCTTTCATGTAACTGTTTTCTTAACGGGCACCAGTTTTACAATGTGGCAGTTACATCACCCGACTTAAACCCCCATTTTGCAAGGGGGACCACACCTATTGTCAACGGGTCCATCGGACCTAGCCGGGAGGACTAAATAGATGGTATTTAGATCCACCGACCTTCCCCTCATGTGCCTCTGAGGGACGCTGTTGTGCTGTGATAGGCCAGCACATATGTAAATGACATTTCCTCCATTTTAGATGAAACAGTTATACCGCTGTGATTCGGTATATGGAACCTTGTATTACTCATAAGCAACCCTCATTATGTCAGTTATTGTATTGTTATGGAGGGACAAAGGAATTTCTAAACCAAGAAATATGATCACAAAACCTTTGTATAAAGATATATTTAGCTAAAAATTCATACTTGAAATGAAGGGTACAAGTGCACTTCAGTCCAAGTAGGTACATATGTATTTGCTCCTTACATTGGCTAGCCATGTTTCTAGGTACACTACTCAGCAATCAGCAGACCTTTTATTTAAAGGATTAAAACTTTCCTTCTTCCTTTTTTTTTCACTACAAACAGATAAAATTTGAGGTTATTTGTAGAAAATATGTAGTATTTACCTTTAAGGAGACCACTGCGACTTTTTGTAGTTCCAAGGGGAAAAGGATTTTCAGCAAACAGTCCCACAGCAACCACACCCCATATACCTGCTGCACCTGTAATTATTGTTTAAGTTAGACTTGTCTTCTTTTCTTTATCACTTCTCTAGCAGCTTCTTATCATAGGTAGAAGTATTGCATTCCATCTAAAAATGTGATATCAAAATTTCATTACAAATAAATCTTTTAAAGTCCACTGGATCCAGTTCAGCACCTTACAAACATACAAAGCTTTCCATAAAATACCCCCTCCACCCCAAACTAGATTTTATCTGAAAAATTTTCATTTCTTATTTTTTAAAAAATTGCCTCTAATGATGTTGATTAGTGAGATATCTGGATGACTAATAAAACGGTATCGTAAATTTTCTGTAAACAGCCTGTGAAATTCTGTACATTCCAAATTAATTTTCTATAATTTTGTATAATTGTAAGCTTTAAGAGATAGAGTAAGACTTACTACACAAAAATTGTAGATCTCTTAAAAAAGCAAATTTATGTTAAATACATTTCTTGTGGCATAAACCATATCAATATTTGCTATTACTGTTTTAACTTTTAAAGTAGTTTATACTAAGTGCTAAGTTGCATTTGTTTTTTCTTTACTACGTCATGTAAAGAGTTTGGAATTTCAAATAACAATACACTTTTTAAAGATATGACTTTTGCTTCAGCACCCCTTTGGCCCTAATGGCCTAGTGGTCGACAGGCCCTTAAACGCCATACACTCACTCACTCGCTCCTGTATTCCTTTTGTGGCTAGAAAGATATTGTAAGGAAGCCATTTTTGCAAACATTTATATTAACATGAAGTTAAAAAATCTGATGTGTTGCACTCACATGACTTTCTCTACTCTTGTGCTAACCATTCTTACAAACCCTTATTCCTATATCTTCTTCGTGTTAGTTAAGATAAACATTTGTACAACTTATTGCTTATTTCCTTGTAGGTACAAGGGGAATGTTAGAATACAGTAGGCTTTGTGCGATAGTCAAATGTTTGAGATTCTGTCTTCTTTGCACACTTAACATATAAAAAAATGAACAACGATGATCCATTACACGAAAGTTCTAAGTTTTCCGAAACTCGCACACATAACAAGGAATATCTCCAAAATGATTCACCCTACAAGAAAATTTATTGGTACAAAATTGTGTATTTTAGCAAGATCTACATTTTTTGTATAGTATGATTTGGTCTATCTCTAATGGTTTACCAGTTATGCAAAAGTCGTCCAGAGTAAATACGACTACAGGGTCTATAGCCAGAAAATTCAACATATACATTTTATTTGTCATAAAAATATCTCAAAAAATCTCAAAAATATGACATTTTAAAAATCATTAGAGCCATTTTCAAGAAAATCAAAATTTTCGAAAAATGTTCCATGTAAAGGGTAGTTTAGGGTGGGGCTATTTTCTTCAAAATCTTCATATCGCATCCTTGAATGGCATTAAACTTAAATACCAACTTTGGTTTTTAACCGACTTTTCGTTTTTGAGCTATGCTGTCCACAGACTGACAGACTGACACACAGACACGCACATGGACCTTTTTCTAAAAATGCTTGTTTTGGATTCAGGGGGTCTCAAAACATATATTTCCGGTGAAATCTCGACATCGAATTTTTGGGTGGAATACAATACTTCCCCTACTTACCAGTAGAGAAAGTAAAAATAACTGATGTGTTAGGCTTTGAGCAACAGTCAAATGTTTTAAAGCTTTGAAATGCCATTCTGTTTGCATGGCCAAGAGATAAAAAGATGAATAACAACCTTCCATTTGAGAGAAGTTCAAGTATTGCAAAATTTACACAAATAACAAGGAATATCTCCGAAATGGTTCACTCCACAAAAAAATACACTTGAACATAACTTGTGTGTTTTAACGAGACCTACATTTTTATTCAGGGGTCTCCGTCTAAGGGATATGTAAATGGCGACCACAAGGTACCCAAACTGAGCAGAACGTTACTTCCACTTACTGGTGTTTAAATATTGAAGAGACTTAGCAATAAATGTAACCGCTTTTTAGAGAGCACCATATTTTTATGTTTTGGCAGTCACATCGCTCTCTCACAACCCCCAGAATGTCTGGAGGACAACACCTGTCATTGGTTTACGGGTCTCACCGACCTGACCAGGAGAATTATCAAAATAAATTCACCGACCATATCCTCTGATTACCAATCAGAGGACGTATACATGACATGACAGGTCAGCATGTTAGGGGTTAAGGTTTTATAGAGAAATTAGAGAAATGGAGAGGTTGGAAAAATAAAGACTCCCTAGCCTTCGGGAACCCTAATAGCATCGGGGTCGGAAGAGAACAAGAGTTGACCAAGTTAAGGTCAGATAGAAAAGTTACAGTGAGGAGCAAAACACCTATCATACACAACAATAAAATATTAACTAATGATGCAGCCATAGCCGAAACATTCAATAAATATTATGCTAATTCACATAAAGTAACAAGAAATAATAAAAAGGAACGTAAAGAATTTAAGAAAGATTTGAAACAAGAAAGAGAATGTAATCCTAACACTCAGTGCAATATCTTTTTTCAAAATTTTAATATGCAAGAACTGAACATTGCAATTAATAATCTAAAAAACAAGAAGTCTCTTGGACCTGATCACATACATCCAGAGTTCATAAAAAACCTTGGAAAAACAGCAAAACAACAACTACTAAAACTCTACAATCTATTCTGGAAAACCACTGTACCTGCTGAATGGCGAAAAGCAATAATTGTCCCACTCTTTAAGAAACACAAAACAGCGTCAGAAATAAAAAAATTATTGACCAATAGCTCTTACTAGCATAATAGCAAAAGTGATGGAAAGAATGGTGTCAAACAGGTTAAATTGGTTTCTAGAATCAAAAAATTTAATTTCCCCATGTCAAGCTGGATTCAGAGAGTTCCTCTATACAAAAGAACAAGTTTTACTTCTCAGTCAAGAAATCAAAGACTCCTTCAATAGAAAAGAAGATACTTTATCAGTTTTTATTGACTTCCAAAGTGCATATGATTCTATATGCAGAACAAAACTACTAAAGAAAGTAAAAAAAATAGGGATACAAGGTCCAATGTTTCCATGCCTATGTCATTTCCTAACACAACGTTTTATTGCAACCAGATATGGAAGAAACATATCTAAATACAAACAAGTACACCGTGGCTTACCACAAGGCGCAGTGCTAAGCACAACACTGTTTAAGATATTTATTAACGATCTGCCACAACAAATACAAGAATCAGGTGTGAAGTGTGCACTATTTGCCGATGACTTAGTAATGTGGACTTCAAAACCAAAAAGCAAAAGTACAGAACTAGAAAAAACCATGCAACAATCCTTAACCAAATTACAAAGGTGGACCAAAGAAAATTTAATGACTGTTAATACAACAAAATCAAACTACCAAATCTTTTCACTAAGAAAAAAACCCACTAAAAATAAAAATAAATTTTGAGGGTTAACAATTACCAGAAACAAAGGAAGCAAAGTATTTAGGAGTTACATTTGATACTAAACTTACATGGACCAAACAAATAGAAAATGTAATACAAAGAGCAGAGAGGCGCCTTTCACTGTTAAAATGTCTAACAGGAGTGAAGTGGGGATGTTCCAGAGCCACGCTTAACACAACATACAATATATATATAAAGCCATTATTTACTTACTGCAGCGAAGTTCTTGTAACGGCAAACACAAAAAAGATTCAATCTTTCAAAACCAAAGTCTGAGATTAATTACAGGTGCTATCAAAACCACACCAATAGCAACTATGGAAATACTAACGAACCAATGCCCCATTGAATATGAAATAGAAAAAGTGGCTCTTATTCAACACAAAAAGTTGATCAGACTCCCATTCAATACATGGCACAAGAGAAATTTTACACATACACTAAAGACTCAGGAGAGCTTTCTTTCCAAAATTCAAGACATCAAGAAGAATGTATACCTTCCTAATTCAAAGGAAAACTTCATATCTAAAGTCAATCCGACACAAACATTAGACATCACATATTATTTACACCTGACAGAAGAAGTTAAGAAAAGTGATACTCCAACTAGTGTTCTAAAATTATTGGCATTAGAGACAATCCATACTAGATTTCCAGAACACGAATGGCTCCATATTTATACTGATGGATCATTGATATCAAACCAAGATGGAGCAGGTGCTGGAGTCACATGTCACCTCTTTTCCTATTACAAATCTTTAAGTTATGGAACTACAAACTTTGATGGAGAAATTGAAGCAATTCGAATGGCCCTACAAAATCTTTAGTACAGAATTTCACATTTTCAGCAAGCAGTTATTCTCTCAGATTCCAGGGCAGCAATTATAGCAATTACTTCCAAGTTGTCACCAAAAAACCAAACTATTATAGAATGTTGGAAAATGCTTAGCCATCTAACAGCACTTCATAAACACCTAGTCTTCCAATGGATACCAGCTCACTGTGGACTGAGTGGTAATGAGAAAGCTGATTTTCTTGCAAAAAAGGGTATCGGCAATGTGCAGAAATCAATGGTTAATTTACCATTTTATGCAGCTAAAAGATTAGTCAACTCTGAATTCAAAAAAATTATTACAAAATATTACTATGAAAAATCAAAGAATAAAAGATGGGAACTACCAAACATTCAAACAGTAGTTCCTGAGTATCCTCGAAAAACAGCAGTTGCAACCTTCAGGTTGATTACAGGACATGATTGTCTGGCAAAACATTTAAACAGAATTGGGATATATTCTTCACCACTCTGTCCTCTATGTGATCTGCAAGAGGAAATGGATCGAGACCACTTTCAAATATGCCCGGCCACTTCTAATGCCCCATCCATCAGTGAAAAATATTGGAGAGCAAGAGGATTAATGACTTCCTTGTCAGAAATCCAGCATTAGCTAACAACAACAACTTACTGGTGTTTTGCTCTTTACTGTGGCTTTTCAATCTGACCTTACCTTGGTCATCTCTTGTTCTCTTCCGACCCCGATGCTATTAGGGTTCCTGAGGGCTAGGGAGTCTTTATTTTTCCAACCTCTCCATTTCTCTAATTTCTCTATAAACTCTTAACCCCCAAACATGCTGACCTGTCATGGCATGTAATACGTCCTCTGATTGGTAATCAGAGGATATGGTCTGTGAATTTATTTTGATAACTCTCCCGGTCAGGTCGGTGAGACCCGTAAACCAACGACAGGTGTGGTCCTCCAGACATTCTTGGGGGTTGTGAGAGAGCAATGTGACCGCCAAAACATAAAAATATGGTGCTCTCTAAAAAGCGGTTACATTTATTGCTAAGTCTCTTCAATATTTATGAAATATGACTCGAGGGGTAAAATGTTCTCGAGTTAAAATAGTCCCCCATTCGGATCTCCGGGCGGGGACTACTTCTCGAGAACCAAAACATTATATTAATAGAAGATCGAACATCAGACTTCTACAATGGAATGCGGGTGGTCTCACACAAACAAAAGAAGTAGAACTGAATAAAATTGTATTTGACTATAACATAGATACATTTTTCATACAGGAAGCAAATCTAACAAATGACCAACTTAAATACTTCAATTTTACTGGTTTTCTACTACACCTACTACCCAAAAATAGACAGATAAGTAGTGGAATATTAGTTGGAGTCAAAAATGATATTAAATCCTCCTTTCAAATTGTTAAAGAAGTGCATAACATAGATAAAGCTGAATTAATAAAGCTAAATTTTTGGGATAACAAAACTCATCTTCATTTATACAGTATTTACAATCCTCCCAGGAATGAACCAGATCTCTCACTTATTGAGCACTTAAATAAAACAATCATAATTGGGGATTTCAATACCCATTCCAAAAGATGCGGTTATGGAAAAGTGGACTCTACAGGGAAGATAGTGGAAGAATTTTTGATTACCACAACCTTTGAACTGATTTATATAAAGAAGGTCCCACAACCTTCATACATTACTGTGGAGCAGGCAGTAACCCAGACCTCTTGTTAGCTACAACAGATATTGTTTCAAAAATTAAAAAACAAGTTATAGAAGACCCAAGTTCTGGAGCAGTAATTGCTGATATAAAACCAGATAATACAAATAACAGTCAAAATCACACAAATCTGTATTGGAACTTCAAAAATGCAGATTGGAACAAGCAACTTTTTATTCGTCAAAAAACCGCAAAAAAACATATTCCTCGTGGAAGAATAAAAAACTTTAAACCCTTTTGGAACCCCCAGTTAGGAGAACTGAAAAAGCAAAGGGATATAGCTAGAAATACAGCTGAACAAACAAAAAACATATCAGATACACAAATATGGCGAAAGAAATGTGCCTCACTAAAAAAAGAACTTAATACAGCTAAAAAGAATCACTTTAATAATTTCTTAGAAAAAATGGATTATAGAGCAGAAGGCAACAAAACCCATAAGTTCATAAAACATGTCAAGGACAGGAGAGAAAGCAACAGCATACCTGTCATACACAACAATAAAATATTAACAAATGATGCAGCCATAGCTGAAACATTCAATAAATATTATGCTAATTCACATAAAGTAACAAGAAATAATAAAAAGGAACGTAAAGAATTAAAGAAAGATTTGAAACAAGAAAGAAAATGCGATCCTAACACGAAATACAATATCTTTTATCAAAATTTTAATATACAAGAACTGAACATTGCCGTTCATAATCTAAAAACAAAAAGTCTCCTGGACTCCTGATCACATACATCCAGAGTTCATAAAAAACCTTGGAAAAACAGCAAAATAGCAACTACTAAAACTCTACAATCTATCCTGGAAAACCACTGTACCTGCTGAATGGCGAAAAGCAATAATTGTCCCACTCTTTAAGAAAGATAAAACAGCATCAGAAATAAAAAATTATTGACCAATAGCTCTTACTAACATAATAGCAAAAGAGATGGAAAGAATGGTGTCAAATAGGTTAACTTGGTTTCTAGAATGACAAAATTTAATTTCCCCATGTCAAGCTGGATTCAGAGAGTTCCACTCTACAAATGAACAAGTGTTACTTCTCAGTCAAGAAATCAAAGACTCCTTCAATAGAAAAGAAGATACTTTATCAGTTTTTATTGACTTCCAAAGTGCATATGATTCTATATGCAGAACAAAACTACTAAAGAAAGTAAAAAAAATAGGGATACAAGGTCCAATGTTTCCATGCCTATGTCATTTCCTAACACAACGTTTTATTGCAACCAGATATGGAAGAAACATATCTAAATACAAACAAGTACACCGTGGCTTACCACAAGGCGCAGTGCTAAGCACAACACTGTTTAAGATATTTATTAACGATCTGCCACAACAAATACAAGAATCAGGTGTGAAGTGTGCACTATTTGCCGATGACTTAGTAATGTGGACTTCAAAACCAAAAAGCAAAAGTACAGAACTAGAAAAAACCATGCAACAATCCTTAACCAACATACAAAAGTGGACCAAAGAAAATTTAATGACTGTTAATACAACAAAATCAAACTACCAAATCTTTTCACTAAGAAAAAACCCACTAAAAATAAAACTAAATTTTGAGGGTCAACAATTACCAGAAACAAAGGAAGCAAAGTATTTAGGAGTTACATTTGATACCAAACTTACATGGACCAAACAAGTAGAAAATGTAATACAAAGAGCAGAGAGACGCCTTTCACTGTTAAAACGTCTAACAGGAATGAAGTGGGGATGTTCCAGAGCAACTCTTAACACAACATACAATATATGTATATATAAAGCCATTATTTACTTACTGCAGTGAAGTTCTTGTAACAGCAAATACAAAAAAAAATTCAAATCTTTCAAAACCAAAGTCTGAGATTAATTATAGGTGCTATCAAAACCACACCAATAGCAGCTATGGAAATACTAACCAACCAATACCCCATTGAATATGAAATAGAAAAAGCGGCTCTTATTCAACACGAAAAGTTGATCAGACTCCCATTCAATACATGGCACAAGAGAAATTTTACATATATACTAAAGACTCAGGAGAGCTTTCTTTCCAAAATTCAGGACATCAAGAAGAATGTTGTTGTTAGCTAATGCTGGATTTCTGACAATGAGGTCATTAATCTTCTTGCTCTCCAATATTTTTCACTGATGAATGGGGTGCTAGAAGTGGCCGGGCATATTTGAAGGTGGTCTCGGTCCATTTCCTCTTGCAGATCACATAGAGGACAGAGTGGTGAAGAATATATCCCAATTCTGTTTAAATGTTTTGTCAGACCATCATGTCCTAAAATCAACCTGACGGGTGCAACTGCCGTTTTTGAGGATACTCAGGAATTACTGTTTGAATGTTTGGTAGTTCCCATCCTTTATTTTTGAAGAGACTTAGCAGTAATAGTAACCGCTTTTTAGAGAGCACCATATTTTTATGTTTTGGCAGTTACATCGCTCTCTCACAACCCCCAGAATGTCTGGAGGACCACACCTGTCTTTGGTTTACGGGTCTCACTGACCTGACCGGGAGAGTTATCAAAATAAATTCACAGACCATGTCCTCTGATTACCAATCAGAGGACGTATTACATGGCATGACAGGTCAGCATGTTAGGGGTTAAGAGTTTATAGAGAAATTAGAGAAATGGAGAGGTTGGAAAAATAAAGACTCCTTAGCCCTCAGGAACCCTAATAGTATCGGGGTCAGGAGAGAACAAGAGATGACCAAGGTAAGGTCAGATAGAAAAGCTACAGTGAGGAGCAAAACACCAGTAAGTGGAAGTAATGTTCTGCTCAGCTTGGGTACCCTGTGGCCGCCATTCACATATCCCCTAGACCGAGACCCCTGAGTATATCAAGAAGAATGTCTACCTTCCTAATTCAAAGGAAAACTTCATATCTAAAGTCAGTCCGACAGAATCATTAGACATCACATATTATTTACACCTGACAGAAGAAGTTAAGAAAAGTGATACTCCAACTAGTGTTCTAAAATTATTGGCATTAGAGACAATCCATACTAGATTTCCAGAACACGAATGGCTCCATATTTATACTGATGGATCATTGATATCAAACCAAGATGGAGCAGGGGCTGGAGTCACGTGTCACCTCTTTTCCTATTACAAATCTTTAAGTTATGGAACTACAAACTTTGATGGAGACATTGAAGCAATTCGAATGGCCCTACAAAATCTTTGGTATAGAATTTCACATTTTCAGCAAGCAGTTATTCTCTCAGATTTCAGGGCAGCAATTATAGCAATTACTTCCAAGTTGTCACCAAAAAACCAATCAATTACAGAATGTTGAAAAATCGTTACCCATCTAACAGCACTTCAAAAACACCTAGTCTTCCAATGGATACCAGCTCACTGTAGACTGAGTCGTAATGAGAAAGCTGATTTTCTTGCTAAAAAGGGTATCGGCAATGTGCAGAAATCTATAGTTAATCTACCATTTTATGCAGCTAAAAGATAAGTCAACTCTGAATTCAAAAAAATTATTGCAAAATATTACTATGAAAAATCAAAAAATAAAAGATGGGAACTACCAAACATTCAAACTGTAATTCCTGAGTATCCTCGAAAAACAGCAGTTGCAACCTTCAGGTTGATTACAGGACATGATTGTCTGGCAAAACATTTAAACAGAATTGGGATATATTCTTCACCACTCTGTCCTCTATGTGATCTACAAGAGGAAATGGACTGAGACCACCTTCAAATATGCCCGGCCACTTCTAGCACCTCCTCTATCAGTGAAAAATATTGGAGAGCAAGAAGATTAATGACTTCATTGTCAGAAATCCAGCATTAGCTAACAATGACAACATTTTTTGTATAGTAAGGTTTGGTCTCTCTTACAGTGTACTAATTATGCAAAAGTTATCAAGAGTAAACAGGACTACATTTAATTTGTCATAAAAATATCTTAAACATATGACACTTTAATCAAAATCATTAGACATTTTTGAGAAAATCAGAAATTTCCATGTAAAGGGTAGTTTATAGTGGAGGAATTTTCTTCAAAATCTTCATGCTGCATCCTTGAAAGTTATTAAACTTCAATACCAACTCTGGTTTTAAACAGACTTCTCATTTTTGTTCACTGACAGACACACACACAGACACATAGACCTTCTTCTGAAAGTGTTTTTCTTTTTTAAATCCAGGTGACCTCAAAGCATATTTACAGTAAAATGTTGACATCAAATTTTTGTGTGGACTATACTTCCCCTACTTATTATACATAGTAGAGAAAGTAAAAAGAATAAGATTTTGTAAAATTAGTTTGTAGAAAAATGGGTAGAGAAGTCTTGTCATCTGCTTTCTGTGTTAAAGCTAAGGATTTTGGATTGAATAGTACTCTGTATAGAACAACTGAAATATGCAGGACTAAATTTCCAATAAAGAGTTCTTTAATAGTAGTTGGGATTTTAGCTTATATTTCCTAAGAGAAAGAACTCATTTTTAGCTTATTGAGTAGGTCTGGATTAATATATTTACCGTGAACTGAGGAGGCACCAACAGGATCATCGACACCAAGAAGGTCAATGAGTGGCATGCAGAGACAAGTAATTACTGCTCCAATTGAACCAATTACAATGGCTTCCCAGGAGCGATAGAGGTAACAGCCTGCAGTTATAGCTACCAGGGCACCCAGGATGCTGTTGATGAGGTCTATGATGTCCAGGTGACCATTCTTCAAGAACATGGAGTAACCAAGTCCAATACAACCACCTCCAAATGAGCTGAGCATGGTCTGGACAGCTGCACGTGCTGCATAGTGCCACTTGGAACCACTTACGCCATAGGTACTACAATATCATCCAGTATACCAATAGCTCTCTGTTACTCTCATTATTTTTAGACATTATTAGAAAAGAATAATAGTATAAATGATGATCAGTGTTCACAAGATACTACCTGATGCATCTAGCAATGTGCAGTTGATGTAATCTGGCTTTTTCTCTCGAGGGAGGAGTGGAGTGTGTTGCTGTGTGCTGAGTTCAGAAGGGGTAGCATAAATTATGACCAGTAAGGTAGTTCCATTTACCTCTACCCTTCTCTGTTACTCCTCACTTGCTGACATTATCCACCCCTCAAGCTATTATAGGAAGACATTTTACTTTATATTATTTTCAAAGCAATGCCGGGATCGGGTAGTATCTTGCAAATGTTGATGATGATGATGGTGGTGGTGGCGGTGGCGGTGGCGGTGGCGCTGGCGCTGGCGGCGGCAGAGGCAGCGGCGGTGGCGATGATGATGATGATGATGATGATGATGATGATGATGATGATGCCCTAGAATAGCAGTAAAGTACATATAATAAAGGTTCTCTCAAAATATGAAACTCACACCTGAAAAATATGTAAGATTAACTAATTTATTATTTGTGTGTAATTTTACTGTGTACTAATGAACATTATTTTGCAAGAAAATGTTATTTAAAAATACAATAGTATCCTTAAATGATGTAGTTGTTGGAGACATGCTTTAGCCCCACATTATAACGATTCCATGGTATATCGAAATGTGAGCTTAGCAGTGGCAAAAATTGATCCCATAGAGGAGGTGTGAAGCATTCGTGCAATAATAAATTACAGTACATTGTAAAGTATGTAATATACAATAAAGTACATCACTTTTATATGCAATTACACACCAATTAAGCTTGGGGTGGCAAAAATTGATCCCATAGAGGAGGTGTGAAGCATTCGTGCAATAATAAATTACAGTACATTGTAAAGTATGTAATATACAATAAAGTACATCACTTTTATATGCAATTACACACCAATTAAGCTTGGGGTGTATTCAGTCATGCAACCGATCTTAATTTGTATAGTACATACCAGTGGCGTCTCGTAACTTGTTGCAGTGGGTGTGCAGTATATTACTTCCTCTCCACCTGTACTCCCTTTCTTTCTCTGACACACACCACACAATTCTAATTCTAAATCCATATGGGTAATTGAGCTCTTATGTTTTGCTATTTTTTGTTTTAAATGACCAATATCTCAAGAACTATTATTTGTCCAGATGCCGTTTCTCTCACTCGAAAACAATAATCGCGGAAAACAGCTTCTCTTCTAAGAACAAACCCGAAAGATTATCTCCTTCAGTTTCGCCATGTTATTTATTTCCACACTTTCATAGATTCAAATTTCCCGCTATGTGCAGACAAAACTGCATGCAACTTGCTGCCAGAAACACAAACATAACAAATAGTAATAAACACTGTAACAAAACAACCAATCCAAACTGAAGTATTGGCCTTAGTAAATTACGACATGAAGAGCAATTATATGCATGTATAATCACTTAACAAGACTAGATGTAATTGTGTTTATAACATTAATATAACTGTTATTTTAATATAGAAAATGGCTACATTATATTTAGAACCGTCACGTTGGCTGCCTAGTAGGTTCTGTTAAACAACCGGAGGGAAATGCTCGTAGCAAGGAAAACAGAGGGACTTGTACGAGAACGTACTGCGCTTGCGTGGTAAGAATCGCATGTGTTGGCCTTGTCGATTATGCTGCCTTAACTCGCTGTACTCTTAAATGCAAGCTTTGCACCGCTCCCCGCATACGCCTTGCCTAAAACCTACCTTCACCAGTCACAAAATCAGGTTTATGTGTCTCAGCTTGACTGAATGCACTGACATTTGGTAAAGAGGATGTGGGAAAATTAAACAACGAAGTTCATATAGAAGAAAGTTAGAGATTCGACTTTCTCATATGCATATCTATAAAGGCAAGTACACATTCACACGCAGAAAAAAATTAGTGGGTGTGCAGTTGCGACTATGCGATCACCCAGGAACTGCCACTGGTACATACAATTATAATGTACCCATTTTAATAAAATACAGCTTAGGAGGGCTGATATCCAAACTTGGCTGAATGAAAGGGTTATTCCAATAGTAATTGGTCTATGCATGCCCTAACACAGTAGCCCCAAAAGCTCTAATTGTTTCTGGTAAATTATATTTTGGGTGTAGTTTCTTAGTTTTTCACGTCTTAAAGAAATCAGTAAGTTTCGTTTGGCGGCATAAATCACAATGTTTTTTGCTACACATATTGTTTGGTTGTACCAATACGGAGATCAATACTGTTTGATTCATTTTGCTTCTCCATATACAGAATCATCTTGTTTATGGTACTTATCACTTCACTAACATGCAGAATATCTTTTTCTGTGTGCATGTCTCATTACTTCGGTAAATTCTTAGTAATGCAGTGGCCAAGGTCAATGCTAGGAATGCAGCGGCCACAGTGATTAAGGTCCATACCAGGGTAGTGAAAAGTGTATTCCAGGACCACTCTTTGTAGAAAATTTTAAACTCAACTTTCAAAAATTAAAAATAAATAAATAAATAAGTAAATAAAAAGTATGGTATTTTTTCAGAGGACAAACTTTCCCCACATTAAATCCAAATCTATGGTACTTTGGACCACACTACTTCGGGCTTCTACTGTAGTTTTTTTTTTTTTAGTGTTTAACGCCCGCTTTTATTACATACGGCACCACAGGTGGTGACACTGATGTTACATGGAATGAAGATGGAGTACCGGTGGAATGAGATGGCGGGGGAAACCGTTGAACCCAGAGGAAACCCGCCCCAGTGCAGCTTAGTCCACCACAAATCCCACATGTGGTTGCCTGGGATCGAATCTGGGTCGCTTTGGTGAGAAGCAAATGGTCTAACCACTCGGCTACAGTGCAGCCACTACTATAGTTACTGATGTATCAAGAGTATTTATAACCTACTTGGTAACTTAAGTTTACCCTAGAATATGTGTGAGTGAAGGCATTTTTACAGCTCTGTAGTCAGATTTAAGGCATTACAGACTTTCATCATGGATATGAAAAGCATTTAATTCTAATGGAATTCACGATGTAAATTGCAAAGTCAACTCCTTCGTGTAAATTGCCTATCTTATTTGTGTTCTTTGATTATGGGATATAATAGGCAGTCTCAACTCAAGAAAAACTGGGCAACAGCCAGGGTCATCATGTTTGCTAGCAGCAGGTGTGGCATTGTGTTACAGTTGCTTTCTCCAGTGCAGCAATGCTGGATGCATGCAACTTGTGTGCAATGTCGGCTTGTGAATTATAGGAATGGCAACTTCTCAACATGTGGCTGCTTTATTTATCCCTTGACCATCATCCCCATACACTTTTCTCCCTATTTGGGAAGAACAGTAACTTTTATAGACATAGGTGGTGCAGCGAAATCTTTAGGATGCAGCAAGGTGGTTCTTCTTTCTTTCTTCCTTCTTTTTTCTTTGCCTGATTACCCTCCTCTTATGCAGGACTTAAAAACCAATGCCTAGGGTCAGACGCCTGTCAGGGAGCACAGGAACCTATGGACCGGACAGAGTGAAGACCTGGAAGCGGGTGATTAAACAAGCACCATGTACGATAGTGAGGAAGAGGGTGATGTGAAATACAGGCAAAATGGATGATCGGAAAGGTGATAACGGAGCAATTGGTGGAATGAGTGGCAGGGGAAACCGGAGAACCCAGAGAAAACCCACCCTGATGCCACTTGATCCATCATGAATACCACATGCGGGTCCTTGGGATCGAACCCAGGACACCTAGGTGGTAGGCAAATGATCTAACTACTCTGTCACGGTGCTACCTAAGGTTCTTCAAACAGTTAAAAAGTGTAACTTACAATGACACTACACTACTCATAGTACTGAATGCAATAGTTATAAAGAGTAGAAATGTGATATGATGATCGAAAAACTCAAAGATGCCATAATTACTGAAAATGAGTTTCAATTGAAACTTGTTGACTGCAATATGATCAGGAAATGAAGTCCTTCCTTCACAAAACAAGTATGAGTGATCTTTATTTAAAATATCCTCAGTCTAAATTTCCATGATTATACAGACATACTGCTCACATATTAAGCATGTTGGATTTACCTACCTGTGTGAGTAGTTTTTTCCATTAAAAAACCTGTAAACCTGGTCACAAAATCCATTTATCTTACAATTTAAAATATAGTCTTTGGCTTTCTGCTCCAAATATTACAAAGGTAATTACAGGGAAGAGAGTACAAAAAGTTCAACTTTTGAATCACGATTGAATACAGCTGTAATTATTGAATGCAATATCGGCATATACTTATAAGGTACAGAAGAGCTACGAAATGGAATGCTCATTTGCTCTATTAAGCACTGACTGGAATGCAATATGAAATATTATTTCTATTTCACGTTGTATACACAGTCAATACTGCTAATAAATGTGCAAGCCTTACTTGTGCGCAGCAGAGTTTAAGTTAGAAAATGAAACAACTCTGCAAAAATGCACAACAGAAAATTAACATTCGTACAAAATATGACATGTATGTGCAAAATTTTGCTGGTTAAAAATTTTATGAATTATATAATTACATTAGAAACAAGAGATTTGAAACTGAAATATATATGGAGCATAACATCAAAGGATGTGGATAATGTGTTGTATACCCTACTAATTTTCCTTAGTTAATTTTTTGTTATCTATATACTAATCCCATTGCTTGCTAAGGAGTATGTTTCAAACACAATATGCTAACAATACTAGCTTATCATGTCAAGCAATGAACAGAGCAGCTGGTGGTTGTGCTTGCCTCATGCCAACCACGTCAAATGATGTGCATGCGCAGTGGGTGTAATGCAGAAAACTGCATCTCAGTTGTTACTGTTAATTAGGTTTAAAGTTAAGTTTTTCAGTATTTTGTTTGGCAGTGAAGGTGAATTTCATATTTTTAGCTTCTGTGTGTATCAGAGTACAACAAGCAGTATTTTGAACAGTAATGTGTGTGAATGTGTAAGAGAAAAATATGCCAGGAAACCAAAGATAGGGTGTGCACATTGCTCATGTGCATCCTCGTGGTTCACTACGAGGAAAATGTGTTGTAGAGAGAACGCTGAATTTTCTGGATATATGAGTCATTCCACGTCAAATCTCACAAAATTTGACCTTCATATCTCCGTTTAGTAAGCGTTTAGTAATTAAAATGTATTTTAAAAATACTACCCCCTAAAAGGGGCCTATTTTATATTTTGAGTCAACCTAAAACAATGGCATGCAAAACTGCAATTTTTTTTTTTACTTTAGACTGCTGCAACCACGAAAATTCTAAACTTCAAATAGTATTTGGTATAATGATTTTTATATAATACAGTATGCGAATATACCGTAAAAATAATATTAATAAAGCACAAAATAAATGTGTCACACCAAAAAGAAAACATACGGATTAGTTAATCTCATCTACTGATAAGATTAAAAATTGGAGAAAATGGTATGTCAAGTTTCAAAAATGTTCGATTTGACGTGAAATGAGCCGTTTCAGTGTTTATGCTAAGAGTTTGACCTTGACGGAAGTACAACACATGACTCGCAATCAGCTGGCATGCGGCGCGTATACCTTCTAGCCGTGGATGAAGCGGTTACTCCAGTCTGCACAGCTTGCTAAGTTATTTAATTTCTCTGTATGCATTTAGAATTCCATTCTGAACTTTTTCTAGAATTACATGGCATCATCAAGCTACGTTTTAAAAATTGTCCCGGAAATTTTTAGTGTACAGTAAGTATTGTTAATGATGTTTATAATGTTAATGGCCGTGTAAACATAGGAAATATCAAACTAATTGTTTTTTGTTTAACATATAAATAAAGTACACATTCCAATGTTCAAAATGAGCTACAGGTCATATTTATCTGAAAAATAATACCAGAGATATTTATGTTTATGTAGAACGGTGTGCGGGAAATATCCGAAAATTTAATGCTTTATATTTACCAAAATAATCGATTTACAGACAAACAAAAAAATAGGGGTATCATTCTTTCATTCGCAGAACACGTACATTTAATATTAATGAAATCGGAGATATGAAGGTCAAATTTTGTGCGATTTGAAGCGGAATGACTCATATGGAACATGGAATCTGAGTGCTTGTAATCAACAAATTGGGAATGCAGAAAAAGAGCAGCAGGAGTGATTTTGCTGTAATTTTAACATTTACCAGTTGGTGAGTTATAAAGTTTTATGAAAGCTATAAAAATTGTTTCAAAGTTAATAATTTTTATTTAATAAACCAAAGCATTACAAAATGTTCTATTCTCAACATTATTTTAAGAGTACTTATCTATAACACAATAATATTTTAAATTATCAACATTTTGAAAGCTTCATCGTGTGGAATAATCCAGGTATGCTGCCAAAAAGTTTAAAGTTAAAAGTGTTAAAGATATTGCAATGAAAATTTGAATGTACATTATTCCTTGCATGTATTATGTCTGATATGAGTTTGAATAAATCCGATAATAATTGTATAATTTAGAAATTTCACCCATGCATACCCTTAATAGGAGTTCAAAGTACATACCCAAGTCCACACCATGCTATACCACGCCACTGATACACATACACACTATGGTATTTCCACCACTCCCTTAAAACAAATTCTTAAAACACTTCTTAAAAAGCACGTACATACACAGTGCACGTTTAACAAAAAGAGTGAAACAAGCAGACCAGCTCAGAAATAAATTCCACTAGCTGGAAGAAAAGAGGCATATAGTTTGTCTCTGTGACATTATTATACCTGTTGAAATGTTTATAGCCTCATTTGTTTCTGTGACAGATTGTTGTTGCATTTTTGTGAATGCTGTTTTAAAGTTTGTTGCATTCTTCAATCCTGAGTAGCAAGAAGCTACAAAAGCAACTGTGACTTAAACTTACTTGTGTGTAGTTCTTCTCTGTAAATTAATGCCCAAGTTTTGGAAAAAACCTAAATAGTTTCTTTTGTCAATAAATAAAATCATAATCAATGTTTAGCTTTAGTAGGTTTATACTTAATGGTTGAAGAGAGCAATAGCAATGGCAGTAATAAATTCTTTAAACAGAATTGGGATATATTCTTCACCACTCTACCCTCTATGTGATCTGAAAGAGTAAATGGACGAAGACCACCTTCAAATATGCCCGGCCACTTCTAGCACCCCATCCATCAGTGAAAAATATTGGAGAGCAAGAGGATTAATGACTTCATTGTCAGAAATCCAGCACTAGTTAACAACATACTTAATGGTTACAATTTTAACAAATATGTATGTTTTGTTTCTTCAAACATCTTAAATAAATAACCAAATAATTTGCATTTTAACCAACTTAATAGAATTAAATCGTCAGCTAAGGTTGAAACTGATATTTGCTGTCATACAACAGCCAGGTGTGCTTTAAATGGCTGACAGTTAACAGGTTTAAACAAATTCATTTTTAGTGTATTAAAAATTAAATTAAAATGTTTAAACAGAATTGGGATATATTCTTCACCACTCTGTCCTCTATGTAATCTGCAAGAGAAAATGGATCAAGGCCACCTTCAAATATTGTTGTTAGCTAATGCTGGATTTCTGACAATGAAGTCATTAATCCTATCCACCTTCAAATATGCCCAGCCACTTCTAGTGCCCCATCCATCAGTGAAAAATACTGGAGAGCAACGCGGAGGACCTGGGTTTGATCCCCGGTACCAGCATGGGGATTTTATCCCCTCTGGTAGGTCTGGCACGGGGTGCACTCAGCCTCGTTAGGTCCTGGGGGGACCAATTGAGGAGCTACTTGATAGAGAAGTAGCGGCCCCAGGTCTAGAAGACCACATAACCGGCCGGGAGGGCTCAGGGCGCTGACCACGTCCCACCCTCCAATACTGCACCTCACCAATGATGCCTGTAGTGGGCAGAGGTGGGGGACGCAGCGGCTGGGCGGTAGGCCTTGGCCCCTTGTGGGCTGTCGCGCCGGGGTTTAGTTTAAGAGGATTAATGACTTCATTGCTAGAAATCCAGAATTAGCTAACAACACACATATATATATAAATTTTATAGTAACATATTTACAATATTGGATTACTTACTATACACTATTACAAGTTAATATTATATCAATACTATTTATTTGGTCCATATTATCTAAGATATTCGTCACTTGAGTAGTAGCAACCTTCTATAGGGAATTTCATTAACTCTTTCTTGAATATGTTAAAGTTATTAATATTTTTCAGGTAAGCAGGGAGTTTATTATACAACTCATGAGCTGCAATAGGAGGTTTGGTTTTATAGATTTCTAGCCCAGTCTGCATGTTCAGCCAGAAAAAGCCATTTACAAGCCAAAGGAGGAAGGAGTCTAGGCTTATGATGGAGACAATAGTCTCTGAAACATCTATCTTTCAGTAACCTTTGGAGTATAAAATGTACCTAAAGAAATTATAAGTTGATTTGTATGCAGTAAGTGTGCAGTTTTCTTGTGAATAAATCTTTACATTAGAAGTTTATAGGGGTAATGAAATTGGGATTCAACTTAATCTATATTAATGATAAGAATGTAAACCTAAAATTTTACAGTCAAAAGCATTTACCTTCCAGAGTTAAAAGCCAGCCATCCCCACCACAAGACAAAAAGTCCCATGACAGCATTTACAGGACTACCCAAAGGGAGTGGTCCTTTTCCATTTGCATAACGTCCTAACCTAGGTCCCAGCATCATTGCAGAAACAAGAGCTGTAGGTTTAAACAACAGAATTAGTGATCTACTCTTGCAATGTTAATGTTCTTACAATATCAAGCATTGTAATAATGGCAGTACCTGCGCAAATATAGAGTATATACAGTAAACAAAGATCCATCAAATGCAATGTTTCAAAATTATTTGCAAAAAAGCAATTGGCTCATTTAAGTCTCACATTATGCATCTAGAAAGTACAAAGTCTTTCTGATCTAGAATGTTATCGAATAAGAATATGATACAGTGAAACCTGTGAATTACATCGCTATGAACTGGTGTAATTTTTAGGTTATTTTGCTATAATTTTCTTTCCCTCCCTGCAGGCTCTTAATATTTTATGAAGTATTAATCAAAGCCATGCAAATGGTCCAGAAACTCAAAAAATGAAGCATAATTTCAAAAACTGGGAGTAGAATAAACAAAAAGGAAGAAAAATAAAGGATGTAATATGTAACATCTCAGGGAAAAGTAGCACCTAACTAAGTCCTAGCGCAACAGCCCTACCGGGCCAAAGTTTACTGCCCAGCCACTGTGTCTCCCACCTCTGTCCACTACAGGTATCATGAGTGAGGTGCAGTTCTGGAGGGTGGGATGTGGTCAGCATCCCAAGCCCTCCTGACAGCTTATGCGGCCTTTGCAACCTAGCCACTACTTTTTTATCAAGCTCCTCAATTGGCCTCTCCTGGAGGCTTGAGTGCACCCTGTGTCAGACCTCCCAACGGGGGAAAATCCCCATGCCGGTACTGGGGATTGAACCCAGGTCCTCCATACCAGAGGTAGGTGCACTATCACTGTGCTATGGAGGCAGCCCAGGAAGAAGTAGTACCACTTAGAAAAATAAGAAGTCACTGTTCATGCCCAAACAAATGTCGGAAAAGGTTATGGTGATGCAAAGCTTAAGTATATTTAATTTTCTTGGATTTGGGAGACCATGCATTTCATAAAACAATGAAACAGAAACATGTCCTCCTGTCAACCTAAACAGGAGAGGGCATCCAGGTTCAGGTTATTCATCTTTGCCACAAAAGTACTTATTCAATTCCCATTAATAATAGAAAGCATGCTGATTTACTGGCACTACTGTGCTGGATTCCACCAGAGATAACCTAATCTATAAACAACTTGTGCCAACTAGAAAAGATATTCCAAAGCTAATCCAAAATAAAAATAACATGTGCACTTGAAGGATGAAAATACTGTAATACTGTGTAGAACATCGTTAACAAATAAAATTTATCAGATACTTGCTTGTGCGATTAATATGGGGAGAAAAAGGAGCTAATCCATTTTTCCCTCACTTCATCGCTTTTAAACATGGATACCCTTACCTACATAAATAGAATAAGTAACATTCACATCCATCTTTAAAGAATATAGACAATTGAATGGAGAACTCAGCAAAAATTTAAATATATGCAGTCCTCAATTTATTTGATTTTACAATTTTTTAAACTTCAAATACCTTAATCTCAAAAGCCATTGAATTGTTTATTATAGCACAATTCCTTAACAAAACATTAAATACTTTATACAGATTAACTAAAGGATAAACAGATTACTATATGCACTAAATGAGCATAGTACTTTTTAAAAAAAGATTTTGTTTGCTTTTTGGGCTAACCTGTTGTGTTTTGAACATTGTGATGTAAACACAAATGTTGTAGAAACAATAGATCAAGCACCATGGGCTCTGTATTTCAGTGTAGGCTATAGCAACTTTGATCACCTTCAGTACCTCAGATATGGTATTTTCAGGGTGTTCTTGTCAGTGTCAAACTCCTTGTCAAGATTATTGATCAGACCAACAATAGAGTTGTCACCAGCAACCACTTTAATAGACTTGCCTTTATCCAATGTCTTTATTGCATTAAATTTTGTTTCCAAAGAAACCACACACTTTTTCCATTTGCCATTCATATTCACACTCACCTAGAATAGGCCAATATACATTTAAACACCACTGTAACGATTGAATATGCCAACAAAGTAACAGAAACTTGACTTGATAGTAAACAAGCAGCTTCCTGGCATTGCTATTACATTCAATTTGTTAACACATGGTGCCTAACTAGCACTGATAAAATAAAATGTATGCTTATTTTTCAATAGCAAACTTGGTTAATCCGAAGCCTCAGTTTATTGGATCTTGGTTAATCAGAGTTTATTGTAATATGGAAAAATGGCCAAAGTGAGTTCATCTTCTGTGGTCATGGGGCAATGCGCTACGCCTGGTTCCCAAGGTTGTGTATTCAAACCTGGCAGAGAACAATGGTATTTTTAGGTGCAAAAATCCTTACCATGGTTCCTTCAGAAGAGAAGCAAAGCCAGTGGTCTCAGGTTGTAGATTTATGGCACAAAAAGAATCTTTAGTCTGATAAAGAGGTCTCTGGTCAAAATTAAGCAGTCTTTCGCATCCAATAAAGAATGCGATGTTGAGAACTACAACAGTTAAAGAGCATCCATATATAAAAATTCAATTTAACTCTTTTAAAATTAAATTTATTTTTACCAAAATGAAAAGAAATTTGAAATTATTTTCACTTCCATCTTGAATAGGTTTTACTGTACACAGAATTTCATAGCAGGGGTTCTACAAAATTGGCATTCTTACAGTAAAAAATCTGATGTGTTGCACTCACATGACTTTCTCTACTCTTGTACTAACCATTCCTTCAAACTCTTATTCCTATACGTCCATGTTAGTTAAGATAAACATTCGTACAAATTATCTTATTGCTTATTTCCTTGTAGGTGCAAGGGAGATATTAGAATACAGCAGGCTTTGTGCGACAGTCAAATCTTTTTGACCTTTGAGATTCCGTTCTCTTTGCACGATTAACATATAAAAAAATGAACAACGTTGTTGCATAAGGAAAAATTGAAGCTATTAACAGTGAAGCAACAAGATTCTAAAGTAAGAACAAATTAGAAACTAATTGAAAATGAGTTGGAGACAACTTGAAACCCAGGGTCAGCAAAAGAATAACAACATTACTAAGATAAGTGAACTTTTTAGTTTCGAATTTGTTCTTATTTTAGAACGTTGCATTTCGCTAAAGTTCTAAGTTTTCAGAAACTCACACACATAACAAGGAATATCTCCAAAATGGTTCGCCCTACAAGAAAATGTATTGAGACATAAATTGTGTATTTTAGCAAGATCTACATTTTTTGTACAGCAAGATTTTGTCTATCTCAAACGGTTTACCAGTTATGCAAAATTCGTCCAGCGTAAATACGACTACATGGGCTATAGCTAGAAAATTCAAGATATACATTTCATTTGTCATAAAAATATCTCAAACATATGACATTTTAATCAAAATCGTTAGAGCCATTTTCGAAAAATTTTCCATGTAAAGGGTAGTTTAGGGTGGGGCTGTTTTCTTCAAAATCTTCGTGTTGCATCCTTGAAAGACAGACCTTTTTCTAAAACTGCTTTTTTTGGCAAAGATGTAACTGGTCACATGACAATTCTACATGAAATTAAGGAGGAAGAGCTCATTAAATTATGGGACTGTATGACTCCCAAGTCCAACCTAATTCGTTCCTTTATAATTATATTAACTGAATATCAAATTTGGAATGAAAAACCTAATTTTGTAAGAGGATCACTGGTGTGGTACACTGATGGCTCAAAAATGGATGGGAAAACTGGCATAAGAGTTTATGGGCCTAACTATGCCCTAGTAAAAGCTCTTGGCAATGAACCCACCACATTTCAAGCAGAAGTTCAGCTTCAGCTTCTTATGGAAATATGTGCCCACATGTCAATAAAGGCATACGTGGTGCCAAAATTTATAGCTATCGGACAGACAGCTTTAAAGGGTCTTAATACTTTCACCATTGACTCAAAGCTTTTCGAAGACTGTCTGCAGATATTAAATCAGCTGCCAAAACACAATAAGATCATCTTAATGTGGGTGCCAGGTCATGAAGGAATTGAAGACAATGAAATTGCTGATCGCATAGCCAAAGGAGGAGCTAATACTCCATTCATTGGCCCAGAACCATTCTGTGGAGTACTAGAATGCTACATCAAAGAAAAGGTAAAAGCCTGGAAACACAGGAAAACAAGCTACTATTGCGATCAAGTAGACTGCCTCCGTAGCACAGTTGACCGCCTCTGGCGCGGAGGACCCTGGTTCGATCCCCGGTACCAGCATGGGATTTTTCCCCCGCTGGGAGGTCTAGCACGGGGTACACTCAGCCTCGTTAGGTCCCAAGGGGTGCTAATTGAGGAGCTACTTGAAGGAGAAGTAGCGGCCCCAGATCGAGAAGGCTGCATAACTGGCTGGGAGGGTTCGGGACACTGATCACTACCATCTTCCAGTACTACACCCTACCAATGACACCTGTAGTGAGCAGAGGTGGGGAACGCAGCGGCTGGGCGGCAAACCTTGGCCCTTCATGAGTTGTGCTGGGGTTTACTTTACTTTATTGGGAACAAGAGATCGTCTCCATAAGATAAGCACATCTGAGGCGAACATGTGTAGACTCTATTTAGACGGAAAGGAACCAATAGGGCGTATACTTTGTGAATGTGAAGTGCGGCAGTTATTCCTCATTCCGGGTATGGATGTAATAATCACCGTACCTGTTTTGAAGTCCTCTGGACGATACCCTTCTGTCCAATGTTTCCTTTGGCGTCTCGATGTTTGCCCTGGCTATTGGTGGCGATGCTCAGCTAGAATATGGACTCTGCCTTTGTTCTCTTTAATAGGTGGTCGTTGACTTCCGGACGTGGGAAGTGGAGAATTGAGGAGTGCTAAACTTTAAACTGACCTTACTTCGTATTTTAACACTTAGTTTCGGCGCTCTGGTCAAGTATATTTATTGCTCAGCACTTTGCACAATTCTTATGATGCTAATTCACTTTGTCTCGTAATTTACGGCTAGAACTGTCTTTCAGCACTATACACTGTCCACGACAATTTTATGACATGGGCGACGCACTGGCCCGACTGGAATGACTTCGATTTTTTTTCGAGTGGATGAAAAGTCCATTTATGGACTTCCACTGTGTTGGAGGGCACAGCGGGAACGTGAGCTTCGCCCGAAGGCACTACCCACTAAAAATCCTCCACCGAAAATAAAGGATATAGAAGTAGAAAGGAAAGGAGAAGGAAAGAAGTAATTCAGGGGGAAAGTGAGGCAGTACTGCTATTATATTTGCGGATTGGTGGTACGGATATATTGGCCGGCCACAGGGGACCAAGGCCAGGTGAATGAAGGGTGCTAGGATGCAATCATGACCGAAGCCCTGATTACGCCCTTAGAAATTCATAGTGAGGATTTGAAACGAGTCGGGTGAGGGACTAATGAAACCGACGTCCACGGTAGTGAGCCGCCGGAACTTCAGAAGTGTGCCCCCGAGGGGGGCGAGTCTGCATGGGTAGTAGTTCTTCGAGCGTTGTCTGAAGGCGTTCGAAGTTCAGTATTGTTGGGAATAGCTTGAAATTTGCGTAGTGGATAGCAAGATCGAGGCTGAGTTTACTCACTGTCTCCTCGAGCGCAACAATCTTGGTGGAGAGGTTGACTATCTCAGCCTGTGCATACTCCAGCTTCTCCAGGATGACAGGCTCACGTGTGGTATGGATGGCACCGGCAATTGTTGGCGCTACCTAGGGTGTAGTTGGGTTTATGTTAACCAGCGGCAGCCGAGTCTGCTGCTGACGAGCGTCGACCATGGCCCTCTGCTGTGACGGTATGTCGTGACGGCGTAGATGCATGGGCCAACAAGCTTGCCCGATGAAGTGGTCTTACCCCCAGCAGGTTGTGCAGAAGTGCCGTCATCGTTTAAGGGCACACTGCTGTTAGGTAGGTGTCTTGTTCGGTGCACCACAGTAGTGGCACCTCGGCGGTGAAGTACACCTATCCGCGGTGTGCCCATAAAGGCAGCAGGGGCGGCAGGGCGGCATCCAAGATGGCCAGCTGGGCTCTATTCTCAGGAGTTGGCCTAGGAGATCCAACCCAGAGGTCAGAGCGGCGTCGCAGTCTAACTTGTCCCTAAAGACAAGCCGCACAAGAGGAGTTGAACCTTTCCGGGTGTGGAACCTCGATGAGTTCCTTCATGATTAAAGACCAGCGTTCCTATACGTAGTCTTGGAGCAACTGTGTTGGTAGCCGCGTATGTATGTGTTCCCACAATCACTGTGCTGTGTTCAGCATGGTGTGGGTCCCGTACATCAACAGGAGAGACTGCGGTGGATGCATTGCGATTTCGGTTGAGACCGGTGTGGAGCCTTTCAGCTGCGAAGTAGATATCGCAGGGGCTGGGCAATGAGCTTCAGCCACTGCGATGTTGACAGTCACCAACTCAGCTTCCTATTTGGTCACTTCATTGGCAGCCAGTGACTGCTTCTTTTGGCGTCTTCCCCCCATGTCGGAGGAAACTCCTATTATCTCAAAAGTTTGAGGCAATGTGTACAACCTAAACCAGGTGGGCCTATTTTTATCACAAATTTTGGGGTATTTATATGCTCTGCCCCGCCTACAAGGTTCAGCTTATACCTCTTCATTGGCTACTGTTTCATGTATTCTGACATAACTTAATGAACATGTGTTTTGCAGTTTCCAACAATGCGAAAGATGAATCATACCCCTGCAATGACTCGACAATTCCCTTTAAAACTGTGCTTTTGTTTCTCAGCCCCTGAATTCCACTTGACCAGAGACCATATATATGAATCAAATATTACATCATGAATACACCATCACTGATGACCATGTAGTTGAGCACCCTTCAAACCTACCCAAATACACCATTTACACATACATGATTAACATTTCCTTGGATACACATTAAATTAACCCTCATTAAATAGTGTCCAAATTAGAATTTGTCTGGGTTCAGAAGCTTTATCCTGTCTCAGAAGCAATTACCCAACAAAGAATAACGCACCTGGAGTTTGCTTTTCCAACCCCAGGACAAATTGTTGCAACATCACGCAAGAAAAATATATGCTATATTAAAGGCATTAAATTAAATTGGGGCTTGTAAACTAAACTAAATCCCCAATGCAACAGCCCATGAAGGGCCAAGGCTTACCGCCTGGCCTCTGCATTCCCAACCTTTGCTCACTACAGGCATCATGAGTGGGCAAACTGGGACTTATAGACCAGGGTATTTCCAATAGATCTAATAAACTTTGCAGAGAGGAGAAGCCAAAGGGCTTAAATGACCCACATATATATTAAGTTCACCATTATATCTTCCATCTTATCATAGTTTTTCTTTTCCTCTCTTCTTAATTTTCTTTCTTCTTCTTTATTTATTACTCCCAAATCCTTTATTTCTTGCCTTTTATCTGCTTTTCTTGTTTCAGTTATGACTGCATCTTTAATACTTTTCCCATAATTTTTCTTGCCCCTAGTAGATGATCTTAATAAAATGTGCCTTGACTTAAAGATACTATTCTTACATTTATGTTTGTTTATGATTTAATTCTAGGATTATATAAACCATCGTTGACTATTGTTACTCAGCAGGTGTGAAAACATTCCCCTACTTTCCCTCCCTTTGTGATCACAAAAGTGGAAAAGTAGGGAAAACAGCTAAAACCAGTAGCTAACATGTGCTACTGCAGTTGTGAACAGGAAGACTTCACATTTAACATTCATCAGCCCTGATATAAACTGTACTATATTTGCCAGCTAATACAGCATGGTTAATGTCCTCAAGTGTATCAATGTATGGTTAATAAACCACAAGCGTAGGTGACATCAATAATATGTATTTGGGTGATATCTCACTATCAAATTTTTGGATATAACACAATGCCTCCTCTTACATACTTTATGTAGGTTTTAAAAAACCAACACTGGAAATGCTAGCTGTTGTGCTTTTCAAATAGGAAGAGTTCTGACCTGCAGCAAATGAGATACATTTACATGCATAGCATTGTAAGCTCATTACCCCATTACTCTTTTCATATTTCCATCTCTCTCGCACACTGTCCTAGTTCGTGCAAGTCTACCTGGCGCTAGACGTAACAGAACCCAAAATGAATTTTCCAAACTTCTATAATAATACAGTTGTTTAAATTCAAATTGGAACATGCATATCATGTATGTTAGATGCTACATAGCTATATTTTATGAATGACCTGTTTTTTAATCCAATGTAGCCTAGCAAAAACAAATACATAAGTTAGTCTAGAAATGCCATTCTAGCTTTGATTTTCTCTAGATAAACAAAACATTTTAGTGAGATTGCTGTTTCATTCCTTCTTCCTCATTGTTGCATCTTTTAGAAAATGTGTAGACCCTAAAAATAATATTTCGAGCCTGACTTTGTAATACCTGCCTCTTTGTCTCGCCACTAAATTCACTGCTAGAAGTCATTCCAAAACACTCAAAAGCACAGCACTTCACCCTTCTTCTCAAGAACTAAACTGAATGCTCACTAGAACTCCATAGGGTAAATAAACACCGTCCCCTATTATGGAACAACACAATAATAAACATGTGACAGCTCACATTCTGCTGATAAAGCATTCTACAGGCTAACAGAGAGTGAACTGTTTGTTGTCTCATCTAACAAACGCTCTGACCTGTTCAAAGCAATAATTCTTTTAGCACACCATGTCAATAATGTACATTCCAGTTTCGTAATTACACAAATATGCCCATTACATTGCTTCTGTCGCGACCCATCATTATGATGATGTAACATATGGGTATGTTTATTCATTCATTTGTATTATGAAAACTATTTGAGCTAAAAATATGTGGGTTTTATGGTTATGTTACAAATATTACTCCCTGCCTTCCTTGTGCATTTGTTTTTTACATTTGAATATTCTGATCTTAGCGCAAGTAGTATGTACTAGAGACGGATTCTCTGGCACGCGTCAAACTCCACTTAAGGGGAAAGCAATATGACAACACAGCAGGACTCCAATTGGTTGCCGGCCTAGACGTGCTCAAGGACAAACTCCTTCCCATTTGAAAAGCACTGTAGAGACCAAATAATATACAGAATCACAATGTAATTATTTTAACAATAAATTACTTACCAGAGCTTCCACCAATAAGATGTACTGGACCAGATCCAGCAATATCTACATATCCTAATTTATAAAGGAATCCATGTTGTCCCCAGGCCCATCCTGCAGGTATGCAATATACCACTGTGTTTAAACTTGAAAAGAGGCAGTAGGCTTTGAAATTGCACCTGGGTACAAGAAAAAACAAATTAATTTTAAGTTCCTTTAACAGAATTATGCAATGGAGTACATTAATGTACGAGGACTATTTTTATGCCAACCTCTGATAGGACATGAAATCACAACCAATGTAAATATCAAAATGGCTTTTCTCACGAAAATTCACTGTACCCATAGGTTACTTCTTCTTTTTCTTCCCTCATGCATTAGACATTTGTATCTGTAGCAATCTACAAATCTTGCTCGTGCCACCTTTTATTTGGCCTTACAACATTTCTTTTCTGTATTGGTTTGTAATTGTTAAAATGAAATGGTAAATGCTCTCTATTCATTCTTTTGATATGAGTTATTCACTTAGATTTATATCCTTAAATTTTTTCACTCAGGTTGTATATATCTAATTCTTTTCTTACATCTTCATCTCTTTTGTGGTCTGTTCTCTTAGATCCTGCCACTTCTCTTAAAACTTCCTTACATTTACTTTGAGTCTCGTTCTTTTTTCTCTTCACAATCCATGTTTCACTCTCATATAGTAATTTTGGCACTGACGTTACCTGATAAAATTTTAATATTGCATCCTTTTTTGCTTTGTTTTTCAAACATCTTTTTATAGTGCCATTAAAATAGTTAAAAAGTTCCATTTTTTGAATTGATAAATTTTATTTTATATGATATATTACATCCTAAATACTTAAATTTGATCACCTGTTCTAAAATATTATCTTTTATAAGTTTTTGATCTTATACTTTCTTTTCTTTTTAATACAATCACTTTTGTTTTACTTGGGGAGGTTAAACTAAACTAAACCCCAGCGCAACATGAAGGGCCAAGGCCTACCGCCCAGCCACTGCGTCCCCCACCTCTGCCCACTACAGGCGTTATTTGTGGGGTGCAGTGCTAGAGGGTGGGACGTGGTCAGCGCCCCAAGCCCTCCTGGCCAGTTATGCGGTCTTCTCGACCATCAAGTAGCTCCTCAATTGGTCCCCCCAGGACCTAACGAGGCTGAGTGCACCCCGTGCCAGATCTCCCAGTGGGGGAAAACTCCCCATGCTGGTACCGGGGATCAAACCTGGGCCCTCCGTACCATAGGCAAGTGCGCTACCAACTGCGCTACGGAGGCAGTCACTTGGGGAGATTGTCATGTTATATTCAATTGCTATTTTATTCAGAACATAAATTGACTTTTGAAATATTGTCTTCTGAATTAGATACAACAATCTGGTCATCCGCAAACATTAAATTTAACGCATAGTCTTTTTTAAAATAATTTGAATAAAAGAGCATACTATTAATCCACTGTCTAGCAATTTCATCAATGTATATGAAGGTTAAAAAGTAGTGGAGACATACTGCATCCTTGTCTTACTCCTATGTTAGTTTTTTCTTCTTTTGACTCTTTAGCTCTTGAGATTTGAATTTTAGTTTCTTGGTCAATATGTTTAAGTTCTTTAACTAAATAGAGTGGAATCCCTCATTTACTTATAATTTTCCAAAGTGTATGTCTTATAATTTTATCAAAAGCTTTTATGTAGTCTATAAATAATGTCTATTTCTCTATTAAACTCTCGATGTTTCTCCAATATTTGCTGTAAAATAAGGACATTTTCTGTGGATGATCTACCCTTTCTAAATGCTGTTTGCTCCTCTGTTAATATTATTACCTTCTCTACTGGTAAGTAGAGGAAGAATTGTACTCCACCCAAAAATTTGATGTCGAGATTTCACCAGAAATATATGTTTTGAGAACCCCTGAATCCAAAAAAAGCATTTTTATGAAAAGGTCTGTATGTCTGTCAGTCTGGACAGCACGACTCAAAAATAAAAAGTCAGTTAAAAACCAAAGAACACGAAAATTTTGAAGAAAATAGCCCCACCCTAAACTACCCTTTACATGGAATATTTTTCAAAAATTTTGATTTTTTTTTTAAATGGCCCTAACAATTTTGATTAAAATTACATGTTTAAGATACTTGTATGACAAATGAAATGTATGTTTTTAATTTTCTGTCTATAGCTTATGTAGTCATGTTTACTCTAGATGACTTTTGAGTAATTCGTAAACCGTAAGAGATAGATAACATCTTACTATACAAAAATGTAGATCTTGCTAAAACACACACTTTATGCCTGAATACAATTTATTGTAGAGTGAACCATTTCAGAGATATTCCTTGTTATCTGTGTCAGTTTCGGAAAACATATTTCGTGAAATGGTACAGAATTGTTAATTTTTTTTATATGTTAAGCATGCAAAGAGAACAGGATCTCAAAGCTTTAAAAGATTTGACTATCACTCAAAGCCTGTTGTATTCTAATATTCCCCTTGCACCTACAAGGAAATAAGCAATAAGATAATTTGCATAAATGTTTATCTCAACTAATACGAAGAAGATATAGGAATAAGAGTTTGTAAGAATCATTAGTACAAGAGTAGAGAAAGTCATGTGAGTGCAACACATCAGATTTTTTTAAAATATTGGTTTTAATCTTTCTGTTAATATTTTTTTGTATATTTTATAAGCTGTGCATTTTATAAGCAAGCATATACCATGATAGCTCCCACATTTTGTTCTATCTCCTTGTGTGAATATTGGTTTAATAGTTGAAATCCATAAGTTACTTTTCAACATAATGAACATGAACATTAAGTCCTTTGTCATACTTGTCCAACAGCTTAAATACCTGCCGCCTGACTCTTGAGCCAGGTTTGCATGGTCTCCTTAAGATCATAGGAGTGGAAGTGCTGTCCCATCAAACAGCTTTTCATCTCCAGGTATGATGTAAGACACTCAGTGCTAGGTCTGGGCTCTAAGGAGGGTGTCAAACACTTCCATCCCTGATAATCTTCATTACAAACATCTGTTTGGCCATCTTTAAAGTTCCTGCATCACGCCAATGCTCATAAAGTTCTAACTGTACACACAGCTCATTCTGTGGTGGCTTTCTGGTATTTTATGCCCCTCTTCCTATAGTGTATAACTTGTACATGGGGATCGTATGGTATACCAAGGCTGAAGCCAAGCTTTAACTAACCAGTTTGCCTTGTCACTGATGTTGATAGTAGCGAGAGGACAGCTAATCATGCCAAGTGATCCGCTAACCCCTACTCTACTTGGGTCAACTGGCGGTGCCATCAGAGGTTGAAAAAAGCCAGCCCTTGTATTACAAGTACAGTTCACAATTTTTAAAACAAACCGTTCTGCCATTGCACCAGATACTATTGTGGTAGCTGTGGTAGCAAAGGACAACTGAAAGAGAAAAGCTGCAAAGATCGGTCCCATTAGTGGATCGTCCAATGCAGGATCCACAAAAAAGCCACCAATGCCCATGAATGGTGTGGTGTAAGGTCCATAACCAAAACTCAAAGCAAAGCCAAAGATCCAATAAGTTAGACCACCAAGTACCACATCTGCTACATTCTTCATCATAATATTCACTTCATTCTTTATAGATACACATCCTGACTCCAGCATACCAAAACCTGCAAACAAATGAACAACATAGTATTATCTACAAACATTAGCCATTGCAGAGCTCATCTGACCAGTGCACTAACTGAAGTCATGGTTAATATTTTTGCTTTTTCTGCTACATATAGTAAGTAGGGGAAGTATTGTACTCGATCCAAAAATTTGATTGTAGAGATATCACCGGAAATATGTTTTAAGGTCCCTGAATCCAAAATAAAAGCATTTTTAAAAACAGATCCATGTGTGTGTGTGTGTGTGTGTGTGTGTGTGTGTGTGTGAGCTGGTATTTAAGTTTAATATCTTTCAAGGATGTGATACAAAGATTATGGAGAAAGTTCCTCCACTCTAAATTACCTTCCATATGGAAAATGTTTCAAAAATTGTTATTTTCTCAAAAATGACTAATGCTTTTGATTAAAATGTTATCTGTATATTTAAGATGTTTTTATGGCAAATGAAATTTATATTTTGAATTTTCTGGGTATAGCCCATGTAGTCCTCTTTACTCTTGATAACTTTCGCATAACTGGTAAACCGTAAGAGATATACCAAATCTTATTCTACAAAAAATGTAGATCTCATTAAAACACATAATTTATGTGGAAATGATTTTTTTTTGGAGTGAACCATTTCAGAGATATTCTTTGTTGTTTGTGTGACTTCTGTAATACTTGTACTTTTCTCAAATGGAAGGTCGTTATTCACTTTTTACTTTCTCTACTGGTGAGTAGGGGAAGTATTGTATTCCACCCAAAAATTTTATGTCGAGATTTCATCGGAAATATGTTTTGAGACCCCCTGAATCCAAAAAAAAAAAAGTATTTTTAGAAAAAGGTCCGTGTGTGTGTCTGTGGACAGCATAACTCAAAAACAAAAAGTCCGTTAAAAACCAAAGTTGGTATTTCAGGTTAATGTCTTTCAAGGATGCGACACGAAGATTTTGAAGAAAATAGCCCCACCCTAAATTACCCTTTACATGGAAATTTTTTCGAAAATTTTGAGTTTCTTGAAAATGGCTCTAACGATTTTGATTAAAATGTCATATGTCTGAGATATTTTTATGACAAATGAAATGTATATCTTGAATTTTCTGGCTATAGCCCCGTATTTACTCTGGACGACTTTTGCATAACTGGTAAACCGTTAGTGTGTATTAGTGTTTAACGCCCGCTTTTACTACTACGGCACCGCAGGCGGTGACACTGACGATACATGGAATGAAGATGGAGCACCGGTGGAATGAGATGGCGGGGGAAACCGGAGCACCCGGAAGAAACCCTCCCTGACGCCGCTTCGTCCACCACGAATACCACATGCGGGTCCCTGGGATTGAACCCGGGCCGCCTAGGTGGTAGGCGAGCGCGCTAACCGAAACCGTTAGAGATAGGCCAAATCACACTATACAAAAAATGTAGATCTTGCTAATATACATAACTTATGCCTCAATGAATTTTCTTGTAGGGTTAACCATTTCGGAGATATTCCTTGTTATGTGTGTGAGTTTCGGAAAACTTAAAAAAACTTTCGTGAGATGGATCATTGTTGTTCATTTTTTATATGGTAAGTGTGCAAAGAGAAGAGAATCTCAAAGCTTAAAGCCTTCTATATTCTAACTTTCCCCTTGCACCTACAAGGAAATAAGCAATAAAATAATTTGTACAAATGTTTATCTCAACTAAGACGAAGAAGAAATAGGAATAAGAATTTGTTCAAATAGTTTGTACAAGAGTAGAGAAAGTCATGTGAGTGCAGCACATCAGATTTTTATACATCTCTTGTCCATGCAAAGAGAATGGAATTTCAAAGCCTTCATATAGCGACCAGCTTTAAAATATTTGACTATGCTCAAAGCCTACTATATTCCAATATTCTCCTTGCACCTACAAGAAAATCAGCAGTAAGATAATTTCTGCCAGTGTTTATCTCAACTAACATAAACAAGATAGAGTAATAAGAGTTTGCAAGAATAGTTAGAACAAGAGTAGAGAAAGTCATGTGAGTGCAACACATCGAATATTTTTCTCTTTCTGACTCTCTCTTCTAATGCTGACTTTCTGAACTATGTGTGGTAAGTAGGGCAAGTATTGCATTGCACCCAAAAATTTGATATCAAGATTTCAACGGCAATAGATGTTTTGAGGCCACCTGAATTTAAAAAAAAAAAATGTTTTTAAATAGTGTGTGAACACTGGAGCTCAAAAAATGAAAAGTCAGATAAATACCAGACTTGATATTTACGAGAAGTTTTATCCAAAGATGCAACATGATTTTCGACAGACTCTCCCCACCACAAATTTCCCTTTAGATGGATGCGTCAAACAATCTTGATTAAAATACTCCAAAAGAGTTCACAAAGTAGTTAAAAGAAATTAAATATATGGCAGATAAAATTAATGCAGTGGAAGAGCGCTTAGATTAGGAAGAACAACTAGGCGGGGCATGGAAGAAAACAATAGAATGATAGAGGCCGCAATGAACTAGCATGCAGACCAGCAGACCACGCTGGAAAGGGATGAAGTGAGGGAACCGCAGGGTGCCATAGGGTCGCAGCAGAGGTTGAGCAGCCACCATTCTGCGGGTCCGGTGGGGTATAGGTAAGCGTTCCCGAACAACCAGTGGAAATTGTCAGTCGCTGATCTTCACGGATTTTTTCATCCGCGGTATTGACCAAATCTTGTATGATCATTGATCGCCGGCCTGATCGCGGTTCATTATGAACCTTGTCCCGTCCGGCCTTGAAAGCTCTCACCCACTTACGCCTTTGCTACTGCCCATTGCATTGGCGCCATACACTTCACTGATCTGTCGATGAATATCCGCTGCTCAAATATTCCTTACTGTCACAAACCGAACCGCAGACCGAGTTTCACAGTCGGCGGATCTATCGGTTGCTTTGAACGTTTTGAACCGATACTGTGAGTAGTACACTGCAAACTACCAAAGCAAATGACATCGTTTTTGCTACATTAACCTCTTCCAACGTAATCTCATATCGAACGATGAGTGAATGAAATAGGTGAAACGATGCTAAAATGAGCCCAAGGTCCATAGAGCCTCAAGTTACCTGAATTCGTCTTCTCAAGACAAGGCAAACTCATCCTAACCTAGATTAGAACTCCGGACCTCTTGACTGTGAGGCGCCCGCCTCTGTAGCGTGGTGGTAGCGTGTCTACCTCACGTCCTAGAGATCGTGAGTTCCAATCTCGCTTAGGGTGAGTTATCCGGATAAGGTTGTTTCTGAGATTTTACTTATTCTGAGAAGACGAATGTCAGGCAACTTAAAGCTCTATGAACCGATATGACACTACGTTGGAGAACGTTAATAAAAAAAGCCCTTAACTGTGAGGCAAACACGCTACCACCATACTGCAGAGGCGGGTTACAAATGACATCGTTTTACACGCAAAGCATGCACGTTTCAATGTCCCCGAGCAATTCGATGAACTACGGCGATTCAGACTTTACTTTTCGTATTACCCTGGTACTTCTGAATTGCTGATTATCTCCTCTAGGCCTATCAAATCTTCCCCTGTTCATACAATTCACTGTAGTGACCCCTGATGTCTGAGCTTCTATTTCCATTATTCCTATCAAGGAATATTCCTATTTCTATGGTCCTGGTTCTGATCCAGGAACTGGATATCTATACCTACCCCTAATTTCATATTGGATTTCTATGTCTAGGAGATTGTTCCTTTCCCGAACAAATGTAAGCACTCTTTTCCATTTTCTTTTCCGATGATTTCTGTTATTTTCCACTTCTGCCTTCTGTTTGTTACTTTCAATTGCTAACAACAAATCAATAATTTCAGAAACGCTATTTGATTTTGCCATGACCAGATAGTGGTGATTGGTTTTTGGAAAATGTGTTGTAACAATACAATACAATATTACAATACAATATTACATCTATATCGGTAGTTGGTGGATCTAACATTCTGGACTTCTCATACAAAAAAACCATTGAATGGCCAATTTCTGGTTCTTTATTTACTCCCCAGTATCTGCTCATAAAAATGTTGCTAAAGTCACTGGATCATTGTTATTTCCTGCGATTATATTCAACAAGTTGTTGCATTTTTAATTTCTCTAGTATGTGTACTAAGTAGGGGAAATATATTCAACCCAAAATTTCGATGTGCAGATTTCACCGGAAGTATGTTTTGAGGGCCAAAGATGGCATCTAAGTTTAATATCTTTCAAGGATGCGACACGAAGATTTTGAAGAAATTCCGCCACCCTAAGCTACCCTTTACATGGAAAACTTTTCGAAAATTTCTATTTTCTCAAAAACGGCTCTAACGGTTTTGATTAAAATGCTTTAAGATATTTTTAAGGCAAATGAAATGTATATTTTAAATTTTCTGGCTATAGCCTATGTAGTCCTATTTACTCTTGATGGCTTTTGCCTAACTAGTAAATCGTAAGAGATCTTCCTGTACAAAAATGTAGATCTCGCTAAAACGCACAAGCTACAGTCTGTTCACCAGCTCATGGTCCCTGGCAGAAATGCAACGAGTCAGTGCATCAGTAAATAATTCTAGGTAAAAGGCGATACTTGAAGCTGGACTTGTGGTTCTGGTTGCACGTATTGTAAGCGTAATCAGAGGCATGAGTGCAGCTGTAGATGTTGCTTTGTACCTAGAATTATTTACTGGTGTGCTGCTCGCATTTCTGCTAGGGGCCATGAGCTGATGAACCGACTGTATGTCCAAATGTATTTTTTATGGAATGAACCATTTCAGAGATATTCTTTGTTATTTGTGAGAGTTTTGCAATACTTATACTTTTCTCAAATGGACGGTCTTTCACTTTTTTATCTCTTAGCCATGCAAAGAGAAGGAAATTTCAAAGCTTTCGTATAGCGACCATCTTTAACAGATTTGACTATCGCTCAAAGCCATATTCCTCTTGAATCTACAAGAAAATCAGCAGTAAGATAATTTCTGCAAATGCTTATCTCGACTAAAACGAAGAAGATAGACGAATTGTAAGAATAGTTAATACAAGAGTAGAGAAAGTCACGTGACTGCAGCCATCGGGTTTTTAAATATATATTTTAATAATTGTCTTGAACTCCTCTGGTATACATTTCACAGTGGAGTACTCCTGCAACTCTCGAGTAAATGACTTCGGATCGCCCGAGTCACAAAAGTTGGGGGTTAAAGTTAATTTAGAATATGGTCAACCCAGTACGTATTGTGGTTCTAACCTCAATTTCTACATGCTACGTGTCTAGATTCACTATTTGAAGTGCTTGTAACCATATTCAGCAACGAGGTGCAGTCTGCATTGCTTCGTCTCGTGCTGTTGGTTCACTTATTCAGGGAGACCCAAAAACATAAGAACCGCTGCGCGGTGTTTTTCCACTGCGCAAACGGAAACACGATTAACAGCAGCTGATGTGCACAAGTGGATGACTTTTATTTTCTCTGCTCTAAAAATACTGATTCCAAGGTCGCGGGTTCAAATCCGGCTCAGACTGATGGTTAGGGCTCGGAAGTTCATGCCCTAAAAAACACTGAAATATGCATGCAAATATGCTCTTAAAAACTTGAAAATATGCCAAGAAATATGCACTATTGAATTAAAACAATGCCCCTTTGCAGTAGACAAGGCGAGTTAGTATAAATAATAAAGTTACCTTATTCCTTAGAGGTTGAAACAGAAGTGGTCCCGCTGCTACTATTAACTGCTATATTGCAGTTCACAACCAACACTTTGCACAAATTTTCAACTGTAAAACATTGTCTGTTGTCTCGCAAAACACTTTTGTAACATAAAAAACTTCTCTCCACGTCACAAGATGTTATCGGGACATATTTAAATGATGTTTACTGCTTCACAGAGAGAGTTAAGTCTCTTGGTGTGACAGATGGTTTTCTTTCGAGGATGTCTCGAATATCGCACACCTGTTTATAACCAGAATTTTTGAAAATTACATAAGTCACTTTCTCTTTCACTTTTTGTCCTATTCTACCAGGAACCGAACTTAGATCACATATCGTTTTTTTCAAAGACAGTAAGTGATTCATGTGAAGGAGATCCCACAGCTTCCAATGCCTTTACGGCTGTTGATAAGAAAGAAAAATGGGCAGATATGAAACTAAGATCCTCTTTTAACCCAGAGCCTGGCAGAATATTTTGCATAGTTTCTATTCATGAAGCATCTCTCGATTCCAATGAATTAACAACCTCTTCGACTATTTCTATGTGCTCAGCATAATATAAAACTGCATCGACCCATGTTCCCCATCGAGTTAACACTGATGCAGGAGGAAGTCGGATATTAGACGCTGTTGATCTACACAACTTAACTCTTTTAGGAGATTTAACAAAAATTCTATCCATCAATGGGAAAGAATCGCGTATTGTCTCAGAAATGCGATGAAGAGCGTGTGTCAAACAAGTTATATGAATTATGTTAGGAAAAATACCTTTCAGAGTTTGTCCTGGTTTTACCATATAAGGACCTGCATCAGTAACAAATAAAAGTAACCGGTCGTATTTAATTTCACATGGCCATAGTAATTTCAAAGAGTCCATCACAAACTGGGTTACAGGTATAATAATATATTATGTTATTGTTGTTGTTATTATTATTATTATTATTATTATTATTATTATTATTATTATTATTATTATTATTATTATTATTATTATTATTATTATTATTATTATTATTATTATTATTATTATTATTATTATTATGCTCTGAAAGTGCAGTATTGAGCTGGCGCTGATATCGTGTGGCTGAATTATTACCAGTATGTTTTATTATTGAGTCCTGTACTTAGTCACAAAGTTATTATGGCTCAGCATTTGTTTTCTACTGCACAGCGTGCATTTATTTATGATTCGCATGTGTTAACTCAGCCCGCCAAGTGAAAGTGTGATAGGCTCAAATCTAAAAGATGGCGTACGGTTCTTCCGAAGAGACATTAGACAACATTGGTTATCGTTTGGAGAATCCTCCAAATTCGCTTAGGCGTCTGTCACAACAGGCAGGCATTTCTTATGGCTCTTTGCAAAGAGTCACTAAATTGCTGAAGTTAGAACCGTGTAAAATAACTGTGGCACATGCTCTTCAACCAGGTGATCTTGTAATTAGACGCACGTTTTGTGAGTGGACTCTCAATAGTGGCGAAATTGACCCACATTTAATATTTTTCACGGACGAGGCTTGCTTCCACCTTCATGAATATGTGTGAACACAAAATAATTATTGGAGCTCTGAGAAACCTAATATTGTTCACGAAATATCCCTTCATGACGAAAACATCGGTACGCCATTAGCGGAGAAAGAGTTATAGGCCCAATTTTTTTCGAGTCAACGCAAATACATACGTGAATACCATTTTGCACCCTTTTTTAGAGAATTGACAGACAGGGCGCGTGATTTTCCCTTTTTTCAACAAGACTCTGCAATAGCTCATGCAGCCAATCTTTCGATGAAAACAAATTGAAAGTGTGTTTCAGGACAGAATTATTAGTAGAGATTTGTGACCCCCTCGGTGACCCGACCTAACCCCCTGTGATTTCTATCTCTGGGGTAACTTAAAGCATAAAGTGTTCTATCTTTCACAACAGTAAATTCCCACCTTCAGTGAGGTCTGCGTGAAGGATCACCTAATTCTCAGGCGTACCTAAACAGATGGTATGAGAATGAAATCAGTCATATACGTATGCTTCCCTTGCTGTTCAGAGGGGATGGCAGCCATTGCCTCACCTCGCAACTTTGAAAAGTGATATTTCAGCAATCACTCTTTCTGCTCCTTCCCTTTCTGCTTTTCCCTGCCTATTTCTACTTCCTTCCAATTCTTTTCTAGCTACTTTCCTAGCCTGTCGTATTTCTTTGTTTCTTTGCTACTTCCTTCCTCAATTTTCTACTTTCTATTTCTATAATTTTTTACTAACGTGTTTGCCAAATTTCTTTTCAGATTGTTGTATTTCCTGGTGATTTCATTTTTAACGTTTCTATTTCTTCCCTAACCTGTTATTTGCCTTGACTTCACTTTTAACATCACTTATTTCCTGTTTAGTTTCCTCCTTGAGTGTTTCTAATACTTGTTGATTTTCTAACTTCTTCCCTCGCTTTGCTGTCCCTTTTCTAGTTTCCTCCCTAGCTCTTGTCGACTATTTTCTGATATCTGGTTATTACTCTCTCTTTTCCTCTAACCTCTTTTTTAAAATTATAATTTTGTTGTTTAACGACGCTGTCAATTGCCAGGATCACATCAAAGTCGCCAGTGTACCGGAATTTCGTCCAGCAGAAGTTCTTTTACATGCCAGTAAATCTACTGACATAGGGCTGTCGTTTTTAAGCGCACTAAAAAGACTATCGGTCTGGGCCGGATTTGAAGCCGCTACCTTGGGGTCAGAAGGCCAGCGTCTAACCAACTGAGCCACCCAAACCGACTCTCTAACCTCTGTTGCATATATTTCCAATTTCTCTCCTAGCTTTTCCATTCTTTTTCTAACCTTCTTCCCCAGACCTCATCCTCAAAATTACGTTTAAATCACCTCCTCATATTCCTGAATTTTGTCGGTCTGAGTGACTCAGTTGGTTAGACGCTGGCCTATTGATCCCAAGGTCGCGAGTTTAAATCCCGCCCAGACTGATGGTTTTTAAGTCTGCTTAAAAACGACAGCCCCATGTCAGTATATTTACTAGTATGTAAAATAACTCCTGCGGGGCAAAATTCCGGTGACGCTGATGTGATCCTGGCAATTGATAGCGTCGTTAAACAACACAATAATGTTCGTGAATTGTATTTTCTCTCTCTGACTTCTACAGTTTTCTGTTTTCACTTTTTAAGCTATTTTGCAAATTTCGACTACTTTCTCCTATTTCTGCTACTCTATTTTCTACAACTTCCTACCTCTGACATCTCATGGAATTCCATTACTTCCTATTGAATTATATTCACCTAACAGTTTTCCTCTCTTAACCATATCTATAAGAATTAACACCGAAATAAATTAATTCACACTTCGTGACCTTTTTTATAGTGTTTAACGCCCCCTTTTAATAAATGTGGCACCGAAAGCGGTGAAATTGATGATGCAGGGAACGAAGATGGAGCACCGGCGGAATATGATGGCTGGGGAAACCGGAGAACCCGGAGGAAACCCGCCCCTGAGCCGTATTGGCCATCACAAACCCTACATGCGGTCGCCTGGGGTCGAACGATCTAACCATTAGGAAACGGCGCGGACACGTGCCTTGTTTACTGATGAATCCATTGTTGTCTGACCATGCTGTCATCTTCTTCTTGCTCGCCGTTTACCCCGAGTTACGGTCTTATCTGGATTGTCTTCCTTCCTTGATGCTGTCGGTTGCTGGGTTTGACCTCATCTCTGAATGCACTTCCTCAATTTGGTGCACCGCAATGGTGCCATGCTTAGAATGTTTTCCCACAAAAGGTGACACTAGATGCTGTCTTAAATGTCTTCGTCGCTGATGAATCTGCTGCCGGCTGCTACAGTGGTGAGCCATGGGAGCTTACTCTATGTGGATACGAGAACACACAATACCAAATTAAGTTAACATATCACTATTAATTCGTCTACTTTAGACGGAGAGGACAACTGTTGAATTGTATCCACACAGGCTAGTTGTATAGAAGACACAGCTTACTGGGATAACCCAAAAATCAGCTGCGACATTTCCCCTCATTATGGTGCAGTCTGGTTATATTTCATCTCTTAGGCTGCATTAGTACTGCCATCTGTTCGTAACATTTAACCATAGTAAAGCTACTGTCATAGTTTGTGTTATTGCATCCGTTATGTTGCTCCAGAAGCCCTTGTTTTTTAATCCAACCGTCAGATTTTAAAACAAGATTCTGTTTAGACGCTGTATTAATGAATTAATCAAAATTAATCTGTGGATACCATTGTATTGTTTTTGCACGATTTTGTCTTGAGTTGTTTTAGAACAGGATATGCAGTTATAGTTGCTGTTATTTTTGTGTTCCAACACATAGTGCATTAAATATACAGAGTGTCCAAAAAAAAAAAAAAAAAAAAAAAAAAAAACACCGACAACACCTAGTATGTTGTGCGGGACGACAAACTGATCGGTCTTGAGATAGGAACCTCTGTTCGGAAATGCACGGTTTGGACGCTGTAGCACATTGAAATGTGAGATGGGTGTACGTTCATATTTCGTCAATAAACCCAACATCGACCTTCTAGATTAGAAACGGGCTTGGAACTGTGTACCTCCTAAGTCATTGCAGAGCCTATATCGTGATGGTGAGCCTTATGCACATAACCCAATACGTGCGGGTGTCTTTGAAGATTTTCAATCGCTCCGTGGACTCGAGCCATAAGGTCCTCCGCTGACGTTACAGGAGTGCCATACTCTTCACACAATTCCATAGAAAATAGTCGAGAAGTGTCAGATCTGGCGACTGTACTGGCCATAGAACTGGTCCTCCTCTACCAATCTATCGATTTGAATATGCGACATATGATGGTGATTGCACACATTTACATCAAAGTGTGCTGGGGCTCAAGTCGGCCATTTCAGCAGATGTGTACTGGTACGTGTCATACTGCTGTTAAAAGACGTTACTGAACTGGAAACTGCACAAGTAACGCAGTAGGTTGGACACCAAGGGCTCTGTGGAGCAATTTATTGCATGCGCAAGAATGTTATCATGCTCAGGTCGTTCATCCCAGTACACATGGCTAAAGGTTGCATATCTTCCGTATTAAGATACCAAAACCAATGTTAACAAATTGTCACAACCGTTCGTTCTCAAACTTCGACCTCCCCAGCGTCCAAACCGTACATTTCCGGACATGGGTTCCTGTTTGAAAATTGATCAATTTGCCGTCCCGTACAACATACTAAGCCTTGTCGGTGCTTTTTTTGGGACACCCAGTATATTACGATATTTAGCGTTCGGAAGTGATTTTATCCATAAGTGTTATTGCAGAACAAGATTTGCCGAAGATGAGTACGTTCATCACGTGTTGTGTGGTAACGATGTTTAAGAATTATTATCGTTTGGGAGTATGTTACTTTAACCCTGTGATATTTGAAGTTGGAAATAATGGTTTTATTATGTACGTTGGCAGTGCGGCTTTTTGGCGTAATTTCGTCTGCAGTTTACTGTAATGGGAACTGCAGATGAGCTGTTCCCCTATACACGGAATATGAATGACGTCACCAGTACCGCGTAGCCATCGAATATGCCCGTGCATCATCAGACTGTACTCTCCTGTAACCAACCACTGCGTGTAAGCAATAAGTTCCAAAAGGATAGGCCACTGATATGAGCACTGAAGTTATACCGGGGTGGGTATAAGTGGAATATATACTGTCTGGTTTCTGATCAAGGTGTGCGACAATAATGGCTATGTCCTTATTGTAAAAGAGCGGTTCCTATTTCCTGCGAAGATGAAACAGCACACTATAGCCTACTTTTCATCCTTGTTGTGCTTTAAATCGTAGGATTTGACATCATTTTTTAAAATCAAATAATTACAATATGTTGTTGTTTTCTAGTGCCTTGCATCTGGCAATGAAGCCATTAGCATTCGTGCTTTCCAATACTTTTGAACTGTAGTTTCTTCTGATCTTAATGCTTCACAGGTCTTCAAGTGGTCTTCGTTCATTTCTGCTGGATCGTTACACAGGACACATATTGGTGAGGCTGAGATACCTATTCTGTAGAGATGACTTGCTAAGCAGTCGTGATTTGTCAGTAGTCGGAAGGCTGCAACCTCTGTTTTCCTTGGTCTCTGGGGGATTATATCTGGGTTGGAAAGTAGTGTAATCCATTTTTTATCTTTGGCATTTGTATAACTGTTTCATCTAAAATGGAGGAAATGCCATTTACATATGTGCTGGCCTATCACAGCACAACAGCGTCCCTCAGAGGCACATGAGGGGAAGGTCGGTGGATCTAAATACCACCTATTTAGTCCTCCCGGCTAGATCCGATGGACCCGTTGACCAACGATAAGTGTGGTCCCTCTTGCAAAATGGGGGTTTAAGTCGGGTGATGTAACTGCCACATTGTAAAACTGTTGCCCGTTAAGAAAATAGTTACATGAAAGCCACACACATGAGTATGAGTCCTAATTACAATATGTTATAAAACTAATTTTACCCGTCCCCCAAATTTGTTTGCCCCCCCCCCACCCACCCCGCCCCTTTTCATCTCAGATGTTCGCGCCCTTCAATAATTGGCACCCTGGGCAAATACCCAGTTAGCCCGTTTGTAAATCGGAGTATGCTCAACACTACGACTTTGACCTAGACAGAGTTAGGAAAACCTTCAACAAAGGAGTAAAGCAGTGCGTTAAAATCAAGTATTCGATATTGCCGCTTCATCTTAGTAGCTGACGCACGGCAAATTCAAACATCAGAAACCCAGAGAGAGTATTTATCGTGTACTGCATCATAGATTCCTAAAACCCCCAGAGCCTCAGACAACACCATCATCACCCCATCCCATCCCCAATCCAGAGAACAGATCCTTCTTCAAAATGATGTGTTACAAATATTTATCTATCTCCATATTGTCGGTTTGGGTGGCTCAGTTGGTTAGACGCTGGCCTACGGATCCCAAGGTCGCGGGTTCAAACCCGGCCCAGGCCGATGGTTTTTAAGTGTGCTTAAAAACGACAGCTCCATGTCAGTAGATTTACTGGCATGCAAAAGAACTCCTGCGGGACAAAATTGCGGCGGCGACGCTGATGTGATCCTAGCAATTGACAGCGTCGTTAAACAAGAAAAAAATAAATTTCATCTCCCTATTATTTCTTTATAAAATTATTAATCTAATAAATCAATGTTTCTGATTTCAACTGTCTCACGAAGACCGAAGGGAAATTGTGGAAGTTGCAACGTTTTGTTGAACGGCCGCATTGGGTAGTCACCGTATCAACAATAACCAAACGCACTTTATGCCCATGTAATTTTTTAAATTCTGTCTTTTAATTTTTGGATTAAAGGCATGCAGTTAACAGTTATTGTCAATCACTGTTTCTACTACTGAATAACGTAATTGTCTCAAAGTTTTCATTATTGGTCTTTTTGAAAAATACTGAAATGTCGAAGTGCTCATCAAGTCTACCCATCGGTATAATGTGATTCAGGTAAAAAAGGATAGTTAAATATTTCCTTTATAAACATAACAAGATATAGCACCCAATTTTAAAATAAATTTGTTTTAAAAATTGCTCAGACATTTTATTACCAGTGGTGCTCACAGGGTACTCTCCCGTTGTTAGTGTAAGTTCCGTAATAAAGATTGGCATTGCTAGGATTAACACCGAAAGCGCTATCAGCAGAAAACCGGAATATTCTGGAAGTTTCTCCTTCTCGAACGCTCTGGAACTGTGTATTTTCTCCGGCTTTATAAGCGAGCGCTCAGTAGTCTGTCAGTCAGCGAGTTAAGGAATGCGTTTCTGATGCTCCAGCAAGTACATTTCTGTTGCGACAAAAAGGGCTGTTCTCCGAGCGAGGTTGTGATTAGTGTGGTAACAGGAGTGAGTGCAGCTACTAAAGGAAAGACTGGTGAAGTCTTGTGTTTTACTCTCCGGTGAGTGCACCTTCCAGAAGAGGTGGCTACGTCGGACGTATTTCTTTAAGCGTTTGTTACATCGCGGAAAAAGGTGAAGGGATGTAAAAGCAGAGTGAAGTGACGGAAAATTGAACTAGACCACACTAGTGAAGTGGCATTGGGAAGAAAGTGAACTCACAGTGAAAATTAAAGCTAGATCAAGTTCTTAACTGACATTGGCAACTTAGTGAGGCGATAGTTGAAAACTGGACAGCTACAATATTAACAGTATTTTAGTATCCTAATGGATGAACTTTATTTTTTATTCTTTTTTTTTTTTTTTTTTTTTTTTTTTTCCCCTCCAGATGATGATTGTGGCAGGTGAAGAACCAAAGTGGAAAGCAGCAAAAGATAGCTTCTTATTTTACATACTCTGTTTTAATGTACACTGAATGGAAACAAAGTGTAGGATACACACCTGTTTGCATTGTAAAGATTATGAATGATGATGTCATGATCCAGTTAGTATCCTCCAAATCAAGTTGGAAGATACTTGGGATGTTTATGGTTGAATCTTCTAGACTGCTATTGTTCATTGTGTGATCTCCTCTGGACGTACTGACTCAGTTTACCACGTCACTAGAGATGTGGTTCGTCAAAACCACCTGAATAATGCATAATGAACTAAATTTGGGTTGTAACAAGAGCCTCAAAACATCATCACTCATTCAGGAGGAGGATTACTCACATTAATGACAAAATCAATGGCTTTCTTTGAAGCTTCTTTGGTTGGAGTTATAAGATATTGATGATTCTGATCTTACTGACCCCCATGTAAGATTTATCTGTCAAAATGTGTGGTCAAGGTTGTTAATCATCAGCATGTTGTTGCATGTACCCACTTAAAAAGGTTTCTTGAAGAACTGGCATATTCATCAGCTAATGTGTGTTTACATGTCCACTAATTACAGTTTATACTCCTGGATTTGAGTCTGACTAGAGCAACCAGTAAACAGAATATTCTATTGCAGAAGAAATATGAGAGATGCAAAATGTAATTCACGACTGTCACGACTAAAGCACAAGAACAGAAAACTAATTTCTATAGAAAATATGTAAACAAAAAAGCTACTGAAAAAGATCCCCTCATGATGGGCGTAATTCTATGTAATAAGGTACCAAAGGAACTGAAAATATTGAGTGGTAACAATTTCCAGTTTAATTTAAAAAGATACTTAATAGAGAAGTGCTTGCATAGAGTAGATGAACTGTAAATAAAAACCAATATTTCTGTTCTCATTTATTCACGAGGCTTGACATTTGTAACTGAGTCTATAAGTTAATAAAGTTTATTATTATTATTATTATTATTATTATTATTATTATTATTATTATTATTATTATTATTATTATTATTATTATTATTATTATTATTATTATTATTATTATTATTATTATTATTATTATTATTATTATTATTATTATTATTATTATTATTATTATTATTATTATTATTATTATTATTATTATTATTATTATTATTATTATTATTATTATTATTATTATTATTGTTGTTGTTGTTGTTGTTGTTGTTGTTGTTGTTCTTGTTGTTGTTAAACTAAAATGCTTCGAAAATAAAGCGTTTCTTTAATGGTGGTGGTGGTGGTGGTGGTGGTGGTGGTGGTGGTGGTGGTGGTGGTGGTGGTGGTGGTGGTGGTGGTGGCGGCGGCGGTGGCGGCGGCGGCGGCAGTGGTGCGCATAACTTGAATCGTCTTTAATGTAGACCTATTTTTGTGCAACGGTCATAAAACATCATACATTGTTGGCGGAGCGTCTGTTGGATTCGCCGTTGTATGACAAGAGCATGGGAGCAGCAGTTTAGCGCGCTTACCCAATGAGAAATCCCGAAGCAATTCAATTTGAAATATACCACAATCTAGGCAACCAATAGAAATTCAATATTTTGGCAGGCAAGAGTAGGGGGGTTTGAAATAGTTTTAGCAGAGCGGTCTGTCGGAGAATACGACGTATTAGTATGTTTAAGTGATAGAGTGAAAGTTTCCGTGCTACAAGACAAGCGTCAGGCTAAATTCCATCCAAGATTCATTTAGGCAATACCATCTTATGTTTATTCGGCTATATATGTACGTTCTTGGTGACGGTGAAGTGAAGCTCAGGATACCGAATCATTTGGCATATTTATTGAAAGTCGGTCTATATTTATGATGTACAGGGTATTCAAGTTTTAGGTGCTGAACATGATGACAATTGCATGATCAGAGAATAAATAAGAGGTAGGAGCATAGGGTGGATTTATTAACAAAGCTGTTCAGTGGAACTACATATAATTACAGACACGCAAAATGCGAAAATATGAAAAAAACAAATCCCCAAATATTATTAAATATTTGTGTATTTTAAAACCAAAACATCTTACACTTTAACAGTTCAGAGCAGGTTTCCTTCATTTGTTTAAGAAAAGCTCTTATACAGATGTAATGAATAACACCACACGAATTTTTCTGGTAATAGAGGGTTCATACACAATCAATGAGGAAACCTATGATCTAGGATTACAAATTACAGAGCTAAGCCTTAAAATTATTTGAGCGTATGCACGCCACTGATCAGGTCCACTGCAGTTGTAACCCGCAGGTTCAAATACCCATCAGCTCATATTTTTTATCGTCTTTCTTTCTTGCTTTCTTTCTTTCCTTCCTTTCTTCTTTCCTTCATTTCTTCCTTCTCTTTTTCTCTCTTTCGTTCTCTCTCTTTGTCTCACTCTTTCTATCTTTCTCTCTTTCTCTCTCTCTCACTCTTTCTCTCTATGTCTCTTTTCTCTCGTCTCTCTCTTTCCTTTCTTCCTTCCCTCACCCTTCTCTTCCCTCCCTCTCTCCCTCCCTTCCTCCCTTCTTCTTTCTTCATAAGCGCATGCTTAATTTACTTTGATTTGTAGGAAACATTTGTGTCGCCTTGTAATTCTTCGTTTTAACTAGTGTTTAAACTTTTTGTTTCAAGTGTATTTAACTATTATTTATACTTGCATAACCTACTTTTCAACTTCGTTTTCACTTAAATGAGATGGTTCAAACCTAACTAGCAGCTTACAAACAAGTAAATAATGAATAAGCACTTGAAACAACTACATGCGATTGAATTCTTATAAACATAAGTTGAATTGATATTAACATTATAATATAACAGGTAGATACAAGCTGAATAAATGTAAGGAAATAAATAATGAATAAGTGCAGGTTTCATATTTTAGTACCTTAATTTGATCGATAATTTGACAATTTGAGCGATACAATAAGAGGAAGAATACAGGTAGGGAATGAGCTTATTGTCCAAATAAAACGATTTTCTCTTATGGAATAATAACCAAAAATATTAAACTCAAAGTTTATAAACCATTAATAAGCCAGTAGTAACCTATGGGTCTGAGGTTTGGTGTACCACAATGGACAATGAAAAGGCTTTGCGATTTTTCGAGAGAAAAATACTCAGAAGAATATTAGGGCCAGTAAATTGTAGTGCACACAATTGGAGAGTGAGAAACAATCAAGGGAATAAATTATTTAATAGGTCAAGATACTGTAATGTGAAATCCCAGACTTAGATGGTGGGACTCCTGGAAAGAATGGAGGATGAGCGGAATCCAAAGAAAATGTAAAAGAGGAAAATATTTTCACGAAGAAGGAAAATCAGAACAAGGTGGATGGGTTGTGTGTAGGAAGATCTTGCTGCAATGACAGTCAGAGGCTGGAGAAGGAAGACGCATGATAGACGAGAATGGAAGAAAATAGTAGGGAAGGTCAAGGCCCAATCGAGCTGTAGAACCATAAAAGAAGAAGGTGCAGATTTCAAAGGAACTACTCAAAATGGTGACCTTTAACATCAATGCATAGGCGATATAGACGCAGAAAGGATTCGCGAACCCTGTTGAGCATTCCTGGTGCGTTTCGAATCTCATCACTGGCTGCAATATTGCGGGCAACCAGCGTCTCCTCAGAATCAATTAATGATGAATATACCATGGTTTGAAGATGACCCCAGTAAAAGAAGTCCATGGGATTGAGATCCGGCGAACGAGGTGGCCAAGGCACGGTAGAACTGCCTTTTCCGATCCAACAATTGGGAAGACTCGATTTAGATGCTCCCGTACTGTTATAGCATTATGCGCAGGAAATCCGTCGTGTTGGAAATGCAGTCGAGCGCGGACATCAAGTGGCACTTCTTCCAAAAGGGCTGGCAGTACCTCCTTCAGAAATATTTTATAAGTGTTGCCAGGCAATCGAGGAGGAAGAAGGTACGGCCCAATGACGTGATCAGAAATAATGCCAGCCCATATGTTAACCATAAACTACTATTGGTGGCTCTTCTGAACAGTGGCATAGGGGTTTTCGAATGCCTATTTGTGGCTATTCTTGTAGTTCAGAATCGGCCCATCCCTGGTAAACGCGGCTTCATTGGTGAACAACACCACTGAAAACAGTTCCGGTGGTTGCCTTAAGGCCCATTCGCAAAACTGCAAGCGTAACTCGCAATCTTCCGCAGTTAAGGCTTGCACCTTTTGCAGATGGAAGGGGTAGAGCTGCTCCTCATGCAAGACTTGCCGTACACCTGTGTGGTTGACGCCCATTGTATGTGCAATAGCACGGGTGGTGGTTGACGGTTCCTGTTCCAGTAAACGCAGTATGTCTTCTTCAAACTCTGGAGTGCGATGGGTATGTCTTGCACCACAATCTGCTTCATTTGGCACCACAGAACCATGTTCATGCAAACGCCGATGTACAGATTCGAAAGCAGTCCGATGGGGCTGCCGTCTATTGGGATACCTTTCGCTGTAAATCCGTGCAGCTATTGCAGAACAACCTCCTGCTTCGCCATACACTAGGTGCATGTCAGCAAATTCGGCAAAAGTGTAATTTTGCTCCATGTTCCCACAGTACCTATTTCACTGTTTCTACGCAATGCTATTGTGTGCTGAAGGAAATAGGAAATAAGACGTGGGTGACTCGCGTAGGAAATAGTCACACATGGTGGTGTTAGTGTCTTCCAGGTTTATAAAGGTCACCTATTGGCAGTATTAGACGATGTTAAGCCTCCTTTGGCGCTATACTTACACCTACTACCTTTCTTTTTTTCCTAATAACGTATTTTGCAGGATCGAGACAGGATACTACCAAGTAACACAACAAACTACAGTATAACATAACATTTATTATAATGAACACTGTTAAACGTTAACAAGCAATTATTAAAAGGCAACAACAAATTTAAAAATGGACGCTGTTAAATATTAACATATAAATATTAAAATGAAACAACAAATTTGAAAATGGACTCTGTTAAACATTAACATGAAAGCAATAAATTTTCCTATAATTTGAAATTAAGAAAAACGGAGAAAATACAATCCAACTGGAAATCTTGCTTACAGTCTGTGACCTATACCAAGTTGTTCTCCGGTTTACTGATTAAAGGGCCTCATAATACAGTGCAATCCCCCCTTATTAACTGTTCCTCTGGAGTTTTCCCACTCCCACAAGACTATTAATTAAATTGGTACTCATCCCGATGTCGGCACTCGTAGATATAGGATGTACGGCGAACTTTCAGCCTGGAAGAGCCACGCCCTGGTCGACAGTGTACAACTGGCTCCTCTGGTTTCACAGCCACTCATCGAATTCTCCTTTCCACACAAGCGACGTCTCTTACCAGCATTAACTGGCCAATTCGAATCAGAAGTCAATACCGCTCCTTTCCCAAAGGAACCACATGCACCAAGTTGAATTACATGTAACTAGCAGGGTTAGGCTTATGCGCCTGTCCTGCATTCACCACGGCTCAGCGTCGTCCCAACCACTTGCAATGGTCCCCTGGTTCTACTTCCCGTTGCTCAGGGCTGAATCACTCCTGGTCACATATCACGGTAGACTTCTACACACTCTCACTCCACGTAGTAGAAATAGCCCCTAGACAACCGGCTTTTGTCTCTGACGTCATCTCAAGCTGTTCCATCTTTTGCCGGCGACCCTCTCTTTTGGCTCTTCGAACGGCCCTTCGTGCCAGCACCAAATTAATCCGTTACAACGTTTATCATGCTAACATGTAAGTATTGAGCACCTCTTTTGGGGAGTCGTAGTACTTTGTGCTATTATTTGGTTTCAACGTTTTGTGAACTGTTTACAACAGGCCAACCGTTAGATTGAAAATTGCTCTTATTGACACGACCAGCAATAGCCAACTGACAGCTTCAGACCAATGACAATACATAACCCTTCAGCCTAAGTCATCAGATGTGAGGAGAAGCAAAAGTTAACAATTCTCTGTGTATTGCATATGATGGTCGTATTTTGACATTTTAAAGCAAACGCACAACATTGCTCTCAAAATGGAAAAGAAAGGGGAAAGAAAAAGAAAAAGAAGGGAAAAAAGTTTATCCTCTGCAGGTTTGAACTCGGTTTCCTGGGCTTATTAGCTCCACAGTCAGTTACCATAACTGCGCGGCCAAAGCACATGTTTGACAGCTGCACTTTAATGCTGCAACCGCTTGCCACAGCCTGTTCTCCATTGCAGTGGTGTGCAGCCACATGTTAAATCTCCAACTTAAGCGATTTTGGTAATGCTACAATTTAGAAATGCTTCTTCCGAGAGACAGCAGACAGGCTTTACTGAGTTCCTAATAATCACTTTTTTCGATTCCAGTGGATAATATTGACATATTTCTTTCTGGTTATGGTTTATTGGACACAATTTCTAATTACTTTGAATGTGTATAACTTATTGACTTGACGTCATAGACCACTGGTTTCCTATCTCAAATTGATTGTCTATGAACCCTCTATTACCAGTAAAATTTGTGCAGTGTTATTCATTTACACCTGTATATTAAATTAAATGACTTTCTTATGTCACTGGGTGTACAAATTATTCTTATGAAAGTTTAGCTATCTACTTCATTTTGATTGAAATAAATCTTTGCAAACATAGCTAGATTACACATTTGGTTACAAATACAAAGGGAATAGTGATAGTCAAATATCATCTCTTTCCATACAATCAGAAAAAATAACCGAAAGAGTGACAGAGTATTGAACAATTTGACCTGAGACCCACATGTGGTATTTGTGGTGGATGAAGCAGCGTCTCTTCCTCACTCTCATACCTGGAGCTGGGCTGATCACCCGCTTCCAGGCATTCACTCTGTTGGGTCCATAGGTTCCTCTGCTCCCCAACAGATCTTTGATCCTAGGCACTGACTTCTTGTAAGTCTTAGGGGGTGTCAGTTCTCCATATGGGCAGGGTAATCAGATAAAGAAGTATTGAACAATTTGAACTATTAGTAAGGGACATCTTGGAAGTGGCTTATGCTACAAAAATGATTGTTTTAAATAAATTGCATATATAAAGAAATCTAAATCTTTTTGTGAGGCAGATTTTCACTTATCACTTAATGTTTAGCAGTTATACAAGATGATATAAAACTACTTAAGATTCAAGAGGACTTCAAGGCTATTTCTAGACAATTCAAGATATACATTTTGTTTGCCATGTAAATATCTTTAATGTATTTAATTATTTTATTATAAAATTTTATAATACATTATAAAAATAAATAAAATATTATTATAAAATTTATTATAAAAAACATTCATTTTAATTAAAATCTTAGAACCATTTTCATAAAATCAAAAAGTTTTAAAAAGATTCCATATAAAGGATAGTTTGGAGTTGGGAATTTTCTTAAAAATCTTCTTGTCACATCTTTGGATGATACTGATGTTAAATATCAAGTTTGGTGTATATCTAAATTTTCATTGTTGAGTCATGCCATCCACACAAATGCGCACACACACAAACACACATACCATTTTATAAAGATGCTTTTTTGGATTCAGAGGACCTCACAACATGTTGTGGTGAAACCTTGATATCAAATTTTTGATGGAATATACAATATCTTCTGTACCCACTGTATGTGTGGTAGAGAAAGTAAAAATAGGCTTTGCAGATTTTTGTCCATATTTAATAATAAAATATTAAATGAAGTACAATAAAGTACGTGGAGTTTATAAATTTTATTGATCATCAGAGTCTTAAGCTTAAAAAAAAAGAAGTCACCGGTTGCTTTGCCCTTGCTTAATACTAGTTATTATGTATCACTAAAGTCACCTGTAGGCAAAAATAAAAACTCTTCAAGAAATGGGGCATTTAATTTAGCACATGATATCACATAGAGGAAATGCTGCAGTTTTTCAACTGTTCCTGAGCAGTCAGAAAGAGTAATATGGGTTTTCTAAACGTATTTTACAGAAAACTTTCAGAATACAATGCCTGGAAAGCCCATTGCCAACAGAAATTGTTTTTAAAACAAAAAAGTTTAAATCTCGCAAAATATGAAGAAATAACCAAAAAGTGGTCGATAATTTGTTTTGGCACATGTATTGAATGATACACACTACAAAACATAAAAATACTTGTGATGGTGATGCAAGGTTGACAATATAAAATTTTATATTTTGCCTATCTCCAGTCATTATTCTCCAATTGTAGTCCACAATTCCCTGCAGTAATAGTGTCATCCTTGATAGATAATTTTGTAGATGTCATTTATAAAATGTTTATCTTGGTAGTCAGGAGTGGGAAAGCTTGAATTCACCAGTTTCATGTCTATTTTGTTACATACTGATGTTAGCAATTCAGTTTATGGCAAAACTGTTAAGTAACTAAGAGACCCAACTGAAAGCAATAAGGTTAAAAGTTTCGTCCATTATGGTTATGTAATAAGAGGGCCAGGATTTCTCAAAAATGCATTTATGCATATGCAAATGCATATTTTTGGAGATTAGTGCATATTCAAGGATATATGCATATGTGAGCATTTAATATCCTTATGTATTATCATGGCAGCCCTAGGCCCAGATGTTGCTGGTGAGAGTTGGCAGTCAGCAGCCTGGGCTCTACCAATGGCAGGAACGGGCTGGAGGTACTTACCTGCCTTAATGACCTGTCCTCCGGCAAGACAATGAGCCATATGGACACAATAGCTATTGTGTGCCATTTTCCATCTAGACTGTTCCTCTTTATTCACCCTCAAGCATTCCACTTCCAAAACTCTTCCATTGTGTCTGGCACGATATAAGGGACTCAATCATGCCCAGAGATAAAGTTGTACTAATTGTTCTTGTAGTGAAATGATGTTCTCGTAGTGGACTGTGGGAGTAAGTTAATCATTATGAAGCGTTCAGTGGACAGCGCCTGTGAATTGTGCCAAGTGCAGTTCAGTGCGAGTCGTAATCTGACAGTCCTTTATTGTGATTCTATTCAGTGGTTGTTCTGTTGCTCTGAGTTTGTACGAAAGTGATCTAAGTGTAACATTAGCACTACGCTAACTGACCAGAAGGCAATAAAGTGTGATTAGCAGTGACTTTGTTGCAGGATGATCGATTACATGACATTTCTGAACAAACTAAAAATCTAATGAATCTACGAGTTGGACATCTCTTGGTACTACAATAGCCTTGCTGTTTCACATCACCAAAGTTGTGCTGCATGTGTTTGTGAAACCAAGTGCACATTTGAATGTGAAACTGTGTATCAGGTATCCTTACTTTCAAACACTGTTAATGGTCTAGAAATTCATTGTGTATCCCTGCACAATTCTCATCAGTTGACTGACAACATAATTTCTTCTCTAAATGCTGTTCCTGAGAAAACTGAAAAAAATGGGTTAAAACTAAACTCAGTGCAATATTGACCTCACATTGAAGAAAATTAAGTCATATTTAAGTGAAATCAAACAATTTATGCAAGATGAACACTCTAAGCAGCCACTACTAGGATAAAACCATGCCCAATGACATTCATTGAGGTGAAATAATAATTTTCAACTTACTAAAACTAATTCTACCAATAATAGAAAATTCTTAACCCCTGCAAACATTGAGAAACTCTAGATAACATACTGTGATTCATCATTTTGCAAGAAATGAAACATGTATATCAATGAGTTAAAATAAAATAATTCCTATGATAAGTGCATATTCTTTTATTTTTAGTATATACTTGCATGCATATTTTATGTACTTTTAGTGCATATAAATTTGGGCGCTACAGTCTGATTTGTAAAAGAAAATACATGACAGGTTTCAAGTAAGAGGGGTAAAGAGTAAGGTCATTGCTATGGAAATGTAAACAAAGGTTGCCACATTAGTCACACTGATAAATAATTGACTCCTCAGGTCAGTTATCAGTATGTAGAGAACCGAGATTACTTGGACCTTCAGTTGCATAGTGTGTTGTTAGCCTACTTTGTTAAAACTTTTATATTAAGATATGTAGTCATGGAAGTAAGAGCTGATGGATGTGGAGGTAGAGGTTGACTGAGGATTCATGGCCAAAGAGAAAGATCAGCTTCCAGGCAGGGTATTACATTGCACAGCCAGGCTAGAGAACTTACCTATTCTCTTACTGAGAACAAACTACCATTGTTTTGATAGTAGGCTAATACATTGCATCTGCATGTTTTTGCTGCTGTGAGATAAACTCAAACATTTGTTTATGTCTTGAGTTTTGATGATTATCTGCTATCTGCTTATTTACAACACTGCAGTTCTCCACATGGAGAAGCTGGCATCTGTCATGTATCTTCTTTTAAAAATCAGACTATAGTAATAAATTACTAGACCATTCTAATAATCATTTCACTATCCAAAGATACTTAAGATGCTAAACATTTTCAGAAATTGGAAGACTGTAGGGGTGAGTTTAGAAAATCATAAATGCAATATCCACTCATATTTCATACCCAAGAGGGATATTTCATCCATTAGGAACATCATGGGGCTGTTCAAGAATAAATGGTTGTTTTTATTCAATAGATGAATTTTTGAATCATGAATTGTAAATAATTGATACATAACCAAATCTGTAAATTCCTTTGTAAGAAATATTTATGGATATTAGTACAAGTAGAATATTGTATTTTTCTTACTTTTTGATATGTAAGTATTTTATGTAATTTGACATGTCAAACAACATGTATATGATTTAAAAGGATAAATAAAAATGAATGAATGAATTAACAATTATAGGAGGTAAAGGGAAGGGTTGCTAGCTTTTAAGGCTAAAAATAACAGAGATTTCAGAAGTCGTGTTCTCAATATCTGAACACGACTTTGACTATCTACCTTTTACTATGTTGATTTTCAAAGATTTATGACTTTATTCTCTACAGGGTAGATTTGACATATTTATGCATAATATTTAAACCAAGAAGTACACTTACACTATGATAATTTTCTAATCCTGCTCAATTCATACCTTAGAAAACTTATATCAAATCATAATGTATGTTTGAAATTTCATTTACCCCAGTCAGAACTCAGAAGGTTGGCATCAGTTTCCATAGAGTTAATGAACTCCTTCAAAATGTTATAGCAATAAGTAACTCATCTTTAATGATTTCAGGAGAACTCATTTGTTACATCTGTCTACTTATTGTTCATTAAAACACAGCCATATTCAATCAACTAATGAGAAAAGAATGCTCACTACTACCTACTATTAAATATAGTAGTGCTGCCAATATTGGGAAAAAGAAACCAGTAGTTGGATTCATTAGGTACATGGCAGTCAGTCAGTGTTTGGTAGTTTGCATTCAATAGTGCTCATCTCCATTCCAGATATCCAATTCAAAACTCAGAATTAATGCCAGTAAATAGATGGAGCAAAAATAGTCCAAAATACGTTAACAGTAAGATCCAATGAAATAAGGCTAAAGTACAGTAAAACCTGGGGAATACAGTAGACCTGACAAACTTAGAAAAAGGGGGGGTTCCATCATAAAAAATATTAAAACAAGTTTATTATTCAAGGTTTTACAAGCCACCATGTAAGCTGGTTAGTCAACAATATACTTCTTGTGTTGAACATGAGTTCTGGAAGTATGATTTATGATCAGGATACAAAATCATTAAAAGTTGAAGGGGGGAAAAGTATTTTAATAGTGTACATTTCGCTGTTTGTCTCATTATACAAACCACCCCCCCCTCCTTGGGATATTTTAGTTGGGGGAAATTCTGGGTATAAAACCAGGTGGAGGGGAAATCCTACCCATCCCCCCAGGATTTTGCTCACTGATTATGGTAAATTATGAAAAATATCAGGACCTGAACCTTCTATTCTGTTTTGCAGTTTTATATCATATTGTCCCTCTGTTTTCTCTATACAATATGGATATGATAAAGATGGCAGCTATAGTAATAATAATGATTAATGATAATTGATGATGATGGTGATGGTGATGACGACAATGACAACTATGATGATGATGATGGTGGTGGTGGTGATGATGGTGGTGGCGGTGGCGGTGTTGGTGGTGATAGCAGTTATGATAATGGTAGCGGTAGTAGTGGTTGTGGTATACACATAGGAATTGGAGGGTCCTGGAGTACAGCGCTACAAACAGGGCACATTGGCCCTGTTTGCTTCTAACATGACTCCTCGGAGGGAGCTATGAGGGTGGGGGAGTCAATACATTTTTTTATTATTCTATAAATATAATTTTGAAAATATGGTACCGCATTAAATTAAATCTTTTTCCTAATAAATTTTTAGTAAAAATATGTAAGCAGGAGTGAGTAGATTCAGATGGCAATGTGCCCTAGCAAAGAGGAGTACCTAACGATTCCATTTAAACATGCCCTAGCCCGTATATCGTCTGGGTGTGGAGGGTGGGAGGGTACCAGGGACTCAAGCAACTCACAAAAGGGTCCTTGGCGGTATTCCAGGGAGAGATGTTTTCCAAAGCACATAATCTGCTGTCTGATTGCAATACACTGAAGCCATCGCCTGGTCCTACAACCCTGAAATAGATGAAAGGAAATTCATGCTGGATATGGAACCACTCCAGCATTTGTCTGGTGACCTGAGAAAACCTGGACATCTGTAAATGTGAACTTCACATGTTATCACGGAGCTATCAGGTTTAGTGAACATACACCTTTTCACGCTCCTGACCTTGTAAATCATTTTTTCTCATCACCTACACCTATCTACTCATGTAGCAACCCAGAAGTCAGTATCACGATTATACTGGAAATGCACGTTATGAGTCTCCCCATTCTTAGAAAAGGTTTTGTGTGTGTACGCATGCACATGTGTGCGTTTGTGCATGCATGTGTGTGTTTGTGAGCAGCATAACTCAAAAGCATCAACCAAACTTGATATTTAAGTTCACCATATCCCAAGGATGTGACACAAGGAGTTTTAAAAAAAATTTCCCTATCCCAAATTACTCTTTATATGAAAAATGTTTCAAACATTTTTATTTTCCCCAAAATTTCTGTACTGATTTTTATTAAAATACCATATGTTTAAGTTATTTTCAAAATAAATGAGATGTATACCTTGAGTTTTCTGGAAATATATTTTGAATTACTATTGTATAATTAGTAAACTCTAAGGGTTAGACAAAATCTTGTTACACAAAGGATGTAGGTCTTGTTAAAGCACATAATTTAAGTAATTTTTCTTTTCTTTCTTTCATTCTTTGTTTTTTGGTCACTAAACTTTTCCAGGACATTCCTTGTTATGGTTATGAGTTTTCAAATACATATGCTTCTCTCAAATGGGAAGACAATATTGGATTCTTTACCTGCTTTTGGATTATAAAAAGAAAACAGATTTTTAAAGCTCTTAAAACATTTCAATATCATGTATTGTATTCTCTATTCAAATTGTATCTACAAGAGATTATGTAATAAAACCATTTCCACAAATGTTTATCTTGATTAGCATAAAGAATATATAAGAACTTACAACTGTTTGTACATAAGAATGGTCATTTAGGAAATAATTCAAATTTGTGAATTCAGTGGTAGATTCCCTATGAAATTTAACTTTTACATAATGTAAAAATTATACATATTACACATAATTTTAAATCATTAACTTCAATCTTCCAGATGTGTATACCAATTTGATAAATAGTCAGACAAACTTATTCCTGCATACGATTAATAGAATACTCATTAAAAGAATAAACTGTTCTACCAAATGTATTTAAATCCAACTTTTCATGAAATTGACTCCCACTCACATGGAAAATGTTTAATTTTTTTCTTTTTTTACAAGCGTCTTTAACAAATTTAATTAGACTAACATATTATGTTTAAGACATTGACATAAAAATTCAAATATCCTGAAATTTCTATAAGCAGTGTTTTTTCCTCTTTGCTCTTATTAAATTTTAATTTACTGGAACAGTATAAGACAAAGACTAAAATTGTGCAAGAAAATTTTTGTTGTTGTTGATTAATGCCATGCATTTAGCGACTAAGGCATTAGCATTTGTGCCTTGCAATACTTCTGCACTTCAGAGGGTTCTTCAGGTAATGCACTGCAGATATCTAGATGATCTTTATTCATATCTACACCCAAATTGCGTAACCAGAAAATGGCAGAAGGCAAGATTTCAATTCTATGATATGATTTGCAAGAGCAGTTATTAATTTGAAGGATGACCTTGTCGTTTTGTGAGGGTGTTGTGTGGTAAGTTTGGCGGTTTTTTCTTAAGTTTATTATAACTCTTTTTCAGATATCTGCAGCTTCATTACCAGATATGCCACAGTGCACTAATAGGGGATCTACTTATCTAGTCTGATTAGTTGTATCATCATTTGGTAACAATCTTTAATTTGGCAAGATTTAATATTATATGAGCACATTGCTTGTATTGCAGCTTTTGAGTCAGACAAAAAAAATGTAAGAGCTGATTAAAATTTATAACTTGTTTCAAATTACCTTGAAGTTGAAATTAAGCAATTTTCAAAATAATTGTCTTCGTATGTTTAAACTTCTTTAATGTAACACTTATAAACACATTTTGAAAATGAATGATTTTCGTTGTGTAGAAACTAGTTACAAAGCCTTAGCTTACTATTACAGAAGAAAGCTACAAGAATAATTACAATTCATCTAAAATGACTCATTGAAAGCCACTGTTTAAGAAGCTAAAAGTTGTTAGCTAATGCTGGATTTCTGACAATGAAGTCATTAATCCTCTTGCTCTCCAATATTTGTCACAATGATATTGAAGAGAGCAATAGCAGTAATAGTAACCGTTTTTTAGAGAGCACCATATTTTTATGTTTTGGCGAAGAAGCTAAAAGTACTTACTATCATTAATCTGTATATATACTTTGTGTTAATATACATTAAAAACAAAGTGCAACATATATATATATACACACACTTATACAATACAAGAAACAAACAACACATTGATATATGCAGCATATCATAGATTAACCAAAGTAACAAACAGCTATGATGTTTTGGGTATCACAGTTCACAGTAGTCTCCCTCTTTGAACTATCCAACAAACCAATAACATATTTAAGAGCAAACTATATGATTTCTGAACAGAAAATTCCTCTTATGACTTACATGAATACTTTAACCTAACTGATTAATTAGTAAAATTCACCATAGTTAACTGTGTAACTAAATGGATTAAAACATATATTGTTTTAGTATACAAAATACATACAATTAATTTCATAGTTTAGTTAATAAAATCAATCATTATATTGAAATGTATACTAAATTGTATATTAAGTAAATAAGTACTTTACGACAATAGTAATGTAGTTAAAAATTGTAAATTTGTACTCTACAAACTTTATCTGTTGCTGTATAAGCTTAATGGCAATAAAATAAATTATTACACTGTTCTGCATGGAATTTGTTTTTTTGAAGTGAATAAGCGTTTGTGAATCACACATTTGCACTGATTGCAAAACTGAAATCAGTTTTCGCGTACCATGTCAGAATTTTTTGCAATTCAAGTTTTATGTTTTAAATATTTTTCATAATGCATGTACTGTAGTAATATTACCGCGTGCTTATCGTTTGTTAGAAAGGCTCAACAGCTTATAATTTCAACTTTATCACCTAAAATGTGAAATAATATAACTATTACTATGTTTATACTTTATATTTTTATATTTATTAAAATTGCCCTAGGGGAGGTACCAAAATTTGTCATGGCGACAAGACATGCAATGTTTATTCTTGGAGATATTTATCTCCAGTATCACATACATTGTCATCTGCATCCAGTAACACTGAAACTGAATCTTCAGTGGATAATACTTATAAACCAGACAATTCTGATGAGGATAGACCTTTTAATTAAAGTGAGCTTAATGATTTAGGGAGGGATTGCCTAAAGAATCAGCAGAACTTTTAGGCTCTAGGTTAAAAGCAAAGAAAGTATTGGCTGAGGGTACATATTTTTCATGGTAGGTATATGTAGACATAATGAGAAGGAACTTGTCCCTTTCTTGCTGAAGAAGAAAATTTAATGTATTGCCAAGACATCCCTGCTGTCTTCAAATGTTATAACAAAAGTTATAATTCCAAAGAGTGGAGGTTCTTCATAGATTCTTCTCAAAAAGTCTTAAAGGTGTTTTGCTTCACAATGGAAACATTCATCCTTCTATTCCTGTGGCGCACTCTTTTCTTTTAAAGGAGACATATGAAAATATTAAGTTTTTGTTACAAAAACTACAGTTCGAAAACCATCAATGGCTAGTCTGTGGAGATTTCAAGATTATTGGACTATTACTTGGTCAGCAGGCTGATTTCACAAAATGTCCTCGTTTCTTGTTTGAAAGGAATTGTAGAGCTAGGTCAGTACACTGGAAAAGGGAATAGTGGCCATGTAGGACTAATTTAACGCCGGGCAAAAAAAATCATAAAAAGTGAACCTCTTATTGATCCCTCAAAAGTATTGTTGCTACTTCTCCATGTGAAATTAGGTTTAATGAAACAATTTGTAAAAGCTCTAGATAAGGAAAGTGAGTACTTTAAATACCTTTATGTTACATTTCCTTCATTATTCAATGAAAAAAATTAAAGCTGGTGTAGGTATTTATTAACCCACAAACTCAAAAACTGATGGATAGTCAGTTCGACAATACTGTGTGTTGAAAAGTGAAGGACGCCTGGAATGCTTTCAGAAATGTTGTTTTTAATTTCCTTGGAAATGAAAAAGACCCAAATTATGTTAACATAGTGAAAGTAGTGTTACAAAATTTCAAACAATTTGTTCACAACACGAGTGTCAAAATACATTTTCTTCATTCCAATCTAAATTATTTCCCTGATGATTTAGGAGATTTTAGTAAGGAATAGGGTGATAGATTTCACCAGGATATAAAAATTTGGAAATGAGGTATCAAGGGAAAGGAGTGTTCACATGATGGCGGGCTATTGTTGGATGTTAAAAAGGGACTGCTCTAAACAATATGCGAGAAGGTCAAAGAGGAGAAAATTTGAAGCATAATATTGAGGTAAGATTATGAATATGCTTACATTTATTATTAATTAGTAGCAAATAAATTATAATTATGGCCTACTTTTTCATACAAAATTGTTTTTGAAAGTAATTTTTATTACATTTCACAAATTTTTAATTTAATTTCAGTTATTTATGAATATTTTGAAAACCTGACATGATGGGAGAAAATGAAGACTATTTTTGAATTCAGCACAAAAAAAAATCCATTTAGAATCTTCTATCAGAGTCAAAAAAACAAAAAATAAGTTTTGAAATGCAGAACAGTGTTGTTGTTGATATTGTTACTGTTGTTGTTATTATTATTATTATTATTATTATTTATATTGTTATGGTTGTTATGGTTATTAGAGAGTGTAGGCTTTCACGGCTGGAGTCAATATAACTGGAAGTTATTTTCGGGCTGTTATGCCGCAGTCTGCTGGAGCTAGAGTTTAGACATTTTGTTCACCTCTCCTGATTGGTTCATTTTGATTTCTCCTATTATGTGTCACTTCTTGCCTTCAATGACAGTAGCTGTTGAGTTTTAAAGCTTCTTCTTTCTTATTGAAATTGTGGGGATGTTTATAAATTTCAATAGCTTTGTGTTGTAGCCGGGCATGGTATAATATAGTTATAGTATAGTTTGTTATGGATGACAGAATGCTCGTGTCCTGGAATTTAATTATGTGTTCAGCCTCTGCTTCGATGGCATGTTGGACAACTATGGACTTATCTGTTTGTCCCAGAGGGCAGCTTCTTTTGTGTTTGGCGAGTCTTTTTTTTTTTTTTTGTAGTTTTTACTACATACGGCACCGCAGGCGGTGACACTGATGATATATGAAATGAAGATGGAGCACTGGTGGAATGAAATGGCGGGGTAAACCGGAGAACCCAGAGGAAATCCGTCCCAGCGCTGCTTCGTCCACCACGAATCCCACATGTGGTTGCCTGCTATCGAACCCAGACCACTTTGGTGAGAACCAAATAGTCTAACCATTCGGCTACGGCGCAACTTCAGTGAGTCTGGTGTTGTTGCTGTGCTGTGTAGTTCCAATGTAAACAGAACCGCAGGAACAGGGAATTTGGTATACACTAGCTAATGACAAGAACTCTTATGGATCTTTAGCTGAGTGTAGTAAATTGTTGAGTTGTTTTGTGAGTTTGAGGACAGTGTTGACACTGTGTCGCTGCAGTATGTGTTGGATATGATCAGTATCTCTGGTAATTCCTGCTTATAAGAGAGCACTTGTGGAGATTTTAGAAAAACCTTTTTCTTACTGAAATTAACCTACTCACTTGTGGAAACTTAGCTCTAATATCTTCGGCAACACATTGCAGTCCATGAGCCAAACAGGTGAAATGGAGGACATTGGGATAAAATACTTTCAGAGCAGTTGCAGCTTTAAGTTGCAGCATCTGAATACATCACTAATACCTTCTCATCTTACACACCAGAACTTTTAATCTCTCATTGACAAATCCTGCAATAGCGGAGTGATTTGTAAAGCCTAGGTCTTTACAGCTGATCAAACATGATTCCATGGTGCTGTCAGGTATATACAGTACAAACAGAAAAATACTAAAATATGTAATTTTATGTTATATCACTAAAAATATGTTGTTGTTGTTGTTGTTGTTGTTTTCTAGTGCCTTGCATCTGGCAATGAAGCCATTAGCATTCGTGCTTTCCAATACTTTTGAACTGTAGTTTCTTCTGATCTTAATGCTTCACAGGTCTTCAAGTGGTCTTCATTCATTTCTGCTGGATCGTTACACAGGACACATATTGGTGAGGCTGAGATACCTATTCTGTAGAGATGACTTGCTAAGCAGTCGTGATTTGTCAGTAGTCGGAAGGCTGCAACCGCTGTTTTCCTTGGTCTCTGGGGGATTATATCTGGGTTGGAAAGTAGTGTAATCCATTTTTTATCTTTGGCATTTGTTTCTATTTCTTGTAGGTATGAATGAGAAAATTTTTTAATGATCAAGCGTTTTATTGAGGAATATTTCTCCATCATAATTTGTTGTGTCTCTGTCAACAGAATGATAAAAGGAAAAATGTGAACACGTAACTCCAGCTCCAGTACTATCTACTTATAAGAGAAAAACCATTGGAATTATTGCAACCTACCTTCAATTTGGAATTAATAGAGAAAATAAGTAAATCAGACACACCAAAAGAAATACAAAAACTTCTAGCTCTGGAAACAATCAATACTAGGTATCCCACAGAAGAATGGCTGCACATATATACTGATGGATCCTCCATGGAAAACCTAAAAATATGTAATATACTCACAAATATGTAAAATGAAATTCAATTGTATTAACCCTAACATAGTGCTTTGTAAAAATATCACTTTTTGCTGCACCTAAATAGCACAGAAAAATATGTAATACACAGAAATCCCAGCTCAAGTGATAACTCACAATGTGCCCGTCACCTATTGCTTGCATGCTAGTCATGCTGTATGGTGTGACTGGTGAGCAGCAGGGAGCCAAATTGGGTTTTAAAGGAAAAGAAACATCTTTAGACCTAAGGGAGATGACTGTTTCATTACATAAACAGAAAAAATTGTATTGTGAAATATCTCTCATCATAGAAAGAAGTTGTTTGACAGTGCAGAGTGTCAATCATTTTAAAGAAACCCACATGTTAATAAATGAAAAAAGACTGAACCATCCACAGAAATTAAATTCTGGGGAACAAAGACAGGTGATGAAAATGGTGAAGAAAAATCTGCAAATTGGCTCTTCTGAAGTTGTTGCGTATGTAGAAGAACAGTATGGGAAGCAGTAACACCCAAGACAATAAGATGACTCATCAATTGTGCTGGATTCCATTCCAGGGTACCCAGAAAGAAGCCATGTATCAACATAACAAAATCAAAAGAGGAGGTTAGTGTTTGCAAAGGAATAAGTAGGAAAGGACAATGCATTCTGGGAAAAAGTTTTACGAATATTTTTGGATGAAAATGTTTCATAAGGATGGCTGAATGTGGATGTTGATAAAGTCAAATACAGCCCTGGATATTCAACATTTGCAAGCAACAGTTAAATGGGAAGGTGATGATGTTATGGTCTGGAGATGCATGGCTACTTCTGCTGTAGCTCATTGAGGGAAATATGGGCAGATATGGCTACATTGACATGTTGAAAGGCAATTTGAAGAAGAGCGCAGAGAAGCTGAATTTAGGTAACCATTACTACAATGACCCTAAACATATTGTCCATTTGTGGTTGCTAAATCATACTCCATACACATTGAAAATACCTGTACAATATCCAGATCTCAACCCCATTGAACGCCTATGGAGAGACCTGGGAAATAGAATAATAAAACACCACATATTCAGCAAATCTCAACTAAAGCAGCTACTTGTGAGAGAATTACATAATATTTGTGCAGAAACAACTAGAAAACTTGTCCACTCAATGTTTAAATGGCAGAGAGAAATAATTTGTAGAAACATTACAAAACATTAGGAAGATTTTTTTTAAAAATTACTTTGTTTGCATATATATGTACATATACACACTGTTGTGTCCCTGTACAAATACTTATGTCCTCCTTAAAATTCAACTTGTGAGAACAAAGATTTTATTTATTAATGTAAAACAAAGTGAATTTAATTCCATTATATCTGTACATTAACAAAGTGTGTAATACTCTTATTGAGTACCTCAATCTAAATTTTGTGACCGGTAAATATTTAAAAAAAATTCTGTTAGTTTGAATGTGCAACTCTATGAATACTTATGTATGTCCATGACTGTATATAAAGTGAATGTTTGCTTGTTTGTCCCTTATCCCATTCATTTGAATGTGATGAACATTGGCAAATCTAAATGTTTTTTCATATTATACTATCCGTTTTACTATGCAATGCATTACATTCCCATGGTTTTCTTTGCTCACTTTTCTTTTATGTAACATATTCACATATGCATGGGCGTCCCAAGGGAGGGCCGCGGCCCCTCCCCCCCTGGAAATTAATGAACTTAATGTGCTGACTATTAAACTATTATTTTAATTTTTGTGTAAAGAACAATTTCTGTTTAGCGCAAATTTATACGGTTATCCGCAACAAATACTATAACTTTTGACAACAAAATAATGAATTAATATTATCTGATTGCAAAATTCTAACATTTGCCCCCCCCCCCCCCCCTGGAAAAAAGTCTGCCGACGTTCATGCACATATGCTTCTCTACTTGCCCTTCAACATATAATACATACAATTTTCTATGATTGAAATAGAAATGCAACATATTATATTCACATGGTTTTCTCTACTCACTCTTCTTCTATGAAACACAACTGCATTTCTTTCTCTACTCCCACTTTTACAAACAATATATATATAATTTTCTACATGTTCAAAATAGAAATGCAATGTATTACATTCAAATGGTTTTCTCTGCTCTTCTTTTATGTAACATATTCACGTGTTCTTCTCTACTCGCTCTTCTACATACAATTCATGCACTTTTTTATATTATCAAAATAGAAATGCAATGTATTACATTCACATAGGTTTGACTACTTGTTTTTCCTTTATGTAACACATTCACATATCCTTCTCTACATGACCTCCAAAAACAATTCATACAATTTTCTATGAAATGGTACATATTATATTCACACACTTTACTCACTTTTCTTTCACAAAACATATTTCTTTCTCTACTGCCATTTCTACATATAATTCAAATAATTTTCTATGTTAAATAAGGAAAAATTGAAGCTATTAACAGTGAAGCAACAAGATTCTAAAGTAAGAACAAATTAGAAACTAAAAACTTCACTTATCTTATTGATTTGCTGCTAACCCTGGGGTTTCAAGCTGTGTCCAGCTCATTCTCAAAGCCATTCAAAGATGGCTTTGAGAATGAGCTGGACACAGCTTGATACCCAGGGTCAGCAAATAATACTTAGATAAGTGAAGTTTTTAGTTTCTAATTTGTTCTTACTTTAGAATTTTCTATGTGTTTGAAATATAAATGCAATCTATTACATTCACATGGTTTTCTCTATTCAATTTTCTTTTACGTAACACATTCATACATATTTCTCTTCTCACACATATACAAACAATCCATACATTTTTCTATATTATTTAAATAGAAATGCAACATATTACATTCACACTGTTTTCTCTACTCGCTTTCCTTCCTGCGGTATTTGTGGCTGTTCAACAGTGCTTATGCATGTCTTCCCAGTGTTTTATTTAATTCTCTATGTAGTTTACTTTTTATTCCTTAAGTAACCTAAGAGCTATAATTAATTCTTTAAATGTGTTAAACAATATATTTTAAATGTTCTCAAAAAAACACAAGGCTACTTGGAAAAGTGCAACCTAAGTCCGAAAGTTTTAGGGATAAACTGTCAAACCAAGGGCAATGTCGGTATTTCAACTAGTGTAATATACAAAGGTATGGGATGATATCTCAAAAAAAACAAAGATAATAAACAAACAAACAAATAAATAAAGATTTAACACATTTAATAACTATTCCAGTTTTAAAATTATAAGCAATGTTTCATACTTTCTGGACATCCTGCAAAACAACAGCACAGTATTTTCAACAAGGAAATTAATGATGCCAGTTTATGTTTCCATAGAAGTATCTTTGTTAGGTGTTATGCCATGATTACTTGTTTTAGCTATGGTATTCCATGCTTTGCACTGATTTTAATATTGTGGACTGAGGCAGCATAGCTTTTCCACGACTTTATGATGAACTGCTTATAGTTTAAAAATAGTGTCAGCATTTTATTTCTAAAACTATTTGTTTGTTTATGTATTTACATAAAGTTCTAAAAGAGTCAAGGAGATTTGCATAGGGCAGAACAAAGTTTTATACATATGGTGCACGGCAGTGAAAACGTTGACAAATAATCTAATGAAAAGCAATTAGTGAATAACACTATAAATTTTAAAATCTTATAGACTAAACATATGTACCTTACAAAGTGGATGGGTAAAAAATAAATAATAGTTTACATAAAGTAATATTACAGATTATATACAATCCAGCTTATACCTACCAATGCTAAAAATTAAACAAAATTTCAAACTTCAAATAGCCAAATTTCTTTAGGCTGCAATATATTTTTATGAAATAAAATTAATAAATAATATATTACTAACACAGATAGTTAAGAACAAGGATCAAAAAGTATATAGGAACGTGAAAATAGATAATGAGAGGGTAAGGGATGGTTTTTATTAAAGATAGTGTTAGTATTATAATGGAAATACCACACATCAAGTATCAAGATAAAAGGATTGTAGATTCAGATTTAAAGGAGCAATATAAAACTGAGGATATCATAAAAAATTATTGTTAAAAACAGACAGTAGTTGCAAAGAAATTTCTGTACAAACTGAAAATAAAGGATAAATTGCAAGTATACATATGTGAAAATTGAAAAAGAGGTTAGGTAGCAACATTTATAACATTTAATAACCTAAAAGAATGTACACAGTTAAAGTACTGAGCCGAAAACTATTTGGTATTTCATGCAGGCTGATCAAAAGTTAATAGACATTTGGGTATTATTAAAACAATGTGCTCTGCGCTGAATACAAGCGACCTCGGCGGAGGTACGATGAAGCAGTTTCAGCCGGCCATTGAAACGTGCTGCCACCTCTGAATTGCTACTGGAAGAATGTTGGCATTGAATCTTTTTTTGAGGCAGTTAGCTTTGCTGTGAGAATCAAGATGGCGACTAGCGACGATGAGCCTTTGCATCTCTACGAAGTGTTTCAAAATTGTTTCAATAAGATAGCAAATAAGCAGTCTGGTAAGTGAATAAGTGAATCTTCAATGTCTAACCTGCCTTTCAGTCTTCTTTTTTAGGGGCAATGGAAGTGTATTTTACCATTTTAAGTGACTTGATTTCGCGTGTGTGACTTTCCTACCATTTGGCTTCTCGTGAAATTGTGTAACAGCTTTTTCCCGTATCAAAAGTAGTTCTTTATAAATACACCTGTCATTATTATTTTGAACCGGCAGAAATAATCCTGTGTGTTTAATTTTGCGAAATAACATAACTTTACAGTTTTGTGCTCAAGAAATAGACATTGTTTTGATTGTGAAAGGTCATCTTGCAACCATAGCTTTAGGATTATGCTCTGTTTAGTGTCTCCCTCCATGCTCTTCTTCGAGATGACAGCGAGATAGGTGCGGATGTAAACAAAGCAAATTTACGAGGATGTTACTGCTGATAAAAACAACGGTTGTGAGAATTGGGTATTACTTGTTCGACAACTACAAACCTTTAGTGTGTATACATGACTGAACACATTGACAGGTGCCTTGCATTGACTGCCAAACTTCTCAGAAGTCAACTGTCACAAGTGTTGTTGAATAAACAGGACATCTATTAGGAGTAGTTTTTCTGACAAGTACTGTGCGTGATTCTGTTGGTGTCATTGTTGTCAAAAGTCAGATGCTGTTTTGTTGGTTGTTTACAAACAATTGTCAGTGACATTTGATGAAGCAATGATGTAGTGCTATTTGTTGAACTGCAAGGAACAAGCACATGGTATACTAAAATGTATCACTGTTTATTAGAGGACATTCTGTCACATTAGAAATGTGTTGTTATTCTTCTGTTTGAGAGACAGACATATGTATTTTGATTATATTTTCTATGGATGAAATATTCACTCAAGAACTTAAGTGAAGATGCATTTGGAATTATTTCTTTCATTAATATTTTAAGGATCAGGTTGTTTATGTTCCAGATAATACACTATTTCTTTTGTACCTTCCACCAGGCATTTAAATCTCTGTGTAGTAGCTTAGTTTTAACAAATGATACTATTTAAATGATTAAATTTGTTTTACATTTCATTTCTAAGGAAATTGGTATTTTAGATAAATAACTTCATAGACATATGCTTTGGAAATTCATTTCTTGTTCAAAAGATGATTCTGAGAGGTTGTGAGTGTAAGTTTTGAAATAGTTATGTTCCACATTTCATGGAATATGCTCATAAAATGTGCTGCACTTTGTTCCTCTATTACATTGTCATCTACAAAGTTGATGAGTTGCAGGCTTGCTGGCAGTGAGCCTGCTGACATGCGAGTTAGCTGTTGGTTTTGGCTGTAGAACAAAATCATCATTCTTTATTTCCTTTGGATTCTTTGCTGTCAAAACAAAGAAGAAAGGTTTTATATTATTTTCTCAGCATACATTTTATGAAAGGAAGTCACTTTTCCTTTTATATTTGAAGGTTTACCACCTATTTCCTCATTCCAGAACTGTTTTGCTATAGTGTGTACTATTATAATTAAATGCAGCTTGTTATTTTTGTCATAGTCATATTCATTAACAGTAATCCAGGTGTACTTATGGTCCTGATAAGAGAATGGTGTTCATAACCTCAACATTGGATTTTGTTCTTTCAGTAAAGAAATAACAATTGTTGAGTAGACATTGTGGTTGCAATATGTAATATTTTTCTACGAATTTTAATTTTCCATCTTAATGCACATATGTCGTATTATCTGTGTTGTAGACATACTTAAAAATTCAATTGTATTTTCTATCCAGATGTGATTATCATTGTTCCGCATAAGCTCAACCATTTTCTCGTATGTTAAGCAGTAACAGTTATTAAAAACAAAAAACTTATTACACAAAATGTAACAATTTACTATGAATCATTTGAATTTTTGATTACTAGTGCTGTTTAAAAGTGTCTCTGCATTGTCAAAAATGCTCGTATATGTCCATTGTTTCCACAATTAGAAATTAGTAAAATGTTTTTGTTGTTTCTTATTGTTTGAAAATTCATTTGCAACCAACTGATTTAGAATGACATGCTGTTTACATTTTAGTTTGTGGTATTTCTGTCAAGTATGTAGAAAATGCGAAAGTTCCAGTACAAGTGTTTTCTAGGTTAGGTTGGGTTATTACTCTCAATTTGTTACATTTAAAACTCACTCATTTGTAAATATTGTAATGGAAACCTAACTAAAAATGACATAAACCTCATTTATTTGTTCCCAGTTACTTTAGGGTCTGGTCATCAATTTAAATGTTGCAGTTTTATTACTTTCTTTTCCAGATTTTTAATACATATAAATCTGTCTGACTCTTGTGCTAAAATAGACATGTTTGTATGCAACTCTAATGTGAGTTCTCTAAATCTACTTGAATAATGTTAATATGAAGGTGGTGTTTGGTTATAATCTAGTAAACTCATTGATTTTCAAAAATATACAAATACCTTCCAAAAGTTCTTAGCCGTGAAGCATTGTACAAATTTATATGATTCAGTCAAGACTGTAGGGTTCTCAAGAACTAATAATTATATGATCTCTCATGGTATTGGATGTCTTATTGATGTCTCAAGTACTTGCTGAAATATTATCCCTTCAATAATGCCAAATTCTTGTTGGAAGTTTCATATAAAATTGTGTTTGAACAACCTAGACTTTTTGACCTCCCAAGAGTTTGTTTACAATAAATGTTTCTTTGTCTTTCGATTTTGGAGTATTTTTAAGTATATTTTGATGCGTAGCCAAATAGTTGACCGTAGATCTGTTGCAAGAAAACAATTTATTTTTTCAGTTATCTTCATGGATTGCCCAAGGTAATCTTTTAAAGTTTGTGTTTCTGTTTGTGTCTCAGAACCATGCATGCCACATCTAGAGGTGAAATTTGACATGGTACTGTTGAGCATTTCTGGGTTGTTTGGACGGAAATGTCCCACTTGTCCTTTCTTAAACCACGCTTATTTTCTCAAGAATGGTTCAGATGATTTTGGTTAAAATGCTGTAAGATATTTACATGCCAAATAAAATGCATATCTTGAGTGTTCTGGGAAAACCTGGGAAGTCCTCTTCATTTTGAATGACTTTTGTATAGGTAATTCATAAACTATAAGGGATGGACAGAATCCTTCCTCAGAAAAACTAGATGTATTACACAATTTATATTAAGTAGCATTTTTGTATCCTTTACTATTTCCAGGACACTCTTTGTTATTGGTCTTAATTTTCAAAAACTTCTACTTTTTGAAGTGGTAAGTTGCTGATCATTGTTTCTCAGGTTGTGCTAAGGGCCTTGAATTTTAAAGCTGTCATATTGCAGTCTGCTTTGTAAAACTCTTGAGCTTGTGTTTACCTACTGTATGCTTCTGGTTCTACAACAAAATGTGTAATTAAAGTATATTTGATTAACAAGGGGTAGATAGAAGAACAAGCTTTTCTAAGAATAGTTTCTGAAAGAGTGAGTAGAGAAAGTCATGTGAATACAAACTTATTTTTTCATGTTTCTTAAATGTTGTGGTTAATGTTCATCATAATATTTATTTTGGGTTTATGCTGTTTGATATGTGAATTAAATTGTGGATAAGGGTGATTCAGACCAATACTAACCTAATGCAATAAATAATGTTAGTTTTCATTGTTTTAATTGAGCTTAATGAATGTATACATTTTGAAATATAAATTAAATTACCTACCAAAGAGAAATTTTCAGTTTCTACAAGCTGCGCTTGGTAAAATATTCACAACTGGAAGGAAAAAGTATACCTTTGCTTCTTAGTTTTATTATATAAGCATAACCATAACATTGTCCTAATAAGATATGATGCTAATTGTTTACTTCAAGAGAGAATAGATATCCGGAATTGGAATACATTTACTGAGTAACAACTGAATATTTGAGGTTATATTGACATAGTAGCCACCGATACCACCAATGTAAATTTTCTTACCATGTAATTATGTAGTTAAAAATAGATATAATGGTAGAAAGTAATGATTATTATAATAATTAATAATACGTTATTATTATCATCATTATTTTATTATTGTTATTTATTATTATTATTATTATTATTATTATTACTATAATTATTCTGCTTATCTTGTTGCCACTGTCATCTATCTGTCTATCTATCCTTTTGATTAACATACTTGATATATTCTTTTTTACTTTCTCTGCTATGTATAGTAAGTAGGGAAGTATTGTGTTCTTCGCAAAAAATTCAATGTCGAGATTTCATCGGAAATATTTTGAGGCCCCCTGAATGCAAAAAAAAAAAAAAAAATAGCATTTTTTTGGAAAAGGTCCCTGTGTGTCTGTCTGCAAACAGTATAACTCAAAATCAAAATGCCGGTTAAAAACCAAAGTTGCAAGTAGCGTTTAATATCTTTCAAGGATGTAACACAAAGATTTTGAAGAAAATTCCTTCACCGTAAGCAACCCTTTACATGGAAAATTTTTTTGAAAATTTTAATTTTCTCAAAAATGGCTCTAATGATTTTCATTAAATGGTGTATGTTTTGAGATATCTTTGTGGCAAATGAAATACATATTTTGAATTTCAGGCTGTAGTCTATGTAGTCCTGTTTACTCTTGAAAACTTTTACATAACTGGTAAATTGTAAGAGATAGCCCAACTCTTAATATACAAAAATATAGATCTTGTTAAAACAGACAATTTATGTCCAAATGCATTTTTACTTTCTCTACTAGTAAGTAGACGAAGTAGTGTATTCCACCCAAAAATTCCATGTCGAGATTTCACCAGAAATATATGTATTGGGGCCTCCTGAATCCAAAAATAATAGTATTTTTAGAAAAAGGTCTGTGTGCGTGTCTGTCAGTCTGTGAGCAGTGTAACTCAAAAACAAAAAGTCGGTAAAAACCAAAGTTGGTGTTTAAGTTTAATTTCTTTGAAGGATGCGACACAAAGATTTTGAAGAAAATTGCTCCACCCTAAACTACCCTTTACATGCAAAATTTTTAAAGATTTTAATTTTCTTGAAAATGGCTCTAACGATTTTGATCAAAATGACATATGTGTAAGATATTTTTATTACAAATGAAATGTATATTTTGAATTTTCTGGCTATAGCCTAAGTAGTCCTGTTTACTCTGAATGACTAGAATAACTCCTAAGCCACAAGGGATAGATCAAAACTTACTATACAAAAAATGTAGATCTTGCTAAAACTCAATGTATGTCCAAATATATACATATACATGTATATTTTTGTAGAGTAAACCATTTCGAAGACATTCCTTGTTATTTATGTAAGTTTCGGAAAATTTTAAATTTTTGTCAACTGCAACATCCTAAAATTTGTTGTGTGTTAACCATACAAAGAGAACGGAATCTCAAAGCTTTAAAATGATTTGACTGCCACTCATAGCCTACTGTATTCCCATATTCCCCTTGCACCTACAAGAAAATTAGCAATAAGATAATTTCTGCAGATGTATATCTATTTATTATTATTATTATTATTATTATTATTATTATTATTATTATTATTATTATTATTATTATTATTATTATTATTGTTGTTGTTGTTGTTGTTGTTGTTGTTTAAATGCATACCAGAATGTTGGACATGCTTTTTTGTGCTTTGAGTGAATACTTAAATTATTAAGACAATTTCTTCAAATTTATTTGAAATAGCTTATATGTAGTGTTATTCTCTAAATTAACAGTATCATCTGATCAGATCCAGATTTATTAGCAACAAGTTCAGAACTGTTCCATGGCAAAATCCCAAGGATCTTACAAATGTGAAGACAGCATGGTATTTTTAATTTCTCTGCTAACTTGCCAATAGTAAGTAGAGTATTGTATTCCACTGAAAATTCAATGCGAAGTTTTTCCCTGAATGGAAGAAAACCACTTTTAAGAAAAAATCTGTACACAGTATTTTAATTATTAACAGTTTTTCAGTTTATAACTGAAAATCAAAATGTTGGGTGGATATTAAACCTTCACCATTTTTTCTATAGTAAGATTTGGTTTATATCTTATGGTTTACCAGCTATGTAAAAATCATCCAGAGCAAATACAGGGCCCCGAGAGCCAGAAAATTCAAGATATATATTTCATTTGTTATAAAAATATGTCAAACATGTCATTTTAATCAAAATCGTTTAAAATTATATTTCAATAACAATTCATAATAAATAAAATTTATTGTAATCCATTATTCAACTTATATATTACTGCACTTTGACCTGAAATTTTAATTATATATTAAGAAAATTACCTAAAAGTATATTCTCAAACAGCGGTATACAAGAAATAATATTAAGAGCCATTTTTAAGAAAATCGAAATTTTCCACGTGAAGGGTAGTTTAGGGTTATGCAACTTTCTTCAAAATCTTCGTGTCACATTCTTGAAAGACCATAAACTTAAATACCAACTTTGTTTGTTAACCGACTTTCTGTTTTTGAGCTATGCTGTCCACAGACACACACAGACCTTTTTCTAAAAATGCTTTTTTGGGATTCAGGGGGCTTCAAAAAAGATATTTTATGGTGAAATCTCGACATCAAATTTTTGAGTGGAATACTCTACTATACGTAGTAGGAAAGTAACAAGGACTTCCAAGGTTATTCTCAAAAAATTCCATATTGTACACATCTCATTTGTTATGAAAATATGGCAAACATGTGCTATTTTTCTGAATAAAATCAATTTATTAAAGGCTAGATTGGGAAAAGTGGTATGGTGGAGAGGGGACTTGAGAAAAGTGGAGTTGTTTATCTGATTTATGTGGGAAAATTTAAATTACTATATAGAGCTCAAATTTGTCAACATTGAAAAGCTTTTTTTTCTTTTTTTTTTTCTTTTTTTTTTTTTTCTTGGTGGTCAGTTTTTGCCAAATTTCTTGAAGAATTGCCTGAACACTTCTTTAGCATTTCTTATGGTGTGTTTATTACACTCTTCTGACTTTTCTGTAATAAGGCAAGGCAATAAAATGTCTTTTGCTCTAATTACCATTTTGATTTTGTACAAATTACTGACATATTTTAAGGCCTCATCTGGAGTTTAGGATAGTGCATCATTGGGGTAAAATGTAAACAGTTAAATAATCTTACAAATCAAATTATCATTCCCATTTGAGGTTTCAAGCTCAAGATTGGTAGCAGTGAGGGGATGAGATCTGGTTTTAAACTTCCTCCTGAACATCTATTTTACGTCTTTTTTTTTCAGTTCATCTATTTTAGATTACATGAACAACTAGGTGATGAACAACCATAAAAGCCCATTGTCTTTCAGTACAAAGAATCAGAAATAACAGATACAGAATAAAATTTTATGGCTAACCAGTGTTAATATTACATTAATAGGTATTAAAACTGATTTAAATATAACAATTGAATATAGTATATAATGAAAGTTAAATATAGCATTAAAATCTTGACAATTTTAAGCAACAATGTTATTACATAAAGACAGTGGAAATGGATAGCTTAAAAATGAGAAACAAACAATATATTGCATTAGACACAAAAAGGAGGGAGATAAAAAGTGATGGCTTTGGTAGTTTAATAGCGTATAAATACTGAAACATATGTGGTCATTTAGTGTTTGCTTTTCACTTGGAGGAACTTTGCATTTTAGCCTATAAGGTTCTAAATATTTGAATTCAAATATATATTTTGCTGTAAAGGTTACTTTGCAGTAGTTACATATAGTGGCTAGACTTTTAATTAGAAGGTGCCCATGAGTCAATTTTGAAAGATCAATTTGTAACTGGGTATAAGTTATCTAGTCCTTTCTGTTTTTTAGTGGGTTTGATTGTTGCTGAATATTGAGTTCCAGAATTTCAAAAGTTTATTTGGGCCATTTTTCATCCATTCAGTATTTCACAATTTCTTGCGTCAACTACTGTGGTGTGTTTTGTGATCCATATGAGAAATTTATTTTTCATTGGAACGGTGAGTGGTGTTGCATCCTTTGCTCAGTACAACTAATCCCAATTTGGGATGATATCCACATAAAGATAAATTGTTTGTTGATATGAATTTTGTTTTAGAGGTGCCTTACTTCATCAATTATTGATTCTTTCTTTTCATGACTTAGGATGTTTTCAATTGCTCTTCATGAATCTGTGAAAATTAGAAATTCTAATTCCTTGGAGTTTTTAATTATTTTAAAAGCTTTTCTAGTTGTGAAGGTCTCACAAAAGAAGTCTGAGCATATATTATTTAGTTGCTATTTATTTACACCATTTTTTTCTTTATCCGATTACCCTCTCCTTATGTAGGACTTACACTCCCTAGGACTTACAAGCCTGTGCCTAGGGCCAGATGCCTGTCAGGGAATACAAGAACCTATGGACTGGACAGAGTGAAGACCTGGAAACAGGTGGTCAGCCAAGCACCAGGTATGATAGTGAGGAAGAGGATGATATGAAATGCAAGCAAAATCTATGATTGGAAAGATGATGATTGAGCAATTGGTGGAATGAGTGGCGGGGGAACCCGGAGAAAGCCTGTCCTGACGCCGCTTCATCACGAATACCACATGTGGATCCCTGGGATTGAACCTGGGCTGCATAGGTGGTAGGCGAATGCTCTAACTGCTCAGCCACGGGCTGCCTGATTACATCATATATGATTGCACATTCTAAACCACTTGAGTGGACTTACTTGAAGTCTTTGAATTTATCCAATGATTCACTGAATAGAGCTTTATAAATATAAGCATTAGTTTCTCATTTATGGTTAGCTATTAGAGTTCTATCGATGTTTGGACAAACTGTTTGCCATGGTGGTTCTTTTGGGCTGTTCAATGATATTGTTTTCAGGAGACATACATTAATTTCTTTCAGATAAGTACTACTCACGCACTTTATCTTAAGTCCATGAATCTAGTCCTATGAATGGTCTGAATCAAGAAGGCCTGTGCTTTTCCAAAGTAACAACGTAGCATTGTTTTCCACACTGCAGTGTTACCACTTGTGCATTTCATTGTACTGCATTACCTTTATGGCTGTTCTCTTGCATTATCATATCAAAACTTGTATGATTTGTATTTTACATTTATGTTTAATCACCTCGAACAGTAATTTTAAGTATTAAATGCCTGAAACTGACCCAACATTAACACTGCAAAGTCTTGTAAACAGTCAATGAAGGAAGCTGTGCTTAGCCTTTTGCTTTGCTGTTGGCTAACCTAGAAAGAACAATTGTAGAAACTATAACTCATGGCATTCTATAATATAATTTAAGGTACGTCTGCGTAAATTATATGGGAAGTTCTGGTGCCATTTTCAATAACAGCAGCATTTGAGAGTTCAAGACAAAGTGTGCAAATAATATTTAGACAATGTTGGAAAAGTTTGGGGTATGCTTTTTCTCTTATAAAGCTAGCAAAAAGTTAGTTGGAGAAAACATGTTTGCACACAGAATTTTCTGGGGGTATGTGAGATTTTTGCAGCATAATTATAGGTAAGCTTTTATCTTCTAACATGCAATGGCTTTTGGTTGCTTTCCGCAAGTCTGGTGTATAAACAGGATTTAAAATATTACGAAGATGGTTTTTTCTGAGTAGTAAGTGATGGTTCTGTAGTCTAATTTCAATTGAATAAAGGCATAATGGATGGATATAATCACAGATTTAGCAGCCTCCAAATGATTACTGCACAATATATATATTTTTACTTATACAATTGATCTCCAAAAAGGTTCACTTTTGAACATTATAAGTTCAACATTTTGAAAGGAAAATATTTCATCCTGGTTTTAGGAAGAATTTGTTGATATTAGTTTAATTGTAAATTATCACTTAGTATATGAAGTGTTGAAACAAATTTCAATGTATAAGGTGGTTTTAAAAAATCGACAAGCGAATAACATTCTGAAGATGATTGCATACATCAAAACGAAGAACAAGCTGCCCAGTAAATATGGTTCTAGAAGTAAAATTAATAACAGTTATAAAGCATTCAAAATTTTAATGATCACAACTTCTTTTAAATAGGAACAAATTGTGAGATTTCAAGGTATTTTTATAAAAGAAGTAAAAGGAAGACCCAGTTTAAAACATGCATACCTAGTTGTAAGAGAACGGAATGATGTGGCTTGTAAATGTCAACGCTTCTTAATAGGTGTGCAGTTGGTGAACAAGATAAAGACCTTTTTGCAGTAAACTGTGAGGATGAATAGAAGACAAAAGAAAGCATATAGTAAGGAATTCTAATATTCCAGAAGATAGTTTTAGTTTATTGGGCTTGTGTACTACTTGTACACTTTATCCTGAGCCCTAGAATGTAGTGCTACAAGCGATCTGAGATAAGAAGGCCTCTGCTTTGCCAAAGTAACAACGTCTTGCCCATACACCAGTGTTACCACCTGTATATTTCACTGTATCGGTTACCTTTGATGCTCTTCTCTTGCATTATCATACCAGTTTACTTTTGTGTTGAACCATTCAAACTGTAATTTTAAGCACTAAGTGCCTGAAGCAAATTCATCATTGGCATTGCAAATTTCTTTAAATAGTAAAAGATGGAGTAAGGTGTTTTACCTTTTACTTTAGCCATTTATGGAAAAAGCAACTACTGAAACAACAGCTTGTGGCTTTTTATGATACAATTATAAGTACTGGCAAAAGACATGTAGTCATCTTCAACAACCACGCCATCTGAAAGTTCAAGATGAAGTGTATGAGTAGTGCTTTTAAATGTTACATCTTTTCCCTCCTTGACTTGTCTCCACAAGTCCATTTCATTGGCTATTAGTTTTTTCTTGTACTCTGTTGAGTATCCACATTTTGAATCACACTCTTCAGTTGTTTTGTTTCAGGGATATTTTCCAGTATTATAAAGATGTTCCGATGTTGAGAACCAATTTTTAAACCAGCTTTTTCAAAGAATAACATTTAATTTCTGTTAAAAAATATGATCAAATAAGTACATTAAATCACATTCCCCAGTGCTGTTAGTTTTAGCATAAAAAAATATTCTGCTCAAAAGTGGGTAGCAAATTTTTGAGTATATTACGAATAGAACCCATGTTAGTTAACATGCTTATGTCTGAAACTATAACATTAAAATTGACATACTTTATAAAAACAACACTGGTAGGCTGTATTTTAGGAAACACATCTGTTTATTTTAATTACATTTTTTAAAAGTATTTTTGAACAAATTTACAGCACATGAAGTGCATACTTAAATTCTTACTGCAGTAGTAAAATGTTACCATGTGTTGGGTTCAAAACAAAAAAGGAAGACCAGACTAAAAGCCTATGTTGAACTGAGTTCATAAGCACACAGTTTGTTTTTAAGAAGTTGTTTTGTTAATTATGCAAATATTCACTCTTATTTATGGAGATGGACACTGAAACCATTGAGCCTTATTGTGTTATTCTCCTATCTTTGTAGTTTTAGTTGAATAGATCTATTTCTTTAATGAGGAGCAGTAAATTTTTAACTACTTTCTTTGTAGAAATATCTTCCTTTAGGATTACAATACCCAGAAGGTTGTATCTTTTCTTACCTAAGGTTTTACATTTAAAGAAGTAGTTTTGTCTTCTTAACTGCATATAGTTTTCTGTTTTAATATACTCATTGTATATAGGTGTTTCCTTACACTGTAATGACTTGTTAATAGTCCAGTTATTAGGTTTATTTGAGATCTATTATGTGTATCTTCAGTAAGCAAGGAAGATATTTTACTTATTCACATTTCGTATTTGAATCCTTCTGTGTGAACCCGTTTACTTTGGTGGGAGTAACTAACCCTCTCAGCTATAATTTATTGAACAATATTTAAAAGAATGCAAAAACAGCTCTGATCCAGTAAATGACTTTACAGATCTTTACCTTGCGAGGGTGTGTGCTTGTTGTTTGCCTAAGATTCCCTATGTCCAGGCACCTACTCAAGAGTAGCCTTGTGTTTTGCCAGCTGTATAACATTTGTTGGGCAGTCCCAGACTAACTTGGATGTCATCTGGTAGTTTGCAAATTGCTAAGTGCTGTCCGAGTATCAGAGAAAATCCAAACGTTGCTACCTATGTAGCTCCTTTTTCATTCTCGGTGATACAGGTTTCAATTGCATGAAGTTTGTCTTGCAACACGTGTGTCACACTTTTATGTTGGTTTCTTTATATTACAGCAACATTGTGAGAGCACTATCAAAGGTATCAATGACAAGAAATTGGAATGGCAGCACTGACGCCAATTGGTTAAACCACTTGCCTCTCATCAAGGTGACCAGGGAAACTGTATGTAGTGGACGAAGCAGCATCTGGGTGGATTTTCTCTGGGTTCTTCAGTTTTCTGCTCCATTAATTCCACCAACTGCTCCATCATCATCTCTCCTTTCATCCACTTTACCTCACTTCGTATCACCTCTTTCACCCTCATAGCAGTCTTCGGGCTGATTACCCATTTTGGCTAATCTCTGCTCCAGAGTTTGCTCCTTGACGGGTGTCTAATTTCAGGCATCCACTTGTAAGTCCTCCATATGAGGTGGAGCAGAAGAAATTTAAATTGTATACATGACCGGATGCCATGATGTATGGATTTCATGTGGTTTTCTCCCCAGTCAGATACATTTTCCCTCTGTTTCACAGCAAACGAACTGAGGATACCATCACTCAGCACTCATTAACTACTTCACTGTCTGCCGACACGACGCGCCGGTTCTCTCACGACGATTGTACACACACACACACACACACACGCGCGCGCACACACATCCACACACTGAAACTAAAAACTGACTGCTGCTAGACTCCTATCTGTAGTTACTTACTAAACTCTCGTCGCCTCGCCTCCTTATATAGCAAAGATGACGTAACACGGACCTTTCTCGAACTTTACCTTTTCTGAAACCCCTACAACTATGCCGGCCTCTAGACCTCTCGAACGATCTCGAAAGCCCTTTGACGTGCCACGTTCATTGTCACGTGTTCGCAAACAGTCGCACGAGGCAGCCTGACTTTGTGCGCCTTTGATACGCGCCGCATTTGCTATGTGCCGTGAGGTAGCTTGACTCCGACCATCCTTTGTTGTGCGCTGCGGCCAGCGTCACAATATAATAGGGACAATTGTGTGTGGGTGTATATAGGACAACCTCAAAAACCATTCAACCAATTTGGATAATTATTTCACATTGAAAAGCCGGATTCTTTCTCACGAACGTGGCCTGTAAGCAGCTCATTTCCTTTCATAAATGAGTAAAGTATTTACAAAGCCCTTGGACTTGAATACAACCAACCACATTGGAGTTAAATTAAGTGCAGCAAAGAAGGCATTAAGTTTTAGTTGAGAATGCCGTGGAGAAGAAAATAGTTGTTACTCCACTGAACATTGAGGTAAAGTGAAACAAACACAACGGGTCCTGGATTTTTCATTCCAGGCAATATATGTAGTTGGAGATGATTGGGCAACTACGACACAGCAGAACAAACGAGAATCGAATCTCTTCTAATGATATCACACGCATGCGACACCAACGCCAAGTTATTTGAATAACCCTCAAGTAAGAATGTTTCCTCTATTTCCTTGGTGTGTTGTAATTTATATCGTTATCGATGAAGTAGCTACTATAAAAAGAGAAGTGTATACAACATTAGAAATAAAATTAGTTCCCTCTGTGCTCGTAGACTGCGTCTTTTGACCGAAGCATTTAACGACTTGGGTGTGAGAAATATTCATATTCACATTTTCACCTGTTTCGTTGTTTGTGTGTTATGTGAAAACTATGTAGTTTTTATGTTATTCAATAACCATGGGAGCAAAAACACGGTACAAGGTTTAAATTTTCACTTGAATATGTAGAAAAATTACTCAACCATTCCAACCGATGCTTGTTTCACCACCAAGGAGAATTATAGACGTCACAGATAGGCTATGGAGACTGTCAGGGGAGATTCCACCTTTCCCCGACGTTTCATATGCTTTTGCAAGAATGTCAGAGGATTTTTACGTTCTCTACTACGGAAAGTATTCCACCCAAAAATTCGATGTCGAGATTTCACCGGAAATATATGTTTTGAGGTCCCCTGAACCCAAAACGAAAAAGACAGCATAACTCGAAAATCAAAAGTCGTTTAAAAACCAAAGTTGGTATTTAAGTCTGTCTTTCAAGGATGCGACACGAAGATTTTGAAGAGAATTGCTTCACCCTAAACTGCCCTTAAATGGAAAATGTTTCGAAAATGATTTCCTGGAAAATGGCTCTTAACGATTTTGATTAAAATGCCATATGTTTGAGATATTTTTTATGACAAATGAAATGTGTATTTTGAATTTTCTGGCTATAGCCCACGTAATCCTGTTTACACTGGATCACTTTTGCATAACTGGTAAACTGTGAGAGATAGACCAAATCTTTCTGTACAAAAATGTAGATCTTGCTAAAATACACAATTTATGTCTGAATAAATTTTCTTGTGGGGTGAACAATTTCAGAGATATTCCTTATTTGTGTGAGTTTTGGAGAACTTATACTTCTGTCAAATGGAACATCATTCATTTTTTATGTGTTAACCGTGCAGATAGAATGGAATTTGAAAGCTTTAAAAGATTGGATTATCGCTCCAAGTCTACTGTATTCCCATATTCCCCTTGTACCTACAAGGAAATAAGATAATTTCTGTAAATTTTTATCTCAAATAACATGAAGATATAGGAATAAGAGTTTGTAAGAGTAGTTAGGATATGAGTAGAGAAAGTCATGTGACACATCAGATTTTTCGTTTTTGAGTTACCTACGCTGTTTACAAACACGCTCGCGTGGCCCTTTTTCTAAAAATGCGTTGTTTTTTTTTTTTTTTTTATTCAGGGGACCTTCAGACATATTTCCGGTGAAGCCTCGACATCGAATTTTTGGGTCGTATACACTTCCCCTACTTACTATACGCAGTAGAGAAAATTAAAATAAGAATTACTAAATAGCTTCCACGTAAAGCGTAGTGTGGTAGGGGAATGAGCTTGAAAACCCTTGTCTCGTATCGTTGAGAAAGGTGCTAAATACGGTAGTTGGTAGGATCTCAAAACACATATCCTTCTGAAATCCCGTATCTTACTTTTGAGTAGTCTGGTTTCGCTGGACCTCGGAAAGTATCTTTTCGATGAAATGTGCATATTGCAGTATTAGATATAACACATTTGCTGTGAATGTTATATGCCCTGACGTAGTTAGCATTATCAAATGCATTGCACAATGTCTAAGCGATATTATGTATAGCTACTCCATTGTGTAACACGGTAGATATTTATGTAGTGCACCTTACATCATTGCACGCATCGCGACGGGAATAGCCGCAGTTGCAGTTTTCAGCCATGTCATATAATAACCAAATACTGGGGAAGCAAGATTTCCACTCGTTGCAAGCTGCCTGCCGTCTCAGTAAACAGTGGCTATTTAGACGGAAGTAAGGTCACAATACCGTGATCTATATTAATATTATTAATAAAAACTTTGTGTGCATGTAGGGTAGTTCCAAAACCCATTCATCCTATTTTGACAATTCTCTCACCATTGAAAGGCGCCATCGGTCTGGGTGGCTCAGTTGGTTAGACGCTGGCCTACTGATCCCAAGGTCGCGGGTTCAAATCCGGCCCAAACCGATGGTTTTTAAGTGTGCTTAAAAACGACAGCTCCATGTCAGTAGATTTACTGGCATGTTAAAGAACTCCTGCGGGACAAAATTCCGGCACACCGGCGACGCTGATGTGATCCTGGCAATTGACAGCGTCGTTAAAGAACAAAATAATTTATTTTTATTGAAAGGCGCCCTAATCTTTCTATGGCAACCCCGTGGCACAAGAACCCATCTGAGCCAAGGCCTATCGCCCGACCACTGCCAAGCTCTGCCCACCACAGGCGTCATGAGTTGGGTGCAGTACTGGAGGTGGTGAAGAAGAAACAGTGACTTAAAATTCCCTCAATTTGTTGATCTGCTAATTTAACCATGAATACTGAGTTACAGTACCTATGCTACAAACACGTTTCTAAGTTTTCAAATTTAGGACTCTATGTCAACTATTCTGGATTTACACATACAGGAGCTTGTTTCAACATCAACAGAAGATACAACAAATATTGTGGTTTACCAGCTCTTCGTGAGCGAGGGAATACTTCTTAACTGACAGTAGATCAGCAATCACATCCACTGTTCTTGTTCACATTTTCCGTTTTAGCAAAGACCATTTTTAGCTGAAAAAGTCCGTTTGTGCGCGCGCGCGCAATATTTCAAGTATGCGGCACGCAGATTTTGAAGAAACTTTCTTCACGCTAAACGACCCTATACATAGAAATTTTTTTGAAAAGTTTGCTTTTCTCAAAAATGGCTCTTAATGATTTTGATTAAAATGCCATATTTTAAGACAAATTGAATTTTCTGGTCATAGCCCATGTAGTCCTATTTTCTCTGTATGACTTTTCATATTTTTAGATATCTATTTTATGTTCTTTTGACACATTTTACGCTTGTTTTAATTCTGGCTTTTGTCACTCTGTTTTGCATACACACATACATATGAGTACATACATACATACATACATACATACATACATACATACATACATACATACATACATACATACATACATACATACATACATACATACACATATCCTTCGTACTAGTAATTTTATTTTTATTGAAGTTTATATCTGGCTTTTGTCATGAATTGTTAAGGACGCTGATGACCATGTAGTTGAACGCCCTTAAACCTACATCTCCTCGTCCTCTTCACATGAAAGCAATTGTTGGCACATGACCATAGTTATAGCCAAATCACTTTATTCGTTATTAAGCTAATTTGTATACATATATAATGTTATTAGCAATTTGCACAAAAGCTATGCTAGCAAACTTCACTCCTTCGTGGACAGAAACGTTATAATTCTGCGCATACATGATTGCGCAACTTTCCCCGCCATCAGCCTTTCAGGTGAAGAGTTGCCAATACGCAGCTAAGGGAATTGCTCTTGTCTTGCCTCATAAGTAGGGCCACGATTTTTAGATTCTTAAAATTGACTTTTTAGTTATTTTTGTATCTTAAAAAAGTTTTTTTTAGTTCTTTAACCTCCTGAATTAGTTTTTATATTATTATTACTATTATTATTGTTGTTGTTTATTAATTTTATTATTAATTGTCCTATTTTTAGCAATGTTGCTGATATGTCCTGTAGATCCTTTATGCACCTCAAAATGCGATTTTTGGCCAGAGGGCACCTGGAAAATACGTAAATAAAATTATAGTTTATACGCTATGTGAATTATAACAGGTGTTTAATCCTTACCTGCATTCCAGCGTTCGAGAACAGGCCTTTGTGTCTGTGGGCATGGTTTCTTTCACTTTTGGCAGATTTGGCAAAATATTACTTTGCCATCTGTGGTGAAGTTCGGATCGTTACCTATCCACTACTACCGCCACCACCACCACCACCACCACCACCACCACCACCACCACGACCACGACCACTAATAATAATAATAATAATAATAATAATAATAATAATAATAATAATAACCCTCAGGGGTCCCCGTCTAGGGGATATGTAGATGGCGACCACAAGGTACTCAAGCTGAGCAGAATATTACTTCCACTTACTGGTGTTTTGCTCCTCACTGTAGCTTATCTATCTGATATTGTGACCTTGCCTTGGTCATCTCTTGTTCTCTTACCACTCTTATGCTATTGGGGTACCCGAGGGCCAGGGAGTCTTTCTTTTTCCAACCTTTCCATTTCTCTATAACCTCTTAACCCCTAACATACTGACCTTGTCATGGCATGTAATACGTCCTCTGATTGGTAATCAGAGGGTTTAGTCGGTAATTTATTTTGATAACTCTCCCAGTAAGGTCGATGAGACCCGTATACCAAGGACAGGTGTGGTCCTCCAGACATTCTGGGGGTTGTGAGAGTGCGATGTGACCGCCAAAACATAAAAATATGGTGCTCTCTAAAAAGCGGTTACATTTACTGCTAATTATCTCCAACACAATTTATGAAATATGACTCGAGGGGTAAAATATTCCGGAGTTAAAATAGTCCCCCATTTGGATATCCGGGCGGGGACTACTTCTCGAGAAGCAAAACATTATATTAATGGAAGATTTAACATAAGAATTCTTCAATGGAACGCGGGTGGTCTTACCCAATAAAAAGGAATAGAGCTCAATAGAATTGTATTTGAAAAACAGATATATTTTTCATTCAAGAAGCAAGTATAACAAATGACAAACTTAAATACTTCAATTTTACTGTATTTTTACTAAACCTATGTACTACCCAAAAATAGATAAGTAGTGGAATATTAGTTGGAGTCAAAAAGGATATTAAATCATCTTTTCAAACTGTTAAATGCAGAACAAAGATAAATCTGAATTATTAAAACTAAGTTTTTGGGAGCAAAACACATCTACATTTATACGGTATTTACAATCCTCCCAGGAATGAACCAGATCTCTCACTTATTGACCTATTAAATAAAACAATCATTATTGGGGGATTTCAGTGCCCATTCCAAAAGATGGGGTTATGAAAAAGTTGATTCTAAGGGAAGATATTGGAAGAATTGTTTAATACTACAACATTTGAACTGTTTTATAATAAAGAAGATCCCACAATCTTCTTACATTCCTCGTGGAAGAATAACAAATCTCAAACGCTTTTGGAACCCCTAGTTAGAAGAACTGAAAAAGCAAAGAGATATAGCTAGAAATACAGCGGAACAAACAAAAAATATGTCGGATACGCAAATATGGCGAAAGAAATGTGCCTCATTAAAAAAGAAATTGCAGCTAAAAAGAATCACTTTAATAATTTCTTTGGCAAAATAGATTAAAGGACAGATGGTAACAAAGCCCACAAGTTCATAAAAAAGGTCAAGGACCGGAAAGAAAAAAATAGCACACCTATCATACACAATAGTAAAATATTAACAAATAATGCTGTCATAGCCGAAACATTCAATAAATATTATGCAAATTCACATAAAGTAACAAGAAATAATAAAAAGGAATGTAAACAATTTAAGAAAGAGAATGGGATCGTAACACTAATCACACTATCTTTTTTCAAAATTTTAATATGCAAGAACTGAACATTGCAATTAATAATCTAAAGAACAAAAAGTATCCTGGATCAGATCACATACATCCAGAGTTTATAAAAAACCTTGGAAAAACAGCAAAACAACAACTACTAAAACTCTACAATCTACCCTAGAACACCACTGTAGCTGCCGACTGGCGAAAAGCAATAATTGTCCCACTCTTGAACAAAGATAAAACAGCATCAGAAATAAAAAACAATTATAGACCAATAGCTCTTACTAGCATAATAGCAAAAGTGATGGTAAGAATGGTGTCAAACAGGTTAAATTGGCTTCTAGAACCAAAATTTAATATCCCCATGTCAAGCTGGATTCAGAGAGTTCCACTCTACAAATGAACAAGTCTTACTTCTCAGTCCAGAAATCAAAGACTCCTTCAATAGAAAAGAAGGTAGTGTATCACTTTTTATTGATTTCCAAAGTGCATATGATTCTATATGCAGAACAAGATTACTAAAGAAAGTAAATAAAAAAAAGGAAAGAAAGATAGGGATAGTAGGTCCAAAGTTTTCATGGTTATGTGAAGAATATATCAAAATACGTATAAGCAAGTACACCGTGGCTTATCACAAGGTGCAGTGCTCACCACAACACTTTAATATATTTATTAATGATCTGCCACAACAAATACAAGAATCAGGTGTGAAGTGTGCACTATTTGCCAATGATTTAGTAATGTGGACTTCAAAGCCCCCCCCCCCCCCAAAAAAAAAAAAAAGTACAGAAATAGAAAAAACCATGCAACAATCCTTAAAAGTGGACCAAAGAAAATTTAATGACTGTTAATACAACAAACTCAAACTACCAAATCTTTTGACTAGGGAAAAAACACTAAAAATAAAACTAAATTTTGAGGGTCAACAATTACCAGAAACAAAGGAAGCAAAGTATTTGGGAGTTATATTTGATACCAAACTTACATGGACCAAACAAATAGAAAATGTAATACAAAGAGCAGAAAGGCGCCTTTCACTGTTAAAACGTCTAACAGGAATGAAGTGGGGATGTTCCAGACATGAATGTGACATGCAATGTACGAGTATATATAAAGCCATTATTTACGTACTGCAGCGAAGTTCTTGTAACAACAAATACAAATAAAATAAATCAAATCTTTCAAAACCAAAGTCTGAGACTAATTACAGGTGCTATCAAAACTACACCAATGCCAGCTATGGAAATACTAACCAACCAATACCCCATTGAATATGAAATAGAAAAAGCAACTCTTATTCAACACGAAAAGTTGATCAGACTCCCATTCAGTACATGGAATAAGAGATTTTACACATACACTAAAGACTCATGAGAGCTTTCTTTCCAAAATTCAAGACATCAAGAAGAATGTAGACCTTCATAATTCAGAGGGCTCTAATGACCTAGCTGTCGACGGGCCCTTAAACCCTAATCACTCGCTCACTCCTAATTCAAAGGAAAACTTCATATACAAAGTCAATCCGACACATACATTAGACATCACATATTATTTACACCTGACAGAAGAAGTTAAGAAAAGTGATACTTCAACCTAGTGTTCTAAAATTATTGGCATTAGAGACATACCATACTAAATTTCCGGAACAGGAATGGCTCCATATTTATAGTGATGGATCAGTGATATCAAACCGAGATGGAGCAGGTGCTGGAGTCACATGTCACCTCTTTTCCTATTACAAATCTTTAAGTTATGGATCTAGAAACTTTGATGGAGAAATTGAAGCAATTCGTGTGACCCTACACAAAACTTTTGTATAGAATTTCACATTTTCATCCAGCAGTTATTTTCTCAGATTCCAGGGCAGCAATTATAGCGATTACTTCCAAGTTGTCACCAAAAAACCAATCAATTATAGAATGTTGGAAAATCCTTACCCATCTAACAGCACTTCAAAAACACCTAGTCTTCCAATGGATACCAGCTCACTGTGGACTGAGTGGTAATGAGAAAGCTGATTTTCTTGCCAAAAGGGTACCAGCAGTGTATAGAAATCTATAGTTAATCTACCATTTTATGCAGCTAAAGGATTAGTCAACTCTGAATTCAAAAAATTTATTGCAAAATATTACTGTGAAAAATCAAAGAATAAAAGATGGGAATTACCAAACATTAAACTGTAATTCCTGGGTATCCTCGAAAAACAGCAGTTGCAAACTGCAGGTTGATTATAGGACATGATTGTCTGGCAAAACATTTGAACAGAATTGGGATATATTCTTCACCACTCTGTCCTCTATGTGATCTGCAAGAGGAAATGGACCAAGACCAGCTTCAAATATGCCCGGCCATTTCTAGGGCCCAATCCATTAATGAAAAATATTGGAGAGCAAGAGGATTAATGACTTCATTATCAGAAATCCAGCATTAGCTAACAACAACGACGTTTTCATAACTGAAAAACCCTAAGAGATGGACAAAATCTTACAATACAAGAGATGTAGATCTCGTTAAAACACTCCAGTGTGTCCAAATAATTTTTTTGTAGATTGAACCATTTCGGAGATATTCCTTGATATTTATGTAAGTTTCGGAAAACTTAAACTTTCGTCAAATGCAACATTGTTGTTCATTTTTATATGTTAACCGTGCAAAGGAAACGGAATGTCAAAGCTTTAAAAGATTTGACTATCGCTCAAGGCCTACTGTATTCCCATATTCCCTTTTTACCTACAAGAAAATTAGCAATACGATCATTTCTGTAAATGTTTATCTCAACATGAAGATATAGGAATAAGAGTTTGTGAGAATGGTTAGTACAAGAGTAGAGAATGTTATGTGAGTGCAGCAAATCAAATATTGTTTTATTGTTATTAATTTATTATAATCACTAAAGTGGTTTGCCCGTTTGATCTTGTACCGTTCCCTTTGTTTTGGATTCGGAGAGCACCATATTTTGCCATATTGTACCAACCCCAATAGTGAGCACGAAAATATTGAAAATGGGCTACCTAAATCCCTAGTCGAATAGAAGCAAACGTTGTACAAATAAAACAAAATCAGTTGTGTGCACTCACAGGACACTCTCTACTCATTCTGGGATAAAATGCTCTAAAAATACTTTTTATTTACTTCATGTTAATCGAGTGCTTGTGGTTACAGTGGGAATAGAATCCAATTGGCTTAAGTGATAGTCAACTCTTTCAAGAGATGGTCGCTATGTGATGGTTTTGAAATTTCGTTCTCTTTGCACGTCCACGACAAAAAAAAAAAAAAAAAAAAAAAAAAATCTGATGTGTTGCACTCACGTGACTTTCTCTACTCTTGTACTAACCATTCTTACAAACTCTTATTCCTATATCTTCTTCGTGTTAGTTAAAATAAACATTTGTACAAATTATCTTATTGCTTATTTCCTTGTAGGTGCAAGGGGAATATTGGAATACAGTAGGCTTTGTGCGATAGTCAAATGTTTTAAAGCTTTGAGATTCCGTTCTCTTTGTACACGTAACATATAAAAAAATGAACAACGATGACCCATTTCACGAAAGTTCCAAGTTTTCCGAAACTCACACACATAACAAGGTATATCTCCGAAATGGTTCACCCTACAAGAAAATTTATTGAGACATAAATTGTGTATTTTAGCAAGATCTACATTTTTTGTATAGTACGATTTGGTTTATCTCTAACGGTTTACCAGTTATGCAAAAGTCGTCCAGAGTAAATACGACTACAGGGGTTATAGCCAGAAAATTCAAGATATACATTTCATTTGTCATAAAAATGTCTCAAACATATGACATTTTAATCAAAATCGTTAGAGCCATTTTCAAGAAAATTAAAATTTTCGAAAAATTTTCCATGTAAAGGGTAGTTTAGGGTGGGGCTATTTTCTTCAAAATCTTCGTGTCACATCCTTGAACGACATTAAACTTAAATACCAACTTTGGTTTTTAACCGACTTTTCGTTTTTGAGCTATGCTGTCCACAGACTGACAGACAGACACACGGACCTTTTTCTAAAAAGGCTTTTTTTTTTTTGGATTCAGGGGGCCTCAAAACATGTATTTCCGGTGAAATCTCGACTTCGAAGTTTTGGGTGGAATACAATACTTCCCCTACTTACCAGTAGAGAAAGTAAAAAAAAAAAAAAAAAAAAAAAAAAAAAAAAAAAAAAAAAAAAAAAAAAAAACCCCGAATGGCTCACCATTTGAGGAAAAGTGTAAATATTAGAAAATTCAAACAAATAACAAATATTTAGAAAATGCGCACTTACAAAAATGTTTTTGACATAAATTGTGTGTTTAAACAGTTTTTACAGTTTGTGCTGTAAGATGTTGACTATCTCTTACTGTTCACCAGTTATGCAAAAGTCATCCGGAATGAAGAGGACTCCTGAGGACAGAAAATTCAAGATATTCATTTGTTATGAAGTTATCTTAAATGTTTTAAAAATAACTGCTGTTGTTGAATCACAATAAGCTCTGTTATGACCAGTTTATTAATAGCTGCTGCCTATATTCGCGCCGCGTATGGGTGGAATGCCGAGGAAAGTAATAATCTTTTCACAGCTGCCCGGAACATTAAGGTGCCTCAATAAACACAAACAGATTAATGAATTACAGCCTGTTCTCTCAGCAGCCCGCATCACTCTCAATCCATATTCATATATTTGCTTACAAGGTTTAGTACATTTTCTTTCTCTAATCATCTTCTATAGCAGAGAAAATATTCATATCGAAATTAAATCACAATAATCCTGCCTGAAGTAATGCGGTCAGATTTAGAATTACAGATAGGTATTGCAGGAGAAATTAAGTGTAATATCCACCAGAAGTCTCTGTCCCCTTTTTACTTTTTTACTTTCTCTGCTGGTAAGTAGGGGAAGTATTGTATTCCACCCAAAAATTCGAAGTCGAGATTTCACCGGAAATACATGTTTTGAGGCCCCCTGAATCCAAAAAAAGCATTTTTAGAAAAAGGTCCGTGAGTGTATGTGTCTGTCTGTCAGTCTGTGGACAGCATAACTCAAAAACGAAAAGTCGGTTAAAAACCAAAGTTGGTATTTAAGTTTAATGTCGTTCAAGAATGTGACACGAAGATTTTGAAGAAAATAGCCCCACCCTAAACTACCCTTTACATGGAAAATTTTTCGAAAATTTTGATTTTCTTGAAAATGGCTCTAACGATTTTGATTAAAATGTCATATGTTTGAGACATTTTTATGACAAATGAAATGTATATCTTGAATTTTCTGGCTATAACCCCTGTAGTCATATTTACTCTGGACGACTTTTGCATAACTGGTAAACCGTTAGAGATAGACCAAATTATACTATACAACAAATGTAGATCTTGCTAAAATACACAATTTATGTCTCAATAAATTTTCTTGTAGGGTGAACCATTTCGGAGATATACCTTGTTATGTGTGTGAGTTTCGGAAAACTTGGAACTTTCGTGAAATGGGTCATCGTTGTTCATTTTTTTATATGTTACGCGTACAAAGAGAACGGAATCTCAAAGCTTTAAAACATTTGACTATCGCACAAAGCGTACTGTATTCCAATATTCCCCTTGCACCTACAAGGAAATAAGCAATAAGATAATTTGTACTAATGTTTATTTTAACTAACTCGAAGAAGATATAGGAATAAGAGTTTGTAAGAATGGTTAGTACAAGAGTAGAGAAAGTCATGTGAGTGCAACACATCAGATTTTTTTACATTACTACGCATGGAAATGAGCAGGGGAAGTATTGAATTCCAACCAAAAATTCGATATCGAGATTTCACCGGAAATATATGTTTTGAGGCCCCCTGAATTCGGAAAAAAGGGCATTTTTAGAAAAAGTTGTGTGTGTGTGTATGTGTGTGTCTGTGAGCAGCATAAAACGAAAAGTTAGTTAAAAATTGAAGAAAATTCCCGTACTATAAACTACCTTTTACATGGAAAATTTTTCGAAAATTTTGATTTTCTCAAAGATGGCTCTAACGATTTTAACTGCCATGTGTTTAAGATGTTTTATGGCAAACGAAATGTACTTTTTGAATTTACTAGCTATAGCCCATGCAGTCTGTTTACTCTTGATGACTTTTGCATAACTGGTAAACAGAGAGAGAGAGAGAAACCAAATTTTACTATACGAAAAATGTAGATCTCATTAAAACACACAAGTTATGTGTATATGCATGTTTTGTGGAGTGAACTATTTTTTGTTATTTGAAGTTTTGCTATGCTTAAACTTTTCTCAAATGGAAGGTCGTTATTCACCTTTTTTATGTCGGCCATGCGGAGAGGACGAAATTTCAAAGCTTAAAAGATATGACTGTCGCTCAAAGCCTTCTGTATTCCCCTTGTACCTACAAAGAAATTATCAATAAGATAATTTCTTCAAATGTTTATCTCGACTAACATGAAGATAGAGGAATAAGTTTTTAAGAATAGTACAAGAGTAGAGAAATTCATGAGTGCAACACATCAGATTTTTAATTATGAATAACAGTACTGCTATGGATATAATTATTATAAATAGTTTGTTTCTTTAAATATACACACCTGAAGCTATTAACAGTAAAGTAAATTGATCCACAAATAACAAAGTAATTAGAGACTCACACTTCACTATAATAAATTGAGTTACACTCAATATTTTCCACATTTCCACCTCCATATTTGTGGAGTTTGTTTCTTATTATTTTTTGTTTCATTTATCGCTTTCTGATATTAAATATTAGTTTGGATGATAATCTAGTAGCAAAAGGGTTTCAGCTTCGTAATCAAATTAACGTTTGCATATTCTCAATGCTTCTTTAGCAGCCTCCCTTTGAAAAGGCATAGCAGAGGTTGTGCTTTATTTAATGACTAAGTTGGTGCAAAATGCTCGTTAACGTGTTGTGTCGGTTTTGTTGTTGGAAGTTGCTGTTGACATTTACTATATAAGGAGGTGTGTATCACGTGCATCCAATGACCTATCTCTTGCGGCCATTTCGCTATATTCTGGCTTTGCAATTCCATTCTCTTTCCAGGACGTCTCGAGAAACAAACGAGTGGCAGCTTAACACTTCAAAAACCGACCGGGATGGCTCAGGCGGTAACTTCTGTGGCCCGCGTTCAGGAGGTCGCAGGTTCGATCCCTTCCTTACCTATGTTTTTTCGGAGGTTTCCCTGGGCCGCCAGGCGAATGCTGGGAAAGATCTCCATATCCTCCAAATTTCCAGTCCCTCTATTGCGTTACACTATTCACTTCATTTCACCCTTCATCTCGATAGGTTTCTTTCATGGTTGGAAGTGCCGGCGAGCGTCGCAGCGGCAGCACGGCAGGGAGAACAAATGCGCTTTGGAAATATCGTCTCCCGGATTGGAAAGCGAGTCACTGGTTTCCGCCCCTCCCCTTGTGGGATGATACAAGCCCGAGGGGTGGAGGGGAATTAAGCCAGCCTCCGCCGGGTTGTTTCTAACTGGAAAAATTTACGGACCATGTCCTCTGCGCTGTGGTGGCAACATTTCTGCCGCCCTTAGGATCCAATCGCCTGGTCCATCCTCCCGAGGGTGCACCACCAGGGGCATAGGCACAAAAGATCGTCTTTCGGTCGAGGTGCTAAGTCGTCCTTCGCTAGTTGTCATTGAATCAATACTTCAAAAGAGTAGGAATTGAAATTTCTCCATTTTCATCAGTAAGGAGACCTCCATGGTCGAAGGGTAACATGCTACTTCTGGTAGCAGGTTCAAACCTGGATTTTTTCGGGCGTAAACATCCTTAGCATGGCTTACTTCGGAAGGGAACTAAACCCGGTGGTCCCTTGTCGCAGATTTACGGCACGCTTAAGAACCTCAAGCCTCATAAAAGACCTCTGAGTAGAATTAAAGAAATGTTTGAGGCACAATGTGGACGGGGCCATAGCAGTCTAAGAGCGTCCATAAGTAAAAGCACAATTCAATTTTAAGATCCTTAGTTGCTAAGAGAGTCAGTGGCCCGCATTTCGAATTATATGGATTTAAACTATTTCAGTATGTTTAGGAAAATATATGTGCCTGAAATTTTATGAAAATCGAGAAATAACTTTTATTTTAATTCTGTAAAATAATTGAGACATCCATGAATGCGAAAAATGCATAATTTACCTCTGGACGCCATTTTTAAATGTCCTACTGTTGCATGTTTAAATGTTATTGGATTGTAATGTGAGCTATGCATTCAAATCTTATCGCTGCTTTCTCGCTATTGATATTTTCAGCACTGTTCTTGCTACGCATGTTCTCAGAGATATAACAAATATTGCCCTAGGTTTTGTCGTCAGATGTGTTTAAGCAAATATTTTTGATTTTCAAACACAAAAATTAAAATTTTTAGGCAAAGAAAATCACATTTGTAAGTTTAAAAGTTTTGCAGGCTAACTGAACACAGGGAAACTTAGCTAAATTTTAAAAAGTAGATTGATTTGACCCTAGGGTTAAAATATTAGAGCAAACACCTGTGTCATTCAGGGCACATGGACTCTTGCCACGTGTTTCATCAATTGATCTATCCGCGGAGTTGTTATGTCTGCCAGTCAAATAAATTACCCTCGGACATGATCTCGCCGTCTGCTACACACTGAGAGCTAGCAAGGACTCAGAAGGGCTTTCACAGGATATGTATCACCACTGAACATTGTTCGCAACGTTTTATTCATTCATTAGACTTGCCCCGCGTCTCACCAAGGTTCCGGTATTCGGCCTGCGATCCAAGCATTTGTTTCCCCAGCATCTTTCTTGTAAATGTTAGTGTGTTTGCGTTATTCTTATTATTAAAGCCCGGATTTCTACGTGAAATAAATTAGTAAAATAAGTCAGCAAATAAGCACGAAAAATGATGAAAATAAGCACCAAGTTAAGCAAAAAGGAATGTACGCAAGGAAGGTCATCCTGAGATTTTCCCGTGTAGAACTGCCGCTTCTATCACTAAAAAGTGATTTCTACAGTGAAAATGTTCATTCGAGGTCGCATGACTTCTCAGGAGCATGAGAAAAGCACCACAGTTCTTCGGTGAATTCCTCTTCAATATGTTTTTCTTCGCCAGAAAGATTTTTAGAAATTTGACATAGTGTTTTGTAACTAAAATTTTTTCTAGCAGCTGATTGAATTTGTTAAACGCAAACTTTGCAACCAGTGTGTTTCTGACGACAATGTGACTGAAATTTCGTTAATCAGAGAATGCGAATGTTTCAAGGAATTATTTCGAGCTTCCAATTTCAGGTATTTTGGAGAAATTATCATGGATGTACCGTATCTTTTCTTGGATGCCGTTTTTAACGAAATATTCTTGTGCTGTGACAGTACTGACTGCATCTTCTGCATTTAGGGAAAGTTTTCACTGCGCAGTGTTGCCAAATCTACTTTTTTTGGAAGGAGATCTCCTTATTTTTGTGCATCTACTTTTCTACTTTCGGTTAGCTACAAAAATGCAGTCTCCTTTTTTAATAATACAGGAAAATCTACTTAATTTTATCCTTTTAAACGGTAATTAATAATTACCTAATTGATAAAGAGTGCAGTTATGTTCATTACTACGGTAAGTAAAGTCCCTTTCTCCCAGCCTCTCATGAGAAACACAAGATAAGATTAAACTACTGTGTAAAGCCTCTATCCGTTGAGAAACGAAAGGTCTTCCCATCACCTATTAGTCCTGTGATTCCAGTGTTGCCAAGTTAGTGGTTTTCCTTCTGAATCTGGTGGTTTTGGGCATCTGTTTAATGGGCGAATTTTGCATCTAGTGGCTAGTGGGAATTATGGTGGATCCTAAAACTACTAGGGTGATTTTATTGAAAATGTATTCAAAATTACTTGATACATTCAACATACAGCAAATAACTCTAGTAGCTCTTAAATTTCTAACGCTTAAACAGTTTGATTTGCAACAGACGGTCTTTCGGCCTCTTTCCCGTATTATTTTGCTTATTTATGGAGTAGAATAAGTTAGAAATCAGTGACTATAAACGTCTTTGACCACAGTTTGTCCAGATCGTCCTGACACTCCATATGCGCAAGAGAGGAGAAATTGGGAGACGTGACTGGAGTGGTGGGGAACAAGCGAGTGGTGCCAGTACTCAGGTAGTCACATACACAAACAATGTATGTTTACGTATTATAAACATCTCTTGTGCAGTTATCACGGTCAGAGCAAGAGGTATACTAATCCCCACCTCTCCTATTATGCAAGTGGGCAGGTCTCTGCTATTGCGCATCTGTGAAGTGTTATTCCTCATGGCTGGTTTGAGAGATCAGCCTATCTCAGCACCTGAGGCAGCAAAGCTCATATCCCAAACAGTAGACATAGGATATCACCTTTGTGTTGCGTTCTCAGATTCATAAGCTGAAGGCAGGCAATTATCATCCTAATGTGCATGAACGTGAGGCGAGTTTGCGGAGACATATTTCATAATACTGTTCTAATGTTCCAGCTCATATATATGTTTGATAAATGAAGTTGTCTCAAAATAAATCTAGTAGTTTCTGGTGGTTTTGAGTACGCTAATTTGTAGGAAATCCCAATTCACTATTGGCAACACTGTGATTCACAAGTAAGTCGCTATCGCTACTGACCACAGCTATTTAGATGTGCTAGATACCATGGACTTCCACTGGTGAGTGTTTAAGAACAAATTATTTTATATTTTCAGGTCTATATTTATGTTTTAGTGTTGAAATTTAAGCATCATAATGCACGTTCCAATGCAGTGACTGATCCGGAGGGGGGGGGGGGGGGACGGATGGGAATCTGTGAAGGATAGGGGAGAGGCCGAAAGACGAAAAAATGTCTCTGTTCAACACTTAAAGGTGATAAATAAGCTCTAAATAAGTAATATTACCCACAAATTTTGCGTTCTCATATGTAAGGACGAAGGAGGGCCATGGTTCGTTCCTGTTGCACTGCCATTCGAAATTCTGTTTTCTCCTTTTTTATCCGGTTCGCGTCTCGCAACAAAGAATGACAACATTGGATCTGTGTAATATCCACTTTTAAGTTTAAAGTTTTGAATAAAATATGCCGTTTAATTAAAAATCGTAAAATAGGTAATCAAAAACATTTTCCTCTGAAATAAGCAGAAACAGTTAAAACTGTCCAGGTAAGTGTCTTGCGAAGTAAAATCTTTCTGCTTATCCTTAGAAATCCGGGCTTTACTTCCCCTTTGAGTCATACTACATATGGAATTTTTATCATCAAAAGCACAACTACAACGACATTAAAATATGTACAGCATTATTCGCTGAAATAAAAAAATACTAATAAAGAGAGAAAATGTGAAAGTGCACATTTATGTGCATGTAGGTAGGCTCATTAAAAAAAATCACTCATCCTATTTTGCTTCACCATTGCAATGCCCAAATCTTTCTCACGACTTGGATTATAAAACACTTTCTAATTTAAATAAATACTAAAATATTAAAAATCATTTAAGAAGCCTTCTTAGAGACCGCAATGGATTAGATTAGTAGCGGTACTTCACAAAGAATGCCCGTAAAAGCAAAAGCCGATTAGATACTATTCCAAGACAATAGAAGACAGGGTTTAAGGGACAATCTATCCTATTTATAACGGTACGAATTATGTTATATTTATTTCTTTAATTGCCGTATATCAAATACTGCGGGTGTGTGTGTGTGTGTATGTGTGAGCGTACATGCGTGTGATGAAACAGTGTCCAAACCTCATGTAAGAAAGTTCTGCTTTGTTTCCTTTGTACTTATGTACGCTGTAATAAAGTTCTTAGAGCATTCTGGGTAATTGCGTAACGAAAGAAAACTGTCAGGACAAATCAGTGAACCAATAAGTTCATGAGTTTGACTTGGTACCTACTTGGCGTAGGGCAGCAGGGATATATATGCGCATGCGCCATATAGCACGCGGAGCACGCAGCTATAGCTAAGCAGTGCCTGGAGTTTCAGAAGGAGACAACTGACGGTAACCATGAACGCAGCAAAGAATTATAACGCTATTAAAGCATGCGTGGATGTGATTGCGTTATACAAATCTTTGAGTAATGTACAGTATCCGAATATTCACAAATTTGGAGCGCGAATTATGACAAGTGTTCACCAGCACTTACACATGTGAACAGTTCTTTTTTGATGAAGCTAACAAAGCCAAGATTTAGGACCAAACTGGTAAGAATACGGTGTTACTGTTGCACGTGCCTGTTCTAATAACTATGTTGGTATGGAAAAAAACATTCTACACGTGAATGTGACGTTACTGCAGCTTGAGATTTACTGAACTACAATATTATTTCTATTACAAGCAAATTAGTCTATAATTTAGTGCTTTAATAAACATATTATATAATATAATATGTTTATAATATAAACATATTACCTAATACATAATATTAAGTTTTGTCCACCCTGGTCCTTGGGTCAATATACTCCAGTCCCGGTAGTCTAGTCTGCGAAGACAGCCGAGCGGTATGATGCGACGCTACTGTGCAACGTCAATTTTATCCGCCACCTCTGTTCACTTTAGCACGCCAGCCCGCCAAAGTACGTAACACAGGTAGGTATATACCTATAGGCTTATCTTTTCTTAAAATCCTGTAATGTTAAAGGTAATCTGCAGTCAGTCATACTTCTCTAAAGAACTAATCTTGTGCAAAATATTTGGCTTGTTTGAAATATGCAGGATTTCGTTCTTTTGGAAGTGAATGAGCGTTTCTGAATCACATTTTCACACTGATTACAAAACTGAAATCCGTTTTCGCAATTCAAAATTGTATGTTTTACTACTCAAAATGTGAAATAATATAACCATTACTATATTTATATATTTTTTATATTTATTAAAATCGACTAACTATATCTGCCCTAGGGGATGTACAAAAATTTGTCATGGCGACAAGACATGCAATGTTTACTCTTGGAGATGTTTATCTCCAGTATCAGATACATTGTCATCTGCATCCAGTAACACTGAAACTGAATCTCCAGTGGATAATACTTGTGAACCAGACAATTCTGATGAGGATAGATCTTTTAATCAAAATGAGCTTAATGATTTAGTGAGGGATTGCTCTGAATAATATGCGAGAATTTCAAAGAGAACATTTGAAGTGCAATATTGAGCTAAGGTTATGAATGTGCTTACATTTATTATTAAGTAGTGGCAAATAGCAAATTATTATGGCCTGCTTTTTCATAGAAAATTCTTTTTGAAAGTAATTTTTATTACATTTCACAAATTTTTAATTTCATTTCTGTTATTTATGAATATTTTGAAAACCTGACGTGATGGGAGAAAATGGAGAGAGTGTCTTTGAATTCAGCACAAAAGTCCGTTTAGGATCACCTTTCAGATTCAAAAAAAAAAAAAAAAAAAAAAAAAATGTTTTTAAGTGCAGAACGGTGTAATCAAGAAATTCCATGCAACTGAAGTTTCTAAATTTTACTTCGTTAAAACGATACCTTTGAATTAACAGATAGTCTGTTTATTTAAACCTTTCACTGTACTCTTATTGAAAATAGTCTTTCAATGGTAGCGTATGTGCAGGAACATGTTCCCTTCTTCCCGTCTTGTAACATACTTTCAACGAAAATGTATCACAGAATTTGCACTTTCGTTGCGTCATTTTGGCTTGTAACAAAAGCACTGTGAATTGGCTGTTAACTTCCCTCTTCCTTATATCTCCATAACCAAAATGCAAATGGAAGAGTGATAGTAAAGCATAACTTTGCTGTGCCTCTACAGCACACGACCTTTTGCCTCGGAGTGCAAATGCTGCGTTCCCAATACATATGTCGTTGCATGAATATGTCGTTAGACTGTAGCCGGTGTAACCATGCTGCCATAGCGAATTGCAATTGCTGCTAATAACCGAGTATTAATGTCTGTTTTGCTATTTGGCAGTTCATTTTCTAGTTTCTGAAAATGTAGGCCATTAGAGAGTTTTCGAAAACCCCCCCGGACGGCTGGTAACCCTAACGTGGTGGACTAGTAGTGGGACATTTTCATATTCACTAGCTTTACCTCTATTTCTTTGTAAATGTTAAAATGTTTTGCATTATGTGAAAAGTGTGTGGCATTTTTGTTGTGGATCAAGAAAGTAGATTGACCTACGGTACTTTCTCTCATGATCGATGATTGTTCCCCGTTAGAGTACTTATTAGAGTAATTGAAAAAGTCAGACGTACCGCTGAATTTGGGCGGATATTAGAGGACTTTTCATCCGTTATTAAGAATAGCGGAGATGTACGCAATTGAGTTCCCTGAACATTGTTGATTTCTCAAACGTGTCCACAAAACTGGCAAGTTTTAGTACCTATGAGCGTAAGGCGTAGCATGTGGGACAAGTCAAAACACCATCTGACCTTGACACGTCGGAAAGCGTCAGCTGCTGAACTCTTGCCATTTTGTTGGTTTTGTTTCCTCCCCGTATAATGGACGGTAATTTAATTTAGTGGGCGGCGGCAGTAGTACTTCATTACTGAGGAACATTCCACAACGTTCACATTTATGAAATGCCCGTATCATTACAAATTAAATACGCACCTATTCTAATTGACCAAGGCGTGCCGTGTTAATTGGTTGTAAGTTCACTTTCTGTTGGATGTTAAGGTGAACGAGCGAACGAACGAAGGGCGTTTCACATGGCAGCGCTTCGGGATGGAAATGGATGCCCATCAGCGACACACACGCACACACACACACTTGTTGCCTGCGACCTTCCGCGGCGTGGCGTGTCATTTCAACAAGAAATATGTACCTACCTACATACCTCACACGATTGAGCGCATTAGGAGAGCAGTTCCACGTCGTGTTACAGCGCGGTTTTCACAAATCGATATTTCCAACGTGCAGCTGAGTTGAGTGATAGTCTGTTCCAATAGGACCATTCGCATTTGTATTTGCGAGTACGTATTCCGCTCCCTTAGTACGGTCAATTTTTTCCATGGCTGTACCAAATAAATAGAACTAATTACACTCAGCCCAACAATTCCATACGAAATTTCACCGGAAGCACAAGTTTTGAGGGTCCATGAATAAAAATATACGAATTTATAGAAAAAGACTTGCATGTGCCTGTGGTTAACAATGTCGTTTATCTACTGATGGTTTACATTTTAAAATACTTTTACTTTTCTCAAGAGGAAACTCGATATTCGCTTCTCTTCCTCATAATTATACAAAGAGAATGAAATTGCAAATACATAACATAGCGAACAGCTCTTAAAAGATTTGACTATCTCTTAGGCATACTGTATTCCCCTAATCTCCATCTGTCTACAAGACAATACGCATAAAAGCATTTGTGTCAGTGTTAATCTTGATGAACATGAAGCAGATAGAGTAAGGTTTTTTATGTTAGTATGTTGAAAATGTGCGGAGAAAGTTGCGTTACTGTAACTCATCACTTTTTTATAAGTAGGTACTTGCAGAATTATACTTCTCCGTCCGAATGTGCTTGGGAGCTATCATAATCATTTCACATTACAGTGAACAGTTTAAATATGGAATAATAACAGCTGATTGTGAAAACATTGCAAATTAGCTAAAAGCTTAAGTCTAGCCGTGATTATGTGGTCGTGAAAGACTTGCAGTAAAGCCAGCATATTTTAAACTGCTAATAGTGAAATAGCCATGAACTTGTCGCCTCAATTACACTCTAGTTAGGGTAACCCGAGTTTATTCCACAGTGATACAACTGATCCTTAACGAAACTGCGTGTTTATTTTCACTACTACGTATAGTAAGTAGGGGATGTATTGTATTCCATCCAAAAGTTCGATGTCGAGAGTTCACCGGAAATATATGTTTTAAGACACACTGAATGAAAACGCATTTTTAGAAAACATGTGCACGTTTCTGTGAACAGCATAACTCAAAAACGAAAAGTCGGTTAAAAACTAAAGTTGGTATTGAAGTTTAATGTCTTTCAACGATGCGATACGAAGATTTTAAAGACAATTACTTCACCCTACCCTTCACATGAGAAAACATTTTGAAAATCGTGATTATTTTTTAAAATGGTTCAAACGAATTTGATTAAAATGTAAAATGTTTAAGATATTTTAATGGCAAATGAAATGTGTATTTTGAATTTTCTGGCTATAGCCTATGTAGTACTGTTTACTCTTGATGTCCTTAGCATAACTTGTAATCCGTAAGAAATAGACCTGTATTGCGTCCAGACTTAGCCCACCGTTATGTGCGAAATAGCTCAATATCCCGCCCCAGCGGTATTCGGTTTCGCGAACTGCTCGCCACACATTCTCTGCGAATGCCTGCTGTATAGCGGTATTGCCACGATCGCTTTCCTCCTTGGCAACTCCACCGTGCCCAATTCGACCTCGAGCTTGCAGCCCATGCTAAAGTAACTACCCCTCACTCGGTGTTTCGTCAACTGTTCACCGAGCTCCTGGGACGTTACCCGACTTACCTTCCGGTTTTTACCGATGGTTCCCAGGTGGGTGGTGCTACAGGCTGTAGTTTTGTGTATAACGATGAGGCTCACAAGTACCGCCTTCCGGACGCCAGTTCTGTTTTTACCGCCGAGCTGTTCGCCATATTTTATTTTTTACTCTTTATCTCCAGCTCAGGTCCTGGAAATTTTATGATTTGCTGTGACTCTCTGAGCGCTCTCCAGACCTTCCAGCAATTTCTCGGCACTTCAGCACTCATAGTTAAAATACAGACACTCATTTCATAGTTACTGATTCACGGATACCAGTTTGTTTTCATATGGACCCCAGGCCATGTGGGTATTCCTGGTAACGAGGAGGCGGATGCGGCTGCAAAGTCTGCATGTCATCTGCCGGGATTATCCACACGAACTCTGCCTTTTAGTGCTGCGCAACGATATTTCCGGCGCCATATTTTTTCGTTCTGGCAGAAGTCGTGGGAAGAGATATCTGGCACCCAATTACGGACAATCAAAGACACAGTAACACCCTGGCTGACATCCGTCAGGGATGCGCGGCGGTCGGAGGTCATTCTCACCCGTTTGAGAATCGGTCACACTCGCGCCACACCCGGTTATCTTTTGCGTGGCGACCCGGTCCCTGTGTGGCAGACGTGCGGCGTACAACTGTCCGTCCACGATATACTAGAGAGCGCCAGTCCCTTGGCCTGGGTTTTACTATGCGGTCAATTCTGGGCGACGACCCGGTATCGGTAGATAAGGTGCTGCGGTTCGTCACCCAAATTGGGTTTGCGAAACAAGTTTAATTTGTGTTTTATTTTAGGTGTTTTATTCTACGGTTTTTAGACAATGAATCCCAGTTTTATTGTTGCACCGCTTGTTTTTACGTTTTAACTGTTTTACTTTAATATTTGCCCTTGAGATTTTTGACGTTTTAACTGTTTTAGATTTCCACATTTTAACTTCTTACATGTTTACTGCTGTTTTAGTTTTCGCTTTTTAATGTATTAATTTGTTTTAGACCGTAAAAATTTACTTGGGGCCCAAATGACCCAGCTGTCGACGGGCCCTTAAACTCCACGCTCCACTCCAGAAATAGACCAAATCTTACTATAAAAACGTAGTTCTCGTTAAAAAACACAAGTTATGTCCAAAAAATGCTTTTTTGTGTAGAGTGAACCATTTTGGAGATATTCCTTGTTATTTGTGTTGAGTTTTGCAACCATTTTATCTGTTGGCCGTGCAAAGAGAACGGAATTTAGTGACCAGTTTTATAAAAATTGATATGTTTATCTCGATTAATATGAAGAAGATAAAGGAATAAGACTGTAAGATAGTACAAGAGTAGAAAAAGTCACGTGAATGCAACACGTCTGATTTTTTTTGAGGTTCATCCAAATTTTAAATGTCTGGACAAATGTTCTTCAAACTCTTGTATACATAGATAAAATTTCAACTGCTTGCTGCTTCGCCAAAAAGAAGCCAGAAAACGAGAGAGAACTAAGACTCAGACGTGCAAATCTCATTGAAGAAAGAATATAAGAAACAAAAAGTGTTTTCATTAGAGAGGATGAGGGTGAACATTATATTGTTGCTTCAACTCAGGATGCAAATTGAGACCTGTGGGGGTGAGGGTGGGAGTCTACTGAGGAAATGCCCCAGCTCGGAGAATGTCGGGGTATTATCTTCATTCCAGCCAGAACCTAATTTGGGCTCCAACTGACTTCAAGTCCAAATGTGTTTATTATGGAAGTGGGGTCAAATACGCCTTTTTCGGTCTCGCTACCTATATTAATTGGAAACTTTGAAATACAAGGCAAACACTTTCTGATTTATATGAAAGCAAGAATCGTGATTTAAAGAATATGGCTGATTTTATATTTAAATATAGTTCATATCCATATTGTCAAGATTCTATGTAATCTTAGTTTCGTCTAAATTCCGAACGTGAATTCCTTAAATGATTACGTAGACTTCCATGGCCTTGTCCATTACTTCTTTCTTGTTTCCGATATGGGTCGCGTCTTGTTGGCTTTTTTAAGAAATTTCATCCAAAAATTGGATTTTGGGATATAATCGAAAATACACGTTTTGAGGTCCTATGAATTAAACGACTTTTGTAGAAAACTGGTACTTGTGCGCGTGCGTTTCAGGGTAAGAGAGGTAGACCAGCGTAACAAAACAGAAGTGTCGGATAAATAGCAAATCTTATAGTTGGTCCAGCTTCTTCCAGAAATGCGACATAAAGATTTTCAAGATCCATCGTCCCAAGTTATCCTTTAAATGGAAAGCTTTTATGTATTTATTTTCTTTATTAAAATATCAAATTGTAAGGCATTTGCATGAGAAAACGTAAATCTTGAATTTTTGGGGTACAGCTGATGAAGTGCTCTTCATTGTGAATACATATTGTATTACTTTATGTGGTAAATCATAACGGACAAAAACTTACTTCAGATCTCCTCGAAACACACTTTATGGGAAATTATGTTCTGTGGCGTAAACTATTTCCTAAACATTCGTTGTTGTGGGCTTGAATCTCCAACTGCGTTATACTTCTAAAGGTGTTAAGAAGCCTTCAATTCATACTCGTGATAAGACACTCAGCATGGAGTTTCAAAGCATGCATAGCGCAAGCTGCTTTTTAAACATTCAGGCTGCTATATTCCTTTGTATCAGCAATGGAACCTGAGATGAAATCATTTCTGCAAAGGTTAATGAGATAGCATGTTTGCCAGAATGATTTGGAACTACGGTGTCTACGGAAAGGCATGTAAATACAGGCTCTTTCATAAGTAACTGGACGTTCGAAAAACTAACAGATTTTAATTATTTTTGGATATGTTGTACATATTTATTACTAAAAACCTTTGCCGGTGTTGTACAGTCGATTTAGTTCCTATTGTGCCCGCCAAAGGCCACTGAGCGTTTTTGTGCAACTGAATCCCTGCTGTTATTTGCAGATTGTTTTTTGTTTTGTTTAACTCTACAACAAAGAAAAAGCGTTGCTAGATTTGAGACCGGGAAACCTGTAACTGAAATTCAGCCTTTATTCCGACGACAGTTTGGTGTACGATGTCTGCCAGCAAGACCATTCTTTCAGTTGGTGAAAGGTTTCAGGAAACAGGATCCGTTAAAGTGAAGAGAAGATCAGCACGGCGTCTTTCTGCAACTGTGTTTCAATGACAGCCCCAAAAATATTGTGACTTTTGGTGTGGGTGTGAAGTAAAGTAGACAGATGTAGTCGAGATAAAGAAACACTTTTATTTCCGTAAACAGTAACTTTGTACACTCGTTGCAACAACAAGAAAGTCTTTCGATTCTCCAACAGCACGGCTCCGAACTCGTAATACAAAGAACTAACTCTTCTCCGTCGGCACAACTCTTCACATCGTCTGTCCGTCTCCGTCGGCACGACTACTCAACTCACATACGTCTGACTCCCTCTTCTCACACTTTACCGCTATTTATATCTCCCAGGCACTATTCTGGAAGCTTCAGGAACGTTCACTTATTGCGGCGAGATACAAAGCAGAGAAGATTCTCGAAGTGTCTATCCTTTTCTCTCTTTTGGCAAGCGCCCCAACAATGCGGCCATGCTCTGTCTCTTTCCTTCGGCTCCTTTGCGGTAGTGCCGACAATAATGCGATGGGTGAAACTGCTGTTGTCGGCAATTAGATGCGGCGAGCGCGGTGACACTGCTCCCTCCTCAGAGCTGGTCGTCCCGACCAGCACTATCACTGCGGCATCTCCCTTGCGCCCAGGTGGACTAACCCATCGAACCTCTTCTCCAGGAGGCACGATCCTAGGTATCGCTGTTGGATATTGTCCCTTGGTCCGGGTAGGACGATGTATGCCACCCTGCTTCGAAATTCTGCAACAGTACCGCCGGTCTAGACGGTCCCTCGTCCAGTTGCCCTTCTTCCTGGTGTGTTGACGGGCCATCCTGCGCACTTGGAAACGGCTCACTGGGTACCATGTCCGCCGACCTCTCTGGCGCACCTTCGTAGCCACCTTGCTTCCGATGGGTCCGGCAACAAACCCCGCCACATCCGCGCGAGTCGCGTTCACCGCTGCACTCGTGTTCACTCGTGCTCGGCACGGCCTCTCCTGTATCCTGCCGTCCACGATGATGTCCACCATTCTTCCGTTCACGGCACTATGCGTCAGGTGATTGGATGGCTCTGACGGTCCCCCCATGTCACACGCCAAGTCGGTTCTCGCGTGTTGCTCGTTTGCTTGTGCGCTTCCCTGCTGATCGTCCTCCACGTCATATCCTGGTTGGTTACGTACCCGACACACTCCTCCAGAGGATCCTCGATGACGTCCCTGAACTGCCCCTTTGTCTTCCCCGAGACGTACACTTTCGTTATCTGAAACGGGCGCAACTGTCGCCTCGGCCACTAGGTGCTCCCTCCCCGGCTCCGCGCTATTCCGTCTGCCCCTGGCATTCAGTACTTTGACGCTCTCGTCAACTCTTACTACCAGGGCGCCAAGACGTTCCCCGTCGTCCTCCACGACGTCCACGTGCTGGCAGAGGTTTACCACCTTTTCGCCGAGTTCTTCCACGTCTTCCGTCACGCCAATCAGTTCGCCATCAATTTTCGCCGATAGCTCCGTCTTCATCTCTTTCAGCTCGGCAGCGAGGTTGTTGTTTGACGTTTCCATTTTGGCAGCGAGGTTGTCGTTTGCCGTCTTCATCTCTTTCAGCTCGGCAACGAGGTTGTCGTTTCTCGTTTCCATTTTGGCAGCGAGGTTGTCGTTTGACGTTTCCATTTTGGCAGCGAGGTTGTCGTTTGCCGTCTTCATCTCTTTCAGCTCGGCAGCGAGGTTGTTGGTTGCCGTCTTCATCTTGGGCATTTGTGTCTTCATTTCGGCGAATAATTCTTTCATCATTGCCATCATCCTGGTTTCCGCATCTCCCTCCATCTTGGTTCTAACGTTGCAACTTCTAACGACGATGTAACGAAACTAGAAGCAATTCGACGAATCCCACTTCTGACACCAGTGTGACTTTTGGTGTGGGTGTGAAGTAAAGTAGACAGATGTAGTCGAGATAAAGAAACACTTTTATTTCCGTAAACAGTAACTTTGTACACTCGTTGCAACAACAAGAAAGTCTTTCGATTCTCCAACAGCACGGCTCCGAACTCGTAATACAAAGAACTAACTCTTCTCCGTCGGCACAACTCTTCACATCGTCTGTCCGTCTCCGTCGGCACGACTACTCAACTCACATACGTCTGACTCCCTCTTCTCACACTTTACCGCTATTTATATCTCCCAGGCACTATTCTGGAAGCTTCAGGAACGTTCACTTATTGCGGCGAGATACAAAGCAGAGAAGATTCTCGAAGTGTCTATCCTTTTCTCTCTTTCGGCAAGCGCCCCAACAATGCGGCCATGCTCTGTCTCTTTCCTTCGGCTCCTTTGCGGTAGTGCCGACAATAATGCGATGGGTGACACTGCTGTTGTCGGCAATTAGATGCGGCGAGCGCGGTGACACTATCAATCTCCAAAGCTCCTCAAGACTTGAGCATTTCTCCTACTTCTGTATGGTGTATCTCGGAAAATGCTACATTTCCGGGCATATCGGATACAAATTCTTCTGGCGATCTCCCGACTTAACTCTCTTTTGGGGGTTCATTAAGGACAGAATGTGTGCAACTAAATCGGTAGCCTGAAATGTTGGACAGAATCGTAACTACAGTACCGGCTGTCAGTGGTGCACGATGAGATGGAAGTCGCCTGAAGTTGTGCATTGTTCAGGGTGGGAGGCACATTCAAAATGATTATCTATGTGGTTTATTTAAGGTATATTATTTTAAATTTAAATTTATGCAACTGCGCTCTCTTCGGCACCGGGAAATGCTTTTATTAATAAATATGTACAACATACCCAAAAATGATTAAAATCGGCTAATTTTTCGAATGTCCAGTTACTTATGAAAGACCCTGTATAACACATCGGATTTTGTATAAAGTATGTACATTTGGTATAAAATTGAGTATAAAGTAGTTTTAATCTTGAGAAAGCAATGGAGGAATGGCTGTTGGAACATGATCTGCTGCGTGCCAAAAGCACCACTTGTGGGCTAAGCGTGCGGTTTACGTTGCGCTAATGTAAAACGTTTTATGGATCTTGTAATTAAGTGGTCTGTAAGGCCAGGTGGGTGAGGTAGGTATTTAAAAGTTAGTTTTTTTTCTAGAGTTAATTGTAGTGAAAAGGCAAGGCAGGCAGGCAAGGGGTGCACTTGTTCCCATGCTACTGGATACACCAGAAACAAGAAAGATTAATCACCCATGAAGGAACCAAATGAAGGCAGCTGTCAGGCATAACGAGCGAGGAATGTTGTAGTATTGGGTTTCACTGGCGAGAAGTGGCAGGAGCTTCTTTAATCTCTGCTGCTTACATAGCTCATTATGTATGTACGTACGTGAAAGTTTCATTGCGGATTTCCTTATCAGGCAATCACCTGCTCAAACAGCTCCTCACAGGAACCAGTGTGTTTAGTGCCAAGATATCCAAACATATTAGAACAGGATCAAATGAGTTATAGCTTGCACTCAGCAGGTCGCGGGTTCAGGTCCCCGTTACTTGGCAATCAGCTTTGTTTCCCCTCAATAATAGGGTTACCAGACTTGAGGAAATTCGCGCACATGACCTACATTTTAACCATTTGTCCGGCGTCCGGGGGACTTTTGAAAAGTCTGTAATGTCTATTTTCAGAAACAAGCTGTAATCATTAGAAAATGAACTGGAAACTGGGAAAATAGTAATGAATAATTGGTTACTAGCCGCAACTGCACTCGCTATGGCAACATGGCTGCACCGATTACAGTCAAAAGCATACTCATGCATCAGTAACATTGGACGAGAGATTCATAACTAGCAACTCTGCCAATGGGCGGATAGGCTCAGTTCAGTGCAATGGTTATCCGTGCAAAAGTATTTTAAAGAAATAAAACTACTCTGTTTAAATTTGGTTTGATCAGACAGTTAATTCTAATTCTTTCCTTTTTTATTTACAATAATATCTGTAATGTCTGGAGCAAGGGATCGGCTGAGAGTATTTTTTAAATTACATTCCGAAACACTCGCACACAGTCTAGTTTCGCATAATTCAAAGCAAAAAAGCCTTTCACATATACATGTGGAACCAGATATAGAAATAACCTTTGCTGCTTTTTTATAGAAAATTCTTCCTTCGACAACTTCTGGTAAAACGAGCAAACATATTTTATACTAAAATGTGTCTTTTTAATGATCATCGTTTCGCAAATCTATCAATTCGAAACGCAGATCAGGAGGCCGGCCTTCAGCCGCTATTGAATAGTGCTTATTAAGTATCGGCTGCAGATCAGTAGCATCTATAAGGAAAACAAAATATATTTTTAATTAATACAAATAATTGTAATTTATGGAATTGCTTCGATGTACCTAAAAGCCACATGTTTTCATGAACAGGTATTGTTGACTAGCGTTTCTTAATTAATGTTAGGCTTATAAACCGACAATCAACACACCCTTCCTCGTTACCTCGCTCCAAAGCGTGCGATTTGGGCCGAGCTTAACCGAGTCGTCACGATGCACGGTGCAAGGAAGCTCTGCACTTTGGATTGTACCCCGTGCGACTTGAAGCTTTGAGAGACCCTGACCTGGGCAGTTGTAATAATGACACTGGCTGGATTGGAAGCCAATACCTTCGGGCCTCTCACTGGCTACGTCAGTAATGGTATTGTCAACATTGGATTCTTCTGGAGCTTACTACGCTGGTATTTGTAGCCAAAGGTCCTGGGGCAAGCGATTGCCGATCCTGGCGAAATGAAAAGTGAACAGAGAACTGCATCTAGAACACATCAGAGATGATTAAATAATTCCTGAACCTAGCACGGATCAACTCCTTACTACTGAGAACGCCCAAGCTCCTGGTGTAACTATTCGTTCCGGAAGAGCCGGAGCATGTGTGCAGAAATTTAGTTTGAAACTACTGCATCCTCTGGATTTTGTTGCAGGTTGCACCGCCCCTCACAGGAGTATTTGGGCATAGTGCATATGAGAAAGCACAAGGAACGGTGGCACTGTGGAAATATTTGTGAATAAAAGCATGAGTTTACTGTTGATATGGGACTTCCAGGTAGGGCTAGAGTCACACGACCCGCTACATCACGACGGACACAACTTGCAATTTAATAAAAGATAGAATCAAACTTTTTCATCAGTGCCATTGCCGGATGAATTAGGGACCTGAAGTAGTACTAAATAAGTCGCCATTGCGGTGTATCATCTCAAATGTGATTGAGACCTCCTTGTGGTTTAGCGAAAAAAGTGTCCCTCGGTTGGGGAATGTATTCTCGTACCAGCATATTGCTATGGTCGCTCACTTGATTAGACCAACCGGATGACCTGTTCAAATCCCAGCTATGACATTGAAATTTTCAGTTCGATTCCCGGATACACACGCCATTGTGTGAAAAACACAATTGTCTAACCCCGCAGCGCAACAGCCCTTTCCGGGTCAAGGCGTACCGCCCGGCCGCTGCGACCCCCACCTCTGCCCTCCACAGGCGTCATGAACGGGGTGCAGTTCTAGAAGGTGGTACGTGGTTAGTGCCATATATGCGGTCTTCGCAATCAGGGCACGCTACTTATCAATCACATAGCTGCTCAAATGTCTCCTCAGAGACCTAACAAGGCTGAGTGTACCCTGGACCAGGTCTCCCAATGGGAGAAAATCTCCACGCGAGTACCGGAAATCGAACCCGGTGCAGTAGTTCTACCACCATGCCAAGGAGACGACCAAGAACAATAGTTATTATTTGAATTTAGTATTTCGGCCTGTGAAATCCTTGTTGGCAAAGTTATCTCATCTCAACGAGCTTATGAGCGCCCCTCCTGCACATTTTATTGTTTGTTGACGCCATAGAATAGAAGTTTTAAGTGTATTTTTACAGCCTCAAAATAAAATGGTGTAACATAAGAACGCCAGCAGAGAATCCTGGGGGTTCTGAGGTACCCGCAGGTTGCTGGAGGACCTTGAAGGACCCGGTCAGTGGATGCCCGCATCATCGGGTTGACCATCGCGAAATTTGAGGTTGTTTATCATTTGTGCAAGGAAACGCCCAGTAATGCTGTCAGTTAGAAAGTGTGTTACAATAATTATATGAATGCCAAGTTGATCGTCATTTGGAGGTAGTTAAAGTAGGAGGAATCCACTCTAATCGTTTTGCGATAGTCATTTTAGAAAGGATATTTAATTATAATGTTCAAGGACGCTCTTTTTAAGCGTTTCAGAAAACTAATTTTATTTTAAATATTTACATTACATATATTTAGGTAACTTTTGTAACAAAGTGCAAGTTTGTGTGAATATGTCCTATCTACACATAGTAAATCTAGCATAAACTTTGAGTTTGCTACATTTCTTTGGCCCAAGGAATTACTAATAATATATAGAAGTTTTGCATACATTAGAACACGTAACGCTTTTAAAAATAAAGTTGATTTTAGAAGTCTAAAGATAAGGCTTTCTGAGTCAAAAGTTATAGATTGAACATAAAGTCCATCAAACATAAAGTGGGTCCTCTTGTCCTTAGGGCGCTGATGACCTAGTAGTTAAGCGCCCTTAACCCTAAACCTTTGCCCTAACTTCTATGTGTAATCGTGTTTCAAAGCGAATTTTATTGCTTCGTGAAATAGAGTATTTTACGTTACTTTGTGTGTGTGTGTGTGTGTGTGTGTGTGTGTGTGTGTGTGTGTGTGTGTGTGTGTGTGTGTGTGTGTGTGTGAGAGAGAGAGAGAGAGAGAGAGAGAGAGAACTAAACACGAAAAGTGTGATAATTGCCAAACTTGCTACAAGTATGGTAAGTTCAGCATCACGAAGATTTTCAACAAAATCCTCCCACCCCAAACTACTGCTTACATGAAATATTTTTGAAAATCCTGAGTTTCTTAAAAATGCTTGTAACTGTTTTAATTAAAATACCATATCGTCAAGATATTTTCATGACAAATGAATTATGTATCTTAAATATTCTGGAAATAGTTTCTGACGTGATGTTCATTCTGAATGACTTGCATAACTGGTAAAGCCTAAAAGTGAGACAAAATCTATATAGGTACTAAAATATGTAAATACATGTTTTGGAGTTTCGTTTCACACTAGCCGTGCATAGTATACTTTGATTCTTTGATAGCTTTCCGTGGCATTAACCTTTTCCTTTGTTATTGCTTTAAATTTTCAAACATACATTTTTCAAGAGTTGAGTGAATGGTTTTTCTCGTAATCAGGCGAAGAGCGTGGAGCTTGAGAGGTATCATGTTATATAGCGATCCGTTTTTACTTTCTCTGCTTTTTATTTACAATAAATAGGACAGTATTGGATTCGTCCCAAAAATTCGATATCGACATTTCCCCGGAAATACACATTTGGAGATCCCCGAATCTAAAAAAACATATTTAGAAAAAGACGTGTGAGAGAGAGAGAGAGAGAGAGAGAGGGGGGGGGGGAGACAGAGAGAAAGAGAGAGCAGAATAACTTAAAAACCAAGTCAGTTAAATACTATACTTCAGAAATTCCCCCAGTCCAGACTACCCTCAATGCGGAATTTTTTTTCGAAAATTTTCATGTTCGCAAAATGGCTTTAACGCTTTTTATTAAAAAGCCGTCATGACCAAATCTTACCACACAAAAAATGAAGATCTGTTTAAAACACACAATTTATGTCTTAAGGCCTTTTTTATTGGAGTGAATTAATTCCTTATTGTCTTAATTTTCCTAGTTTTCCAATGGTTATACGTTTTTCAAATGGGAAGTTATTACTTTTTTATTTCTTAGTCATGCAAAAAGAACAGAATTTTAGGGACCAGCTTTAAAAGATTTGACTATTGCTCAAAACCTACTGGATTATTATATTCCCTACAAGAAAACTAGCAATAACACAATTTCTGCAAATGTTTATCTCGATTAACACGAAGAAGAAAGAGGGAAAAGTTTGTAAGAATAGTTTGTACGAGAGTAGAGAAAGTCGTGTGAATGCAACATCAGATTATTTTTTAAAAATTTGACGCTCCAGACTTCTATGATATTTCCTTCTTATACCCTCAGCGAAATATGTATTAAGAAATTAATGTTAACGTAAAACGTGAGATTTTTGGGAAAGTGTGCTGCCGGAGGAATTTGATGAGATTAGTTGCAGTAGGGAGGGAGGGAGGGTGGCAAATAATTATCAGGTAGAGAGGGTGAATGACGAGAGTAAGAAAGCTGTCCTGCACAGTGGCAGTTTAGCCAAGCATTAACCAAGTTGTTCCAACTCCTTGCCCAATTATCCTGTGCCGGACACTTTGAATCGGCTACGTCTTTGGTGCTGACAGAATGTCCCGGACAAGACCAGACTCTTGCTGTCCATGGCAAAAGTTCCTCCACTATCTCGCCCATTGTGTCTCCCCTTTGCTTCGACAGAACTTATGCAACACTTCGCTCCTCATAACTTGCCTATCTGTTTATACATAAGTCAAGAGCGAGTTCCTCTCAAGCTATAGACCCTCGACACAAAATACACGTTTTGAGTTCCTTGTATAGGAAAAAAGCATATTTAGAAATTGGTCTACATATATGCATGTGTCTGTTGAGATGTTTAAATGAAACAGAACGTCGGAGAAATACCGAACTGGGATTTATTTTGACTTCCGAGGGTGGGCCACGAAGATTTTCAGCCCCAAACCACCTTTTATGGGAAATGTTTCTTTTATTTTAGTTTTTCTCCCCAAAATGGCTCTAATGGTTTGTATAAAACTACCGTCTATATTTAGTGTATTTACATAAGTGATATCTGTTTGCGTAAGTCTTCGTTCGAATTAATTTTGTATGACTGGTAAACCGTAAGACATAAACAAAAGTGTATCTCACAAAAAAAGTTACGTATCTTGTTAAAGCCACGGTTTATGTGTAATAAATGTGTTATGCCATTAATAATTTTGAAGATATTCGTTGTTGGTTTGCGTTTTGAAATGTTTCTAGGACGTATAATAAGTAGGGAAGTATTGCATTCCAAAAATTCGAGATCGATATTTTACCGGAAATACGTGTTTTGGGTCCCCCGAATCCAAAAGAAAAAACGCGTATGAGAGAAAGAGAGCAGCTTAACTCAAAAACCAAAAGTCGACTAAATACTACACTTCATGTTCAAGTCCAGCATCTTCCAAACATGCGACACGAAGATTTTTAAGAAAATCCCTCCCACCCAAGGCTACACTACATGAAACATTTTTCGAAAAATTAATTTTCTGTAAAAAGGGTTAACGATTTTGATTAAAATGCCATGTATTTAAGATATTTTGATGACAAATGAAATTAATTTGTGGCAATGTCCTCAGAAGTCCCCTTCATTCTGTAACTGATAAATCGCAAGAAATAAACAAAATCTTACTACCCCAAAAAATGTAGACCTTGTTAAAACACAATTTATGTCAATTTTTGTTGAGTGAATCCATTTAGGGGTATTCATTGTTATTTGTTTAACATCAACAAAACATACTTTTCACAAAAGGAATACGTTACCTATTTTGTTGTTTTTTCTTTTTTCCATTCCTTGGTTATACAAAGGGAAAGTAATTTCAAAGGCATCACGTAGCGACCACTCCACAGCTGCTGTTACCCCATATTTCCCTTGCCTTTACAATAAAATAGGCAATAAAATAATTTTTGCAAGTGTTTTTTCAAAACATTAGTGCTGAAATACTCAAATTCACCATGGCAGCGAATACGGAAATCATTGCTTGTAAACTATATACAGAGCGAGTAGAAAGATAAAGTGTGATCACTCCACTGCTCTTCCATATTGTCGCCCAGCGCATTATTGTCGGCGCTACCGCAAAGGAGTCGAAGGAAAGAGACAGAGAATGGCCGCATTGTTGGGCGCTTGCCGAAAGAGAGAAAGTGATAGAGGCTTCTAGAACTGTCTGCTTTGTATTTCACCGCAAAATAACTGAGCTTTCCCGAAGTATCCAGAATAGTGCTTGGGAGATATAAATAGCGGTAAAGTGTGAGAAGGGACAGTTCTTTGTGTTACGAATTCGGAGCCGTGCTGTTGGAGAATCGGAAAAGACTTTCTTGTTGTTGCAACGAGCGTACAAAGTTACTGTTTACGGAAATAAAAGTGTTTCTTTATCTCGACTACATCTGTCTACTTTACTTCACACCCACAACCAAAGTTACACTGGTGTCAGAAGTGGGATTCGTCGAATTGCTTCTAGTTTCATTACATCGTCAGAAGTTGCAACGTTAGAACCAAGATGGAGGGAGATTCGGAAACCAGGATGATAGCAATGATGAAAGAATTATTCGCCGAAATGAAGACGGCAAACGACAACCTCACTGCCAAAATGGAAACGTCAAACCACAACCTCGCTGCCAAAATGGAAACGACAAACAACAACCTCGCTGCCGAGCTGAAAGAAGAAATGAAGACGGCAAACGACAACCTCGCTGCTGAACTGAAAGACATGAAGACGACAAACGACAACCTCTCTACAGAAATGAAGACGGCAAACGACAACCTCGCTGCCGAGCTGAAAGAGATGAAGACGGAGCTATCGGCGAAAATTGACGAGCAACTGGCTGGCGTGAGGAAGGATGTGAAAGAGCTCGGTGGAAAGATGGAAGACCTCGGCCAACGCGTTGACGCCCTGGAGAATGTCGGGGAACGGCTTAGCGTTCTCGAAGACAGGGTCGACGGTAGCGCCAAGGAGCTAAATGCAATGGTGGAAGGGATGCTTAGTGAAAAGCTGAAGAACTACAAGGCCGAGGCTCCAGCACGCGACACAACATCGACGCGCGTCAAACCACCGAAGTACGATGGCACGTCAACGTTTGAGGTCTTCCGCCGTCAATTCGACACAGTGGCTAAGCACAACAAATGGTCGCCAGAAGAAGAGGCCGCGCAGCTGATAGCCAGCCTCCAGGGACGAGCCGCAGAGGTCCTGAACGCAGTTCAGACAGCGGCGGCGCCCAAGGACATCTGGGAGGCCCTGGAGAACCGATTCGGAAACCACCGCTTAGCCGCAGCCTACCGCAGCCAACTGAAATCTAGGATGCAACTGCCAGTGGAGACGCTGCAGGAGTTCGCCCTGGCAATCGAACAGCTGGCCAGCAAAGCCTTGGTGGACCTCCCCTCCGAATTCGTATCCCGAGAAGCCGCCTATACCTTCGTCGACGGGGTACGCGATGCCGAGATACGTCAACGCCTGATGCTCGGCGACTACAAGACCATCCACGAGGCACTAACGGCCGCATTAAGGATGGAAGCGGCCAAGGTGACGGCTACCCCGACCTCGAAGACAAGGAGTGTCCGCTACGATGAAGACCGCAGACCAGTCCAGGGACGCCGACGAAGACCAGGTGGCGTGTGTTGGGAGTGTGGCCAGCCGGGACACCTGATGAGAGACTGCCGGCACCAAGAAGAGCAGCCGGAAAACGAGTAATGACCGGCGTGGCGAGGGGCACGTCGGCGCTGTCACCATCATCCCCTCGAGTGACACTGCGCGCCGTCAGCCGACGGATGGATGACAGCCTCATCGCGGACGGTTGGGTGAGAGGGAAGCCGTGCCGCGTGCTTGTTGACACTGGAGCAGCCGTGACTGTCGTCAGACCTGACGTAGCCAGGGGCTTGCCGTCGAGAAAACCGAGCCGACCGTACCAACTAGTGACGGCATCGGGTGACACCTTGCCTGTGGAGAGGGAGGCCCTGCTGCAGTTGACATTGGGGCGAAGTGTCTTGCGTTTGTGGGTGTTCGTCGCGGAGGTGGCTGAGGAGGTGATACTGGGACTGGATGCCCTCAGGAGCCACGAGGCGACGGTCGACATCGGCAAGAAGGTTCTGCGGCTTAAGGGAGAGGAAGTAATGCTCCGGCACCCCGAAGAACGCCTTGGAATCTGCAGGGTCATTCTCAGGGAAGACGTAGTTGTCCCCGCGAGAAGCGAGATGGTAGTGACGGCGCGACTGGAAGGCCAGCGCAAGAAGAACATGCTTCTGGACCGGAAGACGCATGTGCACGGGCTCTGTGTAGCCGGGACATTGTTGCCGTGCCGAGAGGAGGTGCCGGTGAGACTGCTCAACCCAACAGACACCGATCACGACGTCCAGGCTGGGACGGAGTTGGGGAGGTGCGAGCCCGTGGTCAGCGTAACACCAATAGACAAGACCCAGGAGCCGGTGCCGACGCAACACCTGGGGCCCCGGCTGGAAGAATTACTGGAGAGGGCGGCCGACCACCTGACCGCTGAACAGAGAGAGAAGGTCCAACAACTGCTGAGACGATATCAGCGCGTCTTCAGCCAAGGCAGCAGCGATTACGGCCGCACGGACCGAGTGCTTCACCACATCGACACCGGAGACGCCCGGCCTATTCGGCAACCACCTAGGCGCGTTCCGTTGGCTAAACAAGCGGCGGTACGAGACATGCTGGAGGACATGAGAACCAAGGGAGTGATCGAAGAGTCTGACAGTCCTTGGTGTTCCCCTGTAGTTCTGGTGAAGAAGAAGAATGGCGAGCTACGCTTCTGCGTAGATTACAGGAAGCTGAACGCTGTCACCAGGAAGGACTGCTTCCCCTTACCCCGGATTGACGACACCCTGGACACGCTTGCTGGTGCGCAGTGGTTCTCAACCCTGGACTTGAAATCGGGTTACTGGCAGGTGGCTCTAGACCCGAGAGACAAGGAGAAGACCGCATTCTCGACAGGCCAAGGGCTTTGGCAGTTCACAGTTATGCCCTTTGGTCTCTGCAACGCACCAGCTACCTTCCAACGCCTCATGGAGTCAGTAATGAGAGGATTGACTTATGACGCCTGCCTGTTATACCTGGACGACATCATCGTCGGCAAGACATTCGAAGACCATCTTGACAAACTGAGCAAGGTGCTGCAGAGACTGCAGGCGACCGGCTTGAAGCTGAACGCCAAGAAGTGCCAGCTCTTCCGCAGGGAAGTCAACTACTTGGGCCACATAGTCTCACCAACCGGAGTGGCCACGGATCCGGAGAAGACACAGGCCGTGAGAGATTGGCCTCGCCCAAAGGATAGGCGAGAACTGCGCAGTTTCCTTGGATTGTGCAGTTATTACCGCCGCTTCATAAAGGGTTTCTCCAGCATCGCCAAACCCCTCACTCGCTTGACGGAAGAACATCGACCTTATGTGTGGACGGAGGACGCCGAAGGCGCTTTCCGGCAGCTCAAGAGGACGCTCTGCAGTGCTCCTATTTTGGGATTCCCACAACCAGGCGATGCCTTCATTGTGGACACCGACGCCAGCGACCATTGCATTGGAGGCGTCCTATCCCAAGTCCAGAACGGCCACGAGCGGGTGATAGCCTACTACAGCAAGACGTTGTCCAAGGCAGAGAAGAACTACTGTGTCACCCGACGAGAGCTACTGGCGGTAGTGAAGACCTTGGAGCACTTCCACAAGTACCTGTACGGTCAGCCATTCCACCTGAGGACAGACCACTCCGCCCTAACCTGGCTACTTAGGTTTAGAAATCTGGAGGGCCAGACAGCCCGTTGGGTCCAAAGGTTGCAGGAGTACGACTTCACCTCCGAACATCGCAGAGGGAAGAGCCACGGCAACGCAGACGCCATGTCCCGAAGACCCTGCCTAGAAGAGTGCGGCCAATGCGCAAGAGTGGAAGAGAAGGAGCGTACCGCAGCTGTCAGAGTGGTCACGGCAGTGCCTGCGGACGGATGGGATAGCGCGGGCCTGAGGAGGGAGCAGCTGGCGGACGCCGACTTGGGGCCACTCTTGAGAGAAGTGCAGGCAGGGACGAGACCAACCTGGGAGGACATCGCACCCAGAAGCGCTACATACAAGTCGTACTGGGCCCAATGGGACTCGTTGAAGACCAAAGAGGGCGTGCTGTTCCGGGTATGGGAATCACCTGATGGGAAGACCCAGAAAGAGCAGTTGGTACTTCCCCGAAGTAGGGTCCCGGAAGTCTTGGAGGAAGTGCACGCCGGTACCTCGGGTGGACACCTAGGAGCAAACCGGACGATCGACAAACTCCGACAGCGCTACTACTGGCTGAGGCTCCGAGCAGACGCTGAAAACTGGTGCCGTCAATGTCACGTGTGCGCGGCGAGTCGCGGCCCCCAGACTAGGAGCCGGGGTCGCATGCAGCAGTACAACGTCGGAGCGCCCTTCGAACGCATCGCCGTCGACATAGCTGGACCATTCCCAGTGTCCGATCGAGGCAACAAGTACCTGATGGTAGCTGTGGACTACTTCACCAAGTGGCCGGAGGTGTATGCCATCCCGAACCAAGAGGCGAAGACAATTACATACTGCCTCGTGGAACAGCTGTTTTGCCGTTTTGGGGTCCCGTTAGAGCTCCACAGCGACCAGGGCACCAATTTTGAGTCGCACCTAATGAAGGAGGCATTGGAAAGACTTGGGGTGAACAAGACCCGCACAACACCCCTACATCCACAGTCGGACGGCATGGTCGAGAGATACATTAAGACCCTAGAGGAGCACCTGAGGAAGGTCGTGGCCAGCCATCAGAGAGACTGGGACCTCAAGGTACCACTGTTCTTGCTGGCCTACCGTTCGTCGACACACGACACTACCGGGATGACACCAGCAAGCCTAATGTTCGGCCGAGAGCTACGCCTCCCTTGTGACCTGGCTTTTGGGAGCCCCCCGGAAGCGAAACGGCCGGCAACCGAGTATGTGGAGAGTCTAGTAGACCATCTCCACGTCATGCACGAGATGGCTCGTCAGAACATCCAGATGGCGAGCGACCGCATGAAGACCCGGTACGACAGGCAAGTCAACAGCCGAGGATTCCAGCAAGGTGACATGGTCTGGTTGTACCGCCCTACACGGACCAAGGGACGCTGCCCAAAACTTCAACAACCGTGGCAAGGACCGTACCGAGTAGTAAAGAGGATTAACGACGTAGTCTACCGCATCCAGAAGGTGCCCCGAGGGAAGATGTTAGTGGTACACCTGGATCGTCTGGCCCGTTACGATGGTGCTGTTCGGGACGACCAGCCTTGAGGAGGGAGCAGTGTCGCCCAGCGCATTATTGTCGGCGCTACCGCAAAGGAGTCGAAGGAAAGAGACAGAGAATGGCCGCATTGTTGGGCGCTTGCCGAAAGAGAGAAAGTGATAGAGGCTTCTAGAACTGTCTGCTTTGTATTTCACCGCAAAATAACTGAGCTTTCCCGAAGTATCCAGAATAGTGCTTGGGAGATATAAATAGCGGTAAAGTGTGAGAAGGGACAGTTCTTTGTGTTGCGAATTCGGAGCCGTGCTGTTGGAGAATCGGAAAAGACTTTCTTGTTGTTGCAACGAGCGTACAAAGTTACTGTTTACGGAAATAAAAGTGTTTCTTTATCTCGACTACATCTGTCTACTTCACTTCACACCCACAACCAAAGTTACAATATGATTATACAAGAGCTACCTGGCGCCTCCGTCAGGTGGCAGCAAAGGCGTTAGTGTGGCTATTTACAGCGCGTTTTGCTGGACATTGCATTGGAGTACTGTGTTTGTTACAGTGCGATGAATTGTGGTTAATTTTTATGAAACTGAATTTATAGAAATAATCCACATGCGTATGTGTTTCGTGCTTGGTTGTAGATCTCGATATGACAAATCTAAAGGTAAACATTTCTTTACACCTTCAAACGATAAACCACTGTTTTCTAAATGGGAGAGGGCCATACCAAGAAAGGAAAAATACCTTTCATCTAATAGTTATGTGTGATTTACATTTTTCAGAAGAACTTTTCATAAAGGTACACAAGTTTGTAGTTTTTGGAGAAAATGTAGAGATTGCAAGGCAAAGGTGGAAGTTAATGCCTCATTCAGTTCTACATCTTTTTCCTAATCTTCCTAAATACTTATCACGGCCAATAGATACCCGTAAACCTCCTTCACAGTGACTATCAAAGAGGGTTGGAAAATATACCAATTTAGAAGACAGTGGGAATCATGCAGAAGGCTTTCAAAATACGACTGTTAATTTTCCCCTCACAGGGGATACCAGTAGTCATTTTAATAATAAAGTAGGCCTATTAAAGAAAAGGTTAAAGCAACAACAGCGCAATATAATTAGAACAAAATGCCAATTAAAAGTAGCCAATGCCAAGATTCAAGTACTTGAAAGGAAAGTAAATGGAAGTAGTAGCAATATCGATGAATCTGATAGAACAAAATGCCTAAGTAAAAAACAAAAATTGTTGTTGATACAATTTTGAAAAGATCAAAGGTATAAGATATGATGAAGAATTTCTTTTAGATAGCCTGCTTTTAAAAATTAAGTCACCCAAAGGATACAGACATTGTTTAAATCATAATCTTCTTCCAAGAGAGAAAAATTAAGGGCCAAATTGTGATTGAGGAACCTGATATACCAGAATGGGAAAACAATGTACCCGAAATTGCTCGGAAAAATATGGCTAAAGAATGTCTGGTATATCACTTGAGTGGATATATAGTACACAACTGTTCAAAGATAACAGATTGTAAAGCATGTGTTAATTTACTCCATGGCAAGTGTGCAGACTTCCCCTCCATATAATTTTTAACTACAATTCAAGACCACAAAACTGGTAGAGACAATGTACAACTTACCCCTCTAAATCTGTATATAGTGTTCTTTCGCAAACAGAGAGGGTTTTAACAGATAGACTTTCAAATGAAAGTAACTTGTGGGGCGATATATTTTTCGTTTGTTGTGACAGTGTTAACCAAATTAATGTTGCTTCTGGAATTGGGTGTTATGAGGAACATTTACTAGATCTTGTCCCCAAACTAATTCTGCATTACCTGAAGTGTCGCTTCTTTTTCCGCACCATGGAAATAAGAAAGGAATTACAATTATCAAAGCCTACAAAATCATCTCGGAAATTGTCGAAAGTTACTAACAGCTGATTCCCACATTAATGAGTACATTCTTATCTGTCGAACAAAATAAAAGTAGCTTGTACTATTCTTGCAGCAAAGTTAACTCTTCATTCATAGGGAATTATATTTTACTTTATTCCTCTAATGCCATTTTGCATTCTAGTGGTAACATTATCATCTTGGAATTCTGTGAATGGCTGTCAGAATGTTCATGCGTGAGTTAGGCATTGTTAAACAACACTATTCTTCTCCGTTGCTACTTTTCCAGTGAATCTCCTGCTAAACGCTAGTGTTTGTATTAGCATTGTACCGCACTAGCAGTTGCGCTGCCATCTGTGCGGCGGAACACATGAACTACAGCAGTGATCACACTTCTCCTTCTATTCGCTCTGCTATATATATACACCGTATTTTATCGCGTAATCCCCCCCTTTTTCCTCGAAAAATTTGCTTGAAAACACTGGGAGGGAATTATGCGAGTGGTGCTTCTAGGAATTCAGAAAGGAAGGGAAACCATGTAGTATTATGTAAAAGTTATATAGGTATACAGTAATTTGTGAATGAACTGGATAAATACCTACCACGATTTCATTGGGCCTACAATGTATTGTTTCATTGTTTCTTTTCTCTGACTATTCTGTGGTCTCACTTTCGTCGCTACCATCACTATTTTCGTTTATATCTGGCTCAGATAACACATTTTCATGTTCACTATTCCATAATATGTCGTCAGAACCATTAATGGCACAAGAAATACCAGTTTTTTAAAACTCTTAACAATATGACGACTTGTAATGAACTGACTTAGAAACACGTCTCACATTTCAATTTTACGATACGTTGTGACAATGGCAATACGAGTATATTTGTGGCAAGCACTGCGTCCATTGTTGTCCGTGACAAGCGCCGCTGCGTCGATTGTTGTCCATTATCAAGGCCACTCCAATAAGAACGAAACAGGAGGGGGAATTATGCGATGTTTAATAGGTAAATAATTTTTAGTGATGAAAAAATCATAGGGGAGGGAAATATGCGAAGGGGGGGGGGGGCTTATGCGACAAAATACGGTATATACCGTTTCATTTTACTTCATCGATGAAAAGAAATTCACGGAGTTAAAGAAATGTAAACACAATTTAATCTCACCACCTTACCATAAGCGTTGTGGCGGAGTGGACAGTCGGATTCGCAGAATAACTTGTGTAAAACCAAAAAACAGATTAGTCAATCAATCGGTAGCTGTTTGGAACATGGAATTAATTCTGTGTTATTGGCTGGGGATTTCCAGAAAGGAGCTACAGGAATTACACAAGTGTGTTTGACAATGGCGCAGTATCGTTACTGTTTACAGGAAGAATCCTCATCTCTTTAAACCATTTCCAAAAGTGGCTTCGGTTAGAGATAACAGATACGACGACTAACTCGGATATAGAATATCTTTAATTTGCAGTTAGATTTCACACTAAAAGTTACATTCGATAAAATTCTACAAATTGTATTTTCAAATTGGATATTTTAAAATAAATGCTTGATTGTTAAAAAAAAGTAGATACAGGAAAAAGTTTTTTTTTTAAATAGTTTGTACAAGAGTAGACAAAGTCATATGAGTGCAACACATCAGGTTTTTATCTGTGAGCCATGCAAAGAGAGTAGATTTTCAAGGCGAACAATTCTTCAGTGATTTCACTATCTTTAAAAATCTACTGTATTCCATTCCTGTTGCACCTACAGAAAATTAGCAATCTAACTTTTGCAAATGTTCATCTCGATTAACATGAAGTAGATAGAGGAATAAGTGTATGTAAGAATAGTTTGTACACGAATGAAGAAACTCATGTGACTGCAACACGTCAGATTTTTGAAGTGCAAATGTTTCCCCCGATGTAATGGAAGAGTATGGCATTTCAAAGCCAGCATTTAGCACCCCACTTTTTATAGATTTGACTGTCGTTTCAGCCTTCAAGATCACTCTTATACTTTTGAAATGTGTAACAGAATTAATGCTGCAGATATTTATCTCGATTAAAATGAAGCTGCAGAAAAACAAGCTTTTGTAAGAAGAGATGTTAAAGAAAGCATGATGAATATAAGTTTTTTAATAAAGAATTTAAGTTATAGATGTGTAAGTAAACTTGGTGATTTTTACAGAATGTGTTGTAACGAACATATTGCACGAAAATAAAGCCAGAAACCTGAATTTCAATGTCTTAAACTCAGTATACATAATATAACTTCATTCTTAAGAGTGAGTGAGTAGGGTTTAAGGGCTCGTCGACAGCTAGGCCATTAGGCCCCCAAGTCAAAAAGATAAAAAAACAGGGAAAACTCACCACCGCTTAACTAATTCTTAAGATAATTATGAAAATATATTTTCATTACCATACGTTGGCAGTGGCTTACCTTTCCCTTCCAACTAACCGCAACTGCAGAACATCAGGGCCGAGAGGCTGCATTATGGAAACATACTTCGGCCGCCACCGAATCTAATAAAAGTGTGAAAAATGACATAAGAGTTACTACAAATCTGATATGTTACATTACATGACTCTCTACATATTATTGTTTATTTCTTTGGAGCTTTAAACTATTCTTACCCAAGTTTATTAGTTTCTCTACTTTGTATAAGCAGGGAAAGTAATGTAATCCACCCCAGAATTCTATGCCAAGATTTGATGAGCCCTTTGTGTGGCCCCCTTAACCTCCATCCCCCCAAAAAAAAGTTTTATAAAAAGGCGCGCGTGCGTATGCATAATTGCATATGCATCTCCATCCATCCATCCATCCATCCATCCATCCATCCATCCATCCATCCATCCATCCATCCATCCACCCATCTTCTCTCTCTCTCTCTCTCTCTCTCTCTCTCTCTCTCTCTTTGTGTGAAAACAGTTTAACTCAAAACTGAAAAATCCGATTAATACCAAGACGTCCAAGTTAACGATTTTGATTAAATTGCAGCAAGTTTCAGGTATTTTCGTCACAAATGAATTGTGCATATCTTGAATTTTCTGGCAACAGTCTCTGAAGTATTAATACACAAAAAATTTAGATCTCATTAAAGCACACAATTTGTGTCAATTTTTAATTTTTTTTCCTTTCCCTCTTGTTTCTTTCTTTCCTTTTTTCATTTGTGGTGTCAATCATTTCAGAAGTATTTTTAGTTATTGACGTTTTTGAATTGTCAAAACTTATGATTTTCTAAAATGAAAAGTTATTACTTCTCTCTCTCTCTCTCTCTCTCTCTCTCTCTCTCTCTCTCTTGGTCATGCAAAGGGAACCTCATTGCAAAACCATCACATGACGACCAGGTCTTAATAATTTGACAATACATAACTTAAAGCTACTGTATTCCCTAATCCCCATGCAACTACAACCAAGAATGAAGACAATTTCTGTAAATGTTTATTCCATATGACTTGAAGAAGATGGACAATAAGCGTTTGTAAGAATAATTTCTAGGAGAGTGAGTAGAAGTCATTAATTTCTGCCCCCTATCTGCTTGTAGGTAGTCAGAATAAAGATTTGCAGATAACATGGTGTCATCGGACATTTATTTGTAGACAAAAGAGATAGAGGAAACCAAATCAATAGTTTAAAACGGCTTTTAAATGTCTCGACTCCATCCATTCCTTTTCTAGTATAAAGTTAAAACGCAACAGCTTTCAAAAATTTAAAGTATAGAAGCTGTGTCACCGGCATTGTTTAATATATACATAGACGCAGCCATAGAAGAATTGCTAAGAGATTATACTATAGGACTAAACATAAATTATGTGCTTATAAACACTTATTTGATGGTGACCAAATTATCTTAGCGAAATCGAAAGACGACTTATAGAGGCAGGCTCTCATTTAAAAAATGTATGGATAAATATTCATAATCTAAGGATATCGCGCAATAAGACAAGAAAAAATCATGCAAGATGTAAAATTGAATTAGCAGGAAGGACTATAGAACAAGTATCTCCTTTTAATTATTCGGGTTGCAACATTACATACTTAAAAAGACATAACATTTAAAATTAATAAATTTTAGAGGATACACTTAACAATACGACGAACTCTAAAAAATAAAACATCGCAAGACACACAAATGAAATTTTACAAAAAATAGCTATTCCACGTTTAACTTATGGATATAAAAATTGGTCCTTAAATAGGAAAGAAAAAAGAAAAATAGAATCTAGCGAAATGAAGTTCTAAAGAAGTTTAGTTGGTATCAGCCTAGTGGACCACCAAAGAAGAGAACAAATACGGAAGAACCTAAATGACAGAATACAAGAAAATAAACAAAAAATGGTACTCATTATCAGAATGGAAGAAAATAGATCACCAAGATTATTCCTGAACTACCAACCAAGAGGCTAAAGAAGTGCAGAAAGACCAGTTACTAGTCGACGTCGTCCCTGAAGTCGGAACAGGCTAAATGGCCTAAACCTTGTAGTTGAAGAAGTATTAGACAAAGTTCGATACCAATAGGTATCGACGGTATGGTGTTCCATCTTTAGTTCTCTGGAATGAAGGTATAAGGAAAGAAAATGGAGCAGAAGCAGCACGCAAATAATTGGCACCACTGGGACCGGTAATATAGCCTGGAGGTGGTCCATTCCTCAGGGCACAGAAGGAAGAATGTGCAGCTGGTCGGCTGGTCAAGCTCGTAACAGCTTTATTAACCCGCTCTCGTAACTGCACCGTCCAAGGCAACATCTTTTACTAGCATTTAAACAAAATGGGATAGGTAGGTGTTATGCACATGTGGACGTTTTGTACACAAAACGAATTTAGTAAATGCACTGTTTGAGACCAGACCATCCCTCAGTTTCTTATCGTCTCGCAAGGGGTAAAGCAAAACTTGTCAACAATGACAGTTGCCATACGGGACAAGAGGCGTGGCACTGTAATGTGGACAAGCAAAGGTGGTGGGGGAGGGAAAGGGTAAGATAAACCGGGCCTCGTAAGAAAGCCACGGTTCAGTTCTCTTTAGATGTATCTCCTAATGCCTATTATGGAAAAGGTTGCAACCGTTGCTTGAGTATGCAGCATTTGCTGGGTTAAACGATTCTGTGTTATAAGAAAAGCTTTAACTTTGTCCTTAGAATCACAAACAGGTAAATCTTTACAGTAAACATAATGCAATATTATATTGACAAATATAAAACGTTTAATCCTTCTACAAATTCTCCCTATATTTATACTGGAACTAAAATTCGCATCTAAATATATTTAAACATGTTTGTCCATTACGTTATATTATAATACAGTTTCTGCTTTTGACTGAAGGGTTTTCTTCTAATACGTACGCAATAAATCGCCTTTCTTGGGTGGCATTAACATTTAATTTGCACAGTTTCTGAAATTTATCTACCTGTGCTACCAGTTTACCATAGATCAATAGTCTGGCCTCGTGTAGCTTCTGATGTGTGCGGTATGTGTGAAACAGGCAACAGTTGAGTAACGATCTGAGCCGTCCGAAATAATCAATACTTCCCTTTCGTGTTATTGATTATAAGCATGTCCAGCCAGTAGCATGAATACCGTTATCATTGGAGAAGGGTAACGAAAGGAAAATTACGAAAGCCTCGGTAAATAACGATACCCTTGTATTTTACTAAATTCATTTTCTGGACAAGGAAATGACTTAAAGAGGTAATGTCCATAGCCGCTTTAGGGATGTCGCGGGTACAAATCCCATGTACCTGCCAATGCTTTTACTGCTTTCCCTCATTTGCCACGTAAATAACCAGATTAGGTATTCAATCGACCCACCGTTCCAACAGAGCAAAGGAGGGGGGGGGGGAGGAGGTAGATTACAAGAAGGGAACTACGCAACTAAGGCAACCTGTCTGGTGTACAATGACTGTACACTGTATATTATTATTATTATTATTATTATTATTATTATTATTATTATTATTATTATTATTATTATTATTGTTATTATTATTATTATTATTATTATTATTATTGCTATTATTTATTATTATTATTATTATTATTATTATTATTATTATTATTATTATTATTATTATTATTATTATTATTATTATTATTATTATTATTATTATTATTATTATTATTATTATTATTTACAAAACAACCCACTTGGAGTCAGGATAACCATCAAATAATTGATTCAAGACCTCCTAAATTATAGTATCTTCAAAGATCCAGAACCCCTCTCCAGCCAATCAGACGCCAGCTCCTTGTAGTACTCCACTGGTACAAGTCCAGCCCACTGGCCACCCGGACCTATCACAACGTACTTCCCCTCCAGCCGCCGACATAAATACCGCAGCTCTGGTGGTGACCAGCACAGTTGGTGCTGAGATCTCCACCAGGAAACTTCGACCTCGCCGCCACTGAAGATGTCTGCCGTAGTCGCAGACGAAACGTTTGGGAAGAAGAAGGAACCCTATAGACCACGGCCCACAAGCCCGGTTAATATTATTGCATCTAGTATTGACACCGGCCGTGAAAGCCTTAGAATTTTGATGAATCGCCTCTACGGGGAGGAAACACATCCACGGATTCGGCGCCTAGAAGTGCTACGAGTAAGAAAATCACAACTACTTTGTTCACTTTGTTTTCTTTTACGTTGCCGTGATACTGGCATAATTCCTCGGTGCATACGACAAAAACGCGTCTTAACTACAGCTGCATCTCACCGTATTTACAACCGCACGGAACGAGCCCTTCTTCGGGAACGCATCCACCAAACCCGCCAAGAACTAGCCCACAACAACAAGGAACTTCTGTCGTTACATCTTCATCTCAGCCATAAGTTGGAAAAGGAACATTGGGATCACGTGGACAGAATCACGTTTGCTTCAATGGTCACTCACTACTACAGGACTACGGAAAGACACAAAAAGAAATATGAAGACTGCCTGAACTCTAGCGCAGAAAAGCAGTATCGGCACACTTCGAACAACAACAATGAAGTTTCAGCCTTCGCACAGACAAGCCGAACGGTCGTCAATTTGTCAGACCATCAACTGTCACCCGCAGAAGCTTCCGTCCTCTCAAAAGGTGGGAACTATGCCATCACACCCCATGTACTACCTATAGAGGAAATCATCTCCTGCATTGAAGCCGGTATTCGTGAATTGCCGTCAACTACAGCAGACCAAATACGCCTCGAATCTTCTAGAATTCTTCAGCGAGCTAAGCCACCTAAGAGCAATCTTTCTCTTCAAGAACGAAAAGCTCTTAAAAATCTTAACTCAAACAAGGAGATTATAGTACTGCAGGCGGACAAAGGAAACGCCACGGTGGTGATGAACCAACGTGACTACGAACACAAGGTGACTGAGCTTCTAGATCCGACCACCTACAAGAAGCTCTCCAGGGATCCAACAGGTCGCGTTCTTCGGAAAACCAATCAACTGATTAAGTCTTCGTCCATTCCACCCAGTGATCAGCTGAAACTAAAGAGGAGTGAAGCTTTACCTCCCAGACTTTATGGACTTCCGAAGATTCACAAGCCTGGCACACCCCTTAGGCCGATTGTAAGCGCCATTGGCTCACCTACGTACGCAGTTGCGAAATACCTCGAAAAGATGCTGCAACCTCACATCGGCAACACTGACACATACATAAAAGACTCCGCCCATTTCATTCAGAAACTCAAGACCATCAGCTTACAACCCAACGACTTACTTGTCAGTTTCGACATAACATCTCTGTTCACCATGGTTCCAGTCAATGAAGCCATAACACAGCTTAAGGAGATTTTTCCAGAAGACATTACGACGCTTTTCCACCACGTCCTCACGACTACGTATTTCCAGTGGAACCACGAATACTATGAACAGACAGACGGTGTAGCAATGGGAAGTCCTCTCAGTCCGGTTATTGCGAATTTTTACATGGAATTTTTCGAAGCTACTGCCTTGGATTCAGCACCGCTTAAACCTTCGTGCTGGTGGCGTTACGTGGACGACACGTTCGTCATTTGGAGTCACGGAGAATCAGCCCTGACAGAATTTCTGGATCACCTCAACAGCATCAATAAACAAATTCAATTCACCATGGAGAAGGAACAAGACGGCAAATTGCCCTTTTTGGATGTCATGGTAAACAGAAAACAGAATGGCACACTAGGCCACAAGGTGTACCGTAAACCGACCCATACAGACCGCTACCTTCACAAGAACTCCAACCACCATCCGAAACAAAAGCGTGCTATGATTAAAACTCTGGCAGACCGAGCTACACGCATTTGCGAACCACAAGTTCTACACCAGGAATTTCAACACTTAGAGTCAGCGCTCCACTCTAATGGCTACGCAAAACGAGAAATTAAGAGAGCATTGCATCCTAGTAAAGGTCCCAACATCACAGAAACAGCCGCAAACAACAGGAAGGGCAAGGCCTTTTTACCGTACATCAGTTCAGTCACAGACCGCATAGGCAAACTACTTAAACGCCACAACATTGACACCGTCTACAAGCCCACTAAACAGATTTGTAACATACTCCGTTCCGCCAAAGACCCCAGGGATCCTCTATCCACCGCAGGAGTATATAGAATACCTTGTTCGTGTGGCAAGGTATACATCGGAACCACACAACGTAGTATAAAAACCCGCATTGAAGAACACAGAAGAAATTGTCGCTTGGGTCAAACTGAAAAATCAGCAATTGCTGAACATGCCATACTCGAAGAAGGGGAACACATCATCCAATATGGTAACACAGATATTCTGGCATCTACATCCCACTACTATTCTCGCTTATTCCGTGAAGCCATTGAAATACACAAGCACAAAGATAATATCAATCGCAAAGAAGAAGGACTTAAACTCAACAGAATATGGCAAACAGCGTTAACAAAAACAAAGATCCAGAACCCCTCTCCAGCCAATCAGACGCCAGCTCCTTGTAGTACTCCACTGGTACAAGTCCAGCCCACTGGCCACCCGGACCTATCACAACGTACTTCCCCTCCAGCCGCCGACATAAATACCGCACCTCTGGTGGTGACCAGCACAGTTGGTGCTGAGATCTCCACCAGGAAACTTCGACCTCGCCGCCACTGAAGATGTCTGCCGTAGTCGCAGACGAAACGTTTGGGAAGAAGAAGGAACCCAATAGACCACGGCCCACAAGCCCGGTTAATATTATTGCATCTAGTATTGACACCGGCCGTGAAAGCCTTAGAATTTTGATGAATCGCCTCTACGGGGAGGAAACACATCCACGGATTCGGCGCCTAGAAGTGCTACGAGTAAGAAAATCACAACTACTTTGTTCACTTTGTTTTCTTTTACGTTGCCGTGATACTGGCATAATTCCTCGGTGCATACGACAAAAACGCGTCTTAACTACAGCTGCATCTCACCGTATTTACAACCGCACGGAACGAGCCCTTCTTCGGGAACGCATCCACCAAACCCGCCGAGAACTAGCCCACAACAACAAGGAACTTCTGTCGTTACATCTTCATCTCAGCCATAAGTTGGAAAAGGAACATTGGGATCACGTGGACAGAATCACGTTTGCTTCAATGGTCACTCACTACTACAGGACTACGGAAAGACACAAAAAGAAATATGAAGACTGCCTGAACTCTAGCGCAGAAAAGCAGTATCGGCACACTTCGAACAACAACAATGAAGTTTCAGCCTTCGCACAGACAAGCCGAACGGTCGTCAATTTGTCAGACCATCAACTGTCACCCGCAGAAGCTTCCGTCCTCTCAAAAGGTGGGAACTATGCCATCACACCCCATGTACTACCTATAGAGGAAATCATCTCCTGCATTGAAGCCGGTATTCGTGAATTGCCGTCAACTACAGCAGACCAAATACGCCTCGAATCTTCTAGAATTCTTCAGCGAGCTAAGCCACCTAAGAGCAATCTTTCTCTTCAAGAACGAAAAGCTCTTAAAAATCTTAACTCAAACAAGGAGATTATAGTACTGCAGGCGGACAAAGGAAACGCCACGGTGGTGATGAACCAACGTGACTACGAACACAAGGTGACTGAGCTTCTAGATCCGACCACCTACAAGAAGCTCTCCAGGGATCCAACAGGTCGCGTTCTTCGGAAAACCAATCAACTGATTAAGTCTTCGTCCATTCCACCCAGTGATCAGCTGAAACTAAAGAGGAGTGAAGCTTTACCTCCCAGACTTTATGGACTTCCGAAGATTCACAAGCCTGGCACACCCCTTAGGCCGATTGTAAGCGCCATTGGCTCACCTACGTACGCAGTTGCGAAATACCTCGAAAAGATGCTGCAACCTCACATCGGCAACACTGACACATACATAAAAGACTCCGCCCATTTCATTCAGAAACTCAAGACCATCAGCTTACAACCCAACGACTTACTTGTCAGTTTCGACATAACATCTCTGTTCACCATGGTTCCAGTCAATGAAGCCATAACACAGCTTAAGGAGATTTTTCCAGAAGACATTACGACGCTTTTCCACCACGTCCTCACGACTACGTATTTCCAGTGGAACCACGAATACTATGAACAGACAGACGGTGTAGCAATGGGAAGTCCTCTCAGTCCGGTTATTGCGAATTTTTACATGGAATTTTTCGAAGCTACTGCCTTGGATTCAGCACCGCTTAAACCTTCGTGCTGGTGGCGTTACGTGGACGACACGTTCGTCATTTGGAGTCACGGAGAATCAGCCCTGACAGAATTTCTGGATCACCTCAACAGCATCAATAAACAAATTCAATTCACCATGGAGAAGGAACAAGACGGCAAATTGCCCTTTTTGGATGTCATGGTAAACAGAAAACAGAATGGCACACTAGGCCACAAGGTGTACCGTAAACCGACCCATACAGACCGCTACCTTCACAAGAACTCCAACCACCATCCGAAACAAAAGCGTGCTATGATTAAAACTCTGGCAGACCGAGCTACACGCATTTGCGAACCACAAGTTCTACACCAGGAATTTCAACACTTAGAGTCAGCGCTCCACTCTAATGGCTACGCAAAACGAGAAATTAAGAGAGCATTGCATCCTAGTAAAGGTCCCAACATCACAGAAACAGCCGCAAACAACAGGAAGGGCAAGGCCTTTTTACCGTACATCAGTTCAGTCACAGACCGCATAGGCAAACTACTTAAACGCCACAACATTGACACCGTCTACAAGCCCACTAAACAGATTTGTAACATACTCCGTTCCGCCAAAGACCCCAGGGATCCTCTATCCACCGCAGGAGTATATAGAATACCTTGTTCGTGTGGCAAGGTATACATCGGAACCACACAACGTAGTATAAAAACCCGCATTGAAGAACACAGAAGAAATTGTCGCTTGGGTCAAACTGAAAAATCAGCAATTGCTGAACATGCCATACTCGAAGAAGGGGAACACATCATCCAATATGGTAACACAGATATTCTGGCATCTACATCCCACTACTATTCTCGCTTATTCCGTGAAGCCATTGAAATACACAAGCACAAAGATAATATCAATCGCAAAGAAGAAGGACTTAAACTCAACAGAATATGGCAAACAGCGTTAACAAAAACAAAGATCCAGAACCCCTCTCCAGCCAATCAGACGCCAGCTCCTTGTAGTACTCCACTGGTACAAGTCCAGCCCACTGGCCACCCGGACCTATCACAACGTACTTCCCCTCCAGCCGCCGACATAAATACCGCACCTCTGGTGGTGACCAGCACAGTTGGTGCTGAGATCTCCACCAGGAAACTTCGACCTCGCCGCCACTGAAGATGTCTGCCGTAGTCGCAGACGAAACGTTTGGGAAGAAGAAGGAACCCAATAGACCACGGCCCACAAGCCCGGTTAATATTATTGCATCTAGTATTGACACCGGCCGTGAAAGCCTTAGAATTTTGATGAATCGCCTCTACGGGGAGGAAACACATCCACGGATTCGGCGCCTAGAAGTGCTACGAGTAAGAAAATCACAACTACTTTGTTCACTTTGTTTTCTTTTACGTTGCCGTGATACTGGCATAATTCCTCGGTGCATACGACAAAAACGCGTCTTAACTACAGCTGCATCTCACCGTATTTACAACCGCACGGAACGAGCCCTTCTTCGGGAACGCATCCACCAAACCCGCCGAGAACTAGCCCACAACAACAAGGAACTTCTGTCGTTACATCTTCATCTCAGCCATAAGTTGGAAAAGGAACATTGGGATCACGTGGACAGAATCACGTTTGCTTCAATGGTCACTCACTACTACAGGACTACGGAAAGACACAAAAAGAAATATGAAGACTGCCTGAACTCTAGCGCAGAAAAGCAGTATCGGCACACTTCGAACAACAACAATGAAGTTTCAGCCTTCGCACAGACAAGCCGAACGGTCGTCAATTTGTCAGACCATCAACTGTCACCCGCAGAAGCTTCCGTCCTCTCAAAAGGTGGGAACTATGCCATCACACCCCATGTACTACCTATAGAGGAAATCATCTCCTGCATTGAAGCCGGTATTCGTGAATTGCCGTCAACTACAGCAGACCAAATACGCCTCGAATCTTCTAGAATTCTTCAGCGAGCTAAGCCACCTAAGAGCAATCTTTCTCTTCAAGAACGAAAAGCTCTTAAAAATCTTAACTCAAACAAGGAGATTATAGTACTGCAGGCGGACAAAGGAAACGCCACGGTGGTGATGAACCAACGTGACTACGAACACAAGGTGACTGAGCTTCTAGATCCGACCACCTACAAGAAGCTCTCCAGGGATCCAACAGGTCGCGTTCTTCGGAAAACCAATCAACTGATTAAGTCTTCGTCCATTCCACCCAGTGATCAGCTGAAACTAAAGAGGAGTGAAGCTTTACCTCCCAGACTTTATGGACTTCCGAAGATTCACAAGCCTGGCACACCCCTTAGGCCGATTGTAAGCGCCATTGGCTCACCTACGTACGCAGTTGCGAAATACCTCGAAAAGATGCTGCAACCTCACATCGGCAACACTGACACATACATAAAAGACTCCGCCCATTTCATTCAGAAACTCAAGACCATCAGCTTACAACCCAACGACTTACTTGTCAGTTTCGACATAACATCTCTGTTCACCATGGTTCCAGTCAATGAAGCCATAACACAGCTTAAGGAGATTTTTCCAGAAGACATTACGACGCTTTTCCACCACGTCCTCACGACTACGTATTTCCAGTGGAACCACGAATACTATGAACAGACAGACGGTGTAGCAATGGGAAGTCCTCTCAGTCCGGTTATTGCGAATTTTTACATGGAATTTTTCGAAGCTACTGCCTTGGATTCAGCACCGCTTAAACCTTCGTGCTGGTGGCGTTACGTGGACGACACGTTCGTCATTTGGAGTCACGGAGAATCAGCCCTGACAGAATTTCTGGATCACCTCAACAGCATCAATAAACAAATTCAATTCACCATGGAGAAGGAACAAGACGGCAAATTGCCCTTTTTGGATGTCATGGTAAACAGAAAACAGAATGGCACACTAGGCCACAAGGTGTACCGTAAACCGACCCATACAGACCGCTACCTTCACAAGAACTCCAACCACCATCCGAAACAAAAGCGTGCTATGATTAAAACTCTGGCAGACCGAGCTACACGCATTTGCGAACCACAAGTTCTACACCAGGAATTTCAACACTTAGAGTCAGCGCTCCACTCTAATGGCTACGCAAAACGAGAAATTAAGAGAGCATTGCATCCTAGTAAAGGTCCCAACATCACAGAAACAGCCGCAAACAACAGGAAGGGCAAGGCCTTTTTACCGTACATCAGTTCAGTCACAGACCGCATAGGCAAACTACTTAAACGCCACAACATTGACACCGTCTACAAGCCCACTAAACAGATTTGTAACATACTCCGTTCCGCCAAAGACCCCAGGGATCCTCTATCCACCGCAGGAGTATATAGAATACCTTGTTCGTGTGGCAAGGTATACATCGGAACCACACAACGTAGTATAAAAACCCGCATTGAAGAACACAGAAGAAATTGTCGCTTGGGTCAAACTGAAAAATCAGCAATTGCTGAACATGCCATACTCGAAGAAGGGGAACACATCATCCAATATGGTAACACAGATATTCTGGCATCTACATCCCACTACTATTCTCGCTTATTCCGTGAAGCCATTGAAATACACAAGCACAAAGATAATATCAATCGCAAAGAAGAAGGACCTAAACTCAACAGAATATGGCAAACAGCGTTAACAAAAACAAAGATCCAGAACCCCTCTCCAGCCAATCAGACGCCAGCTCCTTGTAGTACTCCACTGGTACAAGTCCAGCCCACTGGCCACCCGGACCTATCACAACGTACTTCCCCTCCAGCCGCCGACATAAATACCGCACCTCTGGTGGTGACCAGCACAGTTGGTGCTGAGATCTCCACCAGGAAACTTCGACCTCGCCGCCACTGAAGATGTCTGCCGTAGTCGCAGACGAAACGTTTGGGAAGAAGAAGGAACCCAATAGACCACGGCCCACAAGCCCGGTTAATATTATTGCATCTAGTATTGACACCGGCCGTGAAAGCCTTAGAATTTTGATGAATCGCCTCTACGGGGAGGAAACACATCCACGGATTCGGCGCCTAGAAGTGCTACGAGTAAGAAAATCACAACTACTTTGTTCACTTTGTTTTCTTTTACGTTGCCGTGATACTGGCATAATTCCTCGGTGCATACGACAAAAACGCGTCTTAACTACAGCTGCATCTCACCGTATTTACAACCGCACGGAACGAGCCCTTCTTCGGGAACGCATCCACCAAACCCGCCGAGAACTAGCCCACAACAACAAGGAACTTCTGTCGTTACATCTTCATCTCAGCCATAAGTTGGAAAAGGAACATTGGGATCACGTGGACAGAATCACGTTTGCTTCAATGGTCACTCACTACTACAGGACTACGGAAAGACACAAAAAGAAATATGAAGACTGCCTGAACTCTAGCGCAGAAAAGCAGTATCGGCACACTTCGAACAACAACAATGAAGTTTCAGCCTTCGCACAGACAAGCCGAACGGTCGTCAATTTGTCAGACCATCAACTGTCACCCGCAGAAGCTTCCGTCCTCTCAAAAGGTGGGAACTATGCCATCACACCCCATGTACTACCTATAGAGGAAATCATCTCCTGCATTGAAGCCGGTATTCGTGAATTGCCGTCAACTACAGCAGACCAAATACGCCTCGAATCTTCTAGAATTCTTCAGCGAGCTAAGCCACCTAAGAGCAATCTTTCTCTTCAAGAACGAAAAGCTCTTAAAAATCTTAACTCAAACAAGGAGATTATAGTACTGCAGGCGGACAAAGGAAACGCCACGGTGGTGATGAACCAACGTGACTACGAACACAAGGTGACTGAGCTTCTAGATCCGACCACCTACAAGAAGCTCTCCAGGGATCCAACAGGTCGCGTTCTTCGGAAAACCAATCAACTGATTAAGTCTTCGTCCATTCCACCCAGTGATCAGCTGAAACTAAAGAGGAGTGAAGCTTTACCTCCCAGACTTTATGGACTTCCGAAGATTCACAAGCCTGGCACACCCCTTAGGCCGATTGTAAGCGCCATTGGCTCACCTACGTACGCAGTTGCGAAATACCTCGAAAAGATGCTGCAACCTCACATCGGCAACACTGACACATACATAAAAGACTCCGCCCATTTCATTCAGAAACTCAAGACCATCAGCTTACAACCCAACGACTTACTTGTCAGTTTCGACATAACATCTCTGTTCACCATGGTTCCAGTCAATGAAGCCATAACACAGCTTAAGGAGATTTTTCCAGAAGACATTACGACGCTTTTCCACCACGTCCTCACGACTACGTATTTCCAGTGGAACCACGAATACTATGAACAGACAGACGGTGTAGCAATGGGAAGTCCTCTCAGTCCGGTTATTGCGAATTTTTACATGGAATTTTTCGAAGCTACTGCCTTGGATTCAGCACCGCTTAAACCTTCGTGCTGGTGGCGTTACGTGGACGACACGTTCGTCATTTGGAGTCACGGAGAATCAGCCCTGACAGAATTTCTGGATCACCTCAACAGCATCAATAAACAAATTCAATTCACCATGGAGAAGGAACAAGACGGCAAATTGCCCTTTTTGGATGTCATGGTAAACAGAAAACAGAATGGCACACTAGGCCACAAGGTGTACCGTAAACCGACCCATACAGACCGCTACCTTCACAAGAACTCCAACCACCATCCGAAACAAAAGCGTGCTATGATTAAAACTCTGGCAGACCGAGCTACACGCATTTGCGAACCACAAGTTCTACACCAGGAATTTCAACACTTAGAGTCAGCGCTCCACTCTAATGGCTACGCAAAACGAGAAATTAAGAGAGCATTGCATCCTAGTAAAGGTCCCAACATCACAGAAACAGCCGCAAACAACAGGAAGGGCAAGGCCTTTTTACCGTACATCAGTTCAGTCACAGACCGCATAGGCAAACTACTTAAACGCCACAACATTGACACCGTCTACAAGCCCACTAAACAGATTTGTAACATACTCCGTTCCGCCAAAGACCCCAGGGATCCTCTATCCACCGCAGGAGTATATAGAATACCTTGTTCGTGTGGCAAGGTATACATCGGAACCACACAACGTAGTATAAAAACCCGCATTGAAGAACACAGAAGAAATTGTCGCTTGGGTCAAACTGAAAAATCAGCAATTGCTGAACATGCCATACTCGAAGAAGGGGAACACATCATCCAATATGGTAACACAGATATTCTGGCATCTACATCCCACTACTATTCTCGCTTATTCCGTGAAGCCATTGAAATACACAAGCACAAAGATAATATCAATCGCAAAGAAGAAGGACTTAAACTCAACAGAATATGGCAAACAGCGTTAACAAAAACAAAGATCCAGAACCCCTCTCCAGCCAATCAGACGCCAGCTCCTTGTAGTACTCCACTGGTACAAGTCCAGCCCACTGGCCACCCGGACCTATCACAACGTACTTCCCCTCCAGCCGCCGACATAAATACCGCACCTCTGGTGGTGACCAGCACAGTTGGTGCTGAGATCTCCACCAGGAAACTTCGACCTCGCCGCCACTGAAGATGTCTGCCGTAGTCGCAGACGAAACGTTTGGGAAGAAGAAGGAACCCAATAGACCACGGCCCACAAGCCCGGTTAATATTATTGCATCTAGTATTGACACCGGCCGTGAAAGCCTTAGAATTTTGATGAATTTTGATATAGTATCTTCGTAAGCCATGTTTTTACTTTCTCTACTGGTAAGTAGGGGAAGTATTGTATTCCACCCAAAAATTCAATGTCGAGAGTTCACCGGAAATATATCTTTTGAGGACCCCTGAATCCAAAAAAGGCATTTTTAGAAAAAGGTCCGCGCGCGCGCGCGTGTGTGTGTGTGTGTGTCTGTGAACAGCACAACTCAAAAATGAAAAGTCGGTTTAAAACCAAATTTAGTATTTAAGTTTAATGTCTTTCAAGGATGCGATACGAAGATTTTGAAGAAAATAGCCCCACCCTAAACTACCCTTTACATGGAACATTTTTCGAAAAATTTTGATATTCTTGAAAATGGCTCTAACGATTTTGACTAAAATTTCATATATTTAAGATATTTTTATGACAAATGAAATGTATATCTTGAATTTTCTGGCTATAGCCCCTGTAGTCGTATTTACTCTGGACGGCTTTTGCATAACTGGTAAAAGAGATAGACCAAATTATACTCTACAAAAACTGTAGATCTTGCTAAAATACACAATTTATGTCTCAATAAATTTTCTTGTAGGGTGAACCATTTCGGGGATATTCCTTGTTATGTGTGCGAGTTTCGGAAAACTTAAAACTTTCGTGAAGTGGAACATCGTTGCTCATTTTTTTATATTTTAAGTGTGCAAAGAGAACATAATCTCAAAGCTTTAAAATATTTGACTATCGCACAAAGCCTACTGTATTCTAATATTCCCCTTGCACCTACAAGGAAATAAGTAATAAGATACAAATGTTTATCTTAACTAACAAGAAGAAGATATAGGAATAAGAGTTTGTAAGAATGGTTAGTACAAGAGCAGAGAAAGTTATGTGAGTGTAACACATCAGATTTTTATTTTTATTTGTTTCAGTAAACTAATATAGCTGTATAATTGACAGCACTGGGTCATCGGAATTCCGAGTTGCCGATGATTAAGTTAATTATAAGTTTTTAATAATTCATTCAATATAATAAAACATACAATCATGCAAAAAAGTGTGCAATAGATATGCGTAATACACGACAAAATCTCGTCTCTTCAAACTATTCCACGCTTCCCACACTTGTAGTGTGATTCTATTAGGTTGCATTAAGTGATGTAGGTATTGTCATAAAGAGGTTATTGAAGGTATTAACGCCATTGGGCATTAAGCTGTGTCCAGCTGTCACTCAGTTGGACCGAACCACCCTCTCATTGCGCAAGGGCAGCAACAGCCACTGCCACTTCCTTGTTCGCACTTGGAAAGTCGCACGAGTCACGACGGTGTTGGAATTTTCTCCGGTGTGCCCTGGGGCAGACTCCGTGCCACATTGGGACAGGTTTGTGGTTCAGGGGCCAGCTGTTGGGAGGCTGTGCAGGTGCTTCTTCATCAAAATTGTTTATTGTCTGCCACTGACTCTTCCTGTGTCCGAAATGAAAACAATGCGGAAAATGGACCTTTACTCTTCAGTAGCTGTTTGCCACATTACATCGACTCCCATTTGAGACTGTCCTAACGTTCTTGCAACGGAAGAAGAACTGAAGTTTCATTTGGTTTCATATCGTGTTGAGGTTAATGTGTTTACTTTCTTCAGAAGTGTCCGGAAAGGGGAACTTTTATGGATTTCTTTATCGAAAATAAGATTCTTTATATTCATTCTTGCATGTTTGTCATGAGACACTAGTCCCCATGGCGTGTTGTGATTTTACCAAAATATTTGAACTTGGCACCCTGATTATTAACGTCGATTATTGATTATTTCATTTCGGACCCATCAAAGGCGTAAGAAATAACAGTACCGGTGTATTGTCTTCGCCCTTTTATTTTCTCTAATATATAGGGAACTATTGCATTCTCTATTTTGAGATTTCATCGGAAAGATGTTTTGAGGCCCCCTGAATAAAAACAGGTTTATAAAAAAAATCCGTATGTGTGGTCTCTGTGTCTGTGACCAGTTGATATTTAAGGATTTATGCATCACGGAGATTTTGAAGAAAATTCCTCCGCCCTAAACTACATTTTATACGCAAAATTTTGATTTCCTCAAAAATAGCTCTTGACGATTTTGATTGAAATGTCATACGTTTAATATATTTTTATGGCAAATGAAATGTATATTTTTAATTTTTTGGCTGTAGCCCTTGTACTCCTGTTTACTTTTGGTAACTTTTGCGTAACTGGAAAACCGCAAGAGTAGACCAAATCTTACTAAGCAACAAAATGTAGATATCATTTAACGTACAATTTAAGTCAAAGGATTTCTTTTGTGAAGTGAATCATTTCGGAGATATTCCTCGTTATTTGTCAGAATTTTGGAATAGTTGACCGTTCTCAAATGGGACCTCGTTATTAACTCTTTTGTCCCTTGGTCATACTAAGAGAAAAGAATTTCAACGTATCATATGACCACTCTTAAAACATTTGACTATCGCTTAATGGCTACTGCATTCCCCTTGCACCTACAAGAAAATTAGCAATAGATAATTCCTAGAAATGTTTATTTGGATTAACATGAAGTAGATTGACGAATAAGTGTTTGTAAGAATTGTTTGTGCAAGAGTAGAGAAAGTCATATGAGTACAACGCATCAGATTTTTACTTTCTGTTTTATGTACAGAAGCAGAGGTATTGAATTGCATCCAGAAATTCGATAGCGAGATTTAACCGGAAATGTTTTTTATGTCCTGAGCCCAAATAGAAAAGGCAGTTTTGGAAATGTGTGTGTGTGTGTGTGTGTGTGTGTGTGTGTGTGCGCGCGCGCGCGTGCGTGCGTGCGTGCCTACCGTATAAGCCAAAATGAAAAGTCGATAAATACCAAACTTAGCATTTTCGTTAAATGTCTTCCAATGTTGACACCGCCAGTGCATCCCAAACTACCCTTTACATGGAAGAATTATTTTTGATTTTGTCAAAATATGAGATTTACTTGCAAAGTATTTTACTCGATTGACTTTTCTTACACTTGCATGGGAAATGTTCCATACGTTTGTAACCAATCTTGTTCAAATTTTTAGTAGAAGCCCCAAGAAAATGCTTTTGCTACACTGTGAAACTGCTCAAGATGTTACAATTAATTTGACACTGGGAATAAATTATTAAAGCATTATATTTGAATATTTATGAACTTTCCTTGGAACAACCGGAAGAGTGAATTAAATGTTGTATATCAATTTTGTATATTAATGTTTAAATTGCCCGTTAGTATTTTTATTTTCTTCCAAAATTAGAATATCTGCATCGTATGGAACCTCTGATTAATTAGGATGGTCGAGGTAAAAAGAAGTTTTTCCTTAAAAATATTAAAATTTCAAAGGTTGCCAGTTTAAAAAAAAAAAAGAAAGAAAAAGAAAACAACTGCAATTTTGAAGAAGAAAGAAGAAAAAATCAGTGACCGGATGTACAATTTGGAAGCATAGAAATGAAAAAGAAAAGAAGTGAGCATAAATGCAGTGGATTGCTTAACGTGGTCCGTAGATGGCCTGAAATGATCGTAAAAAATCTGATGTGCTGCACTTATATGGCTTTCTCTACTCTTGTACAAACTATTTATACAAATTCTTATTCTTATATCTTCTTGTCGGTCTGGGTGGCTCAGTTGGTTAGACGCTGGCCTACGAATCCCAAGGTCGCGGGTTCAAACCCGGCCCAGGCCGATGGTTTTTAAGTGTGCTTAAAAACGTCAGCTCCATATCAGCAGATTTACTGGTATGTAAAAGAACTCCTGCGAGACAAAATTCCGGCACACCGGCGTCGCTGATGTGATCCTGGCAATTGACAGCGTCGTTAAACAAGAAAACAATTAAACCTATATCTTCGTCTTAGTTGAGATAAACATTTGGACAAATTATCTTATTGCTTTGTTCCTTGTAAGTGCAAGGGGAACGAATACAGAAGGCTTTGAGCGATAGTCACATCTTTTGAAGCTTTGAGATTCTCTTCTCTTTGCACACTTAACATATTAAAAAATCTGATGTGTTGCACTCACATGACTTTCTCTACTCTTGTAGGTGCAAGGGGAATGCTAGAATACAGTAGGCTTTGTGCGATTGTCAAATGTTTTAAAGCTTTGAGATTCTGTTGTCTTTGCACACTTAACATATAAAAAATGAACAACGATGATCCATTTCACGAAAGTTCTAAGTTTTGCGAAACTCACACACATAACAAGGTATATCCCCGAAATGGTTCACACTAAAAAAAAAAAAAAATATTCAGACATAAATTGTGTATTTTAGCAAGATCTACATTTTTTTGTATAGTACGATTCGGTCTATCTCTAACGGTTTACCAGTTATGCAAAAGTCGTCTAGAGTAAATACGACTACAGGGACTATAGCCAGAAAATTCAAGATATACATTTCATTTGTCATAAAAATATCTCAAACATATGACATTTTAATCAAAATCGTTAGAGCCATTTTCAAGGAAATCAAAATTTTCCAAAAATGTTCCATGTAAAGGGTAGTTTAGGGTGGGGCTATTTTCTTCAAAATCTTCGTGTCGCATCTTTGAAAGACATTAAACTTAAATACCAACTTTGGTTTTTAACCGACTTTTCGTTTTTCAGTTATGCTGTCCACTGACTGACACACAGACACACACACGGACCTTTTTCTAAAAGTGCTTGTTTTCTTTGGATTCAGGGGGCCTCAAAACATATTTCCGATAAAATCTCGAGATCGAATTTTGGGTGGAATACAATACTTCCTCTACTTACCAGAGGAAGGTAACTTACCAGTAGAGAAAGTAAAAATGAACAACGATGATCCATTTCATGAAAGTTACAAGTTTTCCGAAACTCACACATAGCAAGGAATATCTCCGAAATGGTTAACCCTACAAGAAAATTCATTGAGACGTAAGTTGTGTATTTTAGCAGGATGTACACTTTTTTTTTATAGTATGATTTGGCCTATCTCTAACAGTTTACCAGTTATGCAAAAGTCGTCCAGAGTAAATACGACTACAGGGGCTATAGCCAGAAAATTCAAGATATACATTTCATTTGTCATACAAATATCTCAAACATATGACTTTTTAATCAAAATCGTTAGCCATTTTCAAGAAAATCAAAATTTTCGAAAAATGTTCCATGTAAAGGGTAGTTCAGGGTGGGGCTATTTTCTTCAAAATCTTCGTGTCGCATCCTTGAAAGACATTAAACTTAAATTCCAACTTTGGTTTTTAAGCGACTTTTCGTTTTTCAGTTATGCTGTCCACAGACTGACACTGACACACAGACACACACACGGACCTTTTTCTAAAAATGCTTTTTTTCTTTGGATTCAGGGGGCCTCAAAACATATATTTCCGGTGAAATCTCGACACCAAATTTTTGGGTGGAATACAACACTTCCCTTAGTTACCAGTAGAGAAAGTAAAAATATGTGTAACAGCATTTTGAAAGCGTGTATACTAAAACCAGATTTAGACATTTAACCGGTGTATAGCCGTAACCATTTAGGAGATGGTTTCTGTTATTGATTAGAATTTTGAAATAAGGTTTCTCAAGAGGAAATGGAATGAAACGAGTTTTATTTATGGATGCTCTATACCTGCTATGGTTCTCAGCGTCCCATTTTATATTGGTCTTGAAAGGTCGCTTAATTTTGCTCAGAGTCCTCATTATCAGACTTGAGGTGCTTTTACGTGCCGTAAATCTACTACAAGGGACCACCGTCTGTACTTCTCTTCCGAAGGAAGCCATGTTACGGATTTTACGCCCGAAAAACTCCATCGCCCTTCGCCGCCATATTGGGAACTAGAGGCTAGCACAGCGGTGTCCAGCGTTTGCGAAGGAGGCAAGGTTGGATTTACCTCCTTCCACTTTCTGCGGACTGCGCCATCCTTTTAACATCCAGACGTGCATTGTGTGGCGGTGTGGTTACATGTACTACCTGGCAAAGCCATGAGGTGTAACGGAAATAATGTGAAACTGCCTAGTTGTTTACGCGAGCTTATCGCACAAACACGGCGAGGCAGTGGATGTGCAGTCTGTTCAGATGCAATCATAACTTCAGGACAGCAACATCTCATATATCGGTAGACACGAGAGAGGCCCATTTGTATTGCTTTACTGACTGTACATCAAGTTACTAATATCTTACTACTCTAGTAAACAAGATAACAAGCGATCGCGGCGCTCAACAACCAAGGTCAATACGCTTGGTCGCTTTGCCAAGTAGTACACTTCGAGACAGTGTATGTACAGTTTGTTCAGATGCAACAGTTAAATAATATAGTTCAATTTGGAGAAACTGCACCCAAATATATGTAGAGCTACCTCACTCTTATACAAACCGTTCTTGCAAATGCTTATTTCTCTATCTACTTCATTGTAATCGACATAACATTTTCAGTAATTATCTTATTACTAATTTCCTTGTAGGTAAAAGGTGAATATAGGAGTACAATAGCCTTTAAATGATACGAAATGTTTTAAGAGCTGGTTGCTATGGGATACCTTTGAAATTCCGTTCTCTTTTCAAGGCCAAGAGATTAAAACTGAATAACATATTACTATTTGAGAAAAGCATAAGAGATGAAAGCATTTATTGCTGTACTGTGGTTTGTTTATTACCAAACATGCATATACAATTTGACGCAGTCCCTCTTCCTAGAAGTTTGGGTGCGTAGTGCAGATGACCTGACCTCACCCCCTCATCACTGGACCGGCCAAGGTCAGCTATATTATTGCGTAACGGAAATAATCTACCCTCCTGATGATACCAGAAATAACCGCCTCCTAGGTCGTTATAACAATCGATACCACGTAATAAAACTTGTATAACATAAACAAAACGCGGGTTTTTGTTTGCAAATACCTGACAGTAGCAGCAGTATGCAAATAATCGCTGTTGATAACAAGTGAGGGAGGGGAAAAAAAGCACACATGCGGCGTAATTATAGCTTGGATGCCCGGAAGATGGGGGGTTGTCAGAACCACGCAACAAACGTTACCTGCTTCATATACCCTAAGCGAGTTGCACTTTGCCACGCCACAATATATCGGAAATAATGTCCCTGACTGACTGGCTGGCTGCGGAGCGGCATCATGGAGGTCCTGAGTTCGGAAACTCCTGATCTGTATTTATGAAGCAGAGTGTAACGGTCTGATCTACAGAATCGATCGTCAAAGCGGCAGTCGTCTCACTTGTCGCATCTAATTGGTCGCTAGCTAGTTTCCTGGCAATGTGATACGCAGTAGTTCTATTAATACAGTTGAAACATATTTCAGCTGTTAGCCCTAGGTATAGAGGACACAGTTTATCGCCGTTTGCCAAGAGTTCAACATGGCCGACATTACACCAAACAGCAGATGAAAGTATCCCAAAAAGCAGTCCTGCCAACGTACATAATAAATACATTTCTAACCTCAAACATCACAGGGTTAAAGTATCACGTTTTCAAACAATAATAATGCTTGAACATCGTTCGGCAAATCTTGTTCTGCAATAACACTTTTGCATAAAATCACTTCCGAGCGCTAAATATAACTAAACTAACTAAACCCCATGAAGGGTCAAGGCCTACCGCCCAGCCGCTGCGTCCCCCACTTCTGCCCACTACAGGCGTCATTGGTGAGGTGCAGTGCTGAAGGGTGGGACGTGGTCAGCGCCCCGAGCCCTCCCGGCTGGTTATGCGATCTTCTAGACCTGGGGCCGCTACTTCTCCATCAAGTAGCTCCTCAATTGGTCCCCCCGGGACCTAACGAGGCTGAGTGCACCCTGTGCCAGACCTCCCAGAGGGGATAAAATCCCCATGCTGGTACCGGGGATCGAACCCGGGTCCTCCGCGCCAGAGGCAAGCGCGCTACCAACTGCGCTACGGAGGCGGTCAAATATCATAATATAGGTATATTTAATGCACTAATGTGTAGCGAACATATACTGCTCTAAAAGAATTCAAGACAAAATCACGCAAACACGAGCAGTACGTACACAGATTAATTAATTAACAAGGCGTCTTAACAGAATCTTGTTTTAAAATGTATCAGTTGGCTTCTCTGCAACGTGTTCATAAAGAAGGGTTTCTGTGGCAACACAACAGACGCAATAACACCAACTATGGCCATAGCCTTACCATAGTTATATGCTACGAACAGTTGGCGGTATTAATGCAACATAACGGATGGAATATCACCAAATATAACCAGACTGGACCATAATGGCGGGAAAATGTCACAGTTGTTTTTGGGAGTATCTCAGTAAGCTGTACTACATACGTTCCCTCGCAATGCTTTTGTTGGAAAATTGACTTGTGCACTTTGGCAGAGATACCAACCACATAGGTTGGGATAAAGTTGTAGAAATTTGTAATTTGTACTTCAATATATGTCCATCTCAGTGTGTTAAGGTTCGCGTCAAACCACCTGCACATGAGCGTCGGCAGACTTTTCTCCGGGGGGGGGGGGGGGTGGCACATGTTGGAAGATTGCACTCAGATGATAATAATTCGTTATTTTACTGTCAATATTTATAATATTTCTTGCAGATAACCGTATCAACTTGTGCTAAATAAAAATTGCTGTTTACATCAAAATTAAAATAATAGTTTTATAGTCAGTATTTGAGTGCACATTAAGTTCACCAACTTCCAAGGGGGGAGGGGGCCGCGGCCCCTCTTACCCCCCCCCCCCCCCTTCGCGACGCCCATGCTCCTGCATATGACTTTGATAGGCTCCACGGTTGTAGCGAATCAGAGGTGTGCAACGTTGCCTAGTCAGAACTAGCTTCATCTCAATGATTACTAAATTAATGCTCGGCATTAATAGTCTATTACAACCTTAAAACTTATGCCAGAGACGAACAGAATGATCGTGCAATCACTTAGGAAAAGGAGTGTAACTTTAGTTTCAGACGTTCGCTATTTATACGCAATTATATTTACGCGTATTTTGTCAGAACCGAAGCAGACCTTGAGCTTTTCACACAGGTGGGGCAATGGATTTGCGCCAGATTTAATATATGGGAAGTATGTTTATTCTTAAGGAATATGGATTTGCGCCAACGGCATGTTTGGCTAAGAACTTTTATTTTTCTTAAGTTGGTAGTACAATAAATCGACTAGTACTTAGTTGCCGTGTTTTGTTTCACTAGTAGCCACATTGAGTAGGAGAACATAACCATTGTGAGATAGACTAGTAAACAGTAAAGGTTGTCATGGAATTAGTCCAAATTAGCCCCAGCAACAGAGAACAGGACTTCCTTGTTGTATGATAAGTTTTGGCATATGGTGACGTCGTTCATAGAAATGCATTTCAGTTTTAACACGTATTCAAATGAAAACATGTCTGAAAATTAACGGTATGCACCTGCAACCCACCAAAAGAATCGAAGTACAAAACAAAGAAAAGAAAATAGGAAATTACATAAAGCAATACAGGGAAAGACAAATGTCACGTATCGCTTATGTAAAATACATTTCCCATTTGAATGTACCCCCCACATGACAACCTGAAAGCAGAAATGTTGATCAAGGAGTTTTGACAATTTTAATTTTTAAAATGGTATAGCAATTTTTAAGCACACCACGCGTATTATGCGCGCGTCAGTCCTCAGTCTGCAAGTGGGATGGAAAATTGTTTCGTTTAACATTTTAATTCTTTCAATCGTAAAATATGTCTCACCATGTTTACGTGGTGCCAACCTAAGAACAAAATACACATATTAGTTTCGAATTATTGGCGCAAATCCATGTGGCGCAAATGTGGTGGCCCGTGAATAAGTGTACCGTTATGCTTCCCCCTTTCTCCTAATACACCCCTAATTACTCTGACCTGGGGACAGAACACGTAGATAATATGCACTTCAGTGATTTTGTAGAAGCGAGTAACATGTCGCAAAGTAAAGGAAGTGTTTGTGTTAGTAAGAGAGGATGAAAATTGCAGTGTTCTACGTAGTCAAGCACGACTAGTTGTTTACAAAATGTAAGAGTTTTTTAAAAGTAACTCGAGAAAGGAAGAAAGGTGCAAACTTGATTTTAATGCGTGCCAAGAGTTAACTGCTGCGGCGTGTGGAATAAGACAGCCCCATTTTTATTGTCATTTATTTAGTTGAACTGAGTAGCCAAGTGAGGTCCCTGAGGGGCCAACTGAGGAACTACTTGATTGAGAAGTAGCGCCCCTGGTCCAGATGACCGCATAACCGGCCGGGAAGGGTCGGAGCGCTGACCACGTCCTACCTCCAGTACTGCACCCCACTCATGATACCTGAGGTGGGGGACGCAGCGGTCGGACGGTATGCGTTAGCTCGGATGGGCCTTACGTGCCACGGGGTTACGTTCCACTTAATAGCTGTCTGCAAAACGCACAGCGAAACAATATTTTTGCATTGCACGCATGCTATTATCTCTTAGCTCTTTCACACACAAGCACACGACATGGCTACGTTGTAGCGCGCTGCTATTGGCTACTGCCATATGTATGAGATTTGACGCGGATAATAGTTGTTTTTTTCTCTCTTCGTCCTACAGTTACAAACACATCACATAAGTTACTACCTGAGTTTTCTGCACGGTCGTAATGTGGCGCAAAATACCACTATAGACCATTCGTTTTGCTTGCATATATTCATATTTCAATAGCGAACTTGCTGGTTTAAGTAATATGGGGTCTTTAGCCTTGCAGAAAGTATTCAAACAATTATTATACATTAAAATAAACATTGCATTTATTGGAAATCAACGATAAGCATTACATCCGCAATTAGGCGTTTTTAAACTTGCTGTCTCATTTCTTCCCCAATGAAAGTGTAAGTTGTTGATAACACAAATAGTGAATAGTTGGTACGTAAGTACCTTTATTGATATTAGTTTCGTGAGAGTGAGTACGCGAGACCTGCGTTAGTCCACAGAACAACCCTTCACACGGTCTCGTGTAGAATAAACACATGTAGCTTGTGTGTACCATGCATACTTGGAGCTACTAACCGACCTGAATACATGCGACTTTTATGAACTAAAATTATTAATCTGAAAATGAATTAAATATTGCTATAGTATTATTCATTACACTGCCCTGAATTACCAATACATCTGATGCGTAGGTTTGTGATGAAAGTTACGTTGCCAACATAGTTTAAGATGGAGCAATTTTCTTCAAAATCTTCGTGTCGTATCCTTGAAACACATTAAACTTAAATACCAACTTTTGTTTTTAACCGACTTTTTGTTTTTGAGTTATGCTGTCCACAGACTGACAGACGCACAGACACACACACGTACCTTTTTCTAATTTTTTTTTTTTCAAGGGATTCCAAAACATATATTTCCAATGAAATCTCGACATCGAATTTTTGGGTGGAATACAATACTCCTCTACCTTACTGTATGTCACAGAGAAAGCAATAATTATATCACAAGTGGTGTAACTTACAGGATATCTCCATTAATTGTTCGCGGTAGAGAAAATCGTGTGACTGCATAGCATTAGGGTTGGTATTAAATGTAGTAGGTAAATGAAAATACTCATAATTTGAGCAATCTCAGTAATTTTAACTCCATTTAAAAATAAAACAAAAAAGTGAGACATATCTAAACAGCCATGCTGCAGGAACCGTTGTGCTCAGTTTAAAAGGGAATGTTGTACTGAAAATTAAAAAGTAAAATCGCCTATGACGTTTAACGTTTTTACTTTCCCCACTAGTTAAAGTACAGGATGTATTGCATTCCACCCGAAATTCTGAACAGAAATACATGTTTTGAGAATCACTGAATCACAAGAAAGGAAAAACGTTTTTAGAGAATGTCTGTATTTGTTTGAATAGTATAAATAAGAAACAACTGGTCGGTTAAATACCAAACAATATTTAAATGCAACATCTTCCAATGATAAAACAGGAAGATTTCCAAGGAAATCCCTGCACTCCAAGCTACCCGTAGCTATCCATCATAAGGGAAACATTTGTTTATTTTTTATTTTCTCACAAATGCCTTTAACAATTTTGATTAAAATATAACACGTTTAAGATACTTGGATGACAAAATATAGAATATTTGACTTTTCTGGTAATAGCCTGTTAGGTCCTCTTCATTGTGCATGACTTGGAACACTGGTAAACCTTGAGGGGTAGACACAATATTACTATACAGAAATGTAGACGTCGTTTGAATGCATAATTTATATCTTTTAGGGTGAGGTGGTAACCGTTTCGAGATATTCTTTGAATTTTCAGATACCTTTTGCTAATGCCAAGTCCCTATTTGTTTTTATTGTGGTCATTCAATGAGGATGGCATTTCAAGGCCATCACATAGCGACGCGCTTTTTAAAAATCTGACTATCGCTTTGCCTATTGTATTCTTATACTTAGCAGAAAATGTCTAGATGCTTAACGAAGGTTTATCTCGATTTAACAAGTAGATCGAATAATACGATTTTGTAAGATTAGTTTATAGAAGAATAAATACAAAACGCATGTGAATGCGAAACAAATTTTAAAAAAGATCACGAACGTAAATTTTTACTATAAATTAGCTGAATTCCCCGGCTTTATATCCCTACAACTTGTAGACTTGGGTTGCACTTGCCTAGTAGCTAAGTGTTCCCTTGGAGACACTTAAAAGATATTCCATAATACGCTTAAAGGGTTACGTGGAAAAAGAAGAGTAGAGAAAACACTGAATGTAATATGCTGCATAGTAAAATGAATAGCATAAAACCTTGTCCGTGAAAAAATGCGTATACGTGCCGAATTTCGCACTGATAGGTGAAGCGGTTTTGGAGATTAGCGATTACATATATACAGACATCCATTATTACTTTCTACTGGTAAGTAGAGAAAGTATTGTATTCCACCCTAAAATTCGATGTCGAGATTTCACCAGAAATATATGTTTTGAGACCCCCTGAATTAAGAAAAAAGCATTTTAGAAAAAGGTCTGCACGCGCGCGTGTCTGTCTCTGTCGGTAGACAGTATAACTCAAAAATGAAAAGTTGGTATTTAAGTTTAATGTCTTACAAGGATGGGACACGAAGATTTTGAAGAAAGTAGCCCCACCTTAAACTACCCTTTCCTTGGAAAATTTTGATTTTCTTGAAAGTGCCTCTAACATGGGCGTCGCGAAGGGGGGCAAGGGGGGGGGGGAGCCGTGGCCCCACCCCTGGAAGTTGGTCAACTTAATGTGCAATCAATTACTGACTATTAAACTACTATTTTAATGTAAAGATCAATTTTTATTTAGCACAAATTAATATGGTTATATGCAGCAAGTATACATTTTGACAATAAAATAATGAATTAATATTATCTGATTACAAATTTCAAACATGTGCACACACCCCCTGGAAAAATGTCTGCCGACGCTCATGGCCTCTAACGATTTTGATTAAAATGATATGTTTAAAATATTTGTATGACAAATGAAATGTATATTTTGAATTTTCTGGCGATAGCCTATGTAGTCCTGTTTACTCTGTGTGACTTTTAAATAACTCGTAAACCGTAAGAGATAGACAAAATCTTACTGTACAAAAAATGTAGATCTGGCTAAAACACACAATTTATGTCTAAATAAATGTTTTTGTAGAGTGAACCATTTCGGAGATATTCCTTGTTATGTGTGTCAGTATCGGAAATCTTAAAACTTTAATGAAATGCAACATCGTTGTTCATTTTTTATGTTAAGCGTGCAAGGATAACGGGATCTCAAAGCTTTAAAAATTTTTACTATCGCTCAAGGTCTACTGTATTACCATATTCCCCTTGTACCTGCAAGGAAATAAGCAATGAGATAATTTACACTAATGTTTATCGCAACTAACACGAGGAAGATACAGGAATAAGAGTTTTTAAGAATGGTTAGTACAAGAGTAGAGAAAGTCATGTGAGTGCAACACATCAGATTTTTATAAATACAAATTGTATGTTGAAGAGCTAGTAAAGTAGGGCATGCGAATTATGTTACGTAAAAGTGAGTAGAGAAAACCGCGTGAGTTTAATGCTTAGCATTTGTATTTGAAACTTACAGAAATTTGTATGAATTATTTGCAGAAGGGGGAATGGTGAAATAAATGTGATTTTTGTTTCGTCAAAGAAAAGTGAGTGGATAAAACTGGTGAATGTAAGCGTTGGATTTCTATTTCAAACATGTAGAAAATAGTATGAATTGTATGTTGAAGGGCGAGTAGAGAAGAATATTTGAATGTGTTACGTAAAAGAAAAGCCACTAGAGAAAACCGCGTGAATGTAATACGTCGCATAGCAAAATGTATAGCATAGAAACGTTAATGAAAGAACACAGATACGTGCCGAATTTGACGGCGATCGGTCAAGCGGAGAACATGCAAACAGTCTTTCATTTTATATATATATATATATAATATATATATATATATACTATAATATCTATGTCTATCTATCCATCCGTCCATCCATCCATCCATCCATCCATCCGTCCGTCCGTCCATCCATCCATCCATCGATCCATCCATCCATCGATCCATCCATCCATCCATCGATCCATCCATCCATCCATCCATCGATCCATCCATCCATCCATCGATCCATCCATCCATCCATCGATCCATCCATCCATCCATCGATCCATCCATCCATCCATCCATCCATCCATCCATCCATCCATCCGTCCGTCCATCCGTCCGTCCGTCCGTCCATCCATCCATCCATCCATCCATCCATCGATCCATCCATCCATCCATCGATCCATCCATCCATCCATCCGTCCGTCCATCCATCCATCCATCCATCCATCCATCCGTCCGTCCGTCCGTCCATCCATCCATCCATCCATCCGTCCATCGATCCATCTATCCGTCCGTCCATCCATCCATCCATCCATCCATCCGTCCGTCCGTCCATCCATCCATCCATCCATCGATCCATCCGTCCGTCCGTCCGTCCATCCATCCATCCATCCATCCGTCCGTCCGTCCATCCATCCATCCGTCCGTCCGTCCGTCCGTCCGTCCATCCATCCATCCATCCATCCGTCCGTCCGTCCATCCATCCATCCATCCCTCCATCCCTTCATCCATCCATCCATCCATCCGTCCGTCCATCCATCCATCCATCCGTCCATCCATCCCTTCATCCATCCATCCATCCGTCCGTCCGTCCATCCATCCATCCATCCGTCCGTCCGTCCGTCCGTCCGTCCATCCATCCATCCATCCATCCATCCATCCATCCATCCCTCCATCCCTTCATCCATCCATCCATCCGTCCGTCCGTCCATCCGTCCATCCATCCATCCGTCCGTCCGTCCGTCCGTCCGTCCATCCATCCATCCGTCCGTCCGTCCATCCATCCATCCATCCATCCGTCCATCCATCCCTTCATCCATCCATCCATCCATCCATCCGTCCGTCCGTCCGTCCGTCCATCCGTCCGTCCGTCCATCCATCCGTCCGTCCGTCCATCCATCCATCCATCCATCCATCCCTCCATCCATCCATCAATCCATCCGTCCATCCATCCATCCGTCCGTCCGTCCGTCCGTCCATCCATCCATCCGTCCGTCCGTCCGTCCATCCATCCATCCATCCATCCGTCCGTCCGTCCGTCCGTCCGTCCGTCCATCCATCCATCCATCCATCCATCCATCCGTCCGTCCGTCCATCCATCCATCCATCCGTCCGTCCGTCCATCCATCCATCCATCCATCCATCCATCCATCCCTCCATCCCTTCATCCATCCATCCCTCCATCCCTTCATCCATCCATCCATCCATCCATCCATCCATCCGTCCGTCCGTCCGTCCGTCCATCCATCCATCCATCCGTCCGTCCGTCCGTCCATCCATCCATCCGTCCGTCCGTCCATCCATCCATCCATCCATCCATCCATCCACCCACCCACCCACCCACCCATCCACCCATCCATCCATCCATCCATCCCTCCATCCCTTCATCCATCCATCCATCCATCCATCCATCCATCCATCCATCCATCCATCCGTCCGTCCGTCCGTCCGTCCGTCCGTCCATCCATCCATCCATCCATCCATCCGTCCGTCCGTCCGTCCATCCATCCATCCATCCATCCATCCACCCACCCACCCACCCACCCACCCATCCATCCATCCATCCATCCATCCCTCCATCCCTTCATCCATCCATCCATCCATCCATCCATCCGTCCATCCATCCATCCGTCCGTCCGTCCGTCCATCCATCCATCCATCCATCCATCCGTCCGTCCATCCATCCATCCATCCGTCCGTCCGTCCGTCCATCCATCCACCCACCCACCCACCCACCCACCCACCCACCCACCCACCCACCCACCCACCCACCCACCCACCCACCCATCCATCCATCCATCCATGTCTGTCTGTGTAAAGCGAATCCGGTATTTTCCCGCCTTTAAATTTATTTCAAAGGCAACGCTAAAAGAAGAACGGGGAGGCCAATTGTAGATAAATGCGAAAGAAGGAATTACAAATTGTTCGAGTTAGTGAAGCATGTTTTAAACATACGGAAATTATTTATTGCAATTATTTGTCAATCTGCCATATCACTTTATAAAATTATTAATTTTATCAGTCCATAATTCCGGTATCACCATTTAAGAGGCCGCGAGTTCCAATTTCGGTTAGGGTGAGTTGCCTGGGTAAAGTTTTGTTAGAGCTTTCCCTTATCCTGTGTAGGCGAAATTCGGAACTCTCTTAAGCTCTGTGGACCCCGACTCCATTTGGGCATAATTTCAACCAAATCATTCACCGCCATGTGACGGTTAAGGTCGTTAAACTTCAAGTGAAGAAATAAAGAAAAATTAAGCAAATTTGCTGGATGTCTGGATTTTTTTCAGTGGAACATTGCCTTAATTTGCCACTTTCCATGTTTGGAACAATTGTGGACGTAACGTAATTCTGAGTGCAAATTTACAAGCTCATGAACCGCGTGTTTAATCTTATTACAACTGTTGTTCATATCCATTTTTGGAGTAGCCTATATACTGCAAATCAAACTGAATATAGTCCCACATCAAACCTTCTGTGTAATGAAGCGTTATAATCTTGAGTTTAACGAGCAATAATTTGAGAAAATATGTCAGAAATAATTTGATCGTTTGTTAAAAACATTTAAATGAATGCAACAGCACGATTTTATTTTACCGTGTAGAAATGTTCTGGAAATGAAATCAGATCATTCACCTGATGCACGAGAATGAATGAACCTTAGGTCAGAGATTAATTTTGTTACCAGTCTAAAATTCTGGGTCGGTTATGCCAGAGGTGACGAAAATGTCTTCCTTTCGCGGGTTGCAGGAATAAATTAACTGGAAAAGATGGCTCCGCAATAGCGTTAGGCTTGCATTTGAGAAGTCCTGGATTCGATTCCCTTCAGGCCGGCTACTCATCCTCGGTTTATTTTAGTGATTTCCTCAGTCTGATAGGGGAATACCCCCATAATTTCATTTCTTCTGTTTCAGGATCAAAGGTAGAGTTTAAGCTACAGTAGCTTTTTGCTACTCGAAGTCGAAGAATGTGACAAACTTTAAAACAACATTCGCAAAAATGTGAAAACAGTGTGCCACAGAAACAAGCGATAGAGGTTATACCTACATACACACAATCTTCCAACAAGCCTTAACAGCTGGTCAGAGAAGCAAATGATATGCCGCTTTCCCTCCCAGCTTGTGAAACTCAAACTGATCTGGCCTGCATGGTTTACTCATTCTTGTCAAACGTAACTATTGTTAGTGGTTTTTAAAATGTGATGGGTAAGTTTGTTTTAAGGAAGAAAAGCGAACGAAGTGCTAAGTCCCAGTCAAACGACATCTGAAGCTAAACTAGGCATACCAAATGAATAATTGGCTGAAAAGTGGAAAGTATTATACAAGATGGACGGGACTGCTTCGGCCAGGGATTCTGCATGATGAGTGTAACAAATATGACCAATACAATTATAGTCAATAAAGAACTGTTTCGCCGAAAAAAAAAATGTCACTTGTGGAACCATCGAACTCCTTGACGAATGGATATAAATGTGGAATTTCATCAGTTGCGCCCAAAGAAATTGTATACCCGATTTCAACAGATCAGTTGCGCCTGGCGGTCAGTTGTGGGTACTATCAGTTGTGCCCAAGTCTCTTACTTCCCAATTTTTGAGCCTTAGAACCTTCTTACATTTTCCTTCCCATTTTTAGATTCTTATGACTGGATAGCTACTGGCAGGTGTGGTTAGAAATGTTTTTCTTTTCAATTATTATTTAAAATGCTCATGACTTGGTACTCCTTAAATTATTTAAAATACACGTACCATTGACATGGTACTCGTCAAATTACTTGAAATGTTCGTATCAATGATTTGGTACTCGTCAAATTATTTAAAATGATCTCATATAACCTTCTAACCATTATAATGATATGAAACGGTCTTTAGGAGATCTAATCTGCTGATTGCCGTATTGTTGTATTTATTAATGAGGCCATCTATGTATACTTTTCTTTTTTTAAATGTTAGGTTCATCCTACAAATTCCTTTACTATTTATTTTCATGTATATGCTTATCTAAGTATCAGTAACAGCATTCTATATGATATAATGTAATGGAAAGTATGCAAATCAATACCGACAGTTGACGTAGTGTATATATGAAAAGGATGTAGTCTATATGTGTGAAAATTAAATGTTTAAAAACAATAAACTTTGATTTAACAGATTATTGGTTTCAATTCAGTACATTTACGAGCCCTCATTAATACCGAGTACTAGATGACCTGGTGAAATTCGTACCACCTAAAATTGATTTGATTGTAACTCTTCATAAGTGATTATCATTCCTAATAAACTTCCAACTCCAATCCATTGAGATCGATAATGTTAGACGCATCGTGTACGGTTTAAGTGTTGCTGGTTATTTAATGAACTCGTTTGTAATTCAAATGAACTCTTCAATTCAAATGAATGTCTTTTATTTACATGAGACATATTCTCAAAATCCGCTATTTTTCTTTTTCCTTCGAAGAAACGATTTTAAATGTAACAAATGCAGCTGTCAAACGATAGGTTTGCCACAAACGCCATATATTGAAAGTAATCCCAAGCGGCAATTCCCATACAAAATACCAATTTAGATTTTTTCGGATGTTCCTTTGGGTTTTTCCTAATGTTCTTTTAACCTAAACAAATATATAAAATCTATCTAATCGGTTGAGTCGTTTTCGAGTTTTTGCGAGACTAACGCACGATAACTGATTTTTATATATACTGGGTGTCCAAAAACACCGACAAAGCTTAGCATATTGTGCGGGATGGCAAACTGATCGGTTTTCAAATAGGAACCCATGTCCGAAATGCACGGCTTGGACGTTGGAGAGCGTCTAAGTTTGAGAACGAATGGTTCTACAATTTGTTAACATTCGTTTTCGTATTTCAATACTTTATTTGAACGTACACCCATCCCATACTTCGATGCGCTACAGCGTCCAAACCGTGCATTTCCGGACAGGTTCCTAGTTGAAAACCGACCAGTTTGTCATCCCGCACAACTTAAAGCGTTGTCGGTGTTTTTTTCTTTTTTTTTGGGGGGGGGGTTTGGATAACCTAAAGTAAAGATAGCCCGTAATATCCCTTGGGACAAGGGCCTGCTACTAAGGTAGGGCTAGCTTAGTGATACAGGCAACTTTATATAGGGATCATTTATATAATTTTCTACTAACAGAGTTTTCCATTATGCTTTGCCTAAATGTAAATTTTGATTTGCGCATTTTTGCTATATTGTTTTGTTTGCTAGCTGAAACCCTGGTTAAAGGACCTGCAGGACGACGAATTGTGCTCTTTGGTAGGATTTCTCCCAGCGTTTAGCGGGCTTGCTGAGGGCCGCTTTATGGGAATACCCGGACGGATTAGGGCAAGCTTATGCTCCATTTGGAACCGTTAGGGACTCCGTCCTTTCATGCCCCTTCGTGTGTCCCAAGGGTCAGGTTAGAAGCAGCCTACTTGCGGTGCTCTGCTCCAGGTTTCTCGAGGCCCCTTCGTCTGTGTACTCTTACTCAAGAGCATGTAGAACACAAATGAAAATCGAAGTCCTTGTATTTGTGAAGGAAACGGTGGATTATTTCTCCTAGTTATACATATATTTAGTGCAACCAAACTTCCCTGTACCATCTGATTGAGGAACTTGGTTAAATGGCCATACTTGTGTAGTCGTTGTTGTTGTAGTGTTTAACGCCCGCTTTTACTACTGCGGCACCGCAGGCGGTGACACTGATGATACATGAAGATGGAGCACCGGTGGAATGAGATGGCGGGGGAAACCGGAGTACCCGGAGAAAACCCGCCCTGACGCCGCTTCGTCCACCACGAATACCACATGCGGGTCCCTGGGATCGAACCCGGGCCGCCTAGGTGGTAGGCGAGCGCGCTAACCGCTCGGCCACGGCGCCGCCTTTTTGTGTAGTCGCTTTCCTGTACCATCTGTTTGAGCACTTGCTGATAAACGGCCTTAGTTACATAGTTACCACCCTGTATTAAAGGATTAAGCAACTTGCTGATAAATGGGCTACGCTGTGCAATCGCCAACCTGTATCATATAATTGAGGAACTTGCTGATAATTGCCTTGGTTGCGTAGTTCCTTTCCTGTACCATCTGAGTTGGCCTGAGTGGCTCAGTTGGTTAAGCGTTGGCCTTCTGATCACAGGACTGTAAGATAATACAATAGTAATTGTGAGTAGTCGGAAGTTTTCACGGTCGGAGTCAGAATTATAGCTACAAATTACTTCCGGGCTTAGAAGCCGTGACCTGCTGGAGTTTATAAATCCAGATGTTTCGTCCACACTTGCGGTGGACATCATCGTTGGAGTGGTCTTAGTTTTCTCGGCGAAGGTTCAGTTACAGCAGAATCTTAGAAGACTAAGACCACGCCACCGATGATGTCACCGCAGGTGTGAACGGAACGTCTGGATCTATAAACTCCAGCAGACCACGGCTTCTATTCCCGGAAGTAATTTCTAGCTATAATAGTAATTGTGTAAGTATATTTCGTTTTGGTAACATGGACGTAAATTAAGAGGCCTCATTGCGTTTTGATTCAGTTTATGACAATACCGACCTTCGCAGAAGTACACGAGAGTAGACATTTTTGTTTATTTCAGTGGTATTCAACGTTTTTTCTCCGCGTACCCCCAAAGACAATTTTGTATTCCAACCTGTACCCCTAGGCCTAGGCCCCAGGCCTAACCTTGGCAGTGAACTGTCAACAAACTTTTCCAAAAGGCTTTCTTTTAGTTCTATGGGAAGATCAGAGAAATTGATGGCGGTGTGGCAGAAAAGATTTGTAATCCATACTAGAGTCGCCGTCAGGAACGTGGGTGGTTGTGCAGCAGACAAATATGCAATGGCGTCACAATCAGGTGTTTTCTGGTCAACCAGACTTAGTTTGTTTCAGAGCGCGTGTGTGAGAATATTTGTACAGTTTTACAGTGAAATTTACTAATTCCGAGCTAGTCCACTCCGTTATGTGATGGTAAGTACATTATCAGTTACAAAGATGGCAGAAGAAAAAAAAAAAAAAGAAAGCAAAGAATACTGAGAAAGATGGGAAACAGTTGCAACGCAGCACTTCCCCTCTTTCCCCTACATGCGCGTTATCTGCCACTTACCGCCATCATTGAGGAAACACATTACACTGACTATGCCTGTTTTAAATGTTTTGTACCCCCTAAGAAGTCTTTGCGTACCCAGGTTTACTCTGGTTTACTTTACTATGCAAAACTGCTTCTTGAAGGAAGCACGCTATAACTTCTTCACGGCATATAAGTGACTTATGATTGAAATGAAAACACTTTAATTACGGAACTGTTTACCAGCCGAGTTTTATTCTAGGAAAAGTTGCATTCCTAATTATAGGATGCATAACTCTTATTTAGCTAAAGGAAATGCGCTGTTACACAAAAAAGTTTTTACAGCGCTAATTAAAACAGCGAAATGAAGCCATTTATAGATTTCAAAAGAGCTCACCGTTGCATTCTGTTTATACGTAACTGTGTTTATGTAATTGTTTTCAAGTTTAATAATACTCTGATTTCATAACATGCAAAACTGTAGGAAGGGTGTAAACTCGCCCATTTCTATTTACAATGTAGTTGGGCATAAGCGTAGGTGGCAATCATATTTACCTCCCAAGCTTGTTTACTGCCTTTTGCGCTTTCTTTCACATTCTCCCTGAATTTGTTTGTGATACATGAATTAAAAGTTATACTGCACTGAACGAGTCGAATTTTGTTGCTACTGTCGACCATTTTCATAATGAAAATCATGTTAAATGCTGTTACGGTATGGGAATAGTGAAATGTCTGAATTGTACAATTTGTATCCGAAATTGCTGAAATGTTCAATTATTCTCCGCTCTGTGTGGAGTGTTTGAGTATTACTTAGTTTAGTATTGTTTAAAAATTGCAAAATGTAGCAAAGGTTTTATAAAATGTTGAGCATACGAATTACTTTGTACTTATCGCTTTCATCGGCTTGGTTGGTTGGGCGCTGGCCTACTGTTCCCAAGGTCGCGGATTCAAATCTGGCCCAGACCGATGGTTCGGAAGTGTGCTTAAAAGCGATAGGCTCTTGTCAGTAGATTTACTTGCTTATAAAACAACTTTTGTGCGACAAAATTCCGGTGATAATATCTGGTAATTGACATGTGGTTAACAAACAAAATATTTATGGGTTGGTAGAGCACTTGGTTGTCGTACGGCGGATCCCGGGCTCTAATCCCGACGGGAGGAATGCGAATTTTTCTCTAAGTTTATTCCCTATCCTCTCCAGTCTGGAAGTATGAATGAATGTGTGTGTGTGTGTGTGTGTGAGAGAGAGAGAGAGAGAGAGAGAGAGAGAGAGAGAGAGAGAGAGAGAGAGAGAGAGAGAGAGAGAGAGAGCGAGGGAGGGAGAGAGATCTAGTGTAGAAATAACCCAAATATACAAAACCTAGTGTATACGAGTTAACACCATTAATGGTGTTAGAGCACCATGGGCTGGTAGATCACTTGGTTGTCGTACGGCGGATCCCGGGCTCGAATCCCGACGGGAAGGATGCGAATTTTTCTCTAGCTAAGTTTATTCCTTATCCTCCCCAGAGTCTGGAAGTATGAATGAATGTGTGTATGTGTGTGTGTGAGAGAGAGAGAGAGGGAGGGGAGGGAGAGAGAGATAGATATCTAGTGTACAAACAACCCAAATATAGAAAACCTACTGTATACGAGTTAACACCATTGCCTATAGGGTATAATATGTTCCCTGGGAAGGTAGCCGATATGACCAGTCAAAAGGAGCAACACAACAATCGCCTTTTTCAGACAGTTTATACCTATACATTATTTACACACAACCACCTAACTTAGAGGAAGTGTTGTATTCCACTCAAAAATTCGATACCTACCCGGGTTTCAAAGGAAATCCATTTTTGAAAATCCTTGAATCTATTCCCTCAAAAACAATAATTATTTTTTGTTCAAACACGTCTATGTACGAACAACATAAAAAAATCTAATGAATTACATTAATATAGCTTTCTCTACCCACATTCGTTTATAGCTTCTAAAACCATTCTCACTAAGCTTATTTTTCTATCTTGTATATGTTAATCAGATAAACCTTATAAAATAGTTCTATGACACCTTTTGTTATAGGTACAAGAGGGTTGGAGGAAACCAAATCGATAGTTAAATGGTTGAAAGGCAGTCGCTATGTGCTGACTTTAAATTTTCATACGCTACATGACATCGCGAGAAACAATGAATAGTGACATTTTAAGTTGGATGTCAAACCAATAATTAATGGATGCAATAAATGCTATGCTTTAAAAAACATTTAATTTTTTTTTTTCCATGATAGGTTTTTGTATATCTCCTATCCTTTTCCCATTATGCGAAATTATGCAGCTTTCTTTCAATGAAGTGAACTTTACGGACTATTCACAAAATATTTGAGGTATACATTTTATATAACGTGTAAATACATTACATATAAGCTATTTTAATTAAAATAGTTGGCCATTTTTTGGAAAAGCCCCAATTTCGAGAAAAAAAATGTCCGCGTAAAGAGTAGTTTAGGGCGGAGGGACTTACTGGAAAATCTTTTTGTTGCATCTGCGGAAGATACTAAACTGAAATATCAAGTTCAGCAACTATCCGACGTTTGGCTTTGGAGTTTCTATCTCTCTCAAACACAGAGACACGCACGAACCTTTTTCTTAACGTGTTTCCCAGGTACCTCAAAACATGATGAAATTTCGGTATCCAAGTTTTCGGTGGAATGCTCTCCTTATCTACGCGGTAGAGAAAGCAAACATGAAATGTAGGATGAATGCCTAAATTGGTAGGTATTTAATTTCAGCTTCTTCCAAAGATCCACACAGACACTTTAAAGAAAACCTCCCCCCGCCCCACCTCAGACTGGTCTTGACGTGCAAAAATGTTCGTTATATTTTATTTTCTCAAAAATCACTGTATCAACTTTGATTAAAATACCATAATTTAAGATGTGACTAACAAAATGTATATTCTGGATTTTTGGGGAATAATCTGTAAAGTCCTCTTCATTCTGAAACTCACACACATAACAAGGAATATCTCCGAAATGGTTCACGCTACAACAAAATTCATTGAGACATTAAGTTGTGTATTTTAGCAAGATCTACATTTTTTGTATAGTATGATTTAGTCTTTCTCTAACGGTTTACCAGTTATGCAAAAGTCGTCCAGAAGTAAATACGACTACAGGGGCTAGAGCCAGAAAATTCAAGATGTACATTTCATTTGTCATACAAATATCTCAAACATGTGACATTCTAATCAAAATCGTTAGAGCCATTTTCAAGAAAATAAAAATTTTTAAAAAATTTTCCATGTAAAGGGTAGTTTAGGGTGGGGCTATTTTCGTGTCGCATCCTTGAAAGACATTAAACATAAATACCACATTTGGTTTTTAACCGAATTTTCGTTTTTGAGTTATGTTGTCCACAGACTGGCGCGCGCGCGCGCACACACACACACACACACACACACACACACACACACACACACAAACACACACACACACATACACACACACGGACCTTTTTCCAAAAAAATTTTTTTTTTAGATTCAGGGGGTCTCAAAACATATATTTCCGGTGAAATCTCGAAATCGATGTTTTGGGTGGAATACAATACTTCCCCTAGTTACCAGTAGAGAAAGTAATAGGCTTTCGTAAGAGTAGCTTTTAGAAGGTACATAAAATAAACTATAATGGGTGGAGATCATGTGAATGTTTTTGCCATGAAACGGATTCTTTGTTCCTCTGCTCCAGCCGGGAAGCGAGCTAGGGTCCCTTAGTTAAGAAGCTACAGAATGTTACACCAACAGAAGAAAGAATGCATCCCGTAACTGTGCCCACGTAAATACAGCAGCAGTTTCATTTCTGACGGAAGTATTTAATTGACGGCCTTATAACCGGTGAAGGAAAGAATAGAGCTATAAATAGAGGTTGTGGTAGTGGTGTGGGTGGTGAATCTTAATCTGCGAAGAGTGGGTAGGGTAGGGTAGGGTAGGGTAGGTTTTGGAAAGTTAGGAAAAGTCATGGTGCGCATGTTTAGTCGGAGGGGCTAAGGGGCGAAGGGCAGGTTTTGTTTACGTAAGGTGGCAATGTCGTTGTAATCTCAAAACAATCTGTCCAGTACGTGTTCAAGTTCTCCGTGTGGTTAATGTCTCATCGTGTGTGTGTAACTAATACATGTAATTCTTGTTCTCTGTTTTTGTGCATGCTACTTACCAACAGTGCTAATTATTGTTACAAGTGTTCAACATCCAACTTTGTGTCTGCCAGTCGCTCTAGGGCTCGAGTTCGGTCCCAGTTCGCAACACTTCGTCCTTGCACAAAGTTGACAGATATTTTTTTGGAGAGCAATACAATTACTATGATACGGTATCAAGTAACAAACGCCAACGGGAAAGGGGGATGGAAAATACTTCCTTTATTCTTTAGAAACGATAATGCAATAACAAACAAGCGAAATATCCGTAATGATAATTGGAGTTGAAAATTTTTGGATGGAAAGTGTTTTGTAAGATTTTCAGTGCGAATGGGAATCATATCACACGCGTTCTTTTGGACAAGAGTAAACAGACTAAGGTGATACTGTTAAAGGAAAAAATTCCCAAATGGAGGGAGGGGGCGGGGGGAGGCAAGTTTGACTTTTTTCTAGCTTTAACGTGTGTGTTTACTCAATACGATGTCCCCTTCATTCTTTTAGGATGGTATAACAAAAGTTAAACTTCAAGAAGAAGGGGTTAAAATGTTCGATGGGGAAATTTTGGATATATTGAAATGCTAATTCATGTAAGGACAAATGAAATATTTGGAAACTTGATATTTTACAAAACCGCGAAAATCTCGACAACGTATTTCTGCTAGTACATACATAAAAGTTCCTCCCCTATTTCTCCTAAAGCCTTAATAACGACATGACAGCGTAAAAACACGTGATATCTAATTGTTGTACGTAAGCTAAAAACACCTTTTTATTATAGATCAAACTTGTATACACATAACATTGGAATTAAGAAATGTTATACAAGTTTGATGGAATCAGATTATTACGTGTAAGTTACCCTAACGTTTTAATTTCTCTACCACGTGCCCAGGTAGAGGATATGTTATATTCCACTCAAAATTTTAATATCGAGAGTTCGCCGGAAATACATGTTTTGAGGCCTCTGAATGCATGTGTGCGTGAACAGTATTATTCAAAAACGAAAAGTCGATTAAATACCAAACTTTTCAGGCATCTGCAAAAATTGCCATACCAAGATTTCCAAGGAAAATCACCCCCACCCCAAACTATCCTACACATGAACATTTTTTCGTTACTTTTTATTTTGTATGAAATAGCTAGTGATTTTGATTAAAAATGTCCTACGTTTAAAATATTTGAAAGACAAAGTGTATAACTTGAATTTTTTGCGAATAGTCTGTTAGTCTTCTTCAATCTGAATGACTTGTATAACTGGTAAACTAGAATGGATAGAAGATCTTACTAAACTGTAAAATAACATGTTACTGCGTTAAATATTTCCGAGCTATTCTTTGTTTTGGTTTGAATTTTCAAATTCACTTTTCTCAATTGGTAAGTTGCTATTCGTCTTTTCCCTTAGCTATGCAAACAGCATATAATTTCGAAGGCGTCACATAAGGATCGGCTTTTTAAAAAGTCGACTATCGCTTTACGTAGCATACTGTTAAATGTACAATGAGCTTGTAAATGTGTAATGAAAGTTTTCCAACTATATAGTAGGGGAAGTGATAGTAATATGGACCAGGATATTTTTTTTTTTTTGACAGAATTTTGAATTTCAAATGCATCTTAAAAATCTTGGTAGCATTTGTAATGGGCTATATTATTAAATTACTAATAAACTTTATAACATATGTTTAAGACTTTTGAATTTTCACAACTTTTGAAAACGTGACGAAATAAGGATTTTGGGAACTGGGTTTGTAATATGAAACGCGTGTTTAAATGACGACAGTTTATTTTTGTTACTGCTATAATCACGTACAGTTTGTTTTGAATGCCTCAGTTGCAACAGTTTTTGCTGCATACATTCAGACACTCCGAACTGCATTAAGGATTAACACTTCATATTTGAAAAGGGGAAAAACAAAATTCACAAACAAGATCATCAGTTTAGCATCCAAAATGTGTGCCCATTCTCTACACATCACACACTGCACCCATAGCTCCTCTGATTTCTTGGCATTACGGCCCTGAACTAAAGGAAGGGGGTAAATTATAAAACACTTTGTTTCATGTTATTAACATTGTCATTTTCCAAGCAACACCACAAGAAAATGTTAATGCCAAATTAATGAATATACAAGTTTGTAATCCAGTAACTAAATAATAGTTTAAAATAGAAAACATACCGTTCATAGTTATAAGGAGTAGAAATAATGTTGAAGCTTACCTTGCTTAAGGGGAGTTAGGGGTGAGTTTAGGAAATTCTACAATTTGTATGCCAGCATTACCAAATTTTAACCACGTTACTATAGTGGTTAGATATGCAGCTGTACAAAATTTGAAGTATGTAAGTCAAATAGTTTTTTAATTAAAAGCTTTTAATTGATTAAAAAGATACTCTGATTAAAAATGCTCCTTGTGTAACAATTTTTAAATGTTTGGCATGAAACTTGGTGATCTGATGCTTCATGCACTTGAAAGTCATAATTGCTCTGGATTTTTATTTTACACCAGTACTTTAGTACCTGGAAATTTTTTAATATATCTATTTATAGATTTCACGTTTTTTTAACTTTCCATCGGCTTTTGAATGTGAATATGTTCAATATTACTTGACTGATACCAAAACCCAGAGCAATTTTGGAGCCTTATATTTCAAAAGAATCCCTTAAGAACTCTGTCGCAAGGAGCTTTTCAGATGCGTGAAAATGCTTAGAAAAAAGAAACTGAGAAAAACAGCATTAAAATTTTAAAACGTTTTAAACCCATCAGAGGTGTGTTGCAGCATAGGTTTCACTTTCTGATCTCTTACCCTCTCCTGTACTGACAATTTCTGCAATTTATGGGCTCTCCTTGTGTGTGTTTGCTTCCTGGCACTGCATTTTCTACTCTGAATACATCTTCTAGCATTGCACTTCTGACAAATGCATATTGTTCCAACTGAACACACCTATTTTGGACAAATAGCTCCCAGAACATTGTGAAGAGATACATTCGAGTTCTCTGTCGTACCCTTCGCATAGCGTTCTAGCAGCTGGTCAGAACCAAGTCGCTGATCCGGAAATAGAGTTTTAGTTACCACTTCTGGAGACAACTCGTGATTTTGTGGATGCAGATTAAGGATAATTTACATGATTGAGTTTCTGATCCGTCGATATTCAGTCTTGGTGGGTGCGCACGCCTAACCACCAGCCATTTAATCACTAAACCATTGCACTTTTTAATAGACAAAACATTGAACAATTTTTCAACATAAAAATCTAAAAATAAACTTTTTTTACCAAATGGGCCAAATCTCACCCCTAACTCCCCTTAAAGTTTCAAGCTTTGTTGATTACAATACTTCCACTCAACAACATGAACAACGTGATAATGAAGTTGTCTACTTCTAGCGGCTATGGAAAGTCAACAATAGAAATCAGAATGGCTTCCGGAAGATGACAGTTGCTGCTGAGTAGGAAATAATGGTGTTCCATTTTACAACCTTGTTTCATATTACCCTACCTTAAAACGCTGCTATTACTTTTATTTTCAACACATTCTAGACAGAATAATACTGCTTGGCCATTGAGAGTAGATACTTAATGAGAAGGTATCTCTGCTTGCATTTTAAACTCCCTGTGTGCAAATATGCGCCGTTTGTACACGCGTTTAGGTGCTAGTGAAAACCATAGGCTACCTTGCTGGTTGCAAAACCATCCAAACCCCGGGTAAGACAGCTAGTACAATTGGGTGATTTATTACTGTAAGTATGTGCATTACAGAGCCGAGTTTCACTGTAGTAGATATGTGCTTCATTTCGACCGTTTAGCAAAGTTCAGTGGTTCGCCATATAAGCGGATCCCTAATATGATTTCGTGTTTGCCCAGCAGGGTTATGATTATCCTTCTCTGCTGCGATTGCGTTCAACAAAGGACCACCTGTCACATCGAGGCACACTTCCTTTCTGCTTCTGACCTTTTGTACAACTTGGCCTCATTTTAACAATCACGTAATATACACGCGTTGTTAACGCCAAGCTTCAAATAATGCTTCAGGGGGGCAAGGTCACTAACATTTTCTGTACAAGCAAATAACCAAGGAATTTGAAATCATGAAAAGCGCTTATCCAAAGAAAACATGAGGCGGAAAGAAAATAAAAAGTCTAAGGTTCTGCTCTCACATGACTTTCGCTACTCATTCTTGCACAAAGTATTTTTACCAACGCGTGTTCTTCTATCTAATTAATTATAATCGGGATAGAAATTGTGTTGTCACATACTAGCTGGCTTACCCAGCTTTTTAAACTCCACAACAAACATTAATTTCAGGTATGAATAAGTGAAGTGTAGGAAATTATTAACATAAGACAAATTAGTGGGAAAATGCATTTTAGAACGGAATGGCTAATACAAAATAGTAAAAGTATAAGAGAATTTGGTGAAAATACTAAAGTTAATAAGACAGGTTTGAACAAGGTTAATTAGCTGTTGTCAAAGAATAAACAGCACACGTATCTAGAGAATTGCAGAGGACTGTCACATGACAGAAGGGCTAGGGTCCAAGTTCATGGGCAGCCCAACTTTGGTATTCATTCATATTCATATATTCAACAATTCCAGGTAGTACCTTCCTCCCCTTTTTATGAAATTATTGGAAAATGATCCAGTGGGTTTTTATGAGCATCCTCCCCTTTACTCTGATTTTAATTTCATGCACTCTTGAATATTCCAAATAACGGATGAAAATAAAGATATTTTCAATTTCCCCAAACCATTCTTTCAATTGTGGTAGCAACCTTGTTAATGTACTAATCATGCCTCATATTTCCTATGTACAATGTATAGTCGTCCACATTCACGCCAAGAAATCACACTCCAGACCATTACTGATGTAGGATGTTTTACCGCTTGTTTTACACACCCTGGTTTGGAGGCTTCTCCTTCTCTTCTTCTGACATATTGGCTACTTTCTTCTCCAATAGGAAACACTGATTCATCACTGAAGCAAACCTGAAATATAATTAAAGGGTATAAGGAAGCTGTAGAGATGTTACATTGTGCTAACATTCTGTCTCATATCTTGCAGTGGACTATAGCTTCCCAAAGAAATATCTGATAGTATTGACTGTAGCCAATTTTGGAAAATAAACTATAGTATATTTTAGTATAATCTTAGAATATTTTACATCAATTTTTACTGCTTAATTTACCTTTTTCCAATCTCAGATGTCCAGTTTTGAGTTCATTTGCCCACTGAAGTCTCTGTGCAGCCACAGCAGGCGTGCGAGATCGCCTTGCCTTTATTCCATCATAAAAAGGTATCTTCTCACAGTTCTTGCTGAAACATGTCATCCATATTTCTCTAATCTCTTGCATAATTTCTTGCTGGTAGCTTTACGATTTGTTTCTGACAAATATTTCAGTTTTCGTACACCCCTTGGTGATAATTTCTTCTTTCGGTCACATTTTCGTGTTCGTTGTTGTGATTTAAGTTTACCATCATCTTACCTTATTCTACTTATGGACTGCTGGGATATTTTCAGTCTACATGATATGTCTTGTTGCGTGTAACGTTCTTCAGCAAGCAGAACTTTAACCATGCCAATCTTTCTAGGTGAAAGATCTGATCTTCTCCCCATAACCTCAAAAAGCAATAGTTCCTAGATTTCCATTCACTGTATTCAGCAATTACATTAAAATCAAATGTAATGCTTGCCAGTACATACACAACAATCAGTACCAACAATGTGCAACATCACTTATTGTATGAAGGCAAATAAGCAGAAAACTATAATGAAAAACAACTTGGGAAACATAATGTACCAGTTATAAACCTCATTTAAAAGGAATATAAGATAAGAGGTTTTAGTTGGGATTATTTTACAATAAGTGTAAAATAAGGCTTGAAAATTTTGCTACTGTAATAATTAGGCCACGTCTGTAAAAACCAACTGTAGTTTTTAACTGACTTTTCGTTCTTAAGTTATGCTGTTCACAGACACACACGGACCTTTTTCTTAAAATGCTTTTTTTGGAATCAGGGGGCCCCAAAACTCATATTTCAGGTGAAATCTCGACGTCGAAATTTTAGGTGGAATTCAATGCTTCCCCTGCTTACTACACGTGGTAGAGAAAGTAAAAATAAACTATACATTTGTTGCGATCTATTGGGATCCTTAAAACCTTTAATTAGTTTAAAAATGTGGATAATTGGAATGGAGGTTATTGCCAAATAAGCGGCGTGTTGCCTAACAGTGATGTTAACCTTTAGATAGCGCATCTTGGGGATGAAGTATAAGGGGGTCGGGAGGGGTAAGGCTTAAGCCCATACACAGTGAAACACGCATCCAGGTGCGAAATGTACCTCGTTATCTCCCCGTGGCGGAAATGCATCAGTGCTGCCAACCTGAATCTCAATCTCAGTAGTTTGCGTTTATACGAAGTCGAAGTTGGCAGCATCAAAACTCGCAGACCATGTCCAACCAGAGAAACAATTTTTTCTACCACTTACCTAAAAGTACAAGTACCTAACAGTGATGCCAAGTTGAGAGATTTTCCCCGGCGTAGGTATTTTTAACTCAAAAGGGAATGGGGGAATTCTTTGGAAATTAAGGGATTTTCAAGAAACATTTTGAAATTCATGAATACAAATTCATTTACCTATACACTTTTAACTAGGAATTTTTCCTCATTAGACCTAGCTGTCGACGGGTCCTTAAACCCTAATCACTCACTCACTCGCTCGCTCACTCACTCACTCACTCACTCACTCACTCACTCACTTTTTCCTCATTAGACGCTTCAGCATTAAATGAAAGTAGTACTTCATTAAGAGTCTGTGTATTGAAAACGTTGGTTACTAATTCAAGCAGTTTACTTAACGCTTTGACTGTTTCGGAAGCATTTTCTATCGTGTACTTAATTGCTCACACAGTGTCAATTGCCCATCATTTGTGTGCGACAAACTCCTTAATACCTGACTTTTTTCTCAGGCTCTTGCGTATAACGAAGTTGATCACCTAATGCAACCATTTCTATACAGATATTTATCAGGATTAACGTTAACTGTACAGAAAGACGGAGAAGAACCTGCTGTTTAGTTCAAATTATTTTCTCTGCTCATCATTTATTTTTGTGTCTCTTGCACAAACTCATCTTACGAAAGCTTACACTTTTTTATTTCTCTACATACCTTACACATTTCGTTATAAGCAGGCACAGCGCCGCAAAATAGCTCAGTAGGCCTTTTTTCCGCTGTTAACTTTTAGCATCAATGTACATCTGGGATATAGGAGGCTGAAGCGGTTGTAATTCTTCAAAAAGTGCGTCGCTATGCTGGCTGACACCACGAGAAGTAAAAGAATGGTGACCAGGCACTTCAATAAATATAAAACATTGGAAAATTCAAACAGAGAACAACGTACATGTTGGGAAACATTTATGCTACAAACATTGATAAATTGTATGTTTTAAAAAGATCTACCTTTTTTTTTGCTATATTCTGTAGTTTACCATTCGCACAGATCGTAGAAACTTGTTCTGAATGACAGGCTATTCCCATAAAATTGAAGTTATTGCTTTATTGGTCATGCAAATATGTCAGACATGTATTTTAGTCAAAACCGTTAAGCGATTCTTTTGAATAAATGAGGAATAATGATATATTTCGAGTGCAAAGGCTAGTTTGAGTTGGGGTGATATTCTTAAAAATCCTTCCCCAAGTTTGCTATTTATCCTCCATTGTTACATGAATTTGAAACCGACTGATGTACCCCGCTTTCATCTTCAAAGCGATGCACTGGCTCGAATAGAAGATCGAGCCCAAAAAAGACTCGAACCTGAGTCATTGGGGTCAGTTGTGCCACGGAAATTGTTTAACCTTTCGTTATTCCGCCTCTCAACGTAAGCAACTAACTGCCTGAGGGATCAGCGTAAAACTCATTAAATACAAAACGCGCACATTGCATCACGTGGTTCGATTGCTTCCATATTTGGAAACTGCTAAACTAATTCCCACGATTGTGGATACTTTCACTGTGCGCCTTTCTCCGTTCCGTCGTCATTTTCTCATGCAGTTCTTGGTGCTTGCCTTTTAGCATCCCAAACTGACCGGAGGAATCGTTCCCTTGAGAAGCTTTGTGGATATTCTATAACTTGTCTTTCAGGACCCAAACTAACAGGAGGAATTGGTCCGTTAACTGACCGAAGAACAATTTTTGTGAATGTTACTACGATACCTACTCGATCCTCATGGGGAACGGTCGCCTTGGTGCCTGCGGTAGTAAAGGCTCGCTTCAACAATGTTCGTGATAAGATACTTGTTTCTCAGTGGGCAACTGTTATCTTTGGTACCTTCGTTTCAACATTCCTGACAGTAGGAAAGGCTCACACACGGTCCGAGTTCGATCCCAGGCAACCACGTGTGAGATTGTGATGGACGAAGCAGCGCTGAGGCAGTTTCCTCCGGGTACTCCGGTTTTCCCCGCCATCTCATTCCATCGTTGCTTTATCTTCATTCCATGTATCATCAGTGTCACCGCCTGTGGTGTCGTATGTAGTAAAAACGGGCGTTAAACCCTGAAAAAAATCACTTCAACAACTTTTGTGAATGTGATAACGAAACGTAATGCCCAGTGGGCAACTGTTATCCTTGGTACTTGCGTTTCAACATTCATAACTGTTAGTAGGAAAGGCTTCAACAAAATATGATGATACTAGTTCTTTACAGGTGAGGACGTCATTGATGGGTTGTTGTCACTGATTAACTGACCGGAGGAAATACCTCTGCAAGCTTTGTTAATCTTATAACAAAACATTTAATCACAGTACTGGCTGTCTAGCCAGTAAAATATAATTTCAATACTAAATTTATTTTCGAAATATGCTATCCAGTGCCTTTAAGGAGGGTTTAAGCTGCCTACCATACTTCAAAACGGCATGGGCCGCTTACAAAATATGTTTGTAAAGCGCTGTTCGTATTTTCTCTTTGTATTTTAGTACATATGTTTACAAATTTGAGTGTAGCTGTCGTTTTTTGGTTTGCAGTTTGCGAAGATGCTCCATCTGATTATTTAGTCCGGAGAAATGTTATGAACAATTGATACTCATTTTAAAAGCAAGTGGAATAGATACTTCTCTATTCGCTTTCAATTCACTTCTCACCAAAGCGACCCGGGTTCGATCCCAGGCAACCGCATGTGGGATTGTGGTGATTGAAGCGGCGCTGGGGCGGGTTTTCTCCGGGTTCTCCGATTACCCCTGCCATCCACCAGCTTGTTAGTGAGGGCTATAATGTGAATGTGGCAGCGAATCATACCTCACTTCTTGATTTTCGCCATTGCAGCAATACATGTGGCATTGTCTTTTTGGAAGATGACTTTCTTCTTTTCCCAACCCGGCCAATTTTCGTATGTAAATTGGTGTTTGTGGTCCAGAAGGTTATAGCATGTTACGCTCCAGGCAGAAGATAAGTTAGCCTCGCCCCTGAAAACCAACGCCATGATGTTTCTGGCTGACTCCAGGCAATTTGCCTTCTTTGTTGGTGGGGAATGAAATTGGTAGGGTTTCTCTGAAAACGAGCCAAACTTTATTCAGAGATTTGCACTCTGATTCACTTTTGATCTGGAGCAAGCAGTAGCGGCACCCATCTTCATGTCCAACTCTCCATTCAGCGGTCCTATAGGGACATGCCGTGTACTAAAATGAATTGAGTTGTCGGGAGGATTTAGGTCTTCCACCACGTTTGTATTTTTACGAGTTTTCTCGGCCTCGTGGTCTACTTTGAAATGCTGAATATGATAGCGTAAAGTCTCCTAGAGTGTTTTGTCATATCGGTTTGAATTTATGTTGAATTCATACGCTTCCTTTCGAAGTACACGATGTTCGATATTTGCCGTGTTTCCCGTATACACAGTCTGTACTGTAACACCCGTTTCTTAAACAATGTATACCTATTATTGCACAAATCTTTCCATGAAAAATCGCTGGGCTTAAAAAACAAAATTGCTGCAATTTTTATTATTGATGAAATGTGCACTCGAGTTGAGTATTAATGTAAAATTAAATTTATTAATTAGTCTAATGAAATTAAAATGGGTCCAATAACCAATCAATAAATACAAATTCAAACACAAAAAATTGTGCAATCTGTTGATCATTCCGAGAACCTCGAAAACGGCGCTCTTATTTGTAATTGTAGATTAAATATACTGGGCAGGGTTGCCAACCCGTACGATAATTATGGGGGTGTACGATAATTTCGTTACTGGCGAAATATAATTTTCAATGGTTTGTCGCACCAGCGAAATGAAACTAATTATAAATGGAGACACCACTTTTGCCCTCATGGCCTGTCTCCACTCCTCTAAGGCAACCATTTCATATTATACTAATCCTCCTACCCTTTATCCTCTTGTTGCCAGAGTGCCCAGATCTGGTAATATCAATGAGGAAGGCACTGTTCAGAAAATTGATGACAATGATGATCAATGGAGTAAACTCGGAATACGCGATATTCCGTGTGAAATAAAGAACATACCTGAACCTGGCAGTTTCTGGAGTACTGTTAAACACGTCACCTTGGTGGAAATACTGATTTCAAAGAACTGGCGGAGGTTGCATTATCAGTGATTTCAATGCTCCATAGGGACAGTTCTTGTGAAAGAGGTTTTCCAAACTGGGTTTAATAAGTACCAAAATTAGGAATAGATTGGCGCTAGATACGGTAAATGGACTTATTCGGTCGTCCCTGCTTATGAAAGGATGTAGTGGGTCTGAAAATCTGCAAGCCACGGAGATGTTAAAGTTTATCTCAACAACAAATTTGTATAATGCTGCAACAGTTGAGGAAGATGAATAGTGCAATAAACGTTAGTACTAAAGTTGTAATACTGGTTGAGGTCACCAGTTTTTAAATGGATACCATAAACATCAATACCATATACATTTTCCTAAGTGTTATGCTGATACATTTATTCATATATCATTTGGTTTACGATGTACGATAATTTTGAATCCAAATCTATGATTTTAAGTGGCCGATACGATAATTTTACTTTTAAACATGGCAACCTTTATACTGGGAGACCTGCATTACATTTATGGCGTTGAGTCAGCACTACATGACGTTATAATTTCAGTAAATTAATTTAGCGTAATACTCCTTTTCAGCGAATTGCCAGCAGAGTGACCCACCTCTTCACGCTTTGACGGCTTTGAATAATCACTTGCTTTGTGTGTGTTTCAGATAAACCAGGTTTCCAGTCTCCCTATGGCACTATGGACAATGGCATGGTGAGTAACAATGATTTACTTTTAATTACTGCATTGGTATACTTTTGTTCCGCTGTTCAGTGTCATAAGCGTACACCTTCACAGGAGCAATGTAGAAAATTGCCACAAATTACATTTGTAGTTTTTGTGTAGTCTCAATTGTACAACTTCCTCTTTAATTTGATTATAATATACTTACACACTTCTCAAGTTTTACGTTTACCCTTGAAATGTGTGGTAGTGGAAGTGTTTTTATGACTTTGCAACAAAGGAGGCCTTTTAGCGCCTTATGGGTATATTCAAAGTGTTAGTCAAGTTTCGAATACTATTTATTTTGGATGTGTACTTAAAATGCCTAAATGATGTTGGTGTGTAAACATTTTATTTAAAAAATCATACAATATTTTGAAAGTTGTGCTAGAGAAGGTCAGGAATGGAGTGTTTGTGGCATTCTAAAAGTGATCCCTATTCATCTAAGCTAGTAAGTGGGATTTACTAAATATTCCTGTGAATAGGAAGTATGTAGAGTTGGATCATAGCATTGGGATAGCAAAAATTGGCCGCAAAGAAGCAGTTAAGTTTCTGGAGAAAAAATAATGTAAATTATGAGCTATTGGTTTCTGCTTCCTCCACCACTCCATATCAAATTAGGCTTGGTCATGGGCGTCGGCAAATCCTTTTTCAGGGGAGGGGGGTGGCGTTTTGGAAGTTTGCAATCAAACTATATTAATTCATTATTTTGTTGTCAAAAGCTACAGTATTTGTTGTTGATAACCGTATTAATTTGTGCTAAATAAAAATTGTTCTTTACATCAAAATTAAAATAATACTCTAATAGTAATTGATTGCCCATTGAGTGTATTAGCTTCCAAGGGGTGGGGCGCAGCCCCCCTTGCCCCCATGGGCTTGGTGAATGAATTTGTAACTGTTTTGAATAAACATAATGATTGTTTCGAATTTCTTGTTACAAAGTTGCCTTAGAAAACTGAAGCTAAGATAGCATGGACCCCAGATTTACGAGACCTTGCCTCAGTCGATATCACAGAGAAGTGAGGATGATTGGCTTACAAAAGAATGATAGAAAACATTTTGGCAGCAGGACATGGCAAAACAAAGTTCTATTACATAATATTGTACTTCAGTTACAAACTGAATGTATTGCATTAATTAGTATATGTGTAATGCTATGACAGGCCAGAACTTATCAGTGTTTTATCCTTCATAAGTAATGAATCATTACAGTCTTGATCCCCGTTCTATGGGCTGCAACAAAATGTAGAGAGCGGATTTAAAATGTAATTGTACCTCTAGTAACTAGCAGTAAATAGGGGTCAACATACAGTAATGGACGACGTGAAGTTGATATTATGGTTACAGTTTTTGTTTATAGTCCATGTTATGAAGTATAAAATATGGACTAGAAATTTGTGTGTAGCCTAGGAAGTGGTCTTAATGCGTGTTTATTGTAGTACCAGGAAGGATTTAAACGTGTGGCAGAAAAAAAAAACAGTAATGCCAGTTCCTAAGGATTCCTAAAACAATGGAATTCTCATTTATTTTACATGGAATTTTTGTACATTTACTGAACTGAACATTTTACTTACATTCTAAATTTCGTCAACCCAAAATGATTACGTTGACTGGACAAGGAAACGTTTTACGGTTTCGATTTCAGAAGTTGGGAAGTACCTATGTATATATTTCTATTTTTTATCACTGTAGGTGTAATAGTTGTTTTATCGTTATTTACTTAACTGGTGGCTACATGCCATAAGAAAATTTCACAATAAACAGTTTTACAAAATAAAAATAAAAATCTGATGTGTTGCACACACATGACGTTCTCTACTCTTGTACTAACCATTCTTACAAATTCTTATTCTTATATCTTCTTCGTGTCGAGATAAACGTTTGTACAAGTTATCTTATTACTTATTTCCTTGTAGGTACAAGAGAAATATTAGAATACAGTAGGCTTTGTGCGATAGTCAAATTTTTTAAAGCTTTGAGATCCCTTTCTCTTTGCACACTTAACTTATAAAAAATGAACAACGATGTTCCATTTCACGAAAGTTTTTAAATTTTCTGAAACTCACGTAACAAAGAATATCTCCTAAATGGTTCACACTACAATACAATTTATTTGTACATAAAATGTGTATTTTAGCAAGATTTACATTTTTTTTTTTTTTTTGTATAATATGATTTGGCCTATCTCTAACGGTTTACCAGTTACGTCGTCCGATATGACACAATGTTGGAGGACGTTAATTAAAAAAAAAATTACCAGTTATGCAAAAGTCGTCCAGAGTAAATACGACTACAGGGGCTATAGCCAGAAAATTCAAGATATACATTTCATTTGTCATAAAAATATCTTAAACACATGACATTTTAATCAAAATCGTAAGAGCCATTTTCAAGAAAATCGACATTTTAGAAACATTTTCCATGTAAAGAGTAGTTTAGGGTGCAGTTATTTTCTTCAAAATCTGTCACATCCTTGAAATACATTAAACTTTGGTTTTTAGCCGACTTTTCGTTTTTGAGTTATGCTGTCCACAGACTGGCACACACACACGTGCGCGCGCGCGCGGACGTTTTTCTAAAAATGCTTTTTTTGTATTCAGGGGGTCTCAAAACATATTTCCTGTGAGATACAGTACTTCCCCTACTTACCAGTAGAGAAAGTAATATGTATTGTGAGATTTAAGTAGATTTTAAGTGATATTTTACTTAGTGACCAGCTCTTAAAAGATTTGACTATCGCTTAAGCACACTGTAGTCTCCTATTCTCATTGTACCTACAAGGAAGTAAGTAATAAAACCATTTCTACAAATGCCTATCTCGATTAGCATGTAAGCAGATAGAATAAGTGTTTTTAAGAATAGCTTGCACAAGAGTGAGTAGAGAGAGTTATGTGAGTGCACACAGGATTGTTCAAGTAGTAAGTCGTAGGTCGTTCTTTTCTCGTTGTGATACAATTAGCACGGAATTACAAACCTATCGCATTGGCATTTTATCACTTTAGTCTGTCACGGCGGGGCTTATTGTGCGTCAGACCCTGGGAGGAAGGATGAGATGAAAGTAACCTACAGGTGGCCAGAGCGCATCACAGGGGTACTATAATCACGGTGGGTCCCTAACAGGTGCAGGAAAGTTCTTCAGTCCGACGGAGTCGCCACAGAGCTCGTCACCAAACAGCCAGGTCCGGCTGATCAGTCAGTTCCCCTGGAAGAGCGGCCGGCCGACCATAGCGTCTCCCCTCAGCCGAACACCGTATTTGCATAGCGCTAGCTCCACCGTAGCGCAGTTCACCGATCATTTTAGCCTACGGTATGCTTTTAATACCTAAAACGACTGTACGTCGATGTGTAATGAAAGTTTATATGAATTAACAATAAGTAGATGGAAGAATAACTTTTATAAAGAAGAGTGAGTAGAGTTGTGTGCTTGCGATACATTAGTACTGTTCACACAGGCAGGTTCAGCGGATCTCGGTGAAATCACGATATGACGTTTAGACTGCACACTTAGATAACTAGTAATGAAAGCAGTAAAAAGCGTTGTAAATCAAATGGCACATCAAGTTTGAACTATCCACATGTTATTGTTTGTGTGTATTTAATAAGGGAGCAGTTAGGTGGAAATCCGTGCGATGAAGCGATTTGTTTTCGCTGGCGGCAGGGAGGCGGCGGCGGCGGCGGCGGCGGCCGCGAGAAGTCAGGCATCACAACACAACCCCCAGGATACACTGTCGTGTAGCCAGGATTGGCCCCCTGGCGGCTTGTCTGCATTGTGTTTGTTACATTCGCATGCCTTTCTCTACCTCATATACCTACCTAGCCTCTATAAACCAATCTTACGGAAGCTTGTTACTTTGTCTATTATATGTAGTAAGTAGAAGTATTGTATTGGATGTCGAGATTTCACCGGAAATATATGTTTTGAGGCCCCCTGAATCCAAAAATGGCAGTTCTAGAAAAAAGATCTCTCTCTCTCTCTGTGCGTGCGTGTGTGTGTGTGTGTATGTGTGTGTGTGTGTGTGTGTGTGTGTGTGTGTGTGTGTGTGTGTGTGTGTGTGTCAGTCGTTGAACATCATAACTAAAAAACGAACAGTCAATTGGTCGGTTTAGAGATATTCCTTATTATTAAGTTTTTCAATACTGTAACTTTTTCCCAAATGGATGGTCGTTGTTCACTTTCTTCTCTTGGCCGTGCAAAGAGAATGAAATATAAAGGTCTTCATGTAGCGACCAGCTTTAAAACATTTGACTATCGCTCAGAGCCCACTGTATTGCCATATTCCCCTTGCACCAACACGAAAATTAGCAATAAGATAATTTCTGCAAATGTTTATCTGGGGTAAAATAGGGAAGATAGAGGAATAAGCGTTTGCAAGAATAGTTATTAGTACTAGAGTAGAGAAAGTCATGGTGTGCAACACATCAGATATTTTTTTTTTATTTACTTTATCCATATAACCGAGCGAGATGGCTCCCAAATGTGTGAGACTTACATTCGGGAGGTCTTGGGATCGATTCCCGTGGTTGAACTTCTGACCCATGGGTATTTTTGGAGGTTTCGCCGGGTCGTTAGGCAAATGCTGGATAGGATATTTACATCCTCCGAGTTTCCTGTCCTTTCATTTCACTTCATTACTCATTTCAGTCTTTGTTCGTCCCTGTAAGTGTCAGAGAAGGTGTTAGGTGCAGTTTGTCAGGGATGATATGCGCACTCTTTCCGTCTCTCGTTATCCGTGGGATCCGGGTGGAAAAGGGGGCCGACATATGTGGGTGTTGTACCCGGCCAAGGTCTCTCTGGAAGGCCCTGGAAGACTTCAAGACTTCGAGATGTCTTGAAACTTAGTAAACCTTAGGGACCTATGTATATCAGTGTTTGTAGCGACTGCTAGTCTGGATCTGGCCGCCGGTGTTTCCTCTCACCTCAAGTACCTACAATAAACCTGGCATCAGTGCCAAATCTCCTCCCTATCTCTCCTATTCCTATTATCCAGATGAGCGTTTACAGAAATAGTTTCGATTCTTATTTATTGAACCTACAGAAGGGATTTCGGTCTGGGTGGCTCAGTTGGTTATACTCTGGCCTACTGATCCCAAGTTCGCGGGTTTAAATCCGGCCCAGACAGACGTCGTAAATTTACTGGCTTGTAAAATAACTCCTGTGGGACGAAATTCTGGCACACCGGTGATGCTGATATGATCCTGACAATTGACAGCGGCATTAACAAAATATTTCCATAAGGAGGATAGAGGGAACGGAATCGATTTAAGTTTCATGGCCGACTCGCAGGATGCTGGCCTAGAAATGTAATTTTCTTTCCAGAAATAACTGAACGACGGTACTTGAAATAAAAATCACAGAAGTATAGAAAATTCAAATCTACAGTTATTTGGAAATGACTTATGTCAGAAAAAATATTTTGAAATATGTAATGAGAATTTTGAACTATGTTATGTATCTTTTTGTTACTTTCTTTACAACATATAGCAAGTAGGGTAAGTATTGTATTCAACCCAAAATTTCAATGTCGAAATTTCACCGGAAATACATGTTTTGGGGACCCTGAATGAAAAAAAAAAAAACCCACGTTTTAGAAAAATGTTCGCGCGCGTGTGCGTAACTTGTTTTCACGGCAGTTGAAATGTATCCATATCTTTAATTTTCTGGGGATAGCCTCTGAAACTTTAGATAATTCTGGATGACTTGTAAATCTGGTAAACCGTAAGAGATAGACAAAATCTTGGTACACAAAAAACGTAGATTTCATTAAAGCACGCAATTTATGTCAAATATATTTTTTGGGGTATAACTATTTGCAAGATATTTTTGTTATTGGTTTGAATTTTCAAATACATTTTTATCAAACAGAAAGTAATTCGTTGTTATCTGCCCTGAGTATGCAAAGAGGGTGAAGGCTCAAAGCTAGCATATAGCGACCAGTTCTAAAAAGATCGCCTAAGCCTACTGTATTCCCCCATCCCCATTGTCTGTATGAAAATATGTAATACAATTTCTACAAACTTTTACCTCGATTAACATGAAGTAGATTGAAAAATAAGCTTTTTAAAGAATATGTTCTACAAGAGTGTAAAGAAAGTGATGTGAGTGCACACATAGGGTTGTTTCTTTAGCTATCAGAGACAAAGACGGGAAATTGCACATTCATATCTCAAATGTGGGAAAGGCATAGCGAGCTACCCTTCTCTCTGTTGTCCTTAACAGATTAAAGGCTATTATTTTATGCAGCTCCTTATCGTGAAGTCACACAAAATTACTGTGTGTTATAGTGCGTACCAGTCAGTTATGAGCAGAAATTCTAGCCAATCTCGTCAAGCAGTTTGGCTAACATATCTTTAAAAAAAAAAAAAAAAAAAAACTCGAGCCATGAGCAGCAATAGCTGCCAATGTGTTGCTATTTTTCACTAATGGGAGGTAGTCCATGTTTGTACTCAGCCGGGTATTCTTAGAATCGTCGAAATGAAGCAATGAAAGCTTCAGTGTTTCTTCGAAAGATATGCTTAAGAAAGTGAACAGTGAAGCATGAATATCGGAGGTATTTGAGATGTATGTTGTAACATTATTTTAGATAGGGTTGCTGTTTCTTTATATTTTCCATTCTATTTCACCTAAAATTTTGATATCGAGATACGTTTTCAGATTCCCTAACTCCAAAAAAGGAAAATTGTGATGTGTATGCATCTATGTGGGTTGAATATCAAATTTGGTGTTTAATTTTAGCATTCTCTGAGGATGTAACACCAATGTTTTCAAGAAAATCCCTCGTTTTGAAGTACTTCGTGCGTGGAAAATTTTTCATTGTTAGTTTTCTCAAAAATCACATGATTTTACTTAAAATACTGTGATATTGGATTCGACGAGCAGTGATGGAAAAGCACAAGGACATTCCAGATGGTTCTAGAGTTGGGCTATGGCATGACTGAGACGTGTAGACAGGAAGGCTGGGTGCCCCATCTCGCTGGCGGTGCGCCAATCAGAAGCGCGCACAGTTAAGCTTTCCCTTACCGCTCACGTGAGCGATAACATGACAACAACCACAACAACAACAATAATAATAATAATAATAATAATAATAATAATAATAATAATAATAATAATAATAATAATAATAATAATAATAATAATAATAATAATAATAATAATAATAATAATAATAATAATAATAATAATAATAATAATATCGCGCGGCATAAAACAAAACAAAGAGGACTTGTCTAGCGGATTCTTGAAGCTTCGAGCAACGTTATTTCCCGTGCGCGCGTGTGTGCGGTTTCTCGAAAGGCAGTGTGACGTCATCCTCAGTGTCAAAAGGACCCGGTACAGCAGCACTGAGTGAGTCGTTAGTCTTCGGTTAGTTAAGTCAGTGTACAGTTAGTTTTTAGTTACGGGAATAAGTCTGTCAGCCTGTCTCTGTGTGTGTGTGTGTGTGTGTGTGTGTGTGCGTGTGCGTGTGCGTGTGCGTGTGCGTGTGCGCGCGCGCGCGCCCGCGTAAGAACAGTTGTGAGTTGTGATAGCAGAAAATACTATAATCTGGGTTAACAACGAGAAGAAAACCTGTGCATGTGTAATACAATTTTTAGAGGACAAAAAAGTGATAGAAAAGTAACCGACTTGGATTTTTGCAGTTTTATTACAATACAATGTATTTAAAATGTTCGCGCATCAAATAAAATGTCCATATACAAATTTCTGTGAATATCATCTGAAGTTTTCAGAGGGACCCACCCTCTAAAGATTTGATCATAGCTTCAGCTCTGGAACCTACAACGAAATAATAAATTAAGCCTTTTTTCTTGATTAACATGAATCAGATCAAAAATAGGCTTTTGTAAAAAGAATAGCATTAGATGTTTTCTTATAAAAATGTTAAATGTAGACATTTTCATCCTAACGAAATGTAAATAATACGATATTTAAACCTATGCAACACAACTTTCGGATTCTGCACTGCGATAGAACCGCTCCTTTTGGAAAGTGATGTAGCTCATTTTTGGAGTTGGGGTTGAGAATGTTACATAGCCGACTTCGGCCACTCTTGCTCGAAAAAGTAAAACAAACAGAGACGTACACACAAATTGATTGTAAATCAAACCACGGAACTGTTGAAGTATCTCTCTTGTTACACCTATTGGGTGGGTACACAGTAAAAAAGTGAGTGCATGGAAGTAGTACGTAGTTTTCAATCTCTCACGCAGTTTTTGTGTTTGAAATGAATGAATGAATGGTCCCTGTACTGACCTATCACAACCAGCGAGTGTGTAATGTCTTCAGAACGCTTCAGGACCACTCAGATTGTTATCAAAAGTCTGGTACGCTACTGTGAGAACCAGTCAAGTGTCATCTTGAGCCACTCTTGTGTCCTTGTTGCGAAATTAACATCTCTTGAACCATATGTACTCTTAAACATCGGAAGAGTTTTGTCTGAAGGACCTCTCTTGTGTCTTCAAACTTCCATCAAGGTATGAGTCATGCGGGGTATGGTTCCTTATACTAGAGGCAGGAAAAGAAGAATGTAACGTTATTTTGGAGCTTACTTCAAGGTTCACCGCGCCAGTGAAGATGTATACTGCAGTTTTTGACGAAACGTCATATGAGAAACCATCACAAATGTCCATTGTAGCTATAAGGGGAATACAGAGACTGAAGTGATGTTGAAACACATTGGTGTGTTGCATTCACGTGATTTCCTCCACTCTAACCTTTAATTTTATGTAGTTTCTACAAACTATTCTTCATGTTAACTGTTTACTTTTACGGATAGGTATAGCTTCATTACAGATTTCGTTGTAGGTACAAAAGCGGTAGTCAGTTGTTTAAAAGGAGCTCCTATAGCTGAAATCCCATAAACTTTGTGTGACATCGCGAGGAACAAGTTACTATTGACGGCACATCAAAAGATTTAAAAAGTATTGAAAAATTGAAATCCCAATAACAGAATACTTCGGACATTTTTCTAAAACTGATTTCTTCACATTTTGTTTACGTATGCCTTTTTTATTCAGGGTGTCTCATTCCCGGTGAAAGCTCGACTTCGAATTTTTGGGTAGAATACAATACTTTCTCTACATATTGTACCGTACAAACTTGATATTTAAGTTCAGCATCTTCTAAAGAGGCGACACGAAAATGTTCTGTACTAATATCACGAGGTGGTTTCATAAGACGCTTCGCCCTCGTAAAAATATCCCAAATACCAAAACCTCGATTTAGACAGTATTCCGCGAAATAATTTTCATAATTCATTTATTTAATACTACTTAATATTAATAGATATTTAAAAGCAAACAGCTTACAACTTATAATAAGGTTCATACATTTTAATTAAGATTTATTTAGTCGACATAAAACTATCCAGCAGCTGTGAAAGCAACAAGAACAGTGATTTTAGTGTTTAATCCGTGGAAATAAGGAATTAGACATATGATGGATATAAACGAACGAATCTGCGTTGGTAGGCTATCCATTAAAAACTCTGCCTCTTCAATTAAAATATGAATATCCTCACTACATAGAATTTGCGCCAAATTCATGTTTGAATGGCCGCTGATTGTACTGCACATGGATACTTCAAATGTTCAGAAATGTAAGAAAATGCTTAGATTGGCGGAACCGCAAGGAGGTGATATATCCAAAGCGGTAATACCACGTTCAAGAGACGATAATCTGGGAATAGTGGAACAGTTCAGAAAATCCCTCCACCCCATAATTTACATGAAAAAGTTTTCGAAAAGTTTGATCTTATTTTATAAAAACTGTTTTATTAAAATACCAACTGTTTAAGATAGTTTCATAATGAATGAAATGTATATTTTGAATTTTCTGCCAATAGCCTCTGAAGTTTTCTTCATTTTGAATGATTTTTCGCATAACTGGTAAACGGTAGGCGATAGACATTATCTTAGTACACATACAATACAAATCTCGTTAAAGCACACAATTTATGTTGAACTTTTTTGTGGACCTAACCAATTCCGAGGAAATCCTTGTTATTGGTTTGAATTTTCCAATACTTATAGTTTTCTCAAACAGGAAGTCTTATTAATTTTTAACATGCATAGTAGGCAGAGAAGGTATTTAATTCCATCCAAAAATTCGATACCAAGATTTTTAGTAAATACTCGTTTTGAGGTTCCCTGAATCCAAAAAGGCATGTTTTAGAAAAATGTGCGTGTACCAGTCAACCGGTCAACTAAAAAACGAAAAGTTAAATATCAAACTTGATTCTTAAGTTCAACATGATTCAAGAATTAGACACATATTTTTAAGAAACTCCCCTCCCGCCACAAAGTAGCCTTTACGTGGGAAAAATGGAATTTTTTTTTTTTTTTTTTTTTAATTTATTAAAGGTCGATCAGCAGTTTCCCGCTTTACAAACCAGGCAGAACATAGACATAGAACGACACAAAAGAAAAAATACAATTACAAATAAATACACAGAAAATAACAGTACATAGAAAGGACAAGATGAGGTCAGCCCCAATCGGGTCCCTCTGTGACGAACTTATCGTGGTGAAAGAATCCAAGGTAAAGTTAAACTGCCATTTGGTTGTTTTGAGAAGGCAAGAGCAGGTCTTGCGGTAGTCGACTGCGGATTCTGGTAGGAACTGTAGTCTGACGACCAAGGGAATAGACGACTGCACCGGGAACTGATGGTAACTTGCTAAAGAAGGTCTGAGCTTGATGACGGATGAACTCCTCAATGGTAAGGACACCAAGTTCTCTGTGAAGTTGTGCATTGCGCACGAACCATGGAGCGTTCAAGGCGATGCGTAACACTTTGTTTTGGAGTGACTGAAGCCGCTTGAGCACGCCAGATGCAGCACCACCCCAGACCGGACAGGCATAGGTCAGCAAAGGTCGGATCAATGCGGTGTATAGTAGAATGGCGGTATCACTTCGGATGGACGACTTCCTGTTGATCAATGGATATAGTTTTGATAGTCTGGCATAGGCAAGATTAAGTTTAGCATTAATATGTGCTCTCCAGGTGAGACGTCGATCAAAATGCACCCCCAGGTATTTCACAGTGTCGTCTGGGCGTTTCCAGGGTATTGCTATACCGTCTATGGTGAGGACTGGTGAAGGTCCAGGTCGACGGAGAGTGAAGATCATAGCTTCGCATTTTGACTGGTTAAGCACGAGACGCCAATCACGGAACCAGGAGGTGAGAGTATTTAATGCTGATTGAAGATTTTCGGTGGCGGTCAATAGATTCTCATCTGATACAAACAAGGCGGTATCATCCGCATATACAGCAATATGTGCAGAAGGTAAAGCAGGAATGTCAGCGGTGTACAGAGTAAATAGAAGAGGTCCAAGTATCGAACCTTGAGGTACTCCGGCCAAAACAGGCCGAGGGGTGGATCGTTCAGAGCCCAACCGAACTGAGAAAGTACGGTCGGAGAGAAAGCTATGGACGAGTTTGTAAAGATAGGTAGGAAGACCAAGATTTCGCAGTTTGTGGAACAACCCAGGATACCACACTTTATCAAAGGCCTGCTTGACGTCCAAAAAGGCAGCCAAGGTGTGCTGCCTATTCTCAAAAGCACGTGCAATGTGTTCGGTGACTCGTAACAGCTGATGAGTAGTAGAGTGGTGACTCCGAAATCCAAATTGAAAAGTAGGTAAGGCAGAGGTGTCGGTTAGGTATTTATTGATTCGTCTATGAAGCAATTTTTCAAAAACCTTGGATAGTGAAGGCAGTAAGCTGATTGGGCGGTATCCAGAAGGAAGATCAGGAGGTTTACCGGGTTTATGGAGAACAATAAGATCTGCATGTTTCCATAGAGAAGGGAAATGGCCTAAACGTAAAAGAGCATTAAAGGCAGAAGCAAGGAAACAATGCGCTTTTCGTGAGAGATTTTTCAGCGCGATGTTGGGTAGGCGGTCATGGCCAGGAGTTTTCTTGGACACCAATGTACGCAGAATAGATCGGACTTCACCAGGGGATGTAAATTTGATGGGTAACGGGACAGTAGGATAGAAAAGAGATTGATTGTCAATATCAGTATGACTGGGAGTAGACGCGGGATTGGGAGTGAAAGCGTCCTGGAAGTGATTGGCGAAGAGCTCACATTGTTCTTGAGGACTTACATAGTGTCTACCGGCGTTCTTCAATGGCGGAATTACCGTGGGCTCTCGGAGAATACGCTTGGTTTCCTTCCAGAGGGAATGGTCCAATGGCGAAATGGAAGAAAGATGGCGCTGGTAGCTCGTGAAGCGATGATGATCAAGAGCAGCTTTAACTTGTCGGATTAACTGGTTGAGACGAGAGCGTTGCCAGGGTTGCCGCTGACGCTGCCACAGTCGGCGCATATGGTTCTTAGCGCGTATCAAGCGTAGAGCTTCCACAGGAAGAGCGTCGTGAAAAGGTGTGTACCCACGATTGCGACGTGGAGTGGAGTGTGCTGACTGTAAAGCTAGAATAATACTGCAGGTGAAATGTATAAATGGTTCTAGCGATTTTGTTAATGTATCATGTTTAAGATATCTTAATCACAAATAAAATGTATCTCTTGCATGTTTTCTGAATAGCTTCTGATTCTGGATGAGTTTCGCGTAACTCATAGAAAAATCTTACTACACAAAAATGTGTATCTGTTAAAACTCAGAGTTTATGTGAAATAAAGATTTGTATGTCAATAAGTATTTTGAAATATTCTTTGTTGTTGGTTTGAATTTTCAAATACTATCAAATCCATCACATAGCGACCGATTCATAAAGTATTTTCGCTTAAGCCTACTGTATTCTCCTATTCCCATTATACCTATAAGGAAATATTTAATAAAACCATTAAGGTTTATCTCGATTAAAATAAAGTGAGCAGAAGAATCAAAGTTTTAAAGAATAGTTTGCATAAGAATGAGTACAAAAAGTAATGTGAGTTAAATTTCTTAGCCATGCACGAATTTGAAGGCCATCATACAGCGACCAGCTCTTAAAAGGTTTCATTCCCGTCTATTCCACTTATTCCGCCTGTACAGCCATGGAAAAATGATTGAGCGCATTACGAGAGCAGAATATTTTTAAGTTTCACGTCGTGTTGCAGCGCGGTTTACACAGTTCGAAATTTCCAACATGCGGTTGAATTTATTTGTATACATACTCGCAAATACAAATGTGAGTGGTAATTCAAGACACAGACTATTTGGGTGCCCACTAGACGATAACATATGGATCAGAGACCATCAATCAACTCAGCTGCATGTTGGAATATCGACTTGTGTAAACTGCGCTGCCGCACGACGTGTTGCTCTCCTGATGCGCTCAATCATTTTTCCATGGCTGTATCTATAAGGGAAAAGGCAATAAGACACCTACAAATTATTGTCTCGATTATCAGCCGTGTGACTGCAACACATCGGATTTTACTTGTATTCAGCGGATCTGAGTACACCTATCTCTATATGGAATTTTTGGATGAATACGATACTTTATCTACCTATTATGTGAAGATTACATGTGAAGTAAACATGGCAATATGTGAGAGTCGGAATCGTAAAGTACATAAGACCTTACTGGTTTCTTGGAATCTTTTCTTATGATTGTTATATTTGTCCAGTTCCAGGAGTGGCTTGCCGTTAATATAGGTTGGTAAGGTTCGTCAGAATCCGCTGCACCTTGTGGAAGATGATCGCTGCGAGTTGACCTGAACTATTACAATTGGGAAATACACTCTTCCTGTGGTCCGGACATGAAATAGTTATATTCCCCCCAGCCCTCCAAACTAATAATGCATTTAGGTATTAGAAGTGGAAGAGGAAAGCAGTACTGCGACCAGAGTTAGGTCAAATGTGCTAACTAATCTCCAAGAGAAAGGGATGAGGGGAAAGTGTACGAAGGGACCAGACCAGATGGCGGTGGGCGCAGTACATTGGACCAACCACCTTGAGCATGGGTTTTTTCAGGTTGGTAGGCGAATGCTACGGTGCATTTATCCTACCAGGAATTTTGGTCTGTCTTAAATTCCTTTCATCTTTAGGGGTTGCAGTCGGTCTGGGTGGCTCAGTTGGTTAGACGCTGGCCTACTGATCCCAAGGTCGCGGGTTCAAATCTGGCCCAGACCGATGGTTTTTAAGTGTGCTTAAAAACGACAGCTCCATGTCAATAGATTTGCTGGCATGTAAAAGAACTCTTGCGGGCCAAAATACCGGCACACCGGCGACGCTGATGTGATCCTAGCAATTGACAGCGTCGTTGAACAACAAAATAATTTTTAATTTAGGGGTTGCAAGGCCTGGTACATGCATCACGTGCTTTGTGGAGAGAACTGTTTCCTATCTTGCACGGAACCTTGTGCCTGTACCTTCCCGTTCGGAGAGGTTCATGCTGAAGACAGGTATTCTGAAGGTTTTGGTCGGAAAATTAAAACTACCGGTACTCAATTAACTCTTAATTTTTTTCACGCTAGCTCCAAGTAATGTCCTGCAGTCACTTTTCTTTTACGACAGGAGATTCCATTTGCTGATCGCATCCCAGTTGAGATCCAGAATGTCACATAATATGTTATTGGATTAAATCCTAAAAGAGGAGATCCAAGTAGACCAATAAGTTGACCTAGAACTTGTGGACAGGTGTTCTTTCGTTCTTTGGAGATTGATGGTATAGATCATAGTTGAGGAGAACTGACACAATGTGTCATTTCCCCTACATCGCAGTTTTAACCCCATCCACTTTGCTACAAGCCACTTAGGTACCAGGCCACGCCCCCCGCTGTTATCCATCTACCTCAGAGAGCCGGTCAGTCCCTCAAATTGTGTCAGTGGTGGATTCATGTCGCATAACAAGATAAAAAGATACTTCAAAACAGAAAGGGAATGTAAGTACTTTTGTGTTCCTAGGAAAGATACAACTTTGTATTTGCTATGCTTAAAGGAAATGTACATAATAATCACAATCACATAATTACAAAATCAATATATTATGTTTCTATTCGATCCCGCCACTGTACGCCTTTAAACTTAGTTGTTTGTAGAGACTTTTGTGTCCGTAAACAAACAGAACCGGGAAAGAGGTGCCCGGGATAAGTGGAGAGGGTAAATACTCGATTGCATTCCTGTCACCCCTCTTCCCTATGCCAAGTATAGATAATATAGTTTTCTAACAATATCGGAAAGTAGTTTATTGCATGGAATAATTCACAACAAGCGCTTGTTTATCATAGAGATGTAAGAAGTCCCTACATCTCTGCTATCATTGCTGAGACACCGTTACATGAAAAATATATGAGAATTGCTGCAAACATTCTTCGACATAAAATTTTACACTTGGTTTTTCCAAGCAGTCGCCAATGGTTGTTATTTGAGGTGAGTAAAATTAATTCATTTTTCTTTTGATTCTTTTACATACAGCGTGCGGCAAATGCAAATCTTTCTTCAATATTATCATTTACCTTCCATTAGATAATTGTAAGGTTATTTTCTGATCAGTAAATTATTAGAATTTTATCCAAACAAGTAAACACCGATGCCCTTGTAAGAACAACGCACACTGCGTGTTTCACTTGGGACAGTTGTATAGGTAACTACCGGTACGTGGTACCGGTGAATGATACTCTGTCATACTCTATCACCTGGAGGTTTACTAGGCGCATTAGGCCTTAGTTTGGCTACCTACACTTATTCATCTACAGACGTGGGAAAAACTGGGAAGAAATCCAACGTGAGAGTTGCCGGGAATCGAACCCGGGACTTCCCAATGCGATCCCTATGCGTACAATAGCCACCAGCAGTTTCTAATCTGCAAAAGTATGAAGTCGGTAACAATTAAGTAAGTTTAGTTTGGTTGTTTCTCGGGTGACCCGCCGCGAACACGGGGCTTGTGAACTAATGCTGCAGCAGTGTTAATGCTCTGAGTGCAAGCAACAGCGGAAACCATTCTTCTGCTCTCTGCCCTTTATATTTATTTCCTTTTCTTCCTTTTTTCCGCTCTCTTAGTCGTCTAATTTTTTATACATCTCTTACGATATGTACATTTTTTATTTCTGCGTGTAGCTCCTTGATTCTTGCTGAGTCCGGTTACACATCATGGGCGCGTCCCAAAGCGTGGGCTTTTGTCTTTAGTGCTACAGCTCGAGGCGCATTCCAAGCAAGTGTCGCGTGGGCCGCCAGTCCGCACATTGGGACGCAGCTTCTTTTCTTTTCTCTAACTTTCCTTTCTAAGGTTCCCGTTTCTTCTTTTCTTATTTCTTCTTTTTTTTTTTTTTTTCTCTCGCACTGTATTCCCCTCTTCTTCATGTAGTTTATTTGTTTTGTTTGGAACTGGGAGCCATTACTGCCTTGTGAGACGCAACCCCGTGCAATAGTGACCTAAGTGAATTGTATTCCTGCAGGGGAAATACCTGAGGGCTCCTGTAACAGAGAATCCGGTCTGTAGGCTTTAAAGCGAGTTCATTTCCCTCGTTTATTGTAAGAGCCTTAGAATTATTGATCAAACGCGCATCATCGACTGTTATGTATTACGACCATTTTATAGAACAATAGGTGGGCTAGTGTAAACAGATTTATAATAACATATACCCAATGAAAATTAACTTCCGCCTACGTGCTGTTACATTGTGAAGCAATACTTTGCAACAAAAGAAAGCAGAGGTAAGAAATTACATTAAAATCATTCCATAATTCATATCTACTCTTCTATAAAACATTCTTACAAAACCATATTCTTGTAGTTCATATTAATCGAGATAAACATTTGTGGAAATGACTTGATTACACATTTCATTGCATGTGCAAGAATAGAGTAGGCTTAAGGGATAGACAACTGTTTTAAAAGTGAGTCCCTATATTATGGGTTTTCAATTGCATACACTTTGTATGACCACGAGGGCGGGGGAAGGTACTGGTGACTTAGCAATTAAAAATGTATGCATTATTTGAGAGTTCAAACCGGTAATAAAGAATATCTCGGAAATTGTTAATACCAAATGTATCTTACAGACGGCTAGTATGAAAGTACAACTGACTTCGATTGATCTTATAGTTAAACTATGTAGCCCGAGACTTGGCTGCTTACAGCGTTGTAAAGTCGCCACTAGGGTATGGTATCTCATATGAATTTGACATGTTCTTGTGGTTCACATGGAAAAATGCGAATCGGTTGGAGAATTGAATATCGTATCGGCAACTTGCCATGGTAACCCACTGGTTAGAGCAACCTGAAGCGCACCGGAAGATCCGTGGTTCAAATCCCGGTTATGGGATTGAATTTTCCAGTCTCATTTTGCCTTTCCAAACCTTGTCCTATACACGGCTATTGTTAAACAACAATTATCAACACAATGGATCCCGATAACGACCTAATGTGGACTTAGAGTGTGTCGAGTTCCCGAAATGTCGAGTTTTATGGAATAAGGGTCTTATTCACAACTCGTAACATAACACTCCAAATTACAGAAATACATGTTCTAGCGCAGTATAGGAAACAGAAGTATAAGGTATTCTAGAATTTATTACGTATTAATATATTCTCCATTGTCCGGTCTCTTTAACACAATCAATTTAATTTCCATTGCTATGTTAATCTGTGTTTTCCTCTCGTTCGAAATTTTTACTGGCACAAACACAACACTAACAGTAGGTAACCCTGAAATCTTGGAAGCTGCAATGTAACCAGGAATATGTAACTGAAAGTTTTGCTTACCACGTTCAGGGGCATCTTTAGACGTGGCGAATGACCTTGTTAGGATCTGCGCGAGTGACATCATCAAACTGATGTGGGGGTAACGTCTCTGATTCCTTCCTTGAAATAAACAAGACTGCTGATAATACGAGTTGGCATTGCTTAATCACGCATGGTCTGTAATGTCGGAAAGTCGGAAAGATAACCGACAGCCCTATGGTCTTATAAATACAAAAATGAACTCTATCACAAACCAGGGCGCAATGCGATAGTCTAAATATGTCTTTTTAGCAGTAAACATTCAAACCTTATTAACAAGTGTTTGCGCTGCGTATCCACATTATTAGCGGCATGCTTTTAGTTTCGTGTCATTGGTCTGTTGGCTATCTTGTAGGTGAATACGCAGTCAGCCCTTTCGTCGCTGAGACAGAATGCGGTAGGTTGTTCACGTACTAATTAAAATTTTCCTATACTATTCATAGAGTAATAATAGAGGTTATGAGGTTTAATGCTAAAGAAAAATTAAAATAGAAAAGGTCGTCGAGTTATACCGAATGTCGAGTTATCGTGAGTCGAATTATCGGGATTCTATTGTATGAAGTTAATTTATCGGACATTACTTTTGAGTGTTCTCTCTTTCTTTCTCTCTCTCTCTCTCTCTCTCTCTCTCTCTCTCTCTCTCTCTCTCTCTCTCACACACACACACACACACACACACACAATTTTTTTCTAAAAATGCTAATATCGTTACTAAAATCTCGATTTCGAACATTTGAGTGGAATATAAGACTTCTAATTGCTGGGTAATGTTATGGAAAGTACTTAGAAGGATTTGTATGTTTGTTATTTTTCTGTGACTTACCTATACTAAGTGGAGAAAGTATTACATTCTACCCAAAAAAGAAAGAAAGAAAAGAAAAAAGAAACTGTATCGGAACTTCCCCGAAAAATAAAAACGCCAAAAGTAACGAATTTGGTAGGTATTTAAGTTATCAGCACCTTTCGAGTAGGCAACACAAGTTTTAGAAAAATCTCTTGTCAAACTGCCCTTTGTATGTAACATTTTTGTTATTTTTTATTTTCTGAAAACGATTCCAAGGGTTGTGATTATAATATCTTAATATCTTAAATTCTAGGAAAGAAATGTCAGTTTGCCTCTGGTTCCCACGTTCTCAGGTTAACCCGGCGGAGTCTTCCATTTTAATCCAAAATGTTGCCAATGAATACACTTCACATTTCACGTCCGATATGATTAATAATGTTAATGGCTTATTAGTAGAATGAAATATGCGTCTCATATAAATTCCATTCAGTTCCAGTAAATTGACTTCGTCATGAAAATTGCTAATTACTGGTTCTTTTCAGCCACTTAAAGGTTGTACGAAACACTTTAACCGTGATCTTTCTCGCGAGACAATGGCTTCATGCATTACTCTGCAATGGTTCTTTCGTGGTATGTTTTCATTTTTTGTGCAGCTAAATGAGATGCATTTTCGTTGTGATCAAACATCTTTCTGCGCAACGACACAATCAGCCGTTCACCGTGTTAACAGAAATAGCAAAACTTACAATTTGCCCGTCCTTTGAAACCGCCACATCCGTTTATCCACCCTAAGGATTGCAACACTTCTGAATCTGTACATCCCAGTTTTTAGTCTGGGAAAAAAAAAAAAAAAAAAAAAAGCCTCCCCCCCCCCCCCCCTCTCTCTCTCTCTTTCTGCTGTAGTGTCCAGCAATCAGATCATTCTTGTTTTTGTCTTGTGAGCACATGGTATTCCAAACGTTTTCTTCAGACGACGTGGTATTCGAAACTGAACAGTCACTTTGGAGTAAATTATCCAGGTGGCTTGCAGACAAATACGTATTCTCTGCGCTTTCCAATATTTACTTTTTTGTTTGCTGGAGTAAAATAACTAGTAATTTTACTCAGTTACTCACTGATGTTATTACCTAACAAACTAAAAACCACTTCACGTTTGTTAAACCTTTCGGTCAGGCCACTGAATGCAGTGCAGTCGTGTAGTGAAGATACGTAAAACACAGCCAGCGTATGAGAGAAGGGTGTACAAGTTCATTTTTATTTCCGTAACAGTATAACTTACGAGAAACAAGCAGCTCAAAGGACGATGCACGAAAAGTGTAAACTAACACAAGAATTAGGCTGAAAATTAAGTGAGGCTGGTATCTATCAGCTTCATTCAGGAGGTTCCAGTACAGCGTACTGTTGCATACAGTTGCCGTGTTAACCATTTCCGGTGCATTCTTTGATTTTGAATTTTCAAATATTTGTGGCGGTGCTGTGGCCGAGCGGTTAGACCGTTCACCTACCACCTAGGCGGCCCGGGTTCGATCCCAGGGAAGGTAATCAGGCAAAGAAAAAACTAAAATACTTGTTTAGTCACTATTCTGTTTTGTTTTCCTCGTGTTCGATCAGTCCGTCACTACAGGGATTCCGGCATGTCTGTCGATGGCTTATTGTGCGTCAGACCCTAGGAGGAAGGATGATATAAGTGCCCACAGGTGGCCAGAAGTAATCACGAGCGGAACTACAACTACGGTGGGTCCCTAACAGGTGCATCCAAGTGCTTCAGCCCGACGGAGTTCCAGGGTCGCCACAGAGAGGCCGCCACCTACGATTTCCGGCTGAACAATTAATTCCCTTGGGGCGTCGGCCAGCTGACTGCTGCGCCTCCCTTGAGCTGAATACCGTATTCCCAGAGCGCAAGCACTACCGCAGCGCAGCCCGCTGACTCTTACAACCTGGAAAGACCGGATGAAGAGAGAATGAAATGAACGGAACTGAAACGGGGGATGCAGTGGAAGTATCCTTCCCAGCATTCGCCTGGTGACCTGTAAAAATCTCCGAAAAAACTGAAGCAGAAGGAAGATCGGCCGCGGGAATCGAATCTACGACCTCCTGAATGCATTACTGATGAACCATCCCTCTCGGTTTTCTCGTGTTCTCGTAGAGCAAAGAATTTCAAAGCTTTTTAACAGTGTGACTATCGCTTCCTACTGTGTCTGTTATATTTGCAGCGAAATGTGCAATGAGGGATTAACTCGGTTAACGAAAAGTAGATGAAAGAGTAAGATTTTGTAAGAATGGCGTTTAGAAGAGCAGGTGAAAAAAGTCACATGAGTGCAACACATTTTTATTTTAGCCATATGGTTAATGAGCCTGTAGTGGCACTGGCAGAATATTGAAAGCAAAGAACCATCCTTATCTTTAAGGAGAATGTCCCCGCGAGGGTTTTGATCTCAGGACCGTATCATTAGGGCGTGACACTGATGCCGATATTCCAGCAGGTGGATGATGGATGCGTTTTGATGGCCCGAAATGACCACCTTCCTCAGGTGCTAAATGTTGAAATGGACATTAATATGGCAAGTTTAAGATGTTTGTTCCCATGCTTACGGTGGAGGTCATTGCTCCAGGAGCACTGCGGGAGACATAACCCTGGCAATAACAAATCTTTTAACATCAGCTCTGTATGGAGCCGGCAGCGTTTGCTAGCCGTGAGGGTTCATCCTTCACCGTCCTCTTAAGTGCTCAGATTCACATTTCCTGCTTGATGGACACAGTTTACCTCTTAACTACACATGGTTCAGTAAAACTACGTATAGTAAATAGGGGAAGTATTGTATTCTGTGTTGAGATTTCAGCTGAGTGTGCTTTGAGGCCCCCTGAATCCAAAAAGAGCAGTTTTAGGAAAAGGTGTGTATGTGAACAGGAGAACTCAAACGAAAAATCTGTTAAAATCCAGTCTTTCAAGGATGCAGCACGAAGATTTTGAAGAAAATTCCTTTACACGAAAACTTTTTCGAAAATTTTGATTTTCTCAAGAAGGCTCTAACAATTTCGATTAAAATTCCGTATGTTAAAGATATTTTTATGGCAAATGAAGTGTATAGTGTATTTAAATTTTCTGGTTATAGTCCTTGTAGTCCTGTTTACTCTTGCATAACTGGTAAACCGTAACAGGTAGATCTTACTATACAAAAAATATAGATCTCAGAACACAAGTTATGTCCCAAATTAATTTTGTTTTGTAGAGTGAACCATTGGGGAGATATTCCTTGTTATTTGTATGAGTTTTGCAGTACTTAGGTAAACTTTTCTCAAATGGAAGTCGTTAAACCTTTTATCTCTTGCAGTAGGTAGAGCTCCCAGGAATTTGATATCGCGATTTCAGTGAAAATGCATGTTTTTCCTCTCTGTCGGTGTAAAACATATCTAAAAAATCGTATTTGTTACGTTCAAATGACTTTCTCTGACTTCTACAAAATTATTCTGGCAAAAGCTTTTTTCTTTTATGGAGTTCTTGGTAATCGAGATAAACTTTCATTGCAATTCACACATTTCGTTGTAGCCGTAGGAAGGGTGTACTAGGCAAGAGCGATAGTCAGCTTTTTAAAAAACGAATCGCTATGTAAAGCCTTTTAAATTGTATCAGAAAGAAAAAACGAACAGTCACCAATTAAAAAAAGGTATAAGTATTTGTAAATTCAAGCCAATGGTTAGTTACCTCACAAATTAAACCACCACAAAACGTGTATTTCATACAAATTGTGTTTCAAGATATCTGCTTTGTGCAGTAATATTTTGTCTTCTTCTTATGGTTTACCAGTTATACAAAGCGCATTCAGAGTGAAGAGGATTTGCACAGGCTATTCGTAGACAATTTAAGGTGAGAAGGTACTTGACTTTTGGTAAAAAAAAAAAAAAACAAACTATTTTCTTTTTTATTGTTATTAAGGTTTGAGGTGTGTAAAGTAAGAATGTGTTGTTAATATTTTTATCCCGCCAATATTTGATCCCTAATTAGCATTTTATGTACGTAGGTGTTGATTAGCATGACTTATGTACTAGTGGTCACATATTTCAGAACTAAGTCTTGTTTTGAAAAATCATTTCCAAGCTTTATTTTCACTACTAACTGCCAATGCCCATCCTTGACTTGTGCCTGATAACGAACTACATACAACTGTATGAAACGCCAAGCTGAATAATAAATGTGTAAAACTTTAACACTGTTTTTCTCACTTTTACAGTTTTTCAGTGTTCTGGTGCAGTTTAGTCAAATAACTATTCATCCTAAATTTATGAAAAAATGTTTGTGCAGTAATCAGAACTATGTGATATTTTCATGTAAAATGATATAATTTTAAAAGAAAAATTAGTTTCCATCAAAAGTTTAGACCAAAAATGTTGAAAACTTATAATTTACATCTCAATATGCAATGATATGGTATAAATAATAATAGGTAGGTATTATTAGAGATAAAGTTGTAAAAAGCAGCCTTGAAACTTCCTAGTTTTTTATAATGTTCACTCGAAGTTCTCATTATCGAGAGAGGCAGTACCTACCTTCTCAGCTTCAGATGCATATATCTTTAACATATGGTGTTCGTTAGAGCTGTTTTTGAGGAAATAAATTACGAGAATTTTTCCATGTAATGAGTAGTTTGGTTTGTGGTAATTTTCATGAATCCTTGGAACTGCTGAGCTTAATACCAAGCTTGGTATTTAATCACTTTTACTTTTGCTGTTATGTACCTGTCACAGACATACAATAATACACACATGGGGACTTTGTGCTTTTTTTTTTTTTTTAAATTCAGGGAGCGCAAAACGCGTATTTTCGGTGAAGTCTCAGCTCCGAATTGTTGGGCGGAGTACTATAATTCCTGTACTCACTTTTGTGTAGCAGAGACAGTAAACCAAAGTCAGAGTTAAAACTTCCTTTGTCAGTTACGTAGTAGAGGCCTTTATTGTAAAATTTTTTTATTTTATTTTAATTCAAGGAGGTCAAAACGTATTTTTGCTGTGAAATCTCGGTATCGAATTGTAGGGCAGAATACTATACTTCCGGTATTTGCTATGGGTAAGTAGTCGGTCTGGGTGGCTCAGTTGGTTAGACGCTGGCCTACGTGGGTTCAAGCCCGGCCCAGGCCGATGGTCTTTAAGTGTGCTTAAAAACGACAGCTCCATGTCAGTAGATTTACTGGCATGTAAAAGAACTCCTGCGGGACAAAATTCCGGCACACCGGCGACGCTGGTGTGATCCTCGCAATTGACAGCGTCGTTAAACAAGTATATATATGGGTAAGTAGCAGAGAAAATACCGCACACTGTCCTTTAGATGAAAAAAAAATCCCTATTTATGATTTTCTCGAAAATGGCTAGTGATTGGCTAAAAATAGGATGTGTTTAAAATACCGGAAGAGGGGGGGGGGCTTCCGAACGGGCTGCGTGGTGCAACTTAAAGCATCAAATGTACAAGACAAATCCACACACCTTGGAAGAATTAAAATATCCGCCAGGAAATTGCCAGTATCTCTCAACGTGAACTGCGGCGAGTGATGGATAGTTCCCTAAAGAGGAACAACGACGGTGGTCAGTTTCAACATCCTCTTTAATAAATTTGGTAGGTAAAGCGTTTAAAAGTACATTTAAAAATGTATGGTTTCATCTGCGACAGGCGGCAACGAGCGCCGAGAACGCGGATAGGTAAAACATCGCGCAGCCTGTTCGTAAGTTTTTTGCTCTCCCGTTAGAACGAACTAACGCGCATAATTATCGAAAAGTACGGTTGCGACTGGTTGAAATTCGTTACATTAGTTTTTGAAAGTGGAGTGACGTCATATGAATGGAATAGTCTTTGGTTATTTAGGATACAAGTAACTAAAACAACGTATGGACTACGATACTTATCAGAGTTTCGTATATTTAACTAAATTTATTTTGAAAATTCAGGAAATAAATGTAATTTAAATATAGTTTCTTTCGATTGTGGCAAAACGTACTTCATTCTTTACATTGAGAAATAGTGTTGCTGGGTTACAGTAGAGATCAATAAACATTGTTGTTTCGTCTCTATTTTATATCACACTTCTTTTCTCTCTTCAAGAAGTTAAAATGAACGAAATGGATAAGTTTCAGTTCCACAGAACATGCAAACTTGAATATACCTTGATAATAAAGTTAATCGTTGTATTCGTATAAAACGTAAAACACGCTTTGAAGTCAAGTGATATAATTAGCTTTTGTTCCCAGGACAGGATCAGCTAATCGTGCTCTTTTATAACAGAAATAGATAAGATATAATACATGCCTTGACTTTAATATAAGGCTCGTTGTTTTGAATTTTACATAACTGGTATCTATTAGACAAAAGAACAACTTTCTGCAAGGAGGATGTAGAATAGAGGCCATTAAAACGTACAGTTTTTGTCGAGCATCTTTTTAATGTACCACTGGCAGTTTTCCAAATATTTGCCCTATGTTTACATTTTCCCAATATGAGGTGCGTCATTCTGGATTATGCCTTTTAGTCACGAAAATTGCCTTCTTATACACAGTTTTTAAAGTTGTTTTGTTGTTTTGATTGGTAGGACCTTCATTAACTTGTATCACATCGGAAGGTTTGACTTAAGAAACTACCAATGCGACGATATTTTAACTCGAACTGCGGGTATTTGTCACGAAACGCTAATTCATATTTCCAGACGCTGCGGTGGGTAGACAAAAGTTTCTAACTCAGAATGACCAGGCTGTTTTGAGTTGATCTAGTACATTTTGAAGGTCTAAGTTAATGTAATAAATTCTACTCTGACAGCAGTGTGACAAATGACAAATCCAGTTCCTTTTTCCCTGTCACTTTATCTGCTCGAAAACTGAAGCACAAACACAGTTCTGTTTTAGCGTTAACATAGTCTACAATTCGTTACTTTGCAGCTCACAGCTGTTTTGTCTTCTCGCAGCCTTCACATTCACTTTTCTGTCTTTCAGTTCTGTCTATGACAGCTGGCTTCGGCGATGATTAAATGTCCCAAAACTGTCTCTAACGACACACTTCTTTCAACGACGGTACACACACACACACACACACACACACACACACACACACACACACACACACACACACACACACACACACACACACACACACACAGCTAACAGCTGTCTCGTTCAATACTCAGACTCCATAAAAAAACCTTGTTTCTCTCGCTACCGCATTCGCTTACATAGACGAGGATGGCAGCACGAATGTTTCTCGAAATTTATCTTTTCTCGAACCTCTTATAAACAAGCCGGTAGTAGGAAGTTCGCAAACAGTCTGGAAAGGTTATGTTCTGATAGCCTCATTGTCGGTGTTTACTCACCGCGCAGCAGTGTATGGTAGCGTGACCTGGGCTCCCTTTTTGTTCTGCATTGCCGCCCAGTAGTGTGAGGTGGTCGACATCGGCTCCGTCTGACCCTGTGATGTGCGGCTGTAGCCGTCGTCACATTAACACAGTTGTACCTGGTTTATGCGTAGGTACCTATATCAAGCGGGAGAGGGAAGATTCTTGTAACTCAGAATTACTTACAAATGAGATTTTGACAGTACATATTTAAAAAGAGAGAGAGAGAGAGAGAGAGAGAGAGAGAGAGAGAGAGAGAGAGAGAGTGGACCTGCTTATAAAATTGTACAAACTACAAACATGTACAAAAAATGAACTTGATCCTGCTTTAAAGAAATCAATTGATTTGCCTTGTTTCACTTTTCTTGAATTAAGTTTATTCACCTGATTTTTTGTATCTCTATACTGCTTACGTAATAAGTAGAGGAAGTACTACATTTCACCCAAAAAATCAGTATCGAGATTTCAGTGGAAATACATCTTCTGATGTCCACCAAATCCAAAAACATTAGAAAAGGTTCTTAAGTTTGTGAAAAGCATGACTCAAAAACGAACAGTCGATATCAAGTACCAAACTTGTTTAAGTACAGCGTTCTCCAAGGATGCGACACAACGGTTTGCAACGAAATTCCATCTCGAACAGCTCTTTGCATGGAAAACTTCCAGTATTTTTTATTTTGTCAAAAATGGTTGTAACGATTTTGATTAAAATGCAATCTGTTTTAAGAGTGAGTGAGTGAGTGGTTAGGGTTTAAGGGCCCGTCGACAGCTAGGTCATTAGAGCCCCTCTGTTTTAAGATATTTGCATTATAACTAGAAGGTATATCTTGAATTTTGTGAGAATAGCCTGTAAAGTCATCATCCTGAATGCATGTAAACAAAAATTGACTAGGTACGTACATAAAATATGTTGTTGTTAGCTAATGCTAGATTTCTGACAATGAAGTCATTAATCCTCTTGCTCTCCAATATTTTTCACTGATGATATTGAAGAGAGCAATAGCAGTAATAGTAACCGCTTTTTAGAGAGCACCATATTTTTATGTTTTGATGGTCACATCGCTCATAAAATATGTAGATCTCATTATTTCAATAAATATTTTGTGGCTTTAACCGAGATATTTTCATAAAAGGTTTAAATGTTTTAAGTAAGTAATATTTATTTATTGTTGTTTAGACTGCTTGGAGTTATCATGGCTTTTCATAATTTTACAAGAGTGGTAATATTAAGTAATTTCAAGTTCTTGATTTTGTGAGAAAATATTTCTTGAATATTTTTTTAAAAGAATTAAAAGTAAAAGAGTGGATGAAGCAATTGCTTGAATTAAAAACTGATACATTATTATATTTCATCATACAAATTCACATCTTTAAGCAACTGTAGGGTTTCTCTTATGTTGACTGATTTGCTGACGACACTGGTGAAATCCGAGTTGTCTGTTGTTGGCACTTGGTGTACAATGATGTGCTGGATGGTTAATGGTGTGTCGTAGTTGGCACAGACTGGTGGTTGATCTTTGGTCAGAAGTACGTCATTTCGGAGGCTGGATAAGATTACTTAATTTTTAGAGACTGGACAGTGAACAAGCTTCATGAAGTTGCTATTAAGTGATAACCGCCCTGTCTTCCATTTCTGCATGAACGCTCATTTGATGAAGGTGATGACGTCTTGGTGGGAAGAGGCTTATAGATCTGTCACTTGCAGGATGTCTCAATGCTTCTTTAGGGCTTTGATCAGCTATTTCATTCCCATCTATACTTCTGTGAGAAGAAATCCATATTAAGGGTACCTTTTTACCCGTGTTATTAGTTCTGTCGCACAAGGAACATATCTGTATCATTGGATGGGTAGGTTCATATTTCTGTGGCGCTAATAGAGCAATTAAGGAATCAGTGAAAATGCTGAGATGAGTTATTTGAGGAGACTTATTTATATAGTGTGTAACAAAAAGGTATGTCAAAAACTTGGGAACACATTTCTTGCTGGTAGAGGGTAAAAAAATGTTATATAAACATAGGTTCAGAAATTGCTTATTTAATTATTTAGATCACTTTTTCTATAGCTGAACCCCATATAGGAATACTTGGTGAGAGTGTCGTGGGGAAGCAGGAAGCAACAACACATGTGCAAACCTGCCTCCATTAGGTTCAATTGCATCCATCAAGCTGTCGTCGCATGCACTCTCTAATGTGCTGAGTTTGTCCTGGAGAATTAAGTATTTTCTGGCAGCCTTCCACATTACGAGCTCGAAGAGTCTCTGATATGGAACTGGAGCTGCATAAACAGAGATGTCAAATGTCCCCACAAATACTGGATTTAAGTCAGGTGAACTTGGAGGCCACGGAATTGGTCCACCTCTTCCTATCCATCTACCAGGAAACCTGCTATTCAGAACTCGACGGACATAAAGACTGAAATGAGGAGGAGCTCCATCGTGCATGAAGTGCGTGTCTCGTATTGCGAATAGAGTATCTTGCAACAAGACAGTATTTTGCTATAAGCACAATGACTACATCACCTCCAAACGATTTAACTAAACGTAAAAAAAGCGAATGTTTACTGATGTAAATTAAACAATTGTTCAGTTGTGGGGTTATGGCCACAGGATGTATTACATATCTCACCGTATGCACAAGGTTCTAGATAAAGAGCCCGACCATGGAAATAATTTTCGGACCTATGTACGCATAAAATTTTTTGTCCTCTATATGCAAGAAATGTTTTCTCAAGTTTTGACACACGTCTTTTGTTACATCGTGTGTGTAAAAGAGCTTTTTAATGACGGAGACTTCACAAGAAAAAAACGGCAAAGAAGTTTGGTAAAACAGAACATTGCATGGTTCACGGTAGTCACTGCGCAACGACGTCCTTCATTCGTCGGTAAAGATTTTCACGGAGGTCGCATTGCAAGGAATGAAAGTTGAATATCGATTGTTGGACATCGCATAGTCCAATAAGATTTCTGCTGTGAACGAATGAAATGCATTTTTGGATTAATACCTTGGAAATAATGAATAATTATGATGTAGGATGGGCTTTCGTGTTGTTTTGATAGCATTCTGTTGAAAATATGTGGGAAAACATGGTTATGCATTTTATGTGAGGGACACGAAGCAATTTTTGCAGCATATTTCTGAGAACATTCAAAGGAGGTTCACGTGCTTCAAATTGTAGACTTGTAATGAATACCCCTAGAACAAGGCGCAGTGCAGTATTTTGAACGCTAATGTTTTGAGAATCGAAGGTTTAGCGGAGTTGTAAACCACTGCTCCATAGTCCATTTTGGATCAAATGAGAGCGTTATAGGCATTGAGAAGTATGGGTAAATCGGCTCTCCAATTCTTTACAGAGAACAAGTATCCAAGAATGTTTACGTTTGTATCTACTTCTAGCTTTTCCTCATTAAGTTACAGTCCTAAGTTTTCGTCTGTTAATTTTTTTTTTTTTTTCCCATTGAGAATTTGATTTATTTCGCTTGCTGGGTAGAGAATTTAAACACAGTTGTTGACTATTTTTGTAGCGTTTCAAGGCAGGCTGAAGCACTTTTTGGGTGAAATTAGGATTTCATAAAATAAATACCTACTCATTTTAAAAGAATAGGGGATGTAATGATGTGGAATAAATAATTAATTGATTTATAGAGAAGATAGTCCAATAGAGAGAAAATATAAATCAGAGGAATATATTATATCAAGTTATTATAGTGTATAAATTATTCTGTATAGGGAATAAGTTTCATGTTACAGTGGAGAAAAAGGTCGTTAGGTAATTTGCAGAGCACGAGAGGGTAGGTCATTAGGGACCAGGTACAAATTCGAGGAGTTGGCGTATCGCGACGATTCTAGGTAATTGGGTGGTTACTAAGCATTAGAGAAGTGAAAGGAAAAAATCGCAAAGTCGCTTGGAAGTAGATAGATTTCTAGGAATTAAAAAGGGGAAGAGTGGTCCGATAACCAGCGAGTAGAGAAGTCAGGCGTAACTTCGTCTATCGCTACGTGTTAGCAACATGTATTTGGGTGCTTCTGTAACGGTCGTTGTGGTTATATAGTTGCCCGCAACGTGGAGAATTCTACTCCTGAATATGGTTACCAGTTCTACAAGTGATATTCAGTTTCTATTATATTACATCGTTCGCTTCTCAGTGACTGAATTTAAGGATTCATTAAATCTTAACTTGTCCTTAACCAATACACACTCATGTATAACCTGAGTTAGGAATCTCATGGCTCGAGTGAAGGCAGGTACAACAACGAGCAGAGATACTGTGGGTTTAAGGTCCAGGCGCCCTAACACTTCATCGTGGAGCAGAAACACTGCTTCAAAGTTGACATCAGCAACGGGAGGCAGTGATCGCTCAAATTGCATCACGGTAATTTGGTTTCTTTGACAGGATCAGCACAGAGGCAAGACTTAATCGGTCCACAAAGAGATGACAAAAAGTTGTTTATGGCTACAAGAAAGAGTTGCGCTCAACAATCAACCGTTGGGAACTCCGCTTTCAATTGACATTTCTTTGGAAAGTATACCGTTGGCGCTTACTCGAATACTGCGGTTATGAAGAAAATTCCAGATAAAAGCCATCACCCTTCCTCTGACGTTGAAGTTTAAACGAATTTCTATTATGTGATGTTTCCATGCCATATCGTAAGCCTTATCAAGATCTAGAATTATAGCATATAGGTGTTGAAATTCTGATAAGATTGCGAGAACTTCTGTTTCAAGCGTTACTAGCATATCTGTGCTTGGCTGGTAAGGACAAAATTCACTCTGGAAATCTGTAAAAAGAAAAAAAAAAGTTTTGCTGGTTAAGAATCCAGTATTTGGTTTATGTATTTTTCCAAAGTTTGATCATAATACAGGTGAGAGCAATAGGTGGAACGTTTCCAGGCATATTGTGGTCTTTGTTGAGCTTAGGAATAGGGATTATTATAAGTTGAGTAATTCATAACGCACGCTGTCCGGTCCAGCAGCATATTTTGCATATTGCTGCAGCTTGTCCTGTACCTCGTATAAAATAATGTTGTTTTCATTACAGTTTGAAAGTGTTTCAATTAAGTTGTTTTTTCTTTTAATTGCTGAAAGGTGTCATCGTATTTGGAATCACTATAGATTCCTTCGAAAGTATCAGGAAGAGTAGCAATTTCAGTAGAGCAGCAAGGATTTTTGTCTTGTCGACGTCCTGGAATAGTGATGCGAGGAATCCTAAATGTGCCGTTATTTGTTTTAATTTTATCCCATACTAAAGAGGAAAGGAAGATACGTTAAGGAAGATGAGAAGTATGACCAGCTTATTTGTTTACTCTCCTTGGCCAAATGACCTCGTTGTCGGTGGGCCGTTAAACCCCACACACTCTCCTTGGTGATTTCTCTTTCTTTCGATCTAAGTTTCAAAACATTAATTTTGTTCTGTAATGAGTACCTCGAATGGTCTGCGTTTATGTTTTCGAGCGACTTTGCAGGATTCATTCCACAGTGGTATATATCTTGAAACTTTAAAAAGTGTAGTTTTTGGTGCACTCAATTGTGTAGAAGTGCCTATCAATCCAGTAAATTGAATATCTGTGGGTGTTTTCTACTGATTTCCTGAGTACGTTTTTCACAAGATAGTATACGTATCCTTCCATTAGATATGCGAGGAACGTGTCGTACTTTGCTTGGTTTTCCTAGCGCTAGAATTAGTTCCTTGATGCCATCACATGATTCTTTAACAATAGCTTGGTCTTTGGCAGGAGTTGACAGAGTAGCTTGGCCTTGTAGAAACACTTGAGTTCGTCTTTAGTAGATTTCATTGAGTTATATGAATGTGTGTGAGTTGCACTATATATCGGAAGGAGTAGTGTTTTCATGTCTGTAGGTTCATTTGTTCAGTGTTGGCAACATTTGAACTTACTTGCGTTGGATTAACATTATCGAGCACTCTGATTAGAAGTTGTCATCGTGTATAGCTGTAATTTTAGGTTATGTCAGAAGGAATCATGAATAACTTTGCCTTTACCTATGGTTTGAGTGTATACTCGCATTGCTACTATAGAGAATAGTAGTCTTCACTACCAAATGACTATCCTGCAGGTAATTCCACCAAATATTACATGTACAATGAGAACTTAGAAATGAATCGATGCAGACAGTCGAATACGTTGTAGATGCTTTATATATTTTCAACTGCAAAATGACCATACTTTTTAATCCTCGTGATCATGCAAAGAAAATGTTATTTAAAGCCATTACACAGCGACCCTTTCTTAAAAGATTTGACTCCCTTAAGCCTATCTATTTAGATGTCTTATTCCCCATGTACCTCAAAGCAAATGTGTAATGAAACTATATGTGCAAACGTTGCCCCGATTAATCTAACGACTTTATAAGAATAGTTTGTAAGAAGAATGGGTTGAGAAAGTGATGTGATGTAAGAAGACTTCTTGCCACCGCCACCGCCGCCGTCGCCGTGCCGCGCCGGTTCGCTGATTCTCTTCCTGCCTTCTTTCTCAGATCTGTCATTACTTTTGTTTACATGTTCGCCCTCGGTGAAGCAGAAGGGAAGAGAACGTTGTTCTTATTACTGGTGCAAGTGTACATATCACGGGGCACTTTGCCTTGCCTTGCGTTGCCTTGCCTGTTTCAGTAAGATGATGCGATTCCTGCACATGAAATATTTATAACTCCCTACACATTGGATGAAGTACTCCGGCGACCTGACTTGAATCTACAATGTAACTAACGCCTTCTTATCGGAGATGCATCTTTAATGTTAACTGTATGTCGATAATAATGGGTCACATCGAGGTGTCCGGAGGCTATCGAACCAAGAAAACGCGGTCACAGGAATTACCAAATTGGTTCGTAGCCACGAACTCAGGATCTTTATGATACCCATTTCTTCTTATCGACTCATAATCCCAAATGTTTACACACTTGTTTGAGACACTAATTTTGAAAAACCTGAAAAGGCTGCCATTTTAGTTATACGTGTTACCGAGCGAAATGTCTCCGTGGTAATGTGTAGGGAGATTCCGGGTTCGGTTCCCGTGGATCACCCTTTAAGACCTTGGGATTTCGTGGTTTTGTCTGGTCGGTGAACGAATGCTGAATGATTCTCTGTACACTATGCTTTGCTTTCCTTCTCATGTTTCAAGTGTACTTCAAAGTTTCGGATGAGTAGAGTATTCCCGTGGACAATAGAAGGCTGCTTGGTTCGACAGCAGGGGACCTCAAAACATGTATTTCCGGTGAAATCTCGATATTGAATTTTTAGGTGGCAAGTCTTCTCTAACTACTGGTACGTGGTGGGGAAGGGAAAAGCTCTTGAGAGTAGAATTCACATGATTTTGCATACTCACTCTTCTACAAATTACACTTAGAGAGCTTTCTGCTTTTGGTCAACCTAGACAAACTTTCAATTGACATTTACAATTTTGGTTGCATGATGCACTGAGTAAAGTGACAAGTCAGATTTTTAAACAGCATATTGCTACGACGTGATGGCTCTGGAATTCCATGCTCTCATGATCTGTGGTGGGGGGGGGGGGGGTGGAAATCGCATAGCGATAGTTGAAAAAGGGATCATTTGTAGTGGAGGATTATCTTGAAAATCGTTGTGACGCATCCTTGGAAGTTTCTATACTATTTCCAAGTTTGGTTTTTAAGCGACCTTTCTTTTTTTCATTAATTTTTTCACACAAACACACATAGAGGCAGTTATACTTCCATATTCTAGGGAGGAGGGGAATAATCCTGCCTTAAGAAAAAATATCATTCTCCAGTTGGGAATCAAACCAGGGTCCTCTGGCTTTAGAAACAAGTATGCTAGCCACCAGACCACAGAAGCAGCCTTTTGCGCAGCAGTTTTTCAAATTAAATAAGGACGTTAAAATATGGAAAGTAGATTTAAATGTCCATTCAAGGTTACAAGCGCTTGGGATAGAAAAAAAAAAAAAAACGGGGGGGGGGGGGGGGAGAACGATAACTTTCAAGTGTGCTCGTTAGGTGACGTTCAAGAAAGAGTATCTCGAAAAGCTCAACGCTGTGTAAAAAGAAAGAAATGCAAATACATGATCCTAACCCTGCACAGCGCTCATAACGTGGTATGGGCACATTGTTGTTACTACTACTGATTTTCCTCAAATAAACCGGGCTGATTTGATCAAGATGACAAAAGGAGACTCAAATGAAACTGTATATGTAATGACAGTGACAAGGGCTACATATGGAAATGAAAACTATAACTGTACTATGAGTAGGAAAAGAATTGAAACATCAGTGATTAAGTTCCTAAGAGCAGTAGCTGGATAAAATCTTTTAGACGAAGAAATGAAGTTATTCGAAAACAGTTTCTATGCATAATCTAAGTGAAAAAATATTGAAAATAAAAATAATTGGTTTCAACACATGTTAAGCATGGAGACAAAGATACCAACAGTTTTATTAATGTGTAAACCTATACTCTGTTCATCAAGACATTAGAGGAGACGTAAACAAAGCCACGTGCGTTTTGACCACAGCGCGCCCTCTTGACGCTTTCGCCGTGTAAATAGTCCCTTGAAGAAATACTGTTACTAAGGTCTGAAATGTTACTTAATGTTTTCTAATGCATAAACTAAGTGTACTAAGCATAGTTAAAGTTTAAGAATACGTAGTTAAGTGAATCTGTAACCAGTATAATTCATTCTGCGCGCGCATCAGTATGAATGTAACATGGTGGAACAAGTGAGTTGTGAAACATAAGTGCGGCAAACCGTTGCGAAGTGGTGAAGAAACAATATTGAACTATTATCAAGTTTTGCGAGAAATATCCCGAACTTGCTATCGAAGACGTGAAGAAATTAACATCTGAGTTTACCGGTGTGCCATTTGCAAGTATTTACAACACACGCAAAGAAATATCGTCAGCTGGTGAAGATCCTGACTAAAAGCGACCACATGCCGGATAAATGGTGAATGTAGTTTGCGACGAATTTGTGAGATCTGTAATCCGTCGAAAATTTCACCAGTTCTTTGTTAACAATGAACCCCCACCTTAAACAAAGTGCTGTTGGCAGTTAACTCTGATCACGATCTTCCAGATTTAAAACGAACTTCCCTCCACAAGCTGCTTCTGGAGATTGGTTTCGAGATTGTGAGCAGGAAATGAAAAAGTGTTATTGTGGACAGAGATGACGTAAGTAGCAGTTAATTTCCATGTGCTACATGTTATTTGGATCAAGTAAATATATCCTTTTAGTAGTGTAAAATGCATATTATACCTATGCGTAGCGGTAGGTAACTGTGTTATGTCATTGTGAAAGCACGTGGGCGCGGAGTGATACAAACCGGTGCTTTGTTTACATCTCCTCTAATCTCTTGATGAACAGAGTATAGAGCAGGCTGTTCCAAATCCGCGAGTTTGAGTTTGAGTATGAGAAGGTACACGCGAGTACGTAGCAGAGTTGCGCGGAGCACGACTTTAGAGGGAGAGCGGCGAAGGATGATAGCCAGTAAGTAACTGGGCAAATGTCATAGCAACCTCACTCACTTCCCGTCGCAGGTCTCCGCAAGTACCCACCACGCCGTGACGGCAGCAGAGGTGTGCGGCATGTTGCAGGTTTGCTCAGGCAAGGCGGCGAGTACGCCGTTACACACTGGCGAGCAACTCGGTGGATATCGCCAAGTAGGAAGACCAAGGCAAAGATGGAGTAATATGTTTAATGAGAACGGAACAAGTCGTCCGTCAGGCCTAAACCTTATGAAGGAGGAGGAAGAAGAAGAAGAAAAAGAAGAAGAAGAAAATGATCACATGTGTTTTAATGAACTGTGCATTTGAGTGGGATTTTTTATCTGTCAAGATTTGCATGTCAAACTAAAAACCGTGTTTTCAGAAAAAAGAAACGTATTTCTTTTGGGTTTGGATTTTGTGGGAAGTTCTTGAAAATCTTAGTGCTACTTCCTTGGAAGATTCTGTATTTAAATATTAAATTTCGTATTCAATCTTATTTTTTGATGTGAGTAGTGCCGTTCCCAAAAGTACACACACACACGCACGCACACACACACACACACACACACACACACACACACACACACACACACACACACACACACACACACACAAATTCTCCAGTGAATCCCAAAACATATATTTTGGGTGATATCTTGATATATTTTTGGGTGGAATACAATAGTTTCTCTTAGGCATCTGTTATAGATAGGTGATAGAGATAGCATTAGATGTTCTTAAGACTGGTTTTTAAAAGCATGCATAAAACTAAACTACTTTGGGTACAGAACGTAACACACGGGACTTTGTTTGCCTATAAACTTTAAGAAAGTTAGAGGGTGGAATTAAACTGAAAAAGAAGTCAATGCTATAGCCGAAATTTCAACAATGAATCTATGTTTAACACAGGATGATTCAAAATACTTTTACGAAGTTTGAGGATGCGCTCCTGACACTGAAACAAGAGAAATAGTCCATATAAACATACCTATGACCCAAAATGCTTCGTTTTCGTGTTATTAATATATTAATGGAGGTTTACCTTCAATGGAATTTTAGGTTCAACCCAACTTTTACAGGTTGCTGTTACTCATTGTATCTCATGTAGATGGCGATGTGTTGTTTACATTTATATACATGTAGTGAGTTAACTGAAAGTGTACTATTAGTCTGTCGTGAAGGTTTCAGTTGTGTAGGTGCATGCTAGATCGACAGGGTACAGGCGTGCCTTGATGCAAGGGAACATTATGATATAAACTGTGTTCCGACGCTTCCGCGCAAGATTACGTCGAAAATACACTGTGTCACTATAAAGTTCTTTAAGATCTTGAACTTTAATAAAAATAAAACGAAAGAATTTGAGACACGTGTTTACGTGGACTTTTTTCTTGTTTCAATGTAAGGAACTCCTGTGTGGAGCATTAAATACAGTGAAGCACAAAGTTTCAGTTGAACTGCCACTTCATGCTCCATTTATTGCCAGTATTTGCCTAGAACGCGACATAAGCTGATGTTAGGAAGGACCTAACGAAGCGTGTTTTAGGTAAGTGAAAACTAACTAACCCCGCGGCATAACAGCCCTATCCGGGCCAAGGCCTACCGCCCAGCCGCTGCCCTCCACAGGCATAATGAGTGGGGTGCAGTACTGCAGGGTGGTACGTGGTCAACGTTCCGATCCCTCCCATCCAGTTATGTGGTCTTCGCGACTTGGGGCCGCTATTCTTATTCAAGTAGCTCTTCAAATGGTCCTCAGGGACCTAATGAGACTGAGTGCACCCTAGACCACACCTCCCAGCGGGTGAAAATCCCATGCCGGCACCGGGGATCAAACCCAGGTTTCCCGCGCCAGAGGCTTTCGCTACGGGGGCGGTCGTTTTAGGTAAGTACAAGCTATAAAAGGTGCATTGAATATTAGTTTACTCAAATTACATTAAAGAAATATTGAATAATTGAAGCCCGGGATTAGAATGTACTTGACTTTACGTGACGGGATGTTACGTGTTTTTTTTTTTTTGTAAATATTTATTTAAGGTCGTTTTGACATCACGGTCTTATCACGACCATGCAAAGTAATACATTGTGGATATTAATTTACAATTATATGTACCTACATATATTACATTATGTTGACATTTACAGTAAATTTGAAAGTATGTTACGTGTTGTGAGGCTCTAGAAGGCCTATAAGGGTGCACTTACGTAATGCGAATGATTCTGATTGGTTATTCTTCTGCTCGGCAAACATGGCGGATAATCAGAGGTTATGTTTTCCAAAAGGAAAATAAAAAGAATACGAAAATGTGGAGTAAGAAACCTTTTTAAACGACGAATAAACTATGGATATGACCATACCCTACTTTAGGAGCGAAACAAAAGAAACAGAGAAAGAGTTTTGATGCAAATAGTTACATGGAGAAACACAATTTATTCCTGCATGACATTACTCGCCGACTGGATCAAGTTAGTCACTTGACCTCCAAACTTGTAACGTGAAGGAGAAGTTTGGCATCGCCAACCTCTTACATCAAGTCCACCCTAAATAACTCCATTTAATATAATTCGTCAGACTTTCTCGTTACGTGCCGTCGCGTTAAGTCAAGTTCATCTTAATTCCGACATCGAGTTTGTAAGCTCCCGTTGTCACCTTATGGTTTACCGCGAAAAAATAAAAGTACTTGTATGTTGTCATAGCGGTACGGTGGTTCAAATCCCAGCTATGACATTGAATTTTTCTCTACAATGCTACCTTTCCAACTTGAAGCTACACTCGGCTTGTGCCAGAGTTTGTTGATACTGTGATTGCAAGATGACAGCTTATTGGCAATCTGTAGCAGGAGGCATGGTGTTACAGACCGCCCATGCGAACCCACGTTGAGGAGTCCCGCCCCCCAAGGTAGACGAACCGGCTCTTTGAGCCACTCTTGGACTTACCGGCTGGATTTTAAAGAAAGGAACTAGCGGAGTGGGAGGGACAAAGAGCGAACTGCGGGACAAGGAAAGTAAAAAAAGTTTTGGAAACGGTAGGGGGAATTAAAAGAGCATAGGGGATGGGTGGGGAAGAGAAACTTGAGTTTAGCAGCTTGGCGATGCTCTCGCTCCTCTTTCATTGCTGTGATGATGATGATGATGATTATACCGGGTGACCCGCAACACGCTCCCTCGCGTAAACAAATGCACGTGCTCTCAACAGGGTAATCCGAAAATGTGACCTACAGTATGGTAATAGGAGCAATCCACATCGAATCGCATACAGTACACACAAACATCTGATGTGTAATTTAAAATTAACTGCTTGTCTAGAGGCATAATCGTGCTGCTCTGGATTATTTAGAAAATACTTGAGTATTCTTTTTCTTTTCTCTGAAGAATAGTAAATGTCGGTCAGTGTGACTTCGTGACTTGATGTTTGTTTACAGCAAGATGCATCATTAATGGTCACCTCTCATTACACTTCCTTACATCACAGTTCATAACACTATGCATTACATAAGTTGTTAGCTGATATAATATTTCAAGATCACCACCACCACCACATGCAAGCAGTAACTGCGACTTACAATACCAGGAGACTTCGATTCTTGAAAGTAAGAGTACTGTACAAAGGCTGAAAATAAGCGTAAAAAAAGCTCAAGTAAACCGTAATATCGCTTGTTCTTGCGTGTAGAAAGCAAGAATTTAATTGGGCTGATATAATATGTTTTTAAGAAGCCATTGTACGGTTTAGCAATGCAGGCTTACAAGGAATTAATAGGAAAAGGCATAAACCGTAGGTCCTGAAGTTCATATCACACATCTTCTAGAGGGAGAATTATCTCTGTATTTAACGTAACGCAAGCAAAGCTTCACGTGGTTTCTTAGTAGTCTTAAACTGGCAGTAATACACATAATTTGTATTGTCCACGTTGGTAGCAGAGGACGTAGATGTTGGCCAGTAGGTAATATCGTATTTCTGAACAGGGAAGAATGAGTTCTTTGCGGGAGGAGAACGTTGTATAGGACACTTCCGCTCAGTGTTTTGTTGGATCCATAGTACCTTCTCAGAGCAGTTGCCAAAACTTGGCCTCACCGACTCGTGCCACTTTCTCTTCTAACATACTGCTTTGTAGTGCATTCCACTCAAAGATTCAGTATCAGCATTTTGTTTTCTCTGTCCCTCTTCCCAAAAATGGCAAGATTTGTGTTCACAGTTATCAGTGACGGTGATTTACTGTACACAAAAGTTACCTACTACTCAATGAAAAGAATTGTCCTGTGTTGATCATTAGCGAAACGCTTTAAGTGCTTTTTACTTTTCATTCTTTTTCTTCAATACAGGAGTGAAAAAGTGCACAGACCGTCTATAACAGGATGTCCAACCCTGTCTCTTTGGAGCCCGCCTCGATAGCGTGATGGTTAGCGTGTCTGCCTCACGTTCAAGAGGTCGCGAGTTCGAATCTCGCTTAGGGTAAGTTATCCGGGTAAGGTTTTTTTCCGAGGTTTTCCCTTATCCTGAGAAGACGAATGTCGGGTAACTTAAAGCTCCATGGACCTCGGGCTCATTTGAGCATCATTTCACCCGTTTCATTTCATTCATTCGTCCGATATGACACAATGTTGAAAAAAAAAAAAAAAAAAAGCCGTCTCTTTGGAGACGCTTGCGCAATGAGCGGTTATTCCCCACACTACTCCTTCGTTCGGAGGGACACACATTCAGTATCTAGTTCAAGCGATTCCATGGCAGTTTCTAAGTCATACCTTGAAGTCTCTGGGAATGTCCTCAGAAAAACTCTCCATTCTACAGGGAGATCCAAATACATGTGAACCGCTACGCGGTGTTTTTCCGCTGCGAACGCGGAAATACGATAACACAGGATCACGAGCATGACTTTGTTTTTCTCTGCTCTGCTCACGATCAGTAATGAGTTGACGCCATATTGTGCGGCTGTATTATTACCAATGTGCTATTATTTAGTCCTCTGGTTACAAAGTGTATTGTGGCTTAGCATTTGTTTTCTACTCCACAGCGTGTATTTATTATGATTTTTTTTTCGAGTCAACAATTGACGCCTGTACATACGTGAATACAATTTTGTGCCTTTTTTTTTTTTTAGAGAAAGAGGACAGGGAGCGTGATTTTGTCTTTTTTCAACAAGACTGCAACAGATCATACAGCCAATCTTTCGATGAGAACAATTGGAAGAGAATTATTGGTAGGAATTTGTGGCCCCCTCGGTCCCCTGACCTAACCCCCTGCGATTTTTATGTCTGGGGTAACTTAAAGCATACAGTGTACAAGACAAACCCACACACTCTTGCGGTATTTATCTCTGATGTGAGATTCCTTGTGGTCTAACCGGGAAAAGTACGTATCAGCTGGGAAATTTAATGTCGTAATGTACTGGCAAGTCAGCCATGATAGCTAAGTGGTTAAAGCAGCCGCTCGATAAGCGGAAGATCCGTGGTTCAAATCCCGGCTAAGGCATTGGTTTGTTCAGTCTTCAGTCTTGATTCCACCTCTTAAGCATTGCCCACACACTGTGTGTTTCAAAATGCCAGCAGTAAGCTTGTTGGCATAAATAAATAATAATTACTTTGTTTTTCTGTTGAGTGCACTATTTCCGAGACAATCTTTATTATTTGTTTAAATTTGCTAATACTTATACTTTTTTCAAATAGGAATAGTTATTAGTTTTTTATCTTTCGGCCTTGCAAAGAGAACGGAATTTCAAAGGAATAGCGTAGCAACCAGCTCTTAAAACATTTCACCATCGCTTAAACTTTAAGCCTTAAAGCCTACTGTATTCCCACATTTCCCTTGCACCTACAAGAAAATTAGCCGATTAAAATGTAGCACATAGAGAAACAAGCATTTGCAAGGACAGTGTGTATAAGAGTGAGTATAGCTCTACATATATTTGCCAACAGAGTTTCTCCAAATTGAACTATATTTAAAGCCTATATTGCAATAGGTTATGCGACGATCACTTGGTGTATCTTCTAAGGCTTCACTTCGACTTTGTCGCCAAATATTGATAGACTTCTTAAACGTAAGCACAAAGGATTAATTAATTAACAGATGTTTATCACTGCGATTTGAAAGTGCTTTCGCAAATCAAAGGAAACGTACATGTAACCAACCGCCACTGCAACACAATGCACGTCTGAGTGGCACAGTCCGCATAAAGTGGAAGGAGGTAAATTGAACCTCTCCTCTTTCGCTTGACTGATGGTACGATACTTATTTCAAGCTTTTTCAAGGTTTGGGAATTTGTCCTGAGCCATTTTGGGCAGGACAGTAACAGCTACCTATTTTTGCTTTCTCTACTGGTAAGTAGGGGAAGTATTGTATTCAACCCAAAAATTAGATGTCGAGATTTCACCGGAAATATATGTTTTGAGGCCCCCTGAATCCAAAAGAAGCATTTTTAGAAAAAGGTCCGTATGTGTGGGTGTCTGTGTGTCAGTCTGTGGACAGCATAACTCAATAACGAAAAATCGGTTAAAAACCAAAGTTGGTATTTAAGTTTAATGTCTTCCAAGGATGCGACACGAAGATTTTGAAGAAAATAGTCCCACCCTAAACTACCCTTTACATGGAAACTTTTTCGAACGTTTTAATTTTCTTGAAAATGGCTCTTAAAGATTTTGATTAAATGTCATATTTGAGATATTTTGATGACAGATGAAATGTATATCTTGAATTTCTGGCTATAGCCCCTGTAGTCGTATTTACTCTGGACGACTTTTGCATAACTGGTAAACCGTTAGAGATAGACCAAATCATACTATACAAAAAATGTAGATGTTGCTTAAATACACAATTTATGTCTCAATAAATTTTCTTGTAGGGTGAACCATTTCGGAGATATTCCTTGTTATGTGTGTGAGTTTCGGAAAACTTAGAACTTTCGTGAAATGGATCATCGTTGTTCATTTTTTTTATATGTTAAGTGTGCAAAGAGAACGGAGTATCTAAGCTTTAAAACATTTGACTATCGCACAAAGCGTACTGTATTCTAATATTCCCCTTGCATCTAGAAGGAAATAAGCAATAAGATAATTTGTACAAATGTTTATCTCAACTAACACGAAGAAGATATAGTAATACGATTTTGTAAGAATGGCTAGTACAAGAGTAGAGAAAGTCATGTGAGTGCAACACAACATATTTTTTTCTTTTCTCTCGCCCCATTGCGTAATTGCAGTACACGCTAGCCTGGAGGTTGTAAGACTGAATGCAGGAAGCATTGTCTTCATTTACTTCTTATTTATGGCAACATACTCTTGGTGTTGGTTAGAGCACCCGTCTGGTAAGCAGAGGGTCTGTAGCTCAAATCCCGGCTGTGACATTGGATTTTTCAGTTCCAATTCTACCTTTCTTCATTTACTTGCTTTACTTGCCTGTACGAGCGCTAGGCACAGCAGACATTTAACTGGGTATCAGTATGTATGCTCCTACAATTCGTTTTTATAAGCTTACCCCGGATGTAAGCACACTTTAATGTACCCATCCGCGTTCCCTTTGATTGGCTGAAGTTGTTCCCCTCGTAAATGTGTTTTATAGAGCACGTGGAGTGAACAGCAGTCTGATTTTTAAGAGAAGATACAGCTTATAGCGGGTTAGTTGTTGACGGCTCGTGTTTACATCAAGTTGGGACCTAACTCAGAATCACAACTTGAAGACACAAAGACGTAGTGAATTGTATAGAGAATATATTACTTTACGGGGTATTAAGAAAAAAATTACTTTTGTTCTAAAAACGGGCTAATACAGATAACAGAAAATGCATGTTTTCTCTGAGGTGAGATAAACCCGAACGCTTGTTCGTATGTTCTGAGTATAGAGGGTTAAAGAGGGAGATATGCGTAACGTCCTATCTGCTTCTGCTTTTTGACAACACTGCAGTTCTCCACGTGGATAAGCTGACATCTGTCATGTATTTTCTTAAATCAGACTGTAAATGCAAACCTAAAGAAAACATGCGTGACTCGTGCAATTTAAGCGTTGGAAACATGCAACAAATGTATAAACAATATTCACTCACAATTATGGAGTATCCGGTAATGGTACACTCATACATAAGCATAACACTTTTCATTAACTCATCACAGTTGTCCAGTACGGATTTTCCTGTTTGTTATACTTGCCCGACGTTTTTATTTCTCTACGAGATTTCCCGACACCACTAATGTTAACACCTGTAAGCTCCGATGAGAGCTTCTCAATTTGCCGTACTGGAAGAAAGGGATTTCTTTCCGGAAGCACATGAAAAATATTAGAATATTATTTGTCTCTCGCGACTACGCAAGGGCTTCCCCTTACCATGTTTGAGTGTAGAAGAACTCACGGATTCTCCCATTATGCACGGTTTGCTTACACAAGAAGAAACACTCACGCACTTTTCACCAACTGTGAATAACCACGACCATTAATAAACTGAAGCTTCAACTCAGCTTGGTCAGTGAACACAGAGCTTCATAAACATGAGAGATAACCTCCCTCATATCTTGGAATAATAATCTCCAGATAAATCATTGCTTCTAAACATATTACTTGGCAAAGCGTTGAGGCGTCGAGCGCTGCGATCGCTTCTTATCTTGTTTATTGTAAGAGCGAAAAATAGTAACTTGACGTATAGTCAGTGGTAAAACATAAACAGATGATCTCTCGCGCCTGCTGATATGAGACATTGCTGTCCTGAGGATATGATTGCATCTGAACAGAATTTACATAAGTAGTGGGAAGCTTTCATGGCCGGAGTTAGAATTAAGGCTAGAGATTTCTTCCGGGCTTAAACCCGGAGTTTACAATCGCTGTCTCTCCGTATTTGTGAGATAACTCACATAAATAGCTGGCCAGTTTCACATTCTTTCCGATACGCTTCATGGCTTTGCCAAATAGTACATTTCGTGCATGGTGCTTGAAACAAAATTATTTGACTCAAATATTTTGAATTCAGAGAATAAAGTATTATTTTAACTATACGGCGGTACGCAGTTACAAGTCCAGCAATCATTAAGAGAGGACTAAAAACATGCGATATTGTTGACATGCCGGATAAGGTAAGCAAAAACAGACAATTCTAATTTAATGCGTAGTTTCAACGATGCATGTTGCGTTCTGTGGCCTGATGACATTCAATATGATCGAGTGTGTAGTACTTAGAGACCATGCATCTTACTGGCCATTTCTTACCTAAAGCCTAATCTAAAACACGTTACCTGCATTGCACCAAGATTGTAAGGCAATAAAAGAATATTCATATGTAAATGTATTTCTGTCCTGCATCAAGAAATTGTTGATAAAGGCTCCAGCTAGGATACAGAAGTACGTATAAGTTACAGGACTTCCTCTTCCAATTTCGCTGATTCTCACTAGATGGGGTACTTGGCTGAAGGCTGCAGCGTTTGTTTGTAACAATTTTAAGGCTGTATTTAATTTCTTCAGTGAAATACCAGATGATTTTTCTACTGTAAAAAGAGCCAGAGAACTAGCAAGTAAACAGGAGCATGGCTACTCTTTCTTGATGACGGCCGTTGAGGATTGGAGGAGTAGTGTCCTGAGAAAGATTCACAATGGACAATTTTGATGGAGTAAAGACAGCACTGGAGGGGGTTGGAAAGCAGAAGCTAGAACAGAGCTTAGCCAAAAACCTCTGATATTGAGGATGTTACAACGAACAAGGATTTTAATTACAGACTGCTGACAAAATATGGTGTCTGTTGACGTTGAACGTTCCTTTTCAACATACAAATACTTAGTGACCGAAGGTGCAGCCTCACTAAAAAGAACTTTGAGCAGTTAAACAGCATCTGCTTAGATAGTTTTCTGGACTTGTAACAGTGAATTTTGTGTCCTTGTCCTTAGTTATTTTATGTAATTGCGAAGAACTTTATTTGGGAAAGTGAGACCGTCAAATGATATTTATCTGGACTATGTCAAGAATAAAATATGAATTTAAATATTATATCGCAAAGATTTGATCAGAAAATAAGTTCTATAAAAATAGCGTAAAATATATTCATTTCGATTAGTGTAGTTCGACTTACTCAGCACTGCCAACTAGGAAAGCGGAACCCAAGAATTACATGTATTTCGATCTTCTCTTGTTGTTATAACAGAAAACCTGTTGATAAACTGAAATGAATATCACTTTATTTTTAACATTAACAAATAACCCATCTTCTGGAAAATTGCTAAAGACATAGTTGTGAAATTGAAATGGAGCGGTGTTTTGATTTTTAATCGATTGCAATGTGTAATAAATTGTTTTTCAGTGATTGATTTATGGGATACATGTCGTCATTGAATTTCTCACTGTGGAGATGAAAACTGTTGAACATTCGCAAATATTTGTGTGAAGTGCATGAAGAATCTGCACTTACTGAAGTAAGATTTGTCGCTGGGCACCGAGGATGCAGCCATTAGAAAGCAAGAACGTTATCACTATTTTGGGACTATGAGGGTGTAATACTCATTTATGAGATACAGCACCATTAATTCAACACATAACCAAACTCAAGAAGCGCTTCCAGCTAATAATCCAGGTGATTGCTTGTTTCAACATGATAACGCTTGTCCTCACACAAGTTCGGGGACTTCCACTAAACACTGTTGCCCCATCCACCCTACGGCCCTGTTCTTGCACCTTCAGACTTTCACTTGTTTGGGCCATTAAGGAATGCCATTCGTGGAAACAATTTTGAGATGACGAAGAGGGATTTGCGCAGTGAAAAATGGCTTTGTTACCAGAACAAGGAGTAGTACCGACAGGCAGGGTTGCCAGGTCTACTGATTTTGCTGGAGATCTGCTTTTTTTTGCAAAACTACTGATCAACTGCTAAAAACTGAATGCACTTCAATATCTCCTGCTCTTTATGTATTTTCCATTTTTAAACGCTATTTTCCTTAACATTATAATTCGCTCTTCCGAAAAAGATTTTCAGGCAAGGCATTTCCCTCGTGTATAAAAACAAAAGATTACTATAATCACCTGTATACATAAACAGTAAACCACATCTGTTTCTGCCTGTGGAAAGCATGTATTTTGGTGCCAAAGTTCAAATCTGCCCGACAAATATGTACAAGATTTCAAATTACGCTGTGTTGATTTTTACGCTAAGTCAGTTTGCGATATACTAAGTAATTTTTCATTAAGTGATCCTCTTCTTACAATGTGTTAGAACCAGCTAAAATTCAAACAGTTCAGTCAATTACACCCTTTGCTTCTCGATTTCCTAATTTGGTGAAGGCAGCAAATAGATACAGAATGGAGGCTATTGCGCAGCCGTGCAAAGAGAATGGAATTTGAAAGCTTTAAAATGTTTGACTACCACTCAAAGTCTACTGCATTCCCATATTTCCCTTGTACCTGCAAGGAAATAAACAATAAGATAATTTCTGCAGATGTTTGTCTCAACTAACAAAAGATATAGGAATGAGCGTTTGCAAGAACGGTTAGTAAAAGAGTAGAGAAAGTCATGTGAGTGCAACATATCAGTTTTGAACAAAGGTTTCAGCCGTGACAGTTCTTTAATTTAATATTATTTAATTTTGATAATGCTTGCCTAAGGACAATACTTAACCAAGAATACAAGAGCAACTTCCAGTTTATAAAATTACACATGATGATGATTATTATTATTATTATTATTATTATTATTATTATTATTATTATTATTATTATTATTATTATTATTATTATTATTATTATTATTATTAATTAATTAATTAATTTATTTATTTATTTATTTATTTATTTATTTATTGTTATTAGTGTTGTCGCGCGGTGGATTTCTTCTTACACATCGTACAGAACAACAAGGAATTTCATTGTGTTGCGGTTGGGGCTCGTTTGCATTCAAGTGTGTGTTTGTTGCAGAAGATAAACATCTTGCCGTGGTCTAGACACGATGTTATGAGGCAATATTTACCTACACTAAATTTAAAACTTGAATCACTAGAAACTATACAATTTACACAGTATTCAAACAACCACTCAGCACCAAGGTTTTTCTTCAACTAATCCAAAGAGGAGCAGGTCAAACTAAGCCTAGGAGATTAGCAAGTGGTTTTGAGGCTTGTACTAATTGCTGGGGAAGTTGTAAAACCTTCACATCAGGGGCGGAAAAAGGTCGCTTTGTAAGGAACTGGAAAACCGACTTTCGAGGGAACTATACACTCTTGTATCTCACTGGAGAACGGCCATAGAACCAAGAGGAGATTACGTGAACAAATTAGGATTGTTGACGCATTTTTTTACTGTGTGGAATAAATAATTGTGGAAGAAAAAAATGTGGTGCATTACTTTCTGGACAGTCCTCATACAAAACAAGAGAATGACCAGGTGATAATTTGTATATGATAATTTAAAGTCTCTGTGTTTGAAATAGTCAAACTTGTTTGTGGCGTTAACTATTTCCGAAATACTCTTTTTATTGGTCTGAATAATTGTTAAAACTTGTAGTTCTTATATTTTCTAAAGTAGTGGGTAATTCGTGTCCCTTTGTTCCCGACATGCATGGAATTTTAAAGTGGACCCACTTTTTAAAACTTTAATTAGCCTAGTATATGCTTATACCTACAAGGAAATGTGTAAATGTGTAATGAAAGTTTATGTTGATTCTTAAGAAGTGAATAGAATAGTGTGACTTTGGTGGGTGTAAAGTAAAGTAGACAGATGTAGTCGAGATAAAGAAACACTTTTATTTCCGTAAACAGTAACTTTGTACACTCGTTGCAACAGCAAGAAAGTCTTTACCGATTCACCAACAGCACGGCTCCGAATTAGTAACACAAAAACTGTCCCTTCTCACACTTTACCGCTATTTATATCTCCCAGGCACTATTCTGGAAACTCCAGCAGAGTTCAGTTATTATTGCGGTGAAATACAAAGCAGAAAATTCCAGAAGTCTCTATCCCTTTCTCTCTTTCGGCAAGCGCCCCAACAATGGGGCCATTCTCTGTCTGTTCCCTTCGGCTCCTTTGCGGTAGTGCCGACAATAATGCGATGGGCGACACTGCTCCCTCCTCAAGGCTGTTATAATTGTTATAATTATTGTTATAATTGTAGAAGAGTGAGTAGGGGTTCTACCAGAAGATGTTTAACATGCCTATAAGTTTTCCAAGATGGAATATTATCAGAAACACTTTGTCAACCTTTTTCTTTGGGTGGTGGGAGGGGGTTACTGTCGAATTTCACAATGCACTGCTGAAGAAGGAAGGTTTTAACTGTGTGAGATTCATTTGTTGAGATTAGAAAATAAGCATCGCGTTGTCAACGCAAGCCGGAAGGAGGTTCCGCGACTACGTTGTTTATGAAGGCATTATTTCTGTTTTTGCCGCTGTGCCAGCAATAAAACGAGTTGCTGGAGAAATGCCTGTTTCTAATTTACATGTTAAATGCCTGTATGTTAGAGAAAAGACTTGAAACGCATGAGAAGGTTTGTTTAACATGGCGATAAATGTCTTCAATGAGCGGATGTGTCATATGGTGTGCTTTTAACGTTGGGAAAATGACGGCGCTAATAAGCGGGAATCCTTTGATGCCTAAAATTGCCGAATATTCATATGTAAACTTCTTATGTAGACATCTGCTAGTCGTTTTTTTATCTCTGGAATAAGTCTGTATACATTTAATTAACCAGGCATTAAAGTGCGCTGTTTCACTCATTCGTCTGTGCTTTTGTATCTTCTCTACCACTTACCAATGATAGGTAGAGGCAAAATTCATTAACGAGGAAATAGTTTCACGTCCGTTGAGGCCCTCCTCTACGGAAGAAAATGTATACATATATTGAGTGAAACAGATCACAGTAATTTATTTCGGAAAGTGCATTAAAATGTTGAAGACAGTAATATTTATATCTATGGCTAGGGATTTGACGAAAAATCCCTTTTTTACTTTCTCTACTGGTAAGTAGAGGAAGTATTGCATTCCACCCAAAACTTTGGTGTTGAGATTTCACCGAAAATATACGTTTTGAGGTTCCTAAATGCAAAAGAAAAGCATTTTTAGAAAATGATCCTTGTGTGTGTCAGCGCGCACGTGCGTGTGTGTATGTGTTTGTCTACCTGAGTGTCTGTCTGTGTGACTTTGGACAGCATTACTCAAAAACGAAAAGTCGGTTAAGAACCGAAGTTGGTATTTAAGTTTAATGTCTTTCAAGGATGCGACACGAAGATTTTGAAGAAAATTGCTCCAACCTAAACTATCCCTTACATGGGAAATTTTTCGAAAATTTTGGTTTTCTTGAAAAAGCATTTGGATTAAAATGACATGTTTAAGATATTTTTATGACAAATGAAATATATATTGAATTTTCTGGCTATACCATATGCAGTCTTGTTTGCTCTGAATGACTTTGAGTAAACCTAAGGGAGAGACAAAATCTTACAATACAATGTGTACTTTTATCCTTTACCATACTGAGATATTTTTATATAAAGAGGATTAAAATTAATGTTTGCAAAGGAAGCTCAGGTGGCCTTGCAGGTTACAATGACAATCGATTTTTTTTCCCTTTACTTTTGTGGGTGGTGAAATAAGTATAAAAGTTAACGATGATTAGATATAAGTATCTTACCTTTACCACATAAAAATAGCGATGGTGAAGAAGGTTTTAGCATGTTGATGGTAGTGAGCGAATGTATAAATTTCCGTTCTGTCGAACAAGCAGTCGAGTGCATTGAAACATGCCGATGCTTTTGGTTCCCAATAGTGTTTTTCTTTATTTAGTATTAGCAAAATCTAGTTATCCATGTTCCACATCAGCTCTGGATGAGCCAATCTCACAATGATGCCATAAATAGATATAGTACCTGCATTAAATATAGGGTCTTTAAATATATGAAGGGTCCAGGAAAAGAAAGAGTTGAGTTCATATTTTGATTTTTTGAGTTTTCACCAGCATATGAAAATATGGAACAGATCCAATATTTTTTGCTATATTGTCACCGCGCTCGCCGCATCTAATTGCCGACAACAGCAGTGTCACCCATCGCATTATTGTCGGCACTACCGCAAAGGAGTCGAAGGAAAGAGAAAGAGAATGGCCGCATTGTTGGGCGCTTGCCGAAAGAGAGAAAGGGATAGACGCTTCTAGAGTTGTCTGCTTTGTATTTCACCGCATAATAACTGAGCTTTCCCGAAGTTTCCAGAATAGTGCCTGGGAGATATAAACAGCGGTAAAGTGCGACAGAGGAGTCAGTTAGACGTATGTGAAGGTTGAGTAGTCGTGCCGACGGAGACGGACAGACGATGTGAAGAGTTGTGCCGACGGAGAAGGGACGGTTCTTTGTGTTACGAATTGGGAGTCGTGCTGTTGGAGAATCGGAAAAGACTTTCTTGCTGTTGCAACGAGTGTACAAGTTACTGTTTACGGAAATAAAAGTGTTTCTTTATCTCGACTACATCTGTCTACTTTACTTCACACCCCCCGCAACAAAATTCACAATATTAAGTGGTAAGAAGCAAACTCAGTTATACTGTAAATAAGATTTGAAGAAAATCTGTACAGGGAAAGAAAGAGCTCAGTCCATATAAAACAGCGGAAAGAAAATGCTGAGTTCATTAAATCAATTACAATAGAGAATGAAGATTTGACACTATGAAAGTAACATTTCCAATAAGACATTCTTACTTGGAATGTGATAAAAACATGGGACGTATAAACCAGAAAGTTCACACAGAAGTCCCCAAAGGCTGGATATAGGTGTTCACATCAACTCGGTGGAAGTCTTCACCATTTAATGTTGTTGAAGTGACATCTAAAAATGTTCCCCAATGGATAGCACATCTACAAGGAGAAACGTCTCCCTTTGCAATCCGTCTACTTAGAGAAGTCGCGGACAGAACTCAGCCAAGGCTTGTCGAATTCCAGGACGACTTACTCGTATAATAGAGCATGGGAGACTGCTGCTTTGAAATCGGCTTACCCAACTGAAGAGTCCAATGGATGAGAGTTTGATTTGCTTGAGTTTTCTTACTGGAGTAAGATTATATGATTATCTCCAAACCTTCTCTACTTTTACTGTGATATAGTTTAAAATAAAGTTGTATTTTATTATACTTCATATTTTCAGACCTGCTAACCATCTCTCGTGTGAAATATCAGGACCTGAAGGTTTTGAAACACAAGATTATTATGACAGTGTTCCTATTGCTTAAAGTTCTTAGAATGGGCAAAAACTATACTGCTTTGAATTAATGGACTCTTCTTTTATAGAAAGAGAGACCTTAACATGTAGATCAAAAGTTTGGATACATTATGCAGTAATGTTACATATTTACAGTACATTACTTGAGATTTTGTACTTTTGCAAAATAAGTGTAAATGTTACAGAATTGTAAAAACATAGAAGGATTAAAATAGAAACAGTGATGTCCTGCAAGTTTTATAAAACTGGACTTAGCTCAGTCTTTTCCTGGACCCTTCATATGCTATTGCATTTGCAGGCTCTGCCCACTGCACTAGGGAAGCGAGAGTCGCCAGGGAAATGGTGCCGATATTGCGCTATTGTGTGAAGCGCCGTAGATTGAAGTATACACATAACAGGGGTTCCCCATTATCCTGTAAAGACGAATGTCAGGTAACTTAAGCTCTAAGGACTCCGGGCTCATTTGATGTTCATTTCAGCCAGATACCCACTTCATCAACATGGAGATGGGCTGTCAACCATTATTGACCACGATTCCTATAGATCTTGATCTTCATCCATTATGAAAATATTCAGTTTGAATAATTCAGTAATTGTATCTCATTTTGTTGTTTAACGCCGATTTAACTAACTCCCGGTCATATCGTGACCGTTACTATAGGTACATTGGTTCACTTGAGTCAGTGCATGCCAGACAACATAACCCTAGTTGTATCATCTGCATGAGGAAATCGATGATATATGACCTTAGTTGCTTAGTCATCTTCCTGTACCTCTTGTTGCCATTGAGTTTGATAACGAAATTATAGATACTCAAATTAATATTTAAAATAAAATAAAATAATAATAATAATAATAATAATAATAATAATAATAATAATAATAATAATAATAATAATAATAAAGTACCTAATTAACAAGAAAAAATAGGGAAAACGAACGCAAAAAGGGGGTAGCATCGCAAATTTAAAAAGCTGAGTAGCGTTAACGGTTTTGGTCGCGCCACTTTAGTTCAGAGCAAGCGCGTACTCCTAGCTGGTTGGTGGACATGAAAAGATTGTTTTCCTTGGAGGCGTTTGAGTACGTGAAATATAAAAATCAACGGCCGCAAGTTTGTAATTCGAGAATGAAGCTTATATTTAAATGTGTACATGCGAGCACAGCTTTTTTAGCAGGCGAATTGTTCTATAATCGACGTAGATTGGTCGGCAATGTCTCAAATATTGAAAAGATTGAAACTTTTATTAAAAGGCGTTATCAAAATCACCGTTATTCTTTCTAAGCAAAACCCACGCACACCCAGGGAGAGAAATCTCATAGCTTTATCGGCGGCAAAGGGACTTCGATACATTATTAAGCGGCGCGAACCATTGTTGCTTCAAACTGTGTTATCAACGTTTAGATAACTACAAAACACTTATTCGGCATCAAAATCATTGTATTGCAATTGGCGAATCCTGCTTCAAATATCACACGAACGTGTAAAAAAATAAATAATTGCTTCTAGTTTTGGCAGAATGTGAACGTAATGTAGTCATTGTGGTGCTGGACAGATGACCTTAGTTGCGTATCGCCTGTCCGTACCGTTATATTTATTTTGTTCTGTAGTTGAACCTGGGGCCTTGTTATTGAATGTCCAATCCGGTACTTTCCGTACAAGTGAGAGAAACCCGCTGTTACTGTCCGGTACACGTCCGAGCCTCCGGAATGCGTATCCCTGCTATCGCACTTGGCAATCTGTCTTGTGAAATTAGTATTAATACATTTCATTATCTTAGTATTTAGTTAGCTTTTCCATGAAGTGCGTTAGCTCAGATTTTCTAAGTTTATGTCGCATCTGTCAGCATACATTTACTGTCCTTGTCACTTAATGTATCTACTAAATCTAATGTAGAAGATGAATTACCGTGTTTGCAACTTATAAACCTCCTTAATAAACAGCTGCAGACGTATTTGAATTTTAAAAGAGAAAAAACATTTCACAAATGTATGAACTTTAAAAGCAAGGTCAGCGAGACTATGAATAAAGTACAACAGGTTAGAAAACTGACCTTCCCCTGTTCCATCAAGTATGCATTTGTAATTGTTACAATCCACATATTATTCTAGTTATCGGTTACTTTGATAGAATTGTCAGAGTAACTCTATCCCCCAGATTATAAAGATTCCACAATGCTTCAATTGAGAGAGGGATGCTTGTGAATTAAGTAGTTCAAACAAATGTATAATTTTCTTATTGAGCCGGAAACTAGGTCTAGATGTGTTATTACTCTCTCTACCATGTACCTATTATGTAGAGGAAGTAGGGCACCCCATCCAAAATTTCAGTACCGAACATTTACCAGAAATACAAATTTGGACATTGTCTGAAACCAAAACGACATTTTGTGAAGTATGTTTCTAAGAACAGCATAACCCTAAAACAAATTAGTGGTCGGAGAAGCTTTCGTAAGAATATTGTGACGTCGGGATCGGCGCACAACAAAGCACAGACGGGGCCAGGCTACTTCACACCACATGCCGTGCCGACGAGGGAATAAAAGCGTTCAACGTTAGGCTGCCTCGTGTGACTGCTGTGTGTACGTGACTTAATAGAAACTGCCGAAACAAAAGGGGTTCGAGAAAATTTCACGAAACTTATACCTGCATAATTTTCGGTGCGTGTGTGGAACTCGAGTAAGGTCCTGTGACGTCATCCCCAGTATATAAGGAGGTCAGAGAAAAGTGAGTGAGTTTTTAGAGTTATGTGTCATGATGGTACATCGTAAGTAGATTCAGCGAGCTTCACGAATGATTGCATCGTAATTAGTGCATGAGAGACAGAGGGAGTGAAGAGAGACGCTAAAAGGACTGAGCAAGGTTATGAAAAGTAAACTTGTAAGTTGTGGTAGCCCGAAAGACTGTAGACTGTGTTAACCACGAGTAGAAAACTGTATTTCTGGCAAATTTTCAGAAGATAATAAAGCGCAGAAAAGTAGCCGAACTGCTTTTGCCGCTTAGTCACAATATTTTGTAGAATCTACGTAAAAGTAAGCGATAATAGGTGGCGATCGTGTGAACGTAACGTGTCAGAGTTCCAGTTGATTTTTTTAGGAGGGTGCTTTGGTAGTTCAGCATTTCTGTTACATTACTTGTTTGAATTTTCAAAATAGTTGTACTTTCCTCAAACGGCTACATAATTCGTTTGTTTTTTCCTTCTCTCTCTGTCATAATGATCATGATGCTGATGAGTGAGTAGTGAAAGTCATGTGACTGCAGCACTTGAGGTTTTTTCCCTGTAGTGTCCAAAATTCCAAGTTATATAAAAGTCAGTTAATAATAAGAGGGTTTCATAGGTACCTACATTTGTGCTTTTACATGTTCAGAAATTCACCGGTTTGGGTGCGTTAATGCAAGCTTAACTAGACTTTGCACAAACCAAACGCTGACCAATTAATTATTGTTCCGTCAGAGATTCATTTGCGTGCACTAACCATTCTCTGTTGTCTGTAAATACACACTGCGTAGACATGCTTGTGCAAATAATACCGCGTATAAATGACCATTTAAAGTTTGAACAGCTGTTGCAAGTCATTGAAATAATAGAACGACATTATTACTTAATAAGTAAACTTTTTAGTATATTAATGTAAATTTTCTTACCTCCGAGACTTGTGACTTTTTTCTCCACTGGTAAGCAGGGGAAGTATTGTATTCCACCCAAAAATGCGAGGTCGAGATTTCGCAGCAAATATGTTTTGAGAGCCCTGAAGCAAAAAAAAAAAAAAAAAAAAAAAAAAATCATTTTTGAAAAAGGTCTGTGTGTGTGCGCGCGCGCGCGTGTGTGTCTGTGTGTCAGTCTGTGGACAGCATAACTCAAAAACGAAAAGTCGGTTAAAAGCCAAAGTTGGTATTTTAAGTTTAAATTCTTTCAAGGATGCAACACAAAGATGTTGAAGAAAATAGCCCTACCCTAAACTACCCCTTACATGGAAAATTTTTCGAAAATTTTTATTTTCCTGAAAATGGCTCTAACGATTTTGATTAAAATGTCATATGTTTGAGATATTTTTATGACAAGTAAAATGTATATCTTGAATTTTCTGGCTATAGCCCCTGTAGTCGTATTTATTCTGGACAACTTTTGCATAACTGGTAAACCGTTAGAGATAGACCAAATCATACTACACAAAAAATGTAGATCTTGCTGAAATACATAATTTAAATCTAAATACATTTTCTTTTAGGGTGAACCATTTCGGAGATATTCCTTGTTATGTGTGTGAGTTTCGGAAAACTTAAAACTTTCGTGAAATTGAGCATCGTGGTTCATTTTGTTATATGTTAAGCGTGCAAAGAGAACGGGAGCTCAAAGCTTTAAAACATTTGACTATCACTGAAAGCCTACTGTATTCTAATATTCCCCTTGCACCTACAAGGAAATAAGCAATAAGATAATTTGTAGGAATGTTTATCTCAACTAACACGAAGATATTGGTATGAGAGTTTGTAAGAATGGTTAGTACAAAAGTAGAGAAAACCATGTGAGTGCAACATATCAGATTTTTACTCGTGTAATTCAGAAACCTTTCTCTTTCGATCATCTGTAGAAAAATTATTGAAAATATGTACACTCAGTTCCATTAATGCCTTCCCCGCAGCAGTGGGTCGTATGCTACTGTCCTTCACAGGTAGCGTATGTATAGCAAGGAAGAGGTGTGTATCTGTTTACCTTATCACGCATGCCGGGATGTCGTGTTTTATGTGTATAGCTCTAGATTATTCATATACATATGAATATATAACTTCGAGCAATGTCTTCAGACTACAAACTGGCTTCCAATATATCCACAATTCTTCCTCAATGTATCTCCGCAATATTTACATGTGTCCTTTTGAATTTTATATCTGTTTACTTCAAAATTAGCACACTTGATATGAATAAATAAAGAAATGACTGCAAAATCCCAATGTTGTAGCCGGAACGGTTTCTCAGATAATAGAATTAAATAGTTTTAATTAACGAAGAAAAATTCGTTCTTTTAAAACTGCCCTCACATTTTTCAGAGAAGTATACAAGTGGCATTTTCTTACACTGAAAACAAATTAAATATTTGATTGAAGTTGTTAGTGTTAAAATTCCTTTTCTTTCAGCACAAATTATTTTTTGTGAGCCAATGAATAGAACAATAATCAAATGTATATTTGAATCTTTACAAAACACTTGAAATTATGTATGCACATTTACAAACAAATCAGAACCAAACTGAAATGTAAGGAATATATTAAATAGAAAATGCAAAACTAAGGGGAAGAAAGGTGCTTAAAGTGAAGCGCACGAGTGGCTTAATTTTGGTGGACTTTTAAAAATGGTGGATCGGGAACAATATTAGGCCAATATGATTCACAAGTATCTGTAGAATATTTACATGGTATAATTTCAGCTAAAAATTTAGTCCTATAGTTCCTAAGGTACCTACACAAGTGCTTCGTCGAACAGCAAAGACAGAAGGCTCCCTGCTGTGTACGCGCCTTCTGAGAAGGTTGGTAAAATGCCCCATGAAGCTGTAGGGACGGCATTTGTGGATACTTGAAATGTGGCTTCAGGGAGGAATGGAGCTTGTGAAATCTGTTTCTGTGCAGGAAACTGTGATTGTCTGAATGATTAATTGATTCTTGTTCCTTAGTTGTGATCATTTATAAAAGTTAGTTGCAACAATGTTTTGTTGTTTTTCAGGCGTACGCGAACAGTTATAGCGCGGCGGGAGGGGAGACGTTCGGACCCGAGTCGCCGTTCTTCCCGTTCGGTAACGCGCCGCGGCGGCCGGCACCTTCAGGTAAGTCAAGTGCAAGGTTGAATATTCTGAGTAAAGGAAGGTAAACAACTCTTTCCCGCCAGTGTTAAATCTGATTAATTAATTACCTACACACTATACATATATTAGGATTATTTTAATTTTACACTACGTACCTTTGATTAAAATTTATCAGCAATTATCTTTTAACTAATCATGTTATTAACTCCAAAGTAGAGTCAAAGCAGCACTTAGAAGTTCTTATCATCTTAGACTTTCAGTTATTCTTGATACCTTCTGAGAAAGGTGACCATTTACACCAGGGAATGTAACGCAGTTGGTGGAGCACCTGCCTGCTGTGCTAGGGGTGCCGGGTTCGATTCCCGGCAAGGGGGTAGGAATTTTTCTTCAGCCAAGATTATTCCTCATTCTTCCAAGTATGTGTGAATGTGTGTGTGAATTCAACGTATAAAATCGCAAAGACTGAAAAGCCCACCGTTTACGAGTAACACCGTTGCCAATAGGCAAGGCCGCTGTATGACCTCTGCAGTTAAAGGCGGGATATAAATGGAACACCGAAAAAAAAAGAAGAAAAATAAACCATGTGATTTGTGGGCCTAAACTTTGTTCAACAGCCATTTTTCACAAAAGTAAATACCCATCTTCAGTGAGACCTGCGCGAAGGGTCACCTAATTCTCAGGCGTACTTGCATAGGTGTGGGAATTAAATAGGCATATGCTTCCCTTATTGTTCGGAGGACCTGGCAGCCATGTCACCTCGTAGCTCACCTCGCAGTTGTGAACGGTAATATTTCAGCAATCCTTCTACATTAACTTGCAAGCATTGCAGATTCAACTTCAGTGCACCTTTTAAATAATGTTCTTATGGTGCTTCTATTAAGTTGTGGACTAGAACTAAAATGATTCCAATGTTGGTGCTAGACTTACAGATGTGAGTTTTATCACTTAGGCCAACTTCGCGTATTCGCTATAGCGGAACTGACTAAGCCTTGTTAATGAACGTCGGCAGACTTTTTTTTTCCAAGGGGGGGGGGGGGCAAATGTTAGAATTTTGCAATCAGATAATATTAATTCATTATTTTGTTGTCAAAAGTTATAGTATTTGTTGCGGATAACCGTATAAATTTGCGCTAAATAGAAATAGTTCTTTACATAAAAATTAAAATAATAGTTTAATAGTCAGCACATTAAGTTCATTAATTTCCAAGGGGGGGCGGGGGGGGGGGCCGCGGCCCTCCCTTGCCCCCCCTTCGTGACGCCCATGGGTGTGTTCGTTTAAATTAACAGTAGTGAGCTAACGTTAGTTCGAATCCCATTTAACATTATTTTTTATTTCCCTTTTTCTTTAATTTTTTTTCCCTTGCTTAACGGGAACATCATTATTTATACAATGCGTGCGAAGTATAAAATTATACAAACTAATGGGATGTATTTCTGATGAAGCTCCTCCTTTATTCCGCATACCGTTGCAACTTTTCCCGTCGTCTAATGAATGCTGTAGAACGATTGCAATTTTACAGTTGAATGCTTTATAACTTATTAATTGCAATTGCTTAAAATAAGGCGCAACATGCCTACCGCAATTGTCAATCATTCCTCATGAAATTTATATGTCGCTTTAAATATGTGCATTCAAAATCATCTCTATACATTTCGCAGACTGTTACCATATTAAAATATATAAGCGTGTAATGGTGTAAATTACAAGATCTGGATGCCAGTGAGTAATGTAATTAATGATATATTAAACAGAACAGAATGCAGTTGTAGATTACTTGAAGGTGAAGCAAACTTTGCACCTAGCTAGGTTGCAAAATCGTTTATTTCCAAGCTCTACACAACGTTGCCATGTCCCCATGAACTCAATTTCTAGCAGGGTGTCTTCATCCGATTCTCCATTCGTGATATAAAAACGTTGTAGAGAATTAAACTTGTTTGTTAATATTGTATTTCAGAAAACAAATACGCGAAAGACAAGGATCGAACCCCCGGCAGCTAGCTCCACAGTCAACGACGAAGTGCTCTTGGCTGTCCTTCACTTGGGCATTTGCGCTTTATTATGATAAGCTTGTTATCACTACCTTGGCAGCTAATTTCACTGCACCTTTAGAAATGGTTTAAAAATTTGCTTTCTTTTTCTATGTATTCGCTTACATTTATTTAGAGGAATAAGAGTATTTATATAAGCACACCAGTATCACAGTGTTCAGTGTGTAGTTTCAGTTTCATTAATTGTTTTCATTAATGACAGACAACTAAAGATAAGACGATATAATAGTAAATGCACGTTCTGTTAATACAAGTGTCAGTAATAGAAAACAGCATCCAACAAATTCACGCTCATACATGACGGAGGATTGAATACATGAGTATTTACAGGCAGCAGTTGTGTTCTAAATTTAAGATGTGATATTATCTGATAGGTATTATAGTTCACTAAAATTAACTAAGTAGTCAAATTCTCCACCTTGCGTAGCAGTAGAAGTCTGCTTTGTAAACTGGAGAGTAAAATCGAATCCTATCTGAAAGAAATGGGTAACTTAATCTTCCTTTCAGGGTTTCAATCATGTCTTAATTTATTTAATTGTAACACCCTTAATGAGTCATTCGTCCTTAGATCTGAGTTATTTGGTATCAGTAATTATCAAAATAGAACATAATTAGTATTATCTAATGGGGGAGTTAAGACAAAAAAAAAATCAAGAGTACGTATTAGTTTCGAATAAATGTTTTGTAAATGAGGGTGATGAATTATGATCATTACACCAATGAGACAATGAAGGTCATTTCTGAGCTGTTAATATTTAGGCTGGCCTAAACTTTAAGGCTCGTGTGAAAAATAGCAGAGCACCTCTTTTAAGACAACGTCTTCTAACATACTGGAAATTTAATGAAAATAACTTTTGAGAGCGCAACGATTTAAAAACCTTAACTGAAGATATGAAAGAGTTAAACATTTTCTGTGTGTAAATGAAATCAAAGCGATTATTGGTGTTCCTTGTGTACAGGACGTTAAAACAAAACTTTGTGCTGTGATAATCACCAAAAACAAACGATACTCTTCCATTGAAAGCACCTTTAAGTGCTAAAAGTATTAAGTAAAATAAGTGTTTCAAAAGTAATGTTTCTAAAAGCATTCTTGAAGACAGGTAATATCTTAAACACGTTCCTGTTCTTGTAGAAATGCGTATATTCTGAGTAGGCAATAAATATAAATTAATTATTGATATTAGCGATTTCAATCCCTTTTGTCTGCCATTAATAAAAATAAACTAAACGAACTTAAACTCAGTACTGAACACTGCGATGCTCGTGCTTGTTATAGAAATGTTCTCTTTTCTTACTCCTCTAAATAAATGTAAGCGAATTCCTAGAAAAAAGCAAATTTTTAAATCATTTCTAAAGGTGCTAACGAACTTCCCGCCTTGCAGTGAAATTAGCTTCCAAGTTAGTGACAGCAAGCGTAGAATCATATAATACAGCGCCAATACCCAAGTGAAGAACAACCAAGAGCGCTTCGTCGTTGACTATGGAGCTAGCTGCTGGGTCCTCGTCTTTCACATGTTTATTTTCTGAAATACAAAATTAACAAACATGTTTAATTCTCTACATCTTTTTATCAGGAATTGAGAAATCGGATGAAGAGATACTGTTAGAAATTGAGTTAATGTGGACACGGCAACGTTGTGTTGTGCTTGGAAATAAATGACATGGCAACGTTGCTGAGTGCAAAGGTTGCTTCACCCTCAAGTAATCTACAATTGCGTTCCGTTCTGTTGGATACATCATGAATTACATTATTCACTGGTATCCAAATCTTGTAATTTACACTATTTTATTTTACACTATTACACGCTGATATATTTTAATATGTTAATAGTCTACGAAATTTATAGATGCTTTTGAATGTGAATATTTAAAGCGAAATATAATTTCATGAGGAATGATTGACAATTATTAAGGTAGGCGTGTTGCGCTTTATTTTCAGCAATTGCAATTAATATCTTATGAAGCATTCAGTTGTAAAATTGCAATTGTACTGCAGCATTCATAAGACGGCGGGGAAGATTACAACGGTATGCGGAATAAAAATACCTAAGTTGGTCTAAGTGATAAAACTCACGTCTGCAAGTCTAGTACCCAACACTGGAATCATTTTTACTTTCTCTACTGTAAGTAGGGGAAGTATTGTATTCCACCCAAAAATTCGTGTCGAGATTTCAACGGAAATATATGTTTTGAGGCCCCTGAATCCAAAAAAGCATTCTTAGAAAAAGGTACGTGTGTGTGTCTGTGTCAGTCTGTTAGTCTGTGGACAGCATAACTCAAAAACGAAAAGTCGATTAAAAACCAAAGTTGGTGTTTAAGTTTAATGTCGTTCAAGGATGCGACACGAAGATTTTGAAGAAAATAGCCCCACCGTAAACTACCCTTTACATGGAAAATTTTTCGAAAATTTTGATTTTCTTGAAAATGGCTCTAACGATTTTGATTAAAATGTCATATGTTTGAGATATTTTTATGACAAATGAAATGTATATCTTGAATTTTCGGGCTATAGCCCCTGTAGTCGTATTTACTCTGGACGACTTTTGCATAACTGGCAAACCGTTAGAGATAGACCAAATTATACTATACAAAAAATGTAGAGCTTGCTAAAATGCACAATTTATGTCTCAATGAATTTTCTTGTAGGGTGAACCATTTCGGAGATATTCCTTGTTATGTGTGTGAGTTTCGGAAAACTTTAAACTTTCGTGAAATGGTTCATTGTTATTCATATTTGTATATGTTAAGTGTGCAAAGAGAACGGAATCTCTAAGCTTTAAAACATTTGACTATCGCTCAAAGCCCACTGTATTCCCATATTCCCCTTGCACCTACAAGGAAATAAGCAATAAGATAATTTGTACAAATGTTTATCTCAACTAACGCGAAGAAGATATAGGAATAAGAGTTTGTAAGAATGGTTAGTACAAGAGTAGAGAAAGTCATGTGAGTGCAGCACATCAGATTTTTAGTTCTAGTCCACAACTTAATAGAAACACCATAACAACATATGTTCTGCAGGTGCACTGAAGTTTTATGTGCAATGTTTGCCCGTTAATGTAGAAAAGATTGCTGAAATATTGCTTTTCAAAACTGCGAGGTGACATGGCTGCCATGTCCTCCGAACGCCAAGAGAAGCATGTGACTAATGTAATTCTCATGCCATCTATGCAAGTACCCCTGTGAAATAGGTGACCCTTCGCGCAGGTTTCACTGAAGTTGGGTGTTTACTTTTGTTAAATATAGTACAGATTTGTAGAGCAAAACTTCCATTACAAGATGGGCCAAAGTTTACTCCAAAGTGGAAAAATATATTTAAAATGTTAATATTGTGACTACAATAATAATAATTATTATATACATGTTCTACTCCAACAACTTTTAGACTTAGGTTGATACTATAAAAGACCCATAATAAATAAACAATAAAAACACCGAGAAAACACTATGCCAAAGCACTGCTGAACAACACCAAACACCACAGGAAGAAAAGCGTAAAAAATTATGTGAATTCTTTGTAGAACAGCGAGTAGAGAAGGAAATGTAATGTTTGGTATTTCAATTTTAAACATATAGGGAATTGCATGACTTATTTGTAGACGAGGGATAGAGAAATAAGTGTGATTGTGTTTCATAAAAGAAAAACGTGTTGAAAAAATCGTGGGAACGCGATGTGTTGCAATTCTATTTCAGTCATAGAAAACTGTATGCATTGTACGTTGAAGGAAAGAATTTGATCATATTTCGTAAAAGAAAAATGAGTCGAGAAATCCATATGAATGTAATATGCGACTTTCTATTTCAGTCATAGAAAATTGTATGAACTGTATGTTGAAGGGCGAGCAGGGAAGGATATGTGAATTAATAACGTAAAAGAAAACCGAGTACAGACAACCATGTGAATGTTAGTTTGTGTACTAAAATGGGCATACAAAACTTCTCTATTAAAATACGTATACGTGCTGAATTTCGAGGTGATCGGGCAAGCGGTTTAGGAGTACAAAGAGGATAAACATAGAAACATTCGCGAGAACACCATTTAGAATTAATTTATTTTGTATTTGCAAAGTAGTGAACATGATTGCAAGACGTTTCTGGTTTGTGTGTAGTATAGGTATACCCTATCCGGCCTTAAAGTGGGTACGGATGTCAACATTAGGCCGCAGCACAACTTTCAGCGCGATTGGAAATAGTTCCTTACTACATTGCGTACATTATCGCTTATTTAATACTTTCAATTAATGAACGGGGTGAATAAATACCGTAATTGAACAACATTTAAACATGAGCATAAATATTTTAGTTCCATTTGTTATCACGTGGCACTCAGTAATTCTCCGATTGCGTTGTCACTGCAGTGAAGTGATGCTCTGATACTTGTATTACTAGTCTATGTAGCGGAGTGTTCAATTTCTCAGAGTAGTTGAGGAAACAACAGCGGAAAGCCTCCAAGAAGTGGTGAAAAGACTATTGTATTATATGTGTTTAACTTCTGTCAAAGTTATGGCACTGTGGCTGTGAAAGACGTAACCAAATTGACGTCTGAAGTAACTGGTATTTCTATTTACACTGTTTCAAATGTGAGAATGGAAATGAAACAAACTAGAACTGTAAAAATCCCTAAAAAGGAAAGGGAAGGGTCATTTAGAGTTTTAGACAAAGTGTATGACTGTTGAAAGTGTTATTCGCTTTAAAATGCATACCTTGTTTATTTTTAAAGAACGAACCTCCTATAATAGATAATGAACGTGAGCCAGATCGTCCATAGTTTAGGTAAACCACGTTCCACACTCTGTTGAAAGACATTGGGTTTCAGTTTACAAAAAGAAAGAAAATGAATGCGATATTTGATCGGGAAGCTATGTCGGTATGAAGACGTTACCTGAGATCTGAGGATGCCGCACCTCGGTCTGACGACTGAGGTTAACGCAAGTTTTTACTCACCAAATTACGTTTCATAACTTTTCTTAGGCAATTTCTTTAATTGGTGTATTTTATTTAATAAACATAAGCCGAGTGCAATTCTAACCTCACACTGCTAGAGTCAAAGAAGTGACGGTTGCGATAACACTCGGTTGTAAACAGCTGTGCGCAGAGAACACGTGCTTGTTGGCGGAGTGATACAATCGCAATGTTTACGTGCGTACCTACTCTAAGCTCGGAGGGACTATATACCTGCACGGGCCGACATTCTTAGGTTCGGTCTGGTCAAATTGTGTAATTTTGTTTTAAACAGTTATTTTCTAGTTATGGAAATTTATTATTATTAGTATTATTACTACTACTACTACTATTATTATTATTATTATTATTATTATTATTATTATTATTATTATTATTATTATTATTATTATTATTATTATTATTATTATTATTATTATTATTATTATTATTATTATTATTATCATCATCATTATCATCATCGTTATTATTGTTATTATTATTATTTATTATTATTATTATTATTATTATTATTATTATTATTATTATTATTATTATTATTATTATTATTATTATTATTATTATTATTATTATTATTATTGTTATTGTTATTATTATTATTATTATTATTGTTATTATTATTATTATTATTATTATTATTATTATTATTATTATTATTATTATTATTATTATTATTATTATTATTATTATTATTATTATTATTATTATTATTATTATTATTATTATTTGAAACGCTTCAGCAGCGTTATCATATAGAACTCCTGGTAAAGAAATGCTGCGATAGTTGTATTATTCCCGGAATTTTGACATAGGTGACCAAAAATATAATACATTATTTTATCTCTTGATTTTGAAGGCCGGACCCGTGCAGACTTCTGTAGTGCGGTAGCGACTACAGCTGAGCACAAGAAATGACGTACCTGCGGAATATCTGTTGATTTAGCATAGCTTCAGTGAAGATGCTTCGGTGCGATTCGTTTAGTTTCATTAATCTTGCTTGCATATTGATACTGGTGTCAAGATGGGTAACGTAGCCTCTTGCAACAAGATAAAACCTTAGGCATCCTTGCAAGGAGTTAAATGACAGTGATTGGTCGAATGCTGAATATCAAAATCACATTCATCATGCCATGGTGATGATTAAAACAATGGACTTGATTCTCGATACACATGCCTTTGTAACTGTAATAGCGCCTCATTGTGGACCAATTTGTATAGATACCTGTAATATTTCACCTCACTTGAGCGGTTGGTGGTGATTACTTGATTAGCAAATGATATCATTTGGTCGGCTCGAGGCTGCACCTGCACTACAACCATCGATTATAATCGCTTGTGTATCGAAACACCCAAGGGTTATAATTTTTTCCTAAGTGCGTTTTTTGTGTCATGTTTTACACATGGCGTAATTTAAAAAACCGATGGAGGTTGTGTGTTTCGATTTATTGCTAAAATTGGAAGATAAAGAGGAGCGTGGTGCACAGCTGTCGTACCTTCATTTATTTCGGGCATTGAATGTGACGAAGATCAAAGCCCCAAAACAGCATTGTCACCTGAGGATCACTTTTGTTACTCTTCTGATTGTAAATTACTTTAGGGACTGGTTACATTTGTTCATAGCATTTAGTTTCAACTTGTAAAAACATACCTATTTGCCAACTTGTATGGTTTGTCCATAAGATTTACGAAAGGGAAACAATTTAGGCTATTGGATGCCTATTTACCTTTTCTTCTACTTATCTGTGTAACCAGAGGAAGTATTACATTCCACACCGACATTTCACCTGAAATACACGTTTTCCGGCTTCATAAATTAAAAAAAAATATATTGCAACAAAATGATAAAAGTTACTTTCTTTCTCATTTTACTTTCTTCCAAATCTGGATGCACAACACCACAGTTCTCTTTTATTGACACTATAGTCCTTCGCGATATGACTCACAACTGCTTTCTTCTCGTAACCTTGACTCAGTCCTTTCTGTCTTTCTCCCCTTTATCTGTCTCTCAAACAGCTGACCTTGACGATACGATCACTCAAAACTCGATAACTGCTTCACTATCTTCTTTTCTAGCGACAGTTCTCCCACGGCGACCTTTGGCACACATGCACACTCCTAACGCACTACCTGCTGCGTTGATTTATGTCTGTAACTACTACTAACTGCTTCTCTCGTCACCTCGCCTCCTTATGTAACGAGGATGACGTAACATGGACCTTTCTCGAACCTCACCTTTTCTGGAATTGCCGGCAGCCAGAAGGTTCACGAACAATCTAGAAAAACCCCTTTTGGTTCTGCCGCTTTGATTGTTGTCATGTGTTTGCTCGCGTGAGTGGTGTGGGGCAGCTTCGCCTTGAGCGCCTTTGATACGCGTCGCTCCTGGTATGTAGTGTGAGGTAGCTGGCCCCGACCGTCCTTTATTGCGCCGCGGTCTGCGTCGCAATATTTTAGGAAAAGAACGGAATGTTATCAAAGAGCCATTACTGCTGTTTAACCACTCATTATTCCAGTTTTGTATTAGTTCTTTTCTTAACACTTCTTTGATATGATAGTGGATAGGAGTAAAATTAATCCCTAGTAATAAGTATAGTATTTTAACCACTGTTAAACGAGTAACATAATTGCCGACAGGTTAAGTGTAGCACGGAAATGGAATATTTAGAGAACTCAGGAACTTAAATTAACCAAGAAATGTTAATTTATAAGTAGGCTTCAGTCCCGCTTACATGTGGCCGGCATTTCAATTATGTTTGAAGGTAGGATTTTCTTGAAAATTTTCAAGTCCCGTCTTTGTAAGATACTAAGGTAATACCAATATGGTATTTAACCGACTTTTGTTTCCAAGCTGTTGGCACAAACGCACGCGTATCGTATTCTAAACATGCGTCTTTTTTAGGGGATCAAAGTGTCCTAAAACATGTTATTTTTCACTGAAATGTCGATATCAACTTTTAAATGGAATGTAATACTACTTCTGCCTAGTTTAGATAGCTGGCAGAGAAAATAATTACCTTAAATGTGGTTAAGTCAGTAAATGGGCCGAAAATGTTACGGAATGTTAAATTAAGTTTTTAGACTAACACTAACATGATTTTTCTAACAATAGTTTGCAAATTCTGCGTCTCTGTTTCGATGAGGAAGAATTTCTTCTAACTTTGTAAGGTTATAGCCTTGAGTGATGTATAGAGCCATTTGTCATGAAGCTTTGAAAATATATTGGCTAATTATGGTAAAATGATAAGGGAACAAGATTGCTGGTAAAGGAAGTTAAAGTCGAGCGGTCAGCCAACTTTTCAAGGTGCAATTTATCAAACTGACATGCATGGTTCCCCTGGAGTCTTGATCTTTATGCAGAAACATTCCTTGTTCATTTCACAAGAATCAGGTCGGCTCCAGTATTTTAACAAATCCGATACACACATACGTTGTGCTAAAGCTGTAGAAAGGGCATTGCTTTCTCTCTTTCCATTCGTTTGTTGTGGCTAATCGTCTCGCTTGCAGTAACGTAACGTAATAGTTACATTGGCTCAGAGCGCGCTAGTGCCCAGGTGGCAACTGTGGTATACATAGGCCCCTTTTACGTCATAAAAGGTCGAACTGTTCCTTTTATTGCACACAACATTGACTGAAAAATGACAATTTTTCAATTAAATTATGAAAATCTGCTTTAAAATCATTTATGGCGAACAATTTGACAATTTTTAAGGTACCTATTTTGTTATTCTTTATATTCTCTTTCTGTAACTTAAACGGGGAAATGGATCATGATCATCTTCTACATTGTCCGACTTTTGCAGAAGATTACAACCTCCCAGCTAAATATTGGAGTGCAAAAAAACCCAACAATTTCATTATCAAGCGTTTAACCAACCATATTCTTTTTCTTTTGTGACACATTCTTCTTCATATTGTACTGGTAGATTGCGGCAAATTACATCCACTAAGGTTAATAAACATAAATTATTATTTCCATGTTTGTAAATGTGCCGTTTTTCTGTCGGTCTGGGTAGCACAGTTGATTAGACGCTGGCCTACTGATCCCAAGGTGTCGGATTCAAATCCGGTCCAGACCCATGACTTTTAATTGTGCTTAAAATTACTGCTCCATGTCGGTAGATTTACTGGTATGTAAAAGAACTCCTGCGGGAGGAAATTCCAGTACACCGGCGACGCTAATGTGATCCTGGCAATTGACAGCGTCGTTAAACAACAAAATAATTTCTTTAATTTGCACACTTTCTGCCAGCTATTTCGGTCACACGGTACCTAACTGAAATGTCCAACTTTTTGGAGATACTTTTATCGTTTGTAGAGAAAATAACGTACTTGAAGCACGCTGCGGCAATTCTTTCTTTCTTTTTCTTTTTCTTTTTTTTTTTTTTTTTTTCTCCTCCTTTCAAAGCGTACTTTCATCATCATAGTGATAGTGCACTATGATGTTAAACTACTTCCATCACTGTAAGTTTTGGACGTAACATTTGTTTGTCAAGAGCAAAAGGTGAATATGACCATTGTGTAGTTGTTATAGCGATTTAATCACAATTTATTGTATCTGATAATTGCTAGAAAAAAGAAACACTCTAGCAGCAATGAATATCCTTAATTAAATTAGCAAACGTATCGTTTGACATAAGTATTTCAATTGCATAAGTGCCCTGTGCTAAAGGTGGAGTTATTTCTTTCTTGATCCTCCCTCAATTATTCAAAACCCGGTCGCTCGCCTGCTGCTTTGCCAGATAAGACCTTTGACCTCAGAACCCTTGCTCCCTCCACCAAACAGCGCATACGCGTCTCTTTCTTTCGAAACGTGACCCCAGCTTCTTTTATTAGTGATTGTAGGTTGGGAGTACTGCTTTTTGGCGTAATTTCGTCTGCAGTTTAGTGTAATGTAGGCCATATTGAATTCTTGGGAGCTGCCGATAAGCTGTTTCCTCTGTATCAAGTCCAGCAGACATACAGCAAGCTTCCTTTAAAACATTTTACTACCGTACTTGCATTCAGCAAGCTGTAATATAGCCATAATAAAATGGAAACTATTTTCGCAAACATCATAAGAGGTGTAAAATATGTTTTTCAAGAATGGGTTTTGGAATAATTATAAAGTGAGCTATCGTAGGTGCAATAGCATTTTTACGATGAGTTATAATCTAAATACTATGTTGTATCGTAAATCAAAATTCAGTATGATTGAACGAGCCTAGTTTGAAAACGTGGTGAGATGCTGGTTCATCCTCAGATACAACGCTTTTATTTGGCATCTGTTAGAAATTATTTTGTATTGATATATTCTTATTGTGGTTTGAACGTCTGGAGCTGGGAAAGTGTTTAGAAAGTGATGGAAGTAAACAATTACGGCATTTCCTAGGTTAACTAGGGCGGGTAAATAAAATAAGTGAAGTTATTAACTGATTAAGTTTAGTAATTACTAAGCAAACTGGTTATATTGTCTGTAATTATCGACTGAACTGCCTGCGTAACCCCGTTAGCTTCAAGTGGCAATTAGCATGTAATTTAATGTGTTATAACCTGCTAGTTGGAGAGGTATTTAGTTAGGATCAAACACGACAAATGCCATCAGGAGATTTTAACTCAGTGTCTGTGTGTTAAGTGACAGATCTGTAAAGGGTCTAAGAAAATAGCGCTTTCCTCCCGAAAAGTGCAACAGTTCTTTTGTAAGGTTTTCACGGCTTATTACGCGTCTGTGTGTGGCTTGAAACCAATTCACCACAATATCGAGCGGGATGGCTCAAGCGGTAACGTCTGTGGCCCGCATTCGGGAGGTCGCGGGTTCGATTCCCATGGCCGACTTTTCTGATCTTGGACTTTTTCGGGTCACTCAGGCGAACGATGTTAAGGATACTTACCTTACATCCCCCGAGCTTCGTTCCTTCCATTCTCTTTATGCAATATTTCTAGGTTGAAATCGTCAACAGGGTCGCCGGTAAGATCCTTGCGGTGGAGGTTGCACTCTGGAAATACGGTGTTCGGCTGAGGGTAGGCGCTCCGGTCGGGGGGACTGTCTACTCAGCCAGACATGGATTGTGACGCGCCTTACGGGGCGGTCTGGAGCTCATTCGGCCTGAAGAACTGCCTGTGATGCACTCTGGCCGCCTTTAGGGTACTCTCATTGATCCTTCCTCCAGGGTCTGACGCACAATAAGGCATCGGCAGACGTCGAAACGAGATAGACATACAGACAGGTGTATGGTATGTTCTCTCTTGCCAAATTTTTTAAACTATGCATTCTCAATCGTCGGATGAATTTCAACCAAATTGTTGGTCCAAGATATTACCGTAAATGCAACTTTTGGTGTCCCGTTTGTGCATGGGAGAGGGATTTAGCGTAAAGCGGTTGCAAGGAGAAAAATTACTACTCATATGCTTTTGATGAATACATCACAGTAGATTACTTAGGAGGATCCGAGGGCATCAAACTGGCCAAGATGGTCGACGTTCGTAATCTAGGGTATTGTAGACAAGGTGATGAGAGAAGGGTGTTCAACATGTTCGAGGTAGGCTTTACGAACAATTTCCAAGGGGTGTAGGTACGTTGCGAACTACTCGATGTATCTGATGTTATGATGTCCGACGTAAGAGCTTTCTGTTACGAACGTATCTAAGCGTAACTTAATCTAGCCCCCTCTTGTAGCAATCTCATCTTTGATCTTCTAGTCTTACCATTTCTGATCATTGAGTAAAGCAGGTAGACTTAAGCTCGAGAACTTCTCTGATTCATAGGTATTGCAGTGCTTTTAGTCATGTTGATAATTATTTTTGTAGATTTTGGACATACACACGAGGATTTTTAGATATTTTGGAGGCATTTCCGAGCCATTTCGGAGGCGTTTCGGAATACTTTGAAGATCTTTAGGGCATTGATACAGGTATTTTGTGGTAATTTTCGAAGCATTTCGAAGATATTTCGCCACTTTGATGACAATTCGATGGTATTTCGAGTATTTGCAAGGCATTTCGGAGCAATTGTGATGCATTTTTATGGTATTTTAGCCACTTTTATGTATTTTAGATACCGATGCAGATATATGGGTGCATTTCAGGGCATTTTTTGACACCAGTAGAGGTATATTTGCCGTTTTCAAGGTGTTTTGACACTGCAGCAGGCATTTTGGCCACTAGACTTATTTTGTGCACTTTGAAGGTGCTAAAGAACTTTAAGAGCTTCTTTGAACATTGGTGTATATATTTTAAGCACTTTAAGGGCATTTTGAGCACTGCTACAAGTATTTCAGACACTTTTGTGGGCATTTAGGGACCAGTGCAGATATTTTGGCACCCTTTTCGAGTCATGGGACAAGTACTTACGGCTCCTGTGCAATGTATTTCGCAGGATTTTGAAGGTATTTGGGCCACTGATACAGGTATTTCTGTGCATTTTACATGCATTTTAGCTCCCGGTAAGAGGTAATTTGGGTACTTTTATGGGTATTTTGGACACTTTCATTGGCGTTTTGATACGTTTCTGCAGTAACTTCTCACGTTTTGTGGGGATCTGTACTGGATTATGGCTATGTATGTCTTAAAGGTATTTACGACGTTTCTACAGTACTTTAATGTGTTTTAATACAATTTTGAATATTCTACAGGCCTTTTAGTCTATTTTTTCAGTGATAAGTTGTGTTTTTCACAGTTACATTGCAGCGTTTACTAGCATGTCGAATATGCCTTACAGTCTCTGAGGCAGGTATAACTAACCCAACCACTAAATTACGTTTTGCTTATACTGTGGTTACATTTTGGTCATATATGGTCAAATTTGTTTACGTTTCGGTTACATGTTATCATTGCGATTTTGTTTATTCGCCGGCCTGGTATGAAATAGCTTGTCGCTGACCGTCCTTTGTTGTCCGCCGTCCCCAAAGTCACTATATAATAGAACACAGGCGCGTCATGAGACCGGTTCAAGCCCTCATAGCTAGCGACTCTATTCCGGTGACATCAAATGAGTAAGTTAAACCGCATAGACAGGCTAAGATGAGTGAAATATCTATAGTAAAAAATCAAGTTAATTAATCGGCTGTAATCATCGTTTCAGTGTTGCATTTGGGATTTGAAAGCATTTACACAATTTAGCGTAAACGAATGTTTGATATACAATGTCTTCATAAAAACTTCAAAATGTAGATTAGGCCCGTAGCCAGGAGTGAACATTAGGCGGGGCTCCAGATTTTATAGGAGGGGCGAGATAAAATAACTTTAAAAAGCAGATGTGTTGTTCTCATATAACTTTCTCTACTCACTCTCGTACAAACCATTCTTTCTTACAAATCCTTGTTATTCTATTTACTCCACGTTAATTGACAAACATTTGCAGAAATTGTCTTACTGCATATTTTCTTGTAATTACACTGGGATTACTGTAGGCTTTAAGCGATAAACAAATGGTTTAAGGCCTATCGCTATGTGATGGTGTTGAAATTTCCGCCAGGAAGATGTTGCACTTTATGATTACTGTGATACAATTTTATTACCATTTGGCATGTATGTTAATCAAAATGCCTCGCAGATTATTGTGTGATGTTTGTGGTGAACCATATACCACAAAATTTAATTGAAGGAGCACATGAGCAGGACTTCTTCAAATTATGAGCAACAGAATTCTACAGGTTTGTAATGGAATCTGTTTTTATTGAGCTCAATACTCTAATAAATGTTATGATTAAAGCCACAATTCTTTGTCACCTTACCGTGTGCATGGGACTGTTTCGTTCCGTGCTGATGACTGGCCACTCGGTCTGGGCGAACACACTCACGGCATAACTGCCACCCCTACACACGATGCACTACTAAAAATTGTATGATAGGTATTTTAAATAATACGAATATTTAAATTACATATTATTCATTTGTGTAACAAGACCCTCTCGTCATAATTTTAAGGGGGGGTGATGTGCTTGTTTATTGATGCGTAATTAAACATTCATGACTCATTCTTCCTCTCAAATTAGCTGTTAATTGGGTGAAAAATGTGTCATTCATACTACTTTTTTTAAAGAAAAATGTCGAGGCGCAATCTTTAAGTGATGAAACTTTTGTTTTTATTTAAACATTTGCAAAATTACAATTTGTTCAATAGTTGAACAATAAGTGACAATGATAACATATTACTTTTACAAACTATGGCCCATTGGCCATAAATTTGCTTATAATTTGGGTGCAAATCTGTAGTGCAATTCCAAGACTAGGTTTTGTAGTCGGCTTGTTGTGCTGCTGCTGTTGTCAAGTAGATTTATTGCCAGTGTATTGGGATGACTGTAGAGACGCTTTTGGTAGGACAGGCTGTATGCTGCGATTTCCTGTTTGATTGTTAGGAGTTTAAAATCGTGGTAGATGTACTTATCATCGATGTACCAGGGGATCTTACCATGGTTCACAGAGTTTTGGATTGAAAACGTTCTAGTATTTCGATGTCTGAGTTGCTTGCTCTACCGCATAGTTGAATTCCATATGTCCAAATTGGTTTCAGTATAGTTTTGTAGATGATTAGTTTGCTTGTCACTGAGAGTTGTGATTTAGGTCCAAGAAGCCAGTGCATTTTGGAGTATTTTAAATACTTTAATAATGTTATGTTGTATTACCATGTCCTACAGCACTACAAATCATGCTTAAAAAATTTCCATGGAAGATAAAGTGGGCAGAAATACTTCTTCAAAGTTTGAATTCATTGCTGAGAAAAGTGGGGAGGGGAAACGAAGCGACCGCACGTGTGCAAGCAGATGATTTCTAAAGACAGCGGACCATGTAATGTAGTATACATATTTGACTGTGTTTTGGTGGCTTCCTGAACGGCCTTTGACTGCCAAAAGGTTTGGATATTTGCACGCCGGAATAGGACAATGGATAACTATTACACCATTGATACTATTAACATAGTCATTTATTGCTGAAATATCTCTAAAACTTAAAAACAGGGAAGGGCAAATGGGGATTCTCTCAGTACGGGCAACATTTTTTCCAGTACGGGCGCTGCCCGACCTGGCCCCCCTCTGGCTATGGCCCTGATTTAGACACATATAAATATATAAATTAAGTAAAAGAAAAACACTGTAACAATCCACGAGTCTCAATCCGTTATAAAAGATGAGAGACGTCGAAAAACCTGTAAAAAGCACACAAATATCTTATGGATACTCCAAGTACCTTTAAAATACTGCGAAATACCTGCACAAGAGTGCCAAAAGTACCCGCGTAAGTGAGCATATACTGTTACACGTCTTAGGAATTTGTTCAAATGTATCTCGAATACCTTCAACACCCTGCGATATTACTATCACTTCATGTAGGATATACTAGATTGCGCAAACCGGCCATCTTGTACAACTTGACAGGTGTCGGATCCCCACATGTCAGTTAATTATAGCAATTTTGTCTGTATAGTTTTCAAGTCTTTTTATGCTGATTATATAAAATTTATCATCAGTAAAATTATTGTATAATTTTGTGCAACTGGGGAATCAAAATATGTAGACCATAATCGAATTACAGATAAATTGTATGGGTTATTAAAATATATCAATGTGGTCATGAAGTACTGCTCCGTATGTTAAAAAGTAGGAAAGGAATAGTTAAACAATGTTAAATGTTACCTTTATAAACACGACAAGATACAATACCCAATTTTAATATAAATTTGTTTTAGAAATTGCTTAGGCATTTTGTTACCAGTGCTGGTGAGAAAGTAACCCCCTCGTGGGTAGTTTAAGTTCTGGAATAAGGCTTGGCATTGCTTATGTTAAACCTATTTGCTTTAAATGGTTTCTAGGAAAACATGGACAAATTATTTAAAAACGCAGAGGAAGTAGGCTTTCCTGTAAATGTTACAGTTTCGACTTTTATCAGTCATGCATTTCAAGAAAGTGTCGATATACAACTTTTGGGTAGAATGGAATAGCCCCTATAAGTTTGATAACTATTGAACGTGGACGTTACGTTACGTTACGTTACGTTGCGCAGTGAAAGGAACACTCGGATTGTTTGCTGCGACCGTTTGATTTATCTGCAGCTCTTACCTCGCACACAACCCGCCCACCTTTCTTATAAGGCAGGTATGTTGGCTTGGCGTGACATTGGTCACTTGTAATCCCTATTCGAACCCAGGTACTGCAGGCTCGGGACGTGCTATTTATTGACATGTTGACAAGTTAATAACGCACCGGGGGTGTTACTTTAGAGGCTTTTAAGTTGGCAAGACGCTGCGCAAAATGGCACATGTTTGCCTTGCTCAGCACAGAGTATCATTTATTTGTTCAGTATGGTAATGAACGGTGTCGTTTTGTAATGAACGCTCTAAGCAAATTGTTGTTTAATCGCAATCATATTTCTTATATGACAGCAAGGTTTCATTACTCTTTCTATGCCAGCGCAAAATATTAGTAGAATTAATGCATTTTCTACTTTCTCTGTCTCTACCTAAGGAACATCGTATATCTATTGTAATCACTTTAAAAATTCTATATTTTGATTTCACCTGAAAATCACATTACTGTAAACCTTCTTATTTAAGAAAAATATTTCTTATTTTATGTGATGAACATGACTCAACCTTAGGTTAAATATCAAATGATACAGTTTGTGTAACTTCATAGTAGGACTGTTCCATTAACTCGCCGCGTATATGATACTGAGCAATGCTTCGGGTAGCAATCAAACGCGGTCGTCATTTTATAATATGCTTGCAAGGATGCGATTTTATCGGACAAATGTCAGGTCGTTACTGGACCGTAATAGTAAAGAAGGCGAATTTAGTAAAATGCAGGGGTATTGTGATTGTTTAACTAGGCCTTTGTAAAATATGATTTGAAGCTTTTCTGGCGACGAACATATTCTAGATGTTCTCGGGCTTCGAGCCAGGTGTAGTGATGAAGAGACATCGTAGATGTCTGAGAGATGTACACTCCCGAAACGTCGATGTCTCTTCGTCACTACACCTGGCTCGAAGCCCGAGAACATCTAGAATAGGCCTTTGTAGCTTCCCCTTATTTCCCTTTCTTTACTCCTCTCCAATGACACGTCGGCATGAAAGGGAAGTATTTATTTCTGATGACTCACTAAATCGTTGCTCACTTGTTGCTTGATTCACAGCAAGTCGTATACATCAGAAACTACACGTGGCCAAATTATTGGTCTATGGCAAGCTGGTAACACAGTTCAACAAATTTCAAAAACAGCAAATTCACTTAAATGTAATAAAATTTTAATGGTGTAGGGTTGCTACTTCTTTATGAAGTTGCTGCTCAGGGATCTAACGAGGCTGAGTGCACCCCGTGCTACATCTTTCAGCGGGGGAAAAATCCCCACACTGGTACCGGTGATCGAACCCGCGTCCTCCTCGCCAGAGGCAGGCGCGCTACCACTGCACTACGGAGGCGGTCCTTTGCAATAATTATTCCTCAAATAGGAAATATTCAATTTTTGTATGTCCCGGACATGCAAAGAAAATGGAGTGTGAAGCCATCACATGAGACCAGATCTTAAAATATTTTACTATCGGTGAATCCTATTGTATTCTGCTATATCCATTGTACGAATAAAACTATTTTTACATTTATCTCGATTAACATGAGGTAGATAGAAGAGTAAGCGTTTTAAGAATATTTTGCAGAGGAGCGACTGGAGAAAGTCATGTGAGTGCACACATACGTATTTGTTTAAATGAATTTATAGTCCGTTAATTAAGTAGGTGATATTGGACTATGAATAAAATAATGTCAAGTAAGCTCGGGTTTTTCTTCTAATCAGTTGGAAAATTGCACAACGAAGCATCATACTTTTCCTGGTTTGCTGGCACACAAAGGACCACAATTCATGATTGCAAAAACACGACAGTGTACACGTAAAGTGTGCTACTCGGTGACCAAATATGGCACTTTTGGGTTTACACAAATGAATATGCGCTAAATTAAAATGGCAGAACAGCGTTTGGAAGATTGGCTAACCTACGAAACAGGAAATAAATCAAGTGAAAGGTTATGACCCTGAAAAACAAACACCGACATAGTAGGTCGCAAATGTTCTTTTTGGGTGATCGTGTTTCTCCATCATGGCACGCCTGGGTAGTCGGGCTTCCTACTTGTTTAGGCGCTAGTCGCACCACAGGTCTAAGCTTTTAATAATTGTATTCGTTTGGTTTTTTTTTTTCGTAAATATTTATTTAAGGTCGTTTTGACACTGCGGTCTTATCACGACCATACATAGTAATACATTGTGGATATTAATTTACAATTATACATATATTACATTATGTTGACATTTACAGTAAATTAGAAAGTTGTATGTTCTTCATAAACTGTGGAGTCTTGCTGATCATATTCGGTGTATTGACTGCATGATGAAGACTGGAAATGCCGGCTTGCTGTCTATATCTGCTGTATTGTGGGCAATCTATAAGGATGTGGTGGATGGTTAGAGGAATATCACAGTTGGCACAATTTGGAGGTTGGTCCTTGGTGAGAAATGACTGTGTGTTAGTTTGGAGTGTCCAATTCTAAGTCGAGTGATGTTAACTTTGTTACATACGTGCAATATAGTCTGTAGTTATAGTTACGCTTTTATTTGTTGGTATGAACTAAACTCGCACATCATGTTGCATTTCACGTTAAACTAGCGAATGGCCTTTTTACCTCTTTTGAGTATAGGTAACAAGCATATGCTCTCTTGATTTGGATTCATTAGGAACAAAATGAACACATCCTATTTGCCACGCCTTGTAAATTTGCGATTCAGAATTCTTGCCATTGTAGCAAATGATTGGTTCCCCTAATACCAGACATTCTGCCGTTGGTTCGAAAATAAAATTTATTGATCGTGGAACAGACATTTTTGAGCAGCATTTTTTTTTAACCTTTTCTACTACTTACCTCGTCCGCTTTCCATATCCTGATTCCACCAGAAATACACGTTTTGAGGCTTCCTGGATCCAAAATATAGCATATTTATAAATACTCCATTGTGCATGTGTGTGAAAGGTGAGAGTGAGAGAGAGAGAGAGAGAGAGAGAGAGAGAGAGAGAGAGAGAAAGAGTTTGTGAACAGCTTAAGATCAATAGGACAACTTGGTATTCAAGTTGTCTTATAAAGTTGCAACACGAAACCTTTCAAGAAAATCATTACCTTTTACATTTAAACATTTTCATAATTCATTTTCTCAAAAATGCCTTTTAACAATTTTAATTAAACTAGCACATGTATATTATATTTACATGACAGATGAAATGTATATCTTGTTGTTTCTGGGAGTAGCCCGTAAAGTCCTCTTCATTTTGAACGATTTTTGCACCATAATGCTAAACTTGGAAATATAGACAAACTTATACTTCACACAAGATATAGATCTTATTAAGGCATATAATGTATACCTATCGAAACTTTTTTGTGGCGTTCACCATTTCTGAAGTATTCCTGGTTTATTGGTTTGGATCTTTAAACACTTTGCTTTTCTCAAGCGGAAAGTCGCTATTCGTTTTTTTTTCTCCTGGCCAAATAAAAATTATGGAATTATAGCAATATCTGCCCTTGTACCTGCAACTTAGTATGTGTAAATAAATATGTATTGAAAGTAGATGGAAGAATAAGCGTACATTTTTAAGTTGTTTCCTTTGACTTAGTAGGTCATATTGGGCGATGAATGAATGAATGAATGAATGAATGAATGAATGAATGAATGAATGAATGAATGGGTGAAAGGATGCTCAAACGAACCTGACATTACCAGAAATGTTTCTTCTCAGGAAGAGGGAAAACCTCGGATGAAACATCCGGATAACACACCCTAACCGAGATTCAAACTGGGGACCTCTTGAATGTGAGGCAGACACGCTATCCCCACGCCACGAGCTTACGTTTTTGTTCCGTTGTATTAGTTCAGTTTTAAATTTGTACTGTTGTTTATCACTTGTAAAACATATGTGCCTTAATAAGCTTAATATTATTATTTATTGTAAACGTCTGAAATATGATTTTTATTGGGTTTGTCCTATACGTGAAATAGTCCCTGCAAATATTTGAAAATAAATTCCCCTAGAAACTGAATGATGGCAGGAGACAGGACGTTTAATTTTACTGCAGAACAAAGGATCGAGCAGAAAGTAAACGCTTGTAACCAGTGCACGTGCTATACTTAGAACAGTGTAGAAAGCGGGACTTGTATGCAGGTTTACCAAACATGGGAAGTCTAATGTTGCATTTCCTGTTTTGTTTCAGGCGCGACGGTGAAGAGTCGGAAGAAAGAGGTGAGTACTTGCTTTGCTTTATTGTAGATTAATAACGGAATAATGTGTGATTAACAATTGTTGTTTTCTCGCTTTTCTTTTATCTGAAGTTCTCTTCATTTGGGACTTACTACAAGAAGATTGGCTTATCGCAAATCTTAGTACAAGGTTAGCTTTAAGTTGTTATGTTGAGAGAGAAGTACCGCAGTATTTAGTTTCATGCTCTAGTTAGCTTTTGTTATTAGAGATTAATTCTTGGCATAATATTCCAGGAAGGATAAACGTAAACGGCTACCGCACGGCCGCTGCATCCTCTATCTTCGGTCAGAATGCAGTAGTGTGCATGGCATATGGTCAGCGTTCTACATCCTTATATTTCCATCGAGATCTACTAAGTTTGTCTTCAAGGACTTAACGAGGCTGGGTGCACCTCGTACCAAACCTCCCAGCTGGAGAAAAACCCAAGCATCTGTATCAGAAATCGACTTCCACCCTTCTTGGTGTGGAAAGAAAAACATTTCAGAGTAAAAATACTTCAGCATGTTTGCCAACTTTATGGTTTGCGCATAAAACGTGCTTGAGCGGAGCACTTATTACGACTTAAAGCTCAAGTAAATGCATTTAAGACTTTTTGGGCAGGTTCAAATTGTTAGATATTTTCTCCCTGGACCTGACAAAGCATTAAGTTCTATTGTAACTTAAGATTACAGAGCGCATGTACCGCGCGAATTGATATGCATTGCTATCCTTCATTACGATTATGGTCCCACTTCATCGGGCTTCAACAAAATGCAGAGTCAATATATTTTTAAGATTATTTTATTTACTTACATTTACAACTTAAGTAATAGCTTCATTACACTAATATTGCAAACTGACCTGTAGTATATTTCCATACTGAAACTAAATAAAAGTTCATGAAAACATTGAACATATTTATCTGCACATTCCCCTCTAAGAGAGCATGAAAGAGAGGTGCAACTGTTTCTTCCATTATTGTGAAAAAGTTAATAAAAAGTATATAAGTAAACGCCATCAACAGGTTTGGTCAGTTCGGATAGTGTCCTTACGAATTTACACGTAGTGTGGGGGTGGAAAGAGAAACGCTTCTTGCAATGTTGTCCCCTTCTGTATCATCCACACAATTCCCTGAGCAGTGAAAACGCAAATAGCAAGAAATGTGTCTACATTTGGATGCGGGTTAAATAGTTCGGTTATTGGCCACGCCAGTCCAAGCTGGCGAATCTCAGATTGTTGGACGTTTGATCTCACGTTGGACTAGCGAGCGCAAATCAAAGTTTTTAAAAGCAGACTTAGAAATTCCATCCAGTGATATAGAACAGAGCTGATTGTAGATGAACATAGAAGAAATAATTTTGTATGTTGAAGTTCATCTTGATTTCATTATTCAATAACTCACTTCTTCAGCAGATCACACAAAAGACAAATGTACGTTTGTCATAAAACGTTTCATAAGTAGGCACCAATTGATTTTGCTTGTTCTTTATCTGATTACCCTCCCCGTATGGATGTATACACTTCCTAGCAGTTACAAGCCTGTGCCTATAGTCAGACGCTTGTCGGGAAGCAGACCGGACAAAGTGAAGACGTGGAAGCGGGTGATCAGCCGAGCACTAGATATGCGAATGAGGAAGAGGATGACGACAAATGCAGGCGAACTGGATGCAGGGCAGGTAATGATGGAGCAGTTAATGGCATCAGTGGCGGGGGAAACTGGAGAACCTGTCCAGACGCTGCTTCGTCCACCACGAATACCACACGCGGGTCCCTGGGTTCGATTCCGGTAATAGGGAACGGTCTCACTGCTCGGGCATGGCGTCGCCAATTGATTTTGCGTGCCAAGTAATTGACTACCTTTTTTTTTTCATGCAAATGTATGTTTTTGATAAATCTGCAGATATAACATAAAAGAACTTTTAAAGTTTCCTCTATCTGGTAACATGCACAATATGTTTGTTCTTGACACTTCCTGTGAAATCCACTCGTTCATTTTGAATAAGCCTATCTGGGGAATTGGTTATGAAGCTCTTCTATAAATGTTCATTACCAGAAGATACATTTGAATATTTATTAAGACAAGTTTACACTATTTAAGCCATGTGATAAAACGGACATTAAAACAGTATTTATTTCGTGGAGTATTAACATTTTGGGATCTTTCTTGTGTAATTCGGACAGAACTTCCAAAATTAGTTTATAAGACCCAATGAATTGAAAAATTAACCCAAGTCTGACTACAATCTCAGCGTGACAATTCCTTATAATTGGTCAAATCGGAGAGACATCTGTAGGATTTTAACACACATGACTCGGTGTGTGTGAGTGAGAGAGAGAAATGGCCGTAGTTGCGTAGTCGCACTGTGGCATGTATTTTATTTACACATATTTGTTTCTTCGGAACTAACTTAGGACCATGGTGTTGAACATCCAGGTGTTATTTACCTGGTGACCGAGGCAGATCAGGAGAAAGTATCAGGTGTAATACATTCATTCTGTAATATAGTTGATTACTTTTTCTACTGTTTATCTATATTAAATAGAGGAAGTACAGCCATGGAAAAATGATTGAGCGCACTCGGAGAGCAGAAAAAGAAAGTCCTACGTATGGCCACGCAGTTTACAGTGGTCGGCATTTGCAATATGCAGTTAAACGGAGCTAATGGTTTCAGCGGCATTTGTTATCGTCTGTCGAAGATATATAAGCTGTTTTTTGAATCCTGCCTGCATTTGTTTTGGTTCCTGATAAAGAACGAGGGTGGTGCGAGAACTAGCGCCGTACTTCCTATTCTTCGTTAGCCAATTTAATAACAAACACAAGCGTGTATCTGCCTGATGCTATGCGCATTGTTAGTTCTACATATAGGAGGAGCAGCGGTATACAATCAACCGAAACAACCAATGACATGTTTCATAAGACATGAAGTACCCTGAATACGATACATTACACTAACTTGCAACAGTTTCCCGGTTTTCATTAACATTGGGTGTTTATATGGAAAAAACGCACTGATTTCTAAAATAACAGCTTTTCCATAATACCTACCATTTTTATGCAATTCGAAATTTTATTAAGCTAGACACTAACCTATAGGTATAATAATATGTATGAAACAATAATTATGATTGTTATAGGTCTATAAATCTCCGAGAGAGGCACAGTGAGTTCGGGAGTACCCCAAGGCTCAGTACTGGGTCCGCTACTTTTTCTTATTTTTGTTAATGATATAAGTGCAAATATTAAATGTCAGATAAAACTGTTTGCAGACGATTGCATTATCTACAATAAAATTCGGAATGCCATAGATGAGTCTCTGCTTCAGGGTGATTTAAATGAAATTAGTAATTGGGCTGCTACAAATAAGATGACGATTAATGCTAAGAAAAGTAAGTCCATTGCATTTAGAAGATCTAAGAGGGAAATTCTTCATAACTATCACATGGGCGGAGAAAAAATTGTGCAGGTAGATAGCTGCAAGTATTTGCGAGTGTACCTGGCGAGTAAAGCTGGGTGGGGCGACCAGGTAAATTCTACATCCAGGAAAGCGTGGAAAGCGTTACATTTCTTAATGAGGGTACTGAAAAAGGGGAGCGGAAGGTCCAGGGAAATTGCCTACAAATCTTTGGTGCGGCCGATTATGGAATATGGAGCAGTATGTTGGGACCCATATAGACTTAGTCAAATTGATTCGCTAGAAAGAATACAGAGAAGGGCTATAAAATTTATAAAATGAGGTAAATCTTTTGGGCCTAAAAAGGGGGAGGAGACTGCATGGGAGCCTCTAAAAGTCCGGCGTAAGAGGCAGAGGTTATGCGCATTATTTCAAGCATATCGTGGTTCAAATGTATGGGTGGGTATTAGTGAAAGATTGGACAACCCTACATATTACGGAAGAAAGGATCATTTGTATAAAATTAAAGGTAGAAGGCACAGAACCGACGTAGGAAAGTTCTCCTTTGTCAATAGAACCATTGAGGAATGGAATGAATTACCTGTAGCAGTCTTTCAGGGCTGTCCTTTATCTGTGAAGAAATTTTTCGAAAAATATCGTAAATCAAGTAAATGCTGTGTAATTTACTATAAAGTTTACGCACGTGTATTTTTGACATTTATTGAACTGATGGTGAATACTAATGCTAAATTTAAATTGGTTATACTGACAGGATAATTAATTAATGAGTGTTAATTAGTATTTAGTGCATTTCATCTATATTTTTATTATTGTTCTTTATTGTATTATGATTGTATTACTATTGTTTGTGCACTTTGTTTGTAACCTTAATTTGTACATTTAACTCTGCCACCGGGTAATACCCATTCGCAGAAAATATATACATACATACATAATTTTATAACTTAAAATGAATAACACTCATTGTGCGTTAATACTGTATATTTACAAAATAAGCCACTCTTTATGTTCTTCCGTGATGAGCTGATAACTAGCGTAAACAGTTTGAGTACAAGCGGCTAGTGTTTATTTATCTCTGCGCGACCATGTGCAGGCAATAAACTGTTCAACCATTGAATTTTAGCCAAACACCACCCTTATAGGGACACATCTGTCTTGAGATATATCTGAACTTTAGTTGCTTCTTATAACTCGCGGTGATCGGTAATGCGGTGATCGGAAATCTCTTTATTTTTAGTTCCCATTATGTCGTGGTACATTTTAACAATGGCCTCAACCTCTTCTAGGAGAAAATGTGTGAACAGTCCTAATAACTTCTGTTACGTGTTTGATTCTTTCTTGCTACAGAAGAGAAATCTAACATTACATTATTTATTACAGTTTCACGGGTGATCAGCCGTGTGAGGTTTAAAAACATTTAGGTTTCGGCCATTGTAAACTCCATGGCCGAAACCTAAATGTTTTTAAACTTCACACGGCTGATCACCCGTGAAACTGTAATAAATAACGTGCGCCGTGAAAGCTTTAAATCTTACATTACATTATTTATTAAAAAGGTGTATTTTGCATATTTTAATGTTAAGCCAGGAGATCAAAATCAAACATGGGCTCCGCATATTATTTACAAAACATGTAGTGAAGGACTAAGTGCAACACTGGAAAACAGAAATCAATGACGTTCGGGATTCATATGATATGGCGTAAACAAAAAAATCATTATGATGATTGTTACTTCTGCACGTGTAACGTATCGTGGGTACAATAAAAAAAATCAAAATTTAAATATCCAGATGGTCTTGCCTCAGCTCTAAGACCTGTGCCACATGGAGCAGATCTGCCTATTCCTGTTCCACCAACTCAACTAGAGGATATTGAGAATTCAGTTTCTGGGTCTATAGAAAATTCCAATGTTGATGAGTATTTTCCAGCACATACTGTTGAAGACAAGTCACAGCATTTTAGTCAAGAGGAGTTGAACGACTTAGTAAGAGATTAAATCTTACGAGGACAAGAGCGAATTACTAGGATCGAGATTAAAAGAGAGAGACACCACATTTTCCTGGTATAGGAATAGAGATAACGAATTTACCAAGTTAAGATTTAGGACCAGCTTGATTATTGCAGTGATGTACGAGATTTAATTCAGTAATTGGGAAGTCCAATACATGATAGTTACGACTGGCGTTTATTTATTGATGCTTCAAAACGAAGCCTAAAAGCCGTTTTATTGCACAATAGAAGCAAATTTGCCTCAATGCCATTAGCACATTCTGTTTTCCTAAGAGAGTCATGGAAATCTTGAAACCATTTTAGGAAAGATTAACGATCAGGAACATCAATGGCTATTGTACGGTGACGTAAAAGTATCCAGCATCTTACTAGGGCAACAAGGAGGTAATACAAAATACCCATGTTTTTCATGCGAATGGGACAGTAGAGATAGGGTTAAACATTGGACAACGAGAGAATGGCCTAAGAGAAAAAGTTAAACACCAGGAGAAAAAAACGTAATTCGTGTCAGTCTAGTTGATCCAAAGAAAATGTTATTACCTCCATTGTATATAAAACTAGGTATTATGAAACAATTCGTGAAAGCATTGGAGTTTCAAATATTTGAGTAGTAAATTTTCTGTGATATCTGAAGCTAAGGTAAAAGAGCGTATTTGATGGACCTCAGATAAGGCAGCTAATGAAGGGACTGCATTTTTGGATGTCATGAATGGTATAGAACTTCAAGCATGGTGTGCTTTCAAAGAAGTAAGCAATGAGTTTCTGGAAAATACAAAGGATCCGCAATATGAACAATTGTGAGAAATATGTTACAAAAGTTACGAATACTTGCGTGTAATATGAGTTTAAAACTTCACAATTTGTTTTCGCACCTAGACTATTTTCCTGATAATTTAGAATCCCTCTGTGATGAACAAGGTGAAAGATTCCATCAAGAAATTAAGGAAATGGAGAGGAGATATCAGGGTTGGTGGAATGTTGCGATGCTAGCGGATTACTGCTGGTGCTTGAAAAGGGAAATCGCTCAACCAGGCTATAAACGTAAATCAACGCAGCCATCCTTCCGGGCCGGAAAATGTAACTTCATACCCACTTTTACAGGTATGTAGATATTTGTTTTTATTGTTTACTAAAAAATGTTTAATTCTTTATTTTACAACGCACTTTTTTAACATCAAACATACCATTTTTCATTATTTTCATTATAATATTTAGTGATTTGTAGAAAAACTTTACGTGGTAGAGAAAAACTGTAATCACCATTCAATTTAGCACATCGAAATTAGTGAATATCACCTTTCAGATCTCAAACCGGCGGGGGAAACTTTGTTTTTGCAGGCTAGTGTTAGTCATGTTACCATAAAAAACGTGGCCGGTGTTAGAACGTATATATGGATGTGCTAATAGACGTTTCGAGCCTCAGCAAATGTAGCTCAGAGGTTACGCACCTGCTTTGAAAACTGGTGAATTTATGTTCGAACCTCGGCGACAGAGAATACTTTTTCCTCCCTTTATTTTGTTTCCTCTATTTTCATGTTCTACGTCGTATTTTTAATTTAAAGTAATATAGATTTTAGGCAAAATTAGTTAAGAATTGATTATTAGATATGTGTCGCGCTCGCCTACTACCTAGGCGGCCCGGGTTCGATCCCAGGGACCCGCATGTGGTATTCGTGATGGACGAAGCGGCGTCAGGGCGGGTTTTCTCCGGGTGCTCCGGTTTTCCCCCGCCACTTATTCCACCAATTGCTCCATTATCACCTTTCCAATCATTCATTTCGCCTGCATTTCATATCATCCTCTTCCTCACTCGTGGTTCTGGGCTGACCACCCGCTTCCAGGTCTTCACTCTGTTCGGTCCATAGGTTCCTGTGCTCCCCGACAGGCGTCTGACCCTAGGCACTGGCTGGTAAGTCCTACATAAGGGGAGGGTAATCTGAAGAAGAAATATGTATGTAGGTATCTATGTGATAGCCGAATCTTTGAACTACTGGTGAGAAGCTCGATTCTTGTATCATTGTGTTTCTTTCTGTGTCAGTCACACAGTTATGCGTAATTCCATTCAGCACCGAAAGAGGTCCTCAATCACACATTTAAAAGCAACTGGAGATCAGCTTGCTGTATTTTTCTTTATTTTCTAGTTTGCGAGAACAGCTGATAAAGATTTCACATACGTAGTCAATATTGATTTACAGAAGGTAATCTACATCGATATAAAAGGTGTTAATATGAAAGAAAAATAAAAAAGCTACCTCCTAAATACAGCACACATACGGCTTGTGTGTTAGAAAGCACCAGCAGTAAGTTGGTTGGCATAAATAGATAATGGGGCGTTAAGTCTTCATTCGGAAGGAATGTTGTATAACAGATGAACCATTGAAGATAGCCATAAACATATGTACTACACAAAAATGTAGATATCTTTAAAACACAATTTTATTGTTTTCAAGTATACCTACCTTTGTGCAACGGGCTGCACCGAGGTAACCGTCACTTAAGATTCGAATTGTTCAACATCCCCTTGTACCTACAGCTATTTCAATTAACATGAACATAAACTTCCGTAGAAATAGTATCAAGAAACTATACAAGAATAAACAGTATCTAGTGGGTGTAGGAAGACATGTGAATGCAATACATCATTTTTACTTTCTCTACTAGTAAATAGAGGAAGTATTGTATTCCACCCAAAAATTCGATGTCGAAGTTTCATCGGAAATATATGTTTTGAGGCCCCCTGAATCCAAAAAATAGGTGTTTTAGAAAAAGGTCCGTCTCTCTCTCTTTGTGTGTGTGTGCACGCGCATGCGTGCATGTGTGTACAGCATAACTCGAAAATGAAAAGTCGGTTCAAAACCAAAGTTAGTATTTAGGGTTAATGTCAGATTTTCAAGAACATTGCTCCAACCTAAACTATCCTTTACATGGAAAATTTTGATTTTTTTTGAAAATGGCTCTAACGATTTTGATTAAAATGACATATGTCCAAGATATTTTTAAGACAAATTAAATGTCTTGAGTCTTGAGTCTTGAGTTTCCTGGCTATATCCTATGTAGTCCTCTTTACTCTGGATGACTTTTGAATAACTCGTAAACTGTAAGAGCTAGAGCGAAATACAAAAATGTAAATCTTGCTAGAACACACAATGTGTCCAAATAATTTTTTGTAAAGTGAACCATTTCAGAGATATTCCTTGTTATTTGTGTCAGCTTCGGAAAACTTAAACTTTCGCCAAATGCATCATCGTTGTTCATTTTTTATGTTAACTCTGCAAAGAGAACGGAATTTGAAAGCTTTAAAAGATTTGACTATCGCTCAAAGCCTACTATATTTCCATATTCCTCTTGTATCTACAAGGTAATAAGCTGTAGGATAATTCCTGCTAATGTTTATCCCAACTAACATGAAGAAGATATAGGAATAAAAGTGTGTAAGAATGGTTAGTACAAGAGTAGAGAAAGTCATGTGAGTGCAACACATCAGATTTTTTAATGTTTTTTCTCCATACACACTAGAGACCAGGTACATACTTACCTCAGGTATATTCAGGTGACCCCAAAACCAAAGTCCGTTGAAATACAGATTCACGTGTTTTGGTGAGCCTACAGGTAAGCGACAGAGGAAGCACAAGAAGAGGTATAGGGGTTTTGAACCCGCGATATGTAGCTGGGACATGTGGTTTAGAGGCCATCAAGTTCCGGGTTTGCCATACGAATGACACTCGCCGCTCCCTTCCCTAGCTCTTCTCGTTTGATGAGTAACCCAAGCATCGCCTCTAGATGTTATCTATCCTATGAGTGTGTCACTCCACGAATTTAAATACAATGCCATACAAGCAGGGCCGCGAGAGAGGAGAATTATTTCTTTAGTGTGATACAAACCTGAGTTTTGAAGTAAACCACGCCTCACAATAAATTAAGTAACCTGCTTTTAAGTAGGTAAATTGTGTTGGAGATATTCTATACCATAAGCCTACCCGAGGCTTTATCTAGAATTATCATCTACCAAATAGAGAGTTGAAAATGTTTCAAAGCTAGATTCAATTCGTTATAGTTTGAATGTTCTGGCAAGGTAGTTACAATTAAAGTGACTGTGTTGAGCTTGGCACAGCACGGACTGTAACAACTGTAAGAGTCTGAAACCTAGATTCGCTAATTAAGCAATTTGCTCTCGAATTACGCACAAAAAAGGAAAGGGAAAAGAGGAAAAGAAAACGAAGGGTTCTTGCTACCAGGCGAAAAGCAAGAACTAGTCATTATTTTCATTCAAAATGGTGCTACATCCATTTTGGTGTTGCCTCATTTTACTTGGCAAGTGTAAAATTTTCTGCCTTCAGTAACGACCCATCGTCTGGGACAGCGATGTCCAACCTTGTTTTTTGGAGGAGCTTGCGTAATTACCAGGTAAAGCCCCACTTTCTCTTTCAGTTGGAGGTAGTGCCTATGGTGTGTAGAATCACCAGTCAATACTCAGTGACGTATACTTGCATGCGATTCCATGGCAGTTTGTAAGGCATACCTTCAATGTCCACAGAATACCCCTTCGTTCTGCATGACTATTACATAAATAATAGACAGACAAAATCTTACTAAATATAAAATGTGCATCTCTTTTCTTATGAGTTATGAGTGAACCATTTTCATGACATTCATTATTTGTTTGAATTTGCCAATATAAAATGATGATAATAGTAATAATAATCATAATAATAATGAAGATAGTACTAGAATAGAAATCTGTTATTCGTTTTTTTATCTCTTGGCCCTGCAAAAAGAATGGAATTTAAATGACATCACATAGCAACCAGCTCTTAATAATGTAACTATCACTTAAAGCCATATGCCCATATTCCCCTTGTACCTGCAAGAAAATTAGCAATAAGGTAATTTCTACAAATATTTATCTCTATTGACATGAAGTAGATAGAGAAATAGACATTTGCAAGAATAGTTTGTACAAGAGTGGGTATAGCTCTACATATATTTGCGAACAGTTTCTTCAAATTGAACTACTTATATATTAAAAGTGTGTATCACAATAAGTTACGCGACGATTACTTAGTGTATCTTTTAAGGCTATGCACTTGGACTTTGTCGCCAAATGTTGTTATTCTTAAACTTAAGTAGTACCAAAGATGCTTATCGCATAAAATTTGAAGGTACTTTCGTATATCAAACGCAACGTGTATATAGCTAAACCGCCACTGCAACACAATGCACTTCTGTGTTTTAAAGAGTGGTACAGTCCTTTCAAAGTGGATGTAGCTAAATCCAACCTTCCCTCTGCCTCAAACTTTGGACATCATTGGTCTAGGTATTTTCTAGATGCGTGATCTCAAGTATGCTCCGACCAATGTTCCATGCGACTTCTGTGGGCATATTTCGAAGGTTGTGTTTATGTGGGGCATAAGTGATACCATGTAGCAGCAAGTCGCTGTGATTTCGTCACATGTTGCGAACAACTATCAACAATGTCCTGCTTACGGATGGAAAATGTTGCCGAGCTGGGAGGCCATGTTGAACTGTGTTTATAACCATAGTTCGTAATAAACATGCCAGGACCACCAATACGTGTCCGATTTCTCCTGAGTCCATTCCTTTCTAATTGCTTACATCGCTATATTTGGACCTGATGGTAAAATATGAAACCAACACTTTTTGGCATAATTCGCGACCGCATTGCGTAATTGTCATATCTATGAGCTTTCAGAATCTTAGTCATAACAATCCACGCTGAAACCTGTCACTTTAGGTATAACCACCCAGTAGGTACGTCAAGGTAGCTGTTGGTATTTGTCTTAGGGATTTTACAACAGGATAACATTTCTAACCACTTTCATGTACCTACCAAGTGCAGCACTACAGCGCCGAGATGCACATTATACATTAAGGTAAGACCATTTGCATTTATGAAGATTCCATACATGGCCATGCTTTGAAAATGCGTCCTATTCATGGTTAACTGAATAGTTTTCTGAGACTTACCACGTTGAATTTTTCCCTCCTCAAAATTTTTACACATGCTGTTCTGAAGTTTTGTGCGTATGTGTTGGGTAAAAAACTACAGAGCAGAAGTTCACGTCGGTTAATGTTGTGAGGAACGACAAGCCGCTTGCTTTTAATGCCACTTTATTTCTTCTAAAACTGAATCTCAAAACACAGTTCTCTCTCTCTCTTTTTTTTTTTTTTTGTTTTTGATTTGTTTGTTTTTTTTTTTTTAAAGAAAATTTACAATTCTCATGACCTTGTAACCAGGGTTGCCAGGTGTACTGCTTTTGAAGGATATCTGCTTTTTTTTTTCTTTGTTTTTATTTTTGTTTTGCAAATCTACTGATCTATTGCTAAAAACTGAACGCACTTCAAAATCTCCTGCTTTTTATGTGTCCTCCATTTTAAACACTATTTTCCTTGACGTCATATAATTCGCTTTTCCGAAAAAGATTTTCAGGCAAGGCCTGAAATAAAAAAGGCCTGTATAAAAACAAAATATTACTATGATCACCGGTATACATAAACATTATACAACATCCGTTGTTTCTGCATTGCGAACTATCATCCTTGACTGCTACATTAAACCTGAACATTTGAATTCCACTGAAATAGATAAAGTTGAATACAAGGATCCAAAAGTACTTCTTCCTGTAGAAAACATGTATTTTGGTGCCAAGGTTCAAATATCTCTGACAAAATCATCCCTGCCCGACAAATACGTACACGTTTTCAAATTACGCTGTGTTGATTTTAACGTTGAGTCAGTTCGTGATATACTAAGTCGATTTTCATTAAGTGATCCTCTTCTTACAATGTTGGAGATATTAGAACCAGCTAAAATCCAAACGTTTCAGTCAATTGCACCACTTGCTTCTCGGTTTCCTAATTTGGTGAAAGCAGAAGAAATCCAACAAATAGATACAGAATGGAGGCTATTGCGCAATACTGACATTGCATGTGGCAGTAACTGTACAGCGCAAGAATTTTAATTTTATTATTTTTATTATTATTATTATTATTATTATTATTATTATTATTATTATTATTATTATTATTATTATTATTATTATTATTATTATTATTATTATTATTATTATCATCATCATTATCATTATCTTTATCATCGTCATCATTATTATCATCATTATTATTATTAGTATTAGTATTATGTGAAATATGTATACACTAGGCAAAATTGCCGGTTAAAAATACACTGTTTTCCCCTGCTTTTTTCAAATCAAATTTGCTTTTATTTCGGCAGACATGACAACACTGCTTGCAACTCACAGTTGTGTTCTGTCGTAGCCTGGACACCAATACGGCTCACTATCCGCATCTCGCTCTGAGAGCTCTACTGACTCACTCACTCACTCACTCACTCACTCACTCACTCACTCACTCACTCACCCACTCACCCACTCACTCACTCACTCACTCACTCACTCACTCACTCACTCACTCACAACTCTCTTAACACTAACTGGCTCAATACCCATATTTATATAATTATATAGCCCAGGCGAATTATCGGTGAATTTTCTGGAAAATACGTTTCTCGAAGCTTCTCGTACTGTCTAGAACCGGCCTTTGTTCTGCCCGCTTATTGTCGCCGGTCGCGTTTTTTGCTGATCGGCGCTTAGAAGTGAGGCTTTGCCTGTTTGGCCTCCGTCAGGATATGTGCCAATTTACAAATGTCTGCCTTGGTTGTTAAAGTTTCGACATTTTTAAAATGTATTATGCTTGCCAACATTGCCCGTAAAAATGCACTGCAGCAAAGGCCATTTTACCACTTTACGGCAAATGAGGAGCTCTGGTAATGCTGTATCCCTGTGGCGGTGGAATACTTGTCGATATTACGGTGGTTGGAAGGGGAAGCATCCAAAATATAATGCTCTTTGGCATGACGTCACGTTGCCAAGGAGGCAGAGAGTAACTTTGCGAGTATAAACGGATAGTTCATGAAAGTTGATGTAGAAATAAGTTTTTGTGTGAATCTTGTGATAATTTGTGTTAAGTGAGGCCATAATTGGTTGTAAATTAAAGGAAATAAATGACAAGTGAACATTGTTATAGTTGGGCCGTTCTGTGCGTTTCCAGTTCGGCTTCTTTGATTCTAGCCTTACGGTAGCTTGACACATAAATAAAGCGGTCGCCTTGTAAGGAATTGGGAAGCCGACTTTCGGCCGAAGTATACAACATACAACGAGTGAGTGAGTATTGTTTAAGGGCCCGTCGACAGCTAGGTCATTAGGGCCCTCAACGACATAGTGGTGAAGTTGCTCAATATAAAGGTTCCCTACTTCCACGCCACCATGCTGACCTCTTTGGAAAATACATGGAGAGCATTATCTTCTCAGTTATTAATGATGAAATATCTGTTGACTTATTTCTAATGTCAGCAGTTTTCGCTCTTTATTAGTTATTTAGCATGCCACGTTAATGAACTGATGACACCATAACTAGCAAAATAAAGCAAAATTTTCGTCTATGCAGGTTATTGAATAATTTTGGCATTGGTGCGGAATGTATATAATAGTGCTATAAGCAGATTATATTCTCTTTTATGTTGCTGTGCCTTCTGTATTTGTTCTCTATTTTACGCCACTTTATCTACGTGGTTATATCGCGATGGGTCTGTTAGGAGATACCTCGTAGATCCGTGTGTGTGGCAATCTTGCTTCGTCACCAGTACAGAGGGATTAGTGCAGGGCAACTGTGTCTCTGCTTCTGACATTAGATGGTCATTAGGGTGCTATCCAGTCTATCTGCTTTTATTATCGTTCAATAGATATTACCATCTATTTTTCAGTTTTAGTAACGTTTTGTATTTTGGAAGTTTGCGACGTGCTATCAAATATTCAATCCGGCATTTATCTTTGCGACTGAGGGAAACCACAAAAAAAAAAAAAAAAAAAAAAAAAAACAGTCGGATTGATCGGCTCACAAGACTTGAACTCACAACCTTCCGAATAGGAGCCGTAGACGTTATGGCCTGTGCCTTGCGGGTCGGTGTCTTTTGTTTTGGTAGTTCAATCGTGATGTGTGTGTGGGCGTATTTGAGCGGGATTTGTGTTATTTTATATTCCTTATAGCATTCTGAATAAAAAGTCAGTTTTCATCAACACGTTGTTTTATAACTACGTGTTCTACGATACCCATATAGGCTTTATAACTTTTTTGTCTTTTCGTAAGTTATGAAATGAAATTATTAGATAGTGTGATGCCAGACGCGGTGCAAAAAAAAAAAAAAAGGACTGTCGGGCATAAGCCACTTTACTCCACAAACCAGACTTGCGAGCAAACAAAGACGCCCAAGGTCAGGCTGCCTCGCGTGACTGTGTGTACGTGACTAACAATCGAGTGGCAGAACCAAAATGAGTTTACTCCAGAGTCTTCGAGAAAGATCTGGCTTCATCATCGCCGTCGTGTTTGAAAGAGTTCGCGAAAAGTCCTTGTGACATTCCGCTATATAAGGAGACGAGGAAACAGCAAAGTTGGAATTAGAGCCACAGACATAAGTTGGTCAGTGTGTCATTGAGTGCGAGACAAATGTCTGTGTGTGTGTGTGGGGGGGGGGGGGGGGCGTTGCGTCGAAGTGAAAGAAGATTGAGTGATTTTACCGTCGGAGTTCATGTATGAGAGACAGAAGGTGAAGAGAGACAGTGAAAGGACTGAGTCAAGGTTACGAGGAGTAAACAGTAGTGAGTTGTAATATCACGAAAAACTGTGTTAATGTTAGTAGAAGAGAACTGTATTTTTGTGCAAACCTTCAGAAGACAATGTAATGATAGAAAAGTAACCAGACTGGATTTTGTCATTTTGTCACACTGGTATCAGAAGTGGGATTCAACGAATTGCCGTTTTGTCACAATATTTTATAGCCCATGTCCATCAGAACAGTGCTAATCGGTTTAGGGGTTTTTGAGATTTCTCTACGTGCATAAACATTGTCTCGCTTTGTAATAATATATGAATGCTAGATGCACAGCTTGTATCTGGTTTCACGACTGCCTTGGGTCTCCGAACATGTGTTTGCTAAATATAATTTCTAATTGTGAGCCATATATGGATGAGGCTATTGTTGCAGCCGTTAACACAAGTGTTTGTTCCAATTTCTTTTCCGGATTTGTGCAACGGCTTTGCATAATGAGCTGTCCACCATATTTGTGCAATTGGAAACTATGTTACCGCATTTTCTATTTCTAATGTTGATGATTGATGTATATCTAGGCCGGATTGTTTACTCACTGCTTTCATGTTACAGACGACTGCTATATTTTACTTCTAATGGAAAATGTTACTTATATTCAGATAGCGATCTTAGGTTCAGATAAGAAGCTTAGAAATAACTTGAGATGCAGATTTGTTTTTACCCAAGTCATGAATAATAAGCAGTGCACATAATGCGTCATTTACAAGATAAATGCAGCATACCGCACTGTGGCACAGTGACTAACTGCACTCTCCTTCCGCATCTTTCTTTGTTGACGTAAAGCATTCAGTGATGCAAGTACGACTGAAGCTAGAAGGCATCAATAGTTGGCTGATATCCATAGAGGGCTACGTTATTATGTCGGCTACAAAATTAACGGACGGGAACAAAGTAACTAGCTATTCAATAAAGATACAAAAGTAATGTAGATACAAAGTAACTAGTGCTTCAGTAACGAGTATAGGTGTGATTAATTACACATTAACGTGTGCAGAATGGAACTACTCACTAACGAAAAGCAGCCAATTATTCAGTAATTATTCGAGTTACTTACTCGACAGGATCACGGAGAATTACTCATCAACGTTTACAAAAGCAATGGATACACAAAATAACTAATTTTTCGATGACTATTAGAAAGTAAGAGTACAGGTAACCAGTTACTCAACGGTTACACAGAGCAGCGAGTAGTAATCTAATAACGTAATTACTCAGTAAAGATTACGAAAGTAAGAACTTATTGTAACTTATGCTTACAATAGTAACTAGTTACATACTAACGGTTTGTAGCAGTTATCACTGTAATATGTTCTGGTGCCTAGTCTGAATAATGGAGAAAGAAAGTAACTGGTTGCTCGGTAACGGGAAAAGATAACTACGTAGTAGATAACGGTTACAAAGGTAACGGTGATGGAAAGTAAGTAGTTATTTATAACGTGAACAACAGTAACTGGGCAGAAAATAGTTACAGAGGAATTTTTAGACGTTGTTAATGGCGAAAAGTTGCGCAGTGGTTTATGGTGTATTTATAAGGCCATAGGGTATCATCTCTCCGACTTCCATGTAGTAAACATCGCGGGAATGCGTGTTTAAGTACAGTGCTCGCTTGCATTATCGGTAGTCTCTTGTTTATGAAACACAGACATTACCTCTACCGTCAATTTACATGACGTCACTCGCGCAAATCCTAGTAAGGTCATTCGCCACGCCTAAAATACTTCTACTCAATTACGGGGACAGGAAATAGGTTACTAACAGTTATGAAAGCAATTATGCATATCAAATAAACGGCGACAGAAAGTAACTAAATGTTCAATAATGTTAGCGAAAATTGTTAGAACTATACTGGAAATGCATACCAAATTTGGATATTTTGCTTGGAAAATAACGGGTTTTCAAAGGCGATCTAGTGGGACTCTAGCGTTATTGTTGTTAGCTAATGCTGGATTTCTGACAATGAAGTCATTAATCCGCTTGCTGTCCAATATTTTTCACTGATGGATGGGGCACTAGAAGTGGCCGGGCATATTTGAAGGTGGTCGTCCATTTCCTCTTGCAGATCACATAGAGGACAGAGTGGTGAAGAATAAGCAGTAAATGTAACCGCTTTTCGAGAGCACCATATTTTTATGTTTTGGCGGTCACATCGCTCTCTCACATCCCCCAGAATGTCTGGAGGACCACACCTGTCGTTGGTTTACGGTCTCACCGACCTGACCAGGAGAATTATCAGAATAAATTCACCGACCATATCCTCTGATTACCAATCAGAGGACGCTTTACATGCCATGACAGGTCAGCATGTTAGGGGTTAAGAGATTACAGAGAAGTTAGAGAAATGAAAAGGTTGGCAAAATAAAGACTCCCTAGCCCTCGGATACCCCAATAGCATAGGGGTCGGAAGAGAACAAGATATGACCAAGGTAAGGTCAGATAGATAAGCTACAGCGAGGAGCAAAACACCAGTAAGTGGAAGTAATGTTCTGCTCAGCTTGGGTACCTTGTGGTCGCCATCCACATATCCCCTAGACGGGGACCCCTGGGAATTGTAAGCATAAGGAAAAGTAGAAGTTTGTTAACTGTTAAGTTTTACTTTTGCTCTAAAGCTTATTAGCATCTCAGACAAGAGTTTTATTAACAGTTTTCAAAATGTCGCGGACGGCCAAGAAGTCACCTTCCTATTCGGCGATAATGGAGCACTGCTTTAGGGATCCTAGTCCTGGGCTTGTGGAATATGTGGTCATTCAATTTTTCTGATATTGTTGTATGAAGTCGGTTCTTTTGATATTCATTACGAATGTGTTCCCAGTGGTCTCTCCTGCAGCGAATCTAATGAATGGCATCATTTCCTCACTTCCATAGCAGAGAGTGGGTCGTGCCAGAGTCTTATAAAGACATATGCCGCTGAACTGGAGACCGTTTCAGGACTTCGTTAATGATACTCATAGTTCTGTTAAATTAATTTTTTTCCGGAATGTCTTAAGTCTTGAAGGAAAGATGGTGTGTAGACAAGATAGTTAAATGCATTCACTCTTTCTAGCAGTTTGTCTTTAACACAAATTTTACTGCGGATGAGATATTTCCGCAAAGGTCAATAATTTCGGTTTAGCTTCATTAATTTCCACGTCATATTTCATCCCTATGATATTTAGGTGATGAACGGAATATCGAATATCATTTTCATTGTTTGATAGTGATGCCAAATCATCAGCAAAGAGTAGAGCATCAGTATTGAGATATCTGTTGATTTTGATAGTACCATGTCTTGTTCCTCTTCCCTCTTTATCAGGATAGTACGGTAAAACCTGACTAAACCGGAGCCCCAATATACCGGAAACCTGGACAACTGGGAAATAAATGTCGGAGCGGAGCAATAAGTAACACTCCAAACCTGAAAACTGCCTAACGTGGAAACGGAATAGTTTCTCCGGAACCGTTTGCATAAATAACATAACTAAAAACGTTATTTTCATTATGCTTAGTACATAGTTAGGTGCTTTGATAACGAACTTGTCACGGCTGAAGACATTGAAAGTGCAGCAGATATTGCTGCTGGAAACAGCAGTTGTGTGAAGTCATGGAATGAATGGACGACGACGAATTCAACCAAAGGGACACAAAAATACGCAGTTTTAGAGAAGTATTATCTGTTAGTGACTTTCAGGAATTTGCAGCTTCCAAGAGTGTTCCAGAACTCCTGGAGCTGATGCAGGATGCAAAGATCACAGAGTATTATCTTGTGAAGAAGTCGCGACGGTGCACATTGACGAATATATGGGGGAAAAGAAACTAATGGAGAAACTGCAATTATAATTAAGTTGAAAATTTAGCAAAACACAGAATTGAACCCATTTTTATTTACAGAATTTTATTTTAAATTATTCCTTCAGTTTAATTATATGCGACTATATTTTTTGTACTTCGTTTTACTAAAATATGTGCAACTCTTTGTAAGATGGGAACCCGTGGAAACGGAACGATCGATTATTGGAACGATCGCTTTCCGTTTTAGGCAGGTTTTACTGTAGTACATTGTTGTATTCAGTGAGAAATACTGAACAGGAAATGCTTACTGTTGAAATGTGCTTACTATAGTAACTGAGATAGAAGTGTGGTTGTGCAGTAGCTGATACCTACATAGTATACTGGTATCAGGTAGGCCAAAGGACAGCCGTTTGCACACAGTTGAGTACGCGGGAAATGGACTAGCCATTTATTTTTCACGCTCGTGGCACTGGCGAAGTCAGTCTATGAACAATGAGCTTTCTGCCGTGTAAATACTAAACTCATACCACGAGATGGGTCATATAACACCTCACAAGACGTGTTAGAAAGAAAATGGAGTGTGTGGCAAGTGGAGCAGAAGATGCCGCCGCCGCCGCCGCCGCCGCTTTGAGCATGGTCAGGGTCACAATGTGCGTCGCTGTCTATTGACCTGAGCAAATCTACTTCATTAAAGGCTGCAATTTATCATTTTATTTTCTCTACCATTTACCTGTAGGAGATAGAGTAAGTATTGTGTTCCACCCCAAAATTCTAAATAGGGATTTCACAGGAAATATACCGTTTGATCTTTTAGAAAGATCTGATGCGTTGCACTTATATGACTTACTCTACTCTTGTACTACCTATTCCTACAAACTCTTCTTCCTCTATCTTCTTCATGTTAGTCAAGATAAACATTTACAGAAATTATCCTATTGCTAATTTTCTTGCAGCTACAAGAGGAACATTGGAGTAGAGTAGGCGTTGAGCGATTGTCAAATCTTTTAAAGCTGCTCGCTTTGAAATTTCGTTCTCTTTGCACGGCCGAATAACAAGGAATATCTCTGAGTTGGTTCACTCCAGAAGTATTTGGACATAACTTAGATGTTTTAACGAGATCTACTTTTTTGTATAGTAAGATTTGGTCCATTTCTTATGCCTTACCAGTTATGTAAGTAATCAGAACGAGAGGGAATGTAGCCAGAACATTCGAAGTATACATTGCATTTGTCATAAAATATCTTAAACATATGACATTTTAATCGAAATCGTTAGACCCATTATTGAGAAAATAAACATTTTGGAAACATTTTGGAAACATTTTCCTTGTAGGGTAGTTAAGAATGGAGGCATCTTTTTCAAAATCGTGTCGCATCCTTGAAAGATATTAAGCTTAAATACCAATTTTGGTTTTTAACAGATTTTTCGTTTTTATGTTATGCTGTTCACACACACACACACACACACACACACACACACACACACACACACACACACACACACACACACTTTTCTAAAAAATGCATTTTTTTATTCAAGGGGCCTCAAAATATGTATTTCGGGTAAAAGCTGGACATCGAAATTTTGGCTAGAATACAACACCTCCCCCACTTACTATACATAGGTAGTATAGAAACTAAAAGCGTCCATGTGTTGAATATTCTATGAATAACCTGTAGTCTTGTTCATTCCTAATGAATGTTGTAAAATCTTACATCAGTGGTAAACCATAAGAGATATAAGGAAGCTTACTGCAGAAAAAGCAGCAGATTTCCTTAAAACGTGGCATATAAAACAAATTTGCTTGCGGCATTAATAATTTTCGAAATATGTTTTGTTATCAGTTTCAGAGCTAAATCGCCACTCTCCTGTTTCTCGCGATGTTACATAAAGGGAATGAAATTTGAAAGCCAGCTTCTGGTGACATTTGGCTATCGCTTTAACCTACTGGATCCCTATTATACGTAGGGCAAAGTGTCTACTGAAACCATTTCTGTAAACGTCTACCAATTAACATGTAGTAGGCAGAAAGAATAAACTAGTAATTTGTAGAAGCTGTAACAAGTTAACGATAGTGGCTACAGAAGGTCATGTGAATGTAACATGGACCTTTTTTGTTACTTTCATGGCGTCTCTAACGAAAATGCTTCTGTAAGGATTACTTTTGCTATCATGTATGATGGGTTTCATTACCCTAAATCAATCATCATATAAAATACCCGTGTATAGGAATTTTGAAAAGAAAGCTAATGTCTTATGTAATACATATTAGTATTTATATATTTTCAGACTCCTTAAGCATTTATAAAATGATGATTGGTTTAACAAAAAATGTTTCAGACGAAAGTTGTTCGTTTTATGTTAAAAATGTAAAAAAGAATCAGCTGACCATGAAATTACCATGCACGTGTGTACTAAATAAATGTAAGCTATATTGTTTTTCTCCTCAAATAAAGAAAGATTAAACATAAATGCTTAACTTGAAAACATGTTTTCTTTTTCTTTTTTTCAAGGTAATCAGCTGGAAAGTGATGTTCATTATAGGTTTACATACACTTGCAACGATTCCGACCAAATTTTACTCGCATATTGTTTGGCACAAGTAAAACTAGAGTAGAGATGCAGTTTGGTACACAAAAAAAGGAGAGGAGATGAAACATTTTCAATGGAAGGCAGTTTGGAAGATTCTCAGCACGAATAAGCCTGTTTCTTCAATATTTTTTGATAAATAAAAAGAATAGACGGTTCTTTTAGAGGCGATAATGTAGAAACCCACCTACACACATATTATTTACAAGTGTAAAATACAGTTGGGTACTATCGCATACCCTCATTGAAAAGAGAGCATAATTTTGAGCTGTTCAACACAAGGTACCTTATGTATGTGCTTAGGCTTTCACGGCCGGTATCTATTTGGAATAAAATATCTTCCGGGCTTGTAGGTCATGATCTACGTGTGGGAATTATTCCTGACGTTTCGCCACGGCCTACAAGCCTAGAAGAAATTTCTTCCAAACAAGCTAACTTTTTTCTCAATAATAGAAAAGTTAATGTTGGTGTCATCCAGGGTTACCAACATTTAAAAGTCAAATTGTCGTACCAGCCACTGAGAATTATAGATTTGGCTTCAAAATTATCGTGCATCATAAACCAAATGCTACAACAATAAAAAATATCAGTATAACACTTATGAAAATGTAAAAGCAATGATGTTTATGATATCCACTTACAAGACTGATGACCTCAATCAGTATTACAACTTTAGCACTTATGTTTCTCGCACTATTCATCTGAAAGTTAATCTTCCTCAACTGTTGCAGCATTGTACAAATGTGTTGTTGAGATAAACCTTAACATCTTCTGGGTTACTTGCAATTTTCCTATCTACCACATTTTTTCATAAGCTGAGGCGACAGAATAAGCTTATTTACCGTATCTAGTGCCAATCTCTTTTTAACTTGAGTTTTTATTAAACCAAGTTTAGAAAAAGCTCTTTAACAAGAAGTGTTGCTAGTTCCTTGAAATCAGTATTTCCACCAAGGTGACACATCTGTTTAACAACACACGTGTTCTTTATTTCACACGGAATATCACTTATTCCGACTTTTCTCCATTGATCATCAATTTTGTGAACAGTGGCTTCTTCATTGAGATTACCAGATCTGGAAACACTGGCAACAAGAGGATAAAGAGTAGAAGGATTAGTAGCATATGGTTACCTTAGAGGGGTGGAGACAGGCCATGAGGGCAAAAGTGGTGTCGCTATTTATTAGTTTTATTTCGCTAGTGTGACAAACCAGTGAAAATGATATTTCGCCGGTATCGAACTATCATTCATTCAAATTATCGTACAGCCCCATAATTATCGTACGGGTTGGCAACCACGGTGTCGTCAGTCTTGTACGTTCATTGTTGCGAATAACCTTTTCGTAATGGGATGGTTGAAAATATTTGATGGGAGACATTTGGACAATTTTCAGTCTGAGTGGAAGTTTTGACAGAACGAAGAGGAATTAAAACGGAATACCACAGTATTACAGTTATTACTTTAATTTAGTTTTAAATAAACAAATTGGTGTTCCGCCAAAATATTTTAACCCCGAACAACGCCAGGTATTTCTACTATGAAAATAAATATTGAGAAGAAAGCTCCTGTGGCGGAATCTATTTGAAGACTTTAAATTATCGATATAAATTGCAGGCTCGATTGTTTAGAATACACAGTGAATATAGACATCTTCACGAAGTGTTTGATATTCAGAACTGTCGAATGCTCCCCTGATAAATTATGTGTTGTGTGTATCGGCGACATCGTAAGTTATACATGCAAATGTGGTGCTCCAGCCAATGTTGAAAGCACTGTAAATCTTTTAGATCCAATCTTAGGGCGTGCCTGTTCGAGACCATAAAACACTTCATGGAAGAGACTCATTAACCTGGTGGTAATGTCTTGTTTTGCACCACTTTGAGCGGCTTTGAAGTCACGAAATCTGCCCGCTAGGTCAGCGAACTCCTCTAATTGCATACAAATAATGGTATTCTAATTATCAGACTGGCAAAAAAGAAAATTAAACATGTAATCAATGTGAGGTTCATTATCGTGCGCCTAAACCGGCGGCTCCTCTGAACATTGTAAGTCGTTATTTCGGAAATCTTTCTGAAGAAATGTGATTTGGAACACGATCACGAATATACCCCCGTGAACAAAAAAGAAAATAAAGGACATGTCTGGGCACCAAATTCGTCTTAAGTTCTACACGGCATAGCACCTTAATTGATCATATGGGTTAATAATAGATGTGCAACTTGTGACAACTTGTTGCTGGCGCTGCAGTTGCATCGCGGATGGTGCAAACAAGGCACTGTGCCGTGTAGGACTTAGAATTTGCGTTCCAGACTTTTTTTCAGTTGGTGCACAAAACTACTGTTAAATTTCAAATTACTCGTATTTTGGTGGAAATAATGTAAGAATATTGATAAAACGCAAACGTATTTCAGCGCCCATTTTACAAGCAATACTAAAACTCTCTCAAGTCATTCTATGCCCGTGACATTCACTATTCGCTTTGCGTTCATTAAAATGTGATTTTTGCTTTCTCTACTACGTACAGAAGTAGGGGAAGTATTGTATTCCACCCAAAATTCGACGTCGAGATTTCACCGGAAATATGTTTTGAGGGCCTCTGAATAAAATAAAAGCATTTTTAGAAAAAAGGTGTGCGCGCGTGTGTGTCTGTCTGTCTCTGTGAACAGCATAACTCAAAAACCAAAAGTCGGTTAAAAATCAGTGTTGGCACTTAAGTTTAATAGAATCTTTCAAGGATGCGATACGAAGATTCTGAAGAAAATTCCTCTACCCTAAACTATCCTTTACATAGAACCTTTTTTGAAAATTTGATTTTCTTGAAAATGGGTCTAACGATTTTAATTAAAATGCCACTGGTAAGTAGGGGAAGTATTGTATTCCACCCAAAAATTCGATATCGAAATTTCACCGGAAATATAGAAATATAATGTTTTCAGACCCCCTGAATTTAAAAAAAAAAAAAAAAAAAAAAAAAAAAAAACATTTTTAGAAAAAGACCGTGTGTGTGTGTGTTTTTGTGTGCCAGCGTGTCTGTGTGTCTGTCTGTGGACAGCATAACTCAAAAACGAGAAGTCGGTTAAAAACCAAAGTTGGTATTTAAGTTTAAGGTTTTTTAAGGATGCGACGCGAAGATTGTGAAGAAAATTGTCCCATCCTATACTACCCTTTACATGGAAAATTTTGATTTTCTTGAAAATGCCTCTTAACGATTTTGATTAAAATGTCATACGTTTAACATATTTTGATGACAAATGAAATGTATATCTTGAATTTTCTGGCTATAGCCGCTGTAGTCGTATTTACTCTGGACGACTTTTGCATAACTGGTAAATCGTTAGAAATAGACCAAATCATACTATACAAAAAATGTAGATCTTGCTGAAATTAATAAATTAATTCTGGTAGAGTGAACCGTTTCGGAAATATTCCTTGTGGTGTGTGTGAGTTTCGGAAAACTTCAAACTTTCGTGAAATGGAACATCGTTATTCGTTTTTTTTATATGTTAAGTGTGTAAAGAGAACGGAATCTCTAAGCTTTAAAAGATTTGACTATCGCATAAAGCCTTGTATTGTAATGTTCCCTTTGCACTCACAAGGAAATAAGGAATAAGATAATTTGTACGAAATGTTTATCCTAACAAGAAGAAGATATAGGAATAAGAGTTTATTAAGAATGGTTAGTACAAGAGTAGAGAAAGTCATGTGAGTGCAACACATCTTTTTTTTTGTGGTGGAGTGAACCATTTCGGAAATTTTCCTTGTTATTTGTGTGAATGTTGCAATACTTATACTGTCCACAAATGGAAGATCGTTATTCATTTTTTATAACTTTGCCGTGCAAAGAGAACCGAATTTGGAGGCTTTAAAAGATTTGACTATCGTTCAAAGCCTACTATATTCCCATATTCTCCTTGCACCTACAAGGAAATTAGCAATAAGGTCATTTCGGCAAATGTTTATCTCGACCAACATGAAGACAGAGGAATAAGAATTTATAAGGATGATTAGTACAAGAATAGAGAAAGTCATGTGAGTGTAACACATAAGATTTTTTCTATCCACGTCAGGTCATTCATGATACATTACATCTCTCTCACGTACACCGACGGACATCGCCGTGATCGCAGTGGTGTTTCCCGTATAGCTAACCAACATTTGACTCCACCCAGTCGGTATTCGCTATGTGACTGACCTGAAAAACAGTCCAGGACCACAAAGACGAACCCATGTATGTGAAATGAAACCGTGGTTTGGATACCGCTTCTACGAAAGGTTTCGCTACGATTCATATATAAGGAGACTAAACTTTACAACATATTTGGGCGTTTGATTAGAAGATGTGAAGAATGTGACGTTAAACTGGGTGACATTTATATGAGAGTTTTCGTTAGCTACATGGAGACGAAGGATAGCGATATTGCTGCCTGTAAACGGTAATAAGAAAACTGACTTAAGGTAGCGTAGAGCTGGCGCAGTGAAATCTTGCCAAGTTGCAGGATGCGTAGAAGACTATTTTCGTAAACGTACCGTACCGTTAGGCCGGTTACAGGACGACAATATCTAACAACGAGATGTGCATATCGCAGTGAATGCGTAGACGGGAAATAGACAGGGGAACCGGCAGGTACAGTATTGAGTGTAGAAATGGTACGTGGCCTTCAATCGAGCGAGTTAACCTGACTATTCGTATAGCACTGAAGTTCCGCACAGCTCTCGTTGGCAAGCTTTGGTTGCGTCGTCTCTAGTTTGAAATTACAAGGTTTCTATTTACTAAGGGAACCTAAAATAAAAAGGTCTTAACTTTCGTCTTTATTTCTACGTTTTGATTTGCATGGCATATTTTATTTTTGAGCGAAAATGCAATGAAGATTGTCTTAACGCTACCTACTCCGTTAGTGGGAACATGGACACCTCTTTAGCCATATTTTTGGGAGAGGCAAAGCACACTGTCCGGTTAGAGTTATGCTCAAGAAACAGAGGTGATCACGTTGGGGACTGGGCCAGTACTGTGTTGTCAAGATACCTAGTAGGTAGCGAAGGTATCACCCAAATGTTCGAGGTGGAAATGTGGTTTGAAACACATCATTAATGTACATATAACGTTAAATTATAAGATATTGATATTGTGATAGATATAATGTAAGACCTTTGATGAAACTCACACTTTAAAGGGGATATTTTAACAATACTTAAAATTTAGTGAAAACTCTAAAATGGCTTTCTTTACCTATGAAAAATTCACATATACCCACTTTGTATTCACATCCCAAATTTTGAAAGTCATTAGCTGTCAGTTTTAGCTATCATTTATGACAAGGAAATCATGAGTTTTATATCAGCTCGCTAATCCACAAAAGAAAGTAATTGGTTTACGAAAACGAAGACCTTGTATGTATTTGTTCGTGTACTAAAAGCAATTACTACTGTTATATGTAGCTCATAGCAGATGATAATAATGATGTTAACAACGACAATAATAATAATAATGTTAACAACGACAATAATAATAATAATAATAATAATAATAATAATAATAATAATAATAATAATAATAATAATAATAATAATAATAATAATAATAATAATAATAATAATGTACTTTATTGTGAAAATCTGTATCCCTTTATGGCAGCATGGTTTTAACTGTAAAGTACGTGGTTTCGATTCCTTCATATTTTATTTCTGCTTCCTGAATCTTCATTTTACTTGAAAGAATACCTCAATTCAGTAACATTGTAACCGATCACTCAAACGTGATCAAACTTTGACCGCGGCTAAACGGTATTTGCGGAGCCTCATTGTTAATTCTCATTCAACGAACCGACTCGTGGGGTATTTTCACCAAATTGTTGGTCATAATTGTTTTCTTTAGAGTATACGGGTTTAAATGTAAGATCAGATGTGACATAGGCAAGTAAATGATATACTGAGGAGTGTTGGAAGAAACTAATATATACACCTATTAAAATACCGTGTTTCTAGGTTCAACAATAGTCCAAATTCCAGTCTTTTACTTCATTTCGCAGTTTTAATTTCCTAATTACAGACGCATATGCACTGCTTTCTGTATTAATGTAATAGTGACAGTAAATACTTCTCAGACTGATATAACTGCAGCATTTCACACATAACTTTCTGAGCTTCACGCAGAACTCAGCTATTGAGAGGAAACAATTTCCATGTCTTCGTCATCACTTGTTTGTAACGCTTCTTCACCGCTATAGCCACTTGTAGATGCGCAGTTTCGATTGCAACTAACATTTCCAAGGATTCCTTAAGAAACAGTTTAGATTTTTCCGTGATGTGGGTCTTATGCTCGTCAGAAGAGAATCAGGGCAGTTAAAACTTCCTAGCAGAACTTGTAGTATGTCAATATTACTTTGAATGTATTTAATTTTTCCATTTGTGATGTGTACAGTTTCTTTCACAGACCTGATACTGATTGGCCAGCAGTACCGTGGTGAAGAAGGTACAGACTTTAGCCACACTACCATTATGGTTTCTCTAAGGGAGATTACTTGTAATGTGCTTATATGAGTATCTGTATTGTTTTCAAACCTCTGTTTGAACTGAATTCATTGTGATCCATCGCATCATCATTTTCAGATCATCTGCAGATAGTTTCTTTCTTTATCAGTAAGAGCTTTGATTACATATTTTAAATAGAACATTAATCGGGGAGCAGTGTGATTTAACAAATATTGCTAGTCGACTTCTGCACAAATTGATGTCACTGGAAGTGGATAACGGTTTTTTTTTCTTCTTCTACAGATACCTGTAAAAAGGACACATTGTCTTGTCACTTGTTTCTATAGGTAAAGGTATTGCCGTCTTGAGAGGTCAGTTTCGACAAATTTTGCCAGTGTTATCTGCTTCCTCAGTTTCTGTTTCAGACTGGTCTGTGTTGAGGGGATTTTGTAAAATCCTTAATCACTCTGGCAGCATCTACTTTGCCTGCAGCTCCAATTTCATTTGGATAGCGTAGGTTAGTATTTCTGAATCCACTTCCGTACGAAGATCTTGAGTCTTTCGCCATTTGCTTCGGTCGCTTAATTCGATGAATGCCTTAGACCATGTCTGCATGGCAAGGTGAAACTGCGCAAGGCATTTCCAGAGTTCCATAAAGTCAGTTACTATTGTTTTTCATAAAGCTACTTTCGATTTTGTGAGCAGGTAGCCATCTAACTTTAATCTGTGATTTAATGTATGAAAACTTTGTTTGAAATCTTTAAGCTTGTCTATCGTCCCCCACAAAACTTCCCCCTTTTATTAGTAACCTTTCCTCATATTCGATTTTTTTTCAGGCCATTATCACTACACTCTTTCAGTAAGTCAAACACTTGTTTGCATTTGATGAAGGTAATCCCAGATGACCCTAACATAAAACGATAAGCAAATATCTATTCAGGAAGATAGAATATTTATTATAGCCGTAACTTAGAAATAAAAACCTTACGCAACACCTCGAAGACTATTATTAAAAACGAAAGGGGCGCGAAGGTGCGGCTAGTTTCAATGATTTTTATATAATAAACTATTATTCTTTTCAATATTATCAACAAAAATACAGAGACGCACCCTGAAGTATATGTAATCCATTTGAATTTAAGGGTAATACTTTTAAAAATTTCACTTTATTTGAATATTCCAGTAGACGTCTAAAATAATTTGTTATAGAGAAGTTTTAGATCAGAATCTGGCTGATTAGTTAGTACACACCTGCCTGAGGATAACCCATTATGCACAAGTACCATTAACTTCGCAACAACACGTATTTATCACACAAATGATACAACTGCAGCAAGTGTAAATAAACTGTCAGACGTTCCAAATTCAGACTCTCTACACATTTAGCTGTTTATGTTGAGAAATACATGAAGTGTGGGACAAGATACCGTATCTATTTATCTATCTATCTATCTATCTATCTATCTATCTATCTATCTATCTATCTATCTATCTATCTATCTATCTATCTATCTATCTATCTATCTATCTATCTATCTATCTATCTATCTATCTATCTATCTATCTATCTATCTATCTATCTATCTATCTATCTATCTATCTATCTATCTATCTATCTATCTATCTATCTATCTATCTATCTATCTATCTATCTATCTATCTATCTATCTATCTATCTATCTATCTATCTATCTATCTATCTATCTATCTATCTATCTATCTATCTATCTATCTATCTATCTATCTATCTATCTATCTATCTATCTATCTATCTATCTATCTATCTATCTATCTATCTATCTATCTATCTATCTATCTATCTATCTATCTATCTATCTATCTATCTATCTATCTATCTATCTATCTATCTATCTATCTATCTATCTATCTATCTATCTATCTATCTATCTATCTATCTATCTATCTATCTATCTATCTATCTATCTATCTATCTATCTATCTATCTATCTATCTATCTATCTATCTATCTATCTATCTATCTATCTATCTATCTATCTATCTATCTATCTATCTATCTATCTATCTATCTATCTATCTATCTATCCTGTCTGTCTGTCTGTCTGTCTGTCTGTCTGTCTGTCTGTCTGTCTGTCTGTCTGTCTGTCTGTCTGTCTGTCTGTCTGTCTGTCTGTCTGTCTGTCTGTCTGTCTGTCTGTCTGTCTGTCTGTCTGTCTGTCTGTCTGTCTGTCTGTCTGTCTGTCTGTCTGTCTGTCTGTCTGTCTGTCTGTCTGTCTGTCTGTCTGTCTGTCTGTCTGTCTGTCTGTCTGTCTGTCCGTCCGTCCGTCCGTCCGTCCGTCCATCCATCGGTCTGTCTGTCTGTCTGTCTGTCTGTCTGTCTGTCTGTCTGTCCGTCCGTCCGTCCGTCCGTCCGTCCGTCCGTCTGTCTGTCTGTCTGTCTGTCTGTCTGTCTGTCTGTCTATCTGCAATACACCGCGTTTCATTTATCCCAGAACTGACTTTCAAGATTTGAATTTTGTCCAGCTTTTGGATGCATATACCTCACTGTGCGATTGTGCGCTCGGTTGCCGAGCGCTTGTGATTCTACGAGTTACTCAAAGGAAAGCATCAAAGAGTATATCTAAAGAGGTTGCAGTGCCACTGCGATCGCTTCGTTTTGATTTTGATTTTGAAATACAAACTGGACATTCTTTGGGCGGTAAACGAAAATGGAAGCAAAAGTCTCCAACATTTTCTAAGCGAGGAATCAGTTGTGTCATATCCCAATAAAGTGGAAAATAGAAAGACTATTCTTTAAAGGACAAGCATGAGGCATGAATGTATTAGCCACGCATTTAAACATGAGAATTGTGATAGTGAAATAAATAAATTGCTATTTGTTAAAAGAATGTCAATCATGATCTGCAAATTTTCGATAAATTAAGAAAACAGTCGTATGCAATTTGACTGTAAGGGTAAATAAGAAATAGTATGAATATTATGAAACATGCTGCCGTTCGCTTCATAGAAATACTTGCCTCTTAATTGCTACATTATAATCTTGTTGCATAATGTAATATTTCAAGCGTTTATCTCAATTAATATAGAGTAGATAAAGGAATCAGCTTGTGTAAGAAAAGTTGGTAGAAGAGTGGGTAGAGAATGTCTATGAATGTAACACATCGTTTTTTGAGTTTTTGCATGGAATATGGTGCTTGCTGTACGTATCAGAGAAAGTAAATATTGCGTATCTCATTTTGTAGACATGCATAATTACATGGTAGCTCACGTGGACGATTTGCATTAACAATTATTCCTCCTCTCATCGTGGAGATGATGACAAACGTTTTTGTGGCAGCTTGTTAAATAGTCAATCTGAACACCTAATGTCCAGCAGATACGTACCACCGGCCCATTCTCTGCGCGTGTATTTTTATGAGTGGGTATATAAAAATAAATGAAGCATTTGTTTGTAAAACGAAGGTCCTGTGTCAGAAACAATATAGTGTACGGTTTACAGGCTCCCGTGAAAAATAAATACTCTCCTTCCATTATCTTGTGTGGCACGCTAAATGCTGTCAGAAACAAAACACTGTGTAGAGCCCAAAATAAAACCCTCTCGCAGTGGTCAGCTAGCTTCATTAAACCTACACATGTACCCGCTAGAATCTGAAATTCGCTATCTCGTAAAACTACCATGGATAAGAAGTGATGTGTTGTACCCATTCCGTCCAGGTCCTGTGGTCTCCTTGTATCGTAAACAATGTAACCCAAAATGAAAAGTCACATGAATATCAAACTGCACAATTTAAGTTAACCATCTGCCGAAGGGCTAAACTAGTATTTTCAATTGAATTGTCCACTTCCAAAGTACCTTTTATATGGAATATCTTTTTTTATTTTTCATTTTCTTGAACATTTTCTCTTAATGATTTTGATTAAAAAACCGAATGTTTAACATATGCACATGACTTACAAAATATATATCTTGAATTTTAGCTAATAACCAGTGAAGTTGCGTTTATGTGATGTAATTTCGATGATGTGTTACTGGTAAACAAAGCTTATTGCAGGTAAATATACAGCTCATTAAAATACACAATTCAGTCATATATGTATCTAGCAATTAGCCATTTTCGAAATGTTCCATGCTGCATGTTTACACTTTTTGCAAGTTTAAATGCACATAACGGATATAGCTATTTGGAAGGTTCTTTGCATTGCAAGAGCTCGCTCACCCGAATAAACCTTTGAATGTTGTTTCCGGATGTAAAAATTCCAAGTAAAACATAGGGAGTAACATAGCTAGGTTAGAAATAGTATATTGAAATATAAGGATGGTAAGCGATTTTTACTGGAGCGAGTAAAAGTTTGAAAAGACGAGAAGCAGTCGAGTCCGAGGATTAGTAAAAACACTTAACACACGTGTAGGTATGGCATACAATGTTTGGGAGATAATTAGTAATTTAATATGACGTATGAATGAAATGTCAAATACCAACCTTGAAACATAACATTCATGTTTCCATGGTGTCTTGATGGTTGAACTTAATTGGCATGTATTTATTAACTATACATCTTTCGTGTCTCAGTTTAGATTCTTCAGGTGTGAGAGAAGTACAGCCTATTTTCCAATTTTCTTCTATTTCAGAATTAACACACTCGTGCACGTTAGCCGCCATGTATTGAACACGGCCTACTCTGTTTATCTCGAGGAACATGTACTAACATTCAGTGACTCTCTGCATAATATCTTCGATCGTCATTCCAACGAAAGTTGGACTGATTGCGGTGTTCTATTCTTGTAAATTATAAGTATGCAATATAACTGAGAGAACCTTTATTGAGATCTTAAAAGTCAACGAGTTGATCATATTTCATATTTGTATTAAGGAAAATAATTGTACTTTTAAGTTTAAGTGTGCGAAAATGCTAGCGGCCTAGGCCTTTAAATTGCGTAATGCAGCAGCGTAGGTTAACCCTTTCATGCCTGGTGTGTCTTTTAAGGTACATAGGCTTTTTTTCCTATTTGTACTAGTTTTAACTTTTTTTCTGCTATATTCCTGTTATACTGTCTGTCACCAATTAAAAATATATATATATATATATATATACAAATTATTTTTTTTACAATTTATATTGTAGTGGTTTTTTTTAAAGTAAAGAAGCAAAATCCATTCAGCCGCAGTCAAATGATACCCCGTCATCATCCACGCGTGCCATCATACCGATTATTTTACGTGGGCCCTCCCCGTCCTTTACCACAGGCACATTTGACTGTGGTTGCCGAGACTCGAACTCACGACCTCAGGCTTTGAGTGCATGGCCAGTCCACTACGTGTTGCCTTAACGATCATGACTATCCAAGCCAGCAGGCTGAAGGTCTCCCAGACCGCCTAATCTAAACCGGTTTCGAATTAGAGGAAGAACGGCATATGTTGCAAAATAATTCAGGTATGAAAGGGTTAAGTTAGTGAATGTGAATAAGGGATAATTAAGCTCCAAATTTTGCATGGGGTTCGACTTTGACTACTAACCCGAAGCTGCGTCACCCACATTTATGAGGACTTCTTTGAAGATGGAACTCACGTCACCAGGAATCTCCCCCAAGGTAACACAAACTGTTGTCCAATTCTGGCCATTATTTCACCTGATATCATAATCTAAATTAAGAACTTAGTGTAAATTAACCCTTGTTGAAGCTAGACTTACATATCGGCTTCTGAACTGCAACCTTCACCACATTTACAGCCCCTTAAGAAATGATACCTCTGAGCTACCCCCTCCTGTACGTCCCTTCCAGTCATGGTACGTTACCCATTTTTGAAGACATGACAACTTGACGTAGGCATAATGCCTTCGCCCCACTATCGGCATCTTCCCTTGTAAGAAAGTTTCTTGGTGGGAAAACATTTTCGTATTCGAGGCGTATTTTGCGAGATGAATCTGACTTCTGTGATGCGACAAAAGTCATGGAGCAAGTACATTGATGTCAAGGGAGAATGAGTTGAAAACAATTAGAAGAATTTCACAATTTTGTACTTCGCTTGGATAAGTTAAGTGAGCCTGCTAGTAACTAACTCTGATTGAGCTGCAAGTAGCGTGTCCGGCGCGTGCCCCTCTCCTTGCAGTAGCATCCTGAAATTCCATGTCATAGATTCATCCCCTTAACTTAAAGTCGCTTCTCTCAATCCCCACCCCCTCTTGCCTGTCACATAATGTCAGTCACTCCGTGGAATATTGATTACCTCACTGCTAGCGACTGGATTAACCTCGGCTCACCCTCTCACTAACAATAACATAATGTAACTTCCTCTTAGAATGGAGAAACCCCACATCTTCAGTTTCTCACAACATCATTTTAGTTGTAGAAAGGAATTTATAACTTGCGTATAGCGGATTAATCCGAGAAACATTTGTTTTGAGAAAAATCATCTTGAGTTTTTACGTCAGAATCACATTGTCCTGCGCTTGTGTATGTAGTATTTTAAATAAGTTTGTTCGCCCATTTTGAGAAAACAAAAAGTGACGAACATTTTTTTTCTATGTATAGGGTAGTTTTGGGATGGGACATTTGCTTGAAAATATTCGTATGCCATCCCTGGAAGATGCCGAACATAAATATCAAGCTCAATATTTAATCGACGTTTCGTTTTTGAGTTACAGTTTTCATAAATACCGCGTCATAAATACCTTTTTCTAAAGATGCTTTTATCTTTTATTCAGGGAGCCTCTAAACGTGTATTTTCGTGTATTCTATTGGAATACAATAGTTCCTCTACTTAATATAGGCAAGGAGTAGGTGAAAAGAAGGGTAATGTGAAACACACACACACACACACACACACACACACACACACACACACACACACACACACACACACACACACTTCCTTGTCCATTACTAATTTTATTATTTTATATTAGGTATTTTTTCCGACGCTGCTTCGTTGGCATTTGAAACGCTGAATGGTTTAACTTCATTTACCATACATATATTGTATTCTGTATGAAATTAATGTACAGTGGTTCTAGAACATTTTAATGGTGAATTCCTCTCCCTGGTAATTGCCATCTCGTACAGCTTTGCCATATTTCTAATAACGACTGAAAAATCCACTGATGTTCACAATGGTTTTGAAATACCTTCGTATGTGATACTTTTTTAACCTCCCATCCCACTGTAAGTCTTCGAACTTCTGCAAATTTATAACTTGTAACCTTTCGGCGGTGAAACAGTCAAGTGAGTGGTCGAGTGATTGTTTAGATAATCACAATAGATGCTTTTGAACATTTATGCACTGTTTCTTATTTATAAATGTAAGGGCTACAGAGTTATCACATTATGCAGATGTCTCTAACGAAGTAGGGGCGAAATTGGTGGACATAGATTCCCCCCTCCCATATCACCAAGCTAAACATTTTAGAAATGGCATACAGTCTGTAACTATCGAGAAAATTAATATTCAGTTGTTAATTATGAAATAACGGTTAACTAATTTGTGATAAGCTGATCATAATTATGTGTATATTTACTACTTTTTTTAATTGCTCCATTTATATCCGGCGTTTAACTGCGAAGGTCATATCGGCGGCCTTTCCTGTGGAACATTTGCCTATAGGCAATAAGTGGTTGTCGTTTAACAGTGGGTTCCTGGTCTTTAGGGATTTTTTGTACTTATATTCACACTCTCGTTCATACCTCCAGACTATAGGGAGCATAAGGAATATTCTTGGCTGGAGAAAACTTCCGGCAATCGAACGTGGGACCCTTTGCACAGCAGGCAGGTGCCTTACCGACTGAGCTACGGGGCCAGCCTATGTAACACTTATTAGTTATATATGAGCTGTATTATAACCTACAGGGGAATTACACCGAGACTACATTACATAAGGTGTATCAAAAGCTTACGTCATAAGTATTCCGTACATACCATTAGGTGTAAGTGGATCAATTGAGTTTTATTTTGCTGCGTGTTCCACATATTTCAATTTGCACTAATGCTATTTGCTATCATTTCAGTTTATTTTTATCCATTATCCTGAAGACAAACGGAATATCTTCCACCGTATTTCCATCGAGTAGTGTATATTTAATTTAAATAATTTCTCTGATTTACGTTGTAATGGCCAATAAACTACTGTACACCACGCGAGATAATCACATGAAGAAGAACACCACAGTCGCACAATATTCTGTGCTATGGGGGTAAGCTGCCTGTCTCACATTTAAAGACGTCCCGAGTTTGAATCTCGGTTAGACTGAGTTATCAGGATAAGATTTCCGAGGGCTTCTCTTATCCTGAGAAAACAAATGTCGGGTAACTTTAAGCTCTATGGATCTTGGATGATGATAATAATGATGATAATAATAATAATAATAATAATAATAATAATAATAATAATAATAATAATAATAATAATAATAATAATAATAATAATAATAATAATAATAATAATAATAATAATAATAATAATAATAATAAATAATCTGTATGGCATGGCTTCAGTATAGATATGTGTCGAACATACAACTAGACTATGTCCGACAGACGATAACATATGGAACAGACACTTATCAGCAAACTCAGCTGCATGTTGGAAATATCGACCTGTGTAAACCACGCTGCAACACAACGTGGGACATAGAATCTGCTCTACTAATGCGCTCAATCGTTCTCTTTTTTTTTCCATGGCTGTACATAGGCAGAGAAGGCATTATTGCATCATACCCAAAAATTCGATACGAAGATTTCATTGGAAATATACGTTTTGAGGTCCCATGAATAAAAAAAGTATTTTTAGAAGCTGTGTGACAGAGAGAGAGAGAGAGAGAGAGAGAGAGAGGGAGAGGGAGCGCGGGAGCGAGTAGCACAACTCAGAAACACGTCCATTAAATGCCAAACGTGGTGTTTAAGTTCAGCATCTTGCAAGGATGCTACACGAGGTTCAAGAAAATCCCCCCACTCCACACAACGCTTTACATGAAACATTTTTTCGAAACGTTTGATTTTCTTAAAAATGGCTAACGATTTACATTAAAACTAACGGACCTGATGCACATTGTCCTGTTCAAACGTTGCAAATCCAAAAATTATAGTTTTTTTTTTCTTCAATAAACTATAAATTGTTTGAACCGTTTTCATGAATACATATTTTAAAAAGGAATATGCTATAAATCGGGGAGTTATCACAACTCGACCTATCAATTGTGTACTACACATGTGTGTTGAGTACAAACTTAAAACTATTTGAAATAATAGCAAAAAAGGGGGGGGGGGAATCATTTCAATAACAGGTATAATTTTAATGTACAAAAATAAATAGTTAAATATATTTTAAACTTTATATTAACAGGAATAATTTTTTTATCTAATGCGATTTGATGAACAATATGTAGGAAATAGTAATCCATAAGTGGTGTAAACGAACAAATTTGACGACTTGCCAACCTTTGAACATGCAACATATAATTGCCATTGTCAGTTTACATTTACACTGTCCGTCAATTGATCTTCTGCCGTTCTCTTTAACCGACGGTTATAGACTACTTGTGTACGTCGACCAGTATTTCCTCCTCGTCCTCCAAGACGTGGCATAAATACACAACCGATAAATATAAGTAACTTAAATTTAAGTTAAAATCAGGAGGAATGTAAACGAATTTTCATTAGTGTGACTCTTAGTACGACAAATCAATGAGCTGTTCAGTATTTCATAAGTTGCATAGAATAAAATGATACTGACAATTTCAATTTGTAGGTAAAGTTGATTGTTATTGGATGCACGTGTGTACATCAAAAATCGCAAAAAATACTTCAATGTGCACCCTACAAATTTGCACAATGTATATTTTTAATTGCGCTTTAAAACGTTATTTCAATAAATAATAATATTAATTAATTTGTTAGGTTAAGCTGATTGTTATTCAATGCACGTGTATACATTGCTAAGATTCATGAAAAATCATGTAAAATATCCACTTCATCTCTGCACCTTACAAATTTGCACAGTGTATAGTTTTAAATTATAGTTTAAAACATTACTTCAACAAAATAATATAACGTAATATTCTCAATTAGCGCGCAATTTTAATGTAAAAACAAAAACTAAGCAGCGACAAAAAGTTACTAGAATCTAATCGCAGCACTACCTACCGGAAATTCTAAACCGCGAGCACAGCGCGAATTATGAACCTAAAGCATCCAAAGGTCAACAACACACAAATAAATTTAAAAAATGTTCTATCGGATCAAATTGTGAATCTAAACCTTTCTCGAATCACATTTCATAAAAATCAATCCAGTCGTTTAGGAAGAGTTCAGTCATCTTTCCTGAAGATGGCCATGTCTACAATGGCCGAAAGCTCGACCTTTATAATCTAACACGGCTGATCACCCGTGAAGCCTTGATCCATAACGTTCACTGTGAAAGCTTCAAATATTACAAGATTTTGTGTATCTCTTGCGGTTTACGAGTTATGCAAAATCTTCCAGAATGAATAGGATTTCTGAGGACATTCCCAGAAAACTCAAGATATAAATTTCTATTGTAAAATATCAAAATCGTTACAGCCATTTTGGAAAACAAAATCAATTTTTTAATGTTCCAAATAAAGGCTGATCTAGGTGGGGAATTTGTTTGAAAATCTTCGGGTCGCATCCTTGTAAGGTGCTGAACTTTTGGTATCTGTCTTGACTTTTCGTGTTTGAGTTATACCGCTGAGTTATGCTGTGTTCACACACACACAGAGATCCACACAGCCATTTTTCTAATAATGGTTTTTGAGGGGATTCAAGGAGCCTCAAGGTATGTGTATCGGTGAAATCTCAATATCCCCACTTATTACACGTTGCAGAAAAAAATATGTGTGGTCGCGCATGCGTCTGAACAGCAGAACTAGAGCAACAAATATTTTGATAAAAACTAAGCTTGTTATCTGAGTTCATCAGAGAACTGTGGACCTACTGACATGACCAAGTGCCACCAAAAGATTGTCAAGAAAATGCTCCACCCCAAAGTATTGTCACCGCGCTCGCCGCATCTAATTGCCGACAACAGCAGTGTCACCCATCGCATTATTGTCGGCACTACCGCAAAGGAGCCGAAGGAAAGAGACAGAGCATGGCCGCATTGTTGGGGCGCTTGCCGAATGAGAGAAAAGGATAGACACTTCGAGAATCTTCTCTGCTTTGTATCTCGCCGCAATAAGTGAACGTTCCTGAAGCTTCCAGAATAGTGCCTGGGAGATATAAATAGCGGTAAAGTGTGAGAAGAGTCAGTCAGACGTATGTGAAGGTTGAGTAGTCGTGCCGACGGAGAGGACAGACGTATGTGAAGGTTGAGTAGTCGTGCCGACGGAGAAGGGACAGTCTTTGGGTTACGAATTCGGAGCCGTGCTGTTGGAGAATCGGAAAAGACTTTCTTGCTGTTGCAACGAGTGTACAAAGTTACTGTTTACGGAAATAAAAGTGTTTCTTTATCTAGACTACATCTGTCTACTTTACTTCACACCCACCCACCAAAAGTTACACTGGTGTCAGAAGTGGGATTCGTCGAATTGCTTCTAGTTTCATTACATCGTCAGAAGTTGCAACGTTAGAACCAAGATGGAGGGAGATTCGGAAACCAGGATGATGGCAATGATGAAAGAATTATTCGCCGAAATGAAGACGGAAATGGCTGAAATGAAGACGGCAAACGACAACCTCGCTGCCAAAATGGAAACGTGAAATGACAATCTCGCTGCCGAGCTGAAAGAGATGAAGATGGAGCTATTGGTGAAAATTGACGGCGAACTGACTGGCGTGACGGAAGACGTGGAAGAACTCGGCGAAAAGGTGGAAGACCTCTGCCAGCATGTGGACGTCGTGGAGGACGACAGGGAACGTCTTGGCGCCCTGGTAGTAAGAGTTGACGAGATCGTCAAAGTACTGGATGCCAGGGGCAGACGGAATAGCGCGGAGCCGGGGAGGGAGCACCTAGTGGCCGAGGCGACAGTTGCGCCCGTTTCAGATGATATGAGGGAAGACGTGAAACAACTCGGCGAACTGATTGGCGTGACGGAAGACGTGGAACAACTCGGCGAACTGATTGGCGTGACGGAAGACGTGGAACAACTCGGCGAACTGATTGGCGTGACGGAAGACGTGGAACAACTCGGCGAACTGATTGGCGTTACGGAAGTCGTAGAACAACTCGGCGTGACGGATGACGTGGAACAACTCGGCGAAAAGGTGGAAGACCTCTGCCAGCATGTGGACGTCGTGGAGGACGACGGGGAACGTCTTGGCGCCCTGGTAGTAAGAGTTGACGAGAGCGTCAAAGTACTGGATGCCAGGGGCAGACGGAATAGCGCGGACCCGGGGAGGAAGCACCTAGTGGCCGAGGCGACAGTTGCGCCCGTTTCAGATAACGAAAGTGTACGTCTCGGGGAAGACAAAGGGGCAGTTCAGGGACGTCGTCGAGGGTCCTCTGGAGGAGTGTGTCGGGTACGTAACCAACCAGGATACGACGTGGAGGACGATCAGCAGGGAAGCGCACAAGCAAACGAGCATCACGCGAGAACCGACTTGGTGTGTGACATGGGGGGACCGTCGGAGCCATCCAATCACCTGACACATAGTGCCGTGAACGGAAGAATGGTGGACATCATCTTGGACGGCAGGATACAGGAGAGGCCGTGCCGAGCACGAGTGAACACGAGTGCAGCGGTGGACGCGACTCGCGCGGATGTGGTGGGGTTTGTTGCCGGACCCATCGGAAGCAAGGTGGCTGCGAAGGTGCGCCAGAGAGGTTGGCGGACATGGTACTCAGTGAGCCGTTTCCAAGTGCGCAGGATAACCCGTCAACACACCAGGGAGAAGGGCAACTGGACGAGGGACCGTCAAGACCGGCGGTACTGTTGCAGAATTTCGAAGCAGGATGGCATACATCGTCCTACCCGGACCAAGGGACACTATCCAACAGCGATATCTAGGATCGTGCCTCCTGGAGAAGAGGTTCGATGGGTTAGTCCACCGGGGCGCAAGGGAGATGCCGCAGTGATAGTGCTGGTCGGGACGACCAGCTCTGAGGAGGGAGCAGTGTCACCGCGCTCGCCGCATCTAATTGCCGACAACAGCAGTGTCACCCATCGCATTATTGTCGGCACTACCGCAAAGGAGCCGAAGGAAAGAGACAGAGCATGGCCGCATTGTTGGGGCGCTTGCCGAAAGAGAGAAAAGGATAGACACTTCGAGAATCTTCTCTGCTTTGTATCTCGCCGCAATAAGTGAACGTTCCTGAAGCTTCCAGAATAGTGCCTGGGAGATATAAATAGCGGTAAAGTGTGAGAAGAGTCAGTCAGACGTATGTGAAGGTTGAGTAGTCGTGCCGACGGAGAGGACAGACGTATGTGAAGGTTGAGTAGTCGTGCCGACGGAGAAGGGACAGTCTTTGGGTTACGAATTCGGAGCCGTGCTGTTGGAGAATCGGAAAAGACTTTCTTGCTGTTGCAACGAGTGTACAAAGTTACTGTTTACGGAAATAAAAGTGTTTCTTTATCTAGACTACATCTGTCTTCTTTACTTTACACTCACCATCCAAAGTCACAGTATTCTTTCCATTGAACAGTTTTTATTTTCGATTTTCCTAAAACCGGTTCAAACGATTTTGCTTAAAAGTAACATCTATATACAACTTTTAGAATTCAAAATGTATACCTATCATTAATTTTCTAGGAATAACCTTTGAAGTCTTGTTCATTAGGAAAGAATTTTGCACAATTTTGTAATACTGGTAAACCATAAGAGATAGACAAAATGTTATTCACAAAAATACAGTTGTCTTTAAAACAGCGATTTGCAGTAATTTTTGTGGCATTAGGCATTTCCCAGATATCCGTTATTATTGGTTTAATTTTTCAGTACGCTGTCTTTTTTTAAGTAGGTACTGTCGCAATTTAGTTGTTTCTTACGATATAACTGAAAGAGGATGCAGCTTAAAGGTAAATATGTAGCGGTCATTTTTAAACTTGTTAAGCATTTCTATAGCTAAGAATAATGAGTAGAAGAGATCGAGAAATTCATGTGAGTAACAATCAGCTTACTTCAAAACGTGATATATGAAATGTCGGTGTCCAGTTTTTGGATTATATGGAATATTTTCTGTTGGTGATAAAGTAAAAGTTCATTTTGACTGCTTTATGCCGTTTGGTGTGCTCTAAATGGGCTTGCTAATGCATTTTACATTTTCTACTGCATATAGTAAATAGAGGGAAGTGTTGTATTCCACCCAAAAATCCGGTCCAGATTTCACCCAAAATATGTTTTGTGGCCCCCTGAATACAAAACAGCGTTATTTTAGAAAAAGATTTTGTTTGTGTGTTTGTGTGTGCGTGTGCGTGCGCGCGTGTCAGTGATCAGCATAACTCAAAAAGGAATACTCGGTTAAAAAGCAAAGTTGGCGTTTAAGTTTATAGTATATTTCAAGGATACGACACGAAAATGTTGGAAAAAATTCCTCTACCCTAAAAAGCAGCATGTTTGAGATATTTTATGGTAAATGAAATGTATATTTTGAATTTTCTGGATATGGCCCAGTAGTCCTATTTGCTCTTGATGACTTGCATAGCTGGTAAGCCGTAAGAAATAGACCCAGTCTTACTACACAAAAAATGCAGATCTCGTTAAAACTATTTATGTTCAAATACATTTTTGTGGAATGAACAATTTCGGAGATATTCCTTGTTATTTGTGCGAGTTTTGCAATATTTATACTTTTGTGAAATGGATGGTCGTTATTCACCTTTTCATCTTTTGGTCGTGCAAACAGAACGGAATTTGAAAGCCTTCATATAGCCACCAGCTTTAAGAGATTTGACTATCACTCAAAGCCTACTGCATTCCCATATTCCCGTTGCACCTACAAGGAAATTAGCAATAAGAAAATTTGTGCAAATGTTTATCTCGACTAACATGTAGAAGAAATAGGAATAACAGTTTGTAAGAATAGTTAGTAGGTACAAGAGTAGAGAAAGTGTTGAGAATGCAACACATGGGAATTTTATGACTATTTTCATTTGAAGGAATAAGGAAGACAGTGCGTGCGATCTGTAGATAGAGAAAGAAGCAAGAGCAAGAGGTTTGTAACGAGTCCCGAGATGGCAGGCAGGCAGGCAGGCGACCGAGGAGAAGTGTGTTAAGTTAAGGCACCCCGTGGACCTGCCTGCTGCCGTGGGAAAACGAGCTCTCCGGAACATGTTGCCCCTGTTGGTTTTAGCAAGAGAGTGCTGGGCATAATCATTCGGCTGAAGATAAGCTAATTCCACCGTTTATTAAGCTATTAGCCCCCGCTAATAGGTCAACAGGCAAGAAGAGCGAGCAATTAAGGGGATTGAGGCGCAGCGGCAAGACGGATTTGTATCTTCCCTTAAAGGTCACATTTATCTATTGACTGTCTCACACTCCTGTGCTATATCAGCTACCAGCATGTGATGTTTCCTGTATTGCGAGTTCTGGTAAGGGATGCTGCCCCAAATCTCGTGAGGTGTTTGTGTCAGGGTTTAAACTAGGATAAACGGGGGTAGGGGAATGCTGCAAAAATATGCCAATTATTCGAACGTCGGTATCTACAATGCCTTCCAGACCACGGTCTACAAGCCCGAAATAAATAAAACTAGCTAACAGACATGCCAATTAAAGTTTATATTTGTGCTAAGCTCTACAGTAAATAGAGGAAGTATTGTATTCCACCCAAAAATTCGATGTCGAGATTTCACCGGAAATATATGTTTTGAGACCCCCTTAATAAAAAAAGCATGTTTAGAAAAATATACGCGCGCGCCTGCGCGTGTGTCTGTCAGTCTGTGGACAGCATAACTCAAAACCAAAGTTGGTATTTAAGTTTAATGTCTTTCAAGGATGCGACACGAAGATTTTGAAGAAAATAGCACCACCCTGAAGTACCCTTTACATGTAGAATTTTTCGAAAATTTTAATTTTCTTGAAAATGTCTCTAACCATTTTGATTAAAATGCCGTATGTTTAAGGTATTTTATGACAAATGAAATGTATATCTTCAATTTTCTGGCTATAGCCTATGTAGTCCTGTTTACTCTGGAGGACTTTTGAATAATAAGAGATAGACAAAATCTTACTATACAAAAATGTAGATCTTGCTAAAATACACAATTTATGTCTCAATAACTTTGTTTGTAGAGTGAACCTTTTCGGAGATACTGTTATTTGTGTCAATTTTGGAAAACTTAAACTTCTGCTAAATGGAACATCGTTGTTCATTTTTATTCACTTTTTTATATGTTGTGCAAGGAGAAAGGAGTCTCAAAGCTTAAAAAGATTTGACTATCACTCAAAGTCTACTGTGTTACTAAATTCTCCTTGTACCTACAAGGAAATAAGCAATACGATAAAATCTGCAAATATTTATCTCGACTAACACGAAGATAGAGGCATAAGATTGTAAGAATGGTTAGTAGAGGACTAGAGAAAGTCATGTGAGTGCAACACTAAGCTTTTTCCACCATACCACATACCGAAGTGGTAACGTTTGCTTAATTGAAGCAAGCAGTAATGTGCTTATTGAAATGCCACTGGTTTTGTGCTGTTTGCATTAAAACATTTTAAACTTGAAGTCTAGTCTTCAGAAGAATACGGACATATGTAGAGGAATTCGCCACATCTGTAGAGATGCCATTCTGAGACAATGCAAGGCTTGGGCGAGCCATCTCATCCTGTGAATTGGTAACTTGGCAATCCTTCATTTTACAGAAGATGCGAAATGGTTTGGTAGTTCAAATCGCACCGGCAAAAATTTAGGTTTTTAGTCATTTCTGTTTATGTTTCGAGAAGGTTCTAGCAAATCAAACATTCTTCCCGAATGCACTAGAAAGTGGATTTGCCTATAAATACGAAGTTGCAACCGTTCGTGCTCCTGTGGCACAATGTTGTCGACAGTTTGGACACCAATTACAACCACATGGAGGAATCGGGTAAATTGTAAGAGCTTATCTGTCTGAAGTTCGTGATATCATAGTCTATGTTAAATTCACTACTTTGGACACTAGAGAAGTTCACAACGGTTATAATCTGGGCTTGCAAACATTATCTACCTTGTATGTACCTAGCCAAATATGTAATGATGCCTTATGTTTGTAAATTATAATTAATGTATTATTATACATTTATTTATGAAGTTCATTAAAGCATATTCTGACAAGTACCAATTTGTGTTTTCATGAAATTCACATAATTAAAGTAATTAAGTGAAAAGACACTTCCATGCCAAACTATCAGTTCTCGTTAAATTTACTGTAAATAACAAGTGCCTTCAAGTGGCAGTATTTGAACCTGGGAACTCCACCACTGAAGACTAACGTGCACACTGTTGCGCTACGAGAGCAGGTGACTTCACGCCCAGCGGTGCAAAGCAATCATTTCAGTAGATGCGATGCAGTGGACAGTGTTTACGCGATTCCTGTAAAAGCCTGCATAACTTCCCAATCCGCAGGATGAGAAGACATACGGTGTAACTTCAAGCAATGTCTTCAAAAGGGAATTTGGCTTCCCACATATCCACAATTCTTCCCTGACGCATGTCCTCAATATTTGCATACATCACGTCAGCAACCGTTAAGGGGCACTAGAAAACTAAACGTTCTAACTCTTTTTCAATTTTACATCTGTTTACTTGAAAATTGGCACACTTGTGAATAAATAAAGAAATGACTGTCCAAATGATCAGTGTTCTAGCTCAGTTTCTCAGATAATAGAATTAAGTATTTGTAAAAATACATTTTTAAAAAACTGCCATATTTTTTCAGAGAAGTACACTAGTGGCATTTTCTGATGCTTAAATAAACTGAAAATAAATTAAAGTATTTGATTGAAATTGATATTATTACTTGCAAGAAATACATTTTTGTTTTATGAAGCTTCTTAAAACTCCTTTTCTTTCCAACATGAATTATTTTTTGCGAGCTAATGAGTAAAGCAATCATCAAATGCATGTTTGAGTCTTTAGATAGCACATTTGAGATGATGTATGAAAATCAGAGCAAAGTTGAAATGTAAGGAATGTCATACAAAATGAGATAGATAGATAGATAGATAGATAGAGAGAGAGAGAGAGAGAGAGAGAGAGAGAGAGAGAGAGAGAGAGAGAGAGAGAGAGAGAGAGAGAGAGAGAACAAGTGTGGCGCACTCAGTGTGGTTAAAACGAAGCGCACGGATGACTTAACCATGTCGCATGGACTTTTAAAAATTGCGGATTGGACAAAAGATTTGTCCAAAATGATGTGTAGATGTCTAGAGAATATTCATATAATTCAAAAACCAAAAATGTCATTTTCTCCTAAAAATGCAGTCCTATAGTTCCTAACATACGCCTTTACTAGGTCGAACAACAAAGCCAGAACGTTCCGCACTCCCCCGCCTCTCTGCTATCACGCGCCGGTTGAGAAGGTTGGTAAAATGCCCCGTGAGTTAGTAGGGATGACATACATACTATATGGAACTCAGGGTGCTTGTTTTTGTAATTCAATTAACTAGAATAGAGGAAAAAGGAATTGTTGAATTAGGGTAGCAACATTTTGTCCGTGTTTTTTTTCCCTCCCTTATTTGAGCACTTTTTCCCTTCCTTTCTTCATCGGAAATTTGCACCTAAAATCTTAGCGCTGTTTATAACCATTGTTCACCGCTAGGAGCAGTGTAGTTTCGTTGTAAGTTTTTGAATAACTTTGGAATGTAAATGAATAACACCGCACGAATTTTACTGGTAATAGAGGTTTCATAGACAATAAATTTGACATAGGAAACCAATAGTTTGCGACGCCAAATTAATAAGTTATACGCATTCAAAGTAATTAGAGATTGTGACCAATAAATCATAAACAGAAAGAAGTATGTTATTAGTATCCACTGGAGTCGAAATAGTGCTTATTAGGAAGTTAGTAAAGCCTGTCAGCTGTCTCTCTGAAGAAGCATTTCTAAATTGTAGCGTTACCAAAATCGCTTAAATTGGAGACTTAACATGTGGATGCACACCACTGCAATGGATAACAGGCTTTGGCGAGCGGCTGCCGAAAAATAGGCTAGCTCTAAAACGTGTGGTTTGGCCGCACAGTTATACCGATTGACTGTGGACCAAATGAACCCGAGAAACCGAGTTCAAACCCGGAGAGGGGTAAACTTTTTCTCCCTTTCTTTTCCGTATTACATTAAGAGAAAATCTTTTTATTTGTATAATAAGCTCTATTCCCTGTCTGTATTCTTTCTCTTATTGTATCGCTCAATTTATTATCAGATTTAATTAACGTACCAAGATATGAGACCTGCACTTACTCATTTATTTCCTTACCTTTGTTCTGCTTGTATCTACCTATTGTAATGTAATGTTAATATTAATTCAACTAATGTTTATAATAATTCAACCGCATGTAGTTCTTTCAAGTGCTTATTCTTGTTTCTAAGCTGCTATTTAGGCTTGAACCATCTCATTTAAGTGAAAACGAAGTTTTCAGTGTGTTCATACTATTTAGGTCTTGCAAGTGTAAATAATAGTTAAACAAAAAGTTTAAACATTAGTTAAACGAAAAATTATAACGTGATACAAATGTTTCCTGTAAATCAAATTAAATTAAGCATGCGCTTATCAAGAAAGAAAGAAGGAAGAGAGGAAAGAAGGAAGAGAGGAAAGAAGGAAGGATGGAAGAAGGGCAGGAGGAAAGGAAGGAAGGAGCATAAAAAATATGGGCTTATGAGTATTTGAACCTGCGCTTTTAATACGCGTGTACTTTCGCGTCGTTGCACCATATCCATGACGCTAAACAGACAGGCTACGCCTACGGAATTCGCCCGCTTGTTCTCTCACCGTATGTTACAGCTGCAGTGGACATGATCAGTAGCGTGCATACCTCAAACAATTTTAAGGCATAGTTCTGTAATTTGTAATCCTAGAACATAGGTTTCTTGTCTCAAATTGATTGTCTATGAACCGTCTATCACCAGTAAAATTGGTGCGGTGTTATTCATTTACACCCTGTGTATATAAATAGATACCGTTCTTCCCTAACAGAGAGGAACGTATATGGGAATGATGGGTGAGTGACAGATGAAGTAGCCACACTTTGAGAAGTTGCGATCCCTATAATTCAGAAGCCGACATCACACACCAGTCTCGCGCGTCTGCCACTGCTGCCCTCCACAACTATTTTGGACGAGTTTTAACTTGGCACTTTTTCTACTATCCTTGTCTAGCACGGCTGTGAAAAAGCTATGGCTTTCTTTCCTTGATATGGTCAGTCCTTTTTAAACCGTCATTGCATCCCCTAATTACATGCGATGTATGAGGGTAAGTAGGTTCGCCATAAAAGAGGGACGGCTTAGAAAGAGATGGTGAATATTTCTTTCTTTTTCTAATAGGCAAAGGTTAGACCTCCTCCAGTATCACATGGTTTGCTAGCACAGAACATACTAACCCTGCCCGCTGCTCGGTTTTCTTTGAGTTAGGCTGCCTCTGATAACGTTTGGCATTTCTCTAAAAAGGAAAGGACCAATGATATGGTCACCAATAATGCCATTCAGTTCCTGTATATGTTGTTGTGGTTCTCCTCCCATCCATTGTGAACTTATATCTGACCAGTATCGGCAGTCAAACATGCTTTCATGGATATAAAGAAAAGACAGTTAAATCACATAGAGAAAAAATGACATGTTCCATCCCTTTTAGCCTTCACTTTTATTTTTAATTTAACAGTAATGCATTGCGTAACATTTACTTAGTGGTTAAATGTGAACAGCTATTAAGGAGTACTATCCGAATCTGTAAAAAAGATACAGCGTTTACCATTTAAAATAAGATAGTTGCAGTTACTTAACATGAAGTAGATGGAAGAATAAGAATAGTTTGTTGAAGAATGGGTAGAGAGATTAATGTAAAATTTTAGTTGTGTTATTATTGATTCACGTGACCTCAAATGTACAGAGTGAATGAAGTCTTTCCCTGATTATGGCTATCTCAACATCTATGTTGGATAGAAAAATAAATCCTGCGACATTCCTTTTTGTGGAATCTGATGAGTTTGTGGGTGTTGCAAATGCATCTCGCAACGATAACACGATTGGGCGAAATAGTGCTAGCCTCGTTCGCAAGTAGGTGAATCCGATAGCTGTCAAGCGCCGACTTTAGTTTGCTACTTCCTCATATTGACACCTTATGGTGGGAATACGACATGCTGTAGAGATGATGATGACGGAAGAGACCGAGTATCATTTAGTTAGACACAAATGGAGCACATATATCCACCTGCAAGAAACTACAAATCTGTATCTAGCATAGATGTTGAGATACAATTGTGTAATAATCAGAGAACGACTTTGAGCTCAGCGTATATATTGTTGCTGACATCTCAATATCAACTGTTGGATGGAATACAAGTAGTTTCTCCATTTGTGTAACTAGCTGCTAGAGAAAACAATGCTTTTTAATGTCACTTTTCTACTCAATTTACATAGATTTCGGCTTGTAATGATAGATATACGAAGTTAACATGGTACCAGAGATTGTGGCCGTTTTGGATTACTAATGTTGGAAGATGTTATAAATTATGTTATTGAAAGTGCTACTTTGTGCTGAGGGGGTAGAGTCCATAATCGTGTAAAGCACTGCTGAGTTAACAAGATGAATCACATTAAAGAGAAACGCAAATACGTCACTGTTTCATGGGTCGGAAAGTCTTAAGTTCGCAGTTAAGCATCTGCTGAAAGCAGCGATCATGCCGAGGCATAACACGTTTCTCAGTTTAACTTCAACATATTTGGGGACGAAAAGACACCAACACATTTGCTGAGAAATCGATTTTGGAATTAAAAATGTGTTGTATTGTGCTCACATCACTTCCTCTACTCAAACTGTTCTTACCAAATCATATTCTACTTTTCTTAATCCTGACAAAGTGTCAGTTCACATTTATATATTTGGTTGTGCCATACATTAGGTCAAGCTATAATCAGAGCATGTGATTGCTTGGATAGTTCGTGCTCTGCATGACCGAGAGGAAGAGAGTGAATGAGAGAGAGAGAGAGAGAGAGAGAGAGACAGAGAGAGGGGGAAATAGCGATTGATTAACTAAGAAAGCTTTAGGTTGTTCGGCAGTCCAAACCAATAACAAGAAATGCCTCAAGAATTCTTAAGTCCACAAAAAACTTATTGTGACAAAATGAAAAAATTCAGTTCAGTTACTTTTCTATCACTTTATTGTCTTGCAAACTTTTGCACAAATACACAGTTCTCTTCTACTGACGTAACACACTCGACAGTCTTTCGTGACATTACAACTCACAGCTGTTTCCTTCTCGTAACCTTGACTCAGTCCTTTCACTATCTTCACCTCCACACGACGTATCGTTCACGACGACCGTACTACACACACACACACACACACACACACACACACACACACACACACACACACAGAGAGAGAGAGAGAGCTCCATTACTGCTGTTTTCTCGCCTCCTTATACTCCTATAGCGAGAATAACGTAACATGGACCTTTCTTGACTTCCATAAACAAGCCGGCTGCCGTACAGGTTGATTATTAGTCACGCGTTTGTTCGCGTGAATGATGTGGGGAAGTTTGACCGTGGGCGCGTTTGTTTGCTCGCCGCCCTGGTGTGTGGTGAAGTAGCTTAGCTCCAACTATTCTTTGTTGTTCGTCCGTCCGGCGTCACATTATTGTACATAAATTGTACCTATGCTTTAACAACCTTAGTTTTTGTGCAGTAGGGTTTGGTCAATCTCTTAAGGTTTACTAGTTATGTAAAATCCCAGAAAATTCAAGTAATACATTCTTTTATGTAAACATCTTAAGCGTATGTTATATCAGTCAAAACCACTATATCCATTTTTGAAAAAGTCAGATTTTCGAAACTTGTGCCATATAAGAGAAGTTTTGGGTTATCTTGAAAATCAGCGTGTCCGCATATTTGAAAGATACTGAACGTAAATAGTCATTTTACTATTTATCGGACTTAGACTTTTTAATTACGCTGTTAATACACGTGCGCACGGGCACAGAACTTTTTCAAAAATTTTATTTTTGGTTCTGGGGACCTCCAAACATGTATCTTCGGTCAAATGCTGTCGTTGACTTTTTGGGAAGAATACAATACTTCCTTTACTTACTGTAAGTACGTAGTAGGAAAATAATCAAATGTGTCACTCTACAGATATTTGTGGAAGAGAATATTGTTTTACAAAAAGGAAGGAAGTCTCGCTACACATTTCCTTGAAGTACAAGAAGGACAATGGAGCCTGAAGCGGTTGGCAAATCCTTAAAAAATGTCTTCGGTTCTTTGAATGGCATCACGAGAAAATATAAGATTTTCGACAGCACTTCCAGAAGACTATAAGTGTTAGGGACTTCAAACCAATAACAACACATATCTCAGTACGTTGTTTATACCTAGCGGGATGACTCAGGCGGTGAGGTCTGTGGCTCGCATTTGGGAGGTTGCGGGTTCGACCCCGTGGCCAATCTTCGTGATCCATGGGTTCTTCGGAGGTTTTCCCGGGTTCCATATCCTCCGAATTTCCTGTCCCTTCTTTTCGTTATATTAATAATTTCATTTCACCCTTCACCCTGTTAGATTTCCTTCAGGGTTGGAAGTGTCGACGAGCGTCGCGGCAGTGGCATGGTAGGGGGAACCAATACGCTCTGGAAATCTCGTTCCCTGGATTGGAGGCGAGATTACCGGTTTCCAGGCCCCCCAGGGATGGTACAAGCCCGAGGGAGGAGGGGAACTGCTTTCAGAGTCTTGTCCCCCCCCCCTCTCCTGCAGAGGTGCAAGAGGAACGGAGCTAAGCCAGTCTCTACCGGGATGCTTCTAACTGGGAAAATGTAAGGGTCCTACCCTCTGCTCTGTCGTGACAACGTTTCGGCCGCCCTTGGGATCCATTCTCCTCATTTTTCCTACTGAGGGTGCTTCGCGAGGGTCATAGGCACAAAATATCGCCATTCGGTCATGGTGCTAAGGTGTCTTATATTTTTACTATTACGATGGCCCTAATGACCAAGTTGTCGACGGGTCCTTAAACACGATACATACACACTCGCTGACAGGCTGGCCGATGCACTCTCGTAACTAAAACTAGCTCTACACGACGACTTAAACAGCTATTCTGGCACCAGAAGCTAAACTCTAACTCTAAAAACTGTAAAAACTGACTGCTTACTGTCTATCCTATTTATACTGCAGCCGTCTTGTGCTTTCCTTGGGCACGTGTGCATGACTCAGCAAAGAAACTTCTAGAGCTTGCCGGGCACTGGTGTTATCACGCTGTTCGATCACGTGCACACAGTCGCTAGTTGTCCTGTAGCCTTGGTCTTCCTGAGTCACACACACACACACATAGCCGCTCGTTAATGCTCCAACAAATTTATTTCGCATATGTTGTATGTTTTAACGAGATCTTTACTTTTTGTCTTCTGAGCTTTTGTCTCTGCCATGTTTCACAGTTATTCAAAAGTATATCTTTTGTTTTTAATACTCTTGAACTCCACTCTTACTTAATACTGCACCACAGACAGCGAAGTAGGTGATATATGGGAAAAAATGTAATTCGGAAAGGAGATTTGGGAGGAAACGTTTCAGTCTTAAGTTAGGCTACCTCCAAGACATTTAACTAATTATGAGGATTGAAGAACATGAGTCAGGGAGGACTTGAATCACAGATCCCTCTGTGATTCAAATCCCGATTACAGCTCCATGCCTTAACGACGTCTGCTGCGCGTGTCGGTCAGCTTTTACAATGTTCATTCAGGATGAAAAGGGCTTTACAGGCTATTCGCAGAACATTCACAAATGTGTTCATCGAAATCCTTAGTGATACGAGAAAAAACATCAAGGCTAGCTTGCACATCTTCGCATCAAATCCTTGGAATTTGCTGAACTTAAAATTACAGGTTTGGTATTTATACGTTGTTTACACACCCATTAAAGTTCTTTTTATTCTTTCTACTACGTTTTGTAGAGGAAGTATTGTATTCCACCCAAAAATTCAGTGTCGAGATTTCAATAGAAATATATGTTTTGAGGTCCCCTGAATAAAAAAAAAGCATTTTTTAGAAAAGGGTCCATGTGCGTGTGTCTGTCAGTCTGTGGACAGCATAACTCAAAAACGAAAATCGGTTAAAAGCTAAAGTTGGTATTTAAGTTTAATTTCTTTCAAGAATGCACACGAAGATGTTGAAGAAAATTAGTCCACCTTAAACTACTCTTTACATGGAAAATTTTTCGAAAATTTTTATTTTCTTGAATATGTATTTAACACTTTTGATAAAATGCCATATGTTTGAGATATCTTTATGACAAACAAAATGTTTATCCTGAATTTTATGGCTATAGCCCATGAAGTCCTATTTACTCTGGATGACTTTTGCATAACTGGTACACCGTAAGAGATAGGCCAAATCTTACTACATAAAAAATGTAGATGTTGCTAAAACACACCGTTTATGTCTAAATAATATTTTTGTAATGTGAACCATTTCGAAGATATTTCTCTTTATTTGTGTAAGTTTTGGAGAACTTATCCTTGTGTCAAGTGGAACATCGCTATTTACTTTTTTATATGTTTACTATACAAAGAGAACGGAATTAAAAAGCATTAAAAGACTTGACTATCTCTCAAAGCCTACTGTATTTCCATATTCCCGTTGCACGTGCAAGAAAACGAGCAATAAGGTAATTTCTGCAAATGTTTATCTCAACTAACACGAAGAAGATAGAGGAATAAGAGTTGTAAGAATGGTTAGTACAAGAGTAGACTTAAGTCATGTGAGTGCAACACATCAGATTTTTCTTAAGCTACCAAGTAAACTCACGCATACAAGTTCGATAGATGGCAAAATTGTTAAATAATTTTATAGAACATTAGAATAGTTAATTGAGCCGCCGGTATAGGGGATAAGAGATCGCCCGCCTCTGTAGCGCGTGCGTTCACGAGGCCGCGAGTTGGAATCTCAGGGTGAATTATCCGGATAAGGTTTTTTCTGAGGTTTTTCCTTATCCTGAGATAAAGCACAATGGACCTGGAGGTCATTTGAGCATCATTTCACCCATTTGATTCATTCGCTGTTCGATATGGCACTACGTTGGAGGACGTTAATTTAAAAAAGTAGAAGCAGATTAATCAACAAGTTGCGCCACGTTGCCACATACTCTCACTTTTAAACGCGATTATCTAGTTAACGGTACATTCAATTTAAAAAAATGTACTGGAGTTGTTTGTTAATTTACACTCACTCTCTCACCTCCTTCAATGTTAACGGATTATTTCACTTCCAGTCTGTATTAGCATTTTTCTGAAAGATACCTATAATTAGTCATTACAGGCCGTCGGTTTTGGTTACGTAAAATGCATCACAAATAATCTATGACATGTCCAACATTTTTAAAAATGACATAATTACAATAAATTCACCTAAAACTGAAACTTATTTAATTAATTTTAATTAGTGTATTAATTTATCGATAGATATAATTGCTATACAAGTAGAAAAAGATGGTCCGTTAACATCCGAGGCTATATTGGCGGCTTTTTACCTTTGATACAATTGCCCAACAGCAGTGACGCTCAGCTGCTTACAGGGGTGCTACACTTTCAGTTGTTTTACTTTTCGCTGTTATATTAAATTTACACTCACGCTCATACTTCCAGACTCTGGGGAGTTTGGGGAATAATCTTGGCTAAAGAAAAATGCTCACTTTCCAGCGGGAATCGAATCTGCTATCTCTGGATTTGAAGGTTAGCATGCTATTCACAAGACCACAGGGGCAATGAATATTTGTAGAAAGTTATCTGATTGCTAATTTTCTTGTAGGTGCAAGGGAGATCTAGGAACACACTAGGACTTAGGCGAGTCAGCTCTTTTAAAGCTGGTCATTATGTGATGGCTTTGAAAACCCGTTCTCTTTGCATGGGCCAGAGATAAAAATCCATGAGGACTTTCCGCTTGAGAAAAGCTTCAGCATTGTAAAATCCAGACAGATAACAAGGAATATCTCCGAAATGGCTCATTCCACAAAAGATGTCCTTGTTTTAGCGTGATCTACTTTTTTGTGCAGTAAGTTTTTGTCTCTCTTACAGTTTACTATTTATACAAAAGTCATCCAGAATGAAGAGAACTTTCAAGGATCCTCCCAGAAAGTTGATGATATACATTTCTTTTGTCAGGAATGTATCTTGAACGTGTGATATTTTAATCAAAGTCTTTAAGAGGCATTTTTGATAAAATATACATTTTCAAAAAGTGTTCCATGTTAAGCGTAGTCTGAGGTGGCTGGATGACCTTGAAGAGATTCGTGTCGAATCTTTGACACATGCTGAACAATTGGTATTTGATCTACTTTTCGTTTTCTAGATATGCTGTTAACAGACTAACATGCACACCCACACCCACCACTACCCCTGCCCCCATACACACAGAGAGCCACACACATATAGAAAAACATATTTTTCCAGAAATGCTTTTCTGGGTTCAGGGAGTTTGAAAACACGAAGGTATTTCCCGTGAAATCTTGGTATCAAAATTTTTAGTGTAATATTATACTTCTATACTTTATAGAGAGAAAGTAAAACTGAAGGCACCCACCCCCACACACCCCACCCACACCCCACCCACACACACCCCACCCACACACACACACACACACCACACCCACACACACCCCACCCACACACACCCCACCCCAAACAAAACACACACATCCACACCTCACACACCCACTCAAACACTCACACACCCCAAAACACCCACACCCCCACACCCCCACACACCCACACACCCCAACACACCCACACCCCACACACCCACACTCCCACACACCCACACCCCAACACACGCACACACAGCAGACGCATCCTCACGCACACCCCAACACACCCTCACACACACCCCAACACACGCACACACCACTCCACACCCACACAACACACACACACACACACACATACACACACACATACACACACACACACTCAAACACCCACACACCCCACTACCCCTGCCCCCATACACACAGAGAGCCACACACATATAGAAAAACATATTTTTCCAGAAATGCTTTTCTGGGTTCAGGGAGTTTGAAAACACGAAGGTATTTCCCGTGAAATCTTGGTATCAAAATTTTTAGTGTAATATTATACTTCTATACTTTATAGAGAGAAAGTAAAACTGAAGGCACCCACACACACCCCACCCACACACACCCCACCCCAAACAAAACACACACATCCACACCTCACACACCCACTCAAACACTCACACACCCCAACACACCCACACACCCACACTCCCACACACCCACACCCCAACACACCCACACCCCAACACACCCACACCCCAACACACGCACACACAGCAGACGCATCCTCACGCACACCCCAACACACACTCACACACACCCCAACACACGCACACACCACTCCACACCCACACAACACACACACTCAAACACCCACACACCCCAATACACCCCCACACTCATGGGCGCACGGAATTTTTCTGAAACATTTTAATTCAGGGGACCTCAAAACGGGTATTTACAGCGTCGTATAGAATTTTTGCATGAAATGCAATATCTTCTTTACTATATATGCGGTTGAGAACTTAAAAGGTACTCGTAGGTGGAGGAATACTGCTGCTGCTGCTACTGCTGCTGCTGCTGATGATGATGATGATGAAGAAGAAGAATGAAATATGTTATAAAATCAATTACAGATACATATTTGTTCCATATTCATGTTTGCAAAATCTGAAAAGAGAGTTGAGAAATTTGTGTGATTAATATTTTTGAGTTCTCAGATTATATACAAAACTCATATCCAATAAAGAGAACTTCACAGTCTACGACACGACACAAAGATAATAGTATCTAGTAACCTAATTCTATGCACTAGTTAGTAACATGAAAATGAGGAAACTGGTCTGTTTCGTCCTTTGTTTGGGACATTAATTGTAAAGGTGACCTATGACAATGTTCGGAGGGGGACTTGGCGCCTCAACCAATGAAGTCTTGTGCTTCTGCCACTGATGGTACGCCCTCCGGATGGGAAGAGTGAGGTGGTAGGATACTGCTATTGGCTGGTCTGACGAGATACAGCAGAGGTCAGGGTCCCTTCACTTTGCAAATCAGATCATGTGAGTTTTAAGAACCAATATGGAGATATATTGGACACACTTGGCAACAATGCCATGCTGTTCCGTCAGATGTTCTGGGCTTAACTGAATTTTAAAAGTAATTCCATTATCGTAGAAACAAACATTCCTCGGGCAGAGCATTGCATGTATACATATGCAAACCGATGATAATAGCGCCACCAAACCATGCGCATTCCAGAATATCCGAGTAGTGCTAGTTGAGTTGTATAGGTCATGGCATTCAACCTTTCTTCCCCGCGTACCCCCAAAGACAACTTTCTATTTCTGCCTGTACTTCTACGCCTAGCCCTGCAGTTGTCTTTAATTCAAGTAATACATAATCACGTCTAAAACAGACTATAATATTTATAACTTATTTAATCAACACAAAGATGGGTTAAATTAAATTTTCCGTACCCCCTAAGAGGTCTTCGCGTACCCCAGGTTGAATATCACTGGTATAGGTTATATAAAACAGTTCGCTTGTTGCCCAGAAGCATAATGTTTCGGTCAGATAAAACCACAAATTAAATTCAAAGTTGCATGCAAAGGGTTGTGTGAGTAAAAGGAATTGCTATAAGCTGTAGTATTTTCTCAGCTTTAGCTTGGAGTAGATGCTCAAGACTGATTGCATGTATGTTTTGTTTACAGGCGTTGGATCCGACGGACTCGGCGGACGTAGTAGGATCACAACACTGGGTAAGTATCATTTTTACTTGTGTTTTTGTTGTTGCTTGCATCTTCTAATGTTTCTGTATCTGATTTTAGGGTACAGGTATTTCTTATTTCTTCGTAGTTCTATGATAACTGAGGTAACGTGGCTAGAGTTAGTAAAAAAGTACTGTAGATCATGTTTAGAAGCACATGATCTATGTCAACTAAAATGTTCATGGCGTTAGCCATTTCCAAGACATTTGCCGTCATTGGCTTTAGCCTATTGAATCCCTGTTATACCTACAACGAAATGTGTAAATACACAATGAACGTTTATCTTGATTAAGATCAAAGTATGGAAGAACAACTGTTTATGATAATTGTTTGTAGAAGTGTGATTAGAGAAGGTCGTATCGATTCAGCATATCAGGTATTTTCAAGAGCTGTCGCTATTCACGTGTTTCTCGCGATGTTATGAAAGAGTGTGGAATTTGAAGGCCAGCCAGGACTATTTTTTAAACATCTGAATGGGGATTTAATTTAGATTTGGAAACCAAAACGAATGTTAACAAATTTTAACAACCGTTCGTTCTCAAACTTATATTTCCGGAGGGGGTTTCCTATCTGAAAATAATCAGTTTGCCATCTTGCACAACATACTAAGCGTTGTCGGTGGGTTTTTTTTTCTTTCTTTCTTTCTTTTTGAACACCCAGTATCATTTCAACCGAATGAAGGATTTCACAGGTTATTCCCGGAGAATTTCAGGTATGTGGTTCATTTATCATCTGAATATCATAGACAAACGACATTTTAATCAAAATCGTTATAGCAATTTGTAAACAAATAAAAAATGGAAGGTAGAAAAGTCAGTTTGGCTGCATCACAGATATAAGATTTGTAACTATTACGGCGACGATTATCAATAAGGGTTTCTCGGTTACCAGCCGTCTAATATCTGTGAAATTGTTCCAACTTTCGGCCATAGTAAACTCCATGGCCATCATCAGGAAATGAATAATAAATGGCCATCTCAAACTCATGACCTTCATTGGGAATTGCGTAAGAAATAAATTACCATGTCAAAATCATGGCCTTCTTTTAAGTATTCCTGTCCAAGCTGTGCTGAGTCGTAGGCCCTTGTCCCTATTAAAATTATTTGGCTCTAATTTAATTTCAAAGGATTTATTTGATGAAGTGGTTTTACACCGCGGTAACTGACGTTACGACAGACTCATAAAAGAGCCAGCTGAAATTAAATTAGAGCCAGACAATTTTAATAGGGACAAGGGCCTATGGCTGAGCACAGCTTGGACAGGAATACTTCAAAGAAGACCATGAGTTTGAGATGGCCATTTATTGATTCATCATTTCCTGATGAATGCTAATTATTCATTTCCTGGTGATGGCAATGGAGTTTAATATGGCCGAAAGCTCGAATAATTTCATAGATATTACAGGGCTGGTAACCCGAGAAGGACGTATTAAGCATCATAGATGATATTAAGTTTGTACGTGTGCTGATATAGTGAAAAAGTACCTTTGAAGTTTTGCATCCTGTTTAGCAGTAAATTGGAACAAACGTTAATACCAGATGCTAATTAAGCAGCTTGAAGGTAACTTTGCGCACACATAGAGCGTATACTTTTATGCACAAACACAAAATTCACTAAACTCTAAAGTAAGAAAGACTGAAACTCTAACCTGTACGAGATCTCAACGATGATCTTGGAGAACAAGTGGTGAACAACCAAAATCCTGGTCATCTATGGATTTGGGAGTTGCGAGAAAGTTTTATAGCTCTAGATTAAATAAAAGTTAATATCATATAGCAGATTTATTATGGGCATAAAGTGTTTACAATGTCTATCAAAATAATTTCCTTTAAAGATAATACACATGTGTGCCATAAATCGGAGTATTAATTTAATTTTGTTAAAGTAATGCGACCGTAATACTTAATATGTCAATATGGCCTATAAAATAAGTAGTTATTAACTTTTAAAATAAAGTGCAGATAAGAGTCTGAGATATGAGCATTCCTCTGAAGCAGCGGGTTAATGTGAAAGCTCTTGTCAGACAAGCCCGTGAAGGTCAGAAGGTCAAAAACTATACTGCTGTACTCCCCTTGATGTCTATGAAATTACTGGCTCATTTACCTCATCCGTTCTTCATGAAATTATTTTATGGCAAATCCTCCGCTTTATCTCTTTGGATTATATTTTCGAGCTAACCCTGCCACTCCTAAAAATGGATGAAAAATTCCCTTATATCATGCAATAGGATGTGTAACATCGGCGAAACCTCAGAATCCCTTAACCTCCCTCCTAATCTTTCAGGTTCTGGAAATCCTACATATCCTGTAACTGCCCTTTGACGACGAAACCGTCCATCAATGTTTTAGACTCGTTAGTCCAAGATGCCGAATGAACTTTTCCAGCAGATAATTGAAGGCCTCCGTTCAGTGTTGCCAAACATTGTTCCCCATTTCAGTGTTAAAATTCACTATGAAACCTCTATCCACACATACTTCTTAGACTATCTACTATCGACACAACACAAGAGAGAAATTCCATCGACTTTTAATTTTAATAGGTGTGTTTTTAATAATTTTATATTTTAAAGTTCCCCGTTAAATTTTGTGCAGTGAAATTGCATTCTCATCATTTTACTGAATAATACAGGATGGGAAGCTAAAAATAAATCTGAACTGTAGAAACAAAATTATTTACGTAACCTTAGTTAAATATTGTTAACTATAGGATTTCATTTTGTATAATTGCATACATTTAACAATAAAGACTTGCAATTTATAATAATCCAGTACTCTTGATCTTGCATTGCAAAATTACAACTCAGGTTATTTAATATATTTCGTAAGTAGTTAGCTTCTAAACGCATTTCAGGCTTCTGCTCTTGTATTATTCATTAAAATAGTCAAACTAAATACAAGGTGAGATTTTCAAACAATTGCATAATCTTGTTAAATTACTTATGATAATACATTAATCAAGGATATAATCACTTTTAAACCTTTGCACTTTCTTAGGTGCCTTACTTATTTAATAACATAAAATCTGTACAGTTTTCCCATAATACAAAAACTCTTAACATACATAGCAAAATAGATATGAAGGTGATGAATATACAAGATGGAAGGTTATGCTTCGGCCATACGTTAACCAGGGATTCTACATGATAAGCGTAACAAATATGTCTCATATAATTACTGTCAACAAAGAACCGTTTCACCGAAAAAATTTGCCACATTTTTGGAGTCATCTAGCTTCTTGACGAGCGGATATAAATGATTTATTATTTCACTAAGTGTCGCGCAAACATTGCGTTATATATATTCGTCAAGAAGCTCCACATATTTGACACAAACTATTATTACTTTCTCTACTGGTAAATAGGGGGAGTATTGTATTCCACCCAAAAATTCGATGTCGAGATTTCACCGGAAATATATGTTTTCAGGCCCCCAGAATCCAGAATAAGCATTTTTAGAAAAAGGTCCGTGTGTGTGTATGTGTGTCTGTCGACAACATAACTCAAAAAAACGAAAAGTCGGTTAAAAACCAAAGTTGGTATTTAAGTTTAATGTCTTTCAAGGATGCGACACGACGATTTAGAAGAAAATAGCCCCACCCTCAACTACCCTTTACATGGAAAATTTTTCGAAAATGTTTATTTTCTTAAAAATGGCTCTAACGATTTTGATTAAAATGTCATATGTTTGAGATATTTTTATGACAAATGAAATGTATATCTTGAATTTTCTGGCTATAGCCCCTGTAGTCGTATTTACTCTGGACGACTTTTGCATAACTGGTAAACCGTTAGAGATAGACCAAATCATACTATACAAAAAATGTAGATCTTGCTAAAATACACAATTTATGTCTCAATAAATTTTCTTGTTGGGCGAACCATTTCGGAGATATTCGTTGTTATGTGTGTGAGTTTCGGAAAACTTTGAACTTTCGTGAAATGGATCATCGTTGTTCATTTTTTATATCTTAAGTGTGCAAAGACAACAGAATCTCAAAGCTTTAAAACATTTGACAATCGCACAAACCCTACTGTATTCTATCATTCCCCTTGCACCTACAAGGAAAAAAGCAATAAGATAATTTCTGCAAGTGTTTATCTCAACTAACACGAAGAATATAGAGGAATAAGATATTGTAAGAAAGGTTAGTACGAGAGCAGAGAAAGTCATGTGAGTGCAACACATCAGATTTTTACTACATAAAATGCATTTCTCCTCTCATTCAGTTTGTGGTTTTGAAAACGTTACTGTGCGTAGAACGCGCAGTACTCGGATAACGGACTGAGCCAACGCTGATAATGCTGGCTAAGCTTAGCGAGGGGCTTCAGCGAGGAGAGGGATGTTGTGTCGTGGCAGTTGCGTCACAGTTCACGAGCTGTCTCGCAAGACCAAAATTTGCTATGCCTGGGCTATGCTACGATTTTTACGCCTGAAAAACATAATCTCCCTTGGCTTCATTTGAACCGGAAACTCGGCAACCAGATCCTGGCATCACAGGCCACTGCATTATCTTATTGGTGTGGCATGCTTATGGTAATGCTATAAGCAGATTGGAACATCTTCTGTTTTGTAGTGTCTTAATTGCTAATTATGACAACCTACGTATATATACATAGCTTGGAATGAAGTATCCACAGTATCTGTGTTACAGTTTACTTCATTTAAAACCTAATGGGCGCACGGAATTTCGCTTGTGCGCGATTGGGTGTGCCACAGCCGGCTTTGCTCTTACTTAACTCCACACTCTTACCTTATAGAAGATGCTGTAAATGTCGTCCACCCTCGGCTAAACAAGCATTATATCGGGAGAACATATTCTGATTATGTTGGACCACTGTAATGTTTCCGATTTCGTTTTTAATATGTTGTTTTAGTTAATTATTTTACAAATTCAGCAGTACGTGAATATTTCAATTTTCGTGCTGTAACCATTTCACTCTGTGTGTAGAACTAGTGAACACATTCGCGAAACATTGTGCACTGTTTGCAGTTGTTTGTGTTGTCACTACGCACGTGGTCGCCTCCTTTCACAATAGCTCTATAAAGGTTCGAACCCTAGTTACTAAAATATATTGGCACAGGTATCTTATCGGTAGCGCAGCGTTATAAGCAGTGACGCAAACGCTGCTCTCCGTCGAAGACGTCGCCTTTAAGACCTATAAGATCTCGTGTTTGGTGTCCGGACTAGCTCTAGCAAGAGGTCCTAATCTACAGGGTATGCGTGAGTTATGGTAGGAATGGAACCAAACGAAGAATTAACCAACATATCACTTTATTTGTAAATTTCCAGATTTATAGAGAACTGCCGACGATATTTAAATAGAATGTAACTTTGTAACTTCTACTACAACGTTATAACACTTTAACTTTGTCACCCTTTAGCAACCGCCGAATTATGTCTACGCGCTAGCTTACGTACAACTCCCAAGTTGCACGTGCGTTATCTCGACTCGATTCAAGACGAGTGTGTCTTGCGTTGCATTTGTTTTTGCGCGAGCAACACGAAGGAAGCTATTTCCATTGGCTAACTTTAGAGCACGTCATGGTAAGATAGGAATCAGCCCGCTAAATGACTAAGGCTGAGTACAAACAACAATTGTAACCTTATCACTCATTTAAATCTGCCTAGGCTTCCATTCTTGAGACTTTAACATATTCAGCTTTATTACGTCTTCCCCTTAACTATTGACTAGAATCTCCTTTTCTTTCTTTCTATTATAAAATATATATATTGACATTATAATTTCTGTTTCAGCAGGTTCTATTCTCGTTTATTTTGCTCCGTATTTTGTTTCCTTAATTGCTGAATATTGATATAGTCCTTGGAATTAAATGTCTTGTTTTGCCTCTGTAGAGGAACAATGCTGTTTTCAATTCCATGGCAGTCTCGACGGGAAATCAAAGCCTTCTTCTGCGTATGTTCTTTTATGTAAAATTGAGTGTTGATTTATGGACGCCCTTTAACTACTATGGTTCTTAGTGTCCCATTCTATATTGGGCGAGAAAGATCGCTTGCTTTGGCTAGAAGCCTTTCTATCAGGCTTGAGGTTCTTTTACGTGCCGTAAATCTGCGAAACGGGACCAAGTGCTTTACTTCCCTTCCCAATGAAGTCTTGTTAAGGGTTTTTACGCCGTTAAAGCTCCATCGCCCTCCGCAATTTCAACCCAAGAACTAGGAACTCCAATGCGGTCGTATTCGAGGCCTTAGGCTTCATACATTTTTTGCGAGGGGGTTGTATTTTATTAATGTATGTATTTAAATTAGAAGCTGTTTATGATCCATATCCTTTTGAAAAGCGGGGGTTAGGGGTTTCTCTTTTATATTCGTGTCACCAGATGTCAATTCTATTCGCTGGATATGTTATTATTATAACTATTTTTTGTAAATACTAAGGTACAGGCATCTGGTGGTCATGGAAAGAGTTTAGTATTTCAAAGCCATCTTATCCCACCGCTTCTAAGTTTGGCCTGGGTCCTCTGTATACCCTTCGTACACTAGGTTCCATATATGCCATTCCTACAGCTTCACAGGGCATTTTACCAACCGTCTCAGCAGGGAAGTTGTGTTTGCAGCGTTCTGACATAGGGGTTCGACCAAGCACTGGTGTACGTTAGGAGCTGTAGGGCTGTTTTAGGTGAAAATGATTTTGTGTTTTTTAATTGTATAATATAAGTCAGCGATGTTCAACGTTTGCGAAATAGAGGAGTTCGGGTTTACCTCCTTCCACTACACCGGAATTTGCTCCTCGTTAACCCCCAGCCGTGCATTATGTTGCAGTGGCGGGTTGGTTACATGTACGTTGCGTTTGATTTACGTGAGCCTTTCAGATTTTGTGCGACAAACATATGTTCATTGGTGACTTTTTTAGTACTGCTTACGTTTAAAAAGTCTATCAATATTTGGTGACAAAGTCGAAGTGCATAGCCTTAGAAGATACACCAAGAGATTTTTAATGTATACCCAGTTCAATTTTGAAAAATTCTGTTCGCAAATATATGTGCAGCTAACTACTCTTATACACACTATTGTTGCAAATGCTTATTTTTCTATCTTGTTCATTGTAATCGTCATAAGGATTTTCAGTATCTTATTGCTGAGTTTCTTGTAGGTGCAAGGGGAATATGGAAATACAAAAGACTTCAAGTGATAGTGAAATGTTTTAAGAGCTGGTTGCTATGAGATGCCTTTGAAATTCCGTTCTCTTTGCAGGGTCAAGAGGTAAAAGACAAATAACATTCCTATTTGAGAAAATAAGTATTAGCAAACTCAAACAAATAATAAAGAATATCTCGGAAATGGTTCACCCAAAAGAAAAACGAAGTATTTCACATAAATTGTGTGTTTTAAGCAGATCCACATTTTTCATTTAGTAAGCTTTTGTCTGTCTCTTACTGTTCACAATTTATGCAAATATCATCCAGAATGCAGAGGTCTTCTGAGGACATTCCCAGAAAATTCAAGGTGTGACCCCACGGAATCGCCTATTTGTGTCCGTCACTGGATACTGGCTGTCCCTCCGACTGGAGGAGTGGAGTGGGGTATAGCCGCTCATTACGCAAGGTTCTCCAAAAAGACATGGTTGGATATCCCTGATCTAGAACTACGCACGGAAAACACGACGCCACTACCACTGCATGCTCAAAAAGGTAAACGGATACACAGATCTTCTCCTGACTGTGCATACAGTAGAATGCCTTCCAAAGCTGCGGGGACGGCATTAATGGAAGTGAGTATACCCACAGCAAAATATATAATGATCTCAATTAATATCGAGTGGTTAGAAAAGTAGGCGTTTGCAAGAATGGTAGAAGAGATCAGTTACTAGAGAAAGTCATATAGATATAACACTTTAGACTTTTTAGTTCGGTATGTGCATCAAGAGATTAGAGGAGATGTAAACAAAGCACCGGTTTGTATCACTCCGTGGCCACGTGTATTCCCAATGACGCAACACAGTTACCTACCGCTACGCATAGGTATAATATGCATTTTACACTACTAAAAGGATATATTTACTTGATCCAAATAACATGTAGCACATGGAAATTAACTGCTACTTACGTCATCTCTGTCCACAATAACACTTTTTCATTTCCTGCTCACAAACTTGATACCAATCTCCAGAAGCAGCTTGCGGAGGGAAGTTCATTTTAAATCTGGAAGATCGGGATCAGAGTTAATCTGCCAACAGCACTTTGTTTATGGTGGGGGTTCATTGTTAACAAAGAACTGGTGAACTTTTCGACGGATTGCAGATCTCACAAATATGTCGCAAACTACATCCATCATTTATCTGGCACGTGGTCGCTTTTTGCCGGGATCTTCACCAACTGACGATTTTTCTTTGCGTGTGCTGTACATTCTTGCAACTGACTCACCGGTAAACTAGGATGTTAATTTCATCACGTCTTCGATAGCAAGTTCCGGATATTTCTCGCAGAACTGTTAAACACGTTCAATATTGTTGTCTTTTTCACCACTTCGCAACGCTTTGCCGCACTTATGTTTCACAATTCACTTGTTCCGCCATGTTACTTTCATACTGAATAATGCGCGCGCAGAATGAATTAGACTGGTTACAGATTCACTTAACTGCGTATTCTTACAGTTTAACTATGCTTAGTACACTTAGTTCATGCGTTAGCAAACATTAAGTGACATTTCAGACCTTAGTACAGTATTTCTTCAAAGGACTATTTACACGGCGAAAGCGTCAAGAGAGCGCGCTGTGGTCAAAACGCACGTGGCTTTGTTTACGTCTCCTCTAATCTCTTGATGTACAAAGTATAGGTAGGTATATTATGATTTACTTGCAGGATAAAGTGATTTCAACTCTGCCTTGAGGGAACACAGGAGTGTATTTGTTATTTGATGACAGTTATGACTGAGCTTAGTAGGTGAGCTACCAAAAGAATGAAGTTGTGCATGTTTTATCTGTACAGCAGACGGGCAGAACCGGTTACCCACACTGTGCCGTCATCTGCATTACGGGGGCCGATAACTTGATTCCTCTTTAATGTAGCTGAACTACTAAGCTTAGTTATGATCATCCAAACCGGGGAATAAATATGAGCAATTACTATTATTAAGGAATTAGCAAAGGACAGGACAAGTGCCATTAAATACATACAATTCTCTCTCAGATTGGCATTTATTTCTCTTTGCATTCTTTTACAGACTTTATTTGGCTTCATATGTAACATTTCATGCACACTCTACATTACTTGATGTTTCTCGATTTGTTTAAACCATGTCAAAGAATTGCGAGTTAGTCTCTCCCAAGAAAGGCACAAATTTCTCTTTTGTTTTTAAAATGATCAAGCTTGTGGATTAAATGACAAGTTATTCATTATTGGTCTGCGGTTAATGCCAGTAATGTTAAGGTCTACTGCACCGCAGATGATTTGCGTTCTTGGATCCCTGCACAGTTGGCCTATGGGGCCGCAGACGATGTTCAAACCACGACTCTATCAAATGCAACCACAGCGGGGTTTGAGTCGATCCCGGCGAATAAGTCGACTGAGTGGGCCGCTGATGATCTTCAAACCACGAGTCAAGCAGTAGCAACCACAGCGGGGTTTGAGTCGATCCCTGCGAATAAGTCGACTGAGTGGGCCGCTGATGATCTTCAAACCACGAGTCAAGCAATAGCAACCACAGCGGGGTTTGACTCGATCCCTGCGAATAAGTCGACTGAGTGGGCCGCTGATGATCTTTCTGCTTCGTTGCAGGGTGAGGCCAGAAGACTCTATGCTTCCATCCTTTCCACGATCTCTGCTTGCCGGCCTGCTGTAAAACAAAAATAAATAAATACATAAATAAAAGAAGGTTAATTTTTTTTTAAGAAGACAAGGCGCGTTCATTTTTAGTGTATCACAGATGCATACACAGGGTGTTCTGAAAGTATAATTCTCTGTAAAATCTTTATATACATATTTTGCTACACTGCTATTTCTCTACCTTTCGTGAGCGGTAGAGATTTTAAGTGTCGTAGTTATATGGAAATTGCAGAAAATTAAATACTTCATCTCCTTAGGCTGTTTTATTTGAAAAATGTTTATTAACAATTTAAAGGCAGAAAGTCTTTAAGAAGGTGTGCAAAACCGTATAGAGAAAGCGTACCACTAAAGGAATTTAACGCAAATATTTCGAATGTGACTTACTGAAGAACCGTCACTGACCTTCCATTCCCAGCCAATATCGTCCTCATCGTCGCTCTGGTTGTCATTTCCGTATCCATCGTCGTTCGAGGTGTCATTTGAGTTTCCATCGTCGCTCTGGTTGTCATTTGCGTATCCATCGTCGTTCAAGGTGTCATTTGCGGTTCCATTGCCGTTCGGGATGCCATTTGCGCTGCCGTTGCCGTTCGGGATGCCATTTGCGCTTCCATTGCCGTTCGGGATGCCATTTGCGCTTCCATTGCCGTTCGGGATGCCATTTGCGCTTCCATTGACGTTCGGGGTGCCATTTGCGCTTCCATTTGTGTTTGTGTTTTCATCACTGCTAGAGCTGTCATTTTCGTCCTCATCGCTGTTCGAGGGGCCATTTTCGTCCTCATCGCCGTTCGAGGGGCCATTTTCGTCCTCATCGCCGTTCGAGGGGCCATTGTCGTCCTCATCGCCGTTGGGGGTGTCATTTTCGTCCTCATCGCCGTTCGGGGTGTCATTTTCGTCCTCATAGTACTCCCAGTCGTCTTCGTCCTCCTCCTCCTCATCGCACCACAAGCCGTAGTCGTCTTCATCCGATTCCAAGTAGTAGTCATCATCATCATTCACACATCCCGAGTTTTCGCCGTCCTCCGAGTAGTCATCCTCGTCCTCAGCCTGGGCCTGGCGGGGGATGTGTTTGGCACCATGCAGGATGCGCCTGGGAGACACTGGAATAGCTGTGGCACATATCAACATTGCCAGTAACAGAGGAAAGATAAAGCTCAGCTTCAACATTTTAATCTGGAAAAGTAATTTATAAATTAATTAATAAACAAATAAATCAAAAGTATAATAATAAAGAACTTGTAACTTGGTATGTGTTCCTCTACAAATGCACATATACTAAGGTAAGTGCGCCAAATAAGGCCAAGTAAGGTTTGATTCAATGTTCTCATCTACCAGGCCAAATGTTTTAAAATTTCGCAAATTGATTTATTAGTCCTTGGGGAAAATGGAAATGTCAAGTGTATTGGATAACTTAAGAAATATGACGTTAAAATTCTCGATTTTCTAAAATATGACTAATTGACCTTATTAGGACCGGAGATTCCAAATAAGGCCATTTCAAATTATTTTATTTAGGGTGCAGGACAGCTGTGATCATGTAAATAGTTAAGATTCTGAACAAAAACATGCTTTTTGAAGAAAAGTAATGAAAGCTCAATAATGACAAATTTACATATACAGTTCAAAAAATTAAAAAGAAACAATGCCAATGAACTTAAGCCTAGTCACATTTGAACACTGAAAATGATTAATAGTATCTTGCTTCTTTATACGAACACAAAGTTCATGAACATATGTGCGAAAACTTTCACACATTACCATATCTATCATTTTGTCCTCTTTGCAAACATGGTAATACCATCTCTCTTTCAGAGCCTGGCCTTACAGGGCTTCACACGCTCTTTCTTGAATTGTTACTAACAAAAACCACAAATATGATGCCATCATAAAAATCCTGATACACTACGAAAGTACATTAAATACGACTTAATAATATAATGCAACATGTTTTAGTGAAAGTCACTTGGCGTAATAAATACAATATACTTGCCAATTGTTAGTGTAAGCTAAATAAAGTCCAGGTGCACAACTTGCTTCTTCTATGTTCTGACACTGAGAATGAAATAATGGTTGATGCGTTTCAAGGGACAACACTGCATACCGATCAAGAAGATGCTACCACCTGCTTTTGTTATGCAGAAGTTTTTCAGAAACCATTAGTTGGCCTTATGTGGCTTACTGTCTGCCTGTAAAATGTACTGCAGCGCAAGCTTTTCTCACGGCAAAAGGGCATTTTTATGGCATTGTGAGCAGATAGAATGCTTTGGAGATTTTCAGCACGGATAAATGCTATTGTATTATAACTTAATACAAAATTAATATACCGCGCTAATTGGTAAATGTACCTACAGCACTATAATAGGCCAGAGTTTATCTATTTATCACGGTCATGTTCCACTGTAATTGTGCTGCAACAAAATGCACGGCGTGCGGGTCCAAAATTTCTCATTGTTTGGGAAATCTTTTTTTAAATGTATTCTTATGTAGACTAGAAATCTACGTATGGCATAGGAATTAGTCTTCTTTGCGTTAATACGTGTTCGTTTCTGTACCTTCCAGGAAGGAGTTCAGCACAAGTGAAATCTTTCACTCGTGACAGAAAGATGCAGGTCTTCAAAGATTTATGAGCATTAAGTTTTGAAAATTTACTCCATTGAAATTTTACAAATTCTAAATATCATGTCATTAGAGGTTATTACGATTTACTGGACAAAGAGTTTTGAGGGTTACGATTTCAGAAAGTTAAGCATATATGAATATTTTAAATTTTACCGTTCACTCAAACCCGATATTTGTTCTTATAAAACTTGTATTTGAAGGGAATCGATATTAAATTTGGGGGGGGGGGGGGAAGGAATAGAAAAAGTTACGTCTTTTTTTAATGTTCCATAGAAAAGATCCTAAAATTGTAGAATTTGAGTCCAATAATTAATAACTGCTGGTTGGCTCTTCTGGTATTTGATTAGTCAAACGCGACGTTTAAATAAATCTGCACAAGTGTGAGCAAGTAACAATAGTAATATTTTCAAATTTGAATTTCTCAAAAATGTCTAACCAGTTTGACGAAATTACCGTGCTTTGAAAATTTCTGTATGTACGTATGTTGTCACCGCCTTTACAAAACGATAGACATAGGCGAGTACTTACCCGCTGAGTACATGCGTTAATAACTGGTTCTTTTGACTGGACTGTAACAAGGGGAAAACCATAGCTATCATGTGTACTTGTCAGTTCTGGAGAATGCCTTTTGACTGCTTCAAAAACATTCCCTTTGGAGAACATTCTTCCTTGCTTCGGTCATTACCTATACAGGCTGTTCAAAAAGTGTCCGAGATTGCAACAGGAGTTGGGATAGAATAACTGTTCCTATAAACAAACGGCCGGAAACAAATACGTGTTGAGATACGAGTCATTTTACAAAACATATACAACGAATGGACATGTTCAGTGGGTTTGGCACACCCAATGTCTTTAAATGTCCCCAAAGCAAGAAGTCCATGCTACTGGACCTCCTTGACCAATCCATCGCCCATTAAATGTTTGGTTTAAGTATTGTCGTACGATACTTAGAAAATGGGGTGGTGCCCATTCATGCATAACTTACACGCGTCGTCTCTCTTCAAGCCAACGTCCTCCAAAACCACGGGAACTCATCGCTCAGGAATCGATGAAACACATCATCTGATCGGTAAAATGTGTGGTCCTACGAGTCTATCACTCACAATTCCTGTTCATATATTGACTAAAGTGATCCTGATACTTTTACTTCATGACTGCTGCAAGATTTGAATCTGCTCGCACAAGTGCGTTGTGGTGATTTACATCCATAAGTAAAGTGCGGGCTGTAAATTGCGGACCTTCAGCACTCTGACGTAGAAGCCGTTGACAGAATTATGATCTGGTCAGGTGGCCTAAGAGCTTGTACATGTTGATCACGGTAAGGATACAGCAACTGCTCATGAAAACAAAGAACGCAAGAGCATGGTTGATACCTTCAGCAGCTGCATTTTTGGCGCACTTATTTGAGGATCACGTTCTACCTGTTGTAACACCCTTGCCTCCATTCCCACCCGCGGGTCGCGTTCGGACCTAATTTGAAAAAAACGTTTGTCGGGCTCGGGCCGGGCCCGGGCTTGAAAATTAAGAGGTAGAAAATAATGTATTGTATTTTTGGTCACCGAGAATAGCACAATTATCGCAGCATTTCTTTACTAGGCATTATTTGTGATTATTCTGCTGAAACATTTCAGATAATAATGATGATGATAATAATACCTAATAATAATAATAATAATAATAATATAAATAACAGTATAAATAATAATAAATAAGTAATAATAAAATTGCACAATCGGGCCGGACCGGGCCGGGCTGGGTTTATTTGAGGTCGGCCGGACCGAACCTAAGAATGTCGGCCCGTGCACGCCTCTACCGTTTGCCGGGCCTCAATCCATTCGGTGTCTGGCAATGGTGACATTTAAATTCATTGGCGTCTGCCAAACCCATCGAAAATGTCCATACATTTTTGTAAAATGGCTCATATCTCAACACGTATTTATTTCGGGACATAAGTTTCTAGGAACATTTATTGCAGTTTTGACAAATCCCGAGTTCTGTTGCAATATCGGACATTTTTTTAAAACCTGTATAATATACCTAGGCATATAAGGGGCCCGGTGGACAGTTACAAAGTTACCATCTCTTCTGTAGACAGTTGACAGTGAGCAGAGTACAAGTCATTGGAGTTATGATTCAGTAGTGATAGTTAAGTTGTGATTCCATTCGATGGATTAGTTGTGGTTCTGAGTGTGTGTAATAAAGTCGTAAGTGTAACGTTAGCGCTGCACTAACTGCGTAAACTGAGTGAAGGTGTGATTAGAAGTTATTAGTTTTCTCATTTGTTACACTGGTGTAAGGATATAACAACCACGTTGATGACAATAATTAAAAAATTGTTGGCTAATATGGAGGAAATGAATTCTGGAATGGACAAGATGGATTCGAAAATAAATTCCGTAAAGGAATAAATGATCGGTGAAATGAAAAACATAAATTCCGAAATGGACAAGATGGAAAGCGAAATGAACGTACGTGAACTCGATAATGGAGAAGATGGAGTCGAAAACGGAGGGTGTGAAGGAAGAAATAATGGAATATCAAGCAAAATTGAACGATTACGAGCGACTGCCTACGTGGAGAAAGATGTGAAAAAAACTCGAGCAAAGATGAAAGATCTTCGCAAACGGGTTTACGCTCTGGAGAAATTCGGGTAACGGCTTAGCGTGCTGAACGGAAGAGTCAAAGGTAGCGCAAAGGAACAGAACGCCATGATGGAAGAAATTCTTGGCAAAAGACACAAGAATTTGAAGATCGAGGCCTTTGGACGTGACACATCTGTGCGCGTCAAGCCTCCCAAATATGACGGAACGTTAACCTTCGAAGTCTTCCGTACGAAAATACGCCAACGTCGCCGTCCTCAACCGATGGTCAGCTCAAGAGGAAGCCGCATGACTGATAACCAGCCTCCAGAGATGGGTGGCAGAAGTTCTGTACTAGATTCCGAAATCGGCGGTGCAGTGGAAAACTAATTCGAAAACCAACGTCTGGTCGCAAGTAGTTGAACTCAGGCTGCAACTGCCGGAGGAGAGGCTGCAGGACTTCGCCTTGGCCATTCAACAGCATGTGGACAAGGCTCTGGGAACCTCTCCGACGGCTACGTTCACAAGAAGCTGCCTACTCCGTTCACGCTTTGCGCGACGCCAAGATACGTCAGCGCCTAATGTTAGGCGAGTACAGACCATCCATGAGGCGCTGACGGTGGTTTTGAGGATGAAGGCTGCCAAGGTGACAACTACTCCCTCCTCGAACATCAAGGTCATCCTATATGAGAGGACAAATGATCGACCCGGAGAGGTTGACGAAGAACTAGTGATATGTGTTGGTGTGTGGCCAGCCGGGACACATGTTGAACGGTCTACACCAAGCCGACGAACAGGCGAGAAACGAGTGAGTATCGGCGTGAGAAAGGCTACGTGGTGTCGTCATCGCCAGCCCCTCGAGCGACGCTGAACCGAAGGGTAGATGACAGCTTCGTCGTGGACGAGTGGGTACAAGAGTAGTGGTTCCGCATACTGGTGGACTCGGGTGCGACCGTGACTGTGGTCACATCTGATGTGTATCGAAGGGCTTGTCAAGGAAACACAATCGGCCCCACTAGCTAGTGACAAATCGGGCGACACCTTCCCTGTGGAGAGGGCCTTGCAGGAGTTGATCCTGGGTCGGAGCGTTGTAACTCTGTGGGTGTTCATCCCTACGGTGGCTGAGAGTGTCATACAACTGGACACCCCCTGGAGCCACAGCGCGAAAGTCGATGTTGGCGGGGGGCGGACTCCCAGCGACTCAGCCGAGACCAGGTGATGCTTCGGAGCCGCACGAGCATCTGGGGATCTGCACGGTGATTGAGGATGTCGTGCATGTGAGAAGTGAGGTGGTGGTGTTTCTTTTTTTTTTTTTTTTTTTTTTTTTTTTTTTTTTTTTATTAACGTCCTCCAACGTAATGTCATATCCGACGGTGAATGAAACGGGTGAAATGATGCTCAAATGAGCCCGAGGTCCATGGAACTTTAAGTTACCCGACATTCGTCTTCTCAGGATAAGGGGAAACCTCGGAAAAAACCTTACCCGGATAACTTACTCTAAGCCAAATTCGAACTCGCGACCTCTTGAACGTGAGGCACACACGCAAACCATCACGCTGCCGAGGCGGGCTAGGTGGTGGTGGTGGTGGCGGCGCTGGCGCTGGCGGTGGCGGTGGTGGTGGCGGCGGCGGCGGTGGTGAAGGCGTGTCTAGACGGATAATGGTCAAGTTTTTTTGTAGTTTTTTACTCCTGCTTCTACTACATGCGGCATCGCAGGCGGTGACACTGATGATACATGGAATGAAGATGGAGCACCAGTGGAATGAGATAGCGCCCGCAGAACCTGGAGGAAACCTGCCCCTACGTCGTTTTGTCCACAAGAAATTCCACATGCGATCTCCTGGGATCGAACCGAGGCCGCTTTAGTGAGAGTCGAGTGGCCTAACTAACCACTCGGCCACGTCGCGGCCTTGGTCAAGGAAGATACCTTTGGCGGATTAGGCGTTGTCATGCATGAGGTGGTTGTGAGGTCGCCACATCCATTGGACACCTATCAAGAATACAGGCCATAAGGGAGCGTGATGCAAAACATTTTAATTTCTAAGAGAAATTTGGCAACGTCACGTTAACATTAAATGGTGACTACATTCATTCTAATTACGGTAGAAACGCTTTGCCGCATTGTTCGCACAGTGTTTGCACGACAGTTATTGCAATAATAAACCAATTATATGAATTCGTCAAGAAGGTAGATGACTCCAAATACGTGGCGTAAATTATTTTTTTCGGCGAAACGGTACTTGGTTATTTATTGACAATAATGGTATTGGACATAATGGTTACCTCATCGTGTAGTATCCTAATGTATGCAGAAGCAGTACCTTCCACCTCGATATATATTTCTTTCCTTCATTGTTTCTTTGTTCTTTCCCTCTCCTCCTTTTCAGGCATTAGTCCGTAAAGTCCTCTTCATTCTGGGGGCCCTAATGACCTAGCTGTCGACGGGCCCTTAAACCCTACTCACTCACTGTTCATTGTGAATGGGTTATAATTGATAAACATGAGATAAACTCTTACTGCACAAAAAGGGTAGATCTCGTTAAAGCACACAATTTAATAAAATAAAAGGACATGCGTTTTTATGGCGTTTAGTTTTCAAATACTTATACCTTTTTCAAGATATTAAGTGATATTTTTACGAGTAAATATATGCCCTGTATATAAAGCCATAGCATAAACAACCGGCTTTATATTTCACTATGGCATACAAAGAAATGTATAAATGTATATTGAACATTTATGTCCATTAACGAGGAATGGACAGAAAATTAAAATTCTGTAGAAGGCTGCGTCGGGAAGGTCACATGAATGGCACACACATGGATTTTATTTCAGAAATTCTTCTTAATTTCAAATTTCATGCTTAATATTTTTTCCATGGCTCTTAGAAACTTTCTTAAATAATAGGAGTGTAGTGTGCAATTAGTACCAAAAGAGTCATTGGCTGGTTTTAAGAAATAATTAGCAGTATTAGGTATGTGCGTGTGATGAACTAGTACACGAAGAAAGTGTAACTGTATTATCTTCAACAGGATAACGCTACAACCCATACTGCTTGTGAATATATGAGGGAATTGTGGCGTATATTTGACCAAAGACTTATAAGTAGGACTCGGATATTTAGGTGCTAAGAACCTGGAAAATATTTATTTTTATGCGCTAAAAAATATGTGCTACAACAAATAAAATATTTTTAAGATCTAAATGGCGGAACTACCTAATATAAATGCACCTATAACTCACCAGAAATTACTCTTTAAGGGATTACCAAATACTATAGAATTACATCATAGACCGCATGATTCCTCAAATTTTCATCCCTGAAAGATTTGTCGATTGTCATGAAAAATTGTCTTGAATTTCGAAAACGATCACTCCACGCCATAAGAAGTCAGTCTAGCATCATTGTAACATGTTATGTCACTCAAACTGACATCAGTAATTTCATGTTGCCCATCCAACACATGTGAAATTTTATAGACTGTTAAATTCACTATTATTTTCGAGCACTTCCTTGCATTTTCCTTTTAGGGTTTGTGCTGCATGATCAAAAAGAACTTAAGTTTTTTCCTGTACTACTTGAACTCCTCTCAAAGACATTCCTACTGATTCCAGTTTCTGTATGGAACCTCAGAGGAAACCAGGATTTGCGAATAGTATGCGAAGTAATTTCTTAACACAGTATTTTAATTTTCTCAGCATTTTGTAGCAATCGCATTACTTTTCACTGCAGACATTTTAATCCACTGTCAATTCAAAGCTGTCGATATGTAATTTCCCAACACAGCTAGAATGTCGTTTAATCCCTGCGGATTCATATATGACTAAATTTGACTTATAGTTTCAATGCATATACTAGCCGGATTGTGAAGCGATAACAGGTGCAGTGTTCTTATCGTGCAGGCCCATGTAGATGTTTGTATTTTCTTCCAACTGAAGGGATGCCATAGCCGACACATTAGTTCTTCCAATAATGAATAACAAATTGCCACATCCAGCCTGTGTAATTGAGCCTTAAAGAAATGGATGGAGACTTGTTAAAAATAATTTGATACTGCTTTTATGTGAAAATAATTTTAAAATGTTTCCTTTATGCGATTTTTGTGTATTTATGTGAATATCCGAAAAATATTTACATAAAAAATCAGAAAATATGCATTTTATGTGCAATAAAACTTAACGCTCCGGCGTAAATATCCAGAACATTAATCTCAGTTTCAAGTTCATACTAGGACGCAAAATATTTAATTACCTAAAAATCCGAGCCAAGTGTGTGTAAGTGTGCCATAGTCCTCACACCCTTGGGAACTTGGAACATTTTTAACAATAGTTAGATACATTAGTGTGGAAGAACTGGTTCGTATGAATGATAACTTCATAAGATGTGAAATATGTATAATATAAGATGGCTAATAGCATTGCCAGCATCTTGTGTGATTAAGGTGATAGGCTGATAGCTTGTGGAGCACTCGCAGCACGCGAGACCGAGAGTTATCTCACCAGCCCCACTGGCCTTCTAGTAACGTTCACTGAACTTCACCTTAGGCCAGGCATGTCAAACATCACTCCGAGGGTGTGAAGAGAGGAGTCCACCCCTCCTTAACTGCAGTAGCACGCGCTAGTAGAACCGGTTTTCGCTTTGTTTTTCTCGTTCTCCGACTTGAAGGGAGGGAGGGAAAATAGGGGAATATTTTCACACTTGGCGAGTGCTATTTGACATGCCTGCCTTAGGCGATCAAGTTATGCGTTTATTCTTTGGAGTGAACATACTTTTGAAGGTTTTCATGCTTTTCAGTAGTATACTACAACTTACCTTAAAGACGTATTGCTAATTAGGGCAGTTTAAAGGCACATTAAGTGTATACTTTCATACAGGAACAGAAAATGTACTTATGTAAGTAGTGCACAAAACTCTTACCTTGCAAGCTCACAGTGAGATCTTGGAGAAGAAAGTGTGGAGAACCAAAATCCTTGTCTTTTATGCATTTGCGAATTGCGATAAAGTTTTAATAGCTTTCAGTAAATGATATTTAATATACCTAAATTTCCTAACAGATTTATGATAAGCATAAAATATTTACAGCTTTTGATAACTTAATTTACTTTAAATATTATACAAACTGGGTCATAAATGGGAATATTAATGGAATATTTTTGTTAAAGAGTGCGACCGTAATAATCAATATGTGAATATGGTCATGTAAAATAAATACGGCTAGTTAACTTGTAAAACTTAATGCTGATAACGCTCTCTGTGATACCAACTCTGAAACACCGGGTTAATATGAAAGAACTCTCAAACTCATGTTTGTGGTGAAGAAGTTTGTACTGCATTCCAGTTAATGTATTAATTTACACATTCAAACTCTTAAATGCACGTTTTGAGGACCTTAAAATTCAGAAAATACATTATTTCTCTACTGCTTAATTATAGTAAATGCATTGAAGTGCGCGCATGCGTTGTGTTAAATACTGTGACAAAATGACAAAATCAGTCCATTTACTTTTCTATCGCTTTATTCTGCTTCTAAACTTTTGCAGAAAAATACAGTTCTCTTCTACTGACGTTAACACAGTCTGCAGTTTTTCATAATATTACAACTCACAACTGCTTTCTTCTCGTAGCCTTGACTCACTCCTTTCACTGTCTCTTATCCCTATTTCTGTCTCTCAAACACTAACTCCAACTATACAATCGCTCAACACTCGTTAAAACGTCTTCACTTCGACGCGATGTATCTTTCACAGCTGACTCGCACTCACGCACTGGTCAACTCAAAAAGCTGACTCTCTTTATTTACTCAAAAAAGTGCTTTTGCCTGGTGCCTCCCTTCACGCACTCCACGAGCTTTTATATTGACGATGACGTAGCCAGATCTTTTTCCAAAGTCTACAGACACTACTCAAATGCTCTGCCTCTTGATTGTTGTGAGTGACGTATTTACTCGTGTGAGTGATATGAGGAAGCTAGACTGCCTTTGTCCTTGAACGTGCAATCGTGTTGTGGGGCGAGGAGCTTCTTAGTACAATGTAAACAGTGTAATACTAGCAGTTTAAAGTTACTGTCTACAAGGCAGTTGAACTGTAAACAGTGCCAGTGCTGCTACAATATTATGTCGTATGGTTTCTCGAGTCTTCAAAAACATAATTCATCAGTGATATTATTCAAAGTATGATCGCAATTGCTTTGGTTGAAGCTCTTTCGCGTAATATTTATTTTACCTGAAAAGTAAGGATAAGTTGCTTTTGAAGCAGGCTATAAACCAGAGCGAGAGGAAAAAAACATAAGAGCGCCATCCCAAGTTTACTTGTGACAACCACAAGGTCAGAACTATACTCTTGAGTTAAATACAATGCTTTGAGCTCTTCTGTTACTCGCCGCGCCAGTGGCGTGGTCAGCTCGGTCCCGAACGTCCTTTGTTGTGTTGGTGCTGCCGTGGGCCAGCGTCACAATACTAAACTTCATATTTGAGTTCGGAATTTATAAGCATGCTCGAAGATTTTCCAGAAAATCCCATCACTCAAACTGTCCTTTACAAAAACAATTTGGTTAGGTTAGATTAGGTCAAGGTAGTATAAACTACGGTGGGTGGGGAAGGGTGACATGGAGGTGAATAGTTAGGGAACTAGGTACGGAGGTAGGTAGTGGGTGGGTGAATAGTTAGGTAAGTATGTAGGTGGGTAGGTAGGTAAGTAGGTGGGTGGGTAGGTAAGTAGGTAGGCGGGTGGATAGGGAGGTAGATAGGTGGGCGGATGGGTAGGGAGGTAAGTAGGAGGATGGGTAGGTAGGTAAGTAGGTAGGCGGGTGGATAGGGAGGTAGATAGGTGGGTGGGTGGGCGGGTGGGTAGGGAGGTAAGTAGGTGGATGGATAGGTAGGTAAGTAGGTAGGCGGGTGGATAGGGAGGTAGATAGGTGGGTGGGTGGGCGGGTGGGTAGGGAGGTAAGTAGGAGGATGGGTAGGTAGGTAAGTAGGTAGGCGGGTGGATAGGGAGGTAGATAGGTGGGCGGATGGGTAGGGAGGTAAGTAGGAGGATGGGTAGGTAGGTAAGTAGGTAGGCGGGTGGATAGGGAGGTAGATAGGTGGGTGGGTGGGCGGGTGGGTAGGGAGGTAAGTAGGTGGATGGATAGGTAGGTAAGTAGGTAGGCGGGTGGATAGGGAGGTAGATAGGTGGGTGGGTGGGTGGGTAGGGAGGTAAGTAGGAGGATGGGTAGGTAGGTAGGTAAGTAGGTAGGCGGGTGGATAGGGAGGTAGATAGGTGGGTGGGTGGGCGGATGGGTAGGGAGGTAAGTAGGAGGATGGGTGGGTAGGTAAGTAGGTAGGCGGGTGGATAGGGAGGTAGATAGGTGGGTGGGTGGGCGGGTGGGTAGGGAGGTAAGTAGGTGGATGGATAGGTAGGTAAGTAAATAGGCGGGTGGGTAGGTAGGCAAGTAGGCAAGCGGGTAGGTAGGGAGGTAGCTAAGTAAGCAGACGGGTAGCTAGGTAGGAGGATGGGTAGGAAGGTAAGTAGGTAGGCGGGTGGGTAGGTAAGTAGGTAGGTGGGTGGGTAGGGAGGGAGGTAAGTAGGTAGGCCGAAGATACTGACGTTTCGCCAAGTATTGCGCTTGGCATCTTCAGGGTAAGATGATCCGTTGTCTGTGCTTGTCAGAATTTGAATTCTGATCAGCCTTCTAGACCACGGCCTATAAGCCCGGAAGAGATAATGTTTTGAGACCTCCTAATTCAAAATCAATAAATAAAAGAATATTAATCAAAGGACCCATCAATGTATGATTGCGAATAGCGTAACTCAAAAATAATGTTGGGCAAATACCAAACTTGGTATTCAGGAGTAAGTTTAAAAGATGCGAGTCGAAGATTTTCAAGAAAATCCCTCTGCTGAAGACTAGCCTTTAAAAGGGAATATTTAGGCACTCATTTTTCGTTCAAAACGGCCTTTAATGATATTCATTCAATTCCATGTATTTAGAACATTCACATGTGAAATAAAATGTGCATCTTGATTTTTCTAGGAGTAGCTTGCGAATTCCTCTTTAGTCGGAATGAATTTTGTATAATTATTGTGGAACTGGTAAACCAAAAGAAATAGTTAACAACTATAATCGCAAAATATAGGCTTGCCTATGTGGTATAGGGATAGCTTGTCTGTCTCACATTCAATAGGTTCTGAGGTCGGATAAGTTTCATTGTTCTTTTCTTTCTTTCTTTCTTTCTTTCTTTCTTTCTTTCTTTCTTTCTTTCTTTCTTTCTTTCTTTCTTTCTTTCTTTCTTTCTTTCTTTCTTTCTTTCCTTTTTTTCTTTCTTTTCTTTCTTTTTTCCTTTTTTGTTCATTTTGTTTTGCAGCGGCAAGTAAGTATACAAATGCGAGTGATAATTCGAAACAGCCTATGTGTGTCCGACAGACAGTAACTTAATGGAACAGAGGCTATCTAAACTCGGCTGCATGTTGGAAATATCGACTTGTATAAACCGCGCTGCAATACCTTATGGGACTTAGCAAATATATTCTCCTCAGTGCGCTTAATAATTTTTTCCGTGATTGTACCTACTACGAAAACTGTAACGAAATCTTTTGACATGAAGTACATAGGAATATAAGTTTTCGTAAAATAGTTTTTATACTAGATATAAAAATAAAAATGTCACATGAATGTAAACATAATATTCCTTTTCTTTCCTCTATTTTTTATTTTAATTTTGGGCGTGATTAAAATGAATAGCCATACCTTGCGTCTTACAATGTTTGGTGTATGATAACAGCAAAGTGTAAAAATTATTTAACATCGGCAACGGGAAAAATATTAGCTGTTGAAACTTCAAAGAAACTGTTAACTCCGAGCTGAATGTGGCAGTTGGGCATGAGAAACAAAGAAAGGAGTGAAAAAGGCCCGTTTATAGAATTATATGGTTTTTGACTTGCAACAGAAATTGTTTATATACCTTTGTCAGATATTGTTGAATGTAGCCAATAAGAGTTGTGTTTAAAATTGCCGGGGATGTTTTTTGTGCCCAATAATTAATTTTTCATGGAAGCGTTTTCATTCATGACCAATCCATTACTACCTACGGCACTATATGCAGAACAATTTCCACACCTACTTTTTTTGTTTTGTTTTTAATAAATACGAAAATGTGCCACCGGGCGGACGTTTTTAGAGAAATTAATTGTTGTACACAGCCCGTGGTGAATAACAGTTTTTATATTCTATGCTTTGTTTTGGATTGACGTAAACTATTTTTTTTTTTCCATTTTTTGAGTTAGATTGGTTGTAAAGTCGAAAAGGCTTAGTGCTAGAGGCTGAAAATGGTAATGATTAGATTCAACAATAAAACAAAGCGAGCATTGCAGTAGTTTTATTTTCTGTACAGTTTAATTACGAAAATTGAAAGAAATGTTATCTTATCGAGGCAGTGTTATGACAGTTTTAAATTCACTCATTTTGATTAATTTAATCAGCTGTGAAATGTATATCTTTTGATACTGCTAGTAGCAAATTTCTTCTCAGCAGCCGTATAGGCAAGGAAACTCGCCTGGTGAAGTACCCCAGCCATTCTTCTACTTTTTGGCGTTGAAAACAGACATTTTTGAATTGTTACTGACAATGTCGAAGCCATTTTTAGTTAGCTATCATTGTCCCCGAGTCTTTAAGTCACATCTCCTCGATATATCTTGCGACGCGACAGCAGTGCTCTCTGGTAGCGAGTCTTTGATGATTAACGTCCTCCAACATTGTGTCATATCAGACGAATGAATGAAATGGGTGAAATGATGCTCAAATGAGCCCGAGGTCCATGGAGCTTTAAGCTACCCGACATTCTTCTCAAGGTAGGGAAAACCTAGGAAAAAAACCTTACCCGGATAACTTACCCTAAGCGAGATTCGAACTCGCGACCTCTTGAACGTGAGGCAGACACGCTAACCATCACGCTACCGAGGCGGGCATAAATTCTCTGGTTTATGTTCTTGAGAAGATGATAATGTGCTTATTGAATGGCGCGTAAAGGTTGACGCACACTGACCCGTCACGAGCCGAACGGAATGAAGCAGAAAGTTTCCGTGGTGGAACGCTCACTGGGCCGATCGGCAGCACTTTCCGTCCGGTCGTTTCGGAGAGGATGCCTCGGAAGTTTCCGCTGGTGTCGGATGACTCGTAAACATTCGTTAGATAATGCATGCATGCATTCAGCTCCCTCAACATGCTGCTAGGATTTGTATGGAAATATATTTTACATATAACATATTTGCGCAGTGACTTTTTTTACATGTTTTTTACCTTGTTTATCTAAAACGACATTCTGCTTCTTACTGTAAAAATATTTTTCGCGATTTGATACAGTAAACTCAATTATTTCTGTGCAGATTATCCGATTTGCTAATTATCCGAGCATCTTTGTACAGGAAAAAAAAAAGTTATGTACTTACCTAATTTGTGGTCCACTTGTTAACTAAGCTTTCTGTGTTTTAGCAACTGAGAGAGGGAGTTAATAGTGGACAGAAGTTTGCTATAATATGGACATTCTTAATTAATTAATATAGAATACTTCATTTTGCAAAAACATAGTAAAATAGTGTTTTATACATAATTTATATAAAAATTGAATTAGATCCCCGGTACCAGCATGGGGATTTTTCCTCCCGCTGGGAGGTCTTGTGCAGGGTGCACTCAGCCTCGTTAGGTCCCGGGGGGACCAATTAATGAAGAAGTAGCGACCCCAGGTCGAGAAGGGCGCATAACTGGCCAGGAGGGCTCGGGGCGCTGACCACGTCCTACTCTCCAGCACTGCACCTCACCAATGACACCTGTAGTGGACATAGGTGGGTACGCAGCGGCTGGGCGGCAAGCCAAGGCCCTTCCTGGGCTGTAGCGCTAGGGAGGGGGGAATTCATATTTGTATGTTTTTTGAAGTTACATTAAATAAGTAAAACCAAGTTTCATCAGCAAAATGTACTGTGTAACACTTAAGCTCTATTACGCGTATTAAACCTCTGAAATCATTCACACTATTTCATGAAGGGTCTACTTATACAGGATGGAAGGGGAGTCATTACGTCCCTTCTAATATGTGCTTCATATAAGCATTACAAACAAAAAGTCCTAATGGTATTTTGTTCTTTGATCAGCCGATTTCGTAAATATAAATGGTTTTTGATCCAACTTGGATGCGTAGTTCCACAGGAATATACGAGGATAAGATTGTTACTTGTAAGATGCGTAGAGTAACTTATTTCTGACATAGCTTCGGTAGTAATTATGGGACATCACACAGGGTTTCGAAATAATCACTTAAAAGATGTGAAGGAATACTCCAAGCAGCTTTTTCACACGTGCAGTAAGTCGACAAGGTTGCGTTGAGGTTGGTCAGGGGATTGAGCTGGTTTGTGGATGTAAACAGGTCTGGCACTTTCGCTTTCATGTTTTGGGAGCTAACGCTTGTAATTGGCCTACACTGGCGCTGTGTCGGTCTGGCTGGCTCAGTTGGCTAGGCGCTGGCCTACTAATCCCAAGGTCGCGGGTTCAAATCCGGCCCAGACCGATGGTTTTTAAGTGTGCTTAAAAACGACAGCTCCATGTCAGTAGATCTACTGGCATGTAAAAGAACTGCAGGACGAAATTCCGGCACACCGGCGACGCTGATGTGATCCTGGCAATTGACAGCGTTAAACAACAAAATAATAAAACTGGCGCAGTAAACACAGAAGGACAAGGCAGTGCATTTGTTTGTGTTCTTAAGAAGCACCGTTACTGTGTTTATGTACTGTGCTAGGGAAAGTGACACACAATCTGCAGTGTTGCCAGCTTGTTTTCGAGAAAACTAAAATATGTCCGTAGGAAATGGTCAGAGAGAAAAACGTAAGATACAAAATGTATTTCAAATATCTATCACAGGTTTAACTTATTGTAATGACTTCCCTTCCACCCGGTATAGAACATTTTTCAACAGCTGTTATACCCTACAACAACTAGAACACGTGTCCACTAAAACTTGTCAATATTAGCATGTTTGTTACGTGTTTTCTAGTCAGTTTGTTGGTACCTCGTCAGTGTCACTGCAATCTACATATAGGAGTGAGTTAGTTAAGTGTTCGCAACATGTTGACAGTCACACAAGCTTAGCAGAAATACAGAAATAATACATATCACAATTTTCACGACATTTTTAAGTCTGCTGAAAGAATTTTAAAACAATGGAGTTGATTTGGCAAATTTGCCACGTCGAGTAGGAAAACTGACAGGAAAAACTAATTAACTAAGGAAAATTGAACCAGTGAAATATTATGTGTATCAGTGTACATCCTGTACTTAGCTTTCATGACAATAATTGAACTGACTGAGAGGTTTGCATTACATAGAAACAAAATTTACACGCTTCAGCTGTAATTTCAAAATTTCAAAATGTTTGTTTTGGATGTTCGTGGGGAAAAAATTTCAGAAGCAGTAATGGTTTTTAAGACTGATTTACTAAGTTCGGTTTCGGTAATAAAATCCGGGTTTAAAATATGGAAAACAAAATAGGAATCCGTTGTCGCCCTTCAAGTGCCATCGAGAATCCCATATCTTTCTTCCCAAATATTCACCGACTTCTCAAAATTCTGTATGCTCTACTTGTGACAAGAGTTAGTTCAGAAAGCAGTTTTAGACTCTGCAGAGGTTAAGTTGTACGACTCACATAGCGAAAGACTAAATAGACTAACACTACTTATCACCCAGAGGAAAGTGAAAATAACACCAGACGAAGTTCCCGACAGATTCTGTGTCGGCAGCGACGGAGGGGGGATTTTGTTCTATAATAAATTAGTGACTCAATGTTTTTACTAAATGTAATAGTAATATTGTTTTTCAAATATCTTGCCGTGTAAGCTAGGAGCAGTCCTACCATCTTCAATTCCGGCTTATAAATAATACCTTATTAATACCACTGCTTATAAATAATACCTTCGGTACATATGCACTCAAGTTGAATGAGAATGTGGTATCCATGCACATCATAAAACGGTATTAAAGAGTGTGTTAGATTCACTTGACTTTCTGCACCCATTTTCGTTTATTTCTATTGATCTTCTGCACCCCCTTCTTACTGGATTTAGAACACCTTTTGTTGTAGCTAAAAGAGTGGTAGAGGAATGGGATTCGATAGTTCAAAAGCGAGTAGCTGACTAGTGCTGGTGCTGAAATTCCATTTCTTTGCTCTTTCCATTACTTTGCGGGAAACAACTGAATAGCGACATCAACTTAAAAAGTGGTAGTATTGCACAAGTCAAGCATTAATATCTGATATCCCGGATATGAGTCCTGTCACTACGATATTTGAAATAAAATGTACATTTTAAAGAGGTCTACATATTTTTATGGTAAATTTCTATTATAAACGTTTACTAGGTTTTCAAAACTCCTTAATAAAGTGGACTTCACTTCTCAGAAAACTATGTATCTATGTTATTTTTGATGTAGGTAAATATTTTTAAAAAAATTGTACTCTAATAAAAATTGTTAAAGCCATTTTTGAGAAAATCAAGAATGGTGATAGGTTGTCGTTGTAAGAGTAATTTGGGTTGGAGGATTTCTTTGAAAATCTTCTTGTCGCATCTCCAGAAATACTGCACTTAAATGCCAAGTTCAATATTCATGCATGTAGATAATTTCTTTCGAAAGAAAACGAAATGTTTACAAATTGCGCACACGGATCTTTTTCTAGCATTCTTTTCTATTCGAGGGTCATTAAAACACGTATTATCCGTGAGATCCTGACATCGAATTGGGTGGAACGCCTTTTCTAGATACTAGTTGCATGTTAGAGAAAGTAAAAATAAGCGGATGTTACGCTGAAGAGTTTGTCTTGCAGCTTCAGTCCATCTACGAGAAACACAGGATACAATAATTGCACACCTGGCATCCAATGATGGAACTTAGGCATACTGTTACACAAAATGGCGCCCAACGTGGGGCTCAAACAGCTTTATAAAATGACACCCAATATGAGGCGGTAAAAGGAAATGCAAGAAAAATGTTCATGTTTATTTAATTGGAATTTGAATTTTAATGTTTGTTCTCACCGTAAGTTTTCCCCTGCCGTACATGTGCTGAGGGTAGTGGATATGACAACTACGTATCCCGATGATGATATTGCTATACGAGGGTCAATCGGAGCACACATGATAGTCGCAGCGACGGACGCACGCTTGGAGTTAGCCGAAACACAACGCAGCAGTAGCGGAGTTTGACCTGCTGACGCTGTTCCCAGCTCCTTTATTAATTATTCGTCAACCGATCTTGTTTAGTCGAGCTGCAGCTAATGGATCCCATTCACTGGCTCATCTCCAGGGCTGTACATCCTCCACCAACAAATTTGTTTAATCCTCGCCAGGGATGTCAACACTAAGCATTAAACCACACACTCCTGATAAATGGCGGAAGTAGTCTCTTGTAACTCTGGACTCGCGTAATGCACAGTACTGAGTGTACATAGTGTAAGTATTTAGTAACAAGAAATATCTCAAATCATTCTGTTTGTTTTCGATTTTGAATAAATAAATAATTTTAACTATTTAAAATAGTTAGGGTTAGGATTTTGAGGTACAAATTTAATAGGGAAGAAAGGAAGGGAGTAGGTGCTCAAATAATTTAAAAGAAGGGCCAAAATGGTCGGTTTTACTCATCTAATTCAACAAATCTCTACTCAAATTTATTCAGTTACAAACAAATACTTGAATATACATCGGTCACTCAGAAGTAGGAAAAGCCATGAAATGTGCATCAAGACATTGAGCATCTCTACATTTTTAAACATAAATGAATTTCTACTGGGAGAAAGAACGCCTTTATATATTCTAAAGCTTCTTTCGATAGCCACAGAAACCAGTGGGACAAACTTTGTATTTCTCGGAATTGCAACTCCTCAACATCCCGGATTTTTTGTGAACACTAGACTCAAGTTTGTCTCCTCACGGAAGCAAAAATATTCTATTGTTATTCCTTTTCCAGATTTTACTGTTCCAATAGTTTAGTAGCTGGTCGGTATATACTTGTATCCATGGACACAAAATAGTTTTGTCCGTAAGTTATGCATTTTCTCCGGTAGCAGAAGTGGCTATGCCTTGGAAATTGCACCTGCTTCGTCTGGATCCAAGAGAAGCTCAAACTCCTTAATCTTGTCAAACTTCCGACACAACTTAGCAACGCACTCAATCCACGATCCCTAACAAGGAATGACTGGGAAATTTGGAGGAGTAGGCCAATGATTTCCCTGTAGGCATCAATATAACTGGGATCCTTCAGTGGAGTCTTCTTCAGGGCAGAAATGAATAATTGATTAGTGGTGTCATATTAATTCTTTAACCACTGAAAATCCCTGTAAAGGGTATGGATTAAGCATATCACTTGTTATAACTTAGGGAACAAAGGTTGCAGTTAGTTTATTGCTGAAACAGTGTGAAGAGCTTGGTCCATAGCATCCAGAAGAACCTTTTCAAACTCTATGCCACTAGCCCACAGCAGAAGTCCGTGGCTAATTGCATTATTGTACTGGCATTCGCTCTGTGCATCTCACCCATTTTGACATCGGCTTAACTTTCTGCTCTACAAGGCAGTGAAACTAATATATCCAAAACATATCGTTGCGTTGAATTTGTAGTTTCTTCCAGCATGATTCCCACATCGCAATAAGGTGCTTTCCTTTTTACTCTTTTTATGGTTTATTGGTAAGCTGACTCCTTGTAGGTTTTCTTAAAGGAGGTACTCTCAGCGGACATTGGCATCTTATTATTTATTTTATAAATATAGATCCTTTTAAGGGGGATATTTTGTCTTATTCAGTGGAATTCGCGCCTGTGTAAGAGCTGCATACAAATCAATGATGAGTTCTAATTTTGGAGTGTTGAGGAATACTGTTCAAATGCATTTCGCAAAAGCAATTGTACGATTTGTTTTTGAATGGTAGTATTCCTTAGATGCTTAGAACTGGAAGTGTTGTTCGATGCAGTCTCGCTGGTATTTTTCGTCTAACATTTCTTAATCGAAAATTGTAATCGTATAACACTTCCATCTGCTTCTATGTATTCTTGTTTGAATTCCTGAGACAGAAAGGTAAACTTGGGCGCCTAACATCTGCACGATAAGTAGTAGTAGTAGTTCAGTAATAAACTTGCATTCACAAAGAGCAGACTACTGCTTCCGGTGACATTGACAGGATAGAATGAATCACATGCATTTCCATTGGTGTGCCTGTTTAGTTTGGTAAAATCAGTGAAAGAGAATGCGCCGTGAACACAATTATTCCCCAGTATTGTAAATTTGCCACGGTACCACCTGCTTTACTTCCCTTACGAAGGAAGCCATACTAAGGAGAATACGCCATGAATCTTAGTTGGAAGTCGGAATTGTTTCTGTTACCACAAATTGAACATTGTATTCCAGAAGATAGTGTCCCCCGCGTTGGACATGGGAAGTTCGTATGCTTCATTTTCAGTGGTAGATGTGGCGTGGTCATGGTGGACCCATTGATTGGCCCTCAAACAACCTTCTGACTTCTTCACCTTTGTTAAAGACACTGTCTATGCACAGAAACCCAGGTACTTTGTTGATGTGACAGTAACTATTCCTCAAGCTTATCAACAAATCGCCCCTCTTACGTTACAAAGGACATGGACTGAATTGTAACACCAAACTAATTGAGCAATGCAGAGTGCCCAGTGGTGTCATGTTGAGCACGAGAAGTCTCATTTCTCAGCGTTTTCAGTGCAGTTCAGGCTCAACAAATAAGATTCGGTAATGTTTTACAGTATTTTTATTTTATTCATACCCAAAGAGAGCATCCTGTATATTAAGAAATTCAGTACTAGTTTTTGTTCACAAATTACCTTTTTGCAACAAGGCATGTCTATAAATGCTTATTTTAAGCTTCAGGGACTTCTCTTCTTAGCACAAGCTGAACAAGTGACTCCTACGCTTACCATCAGATTTTAAATACAGAAAATTGTTTAAACGGGAGTTTTACAGTACGGAATGGCTCTTTTGTAAATGTCTAAGGTTCACATTCTGGATGTGGTTTCGCAGGTAGTTAGAAGAATGGGTGCGTTATTCAGGGTGCACAAAGACAATGTGCTGAAAATTGTAGAGTAGAAGCGCAGCAAGACTATTATCGTACAGCCATTGGAAAAAATTGAACGCATTAGGAGAGCAGTCCCCCATCGTGTTGCAGCGCGGTTTACACCAGTCGATATTTCCACATGCATCTGTGTTTATTGATAGTGTCTGTTCCATGTGTTGCCGTCTGTCGGACATGTAAATACTGTGTCTTGAATCACCACAATCACCATTTGTATGCATACTCGTAAATACAAATGCGAGTGGTGATTCAAAACACAGGTCATTTGTGTGTTCGACAGACGATAACATATGGAACAGAGACTATCAGTAAACTCAGCTGCATGTGGAAATATCGACTTGTGCAAACCATGCTGCAACGTTACTTAGAAATATTCTGCTCTCCTAATGCGCTCAATATTTTTTTCTATGACTGTACCATCTTTTACGGTATGTAAAATAACGTCAAGCCTGGCAGAGACCTCTCAGCAATATTAAACGGTCTTCACGCCCAATATTCTTTCTTTCTTTCTTTCTTTCTTTCTTTCTTTCTTTCTTTCTTTCTTTCTTTCTTTCTTTCTTTCTTTCTTTCTTTCTTTCTTTCTTTCTTTCTTTCTTTCTTTCTTTCTTTCTTTCTTTCTTTCTTTCTTTCTGTCTTTCTTTCTGTCTGTCTTTCTTTCTTTCTTTCTTTCTTTCTTTCTTTCTTTCTTTCTTTCTTTCTTTCTTTCTTTCTTTCTCTCTGTCTTCCTTCCTTCTACAAACAGCCCATTTAATTCAATTTGGAAGTCATCCACATCCCCTAGGTCATCTACTGGGAGAGGAAACAAAGTTCGTACAGGCTACGTGGTGTTTTGCTTGTCCGCATCCTCGATGCTCGTTCCCGTCTGCCGCTATCATAGAAAGGCACGGGTGAAATTGTACATCTCAAAAACTACTTGAAAGCTTTACTTAGGCGGCGCAGTGATCGAGCGGTTAGACCGTTCGCCTACCAACTAGGCGGTCCGGGCTCGATCCCAGGGACCCGCATATAATATTGGTGGTGGACGAAGCGGCATCTGGATGGGTTTTCTCCGGGTTCTCCCGCCACTTATTCTACCAAGTGCTCCATTATCACCTTCCCAATCATCCATTTCACCTGCATTTCATAAAATCCTCTTCCTCACTATCATACCTGGTGCTTAGCTGACCACCCGCTTCCAGGTCTTCACTCTGTCCGGTCCATAGGTTCGTCTGCTCCCCGACAGGAGTCTGACCCATGGCACTGGCTTGTGTGGGGTGTAACTCCTACATAATGGGAGGGCATTCAGGTAAAGAAAGAAGGAAGATTTTACTTGCGAAATGTATGAAAAGGAGGTGCTGAAACTGGTCACTGTCGTTGTCCATACATTTTTTATACCTCTTTGGGAAATTATCCATCACTCGCCGTAGTGCACGTTAAAAAATGCTTCTAGTCGGGATAAACAATTGCAGAACGTATCTTATTGCTAATTTTCTTGTAGGTCCAAGGGGAATATGGGAATACAGTAGCGATAGTGAAATCTTTTAAAGCTGATCGCTATCAGAAGGCTTTGAAATTACGTTCTCCTTGCACGGCCAAGAAATAAAAAGGTGAATAACGACCTTCCATTTGAGAAAAGTTGAAGTATTGCAAAGCTTACACAAATAACAAGAAATATCTCCGAAGTGTTTCACTCCACAAATACAGATACATTAGGCCATAAGTTGTGTTTTAACATCTACATTTTTGTATAGTGAGATTTGGTCTATCTCTTACGGTTTACCAGTTATGCAAAGTCATAACAGTAAACAGGTCTACATGGGCTATAAACAGGAAATTGAAATTTACATTTGATTTGCAATAAAAATATCTTAATGTGGCATTTTGATCAAAATCGTTAAGAGCCATTTTTGAGAAAAACAACATTTTAGAACTATAGTATAAGAGGTAGTTTAGGGCCGATGTATTTTGTTCAAAAGTTTTGTGTCGCGTCCCTGAAAGCTATTAAACTTAAATACCAATTTTGTTTTTAACCAACGTTTGGTTTACGAGTTTGTTCTCCCCCCCCCCCCCTCTCTCTCTCTCTCTCACACACACACACACACACACACACACACACACACACACACACACACACACACACATCTGGGGATAGTGACTATGGCTGATGCAAGCTTTAATGGTGGGTAGCTCAACACAAAATCTAATCATAGACTTGCTACGCCTTGCGGTGTCGTGTAGTTAAAACAAGTTACGAAATTACGCTGTAAAGCCGGGGATATAAATATCATTTGCGCCCATAAAAGTAATAGAACAGTAATGGTCAGCTGTCAGCCGCCGTTAAATTTTGTGTCTGTCATATTTGTAGTTGTCACTAACTGAAGTTAGTAAACGTTCCTGAATAGTTTGGTCAGATGTGAAGTGTGTGGCAACGAGGGGGGACATCTTGACCCACCGTGACCCCGATGTTTGGTTAGAACTATACAATCCCAAGTTCGAGTTCTGAGTGCACACATAAGCCACGTAATGATTTAGAATTTTACGATCAATATGGCAGACTTAACCTTCAGTATTGGAAGAATGTGCAACAGACTTGTGTCAAATTCACACCTGTAAAAATGTTATCCTGGTTGGATGGGTATTTGCGGCGCGGGCCATGGGAATCCATAGCTATGGGAAAACAAAAGCGCAGCGTTCGGTCAACAGGACCCCTAGGGTAGAAGTTCACTATGTGGCCTGCCTATCAATTAATTTGTTCACACGCATTTGTGTAATTATAATGACAAAACAATACCAGCGTCACACAGTCAATTTAATTAACGCTCTTTTAATTGAGGAAGCTCTGCAGGATACTTGTCGCTTTTGTGGATTACACGTCACATAAAAATAATACACTTCCCCAAGGGCTTTTTTGTATCCAGGAGGATATACGTATATGCCTATCTATTGAAGAAACCCAATGGTTATGGCAAGGTCTCATCTGGTTATGTGTTACATTAATAGAATACAGATGAGGTTAAGCGGGGACGCGACAATTGCAAAAAATCGCACTTTTAGTTTTTGTGCAGGGTTATGAATATAAAATTCGTCTTTAATTTGATATATTACGTTCTTAAAAATGCACTGCATCTGCCATTTTGTGCTGTGAATTCTTCTTCATTTTTCGGAAAAATGTAAGAGCGCATTTTGGAGTAGAAAGGTAAAGTTGAGACCATTTTAGGGGAAGGTTTGCTGTAGAATTTCGTACTAATGTTAAGCATGGCAGCTTCTATGTGCTCGAGTCATGTGGTTTCGTTTTTGCAAGTATATGCAAGTTTGATTTCTGCACTTTTGCTTTGAACAGTTTTTCTGTCACCCATTTTCTGGGACACTATTGAAGAAAGCTAAATAAACACTTTAGGATAATAAAAACGGTATCTAAATTCTATTGTGGATGTACTTTGTTGTTAATAATCTTAGTGCATATATTTTTAAAGAACAACTACTGATAAATTATAATCAAAAGATGATTGTAGAATTGGGAAAGAAAACTTTATTATCCTTAATATTGGAGAAAAGTAGATCAGTGTACTTAGAAGATATACAACTTAATCGTTCAAAAGGTTCGGTATTACACCATAAATAGGTAGTGTCCGAGATAGACTTTAGCAGATTCAACGTTACTGGAGTAGGACTTTCAATCCACCCTGATGTAGCAATGCTTTTTTTCATTCATAAAATTGTATAAAGAGTGGAAATACTTGTTCATTCATTCACACTAGTTTGTATCTGTGAAGAAAATAACGAAATGGTTAAGTAATGGCTAAGTACTTTGATATGATTTCACAGTATTTGATATAATGAGAATTGTGTACCTAACTACGTATTAACCTGTTTCATTAATACAGCTTTTATATTTTGCTGTCTTTATTAAGACTGAGAGAGAGAGAGAGAGAGAGAGAGAGAGAGAGAGAGAGGGGCGGATATTGAAGTACAGATTACCGAAATTAATTCATTTCAATTTCTCTCCGTCTTAAAGTATCTAAGTAGAGAAATAAGTGCCCGAAGGATTAGGATCATCAATATCTATATGGATATGTAGGACAATCTTGGGAACCGTTGACCTGAGCTTAATAACCGATGTTGTGAAACACTGGTTTGACTATTGGAAAGCACTATTGTTCCCGAAGGACTTAGGTAATAAGTAGAGGGCGGATAGTGTGCAAAAAGCCATAGGTTTAGTGCACAGGGGTTCTACAATTGCTCTCTCGCAGGTACGCAGCTGCAGGTGTCTGCTGCGGCGCGTGAATATACAACGGCTGCGCGGTATCGGTTACGTCATTCATTCTCCGTGCCCTACTAACCTGTACTGCGTGTGACTGCACACCACTCCTGCTGTAGTAATAAGGCACCTTTTAGTTCCAGTTGCTAAATCACTAAAATACCAAAGAGGATTTACAATGCTGAACATCAGAATACGAACACGGTAGAGTTATAAAATAAGGTAGTTGAGAAAACGGCTTTGAGATATAATTGAGAATGTCATGGAGTTGTTGCCCCACAGAATGTGTGTGTTGAAATTGAGACAAAGCTGCGGAAGTCATCCCATTTCAGAAGAAGATTAGAACGGACTCCTTTCTGCATAGGAAGTGGATAACACGTGTTGTTTGGACAACGTGTTGTTGCCATGTCCTTTGCTTGGATAACATTATTAGGGGCTGACTTTTAGTACAAATGCTATTTCTTCTCTTTTGTTAGAAGGCTTGTTTATTTGGTATGTGAGTTCATTACATTTCCAACAATTAAACGGTATGTTATGTTATATATTATAATGCATATTTTGCCTTTTTCGTTAATAAGCATAGTATTTCATATGTTTGAACATTATACTGCATATTTGCTTGTTTTATGTGTGTGTACCCACGTGGACCCCCGCCCCCCCCCCAAAAAAAAAAGATGTCTGGAACGCATACACGCTTTCATATGTGCCTACATATATACAAACAGACATATATACACTGATACATGACAAGATAGACAATCAGACAAACCTGCTTGTTAAGAACTATGTTATTTGGTACTCGTGGAGTTGTTCTTTACTGTTGAGGTAGCCTGGTGTTCCAGACATGACGTTTTTTCCACGGGTGTACATTTTATAAATACGTGCATTTTTATTTTATTTTTTTTTTTTTTTCCAAATATGATATTTCCAGAGAATATGGACCAGTAAGTTATCTTGAAAGCGACACTGAGTAACTCAAAGCAACGCAATAGCTCACCTCACATTGGTGAATCCCCCCCCCCCTCACTTGGTCGTAGCCCTTTCTTCAGGACCGGAAAGTGGCTGTTAAGTTCTCGGAATAATTGATACAAATGTGATGATTATGATGTATCATATAATAGTAAATTTAGTTTAAGTCACCATTTAGTACTTCAGATTTATAAAAATGGAACACACTAAGTTACACAAAGGAAAGCATTTCAGAATAGTCCGCCGTTAATAGTTTCAGGAATTAAATTCCGAAAACATTCCCACAGAATCGTGATAGTTCTTGAAACTTTAGGTCATTCATTTCAGTGGTGTAATGTTTGTATATAGTGGAGATATGTTTTCGTGTAATCATACCAAAAATAATAGTGAGCGACAATACTAGGTTACAGGATGGGGGGGGGGGGGGGGGATAGTTTAAACATTCAATATTAAACATTAATTTTCATGGGTTAAATAAATCATATGGTTTCTACAATAGTTTTATCCCCGAAGCGATTACATGAAATGACCTCAGAGCTTGATCTTATGTCAACACGATGTCTTTGTGGACATATAAAATATGTCCATATTATGGAGATTTTTAGTGCATACATGCATACATATTAAAGTAATTATTGCTTATTAGAGCGTAAATTTTCCTGTCTGCAAACTTGAGCCAGCACAAGAACTCCAACACGCCTTGCAGCCTCACGACCAGAAACATCTGCTTGTTAATGCGAGTAGAAATTGCTCGGTAAATCTCTGTATGTGCCTTGTCCCATGGTCCAACTATCTGTGCAGACGCTTACGACTGTTACGTTACGGACTATTGTGTATAAACAATTTACATTACAAAAATATTTTACAATAACATACGTATTGATAGTAAAATAAAGTTATACCGTGCCGGAAGTGGTGACTATAACCAAAGAACAATTCACAATCGACCACAATGGATAAACGTTTGTTGCATGTCATACACAACAGTTGCTAGGTGTGTCTTTTGTCGATTAGGACTTTGAGAAATGTTGCATTCAAGAGATCTTTTTAAGTGCAAGTACTGCCAGTACGAGGGCCATTCAGAAAGTAAGGGCCGTTGGGCTTTAACATATTCAGAAAGTAATATTTCATTAAAATAGGTGTCACCAAAGTGAAACTGGCTTTATTTGTCCGCATAATCGTCTCCGTTGTTTAAGCATTTGTCGTATCTCTCCACGAGCTTTAGATTTCCCGTGTTGTATTCGGACCTGTCCATTAAATCAAGATGTTCAGACACAGTTTTACCAAGCAAAGAACGAGAAATGCTTAGAAAAGAAATTTAGCTATAACTGAGTTAGGATTTCATGTCCGTCTCCTTCGATATTATTCTGCATCTGATTATTCAAATATGTGATGAGTTGGGGACGTCCGGGTCCGAGTTTCGTCATGCACGTTGTTTCGTCCATTATTCAGTACATATTTGACGTCACTTTGTCACATTTCTTTCGCCATTGACTTCCTATAATTGACTTTAATGTTGCCACTAATAACTACGGACAGGAATTTTATGCTCTAATCCTTTTAATATGTATGCATTGAAAACTTTTACAACATACAGATAAAAAGCATTAAGACGTCATATTGATATAAAATAAAAATATAAATATAAATATGTAACCTGTCTGTGAATACAATTGTTGTGGAAACGATATGGATCATTTAACTCATGGAAGTACATATATATTTAATATTGAAAAGTTGGGTAAGACCCTGAAGCCTGGCTTTGTCGTTTGATTGCACGAGAACAAAGGCTTCAGCATGTTTATGTGCAAAAACCACACCCTTGAACTGAATGCCTTGAAGTTTCAACTGGAAAATGATTGCGAATCTGCAGAAATATTTTCGGAATTGAATTTCTAAACGTTTTCATGGTTGAAATGCATTTCTTTGTGCAAATTGGTAGATTAAATTTTTATGTTAATGCTAAAGTGTAACTAAATTTAATATTACGTATAACCACCACACGTAAACTCAATTCCGAGAACTCGTTATACCGCAAGGCAACGGCTACGACAATTTACTTATGTGAAGTGAGCTATTGTGTTGCCCCTGAGCAGCGTTGCCGAGTTTCAAGACTGCACATATTATTTGTATATCAAAAGTACGTTTATAAAATATGCATGTAAAATAAGCATATATGCAACATAATTTGAAAACTACTAAGATATTATGTTTATTAAGAAAACAGGCAAAATATACATTATAAACTCACAGAAGGAAACACATTTCCTGGCAACACAGAAGACGTACATGTCCTTACTAATACTTCAAATGGTTGGCGTTATTTTACCGAATGTATTGAAAAGCTATTTGTATTCGCTTGGTCGCAGTGACTTGTACAAATGAATGTCACGAACAATGTCGGCGGCCGGGATGCGAACCAGGAAGTTTCCTAACGACATAATCCAATGACTCATCAAGTTCCATGGTTCGGCGAAAGCTGTGAGATAAATTGGTGCAGTGATTAAGACGCCATCATAACGGGATCGGCATGCAGCGGTACTCCAGGTCGTCGATTCTAGCAAATTGATAGCTTTTGTAATTCCGGCGTGTGAACAGCGCGTCCAATGTGTTCTTTAACACTGCTCTCCACGAGGTGAACCAACTGTGTGGCTTACGTCGTCACTTAGAAGGTACAAAGTGTTGTGGCCTGAAGTCCGTTTGAGAAACAAATTCTGATGTCTTAATTCACATGCTCCACAGAAACCTATTTTTGTGTATATTTGTGTCAACCTAGTCAAAGTTGAAACTCCTTTATACGTTATTCATCTAGCAAGATAGGCCCACATGACCTAATTGTCGATGAGCCGTTAGACCCTACTCACTCACTCCCGCACTCACTCCCGCACGCACTCACGTACCCACTCATTTACTCACTCATTCACTCACTCACTCATTCATTTACGCACTCACTCACTCATTGACTCGACCAAGATGGCCCCGCGGTAATGTGTGAGGCTTGCATTCGGAGGTCTGGCTTCCTTTGCTATATTTTGCTTCCCCTTTCATGTTTGAGGTAGACTTAGGGACTGTAATGTGTTGCTTGGTGTTGTACAGATGGCGCAGACACTTGCTCGTTGGAAGGTTGTTTTCGGTCCTACTAGATGGCGCGCTAGATGGATGAAGTTCTCTGCGCTTCCACGAGAGGGAAAGCCTTTTCTAAGCAGCTTGATGGCGTCGTGTACAGTTTACCAGATCGTCCTGACACTCCATTTGCGCTAGTGACTCTTCTACCTCTAGGTGTTTGCAATATGGACTAGGCTGCATCATGGTATGCAAATGCCTCAGATGATAGCGTTTGTAATTGCCATACAAGAGCTTGAGGTTTCAAATCGTGGGTACAGGCTAATCTGCTGGACTTCATCGTATTTTCGTTTGGTTGCCAGCTAAGTATCGGACTGCATAATACAAACCTCTATTCGCACATTGCAAGAAACTGATATAAAATAGCACAGGAAGGGGACGACGCATCTAAGTTCTTCTATAAGATTTACATTGAATTATGTGTATGGAGCAATCCATAGGTAACTGTTACGATATAACCTAGATATTAAAGTAATGTTTACATAAAAACTTAATTTTTACCATAAACGAACTCTTGTACAATACATCCAAAATTCATATCACTTTCTGTGCCCACTATCTTCTCTTTATATACCGCGTGGAAGGGAAGTCATTACATTAATTTAAACCTGTGATAAATCTCGATATTTGGAACACATTTTGTATCTTACGTTTTTGTCTCTAACCATATGCTAGGGAGATATTTTAGTTTTCTCGAAAACAAGCTGGCAACACTGCAGATTGTATGGGTGTCACTCTCCCTAGCTCAGTACATAAACAGAGTAACGGTGCTTCTTGAGAACACAAATAACCTGCCGTGTCCTTCTGTGTTTACTGCGCCAATGTAGCCAATCAGAAGCGTTAGCTCCCAAAACATGAAAGCGATAGCGAAAGTACCAGACGTGTTTACATCCACAAACCAGGTCAATTCCCTGACCAACCTCAATGCAACGTTGTCGACTTACTGCACGTGTGAAAAAGCTGCTTGGAGTATTCCTTCACATCTTTTAAGTGATTAATTATTCCGAAACCCTGTGTGATGTCCCATTTTTATTGCTGAAGCTATGTCAGAAATAAGTTACTCTACGCATCTTTCAAGTAACAAACTGTTATCTTCGTACATTCCTGTAGAATTACGCATCCAAGTTGGATCTATACTATTTATTTTTTCGAAATTGACCGATCAAAGGACAAAATACCATTAGACGTTTTTGTTTGTAATGCATCTATGAAGCACATATTAGAAGGTAGGTATGTAATGACTTCCCTTCCTTCCTGTATAGCTTCAACAAACTATTCTTACAAAAGTTAATAATATCTACTTCATATTTATCGAGATAAACGTTTGCAGAAATAGTTTCATTCTACATTTTTCTGTCGGCACAAGAGGAATACACCAGACTCGAGCGATAGTCAATCTTCAAAAGTTCCTTCCATAACAATAGAGAGCTTGATGACAGCGCCAGAAAAATCTGTCATGTTACAAGCGAATCAAATGCTGCTTTGAAATAATTCCATTCTCTTTGCATGACCATGGAAAAAAATGATAGCGACTTACGGTTTATGCATCTTACAACAAACATTCAGAATTAATATTTCGTAAGCTCTTACAGAAAATTCAATGTATACATTTTATTTTTCATGCAAATCGTATTCTTAATCATAATAGAGCTTTTTTGAGAAAAGAAAAAAATAAAGAAAAAAGTTCCACAGTGCGTAATGTGAATTGGCACTTCTTGAAAATCTTCGTCTCGCATCTTCGGAAGATGCGTAACTTCAACACAATTTTGGCATTTTTCCGGAATTTCGTTTTTGAAATGTTACGGACATTTTCCCATAAAAGTGTTGTTTTTATTCAGGGACCTCAAAACGTGTATTAGGTGTATTTCCGGTGGAGTACATACAGTACGCCCGCTACTAACTAAAGCAAGCAGTGGAGAAAGTAAACTCAGGCAGGTCTGAAGGGTACACCTGGGATATGGGAGCGCATACCTGAGCCTAACGGAACCTTTTCGTGGGAAAGCTACTCACTTCCGACCAAACGTTCAAGTGGAAGTAAACAAACCCAAATATATTCCTGGCGTAACACTCACACGCTGCTGACGGGTTTAGAGCCAATACAAGCCTCTTCACTTATCAGCGTCTGTAATATTCCCTTCTTTGTTTCTTTGCGTGTGTCTGTGAACTCAAAAATAAACAACAAACCAGGCGCCAAGTTCAGCATCTTCTAAACATTATTCTCATTCGAGCTCGAATTTCGATGTCTTTGCATCTTTCTCATATGCTACAGCGTTGCTATGTGAGAAACATACTTGGTCCATAACATTTTCAATAAAATAATGTTATGGGTCATTTTTTCTGCAATTACAGACATATCTCCCTGATAGGGCATTTTTTTTACAGGTTATAGGTAATTTTTCAGTCACTTTGAAGAACAAATGCACATTTTCAGTGTGTTTGCATTATTATCAAATTCCACAAGCTCAAAATTTAAGAATTCTTTAAAATCAATTGGAATTGTTAAACATTTGGATTGGTCAACCACACATTGATACGTCCAACCAAAGGTTTACGCACGGTATGTCGAGTAATAAGGTAGGTATCACGCGCAGGTTTCTCTGTTGCACACACCTCCGTGACGTCACCGGGCGTCCTCCCCTTGAAGGCGATGAAAACCACGATTTATCTGCAGAAAAGTGGCTTGTATATGAAACAATTTCATCTGGTTTTGACTTTCTTAATCTATATGCTACGTAGTCTGCCAACATTTCTAAAAGTTGCATATTTTGGGAAGTTGTACCTTTGTTACTGTTTGTTTCTTGTATGTGAATTAGTGGTTCAATAATATGGTTAATGCAGGAAAAGAAATCATAATACTCATATTTCTGCTGGTCTCTTACCTAAATTCCTTTCTTCTTCCTCTACTTCTTCTGCCTCTTTATCGTTACTTTCAATTTCGCTGATCATCGTTGTACTTAATATAATGGTAATATTCCGTGCATAATTTTCAGACTTAATACCTCGGGACAATTGCGTCCAAGAAGCTAAGATTTTATCCTCTGATGCACGATAGTTAGTAAGGGATGATCATGAAATCTATCTAGACCCCCGATTTGACAAAAACTACTTTTAATTACGTTTTGATTACATTTATATATCAAAAGATATACTGCTACTGAACGTAGGTGACTCACATTTAACTATTTCACCAGGTATACTATCACTAGTTCCCATAAACACTGTCATTTCAATCAGAGCAAGCGGCTAGCCGGCTACACGGAGGTCTAGTCTAGTGCGTGTCTGGCTGGCAATATCGCATTACGCAACATACCGTGGGTTTACGTCTCGTGTAAGCAATAAAGCATTATGGGGTGAATCTGCTTGCTACTTTTGCGGATCGCACTGTGTTTACAGTTACAACGCAGTCTTCACACAGCAGAAGCTAACAAATGAAGCTAATTTTTAACTAATTGTTTATTCTTTTAGGTCATTTTCATGCGTTTTAAAAGTCAATGGCAAGGCCATTTTTAATATTCTTTAAGTTATCAAAATCCAGGCCCTAATTCTCACTATACTTTATATGGGAGTATCTTCGAAATGCTTGATTTTCTCAAAAACTAATCCAACTATTTTCATTACAACAGAAATTATTTTTCTGACAAATTACATGTATATTTTGAATTTTCCTGTGAAAAAGTGCATAGTCCTCTTCATTTGGAAGAGCTATTTTTGTTTTCTGTACTACGCACTTACAGTAAGTCAAGCATTGAATTCCACTCAAAAGTTAGATATAGGGTATCCACGGGAAATACGTGTTTTGAGGACCTTGAACAACTTTTAGAAAAAAGTCTGCGCCCGCATGTGTGAAGAGCATAACTCAACAACGAAAAGTACCTTAAGTACAAACTTCGTATTGAAGTTCAGCATCTTCCAAAAATTGCGACACTAATTTTCTCACAATTCTCAAAATATTTGCCTGACGAAATAGATATTTTTATTTTCTAGGAAGAGATTCTGAATAAGCTACGTGTAAATGGTAAACCGTAAGAGGTAGCCGTACATCTTGTTAAAACATAATTTATGCCCAATAAACATTTTCTGCGGCATTAAACATTTCCGGTATACTTTTTTTTTTTGTTATTGTTTTGAGTTTTCAAATAGTTATACTCTTTTTAGCGACAACTTACTTTTCACTTTTCTCATATTTATTCAGAAAAGAATAGAATTTCAAAGCCATTACCTAGCGACTCACTCCTATATAATTTGCCTGTGCTTAAGCCTAGTGTATTCCCCTAATTTCCTTCTGCCTATAAGGAAATGTAAAAGAAAACCATTTTTGCAAAGTGGTTAACTAGATTAACGTTAATTGTATTGGAAGAACAAGCTTTTGTAAGTTTGTTGAATATGTAGAGAAAGTAATGTGACTGTGACAGATCAGCCCTTTATTAAAACTCTTTCCTTTGTATAGATCCCTTATTTTCTACGACATATTGGGGGAATTAGTGTGCAATGTGAATAACTGCTAAACCACAGAAACCAAAAAGTCTTATCTTTCAAACAATTTATGTAAAATAAATTTTCTTTGTGGCATTAGCCACTTCCGAGATATCTGTTATTAGTTTGAATTTTTCAGTACTCGTAATTTCACTCTACTGCCCAACTTCAGATATTACTCGCGATGTTAGCTACATTATTTGATCAAATGGGTTAATACGTGCATATTTGTACTTAGGATCAAATAGGTTAGTAAGTGCAGACTTCTGCATAAGGGGTTGAATATACGTTGGGGTTATTTCTGAGAATTGTAAGGTAGTTTATATTCAATAAAGGGTAGTAAAACGGTAGGTATGTTGAAGATTGTGGGATAGATTATCGTTTTTCTCCCCAGCACCAAGTTTAAGAAAAACTATACGAAAAGAACTAAGATGAGCTGCGAAATAAGAGGCGGAGTTGCTGGTATGACCACGAAATGCAACTCAATTTTAAAAGAATTTGGGCTGGAAGTTATGTTCGCAAAATATCCTCTGCTATTCTGTCCAAACGGAGTGGCATTTCAGATCCCCCTACACTCTACAGTTTAAAAAGTTTGTAAATATTTTAAAACCTATGCCCGCCCAAAAATAATAGGACTTGTCAGTGGTGAAATGTTTATTAAAATTGATTTTGTGGTAGAAATATCAATCATGCATCATATTGTATAAGCCAAAGTTGCTATCATGTTTTCAGCTTGGGACAGTAAATTCAATTTTTTGAAGAGCCGTCCAGCTAAATTTGCGTTAACAGGTAGCAATTTTGAATCTAAACTATAAGTATTGCTAAATATACAGTAAATGTAGCTATAGACTGATATATAGAATGTGTTTTAAATTATCGTTAATGATTATTATGATTATTATTATTATTATTATTATTATTATTATTATTATTATTATTATTATTATTATTATTATTATTATTATTATTATCATTATTATTATTGATATTATTAATAATAATTAACATATACTTTTACTCTATTTTACTTTCTCTACTGGTAAGTAGGGGAAGTATTGTATTCTACCCAATAATTCGATGTAGAGATTTCACCGTAAATATGTTTTGAGACCCCCTGAATCCAAAAAAGCATTTTTAGAAAAAGGTGTGTGTGTGTGTGTGTGTGTGTGTGTGTGTGTGTGTGTGTGTGTGTGTGTGTGTGGTGTGTGTGTGTGTGTGTGTGTGTGTGTGTGTGTGTGTGTGCGCGCGTGCGTGCGTGCATGCGTGTGTGTGTGTGGGGGGGGGGGGCAGCATAACTCAAAAACGAAAAGGGGGTTAAAAACCAAAGTTGGTATTTAAGTTTAATGTCTTTCAAGGATGCACCACGAAGATTTTGAAGAAAATATCCCCAGGCTAAACTACCCTTTACATGAAAAATGTTTCGAAAATTGATTTTCTTGAAAATGGCTCTAACGATTTTTATTAAAATGCCATATGTTTGAGATATTTTGATGACAAATGAAATGTATATTTTGAATTTTCTGGCTATAGCATATGCAGTTCTGTTTGCTCTGGATGACTTTTGAATGACTATAAACAAAGACAAAATCTTACCATACAAAAAATGTAGGTCTTGCTAAAACACAGCATTTATGTGTAAATAAATTTTCTTGTAGGGTGAATCATTCCGGAGATATTCCTCGGTATGTGTGTGAGTTTGAGAAAACTTAAAACTTTCGTGAAGTGGAACATCGGAGTTCATTTTTTTATATGTTAAGTGTGCAAAGAGAATGGAATCTCAAAGTGTTAAAAGTTCTGACTATGGCTCAAAGCCTACAGTATTCTGATATTCCCCTTGTACCTACAAGGAAATAAGCAATAAGATTAATTCGTACAAATGATTATCTTAACTAACACGAAGAAGATATAGGAATAAGAGTTTGTAAGAATGGTTAGTACGAGAGTAGAGAAAGTCATGTGAGTGCAACACATCAGATTTTTTAAAATTATCACACAAGAAAGATATTGAATTATGATAGATATGCCCTTATTGTACTATTTATTTGGAACGTTCCAATGAACTTTGAAGACCTCTATCGTTACTTTTACTTTTGAACTTACTTTATTTGTATTAAATCTTTACTTATAGTTTGGATCTTATCATGACTCAACAATTATGTTACAATTGATACATGAATAATTTGTTTCACCAATTTCTCAATAATATTAGGTCTATTTTTTTATGTTTTTATTAATGATATTCATGAGAGAAGGTCCCTCCCTTCCTTTTTTCTTTTCTTAGAGTAGAATCATGAATTAAAAAAAAATAATAATAATAAAAAGTGCTCCAAAGGGATATATTTTCAAAATTCAGTCAACTTAGGAGAGGCGATTGAAATGGTGTTAAAGCTGTGCACAAAACCCTGAGTGGTCTAGTGGTTAACATGCTCGACTCGAAATCCAGAGATGCCGGGTTCGACTTTCGTCTGGATGGTGAGAATTTTTCTTTAGGATTACTGTGTCTCCTTGTAGTCTGGAAGTATGAAAGAGACTGAATGTCCTAGGGCCAGAGAGTCATGCATCTTTCCGCGCACTTTTATTTTAAACTTAGTATATGATAACTTACTGCTTTTGGATTTCTTTCTAGTTTAACAGGATTGGATAATCTATTACTCAGTTCATTGAAGTTATCCAATATGTTTTCAAGTTTTTGGGTAGGATGCACGAATGAAAGTAATGTTTGGTGAAACTAGGTCAGAAGAAATAGGCGCTTAAGCGTACAGGTAAAGTTGCATGATTCCGATAGATAGCACGTTATAGGCCTTGAGATATGCATGACACATTTTTTCGACGCTGGCGCCGTTCTTGTATGGTGCAACAGCGTGTATTGCCATACGTAGTTCCTCCTCCTCCTCCGTCTGTTGCTTAGTGTCCCCCCTATCCTCAGCTCCCCTCCTCTTACCCGTCGTGGTTACTATTTAGCCTCCCCCTCTTCCTCTTCTTTATGCCTCCATGATCACTCTCTACTATCTGTTGTGCAGACATAGATCCGCATGCGCTGTAGGGCGAATCTGTGAATATAGCAAGCACTTTCCAGAAGTCAGTTCTTGTATAAATCCCGGATAAGAATATGGGCAAAATGCACCGATCACACTGCCAGTCGCCACAATTTTATCGTTTCGTTTTATCATATCTTTGTTGATAGGATAACTCATGGTTTGATGAACTTCATCCATAGCTGAGTGTTTCCGAAACCTGAAATGTTTATAGCAGTAGAAAGGTGTTGCTTAAATTTTCTTATACCGGCAATAAATGCATCTTTAAAGGTTTTCAATATCTATGTGATTAAATTCCTGGAAATCTAGAATTTTGCAGTAAAAGTAGGGAACAGCTGTAAGCAAACCAACAGATACGATATCGAAATCCTATTTTGTATCTGAAAAAAGTATTCAGGGTAGAAAGTGCAATTCTTTAAGAGTATGGTAATTCTCTCAGATTCGGGAATACCCACGCTCGTCCATATGGGAATGAGAGCGGATATTTTAGAGGACTCCGTATGGTATAGCAAATATACATTCATATATCACAATAATGGATGTCATTATACGTGGTAACGCGATGGAACGGCGATCTAACTTCTTTTTGGGCGGCCATGAGAGGAAACATTGTATTCCACCAGAAAATTCGATATCGAAATATTAGTGCAGCAAATATTTGTAAACTTTTGTTGTTTAAGTTCCATTTTGATATTAATATCGTCTGAGATCATCATTCCTAATTAATTTTGTATGTATATAGACATGAGCGTCGGCAGACTTTTTTCCAGGAGGGGGGGCACATGTTGGAAATTTGCAATCATATATTATTAATTCATTATTTTATTGTCAAAATTTATATTTGTTGCATATAACCGTATTGATTTATGCTAAATAACAATTGTTCTTAATTAAAATAATAGTTTAATAGTCAGTAATTGATTGCACATTAAGTTCATCAACTGCCAAGGGGGGGGGGGTGGCCGCGGCTCCCCCTTGCCCCCCGTTCGCGACGCCCATGTATATAGATAGTTATAATCATCTGTCCTCCAGTTATACAGCCAAATGACAAACAATAATGATTGTACTGATAAACAACAACATACTAATAATAATAATAATAATAATAATAATAATAATAATAATAATAATAATAATAATAATAATAATGACAATGACAATGATAATAATAATGATGATAATAATAATAGTAATAATAATAATAATAATAATAATAATAATAATAATAATAATAATAATAATAATAATAATAATAATAATAATTAATAATAAACAGTATAATAATAGCGAGAAGGTAGTTTCACTATTGTAACATTTTGATGTTTTATAGGTGCGAAATTATAAGACATAAAATTAAAGTAAAGAATTTATTTCAAATAATATTTGTGGCATTAGTCATTTCTGAAACACTCGTTGCTGTTGCTTTGACATTTTGTAATTTATTTTTTAAATTTCAAGCGGTATGATTTTTAAAATATTAAGTTATCGTCTCAGCCTACTTAATTCTTCATCTAATTTGTAATAAAACTATTTCTGCAAATGTTTAGCTCGATTAACATCAAGAGGTAGGAAAACATGGGCTTCTGTGGCTTCATAATATTAAGCAGTATTTACGAAAGCATTGTTTATTAAACACGACAGCAAGATGCAAAGCTAGCGACGGGCGGCCGCATGTTATTGGTAACGGTAGTAGTTGCTCGCTGGGGTCCTTGTTTTCTTCTTCTCCTCTGAAACTCTGTGTAGTGGAAAATCGTGATCCTAAAAAAGTTTGGGTCGTTCTCGTAGAGTGAGGAGCGAGCTGGTTGGCTGCTGTTATGTCAGTTGGTAGTCTTGGGGAAGGCAGGCAGGCAATACACACGCATCATGGTGATCAGGACTTAGTGCGTTCCTCGTCTTCTTTATTTATTCCATTTGTAGTGAGTGATGTGCCGGTGAAGTGTTGTGATTGATTAGTGATATGCAAGTGCTACTGACCGTACAATAACACATGATGCAACGTCAGCAAGCCCTGCTAACTCCTATGTTGGACGTACCGAAGGATCAGAGCTTGGCTTACCAGGATCATCATCGTCTCATCATCAAGAGATGCCAAAGTCCTGTAGACCAGGAAGACGTGGACGTTATCACTCTTAACAACAACACCACGCCGTCGCACTACGTCAAGATGGCGCCTACCCTCGTGGACGCTTTCGAAGAGGACGGTTTCGTTGCTACTCCTTTCACTGCATCTTCGGCCCCATACCAGGTAGATACATGTGCCATTTACCACACAATTATACGACTTTCTCTACTTATTACAACGTCCAACGTTTCCTTGTAGTACTATTCATAAAATATTAATTCCGCTACTCCATTTTAACTACAAACAACCTCAAATTAAGAAGTATGCACAATGCGGAAAACAAAACACAACTGTTTACACTTGTTGCTACTCCTATCGAGGGAAAAACAAAAGAATTACGTATGATTTACAGATGCCACATGACATTTCAACTGACTGAACTTAAAAATCTGATGTGTTGCACTCACATGACTTTCTCTATTCCTGTACTAATTGTTCTCACAAACTCTTATTCCTCCATGTTCTTCATGTTAGTCGGGATAAGCATTATCTTATTGATAATTTTCTTGTGGATGCAAGGGGAGTACAGTAAGCTTTAACAGATAGGCAAATCTTTTAAAGCTGGTCACTATGTGAAGGCTTTGAAATACCGTTCTCTTTGCACGGTCAAGAGAAAACAGTGAGTAACGACCTTCCATTTGAGAAAGTGTAAGTATTGCAAAACTCACATAAATAACAAGGAATATCTCTGAAAGATTCACTCCACAAAAAATGCATTTGGACCTAACTCGTGTGTTTTACCGAGATCTTTTTTTTTTTTTTTTTTTTTTCCATAGTAGGATTTGGTCTATCTCTTACGGTTTACCAATTATAAAAACGTCTTCGAGAGGAAGCGAGACTGCATGAACTAAAGCCAGAAAATTCAAAATATACATTTCATTTTCCATAAAAATATCTAAAACATATGACATTTTAATAAAAATCATCACAGCCATCTTCGAGAGAATCTAATCTTTCCATGTAAAGGGTAAATAAAAGTGGAAGAATTTTGTTCAAAATCTTCGTATCGCATCCTTGAATGGTATTAAACCTAAATACTTTGTTTTCAACCGACTTTACGTTTTTGAGTTAGCTGTTTACACACACGCACACGCACGCGCACACACGCGCACACACACGCACACACACACACACACACACACACACACACACACACATACACACACACTTTTTTTTTTTTTTTTTTTTTTTTTAATTCACGGGACCTCATAACATATATTTCCCATGAAATCTCGACATCGAAATTTTGGGTCGACTGCAATACTTCCCCTACTTTATGTTGTAGAGAAAGTAAAAATGTAATAAATGTATCAAAAATTCATAATGCTACAAAAAGAAGCTATTTAAAATAATTTGTATTTCAATGAGCTTTATCTTTTGTATAATTTTGTTTTTGTTTCCGTTGTGATTTATTACCTACCATTTATACAAAAGTATAGGTATACAGCGCATTCTAAAGCAGGAGAAATTCGCCAGTATTCACAGAAAGTTTAAGATATGGGTGTTATTCGTCGTCAAAATATCTTAAACTCATGCTATTTTAATCAGAATCGTTTGAGCCGGTTTTTAGAGAATAAAAGATAGATTATCTACCTGTTATAGTGACATTCACTGCATCCACTATGGTTTATTTTCTGTATGCTACAAACTTTTCTTACATTAGTTTATTTTTCTATGAATTAACAGTAGTGTACGCAGAAATAGTTCCGTTATATGTTTCTTTCAAAGGACATAGAGGACACTGGTTCATGTACAAAATTCATACAAAATAAAGAAGAGTTGCATAGAGAAAATTTAAGATACGTTTTATTTGTAACACAGGTGTCTTATACCTCTGGTATTTTAATCAAATCGTTATACTCGGGTGAAACAAATTAATGAAAACTTTTCCAGTAATGGATGGTTTGGCGTGGAGGACTTTCTTATAATTCTTCCGTTATCCTACTTTCTATATCTTCAGAACAGCCTCTGTGTATGTGTATAAAGTTGAGTGGAACTCAAAACGTGTATTTTTGGTGAAATCTGTACTTAGAATTTTGGGTGCCTGGCAATTTCGGCTCTTTATAAGTTCTTCGAATCAGTTGATAATGAATTAAAGCTCATTCGCCGCCGATTCTCACGGAGTATAAAAAGTTAATGGCTGCAAATCAATGGATTTTTTTATGACAAGAAGTGGAGCACTGTTTTAATTTTCCTTGGAACAAATTGGTTCGTGTTAAATAAACATAATATCTACAACCATAAAAGTTTAAGACGTTCCTCTATGCAAATGACATGCAGAATATATTTTTGATTTAACAGGTTCTTTAATATACGAGTTTGAATCTTGTCCTTCATTCTCGTTTAATAATCTTGTATTTCTGCTATTTGACTCCTTGCGATCATGACAAAGAGAGTAACAGAAGGGTAATTATTGACATTAGTATGATGCCTTATGGGGGTCGTGAGGTGAGATAATTCTGGAAATAATTAAAAATATTTATTTTTTATGTGACAAATATTTGGTAAAATTTAGAAATATATAATAGAAACTTCTTTAAATTGCATCAACACCTAACATAACTCACCAATTGCTTGTAGTCACCAGATGTGGGACACTCATTGGAATTGCAGTGAACGACTAACTCTTCTCCAAATTTTCCATCAGAAATGCATGCCTGTTGTCACGTTGCCTTATATTGAGAAAACGATGGTTCCAGGTCGCACGATGGTAACCTCGCATATCACTAACATCTGCACCATCAATTTCACTTGTTCTTAGCCTTGCACTTGTGGTGCCACTTTGCTTTTGTAGCCTGTATTTTTGTCAAACAAATCCTTAAATGTTTTCTTCTAGTTTTCGGTTTTCGAAATGGAAAGAGCATCCAGTTATCCTGCAACGCACTCTATTTCTTTAACTGCATTACTCAATAAATCCTCTGAAGTCTGTAGTTTCGTTATAGTCAAGAATCCGAAATCGGCGGTTATGAAAGCCAGGTCACATTTTACTAAATTTTGAACATCAATTATAGAAGAAGCATCATCTGGGTCCAGTTCACTTACTACAGATACAAATGCTTCAAAATTGTCTACGTATTACATTACTGCACTTAGCCAAGTGCCCCAACGCGTGATTATGTGTTTAAGAGGCAGTGGGAGATCAGGATGTGTTTCTTTGAAAATATCGACTCTAGTTGGTGATTTTACAAAAGGTTTTTTTCTGGTTTGACTCTAACTGGTCCACTTCCGGATAAAGTGTTCGGATTTTGTCACACAGTCCGTGTAGAGCATGTATGATACATGTCACATGAATTACATACATAAAGAGCTTCACCAGACTAATTCATATATGACGCAGCACCATCGGCCATAAGATCTGCATAGTTTCATTGAACAGCCTAGCAGTTGATAAGTAATTTGTAACTGACAATTGTTTAGAAGCTAGCAAGAAGTGTTGTTTTGAAATTGTTTCATCATTTTCCAACACACCTAATGCAACATTTCCCACTTTTCTAACGCCAGCAGTCGCTGGTTTCGTCAATGCTCACTCAGATCTTATTTTCACACACTGACCTAATGCATTTTAATGTTCTATCATAGCACTTCGGAAGATATTTCCCAAGAGTTGATTCAGCAGGAGTGCTTATATCCGTATAACTGGCAAGAAACTTTTTTGAATTTGAGATTGTTTTCCTTATAAGAGGTGTATCGGCCGAAACAATTGCTTCACATAAATCTGAACAATACTGTGAATTTCTTTCAACGTTAGATGAGGGTGGAGGAGGTTCTCCTATAAGAACTTGTCGCGAGGAAACAGGGGAGGAAGCTGCGATGTGTTTATTTGCAGATAAATGTTGTATTATCTGCGATCGTTGATCTGCACTTACGCACTTCCCACAAGGTTGGCAAAATAATACCCTACCGCCAGTGCTAAAATACGTATTTCACGCACACTTGATTTCACTCTTGGCATGTTAAATAACAATAATTCACATACCTAAGATCACAAACGTTTACTACTTAAACTGGATCTCGACTGAAACAGAAATAGGTTCGCAGTTACGAACTTACGACTGCACATCGGGGATTCACAAAATTTATCAAGATAGTTCCCAGTCCTTTTACCGTGTAAAGATGGGCGGGTGTGGAGTGTTTTGAGGCGATAATATTGCAACAAATATGGATTTATAACAGCAATTTCGGAAATATTTAGTTACGTTTCTTTTTTTTTTTTCTTTTCTTCTTCTTCTTCTTTTTTTTTTTTTTTTTTTTTTTTTTTTTTTGTGAGATATGTGTTTTTATGTGAAATAAGATTTTTAATGTATACTTGTAGACTCAATCGGGATAATACACTTTGTTTTAGGAATGTACTTCTTAGGGGAAATAATAGGTTTTCACATACAAATCCGGGCCCTGATGATGCTGCTGCTGCTGCTGCTGATGATGATAATAATAATAATAATAATAATAATAATAATAATAATAATAATAATAATAATAATAATAATGCTACAAAACATTATTATACAATTGTGTTTTGAAAGTTCTACATTTTTCGCGTGGCAAGCTTTTGCCTTTACCAGTTATACAAGACTAAACAAAATAAATTCACAATGTAGAGGGCTTCTCATGATGGTCCCAGAAAATTTAAGATATTCTGTAGATATCGTAAATAAACGAGTCTTTCAAATCATTACAGCATTTTTTTGGGGGGGGGGGGGCCAGGGTTGAACATTTTTTCTTTTCTATCTTTGGAAAATGCTGAACTTAATAGCAATTTAGTATTTAATTTGCATATTTGAGTTACACTGTTCGTACAGCTGTTCGCGAGCAGCTTTAAACAAAAAAGCAAAAATAAAGAAAAATACATGGTTTTATGGGAGCAGAAGTCATGTATTTGTGAATTGTCATTAATTACTGTCCTAACTGATAGGAAAAGTCAAAAGCGGCAACATCGCATAAAAGAAACACCTAACATTTGGTAGATATTTATTTCTCTCTCCATATTAGTTCGAAACCTATGTAGGTATTTTTTTCCGGGGCATTTGTATGTTAGTTTAGCATTGTATGTAAATTTGTAATCCAGTTTAATAAGCGTTATGATGTCATACACACTTTGCGTGGGTTGGAGTTATTTATTCCTGAGAGAAAGTTACAACACAGTTTCAAGAAGTCCCCAAGTCAGATGTTTATGAGTTAAAAACTCATGTAAAATAAATGCATTTGTGCTGTAAAGATCACCGAAACATGACCTGTAATCCTGAAAATGTGATCTAAACAGAAAATGAAAAATGCATTTACGTTTAATAATTCCAGATGAAATAATTCATACCTCTATTAACCTTCATTTTCAGCAAAATTGCATTGAATAAAGAAATGCAGTTTCAGATGGTTTTCGGTTGCAGGCAAGTAGAATCTTATACTTGGAGAAACTTATTTCTACATCTCATAATGTAATGATGCAAACTTGAAATAAGGGAAATCATTAGCAGAAAGTTCTGGTTCATTTTCACCGACTCCTGCTTCTTTGATACAAAGAATGTGGCCAATTCTGTGCGTGCATCGTTTCCTTGGAGCACACTATGCAGCTTTTCCCTCACCTGTGTATTCGATAACTTACTTTCAGTTTTCTTAATACACCGTGCAGTTTCAAGGCAGCGATGCACTTTAATATTTCAGAAAAAGTTTACTTTTGTGTAGGTTAAGTTTTTTGACATGCTGATTGTAAACAATTGTTCATTTTTAATCGAAGACGAAGCTTTCGTCCAAGTTATTGAAAATCTTCTCAATCTCACTGTAGTTCATGCATTAGTACTTTGCAGCATCAAACCAAGTCCTCCACACAAGTTATAAGGGTGCGAGTCTGGCACGGGCTGCACTCAGCCTCATTAGGTCCCTGAGGGGCCATTTGAGTACGTATCCTGGTAGAAAGTTAGCGTTCGTAAAAGATCAAGTAGTACCCTTACGGTCCCCTACCTGCACTCCTCCGTGGCCTTGGCTGCGGCTGGAGGGTAACTTCTGCATAGAGGACACGCCCTATGAATTATTATTACAGATCTACCTATCAGGGGCATAGCGACTGGGTGTGCATGATGTGTTGCATATCCTGCTAGTTAACTTTTCCTATTGTTATATATTAATCCAATTGGCATTCTCTTTGCTGAGGAGTATGTTTTGAACAACAGGCTGCTATGAATTAATTTTGTTAGCCCATCACATCAATTGAGTTGTTGAAACAGTGTGGCTGGGTGGTTGTGCTTGCCTCGCGCCAGTCACGTCAAATATGTGTGCGCGCGCTGGTTGTGACACTGAGAAGTGCATCTCGCTTGTTAGTGTGAATGAGATTTAAAGCTAAGTTTTTCAGTATTTTGTATGGCAGTGAAGGTTAAGTTCATAAGTTTTAACTTCTTCTGCATGTATCGAATACAAGCAGCGTTTTGGACAGTAATCTGTGTGAACGTGTAAGAAAGAAATACGCCAGGAAACAAAGGCAGGGTATGCAGATTGCTCATGTGCTTCCGTGTGGCTCATTACGAGGAAAACACGTGTTGTGTTTTCTGGAAACCTGCCCCGAATATGCAACACGAGTGCTTGTAATCAACAAACTGAGAATGCAGAAATAATGGGAGTGATTCTTCTGCAATTTTAATATTTAGCAGTAGGTGAATTATAAACTTCTAAGAAAATTAAAAATTGTGGGGGGAAAAAAAATTACAAAGTTAATAATTTTTATTTAAAAACCCAAGGGGCATTACAAAATATTCTGTTCCCAACATTCTTTTGAGAGTCTATAACAGAATAATATTTCAGAGTATTAACATTTTGAAATTTCCATCGTGTGGAGCATTTTAGGTACGATGCTGAAAATAGCTAAAAACAAAAAATAATAAAAATAGAATAAATTTAGAAGTGTTAAATGTATTGCAATGAAAATTTGTATGTACATTTTCTGATATGAATTTGAACAAAATCCGCTAATAATTGTAGAATTTAGCAATTTGACCTATGCATACCTACTTTTAACACGAGTTCAGAGTGCATACCCAAGTCCACATAGCACGCTACGCCACTGCTACCTATAGTTATACTATTTAAAAATTCAAAGCAATAATATCGTATGCCTCAGAAGAGGCTGGTCTTAAAAGAATTTGTGTCCACTTTAAACAAGGTCATTTTTTGGTATTATGTTATTAAGTTGCGTTTTGAATTGTATGCAGTCCACATTGGCGGAACGTTTAAAAACAAATGAAGAGATCTACTTATTTTGTGCAGCAACTTCAAATTTTTATTTCTTTTATACTTTAGTTACACAAAATTATTTTAAATCTATTCCGAAGTAGAGGACTCAGCAAGTTATTCACAGTAAGTATACGGCATTTTAATCGAAATCATTAGAGCCATTTTTGTGAAGATTAAAACTACGGAAACATTTTACATGCAAGGAGAGCTTTTCTTGAAATTGTTCGTGTCGTTCTATGGAACATACTGAACTTCAGTCAAAGGTTATTTATCCGACCTTCTGTTCTTCTCTAAATTACACGTCTCTTGTGCTAAACTGCTTTTTATTTGGGATCGGGGACTTTCAAAGTCCCTTATTTCCAGTGAAATCTCGAAATCGTATTTTTTTTATCAGAATGCAATTCATAAGGGATGAAGTGTGTAAAATACTCTGTCTGAACCCAGTCTGCGTTGCAAAATGACGTTAACTATAAGCTGAGGGACACTTGCATACAGTTGCAAATGCTGCTTAGTGTGTAAAAACAAGTGAGAGACTTTTGTATTTTTAGTTTCTCTACAGCATACCTATAGATGTAGAAGAAATATTGCATTTAATTCAAAACAATCAATTTTAAAGTCAGTATTAACCGAGAAATGTATGCTATTTTAGTTAAAATGCTTAAAGAAGTCATTTGATGGTGTGTATCCTTGGAGATAGTCGTCTAAGAAATGCAGGCATGCGTTGCGCATAACTTTAAAAAAGTGTTAAATTTCTTTTTTTCTGTCTGGTATACATGACATTTGATGTATTGGAAGTTTAAAAGGCCTTCCCAAGGCCAACTTCGTTTTTCAAAGGAATAACATCTACTTTTTAAATAGATTCTGGCGTAACCAGAGTAACAAATAACTTTTTGGAAGTGTTTTACTAAAACATTCGCACTTATCAACTTTTATACCATTAAAGTGAAAATTTCAAATTCTGTTGAAGGAAAAATGGTACTATCTCAGATAATAGGGCAAAATTTGCCAGAGTATCCGAATATAACATGGTTTGTTGCATGTATGGTGGGTACGCTGTGCATGAAGAGATGAGATTAAATACGCGGTTTACATCCTTGGGGACCTTCACCTTCATTTCCGTTTCCTGAAGTTACTGATACACTGAGTGTGGAAAATATAGTGATTCTAACAACGGCTGATAATATGAGAACATGTTACGTCACCTCAGGATACACAGACACTAATGAATCCTACAAGCCAGTACTTACGAGCTCTGGCTATTTCTTATTTTGTTAGTATTAAATACATAATGAACTCTTTCAGGGAACTTGTGGAACTGTGTGCACTGTCTAGGTGATAATACGATATGAAATCTTCTCAAAATAATTGAAATTAAAAGATTTATGTAATCAAGGTTCTAGATCAAATCATATGATCTTGAAAGTTGTTTCACATTGAATGGCAGTCTCGTCAGCTTTTGATTGTTACGTCTCACATTGGTACGTTTGTGACTCGGCTGATTTCTGCCAATTTACTTTTCAGTTATTTTTCAATTCTTTAAATCCGTATATTTAATAAAGTATTACAGCTTGGCACCCATAATTTGCTGTGAATGACTTTCTTCCCAGAAAACCTAAATGCCTACTAAAGGTCTTTAGGATCAGAATGTGTAATCACTGAGTGATTTAGCAAAGAATGACATTTTTGAAGGATGCTGACTTAAATAGTGGGGAAGTGAGTGCAGGGGACCTTAAAACGTGGAGTACATACTTCTATGCACCAAAAATGACAGCGGTAGAGAAAATAAGAATAAACAGAGAAGATCCATATGTTAGTTTTCTAAACGGATCATCTTATTGGTTTTTGAAAAGTACCTCGTAATAACTGTGAAAGTGTGTAAGATGTTAGGGATATAATTGAAATTAGTACTCCCATGAACTCAGGAGGAACTAAAGTATCAAATGAAAGTACATGAGTATTGTGGTTTCAAAACCATGTGATCTCTCAAAATATTACGTAATTAATCATGCTGATTATTATTTTCAGTGGGTTTTCAAAACTCAGAAATATAAAATGTTGGTAATAGGAGAAAACCTTTCCAAAAGAATCACAAAGCGTTAATGGAGACAGGCTACTTTGATAATGCAATAAAGTAGTTTAAAAGTAATCACGTAAATATTGATTTACATATTTGTTTAGCATTATGTTTACTATTGTATACTTAAATTGTATGTTTTAATGACATTTTCGTTTTTTTGTGTAGTAAGATATGTATATGTTTGTGTCTCACCGTTTAGCAATTATATTACGGTCATTCAGAATGAAAATAACAACGCTAGCAATGCCAAGCCTTATTCCATACTTATGCTACCGGGGCACTTAGTGACCACCACTGGCAACAAAATGTCTGAACAATTTATAAAACAAACTTATTTTATCTTGCCATGTTTATAAAGGTAATATGTAACATTGTTTAACTATTCCATTGTTACTTTTACATGCATCACATTATACCGACAGGACAGCACTTTATGACGACATTGACATTTCATTGTTTTTCAAAAAGACCAACAATGAAAACTTCGAAACAATTACGCAATTCGGTACCTAGTAGAGTGGCACGGCGTTTAAGGACCCGTCGACAGCTAGGTCATTTGGGTCAGTACCTAGTAGAAACAATGATTGGCAATATCTTTTAACTGTATGCCTTTAATCAAAAAATAAGACAGAATTTAAAAGAATCACAGGTGGGCTTAAAGTACCGCGTGCTGGCGGGGGGGGGGGGGGGGGGGCTTGGTAATACTTGGGTTAAATATGCATTTTAATCAAAATTGTTAGAGCTGTTTTTGAGAAAATAAAAAAGAATTAAACATTTTCCATGTAAAGGTTAGTATGTGGGGAAGGGATTTCCTTAAAATCTTCGTGTGCATCCTTGGAAGGTGCTGAACTTTAGATACCATATTTGACATTTAACCTATATTTCATTTTTGAGCTATGCTGTTCATAGTCAGAAGGTGCTTATTTTGTTTTAATTGAGGAAGTCTCAGAGCTTGTGTTTGTGGTGAAATCTCAGTATCGAGTTTGTGGGTGGAATACAGTAGTTCTGGTATAGGTAAGTAAATGAGAAAGTAAAGCTCAAACACTATGAAGCCGTAGTATGGGTTTGTTTTGGAGATGTTCCAATCCTATAGTCGTAGACGTAAGGTTTAACCAAACAGAAATTTCAGTGCAGAGAAATGTTGACACTGTACATAGGCAACCATATGTTGTCTTAATTCACTGGACTTTAATTATGTCTTTCATAATTAGGTGTGTTTTCCCAATCTTTTAAGCATCTTTTCTGCCATAATAAATTGCAGGTAAATGCAGTCATTATAATTAACATATAATATGGACAGGAGCCGGTTTTAATGTGCCATGGTGCCGGACTTAACTTCGTGAAAATATATAAAAAGTGTAATTTTTTATCGCTTATTTTAATCACCGCAATGAACACTCAATTTCCCCCTCTCTAAACGAAGCTAAGAATAGTAATGACTTCGGCTATAGACTTAATCTATGACATTTTCATGCAGTTGTTTACTGCCATACATATTGTACAGTTGGTTCATTAAAAATGCTTATTTTTTGCCTCTTTTCACCTACTAAAATTAAGTGTTACTCAAATACTTTGAATACGCATTTTGTAGGCACACAGAAGCAAACAGGAGGTTAGGAGACAGGCACAGGCACAGGTACATGTGTGAAAGGAAGTTTGCTGAAAATGCAAGCCTTGATATGGTATGGTTGTATGTGCTCGCGAGAAACAACAGAATAGTGACCTAGATCGTAGAAAAAGTAGTGGTAATTTTAACAAGCAAATGTTTCTCGGAAATGTCTATCAAAGTCACAAATTATTTTATTATCTAACACTTCTAGTTTTCTGCTAGTGCAGATTCAGTAAGAATAGGGACTATTTAGAGTTTTGCGTTTGACCAACCATGTTAATACCTCAGACATGTGATATTTTAATGAATCGTATTCAGGAACACTTGTGTAACAAGATCTATATTTTTCGCCTAATACGTTTTTACCCACTTTGTTCTCTCTCTCTGTCTTTTAATGAAATATATTTTTTGTTTAGTATATTTCTTTCCATTCACAGAAAATTTAAGATATACATTTTGCCATGTAAATATTGTAAATATTTGGTATTATAATGAAAGAATAACGGAAAATGTTCCATATAGTAGTTTTCGTAATGGAGACGAACTGTAAATTGCATGAAACTGATGTAGGTACGTGGCAGAAAGTTGACAGGACGAGAAACAAATCCTGTTAGAAAATACAAGGGACATAAAATTGCTGCATTGCTAATTAGGTGTAAAGTAGTTTCTGGACAAGCCAAACAACAGGTGAACAATGAAAACGTTAATTAAATAGTTTCAGTTGATTTTTATTTTGTAAGCAAGCCAGAAATGTTCCGTCACCCACCAATTTTTTGTAATATTAAAAAAAGTTACTTTCATGTTTATTAGCCTAAGGTACTAAATGTACTGACGTGAAAATAATTTTATTTCATTGGGTCGACAATTGATGAAGGAGATTTTTGTGTAATCGTGAAACCTCCGGGCAAGGTCAGGTGTTTCAGCTAGTACCTATGTGACTTTGTAAGGACCATATTGCTTACGGTAACGTAAACCCCGCGCGACAGCCCACGAAGGGCCAAGGACTACCGCCCAGCCGCTGCGTCCCCCACCTCTGCCCACTACAGGCGTCATTGGTGAGGTGCAGTACTGGAGGGTGGGACGTGGTCAGCGCCCCGAGCCCTCCCGGCCAGTTATGCGGGTTTCTAGACCTGGGCCTGCTACTTCTTCATCAAGTAGCTCCTCAATTGGTCCCCCCGGGACCTAACGAGGCTGAGTGCACCCCGTGCCAGACCTCCCCCTGCTGGTACCGGGGATCGAACCCGGGTCCTCCGCGCCAGAGGCAAGCGCGCTACCAACTGCGCTACGGAGGCGGTCATTACGGTAATATCTATCTACTAATATCTACCTATCTAGGAGAACATAATGCATAACATAGTGATGCGATTGTAAGTGTTTTACAAACCTGAAATATAAAGGTAAGCAGAGATAATGGGGATGTTAATAGTAAAATGCCTAAATTTTGTATACCTACATATACTGGCCTTCCTAATTATTACATCGATACTACAGAACATTTGGACCACATACGTGCAGATGTTGGTGAGTTAGGTTATTGGTAGAGGCGGACGAACCACCTCCACACTGCACAGCGATCTTTCCAAAACTTTTTAATTGTGGGTAGCGAAGCTGTGTGATTTGATACAGTAACTCCCACGGTGTCCTTAAATGGCCTCATGTAGGTAAAGTGTTGTTTATTTCATTACAGATTTGTTACGAACAGTTAGTTATGATTGGGTTATAAGAGATGGCTCCATTACCTTTTCTCAAAGGCTAATTAACACATTAACACCACAGTCGATAGGTAATGGAATGAATTTGCATGCATGTATTAACATACATTAAAGCGAACTAGATCTAATTCTCGATTCATGTGGTTCCTTCAACCCACATGACATCAACGATCAGTGATACGGCCAACTTTTGTACAAAACGAATCATCTCAACTTTTAGACTTTGTTAGAAACGTTTTACCACTTTTATAATCAGTACATGTACAAGACTCTTGGTTTTTAATTTTAAATAGCAGTTTTAATGAAACTGTCGTGTTCCATTCATATGAATTTCTCCAACAATTACCCATTTTTCGCCAGTCTATAAAACAAATTGGAGGGCTGAGAAGCACAATGGGCCATCTGCCATTTTAATAAACGTAGAAAAATAAGACTTAAGTTTAGTTGATTTCATAATTATTGAATAATTTATAGCATAATGTAGCATCAACATGTTAATAATAAAGCTACTCTCAGGAAATACATGATGTATGTATAACTATAAAACGTGCCAACAGATAGCAACAACTCAATTTTGACTGTGCTATGGTTCTCACCCCTGTAGTTGTGTAAAATTAAGAGAATACAACTACAGGACGATTCCTTTTTTTAAGTAAAAACTTTAACACGACAAATCAATTCTGATTATTATTTTCTCTACTTCATATTTGAAGCGGGTAGAGGAAATATCAACCCAAAATTTGCTTCGGAGATTCCACTAGAAATGCATGTTTTAAAGTCTCCTGAATAAGCACGAGGTATTTTTGGAAAATAATGGCCCACCTATAAGCAGCATAAAACAAAAAGGAAAATTAGATTTTCAAGAAAATACATCCACCCCAAATTACTCTTTACATGGCGAATGCTTCGTTACTTTTTGTTAAAATGCCATATATTTAAGATATTTTCATGACAAATTCTTTTGGAAATAAATAGTCTTGTGAAATCCTCTTCATTCGTGACGAGTTTTTACATGGTTGGTAAACGGTAACAGACAAAATCCATTGCACAAAAGGTATAAATCTCCTTAAAGCAGCCACAATTCATTTCTTTTTGCTTTTAGAATTAACCATTTCCGAGATATACATTGCTATTGGTTTAAACTATTCTTACAGTTATTTTCTTACAAATGGAAAGTTATTCATTTTTTCTCTTGGTCATTAAAAGAAAATGGAATTTCACTAATCACATAGCGACAGGACCTTCAAAATTGTGATTATATATCGCTTTGCCTATTGTATCTTAAAACTAAATTTGCCAATGTGAATTTAAAGTTTATCTGGATTAACAAGCAGGTGCTAGAATAATAAACTTTTTAAGACTGGTTTGTAGAAGAGTAAATAGAGAAAGGCCTGTGAATGGAACGCGTAATATGTGAGTGCCATCGAAAAAGTGTTTCAACTGTGCGTAGGTAAATCGTGAACGAGTTAACATTTGTGCTAATTTTATCGTTTGGGGAGAGGAAGTGTTCTTCTTCGTCATTTCGACGCGTAATGCATGCAAAATTATTAAGGCAAAGGTGAAGTTGTGAACTTGAAGGTGCTATGCACGTCACACGCGCGCGCGCGCACGCACACACACACACACGCACACACACACACACACACACACACACACACACACACACACACACACACACACACACACACACACACACACACTTGTCTGTGGGAGATGTCAGTTGTAACAAATTGTAACAGAACTATTGATGAGAGAAGTGTTGCTGGCCGAGTATGCAGATGGACCAGATCAACCAGTATAAAGATAGCATCTATACTTCTTTACAGATCCACGTGTACTGCGTATTATGCAAATCCCCATTGTGTCTGGCGCACGGTGTGTTACTGCTGCAACGGTCTCAAACCTTCCTCACTTCTGCATCTTTCCTGCAAGTGATTCAGTCCATTAAAAAAAAATCCTACTTTTATTCGTTTCAATATTATTACTTCCACGCGTGAGCAATTTACTCCGTAAATCGTTGTAGTGTCGATCTTCATCTGTTGAATAGCGGAACTATGACATGGTAGACACGTAACTAAAGATGATGATTAAAATATCTTCATGAACATTTCAGTGAAATACACACGCGCGTACGAGTATTTATCTTGAAACCATAAAACCATGGAAAACTTTTGTTAAAATACATTGAAATTTTAAAACTTACAGTTTGTGTAAAATAAATTTTTAAATTGCTCTAAAGCCTACTTATAGCAGCGAGATGAATATTTTATTCCATCCTAAAATGCATATTTTGAGATCCCTGAATCCAGAAGGGACATTTTTTTACTTTCTATATCACGTAGATAATGAAAAACGTAAAAGAGCTATTTTATTTGAAAATTTGATGTCGATATTTCGCCGCAAATATATGCTTTGAGGACCCCTGAAGAAACAAAAAAATAGAAAATGGTCCGTGTGTGTGTGTGTGTGTGTGTGTGTGTGTGTGTGTGTGTGTGTGTGTGTGTGTGTGTCGGTATGTGAACAGCGTAACTTAAAAACGAATAGTCAGTTAAAATCCAAAGTTGGCATTTGTTTAATATCCTTTAAGATAGACGAAAATTTTGATTTTCTGAAAAATGGCTTAACGATTTTGATTAAAGTGCCATATGTTTAAGATATTTTTATGGCAAATGAGATGTATATTTTTAATTTTCTGGCTATAGCTCTTGTAGTCCTGCTTACTCTGGATGACTTTTGCATAACTGGTAAACCGTAAGAGATAGACCAAATCTTACTATAGAAAAATGTACATCTCGTTAAAACACAAGTTATGTCCAAAGACATTTTTGTGGAGTGAACCATTTCGGAGATATTCCTTACTGTTTGTGAGTTTTGCAATGCTTAAAATTTTCTCAAATGGAAGATAGTTATTCATTTTTTTATCTCTTGGTCGTACAAAGAGTACGAAATTTCAAAGCCTTCATATAGCGACCAGCTTTAAAAGATTTGACTTTCGCATAAGGCCTACTGTATTCCCATATTCCCCTTGCACCCAAAGGAAATAAGCAATAAGGTAATTCTTAGAAATGTTCCTCTCGACTAACATGAAGAAGATAGAGGAATTAGAGTTTGTATGAACATTTAGTACAAGAGTAGAGAAAGTCATGAGAGTGCAACACATCAGATTTTTAAAAATGTATTTTAAATAATGATATTATACCCACAGTGATGAATTATGTATCAAATTAGAGGAATACCGAAGTAACAAGAGTGAACAAAAGGTGCAGATTGTTATTTTTTGGCAAGGCCCCTCTCCCCGGGATAAAAAAGAAGAAAACCGTGGAGCGAAGCCCTTGAAGTCCATCTCCGTTCAGAGCTTGCTAGTGACCACGAGTAAGAGATCTTACTTCATATCGTCTATTATAAACATGACTGCCTCCTGAAAGGTTTAATGAATTGATTTATGAAACTTGAAGGGCAACCAACGTCCAAGCATGATCTGAAGATGGATGTGTGTGTGACAACCACTACTTAGTTCTGACATGTCAGTATACCAAGAAGCCAACAAAAACTGAAAGAGTGTAATACAAACTTTGAGCCCCATAAAACGTCAGATTAATTGCCATCGGACTTCCATAAAGAATACGTTTTTATAAAACCTCATCTTCATGTCTTCATCTTGACAGTGAGGACAATCCTCTTCAATGCATTCTGAACATTACTGAGCGCATGTTTTACATTAAATCTAGCTTTGTTCGCTTTATTTAGTTAAATATCGTGTATGTTCTGTCAGTCTATCCCCTCTGTACATGTGCAAAGTAAAGTAAAACGTTTTAACGGCCATTCCCAATGAAGTTTAAGCTTTAACATTACGACGTAAAACTAGAGCATAAAGTTACGCGATTAAATTTACGACAGTTGAAAATATAAACAGAGTATTATCATATTATTAACTTCACTGAATGTCTAGTGTGAAACAAGTGTATTTAAAATAGCTAGTCGCTATGTGTTGTTTCAACATCGTTAAGAAAAGGAACAAATTTGCTACGTGTGAGAAGCGAACCTGCGACCCTCGCCACAGGAGTAGCCTGTTTTGCCACAGCGCTGCAGTGAACAAACGTGCAACGTGGCAGGTTTAGTAATGCCGGACAATCCAAACTGTATCCTGTTATGTGTTGTTAATATTTGTGGTTAATATTGATAGTAAAAGAAGCTAAAGCTGTGTATTTTGGATCATGTGGGTATCTTGACGAATTTGGCCGCGCCGTAGCCGAGTGGTTGGACCATTCGCTTCTCACCAAAGCGGCCCGGGTTCGATCTCAGCGTGTGGGATTCGTGATGGACGAAACGGCGCTGGGGCGGGTTTGCTTCGGACTCTCCGGTTTCCCCCGCCATCTCATTCCACCGGTGTTCCATCTTCATTCCATGTATCATCAGTGTCACCGCCTGTGGTGCCGTAGTAGTAAAAGCGGGCGTTAAACACTACAAAAAAAAAAAAAAAAAAGGACGAATTTGCCATTCCAGACATGAATTTTTCTTTCTTTCTTTCTTTCTTTCTTTCTTTCTTTCTTTCTTTCTTTCTTTCTTTCTTTCTTTCTTTCTTTCTTTGTTTGTTTGTTTGTTTCTTTCTTTCTTTCTTTCTTTGTCTTTCTCTCTTTCTCTTGTTTGTTTGTTTGTTTCTTTCCTTTCCTTTCCTCTCTTTCCCCCATGAGTGTACATTGTCCAAGACAGTTGCTAGTGCTAGTGCTTCGAAATGAGCAACGTGCAGTAAAACAATTAGTGAAACTAGCATACTCGCAGTTGAAATACGAGGAGAAATTAGTGATAGTAAAACAGGGAAGGCCTACTGCAGCTCTGAGCTGAAGCAAAAGAAATAAGAATACTTACAAAAAGTATTTTTATATAAAGAATTACTATAAGTATGTGTGGCTACCTGGTTCATGTGAATTAAGTAAACGTTACAACTTATTGTATGCAGCCGAGGAAAAGCTCTGGAATGCGACGAGTTTAGCATATTTAATCCCAGCTTTGGATAAACAAAGAGATCAATAATGTACATAAAATCTTTCACAGCTTTAAAAACCGTCGACACTCAACGGACTATCAAAAAGAAAATGTTGACCATTGGCATAATGAATGGATTGATAAATGTATTGAATATATTGATGGATTCACTTCTTATAGTTCCCCAATCCTGTGAATTTTATTAACGAAACCAGGCAGTTCTTTGTTTCTCTTAATGGTTTACCCGCTTTTCTGTCACATTCCACTTCACGTAGGTACATTTCAAATTATAAGATCCCAATTTATTATCTTTCTGTGTAGTGTAATACATATTACAATGTATACTGTATTCATACTGCATTTTATATATCTTTGACCTATCTAGTAAGATAATGCTAATAAAAGCCGTGTATATTTAAGCTAAATGAACCTAAACACGGCAATGAAAGGCAAATGAGGTTTAAAAAATAAATACAAGCATATACGCACCAAAAAGCGTGGGCCTACTAGACCCCACACAACCACCTGTGTTGTACCAGAGCGTGCCTAACGGAAGGTTAGTCAACAACCCCAGGCCTATTGATAGCCCAAGTCACAATCCCAACATACGCCACAGTAAAATACTGATATAAACTTACTTCATATATATTTTAAAATATACAGATTGTGTCACCGAAGTATTTTCTTAACATTAACCACATCTAAGTTATTCGCAGTTTTTCCAGTTGATGGTTGTTTACTTCAATGTAATTTTATGTTTTCAGCATTTATGCTCTAGTCGAAGTATAATAAACTACCCCTAATGTATTAGTTCAGCAACCCTTTTGGTTACAACCATTTTAAATGAATTTCCACACCCTCAATGAATGATATTAAATGCCACAGGGCACCCTCTGGTAGAGGAATGGGGGAACAAGGGAGACAGTTGAAAGTTACCCTGTATAGGGTTAACAAACAAAACGACGTGCTCGTTTGGAATGTATGTAGATTGGTTGCATAGCGATCGCTGATATTTCTGACTTTCTCAAGAAAATCCTCTCACCTCGAACTGCGCTTTCGATGTATTTGTTTCTTTTTCAATTTACTCTAAGATATTCATGTGATTAATAAATTGTATGTTTTGGATTTCTGCCAATATATTTTAAAGTGCTCTTTACTCGGAATAATTGTGGGATAAGTTTATAAAACTGATAACTATTAGAGATGAACAACTTTCTAAGCAAAACAACCTAGATCTCTTTAAAATATACAGTTTAATTCAAACAAGATTATTGTAGCATCAGAAAGTTTTAAGAAGTTATTATTGGTTGGAATTGTTCAATATTTTATTATTGAGTGAAGTGCTGTCACCATTCTTTTGGTTTGAGTGGTGGTGCAAAGTCGTGAGTGCAATGATTTTCATCAAGAATGACGCTTGCACATGGCTGTGATAAAGCGTATATTTTCGGTGAGGTGTACGTAGTAGTTCGCCGCACCACACTCACAGTAGTAATTGCAAACGAAACATTTGGCGACTTGGCATAACCAGAGCGAATTTTTGCCCATGTGGGCGAACAGGATCTGAAATGAAGTTAATGCCGGTTTGTCGCAATGTGGGACGTACGTACTGTCTTGCCGTACGGTGATGCTGTTAAATTGACACAAAGATTCTTTATTGTTACTATCCACTTCCAAGGGCGTGTAATGCTCTTCTTTCGGCGTCATAATGAACCTTGGAATCTCTAAGGTTACTCAGTCCAGACAGATTCATTGTCTCGTGAATCAGGGGTGTCCAGAATTTTACATCCATGAGTATCCTTATGGACTTAACCAAGAGGGATTCATTATCTGGAGAAACATGGGTGCCCAGAATTGTACATCCAAAGAGCTCGTTATGAACTTGAGCGTCGGCAGACATTTTTCCGGGGGGGGGGGGGGGGTGGGGGGTGGAGGAGGCGGCACATGTTTGAAATTTGCAATCAGATAATATTAATTCAATATTTTACTGTCAAAATTTATATTTGTTGCATATAACCATATTAATTTGTGCTAAATAAAAATTGATCTTTACATTACAATTAAAATAGTAGTTTAATAGTCAGTAATTGATTGCACATTAAGTTGACCAACTTCCAGGGTGGGGGGGGGGGGGGGCGCGGCCTCCCCTTGGCCCCCTCCCCTCTTCGCGACGCCCATGGTTATGGATTTTGGAATGTATAAGTTTACCTACTGCAGAGGGATACATTGTCTCGTGAATCAGGGGTGACCAAAATTGTATACCCATGAGTGTCCTTATGGACCTCTGCATGTATAAGCTTACCTTGGCGCTGAAAGTCTTCCATAAATGCACACAACTATACAACATGCCATAAAACCAGAAGATGGCCTCTTCGCAATTTTTATAGAATGCTGCATCAAGTGGGAATCAACTCGCACATCCTCTTCAATCAGCAACAAAGAAGCATTGGTAGGCGGCAGTAGGTACTTGAGGAATTTGGAGGTGAATATGGCCACACCGCTGTCTCATCCTTTATCTATCCCGAGAACGATGTCAACTCTGACCATGCTGCAACAGAAAACCACTTGCTACAAAGTTCTGTACATGTCACGTGTGTCCACGTACCAAGGATAGAAAAACCAAAGCCCGCTGTACCATTGTGAGCAATGAACCAGAAACCAATAACATTTTAGATTGTTTGGACTTACCGTGGTATTTCCAGTGTACTTTTAACACACACTCACATTAAGCTATGTCAAATTAATGTCACGAGGAAATAAAGACTTTTGCATTTTCATGTAATGTTCTTCAAAACGTCTTAGGCAATTTAACCTGTTCCGGATCCAAATTGTTTTCCTCGGTCATCGCATGTTCATGTGTCCGTGCTATTTTGAGAATTATATTTTCTTCCACTATTTAAGTGCTGTTTCCAATTGGTTCTGTATTCCAATATTATTTTGTTTAATTATTCTACGTTTGTTTGTCCAGTCTTGTATATTCAGCTAAGGAATTTCATTTCTGCTGTTTGTATATTTATTTTATGTTGTGGCATCATTATCCATGTTTCTGAGCCGTGTGTTAAATTGGGACTGTCATATAACTGTTTCTAAACGGCTGGACCAATTTTTATGAACTTTTACGTGTCTGTTTAACGTGATTTGAGAATGGTTGAGATTCACAATTTGACCCGATGGTACATATTCCTTTTAAGTAATTAATTAAAATGAATTAATGTGTTCATCTTTGGATGGTTTAGGTTTACAGGATAAGTCAAGCAGCGCTGCAATCGCGTTTTAGACTTTCCTATGTTTTATTTCGCAATGGGATTCTAGGAGGTTTTTGTCGCAGCTTAGCATTATTACATTAAAAGTGCGCGCTTATTGAGCAAAAGTAATTAAAAGTGTACTTCAGCATCAAATTTGTAAGTTGTAGTATTGAAGTGCGTATTTTACATGATTTGTCATGTACTCCAATGATGTATAGTCATACCTTCTATAACAATCATCTTAACCTAAAAAATTAATATATATTTCTCCTATCGCGTTTTAGAAATTCCGGTAGTTAATGCTGCGATCGGATTCTAGGACGTTTTTGTCGCAGCTTAGCGTTAATAGTACATTAAAAATGTGCGCTTATTGAGAGAACGTATATTGAGACAAGGTGTAGGTAATTAACAAATATACATTCTTCAAATGTGTAAGGTGCAGTATTGAAGTATTTTACATGATTTGTGATGAATTTCAAGTATGTATACACGTCATTCTATAAAAATTAGCTTAACCTACAAATTTAATATATTATTATTTATTGAAGTACGCTTTTAAAGTGTAATTAAACAATACACATTGTGGAAATTGTGCTAGAGAGCCAACAACATTGGAACATAATACAACAAATGGTAGTAACCATTATAAAAGCAAAGGAGATAGATGACAAAGGTAGCCGAATATGCGGTTTTCCTGCATAATGCAGCATTTGCCATTCAAGTAAAGCACAACTACCTCTGAGTTTAATTAGTACCTAATGATCATAACAAATCAGTTGAGCGAAGCGAACGCACGTTCTTAAGTTGCTTATGATTCGCTGTTTATAATCTAAGCTGAAGTACGTTGTTGAGATTATATATATCTGTTCTTTGTTATTTCACATCCGATGAAATTAAATTTTGAGACTTGTTCAATTATGTTATTTTCTAAAACTATTTTAGACCGAACTGGATGGATTGCCATTGCCTTTTGTTTTACAGTGCATTCTCATTTTTTGATATTAATATTAGATCATCTGCGTGTACCATTGTTTTAATGATCTTGTCCCTAAATTAGTTCCTCCTTTTATTTGTTGTTTCCATGTCATTCTCATTCCTTTTATATATAAATGAAAATGAGCGAGTGGGTCAACCTTGTCTAACCTTTTTGAAATCAGTATTGGTTCTCGGTTATTGAACTCGTTTGATTAGATAGTATTACTGTTTTAATGGCAGTAAAGTTCCGAAACTACATCGTTTTAGAGTTTTCTTTTATTTTTCCCGTATTTTATATATTTATTTTATAAATTCTAGGTGACTAAAGACCATAAACACATTGTACTACAAAAAAAGCAATAATAATTTGTTTAATTCTAATGAATCGGGCAGACGTTTAAACAAATATACTGCAATGACAAATAATTCCAGATGAGCAGTAATGATGGCCAAAAAGGGGTGAGCATTCTAAGGTTGAATGTAAATATTGGCTCTGCTAACATATTTATACACTTAAAGTGGAAATTTCAATTAATAGGACTGCAATAAAGTTAAAATGTGATTTTTTGGCTGTTTTCACCATGTAATCTCCCCGTTTAAATTGCATATTTTTGCAACACGTGTCCCACCTTAGATTAGCGATAAAGAAAGCGACAATGTACTTAGCTAACATTTTATAATTTTGAGCGCCTTTTGATGATCTGTGACACGTTATAACACGTTCCTTTGTGTGAGGAAGAACGAATATCGTATTTAAGTGTACATATACTTAAAATGCAAAATGTATTATTTTTAAAGCATAAAATTAGTTAATGTTTTCTTTGGGGGGTATTCAACAGCTAGAGCCCAAAAGCTGTTGCGTCTTATTTTAAATAGTGCAGCAATTGTGTGCAGTATTCTGTTTTTCTCGTTCTTCTCGGGGAGCCATATGTTCAGAGGGCCTCTGATTAGAGTGGTATGTTAGGGATAATAATTTGAGATGCTGGATGTTCGGGGTTTATAACCACTTAATTTTCAGTCCCTTTTGCTAATTTTGTTGTCTAACGTTTTGGGTCGCTATATTATTAAGAGTAAGGTAGTTGTTTAACATTCTTTTGAACCACACTTTTCGTTTGGGACTAGCCTGATCACAAATGTGCTCAATGTTTCTCGGCAGGAAACGTATGGAGACCACGCCTGAAAGATGTTGAAATTTCTCAAGATAGCATCATTGAAGTTTAGTACTAGTGGACTTAAATTCCATGGTAGATATTATTCGCAACATTTTGTTTGGTGTTATGCTATTCTAGGGGTGGGGGGAAGGCGTGAGACCTTTTTACTTTCTCTACTGGTAAGTAGGGGAAGTATTGTATTCCACCCAGCAATTCAATGTCGAGATTTCACCGGAAATATACGTTTTGAGACCCTCTGAAATAAAAAAAAATCATTTTTAGAAAAAGGTGCGTGTGTGTGTCTGTCAGCCTGTGGACAGCATAACTCAAAAACGAAAAGTCGGTTAAAAACCAAAGTTGGTGTTTAAGTTTATTGTCATTCAAGGATGCGACACAAAGATTTTGAAGACAATAGCCCCACCGTAAACTACCCTTTACATGGAAAATTTTTCGAAAATTTTGATTTTCTTGAAAATGGCTCTAATGATTTTGATTAGAATGTCATATGTTTGAGATATTTTTATGACAAATGAAATGTATATCTTGAATTTTCTGGCTATAGCCCCTGTAGTCGTATTTACTCTGGAGGAATTTTGCATAACTGGTAAACCGTTAGAGATAGACAAAATCTTGCAATACAAAAACTGTAGACCTTGCTGAAATACACAATTTATGTCTGAATAAATTTTCTTGTAGGGTGAATCATTTCGGAGATATTCCTTGTTATGTGTGTGAGTTTCGGAAAACTTTGAACTAGCGAAATGCAACAACGTTGCTCATTTTTTTTATATGTTAATCGTGCAAAGAGAATGGAATCTCAAAGGTCAAAAAGATTTGACTGTCGCACAAAGCCTTCTGTATTCTAATATGTCCCTTGCACTTACAAGAACATAAGCAATAAGATAATTTGTACGAATGTTTATCTTAACTGACATGGAGATATAGGAATAAGAGTTTGTTAGAATGGTTAGTACAAGAGTAGAGAAAGTCATGTGAGTGCAACACATCAGATTTTTTGAGTAGGGTTTCATGGTCCTCAAAACTTGTGTTTTCAGTAAAATATCTAACATGGTTTAGAACACAATACTTCATGTTGGTAATCTTATAGGGAGTAGAAGCACGTAGATTCAAGTAATTTGAATCAGGCCATTTCTGGATACATTGTGCAACAGGTTGCAATTATGTGTGCAGTTTTTCCTCTTTGATACATTTTAAGCAAGGACTTCGCTGGCGAGTGCTAATCAATGATGAATAATGAGGTGTTTTTTAAATAAGGTATGTTTGGTATTAAATAACGAGTATTCGCTTTCAGGCGATTATAAATCATGGCACCAGTATGAATTACAAATGCAAAGCGTGTTCTTTGCCAAGTTAGACCCAACTTTGAAGGTATAATACAAGCGTTACGAAATGCATTGTGCTACCAACCAGCCATATGTTGTTCTCAACTAATACATAAGTTACTTGTTATTATAACAATCGAAGAAACGTTTGCAAATGCGAGACGTAGTTGAGGTTCTGTTGCATACTATTTTTCAGCGATTGATAAAATTGTGCTAATAATTGTAATGTTATCTACTTAGTTACTAATTAATCGCTGGTTAAAGTTCAAAATGGCTGGTCAGTACCAAACTTAAAAATACTGTTGCAGAATGCCTGTTGCATAATCAACTGTATTTTGAATTAAACACCAGATTAATTGAAGTCGAGCCAGTAAAGTTCATTGCCCTTAATTATTTTCTCCTGATACAGTGGGGCTCCTGATAGCTCGACCGAATGTGGACTGAGAGACTGTCGAGTTATCGAAATATCTATTTTAGAGATTATTCATAACGCAATACTGCAAATGACATAAATACATATTGTAGTACAATATAGGAAACAACAAAGTATAACATATTCTAAAATTTATTTCGTATTAATATATTCCCCTATGTCAGGTCTCTCTAAGGCATTTGATTTAATTGCCATTGTCATGTTAACTTGTCTTTTTTTCTCCTTCGACATTTGCACCGGCTTAACACCAATGGTAAGCCCGAAATCTTGGAAGTTGCAATGTAATCAGAAATATGTAACTGAAAGTTTAGCTTACCACGTACAGGGATATTTTAGACGTGGCGAATGACCTTGCTGGGATCTGCGTGAGTGACGTGCAAATAGTTGATGGGATAATGTCTCTGTTTCCTTCCTTGAAATAAACAAAACACTGCTGATAATACGAGATGGCACTGCACTTAATTACGCACAATCCGCGGTGTTTATGTACTACATGGAAGTCGAAAAGATAACCTGACACCCCTGTGGTCTTATAAATACAAAAGTGAACTCCACCAGGAATCACTGCCCAATTGGCCAGGTCTAAAAATACCTTTGTACTGGGTAAAGCAATAAACCTTCTAATCTTCCTAACAAGTGTTGTGCTTTGTATCCACATTAGAGGCAAGACTTTGGTTTCGTGACAGTGGTCTGTGGGCTGCTTATGTTCTGACTAAATGTCGAATGTGAATACGCGATCAGCCCTGAGGTTACTGTGGAGGAGAATGATGTAGGTTGTGTATGTACACTTGAATAAAACAAAAAAGGTCGAGTTATCGGAGTTCTACTGTATTCTAGAAAACATGACGGAGAACTCTGGAGTCAGAAATTGAAGAGGCGTGATAAATGGCATGTGTTTCTGTGCGTCCTAATAAATCCAGATCTAGGTGCGACAAAGCAGTATATGCAGAAGTTATTAGAAGATGTAGGTCATTCGACTAGTTTCATCTGGTATGCTAATGAGATATGATAAACAAATGTGAAATACAGAGGAAAAGTTTAACAAAGGTAAATCGGCATTAGCCACAGTGAGAAAATATCTGTACTCGGCACCCATTGTCTGCTGGGCTGAAAGAGCTTATCCCCCTTGATGGCCATATGTAATCGAACTATGGGGAGTTAGTAATGGCTGGACAAGTGGAAATCGAATAATCAGCATGTTTTGTACTCCCAAGAACACTACAAATGCAGTCTTGTATGTTGGAGTTACGGAAAGGGAGTGTTAGAACACTAGTAATTGATATAATTTTAAAATATTTCTTTAGCATTCAGCAATTGGCAGATAGTGAGCTACTAAGCGTATAGGTATTTGAATTTCCAAAAATCCTCGGAGACATAGTTGAACATAGTTTGGAAAAATTAATTAAATAGCTGATAATGATAAATGGATTACGTGAAATGAGGGCATCAGGATACACATTAATGAAGGGAGGTTTGGAAAAATTAATTAAATAGCTGATAATGATAAATGGATTACGTGAAATGAGGGCATCAGGATACACATTAATGAAGGGAGGTTGGAAAATGATAAGGCAAAGGCTAGAAGATGCGCAAACGTTATGCTCCCAAATCAAGAATGAAGTCACCAGTTTGAACAAGTGAATGGAAATCTGCATTAGGAAGAGAGTTATACAAGTATTAAGGTTTGTGGCAAGAATGAAAGGGGATTGCTTGGTTTCGTTTCGGAATATGAAATTGAATGAAAGAAAATGTTGATGGAGGGATGTCCAATATTGATTTATTATTGAGACATGCTCCATTACCATAGTAATACTACATGCTAAATATAAATCAGTTACATAATGTGGTTGTCAGAATACGGTTTTACAAGTTTGAACAGATGGCTATTTGATATTGTAATTATTAGTCTTTCGCGGTTTGTCGAAATCAATGGAATTAACAAACGATCTGAATTGTGTGAAATAAGAATTGACTAATGCACTTTTATTCATTGGCCATTAATTACGAGTTCTATTAATAACTTTTTGTCTTCCTTTGTTGAACACTGGACACAAGTAAATAAAGTGATTTACAGTTTGTTACTCTATGTTGCATGAGTAGTTTTGATTATTATGTAGCGAATCTTAAATCTGTTAAGTTAGGCCCTTGTTTTTCCATGTCCATTGTTTATTGCTGTCAGGTTTGGAATGTTATTTTCATTTGCAGCCCTTTTTCGACGCTCGGAAAGAATTCTCTAGTGATGAAGCCATTTGTAGCGTTGCCCCAGTCACTCTGCCATTTTGCTATACCGTCTTGTGTAGCCCCCTATTCAGTGCGCTTTTTGGTGTTTTATGGTCGATTATTTCATCTTCTTGGCCTATTACTCTTTATTTTGCGAGTTGATCAGCAAGTTCATTACCGGCGATATCTGTGTGTGCTTTAATCCAAGCAAAACCTAGTTCCCAATTTAGTCTTTAACGCTTTATATGTTCTGTTCTTATTAATTCTATTAGAAATATCCAATATGTAATGGGAGGGAAGATGACATACATTTATTATTAGGATGGGTACTGACCGTTGGAGAAAAAACATTGTTTTGTGGTTAAATACAACTAAAGAGCTGGCAGTGAGACAAATTTTTAGAGACCAATCAGAACAGAAAAATGTTTTAAAATTTCTATGGGATGTAAAAAATAAATGGAAGTGGTAAGTGAACAGAACAGTGGAAAGATGAGACTTTTAGTGTATTAAAATTGTTGATTTTGTAATAGTTATGGGTTTGTATATTGTCAGGGTCAGTACAGTTTATTGATAATTCATCAGTTTCAATTTCGAGTGACAAAATTCAGAACTAGTTTAATTTCGTCAACCACAACCGTCGGCAACCCAGTACAAATAAATGATTATTAGCCACAATTCAATAAATCAGTCAGCTTAAACTGTAGTTAAGAGGTAGAATTGGAACTGAAAAGTTCAATGCCGTAGTCGGGATAAAAAAAAAAAAAAAAAAAAAAAAAAAAAAAAAAAAAAAAATAATAATAATAATAATAATAATAATAATTAAACTGGAGTTGTTTATTCTCATCCCCACAAATAAAGATCTGATAGTTCATCACTAGAGCATTTGGTAGCATATACGAGTAAACGAGGTTACATTCGGCATCAAAGAGTAATGCATATCGCTTCGACATCCACTTACACAATAGATATAGATAAGGGTTTCCAAGAAAATGTATCAACAGCCCTTGTAACTGACCAAGTCAAACTCTCTCGGATTTGATAATTCGGTTTATATAAAACCGAATTATCAAAGGAGTGAAAGGCTCCCCGTCGCAGTCAGAAACGTCAGTTGTTCTTTGCTATCATTCTTATTGATTGAATGTGAGTTATTCCTAGGAATACTTCTGCAGTAGTTCTTAAGCCACCATTGTTTCACTGAATTTAACTATAAAGTCCTTATATGCTATCACGTACATTTCTATTAAGGCTTAGGACGAAATACATCAGCTTATGGCGACCGACGTGAAGTCAAAACCAAAATTATTGCATCATGCTGGATGATAAGTTCAGGGGGAAAAACACAATGAAATATGAAATTAAACAGAAAAGTGACTCATTAACTGCTCTTTGCATGGTAATCATGGTGCTAGGTAAAAGCAGGAAAGGAGGGGGAAATAAGTAAATATTTTGTTTGATCAAATTGGGTAAGCTTTCACGGCGGATGTCATTAAATAGAAAATGATTATCCGGGCATGTGGGCCGTGGTGTAGTGGAAAATCTTCCAGACGTTTCTTTCGAAGCTGCGTCGGACATCCTCAGTGGTGTGACTGTAGTACTCCGCTAGTCTCGGCGACGACTGAGCCGTTTGGTTTCAGTCGCGTTCCAGACTTCATACAGGACGGACGTTTGGTTTCACAGGTTTTGCATGCTAGTATGTGTGGGCGGTTGACGGTTGGTCCGGTCTTTGTTTATTGGTTGGCTGCTGCGTGGGCTGGGCTAAAGTAGGGGCTGCTTCTATTGTCTATGGTTGTTGTGATGGAGGGCCTCTGGACATTTACTGTGGCTGAGGCTGTTGATGGTGTATGATCTTGAATTTGTCTCCTGTCAGGTTTCTTGCGTGCTTTGTATAATGCTGGAAGCCGAGCTTTATTTAAGCGCTTTGTTTCTTCCTTCCTATTGAAGTTATCTTTATGTTTGGAAATCTCTATGGTTTCACGACTTAACCGCGCGTAATAACCAACTGTGGGAGACAGTATAGCTGTGTCTGAATACTGTATAATATGCGTGCTATGCGACTGCAGACTTTTCTGTTTGTCCCAACAGCGACATCTCTTGTGTTCTGTAATGCGTGTGTTCACCGTACGTTGAGTGGTCCCTATATATGCAGAGCATGCTACATTCAGCAAAATATCCAAAAGAACCACTCTCTTCTGTGGGTGCTTACAGAATTCCCTGCTCGTGTGGCTCTGTGTTAACGACGCTGTCAATTGTCAGCACCACCGGTATGCCAGACTTTCATATAGTAGTTCTTTTTCGTGCCAGTAAACCTGCTGGATGTCGCTTTTAAGCACACTTTACATTAAAACCATCGGTCTGGTATAGGTTCCAACCGTCGACCTTGGGATCAGCGCCTCATCAACTCAGCCACCCTGATCGACGGAAGGGAGGGATGCAGATACAGCGCTTCCGACAAAAATGAAGACGTATATTAAATTTTGCGGAAATAATTATAAACCAAAAATAAATACATAACGATTTGTAACTTGAACTTAATGCAATCCGCAAATTATACTCGGCTCCTCGTTTAACAATAGTACACGTTTTGACGTTTTTCAAACTCTTTTCATTTTGGAAAGGGTAGAGTGAGACTGAAAAATTGAATGCCATGACCGGGATTTGTACCACGGATCTACCGGTTACCGTCCGGCTGCTCTAAGTACAGAACGTATTGTATTCCACCCAAAAATTCGATGTAGAGATTTCACGGGAAATACATGTTTAGAGGCCCCCTGAATCCAAAAGACCTGTTTTAGAAAAGGTCCGTTCGTCTGCGCGCGCGCGTGTGTGGACAGCATAACTAAAAAACAATACTCGGTTAAAAACCAAAATTGGTATTTAAGTTGAATATTCTTTAAGTATACGACACAAAGATTTTGAAGAAAATTCATCCACCCTAAACTACCCTTTACATGCAAAATCTTTCGAAAATTTTGATTTTCTCAAAAATGGCTGTAACGATTTTGATTAAAATGCCACATGTTTAATATATTTTTATTACAAATAAAATATATATTTTGAATTTTCTGGCTATAGCCTATGTAGTCCTGTTTACTCTGGATGACTTTTGTATAACTGGTAAACTGTAAGTGATAGACCAAATCTTACTGTACAAATAATGTAGATCTTGCTAAAATACAATTTATGACCGAATAAATTTGTTTGTAGGGTGAACCATTTCAGAGATATTCCTTGTTATTTTTGTGAGCTTTACAATGCTTAAACTTTTCTCAAATGGAAGGTCGTTATTCACTTTTTTATCTGTTTGCCGTGCAAAGATTTAAAAGATTTTACTATCGCTGAAAGCCCACTGTACTCCCTTATCACCTATAAGAACATCAGCAGTAAGATAATTTGTGCGCATGTTTACCTCGACGAAAATGAAGAATATGGGGAATAAGGGTTTGTAAGAATAGTATAAGAGTAGAGAAAGTCACGCAAGTGGAGGTTTTTAATTTGCAGTCCTTTTTCAACTTTTTGATGATTATTTTACATGCTTTTATTGCAGATCTATTTGTTGCTACTGGTTTGAAGTTCCCTGTCCTTTTCCATACAATTTTTCTTTGATGTACTTAGTGACTTTTGAATCGCTTCTGGTGATGTCATGTAAGTTTTAACTCGCTGTTTAAAAGTTTGTTGACCTTATTCCCTTTTGTACAACGAAATGCGCAATCATAACATTTCTGCAATCGCTTCTATTGGGTAATATGAATTAGATATATAGAAAATCAAGAATAGCTTGTAAAAGACTGCGCAGTTCTGAGGAAAGAAAGGAAATATCGCGAAACTGAGAGAAGGCAAGAAAGACCTGACCTGGCATACACACACAGGTCCCCCTCGTGTAGTCTCGGGAGGTGAAGGAGGAGGGGGGGGGGGGGGGGGACGAGCTGGACGGTCGGTTGCTCGGCATTTCCGTTCCAGGAGGGGAAGGGGCATGTACTGGACTCGTAGACTCAACACCGGCATCTGCTCTATGCGTTTCTCCAGTAGAGGTTTTTTCCCTCTTCTTCCTAGTTTATTTTAATTCACCATTAATGTCCTCTACAGCAGGCCGATGATGGAGTAATGGTTATGGAAGAGACACCACGCACCTCCTGGGGAGCAGCAAAATACCATGAAGAACGTACAAGTGATACCTCTATACCCTATGGAGCTAATCACGGGACGTACTTTGCCTGGAAATGACTTTACATTAGTAGAGGTGAGGGAAAAGGTGACATTCAGTAACACTTCTGAGCTTGTAGTTCTAAAAGTCACATGACTTTCGCTACTTACTATTCCTCAACTACAGGCCTGTTCCGACTTCAGGGACAACGTCGTCTAGTAATTGGTCTTTCTGCATTTCTTTGGCCTCTTGGTTATTAGTTTAAAAGTAATCTTGGTGGTCTATTTTCTTCCATTCTGATAATATGAGAGTACCGTTTTTTGTATATTTTCTTGTATTCTATCATTTAGTTTAAATACTTTTAGGTTCTTTCGTATTTGTTCACTTCTTTGGTGGTCCAGTAGGCTGATATCAGCTACACTTCTTAAAAACTTCATTTCACTAGATTCTATTTTTTTTTCTCTTTGTATTTAAGGACCAATTTTCACATCCATAAGCGTGTCTTGCGATGTTTTACTTTTTAGTGTTCGTCGTATTGTTCCACACATTTCTCTGAAATTTATTAATTTTAAATTTCACGTCTTTTTGTTTTAAGTATGTAATGTTGCAGCGCAAATGGTTAAAATAAGATACTTGTTCTATTATCCTTCCTTCTAATTCTTTTGTAAACCTTGCATGATTTTCCATTGAAGTACATTTTTTTGTCTTATTGGGCGATATATTTAGGTTATATTTATCCACACATTTTTGAATGAAAGGCTGCTCTCTGTAAGTCGTCTACTGATTTTGCTAAGATAATTTGCTCATCGTCAAATAACATGTGTTTACAAGCACATTATTTATGTTTAGTCCTATAGCATATTCCCTTTTTTTCTGGACAACGAAGACGCAATTGGAGCGGGATCGTCCCTTTTTAAATCCACATTATTTTCCACTATTCTTACAAATGCTTATTATTACATTTAAATCAATACAAAATTTCAATATTTCACATTTCCATATTTCGTTGTATGGTACAGTAAAACCTCGTTTATCCGGATCAGATTTGCAGGTTTTTTAAAGAATTAATGTTCACATTAGTTAATAAATTTAACTATGATAGCTACTTAACTGTAAGTACGCCAAATATTCGAATTTTAGTTTTGATTCCGTTTACAGTTCCTGCATAAATTGTACAATAAATCATGCTAATACGTACTGTGCTGTTAAGTGCTACCTTTGAGTTTAAGAAAGATTTAGTAGTGTGTCACACGGCGCGGACGTGGTGCAATTTCCTCACTGTTCCTACTGTTTTCAAACCGTACTGTCATTAAGTTTATCACGTGTGTTTCAACCGAATTGTTTTTGTGTCTTATCAAAGTGTTTGGGAGTGCAATGCAAACTTCGTTCAAACGCCACAGGTGATGACTGTGGATCAATTCTTAGTTAAGAAATGATGTGATTTTATCTGATTAAGATTGTTCTATCTTTTAATGTCATGTAAGTAATACATACTATGTAATGTAAATTATTTTGTTACAAGTATTTAAGAAATTTATTTCGCTTATTATCCATATAACTCGGATTTTGGAATTTCCGGAGTGCCTTTGATCCCAGATAGCCTGTCTCTATCTGATGGCTTTGAAATTCCATGCTCTATGTAAAACCAACAGCAAGGAATATCTCAGAAGTACATAATTAACTGCACAAAAAATGTATTTTGCATAAACTGTATGCTTTAACCAGATTCTACATTTGGAATGAAGACGACTTCAGAGGCTGTTGTTATTTCTTATGAAAATATCTTAAACATATTGCATTTTAATCAAAATCATTTCGTGTAAAGGGTTGTTTAAGGCAGAGAACGTTTCTTGAAAATGTTTGTTGGAACATACCGAACATAAATTCCGTTTTTAGTAATGCTGTTCTCTCTCTCTCTCTCACTCACACACACACACACACACACACACACACACACACACACACACACACACACACACACACACCTTTTTCTAAAAATACTTTTTTTTTGTATTCAGGGGCCTCAAAACGTATGTTTCCGGTGAAATTTCGACATGGAATTTTTCGTTGAAATTCAATACTTCCCCTACTAACTATACGTAGTAGCAAAGTAGAAATATCCCCATCTCTCTTCGAAAGAAAAGATCAGTTAGTTTTACTAGAAAATTAGTTTGTATATTTATTGTATTTGGGTTTTGTTGAACTTATTCAAATGAACATTATTATGGTATTGGAGTACTGTGACGTACTATATACATTATATTCAGACTATGATACGCTCTTAGTTTTAACCGGTAATAATTTGGTCGGTAAGAATAGGTGTAGTTAGTTTAAACGTCCAGCTATAACCCAGCAATGGGTCCTGCAGGAATACGCAGGGAGATGTAATCCTACAGGATAATCGCAGTCCTCGAATTGCAATTAATCGACGGTGGGAATCAAACTCGACTGCGGTATTAACATTCTGCGGCTGGCAAATATGTTTATAATGATAACATATGTTATGTAGTGTTTCCATTAGCTAATAATGAACGATGTTTATTGACCGAACATCGGCCATGTGACTGCGCCGAATGCATCTGTTTGTTTAAAATGTTGAACCGTACGTAGCCATTGAGGTCATTTTCTGTTTTTCTTTTGCGTTTAAACAAGGTGTAGATCCACATCACCATCTGCTTTGGAAATTCCCGTTATCCTTTGATAATGTGGGCATCCGTCATCGAAAGTAAGGCATTATCTGCCCCAATAAGAGTAAATATACTTCTGTGTAGTTGTTGTAGTCGTAAGACCTTTTAAAGCATATGATACAGCGATTTAAATGCTGCCTTTTGGTCTAGCTTCTTATTGAATCATATTTAAAAGATAATGGTTGTCAAAATTTAAGTGAACAAACCATTCAAAAGAGTCCTCGGGAATCTTCAGGTACCAAATTAGCTGCAGAAGAGCAGAAAGAGACGAAGTGGGTTTTACAAATGATTTTATAAAATTTATTAATGTTTTACTCCACCGTCGTATTTGAGATTGACCCATATTGTGGCTCAATTTGTAGCAGAGTTTATGTTACAATGCCTCGGTCTTGTAGCAGTCAAGCTGTAAGACTCCTTCCTTCAAAGGGTCGACGTGACGATCGATGTGAGATCTATAATAAATTCGTCGATTTAAGTGACAAACATACTTTATTGTCTTTTGGTGTCGTTTCACAATTGAATATTTACATAAAAGTATCACAATTTTTTATTCGTATCTTGGTCTTTAGTTGCAGTCGATAACATAAGAACAACTTCTCAGTGCCTCTGTTCTGTATGCTATAGTGAGACCTTGGAAAAGAAGCTGCCTCAGTGTGTAGTAAATTATTCTTAAACATCATAAAGTCAAAAAGTGTTATGAGTGAAGGCTTGAGGGATGTGCGCTCGCATGCGATACAGGTTAGCTGGACGTAGGGTATGAATGGCGTCAGAAGTACAGCACAGCCATCAAATGTGCAAACAGTTGTCGCTAGAAGCAAGAGTCGAAAACAACGTACAGTGGTACTCTGCGAAGTAGTGAAGCATTGCCTTGCAAGTGTATGCAAATGCCAATAATTATGACATGGGGAACTTGGCTAGAGGCCGTCACATATTATGTGGTGCATTACAATGAAATTGTAAATGTTATTAGCGCTCTATGTGATGCAGATTCATCCGATATTGTTACTGCAATTCACTAATATCTCGTGAACTATCTGGGGTTTCGACCTGGGTACTCGTGCGAAAGTCAATTAACTTCCTTATTTCAAGACTTAACAGATGAAGTGGACGCAGGAGGAAGAACTGATGCAGTGGTAATAGACTTTTCTAAAGCATTTGATGTAGTGCCACATAATTTACTTATTGGGAGACTAGCTGGCACAGGAATAGACAAACGAGTGGTTTTATGGGTCAAAGCGTTTTTGGATGGGAGAACACAGCAGGTAAAAGTAGGTAAAGAAATCTCCGAGAGAGGCACAGTGAGTTCGGGAGTACCCCAAGGCTCAGTACTGGGTCCGCTACTTTTTCTTATTTTTGTTAATGATATAAGTGCAAATATTAAATGTCAGATAAAACTGTTTGCAGACGATTGCATTATCTATAATAAAATTCTGAATGCCATAGATGAGTCCCTGCTTCAGGGTGATTTAAATGAAATTAGTAATTGGGCTGCTACAAATAAGATGACGGTTAATGCTAAGAAAAGTAAGTCCATTGCATTTAGAAGATCTAAGAGGGAAATTCTTCATAACTATCACATGGGCGGAGAAAAAATTCTGCAGGTAGATAGCTGCAAGTATTTGGGAGTGTACCTGGCGAGTAACGCTGGGTGGGACGAACAGGTAAATTCTACATCCAGGAATGCGTGGAAGGCGTTACATTTCTTAATGAGGGCACTGAAAAAGGGGAGCGGAAGGTCCAGGGAAATTGCCTACAAATCTTTGGTGCGGCCGATTATGGAATATGGAGCAGTATGTTGGGACCCATATAGACTTAGTCAAATTGATTCGCTAGAAAGAATACAGAGAAGGGCTATAAAATTTATAAAACGAGGTAAATCTTTTGGGCCTAAAAAGAGGGAGGAGACTGAATGGGAGCCTCTAAAAGTCCGGCGTAAGAGGCAGAGGTTATGCGCATTATTTCAAGCATATCGTGGTTCAAATGCATGGGTGGGTATTAATGAAAGATTGGACAACCCTACATATTACGGAAGAAAGGATCATTTGTATAAAATTAAAGGTAGAAGGCACAGAACCGACGTAGGAAAGTACTCCTTTGTCAATAGAACCATTGAGGAATGGAATGAATTACCTGTAGCAGTCTTTCAGGGCTGTCCTTTATCTGTGAAGAAATTTTCGAAAAATATCGTAAATCAAGTACATGCTGTGTAATTTACTATAAAGTTTACGCACGTGTATTTTTGACATTTATTGAACTGATGGTGAATACTAATGGTAAATTTAAATTGGTTATACTGACAGGATAATTAATTAATGAGTGTTAATTAGTATTTAGTGCATTTCATCTATATTTTTATTATTGTTCTTTATTGTATTATGATTGTATTACTATTGTTTGTGCACTTTGTTTGTAACCTTAGTTTGTACATTTAACTCTGCCACCGGGTAATACCCATTCGCAGAAAATATACTTGTACATACATACAAAATCTTCAGTTCATATCCAACAATTTTGCAGTGTTGCCCAAATCTATTAAACAGAAAAATCGGGCTTGGAAATCTCTAAAAGCATAAGCTAATTCAATGAACAGGATACCTCTTGTACCAGGTACCGAAATGGTGAAAGCTAAGATCCAGAAAGTTCTAAACAGAAATATTGCTTATCAAGTTGTGTGTGAAACTTTGAACTTGAGTAAGAAGGAAAACACGCCAGACGACAGAGTGAAATTCTTTACATTTGCTCCTCTGACATCGTGTGACGTAGAAAGAAGTTTTCCACTGTTTAAAAACTGCTTCAGTGATAGGAGTCGAAATTTCACATTTAATACTTTACGAATGTACATTGTAATCCAGTGTCACTCTGTGACGATATGATAGTTAAACACTTATACATACTGCTATTTATTAAGTGCAATTCCAGAATGCATAGTTCATGAATTTGTAGGTTGTGCTGCAGTGAGGCGGTTTTCATGGTCAGACTGTACCTACCTGCAGTTGTTTACACGCGTGAGCGATAACAGTGAAGTCCATGTGCAGTATACCTATGGAAAAACACACACGCCTCCTGCCTTTGGTCATAAGTAGAGAGCGGATTTATGTGCATGAAAAACCATAAATATATGCATGCAACTATGCAGCAAAAACGTTGAAAATATGCTCTTAAAATTAAACAAAAAATGCACAAAAATGTATTTTCTTCTAATAGTAAAATACAGTATTTTCTCACATTTTTATGAAGCAACAACTGTAATATTTTTACCATTTTGCTCCTAATTGAAGTTAATTATGTTTTATATTGTCATTCTCATTAATCATGTGTGTAACTAATTAATATGAAGCATAGGTCAACAATCATTTAACGATCAATCACATATCACTTTTTGTTACAATAAATAACCAAATATTTTTCTAAGTTTTCTGGTAGAAAGCCCTTCCTCTGTCACTTAAAATGTGTTTGAATGAAGGGAATGACCTCTCCACTTCACCTAAGGTCGCAGGGGAGTATCACAAAGAACAAGATTTACACTTTTCAGATGCACCTTGCGAATATTTTCTATACATAGGGATGCTGGCTTTCTATGAAAACAAGATTATCTTCACTTGCAAAAACATGACAATAAAGCACGAACTTGTCATTTGTGGGGTTAAAAACTAATACTTATTTTAACAATGCAACCATATGCACATATTAGTGAAATATGCGCTATAAAACTTTGTCAATTGATTCCAAATGACATGAAACGCATTTTGCTCTTCCATGTATATGGTTATATTTGAAGGAACAAAACATGTAAATATGCAGAAATCCGCCCTCTAGTCTTGAGGTTTTAATTCTCTTTTCTCGGATTTTCATATTTCGGCAGATTCTCATTTTAAAATTGATCCATACGATGAAATGTTTATGTTCCTCATTTGTAAGTGGACCCTAATGATCTAGTTGTCGACGGGTCCTTAAACCCGACACACTCACTCACTCATTTGTAAGTTGATTACCCTGCCTAATTTTGATGTTAGTAGTATTCATATTACGTAAATTTTGTGAAGAAAAGTGTCTCATATCAAACACCCATTTTCTGTCAAACTAGCATGATAGTTAAATATTTAAGTACGTATTACAAATTTATCACATAGCTTCGTTGAGTTTCTTTTAGGCATTCAGTATCGTTATTTGAAGGTTTTTGGAGACAGCTAGAGTTCTTTTCCCTTATATCAAGTATAATGTGTATATGGGATTGTATAATGTAATACATACTTATTTTTTAAGTTTGTTTCTAATTTGATCTGTTTGTGTTTTTCAGGTGAGTACGTACGAGCACTGTACGACTTCGGTTAATCTGTTACGCACGGTATGTTCACTTTATTCTTCTTATTAAAGGGACTAGATGACTGCAATATGGGATATATTGTTGCCAAGGAGATAGGCAACCTTGAAGCATTGCATTGCACTTTCGTATGATCCAATGCTTGCAATAACTCATCCACAAGGTTGGAAATAATACATAAAAGTAATCTCTTAAACGAGATTCTTAAATTAAGGTAACAATCCTGTTTCGCCCACCAAGAACAGGCGCACATAGGATGTTTGAGGAAGTGCTATTATGCAGTCGAGGATGCCGCAACATTATTCATTGAAAACAAAAATCGAATTGCGCTGTATTCTTTGTGCATTCAGAAGGTTCATATGTGGACAGGTATAAGACTGTCTCTAAGTTCGTTTTGCTCACAAGTTCGATTTATAGCGCCTGAAAACCTTGAACCTTCTGTACACTCATGTTAACACAGTTGCCTAACTACCCCTGCGACTTAGAATGCAACAATCACACTCACTATTGGACACGGCAGTGTGTGTTTGTGACTGATGTTGGATGGAACAGCGTGGACTTGTGTTTACAAACTATTGAAAACAAAAAGGAACATTTCCGACATCTAATGTTATTTTACTATGGTAAGGACAAAACCGCCTCACAATGCTGGCAGAAAATGTGTGCTGTCTACGGGAAGTTGCAGTAGCGAATCGAGCATGTCAAAAGTGATTTAGTCGTTTTTGAGTTGGGAATTTCTCCCTAAAACACACCACAGTTTGGAAACTACTCCGTCGTAGCTGTGCTGCGGGTGAGGTGTATTTCCAGGCGTTCTTAGTGATTGAAACGTAACGAGAAGCGAAGGAACATACCTACGTCGGCTGATAAGTCTCGAACCTCAAAATAGCTGTTTACTGCATCAATGACTTCGTTGCTGTGAAATCTTCGTCCTCCAAGAAATTTTTTGAGGTTCGGGAACAGGTGGTAGTCAAAAACTAAGCAAGCTATTGACCTGTAACTTCGGATATAAGCTAGTCTAGAGTTAAACTATATGATGCTATCAGTCAAACTGGCCCAGTGGCCCCATCTCTATGTGGGACTTATCAGCCGACCCTCCAGAGGCTCCAGAGGCAGTTCGAGTCGAGCGGGTGCAATTTTATTTGCCCCGTTCGAGTGTCATGTCCGCAGTACCTAGCCGTTATACGGCTTAACCTGCGCGATGGTTTCGATGGTATTACTACAGGGCGTATGAGACCTTATGCATAAGTAGCGCCACAGCTTAGATTTGTGGATTCTGTTGTCCACCGTCCTAACAGAGTATGAAAACTGTATTGTTTTATGCGGAAACGCGCCGTAGCCATGTCTCATGAATGTTATCTTGTTTATTTTGGAAAAGTGCAGATATTTGGTATGGAACAATTTGTGACAGCGTCTTAAGGTCTGTTGCATATAACTTAAACCAGTTTCCCTAGTCACTTCACCACACACTCACTTCCTTCAGCCACCTCTGTCGGTTCAGGTTATTGTAAGATACAAAACAGTTCCTGATTTAATATGATCATTATTTGAATTGTGGAACTTACATTCTGATAACGTAAGACTTAATTATGCATTACACAACGGAATAAATGCATCTGCAGTACATGTGAAGTATTATTTACAAGTAGATAGGAGGGTGCTTCGGTTGAAACCTGCTTCTCGCTATGACTAAGGCACGTGCATCGATCATGACCGCTATTATCACTTGCACACCTATCCTTACATTGCATACAATTTGTTTATCACCATTCGAAGGTGTACATTAACCGATAAGACAAAAGGAGAGGTGAAAGCAACACGGAAGAATACATATCAGCAGGGCAAAATTATAAGAAAGATGGTTCAGATGGATACAGTTCGTGCTCCAGAGAATATTGTGACGGGGAATATGGTTCTACCATAAAAACTTCCGCCGGATAAGGTATTTCACATTCTTCTCAAATTGTATTTCCGCAGGAATGATGAATTAGATGTAAAAAACTAATGTTACCACGAATCTTCAACTTTCCGCTGAGTTACCATGGTGAAATAGCCTTACACGCATAAACATGGCTGCCAATTTAGCCGTGTTCTAGTTTTGTGGCGTAAAATATTTTATCCTACGTAGCGAAAATGTCAGCAATTATAAACTTACTGTCCAGGTTAATTAAAAAACTAAACTATATTGTAATCTTACGGAGAGGATCGAAATTCTGCTTTACCAAACCAAAGTCGATATCTGCGTATTTTCACTGGGTATCCTGTGCAATAGCTAAGTGATTTGGAGGGTGGTGCTCCGATGAGGGTGCGTTGAGTTGCGGTCCATTTATATGAAGGTCCGGTGGCCAGTTAGAAGTTGGTAGCGATCTGTGGATCAAGAATACCTACATTTCGGCTCGGGGACGCATGCTGCTGATAGCATCATACCTGTTGAATACTTTTGCTGTGTGCATGTAGACGTGAAGAAAGATGCCGTGTTGTATTTGTTTATTTATTTGCGGGTAAGCATCATGAAATTCTCTCCAGTGGGTAATAAGCTGTTGAGTGTCGAGGTCCAGTGATAGGTGATATCAAAGCTTACTGAAGTGTGGAGATAAAGCTTGAAAATTGCTGGCTACCGCGATTGGAGAATTTTCATTCAGAATGACGTGTGACTGTTTATTTTAGTCATCTTGTACAGTTGTGATTTACAAATGGAACTGTCTCACTGAACTTGTTTGTTTTGTAACCGTGATATCACAGCAGATTTCACGCAATTCCTAGATGGAGGGTTTATCTATGGATCAGGTTAAGGACAAAATGAACACTCCTGCAGATTTGTACTGAGAAGTAACAAGACGAAAGGCTCTATTCCAAGTGTCCTGGGAATTAAATGATATGGATTATTATCTGAGACTATACAGAAGATATGGGCAAATTAGGTGCCAATGCTCTTCTGAAATTTCACGTGGTTCGTTTGTCCATAATAGTCATCTTTATTTGTCCTGACTTTGTAAAGGAGAAGAGAATTTTGCAGAAATCCATTTACACTATATACCAACAATAACTGTTGCTTGCATTGGTGTTGATATGAATGTTAAATTCCTGCTTGTGTTGCCAGCGCTTGCACTAATCACTTGTGAGAAGTTACACGGTAAACAGACAGCAGCTACGAGTAATCATACCGCAAAGAACATTAGCGTTAAGTTGGCCGCATTAAGGAACAGCAACATAATAACGGTAGAAAGATTTTATAAACTCAAGGATTAACATGAACCACCTAGCTTCATTCCTCCGAAACCTAAAGGCGCTAGAAAACTAACATATAAGGGATAGAAGAAATTCCCCTAAAAGGGCAGGTACACGAATGACACACCTCGGGCTGTTCTCAGCCTGCCATCTGGTAGTCTAGTCTAGTCCCCTCATTTTTGTTTATATTGAACAGAGGAAGTACATCGAAAAATGCAATTTCGACATTTTATAGGAAATATATGCTTTTAGCTCCCCTAGTAAAAACGTTGCGTTTTCAGAAAAAGATCCGTATATTCAAGAACAACATAACACAAACACGAAAGATCGGTCAAATGTCAAACTAGGTATATAAGTTTAGAGCCCTCCAAGGATGCGACACTAAGATATCCAAGAAACCCTCCCCCACCCCATCACCCCGAACTACTTTTTATATGCAACAGTTTTCATTATTTTTAATTTTCCCAAACACTTTTGAGGGGCGGCGCTGTAGCTGAGTGGTTAGATCGTTCGCCTATCACCAAGGCGGCCCAGGTTCGATCCCAGCGACCCGAATGTGGTATTAATGGTGAATGCAGTGGCGCCTGGGAGTTTTTTTTTCTTCGGATTCTCCAGTTTCCCCCGACACTCGCTCCAACTGCTCCATCATCACCTTTCCATTCATCGATTTCGTCTGTATTTCATATTCTCTCCTCACTCTCATACCTGGTGCCTGGCTGACCACCCGCTTCCAGGTCTTCATTCTGTCCGGGCGTCTTGACCCTAGGCACAGGCTTGTAAGTCCTAGGGGGTGTAAGTTCTCCATATGGTGAAGGCAATCAGATAAGAAGAAAAAGGTTGCTCTAAGGATTTTTATCAAAATATATGTTCTGATAAAATGTATACCCATCCTAGATTTCGTGGGGAGAGCATGTGAAGTCCTCATCATTGTGAATGACTTTTTCATAACTGGTAAATTGTAAGAGATAGCCAAAATCTTATTATGCAAAAGATAGATCTCCTTAAAGTAATTTATAATCATCTTTTTATTTTCTAAACCGTTTCCAAGATAGTTTTTGTTATTGGTTTGCATTTTCTAATTGTAAGGCACTGTGAATGGCATTCCGAAACCATCGCATAACAATCCATGTTACTGGCCTATTAAATCGTTACCTACAATTACATATTTAAATGTGTAATGAAAGTTTAATCTGTATTAGCAAGAAGTAGATAGAAGAATAAGCTTTTGCAAGAGTAGTTTGTAGAAGAGTGAGTAAAAAGTGTTGCTATTTTTTGAAAAAGCCCTTCCTAGTAAGAGTCCACAGTCCGTGACTTGTCCGTTTGTTGTGATGATGTAACCACGAGGTGGAAGGAACTCACTGGGCCGGCAGGTGCTAAGATAGACCGCGCCTCGAGCAGCACGCAGGTAACGGAACGATTACATCTCCACATGTTTGTTCTGATTGTGGACGTATATACCAAAGGTCAACTTTGGACACAATACAGTTTTATAATGCATTACTCCCTCTTTATGACATTTGTGCCACTAAAGTTCCTAGAAACATATACTTTACCTCATACAATCAGCAATAGCGCTTTGAGTGCCTCTGAGTGGGAGAGTCAAGACGCACGTTCATTCGCTGAGGTTTCCCGATTCATACGCATGCGCATAACCTATTTGTTACACGCGCCGGCCGTCAGGCAGGCAAGCAAGCTGTTTCTGAGGTTCGTTAAATCGCGTGGTGAAGATAAGAATTGGTTGAAGTGCTTGAATAATATCTTTTAACATTATTAATGACTGATTGTGCAGCTTTTGGATGCCAGAGTAGATCTGAAGACTGTTATATTTAGAAATTATTTATATGTGATCCAAAACCGCGTGCAGAATAGGTTGCTAAAATAAAAATCTGATGTGTTGCATTCACATGACTTTCTCTACTCTTGTATTAAACATTTGCAGAAATTATCTTGTTTGCTTATTTCCTTGTAGGTGCAACAGGAATATAAGAGTGGGCCTTGAATGATAGTCAAATCTCTTAAAGCTTTGAGATTCCCTTCTCTTTGCACCCTTAACATATAAAAAGATGAATATCGATGTTTCATTTCACGAAAGCTTTTAAGTTTTCCAAAACTCACACACATAACAAGAAATATATCCGAAGTGGTTCAACCTACAAGAAAATTTATTGAGACATAAATTGTGTATTTTAGCAAGATCTACATTTTTGTACAGTATGATTTGGTCTTTCTCTAACGGTTTACCAGTTATACAAAAGCCGTCCAGAGTAAATACGACTACAGAGGCTATAGCCAGAAAATTCAAGATATACATTTAATTTGTCATAAAAATGTCTCAAACATATGGCATTTTAATAAAAATCGTTAGAGCTATTTTCAAGAAAATCAAAATTTTCGAAAAAATCTTCCATGTAAAGGGTAGTTTAGGGTGGGGCTATTTTCTTCAAAATCTTCGTGTCGCATCCTTGAAAGACATTAAACTTAAATACCAACTTTGGTTTTTAACCGAATTTTCGTTTTTGAGTTATGCTGTCCACAGTCTGACACACAGACACACACACGGACCTTTTTCTAAAAACGCCTTTTTTTTATTCAGGGGATCTCAAAACATACATTTCCGGTGAAATCTCGACATCGAATTTTTGGGTGGAATACAATACTTCCCCTACTTACCAGTAGAGAAAGTAAAAATAACGAACTTTATTATATAATTTAAATGTATTGTCTGAATTTCTAAGATTATTTTATTATGGACATAACAGGCATAAGCCCAATTACAATGTTCATTAAGTACATTTACATATATTCATTTCCAAATCTAACTTATAGACATGAAACATAAAATAAAAGTTATGAAGAAGACAAGAAAAAGAGGAAAGAAATTACAATAAAGCAGAAGGTGGCATAATGATTACATTATACAATCAGTTCTAATTTTAAAACTTTATATTAATCTATGTAAGCGTAAATGATTCACTATGGCATTTTTGAGCCGAGTTTCTGACATGTTGAACATGTCTACATCAAAGTAGTGAAGACTTATATAAATATAAAATTCTGATTAGCGGTGAATTTTTATAGATTTCGGTATTTGCTCTTGAGATGAAAAAACAGTTTCTTGAATCTATTTATTTTATTTGACACATAAAATAATATTCTTATAATAATTTGACTATCGCCAGTAATCGAGTGTAAGACTTTATACAAAACCATTAACCCCACAATGTCTCTTCTAGTGTTTAAAGCTTTAAAAGGATTTCGTAGTGTGTACACCTACGTAGGGTAACATCCAGTTCTGTAAAATAGTGCATATTTTAAAAATTTTGCTTGTACTCTTTCTATTAAATTGATATATTTTGTGGTGTTGGTATTTGAAATAATATATGAATATACAAGATATACACCGAGGCTCATGCTAAGTTGTTGCAAAGATGTAAAAAGAATAAAGCAAAAAATAAAAGGTAAAACATGGAAAGGATCTGACGTAAAAGAATAATAATTTTATGTTAATGTGCAAGGAAGTCATGAACATCATTGTCGTTTTAGTTTTATGTATTAACCTTAAGTTACAATATTTTATGAAATATACAAATCTAATATAATAATTTACAAACGTATTAACTATTCACCTCTAAAACTACATACGTTATAATAAGAGCGTTAACAATCTACGTCTGAGTCTAATAATGGGAAATAAAAATACATTACAGGAGTAAATATGATTTAAGAATTACATGTCATATTTAAATGTTAAACATTGCTGATTTGTTTATAACTTCACTGACGGAGAGTAACAGATCAAATGTTATAATTCCTGGAACACTTACTGAAATGTTCCGTTCTCCTTTCACCACCTTCCCCTTTCGGTATGAATTTAGCACTCAGGATTTTTAGTATATTATCGCATATTCACAACTTTTAACATTGCCTTTGGGTCAGGTAAGCCCCAAGAATCCTTTCACAAACATAATACCTTTTACGTCGTATCTAAAGTGTAGGTATCTACTTGATTACATAATCTTAGGTTACGGTGTTTCCGATAGACGTGTGTTCTGGACAAACTAATACCAGCCGCCATAAACAGCTGGAAACTGCCTGCAGCCTTGAAGGGGAAAAAATTGGCGGCAAGTGTAGCTGTTGAAACAGTTTTGCTTGTAAATCGGCCGGGAAAACATTAACCGATGAACAAAACCTGTCGGAATTTCCGGCAGCTGTTCTACTCCGGGTAGCAGCACACGACATCAACCGTACAGTCTTGTTACAGGTTCTGATTACATATGTACATACCAACATAAACATTCCCTGCGCGTCCAACATTTCGTTAACAAGGATGTAAAATGTGGCCCCCTCTTTTAATTGTTTAAATTGTACGAACCCTTTTAACTTCCACTTTCATATCGTAGGCTTTGATTTGAGAAAAGCTCGTCGACAGTAAGTTCTTTTACCGAGTCCTTAAATCATTATTCCACGAACCACATATTCCTTCAACATGAATACTTCCAGACTGCGGAGAGGAGGAAATGAACCCGGCACCTTTGGATTGAGAAGCTAAAATGCTGACCATTTATCTTCAGAGACAGTCACAGAAAACTTTGTAAAGCAGTTAAAGTGCCGACTTTCGTGATTGTCTTTGGATTTTTCGACTGTTCGTCTGTCTATTTAATTTTAATTTAATGAATTTTTAAATTTCGAATCGCCCATGGCTGCAACAGAAAGTGTTTCTTAAAAATTACTGTCGAATTTAATTAAGATATTTGCAGCATTCCTCTGTTTTGAGGGGATAGTGCGTCGGCCTCACATTCAAGAGGTCCTGTGTTCGAATCTCACAGTGAGTTACCGGTTTAAGGCTTTTTCGGGTTTTTTCCTTGGAGCTAATGACGAGACTAGGACCCCAGGCTCTTTCAGGCGATATTTTACCATTTCATCCATTCATCATCCGATATAACCTATTGGGTTAAATGGCGTTCATGCAAAACGAGAGTAGGAAATAAAAGGAAAAAGTAAATTTAATTGCGTGATAAATAAAATATATATCTTCAATTTTTTAAGAATATCTTGAATTCCTCTTCATTCTGAGTGAATTTTGTATTTTGAACAACTGGTAAGACATGCAAAGAGAATGAAATATCAAAGCCATCACATAGGGACCAACTTTAAAAGGCTTGACTATCGCTTAAGACTGTCTTACCTTTTTGTTCTTCATGGTGTATCCTAATAGTTGTAACTAACCCTTTGTTTAGGTGTATTAAATAGATAATTTGTAAAGAAACGCAAGGCAATAAAATTGGACAAGTACAACTTAAGTGTAAAGGTTGTAGGGATAAATAACCAAACCATGGGCAAAGTCGGCCTTTTCAGCTAGTACTTTGTTAAATATCATCATATAAAGATTTTGTGTCTTTCTCGATCAACATTACGTATATAAAAATAATTTCTAAGAATATTTTATACAATAGTGACCATAAAAAGTAATGTGAGTGTAACACTTAAGGTTCTTTTTAAGGGTAATTGTGTATCTTTTGACAGCATATTACCTTCTTTACTACGTATAGTGAAGTAGAGGAAGTTGTGCTCCATCCAAAAATTGGATGTCGAGATTTCACCGGAAATATATATTTTGAGGCCCTCTGAATCTAAAAATAGTATTTTTAGAAAAAGGTCCGTGTGTCTGTCAATCTGTGGACAGCATAACTCAAAAACGAAAAGTCGGTTAAAAACCAAAGTTGGTATTTAAGATTAATGTCTTTCAAGGATGCGCTACAAAGATTTTTAAGAAACTTGTTCCACCCTAAACTACCCTTTACATGAAGCATTTTGATTTTCTTGAAAATGTCTAACGATTTTGATTAAAATGCCATATGTCTGAGATATTTTTATGACAAATGACATTTTATGTTGAATTTTCAGGCTATAGCCAATGTAGTCATGTTTACTCTGGATGACTTTTGCATAACTGGTAAACAGTAAGAGATAGACCACATCTTACTATAGAAAAAATATAGATCTCGCTAAAATACACAATTTATGTACAAATATTTTTTTAGGGTGAACCATTTCAGAGATATTCCTTGTTATTTGTGACAATTTCGGAAATCTTAATACTTTGGTGAAATGGAACATCGTTGTTCATTTTTTATATGTTAAACGTGTAAAGAGAACGGGATCTCAAAGCTTTAAAAGATGGACCATCGCTCAAAGCCTACTGTATTCCCATAGTCTCCTTGTACCTACAAGGAAATAAGCAAAGGAAGTAAGCAATAAGATAATTTCTGCAAACGCTTCCTCAACTAACATGAAGATATAGGAATAAGAGTTTGCAAGAATGGTTAGTACAGGAGTAGAGAAAGTCATGTTAGTGCAACCCATCAGATTTTTGTTTTTGTCACATTGTCAAAGTAAGTACAGTAGAGCCCCGACAACCCAGTTCCGGGTTAAGCGAGGTCCCGTTTTACGAAGTCCGCCGCGCCAACTCATATTGAACGTGACGGAAAATCAAGACATTTTGCCCATTTAGCCTTGCATAGCTAGCTGGAAGATTGGCGGATGAAACAATCACTGAAAATGGTGTAGCCGAGTGGATCGACGCAGATGCATTGGAAGTGACTGATGAAATGATACCTAGTAGGGGCAGTGTTTGTAGAAACTGAAGAAAATAAATGTAAAAGTGACGATCAAGACATTGAAATGGAGAATGAAAAAACCAGCCACAGTGAAGGATGTGAAGCGATAGAAAAGACCATCGAGCACCATGAACAGGTCAGACATCGCACCTTCTAATACTACGACGACTGCGTGTAATGGCGGCAAACAAGCGAACCAGTTCTGCAAAGCAGAAAACACTTAATGGACTTCTTAAAAAACTACATTTTTTAACTGGAACATGTACATACTTTATGCACGCATGTATCGTAGTTCCTTTTCTCACTTCTTATGTTTATTATTAATGTTATTTGTATGGACGTCATTTGTCCATTTGATAAAATAGATGCCTTCCGAGTGTTTGATTATCCGAGGTAGTTGTTGGTCCTCCTTACCTCGGATAATCGACGCTCTACTGTACAATTTTTGCTCTGGATTCTTTGAAAACAGATTCAGGCGATTTGGTTTTGTGTAACCATTGGGTGTCTGACATGATAGACATATTTAATTTGCATAATTTTATATAAAAAAGTGACACAGTTTCCTCTTCCTGGACCATTTTCCATATTTGGTTGGAATACTTGCACGGCATGGTGATCCCATAACTCTGGTGGAGTTGCGCCAGAAGGGAGGGGATAATGAAAGTGAAGAGAAATGACCGAATTTTACCATATTGGTAGTAGGTGTTGCCTTTTCACTTGGCACAAGCCCCAGCGCTGCAGTTGACAGGAGCGGCGAACAGCTGACGGACACGCTGCGCCGCACTGCGCCGCGCCACGCCGCGCCGCGCCGGCCCAGCTGTCTTGGAGAAGCAACAGGTTCCCAGCCATTTTTATATTCCTCCCTCCCTCCCTCTCCCGTGTTACTTCTTGATTCAATGTGGTAGTGAGATTTACCACGGAAACTCCCCCTTCTCTCGCATTTTTCGTTTGTCATTTTCTAAAACTCACATTCACATGGGTTTCTGTAACTACAATTAATAATGCTTCTATAAAACATTCTTATGAAAGCTTGTTTCATCTTAGAGGAGTCAGAATGGCATTTTCGTGATATTTTTACACTTTCATGTTTTAATTACATATGCATATTTCGAATTTGCTGCCTATTTTGGTATAACTTTCATATCGGTACGCTAATTGTAAATAGCTTAAAACATTGTTGAAAATTATCCTGCGTGGTAGCTTATTAGAACATTTTTGGTGCACTCACTTGCTAAAACATCAATAAGTTGGTAAATTTGTGTTAGAAGAGAGATCTTTTGCTTTATTTTGATCGAAAAGTTTTACTTTAGCTATTGGCATCCGGCTCATATTTCTTCCACGTGGGTGTTTTGAAATACTCCGAAGTTGTGTTTGGAAAGTTAGGTTACATCTTTTGCGCTAGATACGCGTTTCAGTGTTTTATTGTGTGTTTTGCAAATATGACGGAACAAAAGGCGTTTTGAAGAGGATAAAGTTTACAGGTACGGTATATACCATATATGTAGGCACCGGGACGGTGAGGATGAAGTTGTGCATAACCCTATAGAATCGAACCTATACTTCTAATTTTGCATCTTTACTTACCCTTATTTCAACAATAATTAAAGACAGTCGTTCGTATCGGATTCCTTCCGTTCTCTCAGATTATATTAAAAAGACTCAAATGGTTTGATATCGTATACCAAATATGTATTTTGGACTGCGTATTTCTTATGAAGTCATATTTATTTGGATTTAATTTTGCATATTTTTGTGTGAGTATTAAATGTAGACAAAACTTTACCACAGAAATGTGTAAATCACAATTTATGTCCAATAACATTTCGATATTCTCTTTGTCGTTATTAAGACTTTTCAAATACGTCATACTTTTTAAAGTGTTAAATCACCATTCGATTAGTTTGTTCTCCTAGCCATGCAAACGGTGGAATTTCATATGCATATAGCGACCTTCTTTTTATTTGACAATTTACGTTACAATTGAATGTGTAATGCACTAATGAAATGAAGAAGGAAGAATAAACTGTTGGAAGAGAAAGTAATGCGAATGTGACATCAGTTTTAGTGAAAATCAATCCTTGTGTAGCTTGTGTTAGCTAACAAACCGCAATGTCTTCATGTAATAGTAATTTCTGCTTTTAAGTAACAAATATAATGCTTTAAAATTGGACATCTTTTGCATTAACATGGAGTATTTAGTTGCTTCATTTGCTCACAGTCAATGTCAGCCTTTTCACAGAGTTAGAGAAAGATGTAGTCTTGTAAAGGATACATTTTGGAATATGATATAAAGCTTAAACAGCTTCTAGCAATTTTGGTGCCTTTGTTCCACGTGCATTCTCAAGGAAGGAATCCAAAGGCTTGAAAAACACCTCAGAAGAAAAGAAAGAAATAAAAACTCCGTAATTATGGCAGAACCAGTCTGATCAAGGATGTGAAACTTGGCTATAATATAGGAAGTTAATTTCAATTTAGTCTTATTTTTAAACTAAAATGCAAGACCGAGCTATGGGATTTATTAACTGAGGCCCAACATTTATTGCCTTCACTGACTCATATATATCATGATTTTGAGGTTGGTAATATTTCATAAATAATTTGGTTTCTAGAGTCCATTATTTTTACGGAGATGCCTATCAGCCGAGAGAAAACCTGTTCTTGATGTAAATTGTGTTATTTTGCTCCTGGGCTGTTCGATTATCGCGCATAACAAATGGAATTTGTTGGTTGCTATCAGAAGAAAATGCCATTTGTTGAACCAGTCTGGGTTGATGAATGAAGTGGCAACCGATTGCACCTTTAGCTGCGAACAGGTTACGTGGGTGGGACACCATCTGGACGCTTTGCCCCTGCCCCATCGTGAGAACCGCGACATATTCGTGATGCTTAGGAAGAGGCGGTCAGAATGGCAAAAAGCTGTCCTTGTATATCCTGGTTGGTAAACGAGGCTTGAGGATTGATGACAGATCAACTATAAGAGTTGCGAAGGTTTCTCACCCCCAATAATGTATTACTTTCTCTACCCGTACCTAGTGGCCATGTCCAGATGTTAAGACCACCTACTACCCAGTAATCAATTCACAACAGAGGTGCATTATGCATTATGCAGATGTTAATAACCGGTAACACATAAAGTTGAAACTTGAAATTTATAGAGTAGGTACTAAACAACAAGTCTGATGTGTTGCACTCACACGACTTTCTCTACTCTTGTACTAACCATTCTTGCAAACTCTTATTCCTATATATTCTTCGTGTTAGTTAAGATAAGCACTTGCACAAATTATCTTATTGCTTATTTCCTTGTAGGTGCAAGGGGAATGTTAGAATACAGTAGACTTTGTGCGATAGTCAAATGCTTTAAAGCTTTGAGATTCTGTTGTCTTTGCACACTTAACATATAAAAAAATGAATAACGATGATCCATTTCACGAAAGTTCTAAGTTATCCGAAACTCACACACATAACAAGGAGTGCCTCCGAAATGGTTCACCCTATAAGAAAATTTATTGAGACATAAATTGTGTATTTTAGCAAGATCTACATTTTTTGTATAGTATAATTTGGTCTATCTCTTAACGGCTTACCAGTTATGCAAAAGTCGTCCAGAATAAATGCGACTACATGGGCTATAGCCAGAAAATTCAAGATATACATTTCATTTGTCATAAAAATATCTCAAACATATGACATTTTAATCAAAATCGTTAGAGCCATTTTCAAGAAACTCAAAATTTTCGAAAATTTTTCCACGTAAAGGGTAGTTTAGGGTGGGGCTATTTTCTTAAAATCTTCGTGTCGCATCCTTGAACGACATTAAACTTAAACACCAACTTTGGTTTGTAACCGACTTTTCGTTTTTGAGTTATGCTGTCCACAGACTGACACACACACACACACACACACACACACACACACACACACACACACACACACGGGCCTTTTTCTAAAAATGCTTTTTTTGGGTCAGGGGGCCTCAAAACATGCATCTCGACATCGAATTTTTGGGTTGAATACAATATTTCCCCTACTTGCCAGTAGAGAAAGTAAAAGTGTGATGTGCTGCACTCACATGACTTTCTCTACTCTTGTACTAACCATTCTTGCAAACTCTTATTCGTATATCTTCTTCGTGTTGGTTAAGATAAACATTTGTACAAATTATCGTATTGCTTATTTCCTTGTAGGTGCAAGAGGAATATTAGAATAGAGTAGGGTTTGTGCGATAGACAAATCTTTTAAAGCTTTTAGAGTCCGTGTAGTTAGAGATAGGTATAAAATAACAGCATCTTCCAGAACGAGGTAACGCCCGCGGAACATAAACCCAGAGATGGCCCACGTACACACTACACACATTTCACCTGAAATATCTAGTACAAGTGAAAACATTATCCAAAGATGCAACACAAAATTTCACTGCAAAATCCCCCATCCCAAATTGTTTTACACAGCACATGTTTTATTTTTCACAAATTACTCCAACAATGTTGATTAAAATACCCTTTTTTAAAAGACATTTCTGACTATAAATATGTATATTTTTAATTTTCTGAGAATAGCCGGTGAAATCCTGTTTTTTGGGAAGAAATTTTGTATAACTGGTAAACCATAAGAAGTGATAAATGTTACTATATAAATAAGTAGTCAAGCATACAATTTGTGACCAAGAACGTTTTAATTTTGTGGCATTAACCATTCACGAATATTCTTTGTGATTGGCTTGAGTTTTCTTATACTTATGCTTCTCTAGAGTGGTAAGTCGTGATTTTTTTTTTTTCGTGTGGTGATGCAAGGAACATGGGATTTTAAAACCATGACATACTGATCCTCCTTTTAAAAATCATAATATCGCTTTAGCCTGCTGTATACTTACAGCGAAATGTGTAATGAACGTTTATCTCAATTAACAAAACGTAGATAGAAGAATAAGGTTTTATAAAAATAGTTTACAGAAGACTGAGTAGAGAAAATCATCTGGATCAACACCTCAGAACAAGCAGCGAACTAACGCAGTTTGTGGATTTGAGTACCATACCATATGCCAAAAACAGAAGAACAAGTTGGATAATTAAAAGTAATGTACGATCTGACATGAGTTGTGGTCAGCACTAAAATCGTATGTTAGACAGGGAAGTTGGTTGGCTGACAACCCTCCCCCTTATCGGTTCCGGCGTGAGTCATCAATAATTAGCCACTTGTTGCATGCAGGCATCTTTGTCACATGCCCAATGTAGGCAACTCAATTCGTTGTTATCGTCACCAGAAGAAGTACTGGATTCCGCCAAAATATCCACCGGAAGTGAACGCTTTCAAGTCCCTCTGAATTAAAAAAGGTTAGTGTCTTCTATACCTAAGAACATCATACTTCAAAAACAAAATATCGGATGAAAGCAAAACATCGTACCTATAGGGGAAGAAGTAATATGGAACAATTTTTATTTTTGACAAAATTTTGAATTTCAAATGAATCTATTATTTTCCAAACCTTCAGTAGTATTGTTATGGACTATATTATAGAATTACTAATAAATTTTAAAACATACTTTTAGCTCACTTCATTTTCTGTGAAAAGAAAATGTCACATTGTTAAAACATTCTTCTACTCTTGGTAAAGAAGTTAAGAACCAAAGTTTTCATAACGGCTGTTGCTTTCAGAACTTTGAAGTCCATGTCCGTCTAAGATCCGAACTGATGCATCAGCAGATACTCGACGTCCAGACCTCGCTGAATCTGCCGTACAAAATACCTGTTGATGTTTCCCTTCGCAACAACAATGCTGCATACAGATCTGCAGGCGATCGGAATCAAACCCGCACAGAAATTGCAATAGGAGGCGGACCTCGACAGCTGGCGGTTATTTCCTGTCAAGCCGAGACATGAACACAACGAACTGCCCTACCTGGGTTCGAGAATTTGCACCTGTCAAGATGACGTCACATGTGACGTCAAAACCCTCACTTAACCGTCAGTACCAATCTAGTTTCAAAAATTGAAATGTCACTACTCGTCCTTTGTCTGCCTGATAAATATCTGCATCTGTAGTTTCAGTCGGGAAACACCCTAGTAACACAGGGAGATTGTTACACAAAGAAATCACGTGTTGAGCATGAGATTACAACAATAAATAGAGATGTCTATTCATGCATGATTACGTTTTCTAGCACGGGTGTTCGTAATAGTTGCTTAGCAGCACTGACATAATAAATCAGTTGAGACATTGCGTTGATAGTGGATTTGATTGTTATTCCCTCAACCCGCAAACTTCTAAAACTTTGTGTTACATCGCGTGTAAATCCTTAGCTGGTTTCCTTCAGAAGGAAAGTAAAGCCGGTGGTACCGTGTCATACATTTACCGCACGAAAAAAGACCTCAAACCTGCTAAAGAGGCCTCAGAGCAAAATGAAGCGGTCTTTCACGCTCGGTAAAGAATGGGACGCAGAGAATCACAGTGATTGAAGAACGTCCATAAGTATAAAAAGTTGGCTTCAATTTATATCGCTCTCCTTTCTCCCTGTTTCCCTCTCTCTCTCCCTCCATTTCCCTCTCTCCCTTCTTCCAATTCGTTCCTTTTCATTTGAGTTGACAGTGGAATCGATTGCGTTTTGTCGGAAAGACCAAGCATTTGGCCAACTATTGTACGAGGGCTATTTCTTTCAACCTCCGATAGGATATGAAATCAAAACAAATGTGAATAGAAATATGGTTTTATAGTCCATCACGTCCATTCAGCGTATCATCGTGAAGATTAAAAGTTTAATCATGTCTATGCACCAGCATTCGTATACCCTCAGCAAAAACACTACCTGTGTCTTGAGCCAGGTCTTCACGGTGCCTTAATATCACTGAAGTGGAACAGTTTTTCCATCTACGAGGTTTGGGCTGGGCTGTAGGGAGGGTGATCAAACACTTCCGTCCCTGACCATCTTCGTCATGAACATTTCTAAATTTCCTGCACCACGCCATGACTCAGGTCTCCCATACACACAGCTCTAGTGGATGTCCACTACATTAAGCCCCTCTTATGTAGAAGCATAGCATTGCATAACTTGCACTTGGCGGGGAAGAAGCCTGTGGAAACGGACATGTTTAAGTGCCCATAGCAAAGCTTTAACTGAACATTTCACCTTAGCAGTGATGCTGAGAATGGCGAGAAAACGGCCAATCACACTATACGGTTCCCATCGATCACCACCTGCAGGTGCCCTCGTATCTACCCATCGTAAGCATTGTGTAATATATTAGGCGATATACCAAGATGAGATGCATTTAACACACGTCCCAGCTATTAATAGTCGTGGAGGTTTTCTTTTAAACCTTTCGTTCTTGACTGAATCAACGAAAATTAATATGGAAACTGCAGTTCTGAAGCACAAACATTAAAGATCGATATAAAAGTTCTTCAGTTCCTGCATATTTTTTGTAACCAGGCATCGAAATTCTTAACCAGTTGGCTTCAAGTTGAACAAGGTTCACTGACAGGTAGGTAAAAACTTGTTGGACTATCTGCAAACGTCAAAAGAATGTACCAGCAATGGGTGATCGTTCCTAACCTGCGACTTCGCTGCCAAAGTTCATTATATAAAACGAGCTATTGAACGTATTGATGTGGGACTATGACCACTCGAAGCGGAATTGAAACCATGCACTGAATAGCATGCTCTGATCCGGATAGATACAGCACAACCAGAGTTTCCATTCCACACTGAGTCACTTCAATCGTATTTCTCTCAGTCCTGGCTTTAATGCTTAGGTATTGCTTTGGCTGCTGGCAACCAACTTTTGCTCGTCTCCACCCATAACAGAAATCTTATAGATTCCTTCTGTAATTCTAAAGGAGTACTTAACTTCAGTTTAAACATCCATTAATTTTATAACTAAACAAACAAAACATCATTGATTCTTTAACATACTAAGCAAGCTTCTCTCTATCGTTATGAAAACATGACGTCTACAAGAAAATAACAAAATTTATCTAAGTTGGGACTAATTTAGTATGCTAGGAGCGCATTAAAAACAACTCGTGTTTATAGCCTTGTTCCACAAACTTGTTATATTTAATTAATAAATCCTGGTAAACTACTGAGACCTCAGCAAGCATGAAACACGCCCTTTGTAGCATCTCAGAGCTTGCATGTGATGCACAACGGCACGACATGTGAATTTGTCATTTCGTGCACAGTTTACGTGATTTGCGTGTTAGGATTCACGCCACTCTACAAGTGTTTCCTGATAGGTTACATTTCGGAGTCACCATTGACTTCCTCTCCGCTTGCGTGATACAAGGACAGACTGAGGGTTGTCATCTCTGATCAAATATGCCACACTATGACGTTCGTTCAAACACTCCCGGAAGTGGGCACATCTATTTAAACCTCGTCGTTTCTAGGGGGTTCTTGAAACAATATCTGCAATGACAGTTTCTCGCAAGGGAAATTCAGCAACACCAGTAATATTTCGTTATTTAGAGATCCAATTTATCACCTAGTCTAAGGATCATCACAGAAATGACTTACTTCAGGCGAAAAACTAAATTATACAGGAAGGCAACTACTCACTGTCCAGCACACATTGAATCAAATCGTCTACCGGTAACCGTCGCAATATTCGGTAAATAATTTAATTATTTTGTTGTTTAACATTTTCAATTGCCAGGATCACAGCGTCGCCGGTGTACCGGAATTTTGGCCCGCAGGAGTTCTTTTACATGTCAGTTAATATACTGACATGGAGTTGTCGTTCTTAAGCATACTTAAAGACCATCGCTTTGGGCCGGATTTGAACCCGCCACCATTGGGATCAGTAGACCAGCGTCTAACCAACTGAGCCACCCGGACCAACAAAAGAAGACAGTGCTGTCCAATTTTGTGTGCTCGGGCACATTTAACTCATGCCTAAGGAGGCGCGGGTGCCATCACAACTACCGTTAGAGCAAGTACACTTCTTTTGAGGGGGAAAAAAGGGAAAACACTGGTTAAGGAAGTAATTAATACAGCTTTAGGTTTAGAAACACATACTTTATGCATGTGTACTGGAAATATATTAGAAAGGAAATAGTTTTGTTTTGAAATTTGAATTAATATTAGAAATCGTCGGAATAAACATTTGCTAATGAAGGGCTTCAGGTCACAGAAATACATCACGGACACCATGGCGCCCGCGGGCACCGCGTTGGACAACGCTACTTTAAGACTTTGAGAGGAAAAAGAGAAAGAAGAAAGTGGGTTTGCAATTGCTGCTATCAGTGAATTGTTTTTTAATTAAATTGTAAATTAATTATGCATTTGTGGATGAGAATTGCTTACTCTCTTTACCACTTACCTACAGCAAGTAGAACATTGTTCGAGTGTCCGTGTTAAATGACTAATTTAGCTATAAAAGTGTGGGTTGTTGGTGAACAAAGGCTACACATTTCTGAAAGGTTATGCCCATCTTTTGTTTCTCATCAGCTGATGCGAGCTTCTTTTTAAACACCACATGTCTTAGTTGCATTCTATATTTTGCTGTGTTTCTAAAAAACTATATGTTGAAACCATTTCGGAAAGTATGTAGTCGATTGATGTACATGTAAGTGAACTGGATAAAGAAAGTTATGGTTGTAATCATGGCTAACGAGAAAGACAGGCTATGGTGCGAATCGGAGTGACGTAGTAATGGTAGTTTGATACAACTGTATATTTTGTATGAACTTAACGAGCAATTATTTCGGTTGTGTACAATACGGATATATTAGGCGATTGCGGTTTTACTTCATTGGGTCATGACTGGACTAGGAGAATTACGTCACTGCAGTTCGCGCTTTAGCCTGTCTTTCTCGTTAGCTATGGTTGTAATGCAGAAGACTATTTCTTTTTGTAGTCTTATAGCACCATATTTTCCGAAAACAATTAGATGTTATCACTAATATAAAAATTTGATCAGCAAATTGTTCCATAATGGAATAGAATGGATATTTTAAAGAAAACAAACGAAATTTGACTTTAAGTGAGCTTAAAAACGACAGTTCCATGCCATTATATTTACTGACATGTAAAGGAACTCTTGCGGGACGAAATTCTGTCACACCGGCGGCGCTGATGTGATCCTGATAATTGACAGCGTCGTTAACCAACAAAATAATGTTAATAAAACACCTAAAAGTTTACGAATGAAAATTGCTTCCACAAAGTTACTTGCAGCTGCTCAACACTGACCTTGGTTTCATTTCGGTTACTTCCATTATTATGTACCTGCGTTGTTTTGCTTGGAATAAATTGTAGTATTTGGTTCTTTTGTCTGGCAGCCGTCGAGTGTCACACTTGTAGCCGGTATCCGGTTGAATGAGCTGCCTATTTGGCCCACGCGCCCATGGCGGGTAAGGTTGTGCGACATGTGTGTAGTTATCGTGGTGTGAGTGTCACCTTGAATTTGTACATAAAATCCCCGATGTCAATGTTTCTAACAAATTCACAATTTATAGGTTGTTAGAAACATTTAATCAGACTGCTCATGTTTGACAAAAAGAAATATAGACAACGGTTTTGACTGAGGAAGAAATTGGACGGGATAGATAGAGGTAGCCGTGGAAGTAAGTCCAGGAGAATCATTGCCTCATATCACAAGGCTTTTTGATGATAGTAATTGCCTCGCTCTCCAGTATCGATTCCTGGCTGGGTACGAGAAATATTTCTTGGTACGCCCGCTGTCTGGTACGCGTGCGTGCCTATTATTGACTATTTAATATGTTAATAATCAATTTGCTCATTACAAATATTTCAGGATTGCCGATTGGCAAACCGAAACATGTGCGAAATCGTAATATACATTTATTTATATCACAATTTACAATAAACAGAACCGCCTTTCATGGCACCAAAAGGTGCCACGAAGTTAACAAGCCTAAAAATAAATAAATAAATAGATAAATGTGAGTGGACTTTAAGGACCCTAAAACAGCTAAGTCATTTGGGCACTAAGTCAAATTTATCTTATGGAATTTAAAGGCAAAACTATAATAAAATAGTCAATAGGTAAAATGTTAAAAAGCGAATGTTAAAAACAGTTAAAATGTTAAAAAGTGAAAGTTAAAGCAGTAGACAGTTAAAACGCTAAAAACAAACGGTAAAACAATACAAATGAGAATTCATTGTTTGAAACTGTAAAATTAAAGCCCAAGAATAAAACATAAGTTGAAGTTGTTTCGCGAACTCAATTTTGGCGACGAACCACAACACCTTATCTACGGAGACTGTGTCGTCGCCTACAATTGGCCGCATAGTAAAACCCAGGCCGAGGGATTGGCGCTCTGTAGTATATCGCGGACATTCAGACGTGCGAGACGGAGAGCTGCACGCAGGGGCCGGGTCGCCACGCAAAAAATGAATATGAGTGCCGCAAAATAGAAGATGAATTGTTAGAATAGGATAGGACTTTGCAAGCAATCACTTGCTTCAACCTTAAGAGACCTTTTTCAATTTCTTAGTGATCTTAACGTACATATTTAAGAGAGTTTTTTTGTCTAAGTAAACCCTCGTAAACAATTTTTTATCCTTAATTAATGGGTGCTCCCTAACTGCTTTTGTTCTCAGCATCCCATTCTACATTAGACATGAATGATAGCTTCATTATGCTCAAAGGCCTCTGTATCAGCTTAGAGGGTCTTTTACGTGCCGTAAATCTAACACAAGGAGCCAACAGCTTTACTTTCCTTTGAAAGGAACCCATGCTAAGGATTTTTAGGCCCGAGAAAATCTATTCGCCTTCACTGGGTTTGAACCCGTGACCTCGCAAGCCAGAGGCTGCATGTTACTCCTAGACGACGAACTATCAAAGAATTAGTTGAAACCTGTACGCTTGTTTGAGGAGTATGTTTAAAGAACGAGTAATAACTTCATGAGAACTGATCCTTTGTGGAAATGGGCAATGAAGCGCCATTTCCGAAATCAATAACGCCAATTAACTTAACCATTTGAAAAATGTTGGGTATTATATCAAATGATAGCGTGAAGACGAGTTTTTGCCAGAAGTTATTTCCTGTATACAATGATCCATCCGGATACATTTGTATTCTGCCAACGTAAGGTTGTTGGCAGGGTCGAGTGCTGTTAAGAAACGGTTAATTAATAAAGTAGTTGTGGTAAATTACACTTAAACTAGTTTATATGCAGCGACCAACACTGCGGCAATAGTATCAGTTTTAAAACAAATGTACTATGGAAGCAAAAGGGTGGGCTTAACATACAAAGAATATTTCGATTCTGAAAGCTGACCACAGCCGGTTGTAAGCAAATAGGTTTGTCCTGTACTAACTAGTACTCATTATTTGACTCATTATTTACTCATACTCATGTATGTTACATGTTTTAATATTTAAAGTAACGTTACTGCACAATTAAGTGTTACGGATTCATATTGTATGCGGTATGGTAAAAATCTGAAACGTATATCCAAAGTTGTTGTTGTTGTTGTTGTTGTTGTTTTTTTTTTTTTGTTTTTTTTATTTACTTTCTCCACTGTGTATAGTAAGTAGGGGAAGTATTGTATGCAACCCAAAATTTCCATGACGAGAACTATGTTTCGAGGCCCGCTGAACCCAAAGAGAGCGCAGTTTTAGAAAAAGGTCCGCACGCTTCTGCATCTTAGTAATCTGTGAACATCATAAGCCCAAAACGCGGTCGCTTATAAACCAAAATTGGTATTGAATATTTTTCAAGGATGCGACACTAAAATTAAAGACAATTTCTCCACCCTAACCTACCCTTTACATGGGATATTTTTCGAAAATTTTGGCTCTAACGATTTTGACTAAAGTGCCACATGTTTAAGATATTTTGTGGCAAATGAAATTTATATTTTGAATTGTCTGGCTATAGCCCATGTCGTCCTTTTTACTCTTGATGACTTTTGCATAATGAGATAAATCAAATAAAAAATGTAGGTCTAGTTAAAACACACAATTTATGTCCAAATGCATTTTTTGTGGAGTGAACCATTTCGGAGATATTCCCTGTTATTTGTGTGAGCTCCACAATACTTATACTTTCCTCAAATGGAAGATCGTTCTTCAGTTTTTTATCTCTTGGCCGTGCACTGAGAACGGGCTTTCAAAGCCTTCACATAGTGACCAGCTTTAAACGATCTGACTATCGTCTATTGTATGCCTGTATTCGCCTTGCACTTAGAAGAAAATTAGCAATAAGGCAGCCTCTACAAATGTTTAACGTGAAGATATAGAAATAAAGTTTGTATTCACATGCGGGCCAGTGAGGGGGGGGGGGGGGGGGAAGGCGTTCGAGGTCCGGTTGCCTCGTGCAATTGTTTGTGTGTACCTAACTGTATCAATGGAAGCGACAGGAACAAAAGGGACCTTTCTAGCGCTTTTTCGAGACTTCGCACCGAGTTATTTTCGTTGTGTGAGTGTGTAGACCTCGAGAAAAATCGGTGTGACGTCATCCTCCCTATATAGGGATACGAGGCAGCAGCACAGTGAGTTTTAGGTTTACAGTTAGAGCTACGGTCATGAGCCGGTCAGCGTGTCAGTGAGTGTGAGCCAGCTGTGCGTATGTGTCATCGTGAAAGTTACATCTGTGCGTGAAAGAGGATCAGCGAGCGTCGAGTGATTATAACGCCGTAGTTTAGTGTATGGGAGACAGAAAGTGAAGAAAGACACTGAAAGGACAGAGCGAGGTTATGAGAAGAACAGTTGTGAGTTGCGATTGCCCGAAGGACTGTAGACTTTTATCGACGAGAAGGAAATTGTATTCGTGATAAAAGTTTAGAAGATAATAAAGTAATAGAAAAGTAACCTGTATCTTTGTCGTTTTGTTACAATACATATAAAAAGGTCCAAATATCTTAAAAAGGATATAATTGAAGTAGAAAGTAAAATATGATGCACATTAATACTTAATGCTTTTAACTTTAATTGTATATTTGAATAATGAATAGGCATCCACATCTTTGCATCAGCCATTATTAAACGTACGTCATTTTCCCCGAAGTTGTAGAGACACAGCTTCCGAGGTTAGTACCACCTTAGTCCGCGAGCAAAGAAAGTCCCCGAGCGCATAAGGGATGGATCTTCTGGGTTCGAGTCCAGCTTTCCTTCTCCCACGTCCCAGATAGCGAGCTGGTCCGGCATCTAGTGACACCAGCGTGAGAACCGCCTGACCCTCCGTCCGTCCGTCCGCTTCCTAGTTCACCGGAAAGTATGCAAACGGCTAGTTCAATTAAACTCCACGTCGCACGGATCTTTATCATTATTTCACCTTCGCCAGCGGTCATTTGAGCACTACCTAGTACTTTGCTGAGAGCAATCCGGAAGCGTAAATTGGCCACATTTAATATATATTACTGCTGAAACTAAATACAGTAATAACATTCGTGGGAAAAGAACCGATTAGAACAAAAATAATTGTAAATAACCTTTGTGTAGAACAGGCGAGCCATTTTAACTATGTACTTGGGAAGTGGTGTTGGTTATGATAACGAATATGACGTGCGCAATAAAAGTTACAAATTTCAAAGAGAGTTAATATAACATTTAGAAGCAAAATACGTAAAGAGACAAAATTAAAGTTTTACACGGCTATGGCTTTACCATATGGAAGTGAAACTTGGACATTGAAAAGCAACAGAGTAAAATACAGGCTTCATAAATGAAATTCTCAAGTGAAGGGATATGAGAATGCGAGATATCAAGAGTTACTAAACAAATAATGCAAACTATCCTAAAGGAAGGAGATCGATGGCCACACTCTGAAACGATGGCTGGAGAACTCGATTGTCTATGCCATGAAGTGAAGAAGAAGAAGAAGAAGAAGAAGAAGAAGAAGAAGAAGAAGAAGAAGGAGAAGAAAGGAATAAGAATAACTAAGGACACAGATTTATGGTTTACCACGAACATCAAACCTAAAATCCTGCAAAAATATAGGTATATATTCCAGAGCATAAGGACTACATAAAAATGGGAAAGAAAAGGAAAGAGAAAGAAGAACCGGGGGTGGGTGGGGGTGGGGGTGCTGATAATTATATTTGGACGCCTTAAAGAATAGAACCCCGTATTCTTGTTTCTTCTCTTCAACAAACTATTCTCACACACGTTTATTAATTTCTCTACTACGTATAGTAAGTAGAGGAAGCATTGTGTTCCACACAAAAATTCGATGTCGAGATTCTAAAAATGGCTGTAACAATTTTGATTAAAATGCCGTATGGTTGAGATATTTTTAATGGGAAATGAAATTTACATTTTTAATTTTCTGGCTATAGCCTATGCAGTCCTGTTTACTTTGGCATAACTGGTGAACCGTAAGAGATAGGTCAAATTTTACTATACAAAAAATGTAGATTTTTATTACCCCTTTTTTTGTGTAGAGCGAACCATTTCGGAGATTTCCTTGCTATTTGTGTGAGTTTTGGAACACTTTCGTCAAATAGAAGATGGTTATTCATTTTTATTTTTTAGCCGCGCAAAGAGAACGGAATCTCAAAGCTTTAAAACATTTGACTATCGCTCAAAGCCTACTGTATTCTCATATGCCCCTTGCACCTACAAGGAAATAAGCAATAAGATAATTTGTACAAATATTTATCTCAAATAACACGAAGAAGATAGAGGAATAAGAGTTCGTAAAAATGGTTAGTACATGAGTAGGGAAAGTCATGTGAGTGCAACACATCATTTTTTTTCTATTTAACCATGTTAACCGAAATAAACACTTGCACAAATATTCGATACCGGACCACTAACTTTGGCTTTCCCTGCATAGATGCTCTAACCAAATGAGCTACCATGTTTTAAACTTATATCTGAACACGTAATGCGTGGAAGAGCAATTATCGATTGACTTAATAGTGATTCTCTTGCTACTGAGAGTGCATCTCTCACATCCGTAACAAAGCACAGTTCTAATAATTATACTTTTATGTAGTGTTGTTTTAGTAGCTCTGTGTACATCTTTAGATTCAGGTATTGCTAAGAGCCGGGAATAAGTTTTATTACCCAAGTTTATCCTCTCCTGATCTCATGGCAATCCTCTCCGTTCTCTTGCAATTTGGAGCCAAAATATATAACATTCTTGACTAGTCCTATTAGATTACCCACCATGTCTGTGTTTGCGGTCTGCGGGATTGAATCGTAATTTAGCTTTACTTATGTTAACCTTTAGATCCATTGTCTTAGCTGCGGTTTTAGTATTTTATATGCTTCCTTCCTGGTGATAAAGATCTATATTTGGTTACGTTATCAGCATACCCCACAATTTGATTTAATGTATGTAATACAGAATATTTTTCTTATGTAAAATACTACAGTAACGTTATGGTTTAGTCAAAACTAATGTGGATTTCACACAAATTGCTAAGAAAAACAAGCGTTTATAGAATGTGGTAGATCACGCAGCCAGCACTACGAAGGGGCCCTGTTTCTTGGATACTAAAGGCCAGAACAAAGGATCCTCGAGGGCGAGTTTAGTTTTTTTCGTTTTTATGGGTAAGTGTAGTTTACCTTTGTATGAAACTGGTCCACATAATGCCATGCGTTTACTGCATGACAAACATTTATCTTCAAAGGAGGCTTAGAGGATATCGCATTCCAATCAGTTGATACGTAACGCAATCTTGTACTTGAGACTCCAGGAGCTGTGATGTAGGAGAATTAGGACAGGTGTGTCACTACTGCCTTGTCAGTCACGACCAAGTGGATTACTTATCTCACTGTTGTATCTATATTGGACAACCATCTACAGCCATAGCTAATTTATTTCGGTTTCCGTTATCCTTGCGAGCTCACAAATTCAAAGATGCCCTTAAAATGCTACAACTTGAATAGCAGGCAGTAAAAATACTTTATTTGAACTTGACGCTGTGTGAAACTTAGCATTGCAATTATTTATTTTTTTTTTTTTTTGCTTTATTTAGCTCTTGAGCTTGTTTATCTTCTTTTTCTTATTTTCATTTCTTTTTTTGGCGTGTAAGAATCGCGCTGCTGGCATACAGAGCCGTGCAACTGTATCACCTCTCTCATACAATTGGAGTCTAACGTGAAGAGAATGTTGAGTTAGTGGGATCCCGCATAAGCATCCCGGTTAGTCCCGCAATACGCGCGTCAAGCAATGAGGTCCATTATGAGTGAGTCTGAGTGCAGCTTGTGGAAATTGGAGGAGCCTTTGAAATGGCGTGCTAATGGAGGGCTTGTTAGTGGTGTGTGGTTTACATGACACTGGTTAAGCTCTGCGAGAAATTAGCGGACAGTTGAGTGGTGACTGCGTTCGTATACAAGACTTAACTTGTCAGTGATTGTGTTGATCACATCATGATAGAAAAATTGTAAAAATTAATCGTTTATTTTGGGACTGCAGTTTTCCTATCAACTATACTATCCTATAGTATCTTTTAACAAACCCTTAACTTTAAAAACCTCTAAATCATTTTTCCACGTTTATAATAAATTTTTTCTACCATTACAATATACGTGCATCGTTTGGACTGTTTTTTTCATGTAATACCTCAACGGGAATCGTACATTTATTGCTGAACTTTTCGCTTTTGTTATTATACTGTTCTCTCCCCCCTATTATCCCCCCCCCCCTCTCTCTCACTCTCTCAAACGCGCCCGCGCATTACAGCTACCTTTTTCATAGTTCTTTGGGAGTCTCAAAACATGGTATTTCGGGAAAATCTTGGTATCGAAATTTTTGGTGAAATACGTTTCCTATACTTACTGTTAAGTATGCAGCAGAGAAAGTGAAAATGGTATAGTATAGAATTACAGTCAAATAATATTTTAAAGCTCTAAATAAAAATGTGTTCCAATGTAGGGTTTGCTTTATTTTCAACTTCGATGTAACAATTGCAGTTTTTGTAATTCGTACAAAGTTAAATTTCAGATAAATGGTTCTTAAAACCTCGTTCGAAGTACAGTCGCGTTCCAAATGAATAGCTATCATGATAGTGTCGGACAAATGAATGCTCCGTGGCCGGTTCAAAGGGAGAGGCACGCGGTGAGAAGTATAAAACAAGTGAGGGGAAGGCGAAAGCTGAGGTCTGTCCATCTTATCCTTTTGCATTCTACACCAGTGTCTGTAATGAATTTACGTCACACTGATAAATAGGAAGGGACTATGCGTTATGCGATTGTCTGCGCTACACCATGGGTCGTGTTTTACCCAAGAACTCGCAGACACCGTCGCAATATGACCCAGATATTGGAGTTGTTTTGTGTAACGAACGATATGTCTGCTTGGATTGCAGAATCTGATCAAAATAATTTAACTTCTATAGGACAGCTTGACGTGAGTGTGAGAGCTTTTACCGGTCTTTCATATTTTTAATTACACCCCATGTTACTATTCTGTACCTGCAGTAATCGAGAGCATACTTACCACGTGTCATTATTCCGCACTGCTTCGTTGCAAATATATTAAATAAAGAAATCAGGTTGGAATTCCCTTTGTCTTTCTTCAATAACATCCCGTCAAAACGACATTCATTACAATGCTTTATTTTCATTATGATTTAGTACCTGGGCGACCGAGCGAGCTTCGCTCGGCTTTTATTTTCCTATTTTTAATCATTTTTTTTGGGTGGGGGGGGGGGGGGGAGGAGATATTTATTTCAATAAACTTGAAATGCGAAATGTTAACTAGATATATATTTTCATCCTAACTGTTGGAGCCATTTCTGTGACAAGACCTTTAGTATCCTGGCTTGTTTGTTGAAATTGGCCCATTAACAGAGAAATTATGGCCATAATAAAGTTTCGACTAATTGTGACTGTTACGCGTAAACTAAGATAGCTAAGTCAACTTTCTTTAGGTTTTCTGAAAGCTCTCGACGAGACCTTTAATATCATGGTTTGTTTGTGGAATTTGGCCCATTAACAGAGAAGTAATGGCCAAAATAAGATTTAGAGTAATTGTGACTGTTACGCGTAAAATCGCGTTTTTTTCCTTCAGGAATGACACCTATATAGATAAACTTAATAAGCAAAACCGTATCTGAATACAAAATTTGGTCGAAATGGTTAGAGCCGTTTCCAAGTTGCGCGGAATATATTTATATATGTACAGGAATTGCGCGTTTAAATATATAATATTGTGACTGTTACGCGTAGACTAATATAACTAAGTCAACTTTCTTTAGGTTTTCTGTCTGAATACAAAATTTGATCGAAATCGTTAGAGACAAGAATTGCTCGTTTAAATATATAAGATATAGGTGGGATGCAGGCTTTTTGTCCGTTGTTCACACACGAAATTATCGGCATTATATGTTTATGATTATCAGGTAGCCCAGGAAGATTTGATCACTGCGTAATCCGGCGTGGTAGGCTCGAAGGTCCCTAAGTTTCGAAATACTACATCCTGACACCGAGTGAACCCCCAAAAGAGGTCTCCAAGGGCTCGTTAAGACAGACAGTTCCAGAAACTCCACCGCATTCCCTTACGTCCACTCGTCTGATCCTTCAACTCTGAAATATAAGGAAATGAAATGACTGATTATAACCTATATAGCGGACCTTAACAGTCGCCGAACAACCAGGGAAAACCGCGAAAAAATCCAAGGCCAGCGATAACAGAACAGACTACCGCGTAGCCATGCCGCTCGGCATCCGCATTATATACACACAACTGTGCACAACTATGGCTGACGCAAAATCTTGCCTCTGTCAACGCTTTCGTCCCAGAGATCTCTAGTTCGAACTCCTGGCAGGGGTGTGGAAATTTGTCTTTTATTAAGAGTATTTCCTATCCTCCACAGAGTCTGGAAGTGCGAATGTAACCAACGAAACAAAACCTACCATGAACAGCTGACACCAATAGTTGTTCCTCAAACCAGAGGCTGCAAAATGTGCCTAGAAATTAAATATATCTATATAAATGAAACACTAACGCTGGAAACTGTATAGGTAATACCATATAACTTACTGCGGCAATATGTATTTGTAAAATAAATGGTTTAGTTAAAATGAGGAGTGCATTTTATATAAGTTATACACTTACCTCTGGTAACGTGTACACCACACTTCGGTAGTATGCAACGCACTAGCTTAGTTGTACGCATTTCATTTGTGTTTAGATGAGAGGAAGAGAGAGAGAGAGGGGGGGGGGGGGGGAGGTCCTAGATTGTTAAGACATGGGCTTTTGAGCGGGAGGTCTGCGATTCAAATTTCTCCGAGATTGTCTTTCCTGACAGGTGTTTTCCACGTTTTCCTCAATATTCATGGCTGGCGAATGCTGGGGAGGTACCCGAAACTTAGGCCTGAATGTTTCGTTCCCAAATTACGCAGTAGGAGGATAACTGAACTATTTAAAACATGGAAGACAGAAGTTTCGAGCTTGAGCACCTCTGCTTCTCCTATAAAAGCTGCCACTTTATTCCATTAAGGCTTGCTAAAACTTTCCGAGGAAACATTTTAGGCGTTTCACATCCATTTTACGATATATGTTTTGGGTGAATTCTGTTATAAAACATGCACATTCCATAGTTGAGTGCCACTTTATGGGCTGCACTTGTCAGAGGTCTTGGTGGACAGGAACCGGTTTCTCTTTGAGCTAGAAAGTTTAAAAGACCAACACGGTATTTTTAGGACGGTTTGTAAAGGCAGATGTTTTCTCGTACGATGATGAAGGTATTAACTTTCATCCTGGGAAGTGTGAACTCTTTAACCCTATGCATTTCCTTATAAAATGTCATGCTTATGTAATTAACGAGCAGTGATTTACTGTGTCCACACTGGCCAGTACTTTCGCAAGTTCTTGGAGAGTCCGCTCCGTTAGGCTTGTTTCAATTTTGATAACGATCTACATTCATTCCTCGCTTATTAAAGGAACGAATCTGTGAACCAACCTGCGGACTGTGCCACTCTTTTAACATTAAATTGTGTTGCAGTTGCGGTTTGATTATATCTAGTTGCCTTTGATTTATGGAAGCACTTTCAAATCTTATGCGGCAAACATCTGTTTATTAGTGACTTCTTTGTTACTGCTTACGCTTAAGGAGTCTATCTATAATTGGTGACAAAGTTGAAGTGCATAGCCATAGAAGAGACACCAAGTGATCGTCGCGTAACCTATTGCTATATAGACTTTTAATATAGTATAATTTGGATAAGCTCTGTTTGCAAATATATGTAGAGATATACTTACTCTTATCACTATTCTTGCAGATGCTTATTTTCTATATGTACTATATTTTAATCGACATAAGAATTTCATATATTATCGTATTGTTCTTTTTCTTGCGATAGTGAAATGTTTTAAGAGCTGGTTACTATACGATGCCTTTGAAATTCCGTACTCTTTGCAAGACCAAGAGATAAAAAATAATAACGTATTCCTATTTGAGAAAAGTAGGTACTGGTAAATTCAAACAAATGGTAAGGAATATCTCGGAAATGGTTCACTCAAAAGAAAACAGAAGTATTTAACGTGATTTGTGTGTTCTGATGAGATCCACATTTTCATTTAGTTAGTTTTTGTCCGTCTCTTACTGTTTACCATTTATAGAAAAATCATTCAAAATGAAGAGGTCTTCTAACGACATTCCCAGAAAATTCATGGTATGACTTATAAACTGCCATGGAATCGGCTGTTTATGTCCGTCACTGAGTGAGTGATTGTGAGTCTACACGCTACTGGCAGTAGTTCACCCTCTGACTGAAAGAGATGGGGAATAGCAGCTAATTAGTAAGCGTCTACAAGGAAACAAGATTGGATATCGCTGTTCATACCTAGCTGAACATTAATCGTCGTTTTTCTCATATTACATTTCTCTAAGGCGTGTGAATGTTCAAAATGCTCCTTGCGGTGCAGGTTTTTGCACCTTAACATCTTAATAAATAGAAATTATTGCTGGAAATGCTTTAAGTAAGTAAAATTGAGTGTGTAGGTACTACTCGGGAATTTAACAATGCGCATGGTGGCACTGTTGTTGTGTTTACATACGTACTCGGTACACCATTATGCTGAACACGTTAGTTCCTCTGTTGGCCGCAAATAAGCAAACGCAACGCTCTGTCGTGAGTATACCGGGTGGAAGGGAACTTATTACATTCCTTCTAATATGTACTTCATAGAAGCATTTCAAACAAAAAGTCTAATGGCATTTTGTTCTTTGATTTTTCGAACTTTTTTTTTTCGAATTTCGAAAAAATAAATGGACTTTGTTCCAAATTGGATGCGTAATTCCACAAGACTGTACGAAGATAACAGTTTGTTACTTGTAAGATACGTAGAGTATCTTATTTCTGACATAGCTTCGGTACCAATCATGGATCACCATAGTTTCGAAATAATTAATCACTTAAAATAATTAAATGAATATTCCGAATGGCTTTTTGAGACGTGAAGTAACTCGCCAAGTTGCGTAGAGATTAGTGAGGGAATTGAACCGGCTTCTGGATGTAAACAGGTCGGTCGCTTGCAGGGCGATGCATTGTTTTGGGAGATAGCGAGTCTGAGAGGCCTATACTCGCACGGTAATCATGGAAGGACAAGGCATGGTATTTGTTTACGTTCCCGAGACACCACGCTGCGGTGTTTGTTTATGTACTGGCCTAATGAAAATGACACCCACAGAATCTGCAGTGTTGCCAGCTTGTTTTTGACAAAACTAAAATATTCCGTTGGAAATAGTGATCATATCTGTCACTGGTTTGAATTAATGTAATGAGAATGACTTCTCTTCCACTCTCTACTCACAATATGACTTTTACAGCTGCTAAAATAAAAAATCTGATGTGTTGCACTCACATGACTTTCTCTACTCTTGTACTAACCTTTCTTACAATCTTCTACTCTATCTTCTTCATGTTAGTCGATATAAACATTTGCAGAAATGATCTTATTGCTTATTTCCTAGTAGGTGCAAGGGGACTATGGAAATACAGTAGGCTTTGAGCGATAGTCAAATCTTTTAAAGCTTTGAGGTCCTATCTCTTTGCGCACTTAACATATAAAATAAAGTGTGTAAAAATAACGATCTTCCATTTCACGAAAGTTGCAAGTTTTGCGAAACTGAGACAAATGACAAGGAATATCTCCAATATGGGGCACGCAAAAAGAAGGGAAAAAAAAAAAAAAAAGTAGACAGAAATTGTATGTTTTAGCGAGATCTACATTTTTTGTACATTAAGATGTTTTCTACATCTCACGGTTTATCTATGAGTTATTCAAAAGTCATCAAGAGTAAACAGGACTACATATGCTATAGCCAGAAAATTCAATATATATTTCATTTGTCATACAAATATCTTAAGCATATGACATTTTAATCAAAATCGTTAGTGCCATTTTCAAGAAAATCAAAATTAAATTTTCCATGTAAACGGTAGTTTAGGGTGGGGCTATTTTTTTTTTTTTAAATCTTCGTGTCGCATCCTTGAAAGATATTAAACTTAAATAGCAACTTTGGTTTTTAACGTCTTTTCGTTTTTGAGTTATGCTGTCCACAGAATGACACACACACACACACACACACACACACCTTTTTCTAAAAAAAACAGTTTTTATTCAGGGGGTCTCCAAACATATATTTTCGGTGAAATCTCGACATCGAATTTTTCGATGGAATACAATACTTCCTTCTACTTACCAGTAGAGAAAGTAAAAAAGGTATGTCTTCTTTTTCCATAGTAATAAGTATTTAATTTGGAAATTATTTAATGGCGTTTTCAAAGATTTCGCCGGAAGTATATGCTTTGGGACAGCCTGAATAAATTAAAAAAAGAAAAAAAAAATTAGAAAAAGGTCCCTCGCGCGTCTGTGAACAGCATAACTCTCAAAACGAAAAGTCGGTTAAAATCCAAAGTTAGCGTTTAAGTTTAATATATTTCCAGGATGCGACACGAAGATTTCAAAGAATATTCCTTTACACGAAATAATTTTAATAATTTTCAATGATTTTGATTTTCTCAAAAATGGCCCTAAAGATTTTGGTTGAAATGTTTAAGATATTTTATGACAAATGAAATGTATGTTTTGAATTTTCTGGTAGTCCTATGTTTACTCTTGATGACTTGCACATAGGTGGTAAACCGTAAGGGATAGGCTAAATCTTACTATAAAAAATGTAGATCTCGTTAAAACATACAGGTTACTCCAAATGCATTCTTTATGTTGGACAATTTCGGAGATATCCTTGTTATCAATTTGTGTGAGTTCTACAATACTAAAACTTTTCTCAAATGGAAGGTCATTATTCACTTTTTATCTCCTGGCCGTGTACAGAGAACGGAATTTCAAAGCTTTAAAAGATTTGACTATCGCTTAAAGCCTACTGTACTCCCATATTCCCCTTGCACCTACAAGGAAATAAGCGATAAGGTAATTGCTGCAAATGTTTATATCGACTAACATGTAGATAAGAGGAATAAGAGTTTGTAGGAATACTTAGTATAAGAGTAGAGAACGTCGTATGAGTGCAATAGATCACATTGGTTTTACTTTCTCTACCATGTACATATTTACTAGAGGAGGTATGATATTCCACTCAAAATTCGATATCGACATTTCACTATAAATACACGTTTTCAGATCCCTGGAAAAGCAAGTAAAAATCGCAAAATATCCTCGCTGTCGATTTGAATTTTCTTATACCTTATCTTGCACAAAGAGTGGAATTTCAAAGTAGGCCTATAGCAAACCTGTTTCTAACATTTTGCCTGCTATTTCATTCTCGGGTATTCTCCGCCTCTGCAGCATGGTGATAGCGTGTCTGCCTAACGCCCAAGAGGTTGCAAGTTCGAATCTCGCTTGGGGTCTGTCCATTATCCTGAGAAAACGAATGTAACTTAAAGCTCTGTGGGCCTCCGCTCATTTGAGCATCATTTCGCGCATTTCATTCATTCACCATCCTATATGACACTACGTTGGAGGTTAACAAAAACGGAAAAAATAAAAATTCGCTTGTATCTTTTACCAACAACGAAATATGCAATGAAACTATTGCTGTAAACGTTTACCTCGATTCATATGAAGTAGGTTAAGTTAAATCAAAGTGAGTAACAAAGTTAGTATGAATGTAACAAGACATGTTATTGTATTAAATAAATCAAATCTATAGTTCTAATGAATTTGTGTGAAAGTTTGTAACCTGGCATACACCAGACTTGGTTACGTGATTTGGGTGCGCAGGAGTATTGGAGAAGCTGTCGATTGCTTCGATTTCTCTCGGTGGGCGTGCAGTTTTAAAAACAAAAGAACTGGGTCTATGTTGGGGGTTGGGGCGGCGGGGGGAGGGGGTTGTACCTGTAAAAGGGGCAGCAGCAACAAGTGGGTAATTATCGGGGCGACAGTTTTTGGTTGTGCGCCAGCTGTGAGGGTGCCGCGGCGGTGTGTTATGCTCTACAAAACTCCAGGTGCGGCAGGTCCTTGACCTCCAATACGCATTGTTGTCCTGGGTTTGATTCGTGGTACAGACCCACAGTACGCCGCTCAGTAACTCAACGCTAATCAGTCCGAAGTTTAAGGTTCAGATTGCCAAATATCCAAGCCAAGTAACTATAAATGATTTCCTCGTAATTTAATCCATAATTCGATCATTCTTTTTAATGTTTCATTTATATGCTACCTTTAACATCGAAAGTCGTATCACCGGCTTTTAACCTCTTGGAAAAATTGCTCAAGAACAGTGGTGTTCACTCGCTTAACGATGGTTTTGAACTTTGAGTTTCTATTTCTTTGCTTTTTCTTTAATTTATAACATTAAATTCACACACTGGAGTGTAAAATGCTTAAATGGTTTGGTCACACCAAAAGGATGAACAAAGAAAGTTGGCTTAGGATAGTATTAGAATGGATACCACAAGAAAGAAGAGGACGAGGACGGGCAAAAGGATGCTGAAAGGGTGAAATGAATGAGGCAATGAGAGTGAGAAACCTAGAAGAACATGTGTGCCTAGATAGGCAAAAGTAGAGATTGGTAACAGAGAAGCGGTGTCAAGCGTAGAAATCCGTGAAGCAACAACAACAACAACAACAACAATAATAATAATAATAATAATAATAATAATAATAATAATAATAATAATAATAATAATAATAATAATAATAATAATAATAATAATAATAATAATAATAATAATAATAATAATAATAATAATAATAATAATAATAATTTATTTATTTATAAACAGGTTTACAATGTGAGATCACATCTTCCTGTATCCAAAGTGTTTAAGTACGTATCTTCTTCCTCCATTCTTCTCTTATTTCCCAATCTCGCTCTTCTAAATTCTTCTCCTTCATATCTCCTTATATCATCTATCCAGGTTTTCCGCGGTCTTCTCCTCTTTCCTCTCCCTGGTGGAATCCATTCCAAAACTTGTCTCGGCAATCTTGTTTCCATCATCCTACGTGTATGACCATACCATTCCAATTGTTTGTATTTTACAAAATATAATAATGTAATTATAATAATAATAATAATAATAATAATATTAATAAATTAATAAATTCACATTCGGATTCATACTTCGAGATTCTAGGGAGGATGGGTAATAATCCTAGTGAAAGAAACCCGTTGTACAGCAGTTCGAGAATTGTTTTTGTGTCTCTTTTCATCTACTATCTGTTCATGCAGCCAGGAGGAAAGTTTTTTTTTAATCCTGCATTCGGTGCTGGAAACCTAACCTGCCTGCATATTTTGTCTATTTTACTGCAAATATGTGCATGAGCTGTATTAAATCTTCAAACTTCTGATGCTTTCAGTACTGCAGATTATGGAATATAATCATGTGTAATAGTAAATATTTACAATTTAAATCTTACCTGGATCTTTACGTTTTATTTACTAACATTTATTTACGTTTTAATTTATACAGCCAAGTATGAGGTTAAAAATTATTTGAAGTTCGCATTAAACTAAGACTCATGAAAAATGTGTAAGCTATTAAAACAGCTGTGAGATGACTTGGCGATTTTGCAGGAAAGGTTTGTATTTCTGTTGGTAAGATAAAACAGTGCCAGTTTATTGCTTCCAGATAAGAAACTGATTTCCCAGATAAACTTAATTTGAGTAGAAACGTATGCCTTCAATACTGACTGATTTCTGATGGAATCTGACACTTTGCGTTCATAAAATATTATTATGAACGGTTAGATAGAAATTTAATTGTTACGATGCAGTTAAAATGAGTTGTTACCTTATAGTGATCAGTGAATCACATCCGTGTTTCCTGCAAACCGTAGTTAAAAATAAAAATCAAGCCATATTTGCAATCAACTCAAAACTATACTGTGCATTGGTTTTAAAAAAAAACGACGTTAAAAATAATCCCGCCTTCCAAAAGGGAATTTACAACGAAAAGGGACTTATTGGTTCGGATACCTGCTATTTTAACAAGGTTGTGGATCATTGGTACAAATTATTGGTTCGTTGGTCTTTACATGGAAGGATTTGTTAGATGTTCTTAACCATTTTGTATTCATTCCATTATTTGTTTCTTCGTAGTTCGAAAAGAACTTGTAGTAATTTGTTGTAGGTAGCTATTGTCATTTTCAAACCAGGCTTTTATTTGAATTATACTAATAGAAGAAACGTATGGAAATACATTACTTTTGATGCCTGGTAAAAGAACAGAAAAAGTACCTTCAGTGGAGAATGGTCAAAGTACTGAAAGTTTGCTTTTAAAGTTTACATAATGCCTTTTATACAATTAGAAAATAGGAGTTCCAGGTTATAGGAATGAAAAAGAAAAGTAAGACTGCGAAAATGTAGTGTTACTCTTAAAATAGTAATCAGCGTAAAGAACTCGACAACAATAAGTAATAATTTCAATTACTTCAAAGTTTCCAGTCCGACAGAGCAGTTAGTTTAGCGAAGACAAATGAGCGAGAAGACTAGGATAAAACAACGTCAACATTAGGCGACCAACCCTAGGACCGCGAACCAGCCGATAGCTCAAGATCCTATATAACCCTGTTTGTCGTTACAAACTCTTCCGTTTTAGAATCTGAAAAGAAAAACGTATGTTTATTCACAACAATTTTTCATTTTACAGCATGAGATTCATAAATACTCGCCATGATTGGGAATGAAAGTAATAGGTAGGTACCTACTAACACAAATCCAAGATCACTAAGTACTTTGTACTAAATTTAGAGTGTTTTGGATCACCCAATGTTTGTAATTTAACTGAATTTTGGAAATATGTCCGTTCACACTTGTTTCCTGAAGTTCGCGATTTCTTTCTACCATTTATATGTTGCCGTTAATATCTAGGGATATCAGCGGCTTTGCCTATGGAACAATGGTTTCCCATTGGAAATGGTGTTCACTAGTCTACTATCTTTGGGTTTGTTAATGTTGGATTCTCTCAACACCTACTCCTTTACGTCATAGTTAGCACGGCTTCCTTCGGAAGGCAAGTGATCTCTGAGAAAATTAAACGATCTTTCACGTCCAGTATAAAAGGGGACGCTGAGAACCATAGCAGTTAAAGAGCATCCATAAATTAACACCCAGTTTCATTTCACTCATACCTTTGTACCTTAGGGTCAATGCTTCCCCGAGTAGAGAAAACTTATCATCGCCCGGCCAGAAAAAAACTCCGTCCTTTTTCTTTCTTTTTCCTTTTTTTTTTTTTTTTAAGTTTAACGTCCGTTAACCTGACGTCATATCAAACGATAAATGAAATGTGTCAAATTGGCTAGACGGAGTCCGGGAGACATAGGAAGGTATTCTTCTAAGGATATGGGGACACTTATGAGCAACCTTATCCGGATAACCTGCCCTAGTCGAGATTCGAGCTCGGGATGTTTTTAATGTGAGGCTAGTTAATAGGTAGGTATTGAGCAATCGTTAAATGAAAAAGTTCAAACTCACATTAACATTACATTGAATTAAAAATAAATTACTTAAATAGTCTTCTTCTGATTGCCCTTACCGTATGGAGGACTTACACCTCCTAGGACCTATGCCTAGGGTCAGACGCCTATCGGGGAGCAGACGAACCAATGGATCTGGCAGTGAAGGCCTGGAAGCGGGTGATAAGCCAAGCGTCAGTTATGATAGTGAGGGAGAGGGTGATATGAAATACAGAAGAAATGGATGAATGGAAAGAAGATGGTGGAGCATTTGGTGGAATGAGTGACGAGGGAAACGGGAGAACCCGGAGAAAACCCGCCCAGGCGCCGCTTCGTCCACCACGATTACCACATGCGGGTCCCTGGGATTGAACGCAGGCCGCCTAGGTGATAGGCGAACGGTCTAACAGCTCGGCCACGTCGCCGTGTTTAAATAATAAAATATTACATATTTACGTACCTAGAGTTAAGTTTTATTAAAAAGCCAGATATCCTTGAAAAGATAAACGTTTCATGACCCATTAGGACTTTTGTGTCCAAAATTCATTGGAATATTGGAATAAAATTGTGCAATAATGAATATCTCTATTGTAACTTATTGCGTTGCATTTTATGATGATGTAAAAATAATTTCTGAAATTATATGACGTTTCAAAATAAAAAGTGAATAACAGTAGTAACTGTCACCTACAAAACGTTAAGTTTATGTATCATCTTACAGCTGCACCTACATGTTTACTTAAGGAATACTTATAATGTATTTCAGGTATAAATTCAGTTAGATGGTGCTTCAAGAAAATCGTATCAAATTTCTGGTACAAGCTGAAAATAGGTTGGCCACTTGTGCGCTAGGATGTGTGATGGTGATATTAATAACGTAGCCGTTTGCTTTTCCATCCCCGCATTCAAGTCCCCGTTCCGCACTGCTACACTTGAATGAAGCCGGACAAGGCAAGTAACAGATCTGGCAACCTCCTGTTTTTAATTTTATTCCTTTGTCGTCCTTATTAACGTTGTGGCTTTCACAAATACCACATGTTGTAGCGCCTTCCACTGTTACAGAATTTGAAATTGGCAGAAACAGAGCAGCAAACGATACAGCAGCGTTTCAAGTGTTCGCTACAGTAGTGTCTTACCAGTTTCACTTTATCCTCTAGGTTTGTATGCAGAGCAACTTTGTGGGCACATATTGGATTTAGCTACAGAATTAAGGGTTGTAATGGAGCGCAGTATGCCATGCAGGCAGGTATCAGCGTTTGGTGACAAGAAGTGGACTCACCCCACCAAAACTGGGAGGGGGTGGGAATGGTTACAATGCTAACATTTGGAGGATTCATTTCTAAAATACCCATAACAAGAACACCGGAAATACGAGCCTTGATGCATACGTTGAGAATCCTGTGATTTTCTTTACTGCATACTAATAATAAGTAGAAATCTACCCAAGAACTCGATACCGAGATTCAGCCGGAAATATACGTTTTGAGAATCGCCGAAAAAAGTAGAAAAGTGCGCGCGCGCGTGTGTGTGTGTGTTTGTGTGTGTGTGTGTGCGCGCGCGCGTGTGAAAGAAGTCGTTGCCGGTTCTATCTGAGCTGAAGAATTAGAAAAATGTAATTCCCGAAGTCGCGGAGGGCGTCAGGTGTAAAAGTTATTGGCATGTATTCCTTCGGAAAGGAACTAAAGCTGATGGTCCCGTGTCCTATATTTAGAGCACGTAAAACACTCAAGCGTGCTGAATTTTATTTCAAATAAGCCTTTTTCTCCCGTATTGTAAGCCATTAGCAGAATACTCATTTATGTTTAAGTTTACTAAGTTAAATGAAACGTATAATACTACAATATGTATGAGCTGCGGTAAATTAGTAATAGGCGGACAAACCGTTCATGATTACGCATCATAAGGTCCTTTGACTATCGTGATTTCGCATGATGGTATCATCCTTTCAAGGATAGCAATGGCTGAACATTGGATAGTATGTTTAGTAAATTCAATTGTTTGCTAAACTACAATTCTTTAGATCTGTTCTGCTGTAAATCTTTTTGTACCACAGTGAAATTGAGAAAGTTGCCTGACGATTTAAATGCCCTTAAACAGAGGACGTGACATTTATAGCTTTTAGATCACTCGTTTTTGTATGTTTGATTATTTCAAACTTTTTAGGGGTATTGTTGGAAGATTGGTCCATATGTGTTAAAATAATCAGTTTAAAGATCGTGAATCTGTAAGTAGATAAATTTATTACTTAAATGAAAAATATATAATCATAGTTTCAGATTAGATAATAATATAATTAATACTGCTTACATCGTAACTGTTAAGCTGTGAATAGTTCACTTTTAGATATGGTTTCCTCAATACATGCTAAGAAAATCTTGTTATGAAGTTGAGAGTTAGAATTGGAACATTGCCCACACACACAGCTACTGTTTTTAAAAACACCAACAGTATGTTGGCATAAATAAATGTATAAATAATTGTTATGAAGTAACTATTGAAAGGTCATACGAGTGGTATGTAGTAAGCTCACCAAAACTTGATAACACATCTTTTGCAAAAACTGAAACTGGCAATGAATAACAATTATTTTTAAAAGTGTAATTCAGTTTAAGATGTTTCTTAGCAAACAGCTCAGTAAATAACGAAGTGGTGAAATTTTGTTAACATATGACAAGTCCACCGCAAAAATCATTCTTATTATCTCTATTTCTTATCTATAATTTCACGGAAATATGCAGTTCACTTCCTAAATAATTAGCAAAATGTCTATGTATCTATCTGTGAGCAGCATAATTGAAAAACGAACAATCAGCTAAATACTAAACTTAGTATTTACGTTCAGCATTTTCCAAAATGGTTGGCTCCTTAGCGCGGTGGTATCACTGCTGCTTACCAAGCTGAGGACCCGGGTTCGGTTCCCGGTACCGGCATGGGGATTTTCTCTTGCCGGGAATGCACTAAGCCTCGTTAGGTCCCTGAAGAGCTACTTAATTAAAAAGTAGCGGCCCCTGATCGAGGAGACAGCATACCGGCCGGGAGGGACCGGGGTGCTGACCACGTTCCACCTCCGGTACTGCACCCCACTCATGACGCCTGTGGTGGGCAGAGTTGGGGGACGCAGCGGTCGGGTGGTAGGCGTTGGCTCGAATGGGCTGTTGTTCCACGGGGTTACATTTTTATTTTCCAAGTGTATGACAGAGAATTTCGAGAAAATCTCCCCCAGTCTAAGCTAACCTTTTATGTTTTTCATTTTCTCAAAATGGGTCTAACGTTTTGATTAAATAGCAGTTGTTTAAAATGGAAATAACATGTATGTATTGGATTTTCAAGGAATAGCCTATGAAGTTGTCTTCATTTGGATTTAATGATGCATAACGTGTAAAACTGTGTCATCAAAGCATAGAAGTTATGGCAAATTAAGTTTTTGTATGCTGCTAATAATTTTCAATGTATTATTTAAGTTTTATTTTACAACAGTCACTCAGTCTACAGCGCTACACGGACTTCGAGAATAAAATAGAAACTACACAAGCAGTGAATAATAAACAGAATATGTATCGCTAGAACAACAAAGAAGAGTAAATGAGGTTATTCTCAATCAGGATTTTCGGGAACACAACGAAAAACTAAACATAAGAGACTGAACTGTGGGATTAGTAATAACTTGAATCCTCCTCAAAGGATACTTTGACATCAGATGGTCTTTAGGTAGGTGGTTCAAATCCTTCTGGGATGGGTGGATCGCCATCCGAGGTTCTTATTGGTTTACATTTTCACATACACCGTTTTGAAACTCTATTTTTCTCGTCATGTAAAGTGCGTAGAATTTCAAAACCACCACATAGAGATCGGCTTTTTAAAAATCTGGCGGAAAGTTTATGTCGATTTACAAAAGTAGATGGTAGAAGGTTTTAACAGCCACTGTGGTCTGCTGGTTGACATGCTAAACTTCAAATTCAGAAACCCGGGTTCGATTACCAGCTGAGTGTTGGGAATCTTTGTTTAGTCAGGATTATTCGCCAACCTCTGTAAATCCTGGAAGTATGAATGAGAGAGAGAGAGAGAGAGAGAGAGAGAGAGAGAGAGAGAGAGAGAGAGAGAGAGAGAGAAAATTTAAGGCAATTACCTAAAAGGAATATCACCCAACTGAAAAATGGTTAAACATTATTGCTAATGTCTGATTGAGCAATTGTTCCACATCCGCCGATATGATCGGAGATATTAAAGGCGCCATATAAATAGGGGGGGGGGGGAGGAGGTGTTTTACGATTGTTGCAAAGATTGTTCCATTGGCCTGGGCCACTCGTGGAATAGCTTGAGCGACCTTCATTTTGTGAGCAGTTATCAGTGCAAGATCCTGAGCAGGCTGCGCTCAGTGAGCGCCAATTGCCCAAGCCTGTCGTAGAAGGGATTTAAACCATGGATCTTCGGCTTATCGTGCACTAACTGAGCTGCCTAGTAGCTAACCTATAAGCCTTTAAACTCCCCAACTGGCACGGATATTTCCTAGTAAACCACAAGGTGGTGTCAAATAAATGTTTAGATAACTTAACCCCATTGCTTTGATCTGCTAAAGTACTTAATCTCTCGGGTTTTATACTCGTAGTTAAACATTAAGTTCATTAATGTGTACTACTTTAGGGTTGGAAAATTAACAGAGCTATAGCAGTTTTGTTTGTAGAATACCTGTGTAGCATTCCAGTGAGGTTGAAAGAGCTTCAATGCCGTGGAAGATGTTTACGAGGACACCAGCTCTCGCTGGAGATGGTAGTGTGGCCCCGTTATTATCGAGAGGGGAGCTCGTGCCTGTGGGTTTTTAACAACCGTGAGGAAGGAAGGAACGAGTTGTGACGTCACGGGACCAGCTGTCCGGTCCCCCCACAGGAAATGGCTGCCGCCACACACCCTCGTAGGGGATCCCTTATCTTCCACTGTTGCCACATCCCTCTGTCGCAACAACTAGGTCGTACCTGTCCCACCTTAACATTATCAGGCGTTTTTATTGAATTATAACTCGATATACGAGTTGATACGTGCAGCAACCCCGGAAAGTCGTTTCCTATTAAACATTACCCTCCAAATTAACTGAGAGAAATTTATCATAAGTAACTCCACGAGTGATTGTCAATTTATCTAGAGAATTTGACTATCGGGAGTTGTGTTTATTAAGACTATTTCACGATTATGAAACGTGATTTAAATGTTGTATTGCAAGTACTGATCTCTTAAAAAACATGTAGAATGAATACATACATAAGCGTCCATCGGCACGGTCTACAAGATTATCATAAGATGTTGGCAATGTCAGAAGTTGGAGTATTTATCCTTAATTTATAATTTTGTTCAATACAAAATTTGTCAGACAGATTCCAAACATATTTCCTGATGTATTCTATGTTCTGAGGTTTCCCTCTTCGAATTATTTCATCTGTTCCAGCCTTAGATGTTTCACCGAAGCAAGAGTCAGCCAATTTTGACATTGAATAACGATCTGTAGCGTCAAATTACGTCAGCTGTTGCGCATCTGTAGCACAGTGCAGTTAGGTTCTCTAATCTAATCAAAACATAAAAGCCGAGAAGCTGATAATGAAATGTGATTCATTTTTCTCCAGTGTAGGCTGTCATTGGTTGAAATTTGAAATTGTTATGCACATGATTGGTTGATTTCAACCAAGTTACGTATGAGAGGAAAAGTCATTTTTAGTTGCAGAAAATAGATGAAGTATTACATTCCATTCAAAAAGACTATACAATTTATAAGCGAAATGTCTGATAAATACCAACTTCGGTATTACACTTCACTATAATCTCAAGGAAAATTCTGCCACCACAAACTACCCTTATTTTTTCAAAAATACGTGTAACAACTTTGAATAGTAAAATACCATAGTTTAAAGTATTTGTACGATTAACAAAATGTATATGGCTACCTCGGTGGTCGACTGATCAGCGTTCTAATTTCTCAACCTAGAGTTCACGTGTTCGATTGCCTGCTGGGACGGAGAAGTTTTCTTTACCCTCCATAGTGTGGTGGTGTAAATGCGGGGGTGAAAGTTAATAAGAATATGAGACAAAGTCAGAAATTCTTACAGTTCAGAGATTAAAACACCATCACCAAACTTGTGTCTCAAGAAGTGCTGTCGCCATTCAATTGATCCTTGGGATGTTAAGCGGAGTTGTAAAGCCCTATATTACCAATGTTAAAATGGCGATATAAATGCCTCGTTTTCTCAGGATCTTCTGGGTATAGAAACCCAAATATTCTACAGTACATGTATTGATCCTTCCTTAATCTACTGATTCTTATTCATATGGAAATCTAAAATGGCACGTCTTTTATATATTTTGGGTTTACTGTAGCTCTAATTTTTCATTAAACTGATGAACTTTTTATTTTTTTAATCAATAATACGTTTTCGGAAATTTACTGTGTGAGGATCCGCAAAATCACTGTGAAATGTAGATTATATGATAAGAATTGTATGGAGATGTTACAAATGGTTTATGGGGCTTTACGGAGCTTTAAATTGAAAAATGTAGTTTTGAGAAAATTGATGTTCAAATAAAACTAAAATAACATGTTTAAATATTTGCTCAAAAATACCCCTAAATTTTCACTTTGTGCAGTTACACAGGATATGTTCTATAATGTTGATTTCCTTTGTTTTTCTCTTTTTAAACAAGCCCTTGTGGAAACAACACAAAAAGGTTTAGCTCAATGTAAAAATATACAAATATATAAGAAACTGCCATTTGTTTATATAACTGAAGACATAAATCTGATGCAATATTAAATTGCAGACTAGTAACACATGAATCAGAATTTTCCCTAAAACATAAGCCAAACCACATCCTTCTAGACCAAATAATTCCGGAGTTCTGCTTTGTTTTATAAAACTGTGTAAGGATTAAAAAGTAAAGGATTGCAGTTATATTTATATAAATTAACTTAAACAGTAAATATTGGTCTATAATAATAAAACAAAATTTGTCATTTAAGGCTCTTATGACTCCTCTTTAGGAAAGAGTAATCACAAGGTCAGCATTTAAAAACCCGCTGGACTATCACTTCACTCTCCTCTTGTACGTTATAGGAAATGTGTAATAAAACCATTTCTGTAAACGTTTATCTTTGTTATGTGAATCTGAAGTAGATAGAAAAATAATCGTTTGTAAGAAGAATTTTGGAGGCTGTATAAAAATAAATGATACTGGATGGAGAAAGGCAAGTGGTAACAGATTAGATGCTTTTTTTTCCCCCTTTCTTTTTTTCATTTGTGGTATTTACAAAAATTGTTTAGCACTATTTGAGCATTCGCCAGCGTTAGCAATAAAACTAAAACTCTATCCTCAGTAATCAAATGACCAATGGTTAGGACATCAGAACTATATTATATCTCTATACAGGTAATAATAATCAATGATGAACTGCACTAGTTCAATAAAAATTGATTTTTTCAGATGATAATTGGAGTTTGCCCATCTCTAGCATGAGTCAACTCCATCCCTCTTGAATACATATATTGTTGAAAGCCCAAATGCCACTACCTTGGAGTGAGAAATTAGATGAATATCCACTTTTCTCATACAGAGAAAACAGTTTGGAACCGCCTCGCTGAGCTTCTCTCATCATTACAGGGCAAATGAGAACAAATCAAGGCTCAAGTTTCGCTGATAAATTAATCTGAAACGCGCGGCGATAGTGAAAATATCTGCGGAAGTACTTCTATCCTGAATCCTTTCGTATCTCCCGGGTTTTTCCAACTGTCTTGCAAGCTTTTAGAGATGGCATGCAACCTGTTCGAGTCGATATTGCAGATACAGGAAATGGCATGTATGATTAGCAAACCCCCAAATACAAGAGTTCGTTGACACGTTGACGCTGTCAACTGCCAGGATCACATCAGTGTCGCCGGTGTGCTGGAATTTTGTCCCGCAGTTATTTTAGGTGCACAGTAAATCTACTGACATGGAGCTGTCGTTTTTAAGCACACTTAAAAGCCATCGGTCTGGGCTGGATTTGAACTCGCGACCTTGGCATCAGTAGTCCAGCATCTAACCAACTGAGCCACCCAGACCGATAGTAATCAAAATGGTTGAGCGCTTTTCGACATTAACATACATATTTTTCCTTTATAAGATTAATATACCAATATTCGTTTTATGTTATTTTCATTCCCTGGAATGCTGTTTAATTGGTATATTTCTGACCTTCTTTTCTAATTGGTTTAGTTTGATCATCTTCATAATTCCTGTTTCCAGTTACTTGAATTCCTAAACACGTGTGTTCTTTCATTGCAATAATTTTTCATTGCTTTTATAAGATCCAACATTTAATCTTTTGAATCTGCTCCCGTGCAATGGGTTTTCTTTCAGGTTAGTGTTCCAACCCCATTTTACTTTAGCGCATTTTATGGATATGTCAGTATTTACTCGTACTATAGTTTTATTCGTGAATCAGTCAAACTAAATACAATTCCACCTCAGGGTAAGTTCGAGAAACTTCGTTAACCATCGGCTGAAAGCAATGTGTCCTCGATAATAATTTACAACAACGAAAACAAAAAGTGTGCAGACATTAAAACAGAAACATAAAATTTTCCCTTAGGTAGCTCCATATACCATTACTAGAGCGGCGCGGCGGCGGCGATGTTTTCCTGAAGTATAAATTTAAGTTAACCGGTTGTGATCGAGAGAAACGGAACACGTTGTGCATGCTAAACGTGATAAAATCTGAGCGGACACACAATTATCGAACAACCTGTGTTGGTCACCCACGGTGCACGTAATTCTTATAACGTAACTAACTGGCTGATTGCGTGCCTGTCGGTTCAGCAGGAGCCAATTTTCCGATAAAATATGGGCTACCATACGCAGCATGTGGCAATTAGTGCATGCACTTATGTTTGTTTGTCTTCCTTATATGCAGCTTCCTTCTGTTCGTTACGGTTAAGATGAAATATGAAGGAATTTCAAGCAATCACTAAGTATAACTTAGGAACATTTCTTCTTTAAACTACGTTGTTCCTAGTTATTATTTTTTATCTGATGTCACACTGGCACCATTTTCTCTATCCATTACAACCTCCATAATCACTAAATGTGTTCTATTTATGTTGCATGACTAACGATACAGTTGTTACTACAAATATTGCCAATGTGGTGTTGTCTCAGGATTTTCTCTATTCGTTCCTCTGCAAACTGTGCTTGTAAAAGGTTGTCTACTTGCGTATACTTCCAGTAGAGATACATTGTTAGATTTTTCTTAGATAGAAGCTATAGTGCGATAGTCAGATTTCTAAAGAGCATGTTATGCGATGACTTCGAAATTTTATGATCTTTGATGAGCACGAAAAAACGAATAGCCACTTGCCAACAGCAAAAAGGAAGTGAAAATTGTTGTCACAAAATTGTTTATTTGACAAAATGTGCGAGGTCTGCGTTTTTGTAGGGTAAGAGTTCCTCTCTTTCTTACAGTTTACAACTTGTACAAACATTATTCATAATGCAGAGAACTTCACAGGCTATTGCTAGGAAATTCAGGATACACTTACTATGTCAGGCAGATATCTTTAACACAATCTTTAGAGCCATTTTTCAGGAAATCAAAATCAAGGGAACTTTTTCTGTGTAAGGGGTTGTTTTTGATGGGGAGGTTTCTGGATAACTTTGTGTCACGTCTACGAATAAACTGATCTTAAATACTAGGTTTGGTATTTCATCCGCACACACACATACACACACACACACACACACACACACACACACACACACACACACACACACACACACACACACACACACACACACACACACACACACACACACACAACAAAACTACAATTCATATATTGTAACCAAGCTTTGTTACTGAACTACGGGGAAAGATGAGATGCCGAAAAGGCATAATCCTACATTACAGGTTATTCTAGATAAATTATGTGACCTAGTAAACTCAAACTGTTTACTAGCTATCCAGAATTATAAAAAACTTTTTGAGGAAGAAATCCTAGAAAATTTAAGATGTAGATACACTGAACTGCAGAAGAAATGGTAACATGATATACACAGGCATAATAATAATAATAATAATAATAATAATAATAATAATAATAATAATAATAATAATAATAATAATAATAATAATAATAATAATAATAATAATAATAATAATAATAATAATAATAATAATAATAATAATAATAATAATAATAATAATAATAATAATAATAATAATAATAATAATAATAATAATAATAATAATAATAATAATAATAATAATAATAATAATAATAATAATAGTAATAGTAATTATTTATTTATCAACAGGTTTACAATGTGAGATCACATCTTCCTGTATCCAAAGTGTTGTTTTCCGCGATCTTCTCCTCTTTCCTCTCCCTGGTGGAATCCATTCCAAAACTTGTCTCGGCAATAATGATGATGATGATGATGATAATAATAATAATAATAATAATAATAATAATAATAATAATGATGATGATAATGGGATTTATATTATAACTGAGTGAAGTTCTCGTAACACCATACGTGTTACATATTTCAAATCGGTAGCAGCTTCCGCTGTAGATTTCTTGTGCATGGAATAGCCATAGAAATAAAATGCAAAAATAACGAAAACTTATACATGTACCTGAAGAATATTTTGAAGTAGAGAGAACTTCTTTAAAATTTTAATGTGGCACCCTTGGGAGATTTCGGGGTCTGGGCTGTGCGTGGAACATGTGTTCAGGGATTTCAAAACGTGTATTTCCTGTGAAATCTTCATGAGGAATTTTTGGGTGAAATACATTTTATCGAATCATCGTTGACAAATGGCAAAGAAAATACGATACTTACCATGGAGGCTTTCTTTATTACTGAATACTTCATTGTTCTCAGAACCTCGAGTATTTTTATCATGGTAGTTTCATAATTAAAATCAACACCTATAAATAGGTAATGCTTTATAAAAATGTGCACAGAGGAATATTAATTACTTCTTAAGCCACAGAGTCATTCAGTGTACATTTAGTGTCAACTACTGAATGTATCAGTTAAAATGCAATCGCTCTGAAAACCACGTTGAAGGAACCAATTAAATGTATGGCACTTGCGCAATGATTAAAGCTGTCTCTTTGTTCTTAATCTCCCACAATTGGAAGTAAATATGGAGGAAGCATTATCACTTCCATGCAATGATGTTTTCTATCAAACGAATGTTGAGCATTGCTGATTCTATGCGGTGTGTGCACAAAATCAGCATCGAAAAAAATAAATGTTAGGCTTCAGTGTAAGCAGTTTGTGTATTCTTTGCGAAACTACACCTAACCAAAATACATATTTTTAGGCCTAAAACCAGAAAGGTTAAGGCACCCCGGCGTCAAAGAAAGCGATCGGTCTTTGCAAATTCACATTCCCCATTGTGGTTTTGGAGCAACAGCACAACAATAAATTGGTTTTTCTGCAGGTCAAAACAAGACGGTTCGTTTCAAATTCCTTGTAAAACTGAGGGAAGAGTTGTAAACATGACAAAAGGGTCTTCCATTAGGAGCGTGCCACAAAATATGTTTGCTGGTTGTAGATATTATCAGATCAAGGCGACCGACTGATCAGCGAAAAAGATCGGTGTTTACTGTAAATCTTTGAAAGATTTTGTTGTAGCTTATTTCACATAATATGAGGAATAGAGCCTGTCACGTGACAATTTAAATAATTCTAGTCATGCGCCTTGTGCTTCAGTTGACCTTTCTGCAGTTTTTGACGTGTGATAGGTAACACTTAAAATGCTCATGCAGTTTTAGCATAACTTGACTACAAGAATATCTAGATTTCAGGTCGCCTGAATTAAAAAGGCACTTTTGGGATACAAAGAAAGGGTTTGTGTGAACCTCAGAACTCAAAAAACATAAAGTTCGATAAACCCAAAACCCATAAGTTTATCAAAGTTGGGACATGACCCAAACTATCCTTCACATGAAAGGTTTCCTTTATGTTTGTTATTTCCCCGAAAATGGTTTTAACGATTCGAGTATGATAAGTACTATTTACTACGAATAGTTCACGATGTTCTCTTCATTCTGACTGGATTTTGCACAAGTTGTAGAGCGTAGTAGACAAGAACTTGCTATACTATAAATATAACATCTGGGCAGTTTTGAGATATTTGTTTTTAATAGCATTAATGACTTCCCAGCTTTCATTGCTATGGTTTACATTTTCCAATTTCTTAAAACGCTAGGTCACCATTTTTCTACTCCTCGTAATGCGCAATGGGTGTAAAGCAGCGATGTCCAACCTTCTCTCTTTGGAGATGCTTGCGTAGTTAGCTGTTATTCTCCATCTCCTCGTTCAGTTAGAGGGCTAGTCAGTCAGTATCCAGTGACGGACACAAACAGACGATTCCATGGCGGTTTCTAAGTCATAACTTGAATTTTCTGTCCTCACAAAACCTCTTCATTCGGGATGATTTTTCCATAAATGGTGAACAGTAAGAGACAGACAAAAGCTTACTAAATACAAAATATAGATCTCGTTAAAACCCACAATTTATGTCAAGCACTTTTTCTTTTGAGTGAAGCATTTGCGAGATGTTCTTTATGTGTTTGAATTTGGCAGTACTCATACTTCCGTCAAATAGGAAGTGTTTTTCGTTTGTTTTTTATCGTGGCCTTGCAAAGAACGGTATTTCAAAGACATCGCATAGCAACCAGCTCTTAAAACATTTAACTATCGCTTAAAACCTACTGTATTCCCATATTCCCTTTGTAACTGCAAGAAAATTAGCAATGAGATAATTCCTGCAAATGTTTATGTAGATTAACATACAACAGGTACAGAAATAAACACTTGCAAGAATAGTATGGATAAGAGTGAGTATAGCCCTACATATATTTGCGAACAGTTTCTCCAAATTGAACTATACTAAAGTCTGCATCGCAATATGTTACGCGCCGATCACTTGGTGTATCTTCTAAGGCACTTCGACTTTGTCGCCAAATATTGATGGACTTCTTGAAAGTAAGAAGTCACTAATGAACGAATATTTATCGAATAAGATTTGAAAGTGCTTTGGTAAATAAACGCAACGTACATGTAATCAAACCGCCACTGCAACACAATGCGTGTCCGAGTGAATGGCACAGTCCACATAAAGTGGAAGAAGGTAAATCCAACCTTCCCTCTTTCGCAAACGTTGGACATCGGTGGTATAAATTTTAAAAGTAAGCATATAGCTATCCACTTTTTTTAACGAGAAATATTGTATGTCGATCTCCTGTATTCCTCTTGTATCTACAGCAAAAGCTGTAATGAAACTATTTCTGTTAATCTTTATCCCAACATGAAGTACATAGAAAGAGGAGAGGAAACAAACCACGGTGGTTAGAAGCGTTATGTCACCATAATACATAAGTTTTGTTTTTGAACTAGACTAAAATCTGGTTGAAACTTGTCTTTTCTATAGCAGTACAAGACAAAAAATAGGATTTATCATCGACCCTACCCTTATTACGCTTCAAAGACTCAAAGGGCAACCAGAACATGTTGAGTAAGAGAAAACTGTTATTTTATACGGTCACAAATTATCATACTTGAAGGCAATATATGGTCTCAGTAACATCGAAATAACTGGCCTGGTGTTGAGTGCTGCATACCTCCACTTTTTTAAACTCTTGAAAACAGTTTGCATTGAAGGAATAAATAAAATAAATTGTTATATCTGGAATAAGAGCATAAACTGTCCTTTTCCCAAATCATTTGAAGATTAACCAATTTCATTATGCTTTATGGTTTATATTCTGGTGATATAAATAAAATCATTTAGTATAGGTATAGCTATAATGTTTTATCACCCTTAATAATTCTTTTGTACCTTTAGTTTTCTTTTTTACTGTATATAAAGTGAACAAATTGGACTGTCTACATTACATAGTTATCCATTATAGTAATATTTCAATTTTAGGAATGTTTCCACTGTACAGAATTGCTTTATCATTTGTGTCTTTGACGGTGTCCATGATGGCAGACCTATTACGGAGAGTTATTGTTTCAGAAATAAATACCTACACTGAAGTTCTAACTGCCCATTACTTCTTGCAACCATTTCTAGACGTGTAATTATGTTGGTAGTAGACAGAACAAGATACTTTTTATGCGAATGGATTGTAACATCTCTTGGCATATTGATGGACAGAGGAAGACATGAAATACTTCTGCTGTCTCCGTTTGCTTTTTCATGTTTCAATTTGTGGAAATGAAACGTAGACGTAGTGCAAGAATTGTTTATAACATCAAGTGGCAAGAAGAGTAACATGTTGACTGATGAGCAAGGATTTGTTGAAACTGAGAGCACCAGATTTGAATGTTGGGGAAGTGATTTGGCAAGTAGGTCAGAAAGAGTCAGAACAGGGACGGACGGACGGACGGATGACTACCTGGATGAAGGGAGCAGATGTTTCTTGTTGCTGTCTTGTGGTGCACAGCTTCTGTTTATCACAACGGGTACATGAATATGAAACCCACTTCCGCTGCTCTTCAAAACCTTTTTATGGGCATCTTAATTAAGTAGGATTCTCTACCTGCAGGGCTACCAACTGTTCCCTAGGGAACAGGTAATCAGCTATGTAACCATAAGCACTTGTTTTTTTGTTTGCTTGTTTATGTTTAAAGTCCCTTAACGTCGCCGTGTTTGATTTCGGAAACAGTCAGCAAGTTTGCGTTGATGTTTTTCCGTAATGTAAAATTGTTGTATTAAAACTTCAACTGAAAAGCAAAATGAATATCTACTCATATTAATGTCTGTCGTCTTAGATATTCAGAATGTTCACTTATGCAAACGAAATATTCAAAAGTAAATTTTAACAGCTTTCATTGCAAACTCGGTTCAAAACACTGATTTATAAATCTCATCTTTCTATAACATCTAAGCATGCTGTCTTCAGGATTGATGCAGTTCGTTTTCTCTATTCCCCAAATGCAAATGCACAATCATTCATATTCTAAAACCCTAGGAGGACAGGGAAGAAACCAAATTACTTTTTCTACCAGTATCTAGTAATCAGAGGATCGTAACATTCTGCCCAAAAGTCTGATATGGAGGATTTTTTTAGAAAGCACCTATTTGATGTCTTTGGTTTTTTTTTTTTCCCTCCATATAGTTCCGCGAGCGTTTGTATGGATGTGAACAGCATGATTCAAAAACGAAATGTGGGATAAATACCAAGACAAAGTTGGTATTCAAGTTTGGAATTTTTCGAAGATGCGACATGAAGATTTTCAGGAAGAAAATTACCCCTTAACCGAGCAATATTTTGTGACTTCTTTTTTTTTTTTTAATTTTCTCAAAGATGGATAGCGAGTTTGATTAAAATAACACATGTTTAAGATATGTACAGAATATTGACAAATTACAAAATATGTGAATAGTCATTGAAGTCCTCGTTCGGAAGTAATTTTGTGTAATGGTGGCATACAAAAGCCTTCTGCGCGGCATATGTAGATCTCTTCAAAACATACAATATATTTCAAGTAAGTTATTGTGTTGGCTCCCTTAAGAACCGTTTTCTCAAAGTCCTTTTAAAAAAATCAGAGAGGTTCAAACCCAGTATTTTCGGTGAAATCTCGATATACAATTTTTGGATGCATTACCAGACTTCCTCTACTTTCTGCAATAATTAGGGGAGAAAATAAAGATTGGTTCAATTATTACTTGATACTCAGGCAAGATGAACTTAAGGTCAAAGGTTGCAAAGTCAAGCCCATCCCTTAGGAAAAGAATGTAATGTTATGTTAGTTTGTATATTATTTGTAGATTTCAAATTTTCGTTTTAAAGCTTCTCACGTTTTCATTAAAATCCGAAGTAATGTATTAAACACTTGAAATATACAACAAAATAGTATGAAAATTAGGCTCTTTATGCTTTTTCTTTCTTTTTGTTCTCCCCTTCTTCCGGGGAAGGTTAGTGACTTCATTTTGTAGAAGTAGTGTATCCACACAAATAATCGGTATTGGGGTTCCACCGAAAATATGTGCTGTGAGTGACCTGAATCCAAAAAAGAGCATTTTAGAAAAGATTTCGTGAGAGAGAGAAAGCGACCGCATTATGCACACACACACACACACACACACACAGAGCTTTTGTATGTTAAGATGAACAATTACTGTACACATTTATGTAAAAGAGTTTTTTTTTTTTTTTTTTCCATCGTTTCTTTATGTATATCAATTTTTTCGTATCGAAGAGATCCGTGGTCTTAATTAGCTCGGATTCGCAAGTCTATTGTAGTTTTACACTTTAAATAAGAATATATCTTTCTTTTGTTTTTCGTGATTTGTTGATCCGCTGTTTAAAGATTTATCTGTTATTTCAACTTGCTATATCCTTGCACCTACAACAGACCTATTTTTTGTAAACTTTTGTCTTGTGTATTGGATAAAAGAAAGGGTTTTTGTAAGAACAGGGCGGAGAATTTGAAAACAAGACGGAGAAAAGTAAAAAAAAAATGATAATATTATATGAGTAGACGAGAATGACAGGTTTAGCTGCGGATGAACGATGTAACCAGCTAGTCAGTGAGCTCGGCAGAAAGGAATTTGCATGCAGTTTTTGAACTGCAAAGCCAGTCACCGATTGATTCCATGGATGCGGCTGCATCAGCTGCGGCAGTTAACATTTTTGATATTACATATGATGACACAAAAATGGCGGCCATTGTGCGCGTGCCCTTAATCCACTAGATAATACTATACCCCGTATTGAACCCGGGACCTCGGGAGGGTGGGGCTTAGTATTGCTAAACACATTATGACTATAAATAGCGCGATTTGTACAACACTGGAGTGGGGCCAGTATGCAACTCATGTTTAATACCAAATTAGATCCGAGCTACATTGTTTAAATTGACGGCTACATACGGTTTATTTAATAACAGTTTGCTCTTCACCAACGGTATAGAAATGCATTCATAAGCTAAGTGCTTAGAAATTGGTGTAAATAATACGTAATAGTACTGTTTGTTGCTAATAAATTGCAGCATGTGATAGTATTTAGATCGTCACTTTTGACAGTTAATTTTTACTTGCGTTTGCATTCCTGTTGGAGATGAATTGTACACTTGGGCATCGGCAGACTTTTTTCAGGGGGGGGGGGTTGCATTGTGGGAAGTTTGGAATCAAACAATGTTAATGCATTATTCTCTTGTCAAAAGTTATAGTATTTGCTGCGGATAACCGTATTAATTTGTGCTGAATAAAAATTGTTCTTTACATGAACATTGGAAACAATGTATAAGAGTCATTGCCTGCACATTAAATACATTTATTTCCGATGGAGGCAACAGCTCCCCTCTGCCCCCACCCCCCACCCCCCTTCGCGACGCCCATGATAGTCCATCCGAAATGCCACTTCAAGATTAATTGGAAATGGACGCTTCAAGAGCTCCCAAACCCAAAGAAAGCATGTTTACTTTCTTTACCAGATACAATAATTGAAAAATGATAGAGCGCATTACGAGAGCCTAGCATTTCTAACTTCCAAGTCTGTTAAAAGTGTGGTTTACGCAAGTCGGTATTTCCAACTTGCAGCTGGGTTTGATAATTTCTATACCATATGTTATCCTCTGTCGAACACACAAATATCTGTGTATTGAATCACCACTCACATTGCCGGTCTGGATGGCTCAGTTGGTTAGACGCTGGCCTACTGATCCCAAGGTCGCGGGTTCAAATCCGGCCCAGACCGATGGTTTTTAAACGTGCAACTCCATGTCAGTAGATTTATTGGCATGTAAGAGAACTCCTGCGGGACGAAATTCCGTCATACCAGCGACGATATGATTCTAATAGTTGACAGCATCGTTAAACAAAAAGGAAAAAAAAAAAAAAAGCCAATCACAGTATTTGTGAGTATGTGTACAAATGCGAGTGGTGTTACAGATAGACGAGAATAAACGGAACAGAGATTGTCAATAAACTCAACTGCGTGTTGGAAATATCTACTTGTGTACACCGCGGTGCAACACGACGTAGTACTTAGAAATGTTCTGCTCTCCTAATGCGCTCAATAATTTTTTCCATGGCTGTACCTATTATCTGAAGGAAGTATTGTATTAAAATAAAATATTTAAAATGGACCTTTCATGGCAATTTTCGAGATCTTCGTAAACCAGAGAACGTATCTTATTTCTATAATTTCTGCCTATAAAGGAAGTTTTGTATTTCACTAGAAATGTACCTAGGTGTCGAAATATTGCTACCTATTTTTACTTTCTACAATTTGTCTTTCCTACCACTTACCTATTATGTAGAGGAAATTTTGTATTTAGATAAATTCCCTGTGAAATTGCACCGGAAATGTTCGTTAAAACCAAATCAAGCAGTTTTACTTCCTCTGGTATACACCTATTATGTAGAGGAAGTGCCGTGTTTAAATTATAAATTCAGTATCAGATTTTTCTGGAAGTGCTCATATTGAGTTCCCTAGAAAGCAAATAAATCAAGTTTACTTTACCTTCCACCTACCTATTGTGTAGTTCACAAAATAAAAATCCGATATTTCAGTGGAAATATGTTTTGAGGTGTACTGACTACCCCGTTGACATATAAGTATCTAAAGGTCTGTGTGTGTCAGAGAGAGAGAGAGAGAGAGAGAGAGAGAGAGAGAGAGAGAGAGAGAGAGAGAGAGAGAGAGAGGGGGGGGCATTGCTCAAAAATGAAATGTCAGCAATTTAATATTTTAGTCAGGTAGTGTTTTAGCATGCATGGCAAGATTTCCAAGAAAATTTCTTCACTGGAAAAAATCGCTCTGATGATTTTAATTCAAATACATATTATTTTTAGCATGTTTGTTTGAGTAAAATCTGTTTGTTGAATAGCCCGTAAACTGATTTTCATTCCGAGTAAATATACCTATACTTTGATGTAATTGTTAACCAAAAACGATGGATAACAAATTATTTTACAAAAAGTTTAAATATGATAAACGCAATTTATGTCATATGATTTTTCTTGTAGCATTAGCCTTTCCCGAGGTATTCATTGTTATTGGTTTGAATTGTACTTAAACTTTCCCCTAGAGAAATTGTTCCGTGGTGACGCCTGAGGCTCGCAGTAAGGTGGTCCGCGGTGGAAATACTGTCACGACCGACCTCCCAGATACGTAGGTTTTCTCCAGTCCCCATAACCGGATCCGACCGACTCCTTCCTAAAAATTAGGTTCTGATTCCCATAGTCGTGTTCCCTCCCAATTTTCTGTTGTTAAAATAAAGTGTTAACCGATTCCCTCATGGATTAACCTACGATTTTCCGTCAGACTACACAGCCTTCGGACGGCCAACGATAATGACCGAAATAACCAATCGATACCTTTGGTGTGTTTGAAATACATGTTTACACACACGTCCACCTCTGAACACTATTCAGTATCTTTTGGAAGCTAAATGTATAGTTTCGTAATAGAATCAATTCATCAAATATCATTTATGATTTTTTTCCCTGTTGACCAGTATCTACACCAATGATGCTCAAATGTATGCGAAAGAGGGAGGGCGACTTTGCCTCCACTTACTTTTCGCCGAGCTATGCCACATTCATTGAACTCGAACACAAACCTCTCTAATGCTTGGTTACCTGAATGAAGGGGAAATGTTCCATGCAGAAAACGAAGGAAGTGGGGTAGAGCGATAAGGTGGCGTCATATCATCTTGGAAGCTCAACATATGTTGCAACTTGAGTAGTGACTCCTCATAGGCGCTAATCCTGCCCCAAGAAGGATCTTGGCAACGAGACCCTCCTGTAGAAAGCTTCCACTTAAATGCAGAAGAGAAAAGAGTGCACGTGTTTGGGTTTTAAGCATTGAATGAACAACATCAAGGACGTACTAGGCGACCGAATCGATTTGCGTCTTTACTATTGATTTAGCAGGTATTATCAACACAAAACTTAAGAGCAAATCTACTTGGGGAGGGAATTTGAATATTTAATTCCAGCAAGTCCTTTTTGGCACGGATGCATATTTACAATTACTACTTCGGAGGGGATCGGGAAAAAAGTAGACCGCAGGAGAGAGTTATGAGATATCCCTCATAATAGCTAAATGTCGGGCAGGTACCTTAAACTTTGTATTTTCCAAAATTCCTTTCCCAAGTATAATGTTATTGCATGTATCAGCGTCCACCGCATATGGTGCTGTGTGTAATGAGAATAGGCCTTAAACAGACTACACTTAACGATTTTTGAAGTGCGAATTTGACTTTCATTCGTCCCCTCCGCCCCCCCCCTCCCCACCCCAATTTTTTCTTCTGATGGAGATGCAGGGTATAGAATTTCAAAGCCGCTTTTTAACATTTGAGAATCGCTTCAGCTTTCTTGTACTCTACAACGGAATGAGTAATGAAATTATTTCTGCAAACATTTTTCTGGGTTATCGTGAAGTAGGAGCAATAGTAGTTTATGAAGAGTGATTTAAGGAACTCGTGTGAATGTTGCACATCAAATCTTTGCTCAGACTGATCTCAGAAGATCCGAACACTTGTAACCTCCTGAGTTTACAGCTCGCTGGAGATGCCAACCACCAGACTACTGCGGAGGAACTTTTGAAACTGTCATGTTTAAAAGAAGTAAATATAAAATACGGATCTGTTTTTATGAATGGATGGATGGATGAGGGAGAAAAGTATAAGATGATGTCCACTTGGGTGCTGTGGTAATGACCTTCGCTGTTGGTAAACAGAAACAAGACTGTACCTACAGCGAGAGGGAGGGAAGGAGGGGGTGTTCCAATTTATTATTGGGTTTATCTCAATCGCTGTTGGTTCAATTACCGCTCTGACCCCCCTTCCCGTGTGCCTGGGGCCGCACGATAAAACTACTGATCGCTTCGGTTCACCAACATCATGATCACGTTATTTATTCCATCACCGCTTAACGGCGCCATAATGAAGTCGTTATACCAGAGCGACCGTTTGACTGACTGCTTTCGTTTTGGTTTCTGAACCTCTGCCCTCTTCTACGAACTGTTCTTACAAGATCTTACTCTTGTTTCTAGGGCGTGTTAATCGAGGTAAGCTTCATTACACGGTTAGTAGGAATACTCCTACAGAAATATTATAATCTTTAAAAAGCAGCTCGCTTTGAAATTTCATATTTGCATGACCAACAGAAACAAGCGAGTGACAATCATTGTTTAAAAATAGTGTAAAGAACGAGTTAAGATGCAAACCAATAACAACGAAAGGTTTAATGTTACAAAAATTATTTGTTATAAATTGCGTATTTTAAGGAGATGTGGTTATTTGTGAGTTAAATTTGTACCTATTGCTTGCGGTTAATCAGTAAAATGTATTCGTGATGAAGAGTACTTCTATTCCCTGAAAATTATATATAATTTGCCATGCAATTATCCTACGGTATTCTAATCAGAATAAGTAAAACAACTTTTTAATTTTTGAGAGTTAAAAATAACGAAACATATTACTTATTAATGATGTATACATCACACTGAGTTTCTAAGTACCTCAGAAGACCAACTTGTCAATTTGGAAATTCTGTATTTCATAAGCAATTAGTTTGATTTTCACAAGGTATTTGTTACTTATTCTGTAGCAGACAAAAATATTTCTGCTTTTTTAATAATCTGCAGGAAAGAATCTCCTTGCTGTGCAGTTTTTTGAAAATGTTGAGCCAATTTTGTGTGATTCAACCGTATTACTTTTCTAAAAATTCCTGGGATAAACTTGTAATCTTAAGACACTTTGGAAAAATTTTCGAAGTAATTGTTAAAAGTTGTACCGCAGGGAGCAGTTTAAGTGACGAGTAGTCAAGAGAACGTGAATCAAATGTTGTCTTCGCTCGGAATTATAACATCAAAGAGTCCTTAGTAAAAATGTTAAAATTATCTATGTCGAATTACAGTTTCCAATAAGTTCTTTATCAAGAAATGGCGATCCAAACAATGCGTTAATCACTTTCCTGTTGCAGCCTCACCAGTAACAAAAGTAAGTAGGTAAGTTAACCAGGGAAAGGTTGCTGCACGCTGATCAGTCCAAGTCAGCATTGTTGCTATACGAGGCGTGATCAAAAAGTTTCTGGAATGGCTTCACAACAACTTTGCTATTGATCTGTCTTTAATTCCTACTCAAACGCTCTCTTCTGATAAAAATGAGAGGTCACATAACTTTCTGGGACCTTGCAGTGCAGAGGTGCAAGCTATGAAGTGAACCTGCTGCGATTTCTCTGTCAATTGAAAATGGCTGTGACGAAGAACAAAGAACAAGCACTAAATTTTGCTTCAAACTCGGTAAAGCTGATACAGAAGCCTATGGCATGTTAAGAACAGTTTTTTGGAAGTAGATCGTTCGAACCGATTCTCTTCCAGCAAAACTGACGGAAATATCAATTAGTTGAGGGAAATGATATTAAATGATAGGTGTTTTACAATAAGAGACATTTCTGATTGATTAGGATGCTCCTTTGGAAGTGCTAAAAGTATTTTGAAAGACGATTTTGAACTTCATACACAGCCTCCTTTCAAATGATATTGCGGCCGCGCACAAAGCCCTTTCTGTCCACCAATTTTGGATAAAATAGAGCGAATACCCTTCTCCACCCCACCTATTCTCCTAGTTTGACTCTAGTGGACATTTTTCTTTCTCCGAGATTTAAAACGTAGTTTCGAGGACATCGTTTTAAGGATTTTAATGTTATCCATCGCAAATCGCAGAAGGCTTTGAACGTGTTTAAAGATGGTTTCCAGGGGCGCTTCCAGCAGTGAAAAAAGGCGCTGGGACAAGTATATCAACTCCCAAACAGACTACTTGGAGGGTAACAGTGCACAGACAAATCAAAGTGTGGTCTTGTGTTTATGGCCTAATACTGGAAGCTTTTTGGTCACACCGCGTATTGTTGACACAAATTACTTTCCCATAAGACATGTGGCCAACTGCCCAAGGAAGCTTTTCAAGCAGACCTTAGGCTAATTCTATCATCACGTTTGTACAGAATAGCACAAGCACAGTGGTTAAACGACGCTTGTTTAGACAGAAGAAGGCATTGAAGAAAATAATTCCAGTAGAGGCGAAGAATGAATTCAGTGGGTGCATTATAAGATTTGATTACGCTAATTAAATATCCGACAGAAATAAAATGTTAAGAATTTGATACATTTTTGAACAATGTTTTGATTCAAGACTAGATGTTTCTAACGCTATAATTGTAAAAATCTGATGTGTTGCACTCACATGACTTTCTCTACTCTTGTACTAACCATTCTAACAAACTCCTATTCCTACATCTCCATGTTAGTTAAGATTAACATTCGTACAAATTATCTTATTGCTTATGTGCTTGTAGGTGCAAGGGAGATATTAGAATACAGAAGGCTTTGTGCGACAGTCAAATCTTTTTGACCTTTGAGATTCCGTTCTCTTTGCACGATTAACATATAAAAAAATGAACAACGTTGTTGCACTTCGCTAAGTTCTAAGTTTTCCGAAACTCGCACACATAACAAGGAATATCTCCGAAATGGTTCACCCTACAAGAAAATTTATTTGTACATAAATTGTGTATTTTAGCAAGATCTACATTTTTTTGTATAGTATGATTTTGTCTATCTCTAACGGTTTACCAGTTATGCAAAAGTCGTCCAGAGTAAATACTACATGGGCTATAGCCAGAAAATTCAAGATATAAATTTCATTTCTCATCATAATATCTCAAACATATGACATTTTAATCAAAATCGTTAGAGCCATTTTCAACAAAATCAAAATTTTGGAAAAATTTTCCATGTAAAGGGTAGTTTAGGGTGGGGCTATGTTCTTCAAAATCTTCGTGTCGCATCCTTGAAAGACATTAAACTTAAATACCAAGTTTGGCTTTTAACCGACTTTTCCTTTTTGAGTTATGCTGTCCACAGACTGACAGACACACACACGGACCTTTTTCTAAAAATGCTTTTTTTGTATTCAGGGGGCCTCAAAACATGTTTCCGGTGAAATCTCGACATCGAATTTTTGGGTGGAATACAATACTTCCCCTACTTACCAGTAGAGAAAGTAAAAATTGACACACTTAAAATTTTAACGACGCCAACTTGTATTAAGGTTGCTCAGGTCTAAGCCAATGCTAAGCGGGAAAATGTTCTCTTTGTAGGAGTTCACAAAGATATAAGATGTATAAGATTGTAAAAGGATGTACATCTATCTGCCATTATAAGTATACGAAGAACACAAGTAAGTTAACTGTGTTCGGTGCAGATGATAGTCAAGTATCGATGCCAAGAATGCGCTCCGTTGCAGCTTGTAGGTTTTAATGCTCGCTTTGTCCCATCTAGACTTAACCAGCTCACAACAGGCCATTTATCTTCATTATGTTACGTCAGCTGTCCTTCGATGTGAACGTCTTTGTTGATTCAGTTGATCATTTAGGACAATAGATGTGTACTGACGTTGTCAACATTATGTAGTTACAAGTTATTGTACATTTTCTTGCTCTTCCTGGTAATTAGTCGAATTTCAGATATAGCTACTGGAGGCACAGAGTATTCCCGGGGTAGTCGAGCTCACCATCCGGGCTTATCAAGCTAGAGGTCCCTGGTTCGATTCCCAGTGTCTATAAGTGTGGGCGCGAGAAAGAAAAGCTGTGTTACGTTCACGATTTTCTCTACCAATTATATATTTTGATGTTACTTCTACAAACCATTATTACGAAAGCTTATTCTATTTACATGTTAATCAATCCTTTTTTAAATAGTTTCATTACATATTTCGTTGTAGGCACCAAAGGAATACAGAAACATGATGGTACTGGAAGCAAAGATAACAAGAAATACTAAATTCTTAGCCCACAATGATCAGGTATTTTATTTTTACCCGACGATTTCCTAGTTTTGCACGATATTCTTCAATAAAGTTTATATTTTCTGCAAAAGGATACCGAAAGTATGAAATAGTACCTATAGTTCCATTTAGCGAAGAACGTGTTTTGAAGCAAGTTGATATTTACTATAAAAGATGCAAGTATTCGTATTTCCTTCAAGTTTATAAATGATGTTACATTATTTCTTCGATTTGATAAGAGTGAGATATTTTGAGTTTCATAACTGTATTTATGAATAATAATGGTTAAAGCATTTTAATTTGTTTTGTAATATCATGCTGTTTTGCATTTCAATAAATAGCCATTTCTGGAGTTTCAAAACTAAGAATCTTATTACGCCACTGCTCCGGTAAGACTTAGCATGTTACGTCCCAGGAACCCCCCCCCCCCCCCCCCCCGCGGCTTGCCCATACCTGTTTTAGGGGAAGTTAAGCTTTATAAATTGGCATACTTGGAAATATGACAGCTTCCTTATGCCCAAATGTGTTTTTCTTTGTGAATGTATTGGAGCATTTTCCTCCCATTTTAAGTTGAACAGTTTCCCTCGTAAATTAAATTTCCTGATATAGGTGCATGGCCCGTTTTCATAGGAAGTAGTGAAGATGTCTAGGTGAAATTTGTACATATAAAATGGACGCCACGTGCTATTGTTGATCTATTGTGGTATTAAGTTGGTTGATTATATTTTTAAGTATTAATTACTAATGTTGATAAAATGTGTAAAACGTAACCCCGTGGCACAACAGCCCATCCGAGCTAAGGTCTACCTCCCGACTGCTGCCTCCCCCAACTCTGTCCACCACAGGTGTCATTAATGGGGTGCAGCATCGGAAGTGGGGCGTGGTCAGCGTCCTGGTTCCTCCCGGCCGGTTATGTGGGCTTCTCGATCAGAGGTGGCTACTTTTTAGTCAAATGGTTTCTTAGTTGGCCCCTCAGGGACCTCATGAGGCTCAGTGCACCCCGGACCAGGTCTCCCAGAGGGAGAAAATCCTCACGCCATTACCGGGAATCGAACCCTGGTCCTCGCTTGGTAACCAGCAGCGCTGCCACCGCGCTAAGGAGACCATCGATAAAGTATTTAATAAAGAAAAATCCGTGATAAATTACAGTTTTTAATTAAAAGGTCAGGGAACCTTTATGGTATGTATCTGCATTTTGTAGGTGAAAATGTTTTACATAAATAGTTTCAGAGATAGCGGGTCATGAAGATAGTAAATTTAACATTTACTTTTAATCTCTCCTTAATCAAAATTATTAAAACCATTTGTGTATCTAAAATTAAACAAGTTGTAAGAGTTTTGGAAAAGTATAAAAACTGAACTCCACGCATCCTGTGCCTGAACTATCGAAAAGGGCAGGCGATATAACTGGTTATTAATTTGTCGAAACGCATCCTGTTGTATACGAGGCTCGCCTGACAGTGAAGTACAGAAATTATCATCACACGGACACGCAGTTTAACAGTGACTGTACTGTTTATCACTTACCTATTATCTGATGTCATGAATCAAATTAAAACCTGTTTATGGATTTTCTGGCCGGGGAGACAAATGGACCGTGACCCGGCTCTGTATCACATCGTAATCCAATAACTGCAATTTAAGAAAATAAATCAACTGGCAATATACCCCAAGGCCATTTGTGTGAAAACAGTTAATACACTGTGTCAGTGTTAAAATTGAATAAAGCTTTGATCGGTATATCTACAGCACTAAGTCACACCAGGGCTTTGAGCCGGGGACAAGCTTTAATTAGGTTTTATGTTCAGTAATTTAATGAACGTGAGTATGGGTTCGTTTCCCGGAACATGTGTTTAATGCATTTCAACTCGCCTGAGATAAGAAACATTGCATTCAAAAAATATTCCCTCAGGAGACTTCAAAGAAAATCATGTTTTGAGGTTTCAAATAATCAGTCTTACCTCTAAGCCTTAATGCTTCATGTGGGCATTGCGTGTTTGAATCCCTCCTCGGATGCTGGTAGTTGTCATTTTACAAATATACGAGTGAAAAAAATAAATAAATAAATAAATAAAAGGATTACAATACAGGGCATGTAGGGACGGCAACAAATAAAATAAGAAAGAACGAGAAACAGGGAAAAATGAAAGAAAAAACCGATGAAAATAGTGCAAATAGGTTTTTTTACATTAAATTACGTGGCCATTGTTCTTCATTATTGAATTACCTTATGACTTAAAAACTAGTTGCTATCAAGTGAGAAATCGCTGAAAAGGAAGCTTGACACTCCATCGAAACGTAGGATTTTATCATGCATAATCCCACGAGAGTTTATCTGATAAAACTAATCTCAAATGGGATTTATTAGCACTATTACATAAATCAAGTGTGACAGATACGGTCGTTAATAATTACTTTCTTGCTTGTGTTTTTTAAAATGAAAACATCATGTGTCAATTTTATTGTCAGTTCAGGGCGTACTAAATGAATAAACAATTGAATGTGTTAGGGAATATTAACAAATGCCACCAACAATGGGAATGAGAGTGAGAATATAGTTACTTCTGAAGTGTAACATAACGCCTTCCAGGAATCGAACCCGGGACCTTCCGAATGCATGCCTTGCACTTACCGCGAAGCCATCTCCCTCGGTTAAATGGTATTAATATCGATATATGTAAATGAAGAATAAAGCATAAACAAATAACTTTTCTGCGTACAGAAAATAATATATTGAAGATTTTTATTTTGCATGTAGTGAAAAAGTTGACATAACCATATTATAATCTTGTATTACGTAATGGTGGAATATATATATATGATTGTTATGTTCATTATTATTATTATTATTATTATTATTATTATTATTATTATTATTATTATTATTATTATTATTATTATTATTATTATTATTATTATTATTATTATTATTGTTATTGTTATTGTTATTATTATTTCTCATAATTTTGACTGCCTTGCTCACCTTAGCAATTTCATTTCCATAGGCAAAACTTAGATTTCTAATCTTCATTGAGTTTCCAAATGTTAGGCCCATATATAACCTTACTGTTGATTTGTATACCTACTTGCAATTTAGTTTCTTTGGTTATATTCCCCCCCCCATAAAATTATAGGTATTTAAAACTGCTATTGTTACTGTACCTTTGTTAGATACTATTCTTTAAGTCGCTCTCCTGTCTATCTCCTGTATCAATTTTATCTTATCCCAAGTACTCAAATTCCTCACACTGTTTTATTTTTTTTTTTTTTATTTTTTTTTTTTTTTTTTTTTTGAGGAGGGTCTTTCAAAATTATAGCTTTAGTTTTATTCCAGATTGTGTAGAAAATGCTCTATTTGAATTTATCTTTAGGTTCTATTTTTCATATTCTTGTAACAATTTTCTGACATACAACAACAATAATAAAGATAACTAAGTTTATCTCTTCCGGGCTTTTAGGCCATGGTCTAGAAGGCATCGAAGATGCTCGAGCTCTGACCAGTGCAGACTACAGATCATCTTAACCTGAAGATGCCGAGCGCAGTACTTGGCGAAACGTCGGTATCTTCGATGCCTTCTAGACCACGGCCCACAAGCCCGGAAGAGATAAACTTAGCTAATTGTCAGGACGCCGGTCGTGAAAGTCTTAAGTTTATACAACAACAATAATAGTAGGAGTAATAATAATTAATAATAATTATTAACAATAACAACAAAAATGTTCCTAAGTGTTGGTTGTTATACATAAAACCTTTGAGATTTTTAATTAACATTTTAGCGATAAATGACAATTTTACAGGGCACATAAAGCACTGTATTCTAGCCGTTTTAAGGACCTCTGAAGCCCCCTCCCTAAATAGCATTGTTAGTGAAAAGGGCGCGCATGTATGAGAGAGTAGCATAACTAAAGCGCAAAATGGGAAGAATTATCAAACTTCGTATGTAAGGCGAGCATCTTTGAAAGATTACACATGATTTTCACGTTTGCTACCATTTCACGTCGGTCTTACTTGGCAAGTGTTCGATGCTGTTTATTTTTTTTATTTTCTGGTAAGTTTTTCATAAAATGTTCATTTGTTTAGGATATTTACATTAAGAGTAAAGTTTATATTTTATCTGATTTGCGTGCTGACTTTTCTGTAACTGGTGTACATAAAGAAAAGAAAGGTAATTACTGCATGAAAATGCAATACTTGTAATACATAATTTGTGTCAAAGGCATTAAGCCGATTGCTGCAAGAATGCATTTTCCCTAGTTTGGGTAACCATCCGAGCAAACTGTTGGAAATGTATAAACTTAGGGTTTCGCGGGGTTTTATCTCTTTCGGGCTTGTAGGCCGTGTTCTAGAAGGTATTGAATATACCTTCATACTTATGATTTAGACATACCAGAGAGAGAGAGAGAGAGAGAGGGAGCGAGAGAGAGAGTTCTAATAGGTAGAAACAGGTGTGCGTGTGTGACAGGTACGCACACGCAAATTTGTGATACATTTGAACCAAAATGCGATATGGTCAGAAAAATAGTCCCATCTTCCATCTTCAGACATTGGAGCTGAAATTTGAATTTTATAAACTACCACACAAAGTTCCAGCACAATCTGTTTTATAGTTTTGAGGGAATTAAGTATTCAAAATATTCCATACACATCAAAAAACTAAAATATCACAACAAGTTTGTTATTTTATAAACTCTAACTGCCCAACAAACACCATCAGTCTCTGGCAGGAAGAAAAAAGAATTACTTTCAAAGTTATTAGTTTCTTTGCTTTGATGGACATTTAAAATACTTCTTCTTAAACTTGTTTTGTGTATTTAATTTTTTAAAGCTAATGAAATTTTTCAGATTTTGAAACCAAAAACTGGTGTTGAAGTCACATAAATGATGTTGGAAAACTTTTTGGAGCATAGCACACAACTTAATGCGCCTGGAGCACATACTGTGTTTCCATGGCGAATTTAAGTTGATTTTGGTTCTCATTCCGGATTGAATTTTGCATGGAAACGCGGATTGAAATCGAAAGGACTCACCAGATCCGATCCGCTTAGAAGTGGGGTCGGTTCGAAATTTTGTTGCACAAAAACACCTACCGATTCAAATCGATTTGAATCCGCCAAAGATGTTAACTTCTCCTGTACTCCTAACACGCTGCACACTCATTTGTTTTGTTCGTGAAAGTGGTGTAATAAAACACATCAAAACCACTTTTAATGTTTCTATAATCTCACAATATTTTCTTCTCAAAAATATTCACTAACCTCAGAACCTTATTGAAATACGCAGGAAACATTTCTACAGGTTCGCCAAACTAAACCAAGTAACCAACATAAAAGCCTGAATTACTTGTGCTCGAGCCTTGCATATCCAAAGCGATATCATTTCCCGATTGAATTCAACATGGAAACGCGATAATGGGAATGGACTCAAATCGAGTTCAATTCCGCATGGAAACGTAGTAAGTGTATTAAAAATGTAAAGTTGAAAAAAAAAAACAATTTTTCTACACACATGATCATGAGTCAGGTTGCCTGTTTGTCACACCTTCCCTCTTTTGTCCTCAGGTTCATAGCTTTTCCCTTGTGGCGAGATGCCACTTAACAACTTTCCGTGAATTTGGTTGTTTTTGAGCACTTTGACTCATATTTGGTTCAAATACTGCCGAAAATTTAAGCAGAAAAGGGGCGCTTAAATGTAGCGCACATGGCAATTAAAGGCTGTGCTAGACCTTTAAAAATGGCAGAAACTAAAAAGTTTCAGTTCCGGTTCATTCGTCAATTCGGTCATTTTTCAGTCCCTTAGTAGCTTAGAGGAGTTGGAAGTGGTGCATATATCTAAGACCTGTAAACATTTTAATCTGCTGTGTGAAATATTTTGAGAGAATGCATCATTAATGTAGCATATGTGGAAATGGCTACTATAATAAGTAAGGTAGGAATTGTATTTGACTCAAAATTTCGGAGTCGAGATTTCACCGGAAATATGTTTTCAGGGTCCCTGAATCAAAAGAAGCAGTTTTAGAAAAAGGTCCGTGTGTGTGGGTGTGAGTGCGTGTGTGTTAAAATTAAATTTATTTTGTTGTTTAACGACGCTGTCAATTGCCAGGATCACATCAGCGTCGCCGGTTTGACGGAACTTCGTCCCGCAGTTCTTTTACATGCCAGTAAATCTACTGACATAGAGCTGTCGTTTTTAAGCACACGTAAAAGTAATCGGTCTGGACCGGATTTGAACCCGCGATCTTAGGATCAGTAGGCCAGCGTCTAATCAACTGAGCCACCCATTCTGACGTGTGTGTGCGTGTGTGTACAGCGTAACTCAGAATTGAAAAGCCACAGTTAGCATTTGAGTTTAACAGTTTTCAAGGATGCGACACTAAGATTTTGAAGAAAATTCCTCCACCTTAAACTAAACTTTACACAGAAAATTTTCGAAAATTTGGATTTTCTCAAAAATGGCTGATTCCAAAAAAAGCATTTTTAGAAAAAGGTCCATGTGTCAGTCTGTGGACAGTATAACTCAAAAACGAAATGTCGGTTAAAAACCAAATTTGGTATTTAAGTTTAATGTCGTTCAAGGATGCGACACGAACTTTTTGAAGAAAATAGCCCCACCCTAAACTACCCTTTACGTGGAAAATTTTTCGAAAATTTTTATTTTCGTAAATGGCTAACGGTTTTGATTAAAATGTCATATGTTTCAGATATTTTTATGACAAACGAAATGTATTTCTTGAATTTTCTGGCTATAGCCCCTGTAGTCGTATTTACTCTGGACGACTTTTGCATAACTGGTAAACCGTTAGAGATAGACCAAATCGTACTATACAAAAAATGTAGATCTTGCTAAATACACAATTTATATCTAAATAAATTTTCTTGTAGGGTGAACCATTTTGGAGACATTCCTTGTTATGTGTGTGAGTTTCGGAAAACTTAAAACTTTCGTGAAATGGAACATCGTTGTTCATTTTTTTATATATTAAGTGCGCAAAGAGAACGGAATCTCAAAGGTAAAAAAGATTTGACTGTCGCACAAAGCCTTCTGTATTCTAATATCTCCCTTGCACCTACAAGGACATAAGCAATAAGATAATTTATACAAATGTTTATCTTAACTAACACGAAGAAGATACAGGAATAAGAGTTTGTAGGAATGGTTAGTACAAGAGTAGAGAAAGGCATATGAGTGCAACACATCAGATTTTTAGATAATGTATCATTAATTTTGCATATTCAGCATTATGACTTTTAATCTCCCTTTAGTTGAAACAGGTAATTTTGTTTTTAAGCCTGAGATTGTTTGTCTATAGGTGTAGAAGAAGTTGTAGTCGAGGTGTCATGAGAAAGTTTGTTATTAAATGGAGATGTTAAAAGGTGTGAATGTGTGTTTTTGAGGTAGGAAACAGGAAGCAGGAAGGAAGGAAGGAAGGAGATGGAGATGAGGGGCAAGCTGGTGGGCGGCCGAGCTTAATGTAATGGACTGTTATAGCCGGCCATTAATCGGACAGGGAGGTGGACGGGCTTAAAGATCCCCCACGTATATTATATATAGCTAGCTACGTGCTGCAGTGTGTAATGTATGCAATCAAGTGCATCCCACCACGCATTATAATAAACCATTTGCTTCGCATAGTCCAGGCAGTGATATCTCTATTTCTACCTCCCCCCCCCCTCTCTCTCTCTCCAAACTGTCCGCAGCTGTTCCAGTTCCCAACTCCCGACATTACCATTGTTGTATACTCCCGAGTTCGATCCCCACGCACCGTACACTCCTCTAGATTTCCTCTGTTGACCGAGCGGACCCGGGCAGAGGTTCCCACCCCTGCACCCAAGTCTGGCAGCGCTTTACGTCGCCATGCAAACATTCTGCACGTTCAAATAATGGTAAGGACTGTGCAAAGCATTTCAAGAAAAACTTATGTGTTATACTCACGTGACTTTCTCTCCTCTTGCACAAACTCTTCTTATTCCTCTGTCTACTTCATGTTAATCGAGATAAACATTTGTAGAAATTATCTTATTGCCAGTTTTCTTGTAGGTGCAAGGGGAATACAGTAGGCTTCAAGCGATTGTCCAATGTTTTAAGAGTTGTTATATGATGACTTTGAAATTCTGTTCTCTCTGCATGACCATGAGATAAAAAATGTATATGTAAATGAGTATTGCAAAATTCTGACAATTATCATATCTCCGAAATGGTTCACTTTACAAAAAGATATTTTAAAGAGATCGACATTTTTGTATAGTAAGATTTGGTCTATCTCTAACGCTTTACTAGTCGTGCAACAGTCATCAATAGTAAAAGGACTACATGAGCTATAGTCAGAAGATTCAAAATGTATATATTTCATTTGCCATAACAGTATCTTAAACATATGACATTTTAATCAAATTCGTTTAAAGCACTTTTGGGAGAATAACAATTTTCCAACAATTTTCTATGTAAAGGGCAGTTTAGGGTGGAGTAATTTTCTTCAACATCTTCGTGTCGCATCCTTAAAGGATTTTTAACTTAAATACCAACTTTGGTTTTCAACCGACTTTTCGTTTTTGGGTTATGCTATTCATAAACACACACATACACACACGAACCTTTTTTTCGAAAGCTGCTTCTTTTGGATTCAGGGTGTCTCAGAACATATAGAATACAATACTTCCCCTACTTACTATACGTAGTAGAGAAAGTAAAAGTTCAATAACATAACAGTTTCTCTCAATTATTGAATGACGCTCTTCACAAATATGGTAGTACGAATTCTACGATGTATTACATGCCTGTGACTTTCGCCACCCACCATCGTTTTGTTTTGTAGTGTATTTTACGTACATTTCTTTCAAAGGGTGACTTTCCCTATGTTGTATTTAAGTTACATAACATTTGTTGAATTTGTTTCATAGCACATTTTGTTGAAGGCACAAGACGGGTACATCAGCATGTAGCTAAGTGTTGGAAAATTCCAATCTATAAGAACGTAAATCTCGGAAGATATTTTTCGCATAGAAGTGTCTTAAGCTATGGCATTTGAATATAAATCATGAGCCATTTTTGAGATAATACACAATATCTAAATGTGTTCATGCAAAGCATTGTCTGGAGTGGTAGAATTTTCTTCAAAATCTTCGTAGTGCATCCTTGGAAGGCAGTGAACTTAAATATGAAGTTCGATTTTTAAGTATGCATGTCCGCATACAAATTTTAGTTTGCAGAGTGTCATTTTTAATATGATTGCAGTTAACATATTCGATTTTTTTTTTCCCAGCGTTTACATTTTACTTGTATAGGTAACTTCACCGATTTTTGAGTTTCCTGTGCGGTGTTCACAAATTTGTTTCACTTTCAATTGACACAGCAGTCTTTTGTGCTGCAGAGCCTGAAGTTACAACGAAAATGGGTTTTTATTTTGTGATACTAAAAATGTCAAGTTCTGGGTTTTTTTCCTTTCCTCAATTGTAAAGCCATTTTAATTGCTTTGGCTTAAGAAACAACTGGACTTGTTGGTTTTATCTTGATCCGCTCTGTGCCATTCTTCCAAAGTCTCCTACTGGGAGTCGATCCCTGGAGAAATCCTAAGCCACAACTCTTTCCACAAATATAGGCAGTCAGTAATTATCAACATTTTTAGTCAGCCTCACCAACACGTCCTTATTCACGACTTCACAACTTTATTTATTCCTTTTCAAATTATACAGGATAACAATTTCAAGCACTACATAAACAAAATCTCGGTTCAACATTTCTACTAACTAAACACTTTGTCTTAAGGTTGCATAGATACTCTTTGCATGCCCTGAAGAAAATAGAACAGCATTTCAGAGACACAGTTTGAGCATTGAGGCTTTCAGACATATAGTTGGAAAATATGTATGCAGAACTAAAGCCCCCCTCATGATCTGTGAAACTCTCTGTATGGCCTTTCAGCTGTATAACATTCTGAAATTCAATCAGAATAAGTAAGACTACACAGAAAATTCATGTCTGATGTGTTCTATTCAAATGACCTTTTCCTACCCACTACTATTGCAAAAGCTTATTCGTCTATCTATTTGATGTTAATAGAAACATTTGTAGAAATGCTTTTATTACATATTTCTCTATAGCTGCAATGGGAATAGGGGAATGCAGTAGACTTAAGCAAAATATAAATTTGATTTGCCATAAAAATATGTTAAACACATGGCATTATAATCAAAATCCTTAGAGCCATTTTTGAGAAAATCAGAATTTTCGAAAAATTTTCCCTGTAAAGGGAAGTTAGTGTAGAGCACATTTCTTCAAAATTATCGTGTCGCCATCTTGGAAGATGTTAACGTTAAATACCAACTTTGGTTTGTAACATGCTTTTTGTTTATTAATTATGCTGTTCACAAACACAGACACGCGGAGAACGGCTTTTCTTGAAATCGGAGTGCCTCAAAACATATATTTCCGCTGAAATCTTGATATTAAAATTATTATACGTAATAGAGAAAGTAATACAAATAAAAAACTCAGTTATTGCTGAATTGAGAGGTTAGCATATCACTAGTCAATGGGAAGTTCGTGTTTTACTATTCAATTATTAACCACCTAGATTTCTTAATATAGCTACCGCGCACCTAGCGTAAGTTTTATCAAAACCAATTGTAATAAAAGTGAGCATTATTCATTGCCTTTTTAATGAGCCCTAGGGTGGAAAAGTTATAGCTTACCAAACTAGTGCACGATGCGTAGCATTTGCACTGGAAACGTCAAGGGATTGGTTTAAATAAACTATTATTAAACAAAATCACGAACCGTCTGATTGGCTTACGTTTTATCTAGGTAGTGAAACAGCATGGCAACAGAAATGTATCTGTCAACTGCTTTAATCCGCGCATAATGTGCCCTATTTTCAAAATACTGTTTTGATGCTGGGAGGTAGGGCAAAAAAATGTCTCACGGAGCTGGTCGTGGGTTCACTGAGCAAGGGGGTCAAAGTTCATCTATTTGCCCGTATCTAGTTTCGCGTGAGAATATCATTTCCATCATGTTTCCGTCAAGGAGATGGATGTGGGGAGCATATAATGATATGCAAAGGGTGAAACTGGTTCAACTTTAGCTGGATCGAGGGTAGATAAAAAGGAGGCGTGTGTTTGTGTGTATGTGTGTACGTGCGCGCTGCATACGCGTTGTGTGAAACGAGGACGGTAGCTTTCAACATTCTACCTATTTCCTACAAATCTCTATTGCCTTAAGATTGCATAACAAGTATCTTGTTACAAGGGGAATTCATTTTTTTGTAAGGGGAAATAGGTAGTGGAATGCACCCCCCGCAAGTTCGTGTAAAATCGTTCTTTTCTCCACCCTTTTTTCATATTTACATTTTCTACCACTTACCTGTTGTAGACAGGAGAATGCATTGTATTCCACCCAGAAATTCGACATCAGCATTTCACCGGAAATACACGTTTTGGGGTGTGCTTAACGCCTCCCAAAACACCCTAAGTTCACCCGTTTCAGCAACGTCAAAACTCTTAAAATCCAAATTTTTCATTTTTTGCCTTATAGTATGGTGATATAATATTAGGTCGGTATACAATGTATGTATAGTAATGAGGTGCGTGAGTTTGTTTCAGTTGTATCCTTCTCACTTTCTCTTCTATAGTAAATAGAGGAAATATTGTATTCTACTTAAACAAATTCTATGCTGAGATTTCACTAGAAATATGTTTGGAGACTTCCTGAATGCGAAAGAGGCATTGTTAGAAAAAGATCCATATGGTGTGTGTACGCGCGTGCGCGCGCCTGTCTCTGTAACAGCACAAGTCCAAAAAGCGATTAAATGCCAAACTTGGTATTTAAGTTCAGCGCCTACCAAGGATGCGACACGAAGATTTTCAAGAAAACTCCCCCATTCGAGAGTACACGTAACTTTTGTGAGTGCAACACATAGATTTTGTTTAGGTTATCATCTTCTATAGCATTAAGCAAATCATCTACATATCCTTTATACTTAGCTATGCTACAATCTCAAGAACTATCATCTGTAGCTGACAATGTGGATGAAGATGTTGAAGAGGACCGCTCTTTCTTTTTCTTTTGGTTGTGATTTTCTTCTCTTTGAAGAGTCTTTAATCTTCGTTCTTCATTCTAAATGAAGGTTAAAATTTGGAAGGACCAAGTGGCAAATAGAGAAGCCTGGAGGACTATCCTCAAGAAGGCCAGGACCCATAACCGGCTGCCCTTCCGTGTGATGATGATGATGATGATGATGATGAGTCATAATTTAGTTGTATCTGCAGGAGCCAATGAGCCACAACCTCTGGAGTAAGAATGGAGTTTAATGTCAAAGTTGTACTTCGTACAATCCTTTCTGTATATCACAGTCCGAAAAGTCTGTGGTTTCAGTTGCTTTGTCAAATTTCTACATCCCTCGATAAATTGCATGTGAAATTTCATTAACATCTTGGTTCCTGTCATCCATCGATAAGTTGCCTGTAAAATTTCATTACGATCATGGTTCCTTCCAACAAACCTTTTAGTTTCATAGTCTTTTCAAGTCAAGTTTTGAGACTGTGATGTCTCTCTCAGATGTAAGCTTTCAATAGCATTTTGAACACGTTTAGTGTGATCAATCGCATCCGGAACAAATGGGGTAACCCACAGTACGCGAAACCATTCCTAATTGAAGCTGGAAGTGTGTCACACTGAAGAATTTTCTGAGGAAAGGAGCAAAATATCTGGCTAGACAATAACGTGTTGACGTTCTCTGGCTTGCTTTGCCTCTCTCTGCCTTTGTCTAATCATCCTATACACACAAACACTGCGGGCTGCAAAATGAGTGTTGCGTTTGGAGGTAAACAATACTAAATTGTATTTCCTTCTGCGCTTGCGTTGCTTAGATGCAAAGTGAGATGCGTTCGGTGGCTGTCAACAAGAAGTAAAATTGCCTCACTGACTTGGTTACCCTCAAACTATTCATTTGCCCCATTAATGATGCACTCATAAAAAACATTACTTCGCCTGCATCCAGCTTCTAACGTTCCAAAAAAAATCCATTTAGATGGGATTTATCCATATCCTTATAACATCTTTTAGTGTTCTGATGTTTGGGAAAACAACCATTAAAGTAACTAGGGTTAACATTGTGATAGTTTCTCATTTATTTAATTTATTTATTTCGTACGCAATCCTCCAACCCTTCGCTGTAGTGATCTTACCCCCTTTAGGGCACATGCTGAAACTGGTCTCATCACCATTTAGTATTCGCCGAGGATCATTTAAAATGTCCTTGGAATTCAGTTCCTGTAAATAACGTGCCAAGCCTTTGAACCATTTCCTGATGACTTCTTTAGTTATCAGAAGATGACCTTTAGTAATACCCGCTGGTGCACGAATACTTATTTGGGATGTCTCTTAAGAAAGGCTGAACACCGTGTATTTTCAGACCGTTTATTTACGGTAGTTGAAGGAAACAACTTTTTGCCCGGTATTTAAGAGACCACCCCCTTTTCGACCTCATTTTGCTAAATGCATGAACCATGATACAATCGTTAGCTCTTTTCCTTATTATCCTATCAGTATCGTAACTGGGCCCAGTTCTCGTGGTCTAGGTACCCTTTTGTGAATTCGATCTTGTAATGTATACCTGGTAACCCCACATTTTCGACTAGCCTCTCTGATGGGTAGGTTTTCCTCTCTGAGCTCTCGAAGACCTTCAGATAAAGCCTGTACGGGATATCGATGAATTTGCCTCCCTGGCGTTATGACAGGAGCTAACCGGAAAAAAATAGACACAGGAAATTGCTACTTTAGTTGAGTGAAATAATAATGTGAATTTGCGAGTGTAATACTAATGCCGAGTAAGAGAAAACATATATGATAATATGTATACGAATAACAATGGAAGGATTGGTCCATAAGAAGGATACAGTAAAGAAGTTTATCGAATTGTCTTATGGATTTTCTAAAGTTGCAAGGAGCAGGTAGTTATGGCTTATTTATTGTAACCGGCTGAAGAAGAGAAAGCTCTATCGTATTATCAGCCCCCGCATCTAACAGTGGTTGAGTATAGGATACGCTGAATCCAGTTGCCAAATCGGGAGATCCGTGGTTCAAATCTCGGCTCTTGCGTTCCAGTTTTAATTCTGATTCTACCTTTCCAACCTTGACATATGCACGGCCTGTGTGAAAGAAAAATTGTCATTAGAAATAAAGTTTCTAACATGCCTAAATATTTAACTAGATACTTGAAAAGCGGTCGTCTCCTTAATGCGGTGCTGCTTACCAAGTGGGACCGACGTGGAGATTTTCTCCCGCTCGGAGACCTTGCCCGGGGTGCACTCAGCCTCGTCAGGTTCCTGAGGGGCCAATTGAGGAGCTACTTGATTGAAAAGTAGTGGCCCTGGTTGTATAGACCGCATAACTGGCTGGGGTGAATTGGGGCGCTGAGCACGCACCACCCTCCAGTACTGCACCCCACTCATGACACCTGTAGTGTGTAGAAGTGGAGGACGCAGCGGCTGGGCGGTAGGCCTTGGCCCGGAAAGGGCTGTTGCACCGTAGTTATTATTATTATTATTATTATTATTATTATTATTATTATTATTATTATTATTATTATTATTATTATTATTATTATTATTATTATTATTATTATTATTATTATTATTATTATTATTATTATTATTATTATTGATGTTTGAAAATACATTTGCGAATCCTCTGGTATGAAGCCGATGGAAAAATGCACCTAAGTTGAGGCTAGATGGAAGCATTCACTCATTACTTGATGTGAAAGCAGACCTAAGATGTAAATCCTGAAATAGAAGAGAAGAGAAATGGTTGATATTTGGAAACGAAGTATGAGGGATAGAGAAAACCGGCTTTATAATTAATGGCAGTAAAATTATGATTGATTAGGAATTTAAGATTACATCATTAAACGAACATATGCATAGTTTTAACTTCAGGGTGGGACATATTTGGCAGATTGTTTTGACCGAAGATGTAGTGCTGGTGATGAAGCTGCCCTCTGTGGCTCCATTTGAACTGACAAGATGAAGCAACAACAAAGACGAGGGACAAACACATTAAAATGCATGTGTGTGAGGCGGGACTCGAACTGGCGACCGTTAATCATTAGCCTTAACTAACATGACCATGTGGCCGACTAATTAAACAACACACTGCTCCTTTTCCCGGCAACGATTCTCGCTGGCTTTACTAATGGTTTTATTCAAAGTTTGTAACCCTGTAAAAATACATCGTGGTTTAGGAAAAAAGTCGTTTTACTCAAATGCAAATCCTCTGTTGTACTCATTTATTTTATTACCATTTTTAACGTTACATTTCAGTCGGTTTTGAATTTTTTCTTTAATTACCACGTACAATATAACGGTGATCCAAAAGACTCCGAACCGGGGAAGAGGTGGTAATATTCATTACTTCTTTAGTTTTGATAGAATTTTGAATTTCAAATGCATCTATTATATTGAAAATTGTCAGTAGCATTTGTTATGGACTATCCTACTATAGTCACGAGTACATTTTTAAAACTGCATTTATGAGTTTTCGCAACTTTTGAGAATTTTTGATACGAAGTGTGGATTTTGGGAACAGGGTTTGTAATATGAAAGGTGTATTTAAATGACACTTAATGTTTGCTACTGCTATAATGACATACAGCTTGTTTGTAATGCCTTAATGGCAATTGTTTTTCCTACGTATGCCCAGTCACTTGCCATTGCGAAGGTCGAAGTTGAAGATTAACACTTCATGTTTGAAAAGGAAAAACTTCAAATTAATATTGTTCCTGGGTTTTTCATGAGCAAAAATCGCAAACAAAACCGCCAGTTTGACATCCATTACACAAAACGTGTGCCCATTCTCTACACATCACTCACTGCAGCCTAACTCCCCTGACTTCTTGGCATTACGGCCCTGAACTAGGAAGGGGTTGTATGAACCACCTTGTTTCGTATTACCAACAATCGCCATTTACCAAACAAGAGATTTGTTCACCACAAGAAAATGTTAGTGCCGAATTAATGAATGTGCCACTTTGCAGTTCAGTAAATAAACAATAGTTCAGAATAGAAAAAACAGGCCACTCATATTAATATAACTAGCAGAAAAATGTTGAAGCTTACCTTGCTAGAAGTTCCAAGCTTGCTGAAATAGAATACTTCCAGTCACAAACAAGGAAAACGTGATAATGAAGTTCTCTACTTCTAGCGGCTAAAAGGGAAGCCAACAATAGAAATCTGGCTTTTGGTTATGCTTGATTGTCCGCGATATGATAGGGAGCGTCAGTCCCTTGGCCTGGGTTTTACTCTGCGGTCAATTCTAGGCGACGACCCATACCCGTAGATAGGATGCGGCGGTTCGTTGGCGAAATTGGGTTCGCGAAACAAGTTTAATTTGAGTTTTTAATTTTAAGGTTTTGGAATATGAAGTCTCATTTGCATTGTTGTACCGTTTGTTCTTAGCGTTTTAGCTCTACTGTTTTAACATTCATTTTTTAAAGTTTTAACTGTTGATTTTAATTTTGTGTTTTATATTTCGTCTTTTAACCACATAATTTGTGAGTGTTTTAGACTTCAAAATTTAACTTCGGGCCCAAATGATCTAGGTGTCGACGGATCCTTAAACTTCACTCACTCACTCACTCACTCACTCACTCACTCACTCACTCACTCACTCACTCACTCACTCACTCACTCACTCACTCACTCACTCACTCACTCACTCACTCACTCACTCACTCACTCACTCACTCACTCTTTTGAATTTTCATATTATACAACATTCCTTGCGAAATAAGAGGAATTTACAGCCTATGACAATAGTAACCTAGCTGTATGAATTTATAAACGCTAAAAATGGAAAAGTGGCCCGTTTCTTGGGACATGAACTGCTCCCGTAGTAATAGCCACTCTTTCACCCACAGCATCCCTTTCCCGACTAACCATCAAATAGGAATGTGATTATTCCCTCTTGCCCTCAAGAATGCGAGTAATTGCTGCAAATTACTCTCATTGCTTAGTTTAATAGTGAAGCTTCTGATGTTTGATATTAACCCTCAATGATGTAACCATAGTTTCGACTCTATGACTACGTTCGGAGGGGAAACTTCGCACATGGATCGTTTGTGCCTTTTTCCTGACAGGGTGGCCTGAAGTGAGAGGATAGGTAGCCGCACCTGAGTAGAGGTGACAGTAGACGGTAAGCTCCTGAAGAGCTAGAGGTTGAAATTCCCCATTGGCGATTCGTACAATGGACTCCCCTCTAGCCTGCGGGCTGACACATCCCTGAGGATGCCCGGGAACCCGAGATCTCCCCCAAACCCGAGGATGAAATTTTACACAGCAAATTCCCTGCCATGCGCGCTGAAACTCCCGCCGACACTTAGAACCCTCTGGATGATAGGTGAAGTGAAATGAGAAGTGTGGTGAAATGGAGGGACAGGAAATTCGAAGAATGTAATTGTTCTTTCCCGCACCTAGTGACTCGGGAAAACTCCCAAAAAAACCTTTGGTCAAGAACATCGGCTACGTGAATCGAACCCACACCTCCCGAATGCGAGCCAGAAATGCTACCCCTGAGCCATCCCGCTTGGTAAACGTAGTTATATACTCAATTAATGCAAGGAAATTATTAAATAAAGAAGTCACGAGTAAGTGCAAGGAAATGAAATAATGAGTAAAATCAGGGAAAATGTCCTAGAAGTAGAAAAGTGACACAAAATGACTAAGAAATGGCCTAATATGCATTTTCATAATCTGGAACCCATGATGATACTTAACGGTTTGTGTACACGTTAGCAATGCTTAGATGCAACAATGCCATTGATTAGAACTCGGCATCTGTTTCTAAGCATTGGGTCAAAAACTCGTTGCACATGTCAGAAGTATGGATAGTCACTCAGCACGCCAAAGAGCAGGAAATAAGTCAGATGTTTGGTTGAGTACAGTTGCTATGTCAGAGCATGATCAGCAAAAGCAATTCGGCTTTATCGGTTTCACACTTCATTTAATTGTTAAGATCGTCACCTGGCACTTATTTGATACCACACTACACACCAGAGTTGTCAACATTTAAAAGTAAAATTATCGTACCAGCCACTTAAAATTATAGATTTGGGTTCAAAATGATCGTACATCGTAAACCAAATGCTACACCAATAAAAATATCAATATAACACTTATGAAAATGTAATAGTAATGATGTTTATTATATTCACTTACAAGATTGATGACCTCAGCCAGTATTACAACTTTAGCACTTATGTTTCTCGCACTATTCATCTGAAAGTTCATCTTCCTCAACTGTTGCAGCATTATACAAATCTGTTGTTGGGGTAAACCCTAACATCTTCTTGCTGACTTGCAAATTTTCGGATATATCACATTCTGTCATTAGCTGAGACGACAGAATAACTTCATTTACCGTATCTAGCGTCAATCTGTTTCTAACTTTGAATTTTACTAAACCCAGTTTAGGAAAAACTTTCGCAAGAAGCTTCTGTGGGGCAACGAAACAGATTATACGAACGAAATCACTGATAATGCAAAGGTCACTAGTTCTTTCAAATCAGTATTTCCACCAAAGTAATACATGTGTTTAACAGCACTCCAGAAACTGTCAAGATCAGGCATGTTCTTTATTTCACACGGAATATCACTTATTTCGAGTTTATTCCATTGATCATCAACTTTCTGAACAGTGCTTTCTTCATTGAGATTACCAGATCTGGGCACACTGGCAACAAGAGGATGAAGGGTAGGAGCCTTAATAGGATATGAAATAGTTGCCATAGAGGGGTGGGGACAGGCCATGAGGGCAAAAGTGGTGTCGCTATTTGTAATTAGTTTCATTTCGCTGGTGTGACAAACCGGTGAAAATGATATTTCGCCGGTATTGAAATTATCGTACACCCCCATAATTATCGTATGGCTTGGAAACCATTGTAAAAACATTATAATTATCGTATGCCCCCATAATTATCTTACGAGTTGGCAACCCTGCTACACACTGATGTTTGTACCGGATTAAACCTAAATAGTTAATCGTATCCCCATTCATCTGCTATTTGACTGACGACCATGATTGTTGGGCTCTGTATTTCGCATTTTTTGCCATGTCAGCAGTGACCGCACATAAAATTACCGTTAAAAGTAAAAACTTAGATTTACAAAGCAACTTCCAAGGTTGCAAAAAGCACTTAGGTACTTACATGGATTCATTGGTTGGTATGAGTGACAATGACCTACTTAGTTATTGCTAATTATGCGCACGGATTAACAACTATATTTTTTAATTCGTCTATAATTTAGAGAGCATTTTCTAAAACGTGCACGAAAACTACCGGACACGGAAACACTAAATTGGTCTGTTGAAGCCTTATTTTGTGTTCATGGTAAAAATGATTGAGCACGCTAGGAGAGCAGAATATTTGTAAGCCCCATGTCGTATTGCAGCGTGGTTCACACAAGTAGATTTTTCTAACATGCAGCTTGAGTTTATTGATAGTCTCTGTTATCATCCGTCGGATACACAAATAGGTTGTGTCTTGAATCACCACTTGTATTTGTTCTTGTTCCTGATAAAGAAAGACACAGAAGGGACCAGTATTGAACTTTGTATTTATTTTAGATGCAAGTTTTGTACATTTACTGCCATTATCATTTTATACATCGTAAATTTCATATAATTGGAAAATTATTACGCCTTACCATCTAAAGGTTATTTAATCCCGGGACATAAAATCTTTTAAGTCGCTGTTGGGGTATTTATCTCTGATGTGAGATTCCCTTTGTGGTCTACCGAAAAATATAGTAATCGGCTGGATAATTCAATGTCATACTCGTAAGTAGTCACAGTTGTTCAGTAGTTAGAGCAGGCGCGCATGAAGCGGAAGATCTGTGGTTCAAATCCCGGCTGTGCCATTGTATTTTTACTTTCTCTACTCGTAAATAGGGGAAATATTGTATTCCACCCAAAAATGCGATGTCGAGATTTCACAGGAAATATGTTTTGAGGACCCCTGAATTTAAAAAGAAAAAAAGCATTTTTAGAAAAAGGTCCGTGTGTGTCTGTGTGTCAGTCTGTGGACAGCATAACTCAAAAACGAAAAGTGGGTTAAAAACCAAGGTTAGTATTTAAGTTTAATGTCTTTCAAGGATGCGACACGAAGATTTTGAAGAAAATAACCCCACCCTAAACTACCCTTTACATGGAAAATTTTGATTTTCTTGAAAATGGCTCTAACGATTTTGGTTAAAATGCCATATGTTGGAGATATTTTTATGACAAATGAAATGTATATCTTGAATTTTCTGGCTATAGCCCCTGTAGTCGTATTTACTCTGGACGACTTTTGCATAACTGGTAAACCGTTAGAGATACACCAAATCATACTATACAGAAAATGTAGATCTTGCTAAAATACACAATTTATGTCTCAATAAATTTTCTTGTGGGGTTAACCATTTCGGAGATATTCCTTGCTATGTGTGTGAGTTTCGGAAAACTTAGAACTTTCGTGAAGTGGATCATCGTTTTTCATTTTTTTATATGTTAAGTGTGCAAAGACATCAGAATCTCAAAGCTTTAAAAGATTTGACTATCGCACAAAGCCTACTGTATTCTAATATTCCCCTTGCACCTACAAGGAAATAAGCAATAAGATAAGTTGTACAAATGTTTATCTTAACTAACACGAAGAAGATATAGGAATAAGAGTTTGTAAGAATGGTTAGTACAAGAGTAGAGAAAGTCATGTGAGTGCAACACATCAGATTTTTCAGTTCCGATTCTACCTCTCAAACATTGCCCACACACGGCTTGTGTGTTTAGAAACACCAGCAGTAAGTTTGTTGGTATAAATAAACAACTATTATTACACCTTGCTGGTGGAGGTAAAGTTTAGGTAAGGTTTTACAAGTTTCAGGAAATGGACAAATATGTATTACATTATATTAGCATGGGGTCATCAAAAACGTTTTGGCCACGTTTGTAAGAGCAACATTATGAATTGCAGACATCTCAGATGTGACCCCACCCCGGGATGCTATTGCACCCCTGGTATGCAGAGCGGCGCACCCCCGCCACAAACCTGTAAACGTGGACTGAAATACCAAATTATTGTTATTACAATGCGGCTGGCAGTGTAGTCAGGTGATGTTGCAGCAGCAGTAGCAGTGGCAGTAGCAAGCGTGAAGGGTCATGTTGGCCATGACTGATTCCCAGATAATCCAGCTTAGCGCTGACATAATAACTGGTCAAGACAATATGCACTCCCTGGGGAGTAGGTATTAATGTCGTAAATTTACTCTGTCTTCTCTTTTTAATGGCATATGCACATGTGTCTCCTGTCTACATCATTCAGAGATACAAACCCAGATTCTCACCTGGACAACCATACATTATCCTGGCAAGATATTCTTCAGGTTATAGGTGAAAACTGAACATCTCTCTCTCTCGCTCTCACACACAGAGATACACTCAGACTGTAACTACCATGTCTTATAATCAATTTTTATTAATGTGATGCGTTCTATTTCTTAAGGTTTACTAATTATACAAGAAATCATTCAGAATGAGGACAACTTCTTAGGCTATATAAAAAACAAAAAACAAAATTAATATATACATTTTATTAGTCAGGCAAGTATCTAAATATGTGAGATCTTAATGAAGACTTTAGATCCTTTTTCAGAAGTTCAAAAATAATGAGAATCTCCCCTGCCCAAGCTAACGTTTACATATAATTTTTTCGAAATATTTTTATTTTCTAGAAAATAATTATAAAGATATTAACACACCATATGTTCAAAATACTTGTATGCTAAATAAAAAGTTTGTTTTGAATTTTCTGTAGTCGGTCAGCGAAGTCCTTTTCGTTGTGATTGTCTCTTGTATGCTTCTGTAAAACTGTACTGGACGAGGTCCAACTTGTCAATTGCTTATTTGAAAAAGAAAGATATTCGCCATCTCTTTCTAAGCCTGTTACCACTGTAAGTAATTAAGGAATACAATAGGGTTTTAAGAGGGACTAACAATTTCAAGGAAAGAAATCCCAGGATTTTCCACAGCCCGTGCTACACAAGGATTGTAGAAAAAGTGCCAAGTTAAACGTCGTCCACTATAGTGAACTCCAAAAAATATCCGGAAACTTAGCACACAAAATGGTAAACAGATCTCTTTCTGTGGCATTAAGTATTTCCAGTCACCATTCACTTGTTTTCGTATCATGGGAAGAGCAATCTTTTAGCACCTTCTTTGTGCATATGGCACCACAGGCTGTGCATACGAACTGATATTTGTGAAGAGTTTTGGGAAGGAAACATTCCGGGCCTTCCAACTGAGGAGCACCTGGAGAAAAGCTCAGTGCTGGCGAGATTTGAATCGATAACTTCCTCTCACACATTAATCGGTAGCTATGGAAACTATGGAAGTTCAAAGTGAGCATATAGCGATCTTGTTTTATCTGAGAATTACTTCAGTCTTGTATCGTACCTACAGCGAAATATGCAGTAAACATCGCCTCTACAAAAGTTGATCTGCCTGCTACATGGAAACTGACTTTACTTCCTCTACAGACTACTCTTGCAAATGCTCATTATTTTATGTAGGTACTTAACATTAATCGAGATAAAAGGTGGTAGAGTTCCATTTATATACCGCCTTTATCATCGAAGGTCGTGCCGGCAACTTTTAACTTCTTGGAACAATTGCTCAAGAGCAATGGTGTTCACTCGCTAAACGGTAGATTAAGAATTCTGGGTTTCTGTTACTTTCGTTTTTCTTTTAATTTAAATTATTTCGTTAATATTCACACTCACACATTCACACTTCCAAACTCTAGCATGGATGGGGAATAATGCTAGTGGAAGAAAAATTCCCACCCTCCCAGCTGAGAATCAAACCCGCAACCCCTTGCACAGCGGGCAGGTGCTTTACCGTCCCTCTGCAGGGTCAGTCAGAAATGCTTGTATTACATATTTACTTGTAGATATAATGGAAATGGGGAATGCACTAGGCTTAAGCGATAGTCAAATCTTTTAAGCACTTCGAAATTGCATGCTCTTTGACGGGGGGGGGGGGGGGGATAAGGACTTCCCACTTGAGGAATCTGCTAGTAAGTATTATAGCATTGAAGTTCATAAATAGAAAGGACAAAGTGTGTGCTTTAACCTTGTCTACCCTTTTTGCTTGGTAAGATTTCGTCTATCTCTTACGGTTTACTGCTTATGCAAAAGATATCCAGAATGAAGAGGATTTCAGAGGACATTCCCAGAAAATTTAAGATATAGGTGCATTTCATTTGTCATGGAAATATCTTGAAACATACGATATTTTAATGAAAATCGTTAGCTATTTAAGAGAAAACAAAAATTTTTGAAAAAAAAAAAAAAAAAAAAAAGAAAGAACTGTCCTTGTAAAGGATGCTTTGGGGCGGGAGGATTTGAAAATGTTCGAGTCGCATCCTTGGAAGATGCTGAACTATGCCAATGTTCATTGACAGACACGCCGGCCATTTCCTAAAAATGCTTTCTTTTATTCGCGGAGTCTCACAAAATGTATTTCCAGTGAAATCTCGGTATGCAATTTTTGGGTAGAATACAATGCTTCCTCTACTTGTATGTACTAGTGTTGGTCATATGCTTTTAGAAACATATTTGGTGTCTTTTTGGTTAATTTGATCTGGTAGATGACATATGACAATTCATTGAATGACACAGGTGAGATGTTTAAATGAGAGCTGACAGATAATCCGCGTTTGTCTTCTCAAGATAAGGCAAACACCGGGATGCCTTAGTTGTTGTTTCTGTGCATTAAACGTATTTTTCCCTCCGTTAACTTGAGTTTTCGAAGTTTTTAAAGGTGGTACAAATGCCTTGTGCAGTCACCATATGCAATAAATAAATATATGAGCTATGTTGAGTTATGCTGATGGGAGCACAAAGCGATAGCATGGATGTGTGTTGTGAACGTGGCAGATAAGAGTTTTATTGCATTGAAGGAAGTGTGCACGCACTTGCAAGGCCGGGCCGGGCCGGGCCGGGCTTCTTCAACAAGTTACTGACCTTCTCTGCTGGCTCCAGTAAGTAAACAGGCAGCGGCAACATGGCAACATAGCCACCAGCTGTCATAGCCAGGTGCGGGAACCTTTCTACCAATCAGCTTCCACCTTTTGTGTTATGGCTCGTGTCTGGGTTCGACTCCCGCCCCAGGCGATGTGCGGTGTCTTCCGCTGCAGGGCGCCGAAGTAGGTGGCTCTCATCCCTTATCATGGAATCTCAGAAACTTACAATGTTTGACATATGTCGCACTGCTAATTCAACTCATAGTGCGTGCACAGTAGATATGCATTTTGTTTCGCAGCAAAACACGTGCAAAGACTGTTCTGTGTTCGTCTTGTTACTAGCGCAGACCTAAAAAAATATTTCAAATTCTAAACGTTGCTTAATATCATTATGAAAACAGAGAGTTTTTACATGTTGCAGACAGCAGAATTAAATGAACGTGACTTCCCTAAAACACATTTCAGTTTTGAGGTAAAATGTTCATATTTTATAAAAATCAGTAGATTCATATTTTATAAGATTTAGCATTTTTCACTTTTAAAATAATTTCCATTAATAATGAGGTGGGCTTTTCCTGATATTCTGTCTGTTCTGGCAGTGTTTTGTGAAACACATGTAGAAACCCAGTCCACTCTTAAAGAAAACGCGCCTGGAAAAGCTTTCAGATACAATCAAGATAATCTAGCATATCCTTCCTGGCTAACGAAATAGGCAGGCTGCGGCGCGAATCGGATTTACGTACACATTGTATACCATCATGATAAAATTATCATGTGTATGAGATCAACGAGCACTTTGTTTGACTTTTTAGAATATGGATGTATTAGGCGATTGTGGTTTTACTTCATTGGGGCATGATCAGACTAGGGGAATTACGTCACTGCAATTTGCGCCGCAGCCTGTTCTTTTCGTTAGTCACATATCCTCCAGGTGACGTCATGTGCAACATTAAATGCCCCCTGTTCTTGAACGGCTTTTATTTTCGTTATCTAGTGCTTTATTAGAATATTGTAATTGGTATTAATAAGCAAGGACAAAACAAACAGTAAATTCCTTTTCGTTGTTTCTTCTTAGTTTAAAGTTTCCACAATGATTAAAATCTATAAATTCGATGGCAGTTGTTGCATTTAATGTGATATTTTATTGTTAATTTTATTATTATATTGGTATTTATGAACAAAAATCTGCCTTTTGTTTTGTAATTTATGAAATGAATCTATTTCAGACCCTTGAATTAGAGGTTGTTTTTGACTTTAAAGTGTACATTTGAAAATATTTCGGAATCTTTTCTTAATATTTTCATATGTTGCTATTTTTTTCTTATGTTGCTAATCTTTTTCATATTTTGTCTGCCTGTACCTATTACAGCAGGCAGAAGAATGTAACAATATGATCGTGTTGTATTGGTAAACGCTGAAGAACTGTTGAATGCTGTAATTACTTGCTCACTTCTCAGGTCCGAAAGCGCCTAAGACAATATTTTCAATAATAATTAAATTACATCTGCGAAGTCCTTTGTTTCACTCTGCAATATAGTTTCAAATGAGTACGATTTGTATCTCTATAGTTTTTATTTCATTATAATTATACTTATAAAATACTTACTTTGAGGTCCTATTTCAGACGACTTTTTTTTTTTTTTTTTTTTTTTGTAGTGTTTAGCGCCCTTTTTACTGACACTGATGATGCATGCAATGAAGATGGAACACTGGTGGAATGAAATGGCGGGGGAAACCACAGAAACCGGAGGAAACATACCACTGCGCCGCCTTGCTCACAGGCGGACGCCTGGGATCGAACCCGAGCCGCTTTGGTGACAGGTAAATGGTCTAACCAGTCGGCCACAGCGCGGCCAGGCGACTTGTGAGTGTGCGACATGAATCCCATAGTGTGGAGACCTCTATTAACTATGGGTCCTATAGTCTTGGCATTTCCTGCAATTAAAGAAATTGATGTATTGCACTCACATGACTTTCTCTACTCTTGCAAAAATTATATTTACAAAGTCCTATTGTTCTACTTAATGTAGATATGAAGCAGTGGTATACTGTGTTTCCATCATGGTTTCCAGGCATAGTGGTATACTGTGTTTCCATCATGGTTTCCAGGCATAGTGGTATACTGTGTTTCCATCATGGTTTCCAGGCATAGTGGTATACTGTGTTTCCATCATGGTTTCCAGGCATAGTGGTATACTGTGTTTTCATCATGGTTTCCAGGCATAGTGGTATACTGTGATTCCATCATGGTTTCCAGGCATAGTGGTATACTGTGATTGCATCATGGTTTCCAGGCATAGTGGTATACTGTGATTGCATCATGGTTTCCAGGCATAGTGGTATACTGTGATTGCATCATGGTTTCCAGGCATAGTGGTATACTGTGATTGCATCATGGTTTCCAGGCATAGTAGTATACTGTGATTGCATCATGGTTTCCAGGCATAGTGGTATACTGTGATTCCATCATGGTTTCCAGGCATAGTGGTATACTGTGATTGCATCATGGTTTCCAGGCATAGTGGTATACTGTGATTCCATCATGGTTTCCAGGCACAGTGGTATACTGTGCTTCCATCATGGTTTCCAGGCATAGTGGTATACTGTGATTGCATCATGGTTTCCCGGCACATTAATATACTGTGTTTCCATCATGGTTTCCAGGCATAGTAGTATACTGTGATTGCATCATGGTTTCCAGGCACAGTGGTATACTGTGTTTCCATCATGGTTTCCAGGCATAGTAGTATACTGTGTTTCCATCATGGTTTCCAGGCACAGTGGTATACTGTGTTTCCATCATGGTTTCCAGGCATAGTAGTATACTGTGTTTCCATCATGGTTTCCAGGCATAGTGGTATACTATGTTTCCATCATGGTTTCCAGGCATAGTAGTATACTGTGATTGCATCATGGTTTCCAGGCATAGTGGTATACTGTGATTCCATCATGGTTTCCAGGCTTAGTAGTATACTGTGATTGCATCATGGTTTCCAGGCATAGTGGTATACTGTGATTGCATCATGGTTTCCAGGCATAGTAGTATACTGTGATTCCATCATGGTTTCCAGGCATAGTGGTATACTGTGTTTCCATCATGGTTTCCAGGCATAGTAGTATACTGTGATTCCATCATGGTTTCCAGGCATAGTGGTATACTGTGATTGCATCATGGTTTCCAGGCATAGTAGTATACTGTGATTCCATCATGGTTTCCAGGCATAGTAGTATACTGTGATTGCATCATGGTTTCCAGGCATAGTGGTATACTATGATTCCATAATGGTTTCCAGGCATAGTGGTATACTGTGATTCCATCATGGTTTCCAGGCATAGTGGTATACTGTGTTTCCATCATGGTTTCCAGGCATAGTGGTATACTGTGATTCCATCATGGTTTCCAGGCATAGTAGTATACTGTGTTTCCATCGTGGTTTCCAGGCATGCACTTCGCTTAGTGATCAGGCGTGGCGCTCTCTCTTGGTGGGACTTGTAACTTCAAAACATCTTCCCCGATCTACTCTACTGCATGTACGACTCCTTGGTCCTAACCTCCAAATACTTGGTTTGGTTCTGTCTTTCAACTGTGTAATTTAATGCACATAGTTTTCCCACACGGTGATTAATTACTTACTAATAACTGAGAACAATAATGTTTGAATAATATTACCTCAATCTATTTCCAGATTATCAATAAGTATCTTATTAATCATTGCAAGAAATAACAGTCTAATTTGGTTTGTTTTTGTTATAGGTGAGTACCTGTGTTGATGTATGCTGGCCCTTAGGTGTTCAAGTGTAGTGAGTACCCTTACGTAATTTATTTCATTAATTTGCTATTTTGTCCGTGAGCATTTTAAGTGGTATATTTTTCAGACATACAAAGTAAGTGTGGCCTTTAAACCGAAAATCACCATTATTTAAAATACAAGGGAGGTAGGAGTAAATTGGAATGAGTAAAGAAATATTTTCTTTTTTCCAAAGTTGAAGCTGGTCAGTGTGTCGACGACAATCCTTATGTGCGATTGCTTGTTTTACTGGATTTCTTGATTAATTGCAAAGCGTGAACTATGATTCAATTACTACAGATACGTATGTGTTCAATAATTATTGTTTTAAATAGTATCACCACCTCAGATGAGAATTACATTTTTACAAATGTTGCCATACCTTCACGAATGAATACTATCCCAAATGATAATTCCATTCCTATTGTCTCCAAACCCGAGATAAGAGCAACCATTACTGAAAGGGAAAAAAGGTCTTTGCGCTCATCTGACTTTCTCTACTCTTGTACTAGCTATTCTTACAAACTCATTCCTCTATCTTCATGTTAATCGAAATAAACATATGTATAAATTATTTTATTGGTAATTTTCTTGTAGGTGCAAGAGGAATATGGAAATACAGTGGTTTTTGAGCGATAGGCAAATCATATAATATTGGTCGCTACATGAAGGCTTTGAAATTTCGTTCTCTTTGCACGGGCATTCCATTTGAGAAAAGTGTAAGTATTGCAAAACTCACACAAATAACAAGGAATATCTCCGAAATGGTTCACGCATTTGGACATAACTTACGTGTTTTAACTAGGTCTACACTGTTGTATAGTAAGATTTGGTCTATTTCTTACGGTTTACCAGTTATGCAAAAGTCATCAGGAGTAATGAGGATTACATAGGCTATAACTAGAAAATTCAAAATATACATTTCATTTGTCATAAAATATCTTAGACACGTAACATTTTAGTAAAAATCGTCATTTTTTTAGAAAATAGGAATTTTCGAAACATTTGCGGTAAAGGGTAGTTTAGGATGGAGGAATTGTCTTCAAAATCTTCGTGCCACATCCTTGAAAGACATTAAACTTAAATACTAACTTTGGTTTTTAACCGACTATTCGTTTTTGAGTTACACTGCTCTCTCTCTCTCACTCTCTCTCACTCACTCTCTCTCTCTCTCTCACACACACACACACATATACATTTTTCTATTATTATTATTATTATTATTATTATTATTATTATTATTTTTTTTTTTTTTTTTTTTGTATTCAAGGGGCCTCTAAACATATACGAGTATTTCCAGTGAAATCTCGACATCGATATTTTGGGTCGAATACAATACTTCCCCTACTTGCTATAGGTAGTAGAGAAAGTAATATGAAGAATCCCCAACCGAACACTGCATTCAGTGTTTTGTGTGCGTGTGAGAAAATAATAAACGGAGCTTTATTTATGGACGCTGTTTAACTGCTATGGTTCTTAGCGTCCCATCCTATGTTGGGCGTGAGAAACCGTTTTGCTCAGAGGCCTCTTTATGAGATTTGGGCTTCTTTCGCGAGCCGTAAATCTACGACAGCGCGCCACCGACTTTACTTCCTTTCCGAAGAAAGGCACGCTAAAGAATTTTACGCCTGAAAAAATGCTCTCCGCCAGGTTTGAAACCCCGACTACAGGAACCAGAGGCTGTCGACTCGCGGAGAACAGTGAGAGGAAGAGATAAGGGAGAACTGGGAACGTGAATCATGTTCAGATGTTGAAGGGTTCGTTAGTGATGGTTGGTATTCGAAACGATTTAAGTTATCAATAACACAATTTCATTTTGTATCATGTATTAATTATTAAACAAGTAAGAAACCCAGTATTAATAAAATTGTATTTCTAACAACCCTCTTCCATCTTAGGGTAACGTTTGTCTTCAGGTGTGGAATTTCTGAAGGCTAGCATGTAGCTACTCGCTTTGAAACATCTGACTGTCGAGTGGGTTTACTTTTATATCCCGCTTGCTTCTACAACGAAGTATGTAATGAAACTAATGAAGCATTCCTGTAAAGGTCACCTCTTGTAACAAAAATAGAAAGCTAAACTTCCTTAACGACAATTTGTAGAGACCATAAGAGTAAGGCATATTGGATAGAGAAAGCCATCTGATGTATCACTCAGTTTTTTTGAAAAAGTTATTTGTATGTGTAAACACCATAACTCAAAAACAAACATCACGTAGAGGTCAAATTTGCCATTTAAGTTCAGCATCCTCCAAGAATGCAACACATATTTAAGAACATATCTCCCACCCTAACATGCTTTACATTGACAATTTATATTTACTTTGTTTAAAATGATACTAAGGAATTTCATTAACATACCAGATGTTTTATGGCTAATAAAATAGGTATTTGAATTCTCTGCGAATAGCCTGTAATGTCCTCTTGGTTCGAAAGGAATTTTGTATAACGAGTAAACCATTAGAGATAGACAAATAGTTGCTAGCCTTGTGTGATTCGATTAAAACAAATAATTTTGTTGCATGTATCATTTTTCGAGAGATTTGTCATTGGCTTGAAATGTTCAGTACTTAGAAGTGGTAAGTGGCCATTCTCTTTGTCTCTCAAATATCCAGGAAGTAGCATGGAATAAATGAAACACATTTATTTTACAAGCATAGCCATAATCATTACCATCAAAAGTACTGCATGTGATATGTTAAAAAAGAGAGAAAACTCGACATGCCCTTTCAAACCTTTCAAACTACACTCGATATTGCGATCGGTTCATTCTGTGTACAATTCTATATACAAAGGATTTTTCTCAGAATTGATAAATAATCCCATGAAATAAAATTACAACTCTGCCATGTTTCCTGCAGATAGACGGCTTCACAAGTGGCAAAGAATTGTGTGCGATTGCTTTAAAGGAAATTCATCTTAATAACAACAATAATAATAGTAATAACAATAATAATCATAATAATAATAATCATCTTAATCATAATAATAAATGATGATAATAATAATAATAATAATAATAATAATAATAATAATAATAATAATAATAATAATAATAATAATAATAATAGTAATATGATGATATTGATGATGATGATGATGATGATGATGATGATGATGATGTAGACCCTGTAACTTACGAATGTTTTTATCTTTTTGTGGCGATTACGATTTCTGAGATACTGTGCGATTGACTTTAGTTTTCAAGTACTTATTCCAAACGGTAAGTTGCTATTCGTTTTCTCTCCAAGCCATTACACAGCGATACGCTTTTTTCTTTCTTTTATCTAACTTTCGTTAGATGTTCTTCTTAAACCTGCAACGAAATTTCTAATGAATGTTTATCTCAAGTAACAGTAGTAGATAGAAGAATAAACTTGTATAAGAGAAATTTGTAGAAGAGTGAGTTGAAGTAGTGTGAATACAATAATAAGATATTTTTAAAGTGCTATCGATTTTCAGTTGTTTCTCACGATGACATGAAGGGGTTATGGAATCTCTATAGTGGCCTGCTTTTAAACATTTGACTCGATTATCTGGTTCACCTTGTACCTACGAGATTTAGCTATAAGAAAGCTATTTTTGCAGATATTCATCTATTAACATGAAGTATAAATATATGCTATCGCTACGTTTTGGTTGGTGTTGCGTGAAGATCAGAAACGCTGCCATCAGCAGTCTTGGATGCAAATATGGGGGCCCCACAGACAAACGATAACATTTCACCTTAACGCACAGACGCACACGATACACTTTGGCAATGTCCTGCCCCAGGCTGGTCTCGAAATGACGACCTTTGCAATGGAAATTCGACACGCAATAGAGAATGCCGGCCTTAGTCACCCCGAGGCGTTCGTTCAAACCTCCCTCTTTTCATTTGTTACAGCTGCTGTTTGACGTTATTCCTACCCTGGGGAATCCTTTTTGGGCGAGAAAAATTAAGAACTACGACTCTCTTTGTTAAGGTACTACCCATCCAAGATTAAATAATTTTAAAACTCTACTGGTTACCTCCTACCGAAGGTAGATACAACTTTAATGTTTCCACTCTTATGGGATAAGTCAATCTGGCGATTAAGCTGTTAAGATTCCATTTATCGTTGGCAGCTCTAAGCACCTGTAGTATGTATTGGGAAGATTGGTTTGTATTGGTTATGCTGGCACACATTTTATAGAGTCGCAGGAGTTTTTTTAGTCACTATAGTGTATCTCAATTCTCCAATCAAACTATAGATGAGGGAGCAGCTTACAAGACCGATGGACGTTGCGCTAGAATTAAAGTGTTTTGTAGGTACGAGTATTTATTTGTAATTGTATACTTATTGGAGTACTAAATCCAAGACCGGGCAGTGCATGATAGAGCATTTGGTTACTGTCTCCAGTCCTAGTTGTTTAATGCGGGTAGTAATACAGAATACAAATAGTAACTATACGTCGAATTTCTGATAGTCTGGAGGGGTATTTATAGAGCTTATCCTCTGATATCAGACTCCACCAGTTTGAAAAGGGACACGTTACCTCTCTTCGCTTCCAGTTGAGGGAGGTGGCTATATCTATTCGTAATCAGCCAATGAGTTGACAACACCAGCATAGGTATGCTCTGTTGGTTCGATACAGAAGAAGGCGTGGTACGGCGATAGTATCAGCCAAGAAAATGAAAGCATGACGTAATAAGGTACCCTACAAACGGTAAGGAATGAGGTGTCTAGAAGAAAGCAGTGCTGATTCCTTTCTGCTGTCAGGACCTCTAGGTTCATTACCTTACATTGGCTGATCTAATTGGCGTCTTTTGATGGACTTGTAAAGTAAATATGAAACTGCATACTTTATTGCCACGAACCAAGTTATAAAACTAAATAAATTTCAAGTGAGAATAATCAGGAAAAACATTATAATTAGAAAAATAAAACAGTGAAAACCATAGGAAACAATTGTGGAGTAGCAGTCGTGTTACGGAACAGTTGAAAGCTCCGAAATGAAATTCCTGGATATAGATAACTAGACCAGAAGAGATGAATTGAAATAAGAGAGGAACTGTTAATATACAATCTCATTGACGACATGGAGAAATTAACAACTGTGGTATCAACCCATAATGAGAGTGCTGAAGAATTGCAGATTTTCGAAAAATGTGTTCAGTTTCAGAATCCAATTTTCTAGAAACTAAGATAGGGTTTTCTTTTTTTAAAGATGGTAGTATAAGTTTAGTTTTCTTGCAAGTGTCAAAGAAAACTGTTGCAGGAGCATTAGTTTTTGTCTAGCTCGTATATAAAACTACACAGGAGTCACTCGGAAAGAAGGGGACTTTAGTCTATGCATGGAAAATTCGTAATATAGGTTTTATTTGTCGGTAAATATCTTTAAAAAGTTGGTAATTTGATACAAATCGCTAAGCCATTATTGATAAAGTAAAAAGTGATTAAAAGTGTTCCGTGTAAAGGATAGTATTATCTGTAGTAATATCACAAGATGGTTTCATATTACGATAGTTTTGCGAGCGCGATAATAACCATCCCAAATATGAAAACCTCGAGTGACATTTGTTTAGGATATTCCACGAGCTAATTAATAATTCATTTATTTATACTATTTCGTATTAATACTGATTTGAAAGTTAACAACTCATAGCAGCATTCATACATTTTAATTAATATTTATTTTCACAGTTGGCACTGCAAGTAATCCAGTAAGCTGTGCGAATAACATTTTTTGTGTTTAATCCAGGGAAATGAGGAATTAGACATGAAGATAAATGAAGGAATTTGTGTTAGTAGGCTGTCGATAAAAGGCAGGTCTGCTCTATTTAAAAATCCAGTTGTTAAAGGTACAATTTTCAAAAATAAATGAAGATGGCTGCTGTGTTAACTGCGTGACATTCACGAGTGTGCAGGTTACATTTCTTAACTTAATGACAAATCTTTTCTCTGCCATTTTTTAATGACCCCTAATTGTTTTTACTGTACATGGACACTTCAGATGTTAGAAATATAAAAAATGTTTAGGTTGGCGAAACCGCAAGGAGAAGGTGATATAACCGCAGCGATAATACCGCGACCAAGAGGTGAGAATCCCCATGAGTGAAATTGTTTCGGAAATCTTCCTAAAATGCTCAAGTTAGGGAGGGAAAAAAAAAAAAAAAAAAACCCAAGCTGGTATGAATCCGGTTTTTGGTTAACGCACATAAACGCGCGCTGGCAAATGTATATTATATTAAATTAAATATGTTATATTAAAGGCTTATTCAATCATTCCAAATAGCTGGCTTATTTGTGGGAAGTTCAGAGTTTGGCACTGGCAAATCTATATTTTAAAATTCTTTTTTTTTTTAATGATTCCAAATACCTGCTTATTTCTGGTAAGTTCAGACCTTTTGAGTACATGAGTTATGATTCGCACAAAAAAGATGAAGGTATACAGATTTTAAAGTAAGTGACATTACAGAAATGTTACTGATGCCGTAACATGCCCAGCAGTTCCAAATGGACCGCGTGCCGACCGACACGATGGCTAAGCCCGTGCAGTAGTGCCCGCAACACAAAGGTGTAAGAGAAGTTGCTTGCTCGCCAGGGGGCCCGGTAATGTAGGTTATGTTAATCGCTTCTTGGTATCACGAAACCGATATGGCGACCGTAAAATTGATAATGGTAATTGAGTCGTGTTGTTTGTGCCTTCCACACGGAAATGATGTTCATAGTATTATTATTACTAAGAGTGGTGTTACTCTATCTCATACTTAAGTGCATTACAAGACATGGTTTCAATTTACTTTTGTCATTAGTATTTATAGCTCTGACTTTCCATCATTTTATTTCACAGCCCGTCGTAGATACGCTTTCCCTGCCTTTATTCTATACACATTAGAAGAAATTTGCTAACGTTTCTTTCTGTGTTTGAATATATTCGTATAGGAAATATCTGGTGTGTTGCGCCCACACGACTTTCTCTACTGTTGCCAAACTATTCTTAAAAATTCTAGTTCCTCTATCTACTATCATCTACTTAATAGAGACAAACATTTGTACAAATTATCATATTACTAACTTTCTTGGAGGTCCAAGGTAGGCTTAGGCGATAGTTAGAGTGATCGCTGTAAGATGACTTCCAAATTCCGTTCCCTTTACATAACCAAGAGATAAAAAATGAAGCAGTATTTCTTGCATAAGCCCTCTGGAATGATTCTAGATGGAGCGGGAAAAAAAAAAAAAAAAAAAAAAAAAAGAAAAAAAAAAAAAAAAGAAACGGAGGCGGCAGAGACTGACTTCACTTGTCTGAAAATAATCAACGAAGAAAACAATGGTCATGGATTAATGCCTTAAAGATAAAATATGTAAAAGATACTTCTCTATTGTAATATGTATTAATTGTAGTATTTAAATAACGTGTTTAAGGCATTTTCGTCAATAATGTTGCCTATAATACATCCGTACTGAGCCCGAGACACAAGAAAGAAAATCACCAAGTTCTCCGTAAAAAGCCTAAGCCGTGGTACGGGACATCTGTACATCGAATAATATCCCATTGTATATGAATAATATCCCATTACACAAAAAAGACTTCCCATTTCAGAACGGTCTATAAGTGTTCCAAAATTCTAACAAATAACAAGGAGTATCTCCGAAACGGCTCACTTCACAAAAAAAAATCTGACATAAATTGTGTATTTTAACGAGATCCGCGAGTAAGACATTAGAGATAGACAAATAGTTGCTAGCCTAACTGTGATTCGATTAAAGCAAATATTGTTTGTGAAATTCTTGTTGCATGTATCATTTTCCGAGAGATTCATTTGTTGTCATTGGCTTGAAATGTTCAGTACATAGAAGTGGTAAGTGACCTTTCCCTCTGTTTCTCCAATATCCTAGAAATAGCATGGAATAAAAATATAGCGACCCACTGTGATCTGTATTGCTCTTGTACCTACAAGGAAATGTGTAATTAAAATATTTGTGCAAAACTTGCCTCGATTAATATAGAGTAAGTAGAATAAACGATAGTACCCCCTATCTATGCAAACACATTCATTTATTTTACAATCACAGCCAAATCATTACCATCAAAAGTACTCCATGTGATATTTATGTTAACTGTATAAAACAATGGATGTTCCAATTTTAACATAGGCTCAGAAACATGGATAATAATAGCATAACATAAAAGAAATATGTAAACAGCAGAAATGAAATTGCTTAGAACCATAGCTGGATATACAAGACTAGACAAAAAACGAAATACAACAGTTAAAAGTAGAACTACATAAAACTAATAGAATACAGAACCAATTGGAAGCAGGGTTTAAGGGACCCTGGGACTGAGATTTGAATTTTCTATATTTTTAAGGTATAAAATCAACACTTTACACGCTTAAGGGTGTTTATATTGTAAACTACCAAACTATCACACAAAGTTCCAGCATAATCTATTTTATAGTTTTGAGGAAATTAATTATTCAGTTTATTGACAATGCGAAAGTAGCTTAATGTTCAAAATACTCCTTGTGCTTCAAAAACAAAAATATCACAATAGCTTATTATTTTATAAACTCTAACTGGCGAACAAACACCGTCAATCTCTGGCAGGAAGAACAAAATAATTAATTTTAAAGAAATTAATTTATTTGCTTTAATGGGCATTGAACATATTGCTTAATTTTTTAAAGATAAACAAATTTCAGATTTTGAAATGAAGGACTGAAGTTGAAGTCACATAAATGGAGCAAACGCTGCAGAAATTCTTGGAGCAAGTTCATGGAGCAGATAGTGTATTGAAAATGGAAAGCCGAAAAAAACCAGTGTTTCTTATGAGTTAGATTACACCTTCCTTCTTTTCTCTAGTGGTCTCTTTCCTGAGATTCATAGCTTTTCTCTTGTGGCGAGACTCCTTTCAGGCGAATTTGGTTGTTTTTGAGCACCTTTTTGCCTATACTTTGTTGAAATACTACCGAAAATTAAGCTGTAAAAGGGCGTTTATATGTCGCACACGCGACATTTAAAACCTGCGCTAGACCTTAAAATTGGCGGAATCTAAAAAAATGTCACTGCCAACCGATGTCTCCAGGTTTGGGGAACATTTATATGCATAATCCTAAAAGTTGTCAATTTGATAACTTTTCGGTCTTTTTACAGCCCCAGAATCCCTTAAATAAAATGGAAGAAAATAAAATTCCCAAAATAGCCAGTAACTATCAAACACAAGGACAAAAAGGAACATAGACGACCTTGGAGAAGGTGGAAGGAATAAGACTTCGGAGCCGGAACAGACCAAACGGCCAATGCCGTGTTGAAGAAGAAGTATGTTGAACTGTGCTTGAAATAAACAAGATGGAGTTGGACACGCTTTACACAAAATCAGTAGGTATTTGATCTGTAGAAACAGAGTGGCGTACTTGGGTACTGAGGGACGGGCATTGCGTGCATTGGAGCGTAACATTCAAGTAAGCAAGCAAGCAAGCAGGCCTGAGAACGCATGGATCGTATGCATCCCCCATACAGCCAGCCACAAAGTCCATCGGCCGTGATGTGAAGGTACATACATAGCAAAGCAAAGCCTGGTATTAATTGAACATGTAGTGTGATTGTCTGTGAAGCAGTGTAGCACATGATATAGGATTTGTCTCACACACACACACGTACGCAGTTTGAGATACCGCTCCACATCAGATTTATCAGCATTAATGGCAGTACTCTTCTCAAGAAACATCATACCACAACGGAATGCAGAAAGTGGCCGCAGCTTTTCATCAGAGAAAAACATCTGTGTTGCACTCACATGACTTTCTCTACTCCTGTACTAACTATTCTTACAAACTCTTATTACTCTTGTCTACTTCATGTTAGTCGAGATAAACATTTGCAGAAATTACCTTATTGCTAATTTTTTGTAGGTGAGAAATATGAGAATTCAGTAGGCTGTAAGTGATAAAATCTTTTAAAGTTTTGAAATTCCGTTCTGTTTGCAAGGCCAAGATGTGAAGTGAGTAACGGTCTTCCATTTGAGAAAAGATCAAGTATTGCAAAAATCACACAGAAGTAATAGGTATGTCCGAAATGGTTCGCTCTAGAAAAAAAAAAATGCATTTGGACATAACTTGTCCGTGTTGACCAGATCTTCAGGTTTTGCATAGTAACATTTGTCTCTCGTACGGTTTAACAGTTATGCAAAAGTTATGTAAACAGGATTGCGTAGGCTAGAGCCAGAAAATTCAAAATATACATTTCGTTTGCCATAACAATATCTTAAACATAAGGGATTTTAATCAAAACCGTAAGAGCCATTCTTGAGAAAATCAAAATTTTCCATGTAAGGGGTAGTTTAGGGTGGAGGAATTTTCTTGCAAATCTCCGTGTCGTATCCTTGAAGGATATTAAACTTTGGTTTTTAACCGACACACACACACACACACACACACACACACACACACACACACACAGACACACACACACACACACACACACACACACACACAGACACACACACACCTTTTTCCAATTTTTTTATTTATTCAGGGGGCGTCAAAGCATACTTGTGGTGAAATCTCGACATCTAATTTTACTTCCCTTACTTATATACGTGCAATGTACAGGAGTAGTCTTTTTACAGCTTTATGACTGGGGAAATTACAGGTGTTTCACTCTAATTAGTTATACCCATTGTAACATAAGATTACAGTCTGAATGCACGGCACTAATTGGTATACAATGTTATGAAAAGTCAAATAAACACCAAACTTCAGCGTCTTCTAGGAACAAGGCACGAATATTTTCTAGAAAGTTTCCCACCCCAAGCCACGCATGGCGTTGAAATATTTTCTTATTTTGATTTTCTCAGAAATGGCAAACGACATTGATTAAAATACAATATGTTTAATGTATTTATTTGTATGGCTAATAAAATATGCATGTTATTTCTTGGGAATGATATGCAAATTTCCTTCCCTTACATTGGAAATATAATTTTCGTAATTTTGTGTAAGTGGCAAACTTAAGGACTAGAGAGAAGCTGAACACGCAGATGCAGTGGCGTCTCTTAAATACACACAATATACTCGTATTTCTAATAATTTTTTGTGGCATCAACCATTTGCGAGATACCTTTGTAGTGCTGTTGCCATTTAGTTGTTTCTCTCGATGTGATGCAAATTCTGGAATTTCAAAGCGTAATGTGTAGTGAAACTATTTCTGGAAATTTTTATCCCTATTTTCATAAGCTGGATGGCACAATCACTTTTTGTAAGAACTTTTGTAGGAAAAATAAAAATAGGCAGAAATATACATAGTATAAATGATGTACCTGGAGTGTGATTGGGTGGACTCGTGGCTCACAGTTTCAGTTCTAGGATTTACCGTGTGTACTCACCTAGTAATGTTATATAGGATGAAGTTAAAAACAACAGACTTGTAAGACAGCAAAACGGAGAGTCCAGGAGATTCTCCAAAGCGCGATACGATACCTGTTGTGTGGTAACTTATTAGGGAGTCTATAAAATTAAGAGAGTTATGGCGGCTGGGTGTAACGTTGTTAAATATTGAACTAAACCTTAATGCACACAGGGATGTAGGGAGATCCCCCCTTTGGCCCGCAACTTTACTGTTTGTTAGGGTCGGAATGTCGGACAAACGAGGTTTCCATTACTAAACTTTTGCTAGATGGGAAGCATGCGGCGATGAGTGAATTTCAATGTGCCTACTACACTTGTGAAAGTTAAAAACTCTGAGAGTCAAAACTGCTACTTCTTTCTGGATCCATTGTGAGGCAAGGTTTCTAAGTGCTCTGTTGCGACGTCGCATACAAATGTGTCTTTGTGGAATAATTTGAGCAGTAGGTTTATTACCACGCTCGTTGGATAATCATGCAGTCGGTTATGCTCAATAGCCCAGGTTTCTACGGACAGTTTAACTCTAGTAAATTTATTTTCTCTTCTTAATCCCTAGTTTCGTTATCCTTTAACACCCACAATCAAGTTGTAGTACATTGTTGCAGCTATTCGTGTCTTTCATGAAAACAAAGCGGTGACTCTAACCTTCAACAATACTATCAGGGCTATTACAAAGCTTAGCTACAGCAATTATATTAAGAAGTCACACAGTTATTCCCTGAACTGGCGCTTATTCAAAATGTGTGCTGCAATCGAAAACCCCGACGATTGCTAGATACACTCTCTGATAAGATTTATTGTGGCAAGTAGAACAAAACCATTGAAATCCAGACATCCTGATGTTATATGTTTAAGGTTGAAAGAGCCACTGTCCACCTGAATGGAAGAACTGGCCGACCTCTATCGTGAACGAAGAACTCATTCGAATGGTTACAACATTTGTAAAAAAGAACCGATTTACCATTTGGGTTAGTTTCCGCAGGTTTGTCATACTCTACTTGGAGTCCGAGACTCGAGACTTGGGGTCTGGAATATGAACACCGAACCAAAAACACCAATCAATGGGGTCATACGAAATCACCAAAACCGACCTAAAGCGTACGGCCACTGTCTTCTGGGACAGAAGAGTTCAGAAAGGGCTCACAGTATCATTACTGGACTTCCTGCCCAAGAATGAGTCCTCACATAAACAATGCACTCCGCGCTTGACGTTTCCTGAAGTATGGGAATTTCTTGTCTACCCTCTCAGCAATTGTTCAGTTGTTAACTTTGAACATCGAGAGCTCAAGAAAATGCCGCGTTACCTCAACATATTACCTTATCAGCGTGCTTTCACTGCACCTCACTGAATGTTAAAGCCTTTCCATTTCAAATCGATCAAAAAATGAGAAAATTGGCCATTTACATGTGTCAGTTACTATAAAAGAAAAACATTTTCAGAAAATTAGCTCTTAAATGTGTATAGTTTTCGAGTAAAATTTGCGTTATTTTCCTAATGAGACAAGTTTGGTGCCGTATAACTCGAGAACCCTATGTCGGATTACGGTGAGCATTTTGAAGCTGATTAGCTGTTGTTGATGGTGGGATACAACAATAACATAACCATAATTACACAATATTTAAAAACCTCTTTCTTCATGTATCACGTATAAATGCCATTTTTATACATATTAAACTTATATAGGCACAAACCTCTTTTAATTACACATTAATTGCAGTTTTCAAGCTTATGGCGCTCCTTGTCTGAAAGGCGGAAAAAATAATGAAATATTTAAGCTCGCACTGTAAGTAACTTGCTTAGGTGAGGGAAACAAAAGAGGGTTGTTTATTCGTCTCACTCGTCAGCATTCTCTCAGTGGAAGACAAACAGCAGCGGATCGACAACGTCCTTGACTTGACTGATGGGTGGTGTGTGGTATGATGCAGCGTGACTCTAGGTGTGAATTAATGTGAATTAATATAAATGCTGAATGATATGGCATAATTTATATTCCATTTAAAATATGATTTTTCGGAAAAAATACGAAATATGATGCACATTGTTGTTGATTGAATGTTAACTTCATGAACAGTGCATTTAAGTAATTTTTTCTTGAAGCAAAGCAAACAACAATTATAAAAGTAAAATGAACAATTTTACCATACCTGTTTATATATACATGCATACCAGTTCTCTTTCTTTACGGATAAGCTGCATTGCCACAATATCAGAAAACAATTTCTCGTGGTGTCTTCTCAATGAAACAGACATATCTTTTTTACGCCGATAGAAGAGCCAAGTTGCTCAGACCAATTTGTTCTTGTGTTGCCCGTAAATAAGATTGCATTCGTTTCAAGGCTGAAAAACTGCTTTTTGCTCTTGCAGTAGCCGAAGGAAATGTCAAAATCGTTTATAAACTTCACTTTACACACCATCAAGTCCATTTGACGTCATATACTTTGCAATGGTTTGAACGGACTTGTTAGAAAATGTTTGAGGCTGGCCCCGTAGCTCAGTCGGTAGAGCATCTGCCTGGTGTGCAAGGGGTCCCGGGTTGGATTCCCGGCAGGGGAGGGGTAGGAATTTTTCTCCAGCCAAATTATCCTCACCGGAGTCTGGCAGTACGAATGAGAGTGTGAATGCGTGTGTGAATTTATGTTATAAGCTTAAAGTTAACCCACTGTTAAACGAGTAACGCCATTGCCAGTCAATAGGCAACATGTCTCCGCTGGAGAGGCTGCCTGTATGACCTTTGTAGTTAAAGGCGGGATATTAATGGAACAATAAAAAATGAGGTGAATATAACACTTTCAGTTCGTTTTTCAGACACTATATCGAAATAGAAAACATATGGTTCACTCGGTTCCATAATACATTTGTTGGAAAACTTCTATCGCAACTCGCAAAATGTTCAGGATCTAGTAGTATGGCCAGAAATTTCAACTGTTTCTGTGATTCAAATCTTAATTTAGTTTGAGTTATTAATGTGTCCAGGACTTCACAGAAAATCCATAATTACGAAGAATGGGTTTCATCTTCACGACAATTTCTCTCTCTAGGCGTTTCTTCTTCCTTTTCATTAGCAACGCTCACAGTTTCTGACTATATTTCTTCAAACCCTCTGCTTTCAATTGTTAACCTCTTACGTTTATCCAAAGCTGTTATTAAATACGTCAAAATTGTAAAACTCGTGGTATTACCGGTGTTTTCTCAGTGGCAAACAAGCGTGGCCAGCAATAAAGTTTATTTAATTCGCAAGAACCAGTGAGCCACACATACTTATAATTATTTATATTAAAATATCTTTACTAAGGATTCTTATTTTTCCCTTCTATTCACACTGCAAGTGTGGAAGAGCTGTAGTAGGCCTTCCCTATTTTACTATACTAACTTACCCTCGTATTTCAACTGCGAGTAGGTATGGTTGTTTTATTGTTTTGTTACACATTGTTCAACCATTTCGAAGAATTAGTACTAGCAACTGTCTTGGCACACTGTACACTATGAAAGAAATAATACTAATACAACTGTTGAGGATCGTGACAATCGCACAATATTAAAAACAAACTACAAACCAGTCGGGTTCACACGGCACATTTCGGAGACGCTCGTGTGAGTATAGCGACACGGGATTCCGAAGCCTTGGTATGCTTATTCCTGCATTCCTCCGCCTCACCTCTCCTTGCCCGTATGGTAGTGAAGGCTGCGGCAACAAGCATTCGAAGCCCTGTTCTCCCCTTTGTTCAACGATGCATTCCATCCGGCGGGCTAATTCTCATTTTCATGAGGAAAACTGGCTAGTATTGCAATTATTAATATTAATTTCTAGTTTACTTAAGATAAGGACTTAGGTGATAGCCCACAATATACGCCACTGCCGTCTACAACTTGGTAGCAAAGCATTCATGGACACCAGTTGCTTCCGATGTTAATTTGTCATCGTAAAGAATAACCGTTAAACAAGAAGTAGAACACATTCTAAACTATCATTTTCATTTGCTTGGAAGTTGTGGAGCGGCGGTGGCACGTGCATTTATTTGCACTAAGGCCCTTCCGTACCCTGGTTTGAGCATGGCAAAGTTATGAAGGCATATTGAGCGGTGAAGTGGTTTTTCTACACGACAACGGCCAACCAGATACTGCGCAGCTGACCTACAAAAATGTGTGTAATTACAGCCCTGATTTGGCGTCTACATATCTAGATCTCGTCACGGTGTAAATTAGTTGCGGATCAAACACGAAAATATATACTATTTGCGTACTCACGCTATTTACCAGACATCCGAGTTGAATATTGAGATAGCCGAGTTGCGTATGACACATTTTCCTTCCTACTTAACCAGACTGACGACTGACCACTAAGTACACTATGGTAAAAAATGTGTAACATTTGTATTGTAACATTTAGAGCAGAAATTTGTTTTTACGGCGGCGCCGTGGCCGAGCAGTTAGCGCGCTCGCCTACCACCTAGGCGGCCCGGGTTCGATCTCAGGGACCCGCATGTGGTATTCGTGGTGGACGAAGCGGCGTCAGGGCGGGTTTTCTCCGGGTGATCCGGTTTCCCCCGCCATCTCATTCCACCGGTGCTCCATCTTCATTCCATGTATCATCAGTGTCACCGCCTGCGGTGCCGTAGTAGTAAAAGCGGGCGTTAAACACTACAACAGCAGCAGCAGCAGAAATTTGTTCGCTACGGTTTCTTGTTATGGCAGAATTTTGAATACTACGCTTTTTATGTACTATAGTCTGCTTATTTCACCTTCTCTAAACTGGGTAATTCCTCTTTGTCCACTGCTTTCTTGTTTCGTCAGATGTTTTTCAAATTCACGCTACTCATTTTTATGTAAGCGTGGTTTGTACCTCACTGATGTCTTCCCGTAACTGAAATATATTCGGGTGTGAATGATAGAACATACGGTTGAGCTTCGTACACTGTCCAACCGCCTTACGTTTAACCTTCTGCCTTAGCATAGAGTACACATCGTCAGGTTCATGGTTGTGATATGTATTTTGTTCACGAGTCATATCTGTTACATCAATCTTCGGATTGGTTTGCAAGTATTTTTGCAGCTTGTCCATCGTTGAATTTAACCGCTTAGAGTTCAATGGAAGCGAAACTTGTCTCCCCACGTAGTTGCTTTCCTTTCTCGTTGAACATCATTGAAGGTCTATTCCACCCTGCACCCTTCCAGCAAACAAGGTCGTTTACGCAACTGGTATGTTTGTGAGAGCACCTATAGTAGATCCATCAGTAACAAGAATGCAGTTCCTCGTCACACATACAGAGAGAACCAAAAACATCGGAAACGCTGCGCGGTGTTTCTCCAGTGCGCACCCGGAAACACGATAACGCAGCTGTGATACAGCACAAGGTGGTACAGTTGACACGTTTATCTCTGCTCTGAAATTGCAGTACATATTGAGCTGACGCACTATCCTGTGGTTGAGTGATTACCAGTGTGCTTTCTTAATTCGTCCTGCACTTAGTCACAAAATGTATTGTGGTTCAGCATTTGTGTTAACTCTGAGGTAACTTAAAGCATAAAGTGTGCAAGACAAACCCACACACCTTGGACGTGCTAAAACAAAATATCCGTCAGGAAATTGCCAGCATTTCTCAACGTGAACTATGGCGAGTGATGGATAGTTTCCTAAATAGGTACCAAAATTGTATGGGCAACAACGGTGGCCAGTTTCAGCATATCCTTTAATAACAGTGGTAAGTAAAGTCTTTAAAAGTAATTCTAAAATGGTTTATGTTTTCATACGCGCTGTTCTATGACAGCGGCAGTCGGCGACGAGCGTTGAGGATGCATACAGGCAAAACACATCCGGCTGTCGGTTCACAGTCTTTTGGATCACCCGTTATAAAGAAATGTGGTTGCATTGCAACACTTCGACTCCAGCGCCATAGGTAAAAAGGAGGTAACTTTATGAACATCCCTCTTATTATGAGTCGTTGTATTGAACAAAAAATAGCAACGTGACAGTCTGACTTTTTCTACAATTTAGTAGAGGAAGTAAGTATGGTATTTCGTCCGAAAGCTCGTTATGGAGATTTTTCTGAAAATACACAATTTAAGACCCTGAATTAATAAGCAAAGAAGCATTTTAAAAAAGTGGCTCCATTTCCATCCGCGTATCCATCTGTCGTTGAACAGCATATGTCGAACCCGAAAAGTCTGTTATATAGCTGATATTAACGTTCACTTTCTTCCAAAGATGCGATAGAAAATTATATTAAAAACATTCGTGATCCTAAACTTCCACTTACGTTGACATTTCTTGTTATTTTTTATACTCTCGAAAGTGTGCTCTGGCTACTTTGGTAAAAAAATACATGTTTAAGGTATTTGCATGACAGATAAAACTTATGTCTTAAGTTATTTTGTGCTTATAGCAATCATGACATTTATTTGGAAGGAATTATGTCTAGCTTTGGATAGTTGGTAAACCACAAGAGTTAGACAAAAACGTGCTACATAAAACATGTAGATCTCTTTAATATATATAAAATGTTTGTGACACCATTTCTGAGATGTTGTTTCCAATTTTTCAATACTTTTGTCATATTTTGGACTGTCGTAGCCCATTCAGTTGTATCTCAAAATGTGATGGAAAGAGTGTGGAATGTGAAAGCTTTCTGCAAATGTTTATTTCGATCAACATGAAATGGATAGAATAATAAGGCTTCATAAGATATGTCGAAAGAAACGATAGTGGTTAGAGAAATTAATGTGAATGTATTGTTTTCTCAGTAGAGAAGTAACTGTTGACGAAGATGTGGTCGTCAGGAAATATGAATGTGTTTGAGGTAATGGAAAGCTGCCACTATGTTTGTTTATCTTGCTGCATGTTCTCAATGATTAAGCTCCCATCAAATCGATATAGTCCTAATAGAGCCCTTGTAACAATGGGGCATGACAGTGCCATATGTCGACCGCAATTTGTAAACTTTGTTTATCAGCTGTAGCGTCCGACCCAATATCACTCCATCATGTAATGTCGGGAACTTACGTTAACAGATACATATTTCACTTACTGGAGGAAACCGACATGTGATTCTGTAGTCACTGTCTTAACATCTCTTCACTGCGCACAGTAACAAGTATTTACCATTACAAATATGAGCACAGAAGCATTTGTCTCCCATTCTGTGTCTCTGCAAGCTTCGGATTCCACGCTTTGCAGCTAATCGCAAGCAGCTAAATAATTACAGCAAAGTATCACAAAGAGTTAGAAAATGAAATCAATAGCATCGGAAATGATATATACATAAAAGTCTGTAACATACATTTTGTTTTAATCACACCTAAAGTTTTCGCGTAGAAAGCTTTTAGCTCTTATGGTTTACCATTTAGGTATAAAATATGCAAGCTTCATTCAGAATGACTAAAATTCTAGGTGCATGTTAATTATCATGTACATATCTTAAATATATTATGACAAAATCGATAAATCAGTTCGGTTTCTCCTCTATCACTTTAATATCTTCTCGTCTAAACACAGTCTTTTGGACTATCATCAACTTATAATTATTATTCTCATAGCCTTGGCCAGTCCTTTCAGTGTCTTTGTTCACTTCCTCTTTCTCTTTCCCTAATTAAGACGTTACAATCACTCACGACTCTTGTTGAATCTTCTTACGACGTACCAAACGACGACACACACGCACAGTTGTCTCACTCTCACTGACACACTGACCGACTCATGTCCGTAACTCTACTCTAACTCTTTTCTGGTCTCCTTACATACTGGGGATGACTTACACGGACGTTTCTCGAGTTACGCACACATACGCACATGAAATACGCAGTTGGAACTCTCGCGAACGTTCTCGAAACCCCTTTTATTTCTGCCGCCTCGATTGATGACACGTACACACAGCAGTCGCGCGAAGCAGCCTGACCTTGGACCACTTTGGCCGCTCGCACGGCATGTGGTGTGAAGTAACTTGTTACCGCCCGTTCTTTGTTGTGCGCCAAGCCCCACGTCACAATATTGTACTTATGATAGATCAAAGTCGTTAGGGCCATTTATGTGAAACTTAAAAATAAGGGAACTTTTTCTACTTAAGGCTAGTTGTGGGCTTCATTTCCTTGTCGTATTCTTGTAAGACGAGCTATTACCAACTTCAACGTTTATGCGACTCTTAATTTTTGGCTTATTTGAAATAAATTGTGGGTTAAAAAGATTTACGTTTGTCCATTGCAGTGGAGCAGTTAGTGGAATGAGTGGTGGGAGAAACCCGAAAAAAAAAAAAAAAAAAAAAAAAAAAAACCGTACAGACGCCGCTTCGTCCACTACGGTATGCACATGTGGGTGCCTGGGATCGAACCAGGCACCCTATCTTGGTGACAGGCGAACGGTTACAAAATCATGAATAGGAAAATTTGTTTGTTAAGTGCATGATGTGGGGGAATCCCCTTTGAAAACTTGTGTCGCATCCTTGAAATTGCTCAACTGAAGTTCGATGTTTTAAGCGATCTTTGACACCACACACACCATTGCATTTTAATAACTTGACGGACGTCAAAACTGTGTTTTCGATTAAATGATCGATTCTTTTTGTGCAATACAATACTTCCTCTACTACATATAAGTGATAAATAAAATCAGTTGTTGTAAGGTACCTTAAACATAGTGAATAGCAATTCAATCAACAATGTAATTTTACTTTTAACAAGGATCAAAACTTCCTCTCATGCAAGTGCTATGTAGAATTAAATTTATCATCACTCATGAGTGACCTTTGGCGTGAGTGACGAATTGCGAGTTCTGGGTGTTTTAAATCGGTACTCACTATAGGTATGTCATGTCGTATGGAAAATATAGCACCCTCCTCTAGGTAATAGGTTTGTAAATCGAGGGAGAGTTTGAGGTGGTATAATTACATGCCGTGTATTGGCTGCTTCGTGGTCTTTCTCATTAGCGAGAATATTTCGTTACCCTCGATCCAATAGATGGTAGAGGAGAGTAACTGGACCATTCGTTAACAGTTGTCCGAGCATAGGGAAGGAAGGACAAGAAAGCAACAATGCAACTAGGGATATGTGTCTGATTGTATACTGCAGATCCTACAGAGTAATCTGGGCTTAGAAACTCTGTTTCCTAACCTTTTCTTTCTTTTTATCCCCCTCCCTTTATATCAAACTTCCAGTTTTCGAGGAAACGCGATTCTGCTGTGTTGCAATGCTGTTTTAATAATATTGGAATCAAATCTGGTCCGTAGCCCAGTCGGTAGATCACCTGCCTGGTGTGCGAGGACTCTTTGGTTCAATTCCCGTCTGGCAGTGTGGGGATTTTTCTCTAGTCAAGATTATTCCCTATCCTCCCAAGTGTCTGTTAGTACGAATGTGTGTGTGTGTGTGTGTGTGTGTGCGTGCGTGCGTGCGTGCGTGCGTGCGTGTGTGTGAGATCTAATGTGTAAAACACAAAGAAACCTAATGACAACTGTACGCTGATATGACAATATGTTCTACAGGAAAGGCCGCTCACATGACCAGTGCTGTTAAAGGCAACAAACAAAATAAACACACGAATTACTCCTACTTCAGAACACAAATTCTAAAGCATATTCTTCTTGCTTTTTACGCTTTTAACCAATAAAGTAATTTATGATGGCTTTACTACTTAGTTTTACGTTTGTAGAAATTTCCAGCGAGTTATCGTGAGACTCGGCTGACATTTTCAACGTTTCTGTCACAAGGAGCGAATTCAGTGATAACGAGCAGTGAAGAAAAGAAATTACATTTGAGTGTAGAGAAATTGTACTCCTGTGTTGATTACTCTTTACCGGCCATCCTTTGTACCACCACTAAAATTTATTGTAGCATATCTGTATTTTTCAGACGTGTCTGCGAGTCTCGTGTGATCTTAAAGCGAACTTAAAGAACGTTTAGGTATTCCCTTTTCCTCGAAATGTTGTTGAGGTGTGATCAGATGGCGTCATTACTACATTTCCAATGAAGAACGATGTATATGCATGTTGGAAACCGAAGTGGAAGAGGGAAATATTGATATTCTGCACATCGAGATAACATCTAATTGAAAAGTGCAGTGGGATTCTCAGAAAGGGAGTTGGACTCTCTGGGTAGAATATAGCGAGAGATGGTCAGTTGATTGTGACATGCCGGTTTAGTTATTAGTATTATTTTAATTCAGATTCAGGAAAATGCGGGCTGCGGCCGACAGACATCTCTTCCACCTCCCTTTCCCGTCTCTCCCTCTATACTGAGGCCTTGGAGAGGGTATCCAGCATCGTCGAGCAAAATGGAACACACAATTTATACCTTTACGATTAACTGCAGAACTCTCCATAACCTGTAATGTCAGGGGATATTCCATATCTCTCAAACAGGAAATGCTCTCTTGTCATCGTATAGAAATTACATTATTTTGATTAACTAACATTGCAACATGCAGGCATACGACGGGCGTTTTAAAAGTTCCCGACCGCATTAAGAAAACACAAAATTAGTCTTCTCTCTCACTCTCGCTCTCTCTTTTTCTCCCTCTCCAACATAGTTAACATGTAAATTTAGAGCAACTTTGTAATACACTCAGTAAAATAAATTTGAACAGCTATGGAAAATGAGCCTTCTCTCAACCTTTCATGTAAACTCTTCGTCCATCCATTTATTTCTTCAAAGCTGGGAACAAAAAGTAATCGTTGGGGGCCAAATGTGACGAATGCGGATGCAAAGATCAGGCAGTTTTGCAGCAACAAGCCCAGACGTATGACAATGGAATGGTGTTGTCTTCTGGTCTACGAGCACCTCACCACGAGAATCACAGAAAACCGTAATTATGACTTTTTCTGCATTTGAAACCAATTTTGCATATTTGGTGCTCTTTTTATGTTGCTAACCACCATTTGGGGTACTCCTTCGTCTCTGGCATGTAGTGATGTTGCATCTATTATTATGAAACCCAAGCGAAACTCAGAGGAGTTGCCTTTAAACAAATCTAAACACTTGATAAATGTTCTTTTGAATATGTTTTTGCTCCATGATTAACACATGCGGCACCCATCGAGGAAAGGCTTTCTAATGCTCAGAACTTAACGTAACATGTACTGAACACGCCCTATAGAGGTCATTGCAACGACAGCCAACTCACGTATCTTTAATCGGCTATCACGGAGTGCGACATTAGGAATTTTTATGCAACTGTCGGTTTTGGACGCTCGTCATTTGTATGATCGTTCGACCACAATTAAATTCAGCAGCAGGTCCATCGCAAACAAAGGGGAAGAATCCTTTAATGTCGAACCTAACTCCTTTTGTTCTTGGCCTTAAAGCTGCAGTAACGAAATAGTTTATCACAGCTCGTATTTCAGTTTAATCCATGTTGCAGAAAATATCACCACTGGTTTGTTTACACGATCACCACAGCAAGTGACTGCATTTAGTACGCGGCTGAAAGTTGACGGCGCACCATTTGAAGGGTGATTTCTAACTACCATTAGTACCTTACCGACATCTCTGTGTCAAGCCAAGAACATAAACAACGTCACTCTTACATAGTATTCAGCCGTACTTTCATGGCGGCAGAGAGAGTCTTTAAGAATTAATTTTGGTACCTTGCATCGTAAAATTATTTTCGGTGATATTAAATTGTTTAAAATTCACTGTGTGACTTCGGAAACATAGTTCTCTAATTTTCGCATTGAAGGTATATACTTGATAGTGAATCTTCGAGAAAATATCGATACTTTCTGCTTATTCTACCATCCAAAAGTTCGATATCGAGACTCCAGGGGAACTACTGGGTACTTATATTCAGTATCTCTTTAACATATGATACAAAGCATATAGACATTTAATTTATTGCCATGATTAATAACATGTATGTACAGTCTCCGATTTCCTCGTTACTCTGAAGGAATTTAATTTAATGTTGATAACTGTCAAACCATAAGAGAGTGCCCAAAAACGTAAATCTCGTTAATGCACCTATTTTATGTCAAGTTCTTCCTGGTGTCAGCCATTTCCGATGTGTTCTTTGGCTAATGATGTGAATTGCGCTAAGACAGCATTCATATGTTTCTTTTTGTCATCCAGGAATATGAAGTGTCAGGCAAAGTATAGCAACCCTTTTTAAACATTTAACTCTCGCTTGACTCTCCTGTATCCTTGTATCTGCAAACAAATATGCAATTAAACTATTTCTGCAAACTTTATCTCGATTAACACGAAGTTGATAGAAGAATAAACTTTTGTAAGTGAAGTTAATAGAAACTGGGTTAAGAAAATCATGTGAATGTAACAGCCACGCACCTAGAGGAAGTATTGCGTTTAACCAATAAAATTCGATATGGATATTTCATTGGAAATTCCCGTTTTGAGATATCTTAAATTTCCCCTTCAATGTTTAATAGAAAAGTGGGGTGTGTGCGTGTATGTTTAAACAACAAATGGGAACGAAAAGATGGATAAATACCAAACTTGATATTTAAATTCAGCAACTTTCAGAGATATAAAATGAGGATTTTCAAGAAAACGTCCATTCTCAAAACTAGTCGCAACATGAAAGATGTTTAAGTTGTTCATTGTGTAAAAGCTGACTAACGAGTTTGTTTAAATTTCCACAAACCTCGAATAACATAAAGTAGTTATAAAAAACAAACTTTCGTAAGAATAGTTTGCAGAAGATAAAGGATTGTCGGGGAGAAAGCAGTGTGAATATAACATGGACTATTGAAACATTTGGCGCTTGCCAAGACTATCAAACTATTAGCGGGTTACGTTTGCAATGAGTAAAGTTGACATAGTCCACCCTCGCATTGAACAAGGGAATAGCCTATTAAAGGCAGGTCGCTTTATTTTCCCCTGGCTGCTGTCGAGAGAGAAGGAGAAGGAGAGGGGGAGGGAGAGGGGGAGGGTGATGCCTTTGGGGAATCAAGACATGGAAATTGAAAGAGAAAGAGAAGGTACAACAGTGAGAGACTCCACGGCTGCCAATTGACTCTACCAAATCATTTTATGATTTCCCCCTCTTTCTTTTGTTACATTACACCGATCCTGTAAAAGATACCTCGTCTTTAACTGTATTATTGTGTGTCGTTATCATAAATTGAAGTGAACAGTTTATGCATACATAGCACAGGGAATAGAAAAAAAGGCTAGACCTAATGCGTCCTGCTAAACCTCCGTAAGGAAGGGATACGTTATAGTGGTGTCCGTAACGTTTTCAGATGGAACGTATCCGGATGCTCCTTTTCCACAAAAATATAGGGAACTAAAAGACAAGAAGTGATTACTTTTCAATACATTGAAACTTATCCTTACAGAAAATGCATACTAAGATAAAAGAATGTGCGGAAGAGTCTATATGACGATATAAACCATTTAAACGTAAATACATTGTGGTTGTGCTTCTAACACTTAAACGTAGATTAATAATATAAATATTTCTGCAAATAAGTTTGTATGCCCTGGGGTTTTTGTAATTATTTTGATTATTTTCTGTTGTTTTAGCACGGCAAAATTCTTTTAAACTGACGGCTCACCAGTTTTATGGGCTTTTATATAAAATATCCAAATATATGTGGTGAATAAAATATCTATATCTCTCTCTGTCCTTCCCATATATCCCAAACTATTTCATTCCATCCCATTCCATCCCAACCTATTTCATTCCATCCCAACTTATTTCAATACATGCCATCCCAACCTATCTTAATTCCATCCCATCCCATCCCCACCCAACCCATTCCTTTCCATTCCATCTCATCCCAAGCTACTTCATTCCATTCCATCCTATTTCATTCCGTCCCATTCCATGCCATCCCGTTCCATCCTATTTCATTTCATTCCATGCCATCCCGTTCCATCCTATTTCATTTCATTCCGTCCTATTTCATTCCATCCCATTCCATCCTATATCAAAATTCTTTCCATCCCCTTTGCCAGAGAATAACCGGGTCTGTTCCGCCGCACACTACCGTCCACAGCGCCTAACCTGCAAGATGAACTGAGGGGGCATGAGGGACAGCATTTGCTTCCTAATTTGGGAAAGCTACTAAAAAATCCAAGGTCAGGATGACCGGTCCAACGGAAATCGAATTCGGGACCTCCATGAATACGAGCCTCATACAGAACTTCAGTTTTGCAGCTCACAATTTCCCAGTTTTCAAGTGTAGACGCAATCCTTTTCATTCTCTTCAAGACTCATGTTCATTATTATAGAACCTGACTTTCGGAAACAGTTGGCTAAGTGTTTGGTTTCGCTTGGTTCCAGGCACTGTTACACATCAAATTATTTTTAAAAAATATCGAATTACAGAATATTATTTAATATTACTTTGTAAAGGGCATGATTCAGATCGAACTAAAAGCTCGAAATAATCAAGTTCGGCTGTACGTAACAGAAGCTGACAAAGATGACAAAAGACAATCTCATAAATTTGAGTAGATTACACTGGAAATGCCATAAATTGCAGATTATAATATGCCTGTCACCTAGAAGCTCTAGAGTTAACTTGGAGTCATGTCCCATAATGTTGCTTGCATGACACAAGCATATTAAGGGCAGCAATATAAATGAACTGTTTGATATGCAAACACAGAAAATAAGCAGAAATCTTGCGAACTTGTACATACCAACAGTTAATGAAAGGGACGAGGTATGTGGATCTATACCAAAAGGAGAGAGGGCAACTATTGTCTTTTTCTGCAAAAAAGAACCTGCTTGCTAAGTTGCAAGTCTTTTAAGACTTGAACAGGTCTCGTATTGCGGAAAGTATGCTTCTTTCAGTGGGGAAGATAAATATTACATTCTAATAAAAATTACTATGTTGAGATTTCTCTGGAAATGCATATTTTAAGATTCCTTAACCTATAAAGTATGCATTTTTAGAAAAGGTCCCTGTTTCGCCCGCAAACAGCAAAACAATAAAATAGAAGATTGGAATTTAAACCTCATTATCTTCCAATCTAAACCACCTTTTTATGGGGGGAAAATCTATATTTTGATTTCCTCAAAAATAGCTTTACGAGATTATGCGAGAGGCGTCGGCGGCCAGCGTATTTTTAGCGGTTCCAGAAAAGATGAAGTTTGAGAAAGGTCCGTGTTAACTCCCCCTCGCTATATAAGGAGGCGAGGCGACGAGAGGAGGAGTTGTTATAGACATGGGTCAGTTTTACTGTGTGTGTGTCAGCTGCGTGAGAGAACCGTCACGTCGAAAACAAGATCGCAAAGCAGTTAATGAGTGTTGAGTGGTTGTATTCGTCAGAGATAGGTTATGAGAGGCAGGGAAAGAGAAGAAAGACAGTGAAAGGAGTGAGTCGAGGATACCAGAAGAGTACAATTGAGGTGTAATTTCACGAAAGACTAGACTATCTTAACTCAGTAAAAGAGAACTGCGTTATGCAAAAGTTTTGGAGGAGAATGAAGTGACAAACAGTAATTGGACTGAACTTACGTCATTTTGTCACACTTGTGTCAGGAGTGGGATCTGTCCAATTTGTTGTTCTGTTACAATACGTTTTCCTTGTATCCGCATCATGTGCTACATCATAGCACGTCACGAAACCTATAGAAGTACACCTGAAATGCGAGAAGGAAATTAAATGAAAGGGAAATGATATCGTGGTAAATGAGACCAGCTCATAGCTCGCTTTCCTGTCCGAGAAAACCACGAAAAACCCAAAGTCAGAGTGGGTTGTTGACCAGAATCGAACCCGAGCCCTCCTTTTAAAGGAGGAGCGAAGTCGCTCGGTATTATAGATAATATAATAACGGATGTATGTGTTTGTCAGAATTTCTTACATTAAAGTATTACTCAAAGGAAAAATCCTCCAGTTTTGACGAGGGCCCAATGACCTAGCTGTCGACGGGCCCTTAAACGCCACTCACTCACATAAGAAATTCCAGGTGAGATGCCGCAGCAGCAACAAATCCAAAAGACCTAAACAGCAACAAAATCATTGATTCTTCTTGGGCAGAGGCCTTTCTATGCAGCTGGGGATGAAAAACACAAAAAACTGACATACAAAACAAATACACAAATCACAACACCACAACGCGTCAGCAATAAACACAAAAAAAAAAAAAAAAAATAAATAAATAAATAAATAAATAAATAAATAAATAAATAAATAAATAAATAAATAAATAAATAAATAAGCACGCACACACGCTGGAAAGATCCCCCAAACAACAAAATAAAAAAATTTCAAATTTGGCTGAAGAGGGATATCCCTAAATAGCCCGGGCATGTTGTAAAACATGCCCAAATTAACATTTTTAATTAATTAATTCTCACTCACTCACTCACTCACTCACTCACTCACTCACTCACTCACTTACTTTCTCCAGTTTTGAAGAAACTTTATTCCCTATACAAAAGTCTCGCAAATTTTAAACCCGAACCGCTTGAAGATATAAATTATTTATTTTCTTTTGGGGGAATGGGGGCATTTTGTGCTTTACTATACCCAAATGGTTTACACCTGACTCATTTATTACATACTTTTGCACCTCCCCAACTCTCTGCTAAAGCGTGTGACAATTTTCAGAGAGAGGAAGGTATATTCACAAAACTTTAAATAGTTTAAATTTGTTCAAAGGAGTTATAAACAAAATCACGTGAAAAGAGAGCTCATTTGGCTGGTGGCGAACTACACTTTTCCCGATTCTCCCTCTGTTCAGATCGTAACATTCTGTAATTATTCTTGTGTAGAGAAATTTAAAACGACTATTGTAACAGTTCAATTAATGTAAAAAAATGCGTTCGTTCAGATTCACTATAAAAGAACGTTTATGACGCTCTGCGCAAGCGCTGCAGTTTAAGCCGATAAGTAAGGTATTGCTTTGCCACGTGGTGCACTTTCAAGAGAACCGTGGAGAATACTCTGCCACGTGGAGAAACAAACGTGGAAGGCGGATAAAAGATTATTTTATTGCGTAAAGGATTTTTAATATATTCTGTGAAAAGTACGCACCTGGCTATAATTTAGAAATAATGCTGGCAAAAAAGTTTCCTTCACTTCAATAGTCAAATCTTACTAATTTTGAATTGAAGAAGAAAACGAATATTATGAAGGAAAATATGCAATATTTGAAAATAATTTATTTTAGCATGTCAGGAGAAAAACGATACCTTTAATTAAGTATATCAACAACATTGAAAGTACAGTTAAACTTTCTTAGTGAGCATTGCATTCCAGGAGTTCTGAATTGTTGGAAGAACCACTGGCACTGGCAGGTAGTTGGGTCTCATGAAAATCATCTGGTGGATTCATAAGCTCGTTGTCCTTTAACTTTCCTCTTGTGAATACCGGAGCATCCCTATATCTGCAAGAATTGCTTCATTCCATTCATCGCTTGTGTTCAGCATATCTGATTGACTTGAGGAGGACTTTCATGTTTGCGTAAGTTTCATTCATGTAAACTGCATGACCACCAGGAATAGAAGAAAGATGGTTGCCGTGGTGAAGTAATACAGCTTTCAAAGTTAGCTTGGAGGAATCTTAGCCTCTATCCCATAGGATGTGGTTAAGTATCTCAATTCGTCGACTAGCAGATGGAAGATTTGGGTATGGGATTGTACTTTGGCAACCCTGCCTTTATAGGTGGAGTGAATGAGAAATAGCAGTCATCTACACGGTTTGCAGGCGCTCACCAAACAGGCACAATAAAAGCCATAGGTTGCTTTTAATGTTTCAGCCATTCTTGCAGTATAACAGAACATATGTGGAGCTCATGACGGCCCTGTATCTTCACACCAAAATAATCCTGATAGGCAATCTTCACAAGTGTCAGGTTCCATTTATACGATGAAAATGTTACTTCATCAAAACTTATTCATTGAATTTACACATTTTCGTGGCATTTTAATAAAATTTGCACCTTAAAAGATTCAAACACCAGACATTCTGCACGAGTTGCAACAGAAACGATTTTAATTTTACACTAACAGCAGCAATATGAATGCTTATAGCCGAAGAACATTGTGTTTGTCAGTTGATAGGCGTGCTTATTCCCAACATAAAGTTGTCGGTCAGGGTGGCCCAGTTGGTTACTGATCCCAAGGTCGCGGGTTCAAACCCGGCCCAGGTCGATGGTTTTTAAGTGTGCTTAAAAACGACAGCTCCATGTCAGTAGATTTACTAGCATGTAAAAGTACTCCTGCGGGACGAAATTCCGGCACACCGGCGACGCTGATGTGATCCTGGCAATTGACAGCGTCGTTAAACAACAATATAATTTAATTTCCAACATAAAGTTTTCCCCAAACAAAATATGTAGACAAAAAAATATGATTTGTTTACTGTATGGACCAAACAAGAGGTCATTTTTATGGTTGTTTATGCATTCAGCAGGTGGAAATTCATAAGTATCAGCTATTTTTGATCCCGGAACATTTTCATTACTGGCCAGTGTAATTGAACTCCACTGTTAGTGATGTAGATGTATTTTAAGATTTGTCCTATGATAGTGTAGTTCTTGCCCCATTACCCCGAATTAGCGAGTGAGCTTAATAAGTTGATGTGCACGTTTGGTTGTATCAGTAGGTACGAGGAGATCTGATAGGCTTGTCACAAGTTGATGCAAGTCATACAGCGCCGGTTTTTGTAGTGGAGGAGTTTTTGCGCGACGAGGAGTCGAACAACGAACGAACGAACGGGCGGGCGGTCGGGCGGGCGCGTTACGGCAGCAGCCTGTTGCTCCAGTCGGTGAAGAGATGCAGGGGTTGGGGAGGGGACCGGAGCAGCACAACGAGATTGAATTTTCTGCACTCTAATTGGCTCTGTCAGTCAAACAAATCGCCCGGAGTCCGAGATGCCTGTACCTACAGCGTGTTCCAACCGTTCATCCTTCTGCTCGTAAAATTGTCTTTTATATTTTGTACACTACTGAGGCGTTTAAACAGTAATTAACTATTAACTGTTTGGGGTAGCCACAGCTGGAGTTCGCTCATATATATCAATAGATACTTGTGTTATGTGCATATGCGTTTCTGTACATGCTCCTCTATAAATTATCACAAAAGCTTGTTCTTCTATCTACTTCCTCTTAATAGAGATAAAACTCATTAGGCATTTCGGTATGTAAAAATCTGATGTGTTGTACCCATTCCTTTTGCACAAACCATTCTTACAAACACTTATTCCTCAATCTACTCCATGTTAATCGAGATAAATATTTGTAGAAATTATCTTATTGCAAATTTTCTTGTAGGTGCAAGGGGAATACTGTAGCCTTTAACCGATAGTCAAATATTTTAAAAGTGGTCGGTATATGATGACTTTAAAATTCCATTCTCTTTGCCTGACCAATTGATAAGAAAGTGAATAAACACCTCCCATTTGAGAATGTAAGATTTGGTATCTTACGGTTTACCAGTAATGCAGAAGTCATCAAGAATAAACAAGACTACATGGGCTACAGCCAGAAAATTCAAAATATATATTTCATTTGCCATACAAATATCTTAAACATATGGCATTTTAATCAAAATCGTTAGACATTTGTGAGAAAATCAGCACGCACACGGATCTGTTTGTTAAAAATAATTTTTTGGATTCAGTTTTTCTTGCACATCCTGAACAACTTGAACTGCTTCTCTCCAAGGCATTAGTACAGATTGCAGTTTCTTTATGGACTCACAAAGGAAACAGAATTGCGGAAATGTATGCTAAGTCATTTCTTAACACAGTGTCACTGAAAAGTTGTTTAAGAGTTTTAATTGAATTGGCATCTCTGCAATTTGGTTCATATAATACAGCAGCAAAACCACCTAGGTTTTCTACGTAGTACTCAACTGCGGCCAATCGTGTTCCCCAGCGAGTGACCATAAGCACAGGAGGCACTGGAGTATTTGGATTTTTGTTCTGAAAAATGTCAGTCCTTTTAGGTGACTTAATGAACACTTTATTCCCATTAGAAATCAATTTGTTAATGTCAGGAAACATGACTCTAATTTCCTCAGATGTTCTGTGCAATCCATGCTCAAGATATGTAACATGAATCATTTAGGATAACTAACTGCAAGTCCTGCTGCTGTCGTTTTCATATATGTTGCAGCATCAGTAAAAAATAACAAAACATTTTCATATCCTACACCATTTGGCAATAATATCTGCGTTATTTCATCAAATGCAATTAATGACTGGAACAATTTGACTGCAGAGTTACTGGAGACTTTGCCTCCAAATGTAAATCATTTCAAAGAGAGGTTAAAAAGAAATCCTGTATAGTTACCGTAGTGCATGAAAGGAATTGTATATATATTGTAAGGAGTTGTATATTATATTGTAAAGAATTGTATATCATATTGTAAAGAATTGTATATCATATTGTAAAGAATTGTATATTATATTGACAGCGCTGCCACCGGGCCATGCTCTAAGCAGTGAAATAAAGTATCTATCTATCTAAATACTCTAGCAACAATCACATGGTTTGCAGCAGGCATGTCTGAACAGATCAATAGTAAAGGTGGCTTTGAAATTTCAGAATCATTCTTCAATACCTCTAGAACTACGTTTCCAATTTTCCTGCCAGTAGAATCTGGAGTTTCATCTATACTCACCGAGAATTTTTCATTGGTACAAATTTTGCGTATGGTATATGTCACAGTTCCTTTGTAGTAATTGGAAAAACAATGTTTTCGCAAAATTGATTCAATGAAGGTCAATATTTATTTCGTCAGGAATGTTTTAAACTGAGATTGGTTCAATTTCGAAGTGGGTATGTCCGCTGAAACTAATGCTCTGCACAAATCCTCAGAATATACTGAAAATTTGGAAGGTCCTACTGAGGTATTGGCACTGAATCACTGTGACTTTTTTTTTCAAAGCATTGCCACAACTGCACAACTGAAAATACCCTTAAATTTCGCAGTATATGGTGGCACACGGTAACTTGCACTACTTTTAACTCTGGGCATTTTTAATCCACTGTGAATTGAAAACTGTAATTTATCAACACAGCACAAGTAGAACGTTGTGGATTCGCAAGTGACTAATTGACTGTATAGTTCAATAATATGAGTGTATACCTATACTAGATGAGCTGTGAAGTGACAACAGGTGCAGTGGAGGAATTCCCCGTTATTCTCTTGCAAGCTCATGTATCAAGATGACACTTTCTTCCATCTGAAGGCTGATAGTATACAAGTTCTTCCAATAATGATGAATAAATTGCGATATTTAGCTGTCTGTGTAATTGAGCATTAAAGAAGTACCTGGTGGCTTGTTTGAAATAATTCTGCTGCTGCTTTAATATGATTTTATGTAAATATGTGAAAATTACTTTCTCTACTGGTAAGTAGGGGAAGTATTATAATCCACCCAAAAATTCGATGTCGAGATTTCACCGCAAATATGTGTTTTGAGACCCCCTGAATCTAAAAAAAAGCATTTTTAGAAAAAGGTCTGTGTGTGTGTGTGTGTGTGTGTGTGTGTGTGTGTGTGTGTGTGTGTCTGTGGACAGCATAATTCAAAAACGAAAAGTCGGTTAAAAATCAAAGTTGGTATTTAAGTTTAATGTCTTTCAAGGATGCGATACGAAGATTTTGAAGAAAATAGCCCCACCCTAAACTACCCTTCACGAGGAACATTTTTCGAAAATTTTGATTTTCTTAAAAATGGCTCTAACGATTTTGATTAAAATGTCATATGTTTGAGATATTTTGATGACAAATGAAATGTATATCTTGAATTTTCTGGCTATAGCCCCTGTAGTCGTAGTTACTCTGGACGACTTTTGCATAACTGGTAAACCGTTAGAGATAGACCAAATTATACTATACAAAAAATGTAGATCTTGCTAAAGTACACAATTTATGTTTCAATAAATTTTCTTGTAGGGTGAACCATTTCGGAGATATTCCTTGTTATGTGTGTGAGTTTCGGAAAACTTTAAGCTTTCGTGAAATAGAACATTGTTGTTCATTTTTTTATATGTTAAGTGTGCAAAGAGAACGGAATCTCAAAGCTTTAAAAGATTTGACTATCGCACAAAGCCTACTGTATTCCAATATTTCCCTTGCACCTACAAGGAAATAAGCAGTAAGATAAGTTGTACAAATGTTTATCGCAACTAACACAAAGAAGATATAGTAATAAGAGCTTGTACAAATGGTTAGTACAAGGGTAGAGAAAGTCATGTGAGTGCAGCACATCAGATTTTTTTGTCTTAGGATGTATATTTTCGGTGAAATCTTGAGATCTAATTTTTGGATCGAATTCAATACATCCCGTGCCTTATACGTAGTAGAGAAAGTAAAAATGTTAGTTTCAATTGTTCGACATAATTTGCCTACATCACCTTCTCCATGCCTTATTTCCAAGGAATAATGTAGCCATCTTTATTACTACGTAATATCACGTCACTCTTGCATTGTTAAATCCTGCGTTTAATTGCCTATTTGCAAAAAAAGGCTTGAGTAAAGCGAATACTGTACATGTTAGCTCTAGTGAAGTTGATTTTGGCCACATCCCAGTCTCTCTCAGACTTGGAGATTAGCAGCGCATTACCAGATACTCGTGACCTAGGTCAAGAGACTGCATATTCCTTTTCGTGTATGTCGGCAGAAACACCTGGTAGTTAAAGTGGTCCGCATTCAGAGATTATCTCCCACGTCATCTTAAGCCGCTTATCGTAATTTCTCTTGGTCGCTTAGCGGTCCCTGCAAATTCTCTGCATGTTACCGAGAGGACGTTTTGGAACCACAAAATAATACACGCTGGTGTGTACCACTGTATTCATTACTGGTTTCCTCGTCTTACCTAACATGGAGCAAGCGTTCAACGCCCTTAAAATATCCCTTTCAACATTTCACCTTAAAGGTTTATTTTCTTGTGAAAGCTAAAAAATATTTTAGATAAATATCACCTGTCTCTGATCAATGAATCTCAACAATGCTATCATATGGTTTTCTCTACCCATTATTCTACAATCTCTTGTTACAAAACTAATTTTCTATTTCGTCGTGATTAACGAGAAACGAATTTAGTGAATTGCACTGTTTGGCAGTATCTCCCAGTTTCCTGTCGTCTTATGGGATCTCGTAAGGGATGAGGCCTAACTAGTGACCAATGAACTGTTAACAGTTGCAATAAGCAACTAGAGGCGTGGCTCTGTAATAAGGCAAAGAACGATGGGGGAGGAGGAAGAAGGTTCGATACACCTGATGGCGTTAGATTTATCTCCAAATTCTTAATGCCTATTATAGAAAATATTGCAAATGTTTGAAATAAGCAGCATTTATTGGGTTAAACGATTCTATGTTATAAAACAAGCTTTAACTAAGTCCTTAAACTCATAAAAACGTGTACAGTAAACATAATGCAATATTATATTGAAAAACTAGCTACATACAATAACTGGCGTTGGCCGTGGTTTGACAGTTTTATCCCTACAGTTTTTAGACTTAGGTTGAATACTATAATAATAATAATAATAATAATAATAATAATAATAATAATAATAATAATAATAATAATAATAATAATAACCCCTGGCGCAATAGCCCCTCGTGGGCCCAGACTTACCGCCTGGCCGCTGTGTCCCCCACCTCTACCCACTACAGGCGTCATAGGGGGGGTGCAGTACTAGAGAGTGGGACGTGGTTAGCGCCCGGATCCCTCCCGGCCAATTATGCGGCCTTCGCGACCTGGGGTATCTGCTTCTTTATTCAGGTAACTGCTCAATTTGCCCCCACACAAAATAAACGAAATAAATAAATAAAAACACCAGAAAAAGCACTATGCAAAGGTACTATTGAACAGCCTCAAATACTACAAGAAGAAAATCAAGTGAATGCAAGGCGTTGCATTTCAATTTCAAACATATAGAAAATTGCACTAATTGAGAAAGAGGTGTGATTGAGTTTCATAAAAGAAAAGCGTGCAGAGAAAACCTTGTGAATATAATATGCTGCATTTCTATCTCAGTCGTAGAAAATTATATGAAGTCTATGTTGAAGGATGAGTAGAGAAAGAAATGTGATTGTGTTTAGTAAAACAAAAATGTGTAGAGAAAACCGTGTGAATGTAATACGTTGCATTTCTATTTCAGTCATAGAAAAGTGGATGAGTAGGATATGTGAATGTGTTACGTAACAGAAAAGTTATCAGAGAAAACAATGTGAATGTAATACGTTGCAAAGTAAAATCGTCCCGTAAAAGCCGGCATAAAAACTACTTAAATGTGCCCGTTTTTATGGTGATCTATCAACCGTGTTAAGTTTTTCAACTTCATACATTTAAGTGTATGTTGAAAAGCGAATAGAGAAAAACGTGTGAATATGTTACGTAAAAGAAACGGAGTACAGAAACCCGTATGAATGTAGTACGTTGCATTTCTATTTCAATCATAGAAAATTGCATGAATTGTATACTGAAGGGCGAGTAGAGAAAGAAGTATGATTGTGTTCGTAAAAGAAAAGTGAGTAGAGAAAACCGTGGGACTAAAACGTTGCATTTCTATTTGTCATAGAAAGGTGTACCTATTAATTGTATGTTGATGGGCAAGTAGAGAAGGATTTGTGAATCTGTTACTTATAAGAAAAGCGAGTAGAGAAAACTATATGAATGTAATATGTTGCATAATAAAATTAATAGTATTAAGACTTCCATGACAGAATGCTTAGATGTGCCAATTTTCATTGTGATCGGTCAACCGTGTTGGAATTCATCAACTTCATATATATCATGTGTATAGATTGCATGAATTGTATGTTGAAGAGCGAGTAGAGAAGAAGATGTGATTGTTTACGTGAAAGAAAAGTATGTAGATAAATCGTGTGAACGTAATACGTTGCATTTCTATTTCAGCCATGGAAAATTGTATGAATCTTATGTTAATGGGCGACTACATGGAGAAGGATATGTGAATGTCTCACTTAAAAGAAAAACGGAGTAGAGAAAATCATGAGAATGTTACTTTGTATAGTAAAGTGGATAGCATAAAAATCGTTTCCATGAAAACATACATAAACATGCCGAATTTCGCAAGGATCGGCCAAGTGGTTTAGATTAGCGGTTATATACATAGCCATTTTTATCGGTTTGAATGGGAAAAAGGAAAATGTGGTTTTTATGTTTTTCCGTACAATCTTTCCAATTTTTCTCTTTAAAAGAACCTTCTTCGGACTAAACAAATTAGCCAAATTGGTCCAGCTGTTTTCGAGTTTTGCGCCTAGCAAGACATTTAGTCATTCATTTTTACTTTCTCTACTGCTAAGTAGGGGAAGTATTGTATTCCACCCAAAAATTCGAAGTCGAGATTTCACCGGAAATACATGTTTTGAGGCCCCCTGAATCCAAAAAAAGCATTTTTAGAAAAAGGTCCGTGTGTGTGTCTGTGTGTCAGTCTGTCAGTCTGTGGACAGCATAGCTCAAAAACGAAAAGTCGGTTAAAAACCAAAGTTGGTATTTAAGTTTAATGTCGTTCAAGGATGTGACACGAAGATTTTGAAGAAAATAGCCCCACCCTAAACTACCCTTTACATGGAAAATTTTTCGAAAATTTTGATTTTCTTGGCTCTAACGATTTTGATTAAAATGTCATATGTTTGAGATATTTTGATGACAAATGAAATGTATATCTTGAATTTTCTGGCTATAGCCCCTGTAGTCGTATTTACTCTGGACGACTTTTGCATAACTGGTAAACCGTTAGAGATAGACCAAATTATACTATACAAAAAATGTAGATCTTGCTAAAATACCCAATTTATGTCTCAATAAATTTTCTTGTAGGGTGAACCATTTCGGAGATATACCTTGTTATGTGTGTGAGTTTCGGAAAACTTGGAACTTTCGTGAAATGGGTCATCGTTGTTCATTTTTTTATATGTTACGTGTACAAAGAGAACGGAATCTCAAAGCTTTAAAAGATTTGACTATGGCACAAAGCCTACTGTATTCCAATATTCCCCTTGCACCTACAAGGAAATAAGCAATAAGATAATTTGTACAAATGTTTATTTTAACTAACACGAAGAAGATATAGGAATAAGAGTTTGTAAGAATGGTTAGTACAAGAGTAGAGAAAGTCATGTGAGTGCAACACATCAGATTTTTATTATATAGATAAAAATGTTTAATTCTTTTACAACTTCTTCCTATATTCATACTGGAATTAGAATTCGTATTGAAATAATTCTAAACATGTTTGTCTATCAAGTTATAATACAGTTTCTGCGTTTGAATGAAAGGTTTTCTTCTAATATGTATGCAATAAACCGCCTTTCTTGGGTGGCATTAACAAGTAGTTACACTTCTGTGAGTTTGCACAGTTTCTGAAATGTGTCGAACTCTGTTGCCAACTTGCCATAGACCAATAATCTGGAGAGGGACAGAAAGGGAAGGGAAAGAAGGCCTCGTTAAATAATCAGATACCCTTACATTTTACTAAATTGTTTTCTGTACAAAGAACTCTTAAGATAATCTCACGTCACCTGCGGCATTGTTTATTGTTATATGAAGCGTTGACCATTTCATTGACTGTTTTAGGCCACGGTGCAAGGATTGCCACCCCTTTTGCTAAATAACCTTAACCAATGACCAAAACAAAGGATATGAAATGACGTAGAAATGAAATACATGTTTACTCTTTCAACCGTATTCGCTAAAAGAGAAAGAAGTAGAGTGAGAGCACTCAGTCATACATACGTCTTTATCATGGTTGGCAGGCATACCTTATCGGCTATAATAGGACAAGCCTTTGAGGGGTTAAAATCTAAGTGGAAAACTTGTGTATAACGTGTTTGTGTGAAAAGATTTTCAGGGGATGCAAATTAAAGCTTAAATGGCGGAACTTTAAGGAAAAAGTAAACAGAAGAGTATTCTCACAATAATATCAATGTTTCTTGCTCTGTATAAGCAAAAATAAACAAATAAGTGACTGAATATATGATAAATGAATAAATAAACTAGCGTGTTTTTCATCTAACTCAAACAATTTTTTTTACCTGCACTAACATATTGTTGATCATAGAAAGACAACAGGAATATAGGTAAAAATATAATGCGATTTTATCGTCATAACGTGTCACATTCATGTAAACCACATACATAAATAACGGGTGTTTAAAAAAAGTGTCCGATATTGCAACAGCAGTTGGGACTGGTCAAAACTAGAATAAATGTTCTTATAAACATATGTCCGGAGCAAATAGTTGTTGAGATATGAGTCATTTTAGAGAAACGCGCAATTATGCACATTTTTGATAGATTTGACATACACCAATGTCCTTAAATGTTCCCATAGCCAGGAACCTAATGGCTTGAGGTCCAGCGAACGGGGGGCCATGCTATTTGACCTCCTCGACCAATCCATCGTCCATTAAATGTTTAGTTTAAGTATTGTCACACGATGTGTACAAAATCGGGTAGAGCCCCGTCATGCATAAACCACATGCTTCGTCTATCTACAAGCACAACTCCTCCAAAAGCACGGGTAGCTCATTGCGCAGGAATCGGTGATAGGTAAAATGTATGGTCCTAGTTCTCTGTCATCCACAACTCCTGCCCACACATTGGAACTAAAGCGATCCTGATACACTAAACATTAAATGGACGATAGATTGGTCGAGGAGATGCAGTAGCATGGCCTCCGCGTTCGTCGGACCTCATTCCATTAAGTTTTGGCTATAGGAACATTTAAAGACATTGGTGTATGCCAAAACTACCGAAAATATGCATACATTGCACATTTTTCTAAAGTGGATCATTATGTCAACAAGTATTTGTTTCCAGCTATATGTATACAGGTTAGTTATGACCAATCCCAACTCCTGTTTCAGTATCGGACAATTTTTTAATCACCCTGTATATTTATCTCAAGTTTATAAATATGATCAGTCAATTATAACAAAAGAGTAATTTATAAAGCATATACAAACGTGTACCTATAATATATTCCTGTAGTTCTACTTAATATTGGTGTTTCCAGTTGGTTTCAATTATTATTAGCGGTTTTAAGCACCTATGTATTGCAAGCTTTCTTCACCAGCATACGTATGACGCGCGCGCCCGTGTGTGTGTGTGTGTGTGTGTGCGTGCGTGTGTGTGCGTGTGTGTGTGCGTGTGCGCGCGCGCGCGCGTGTGTCTGATTCCAAATATGTATCGCTAGATCGTCTTAGCAAAGACATCAACCTTCCCTCTCTTCCCCCTTGTTGCCTGTGTTATCAAGCCGCCATGCTCTGTGATAGGTAAGGTAAAGAACATACCTTGAAAACACCAGGAAACGATACAAAATCCGCCGGAGATTATCTATGACGCTATTTGTACAAGGAGATACAGAGACCCCAGCGATGTTCAAATGTTTAGCTATACTCTTGCTTTGAAATTCCATTCTTCACAACACAAGTAGTACACATTTGTGTTAATACCTTCCTTGAGTATACTTGTCTCTTCCAAGTTAGGGGCGAGGTGTAGTAAACATATGTTTGGCAGGAACGTTGAAAGTCCGTTGATTTGCCTCTTCAGCCAGCACTGATTGGATGGAAGGAGTCGAATTTCTCTCACCTTCGCCCAACAGACAGAAGGGTGAGTAGGTATCTGCTTCTCTTTTCAACATCTCTTTTTTTATTTATTCTTGAGACAAGTAAATCCAAATGCGGTATAAGATGTACGCGAAAAGAAAGCATACTGTGGTTATTTAAGATGTTTCAAACCTACACAAATCAGTCCGGATACTTTTCTATTACACTATTGTCTTCTAAGATTTTATCACCATTTTATCATCTTTCTTGGTATCACAATTTTTAGTTCTCAGTCCTTTCATTGTCTTTCTTTACTTTCTCTGTCTCTCATGCAAAATCACGACGAAGTTATCACTCGCGATGCTCGTTGAATCTTTTTACGAGGTACCAACACGACGACACACACGCATATCTGTCTCACACTCACTGACACTGACCGACTCGTGCCTGTAGCTGTAACTCTTAAAACTCACTGCTATTTTTTTTTTTTTTTCAGTTTTCTTTTATTTGAAAAAGTGTTTTCGCCTGGTTCTGGTGCATGAGGCCCTGCTTACAGGCTACAATTCTCATAAGCTTACAATTATCAAAAGTTTTGTTTGATAGTGTTTTTGGTTTATATAAAACCTATGCTGTAGGTCACTGAGAATAGTTTTATTCGACATTAATACTGTCCATCCATTTTTAAAATAAGTATAAATATTAACATATTTATACACACAAACACACACACACACACTTGTGTATACACTGCACTTACTGCTCTGCGTCTTTCTGACCTCCTTATATGCGTCACATGGACCTTTCTCGAGTTCCACACACACACACACGCACCGGAAATGAAGCAGCTAGAGGTTTCGCGAACGTTCTCGAAACCGCTTTTGTTACTGCCGCTTCGATTGTTGACATTCACGTACACACAGCAGTCGCGTGAGGCACCCTGACCTTTAATGTATTTGGCCGCTCGCCGGCACGGCATGTGGTGTTAAGTAGTTTGGCCCCGTCCATCCTTTGTGTGCCGAGCTCGATGTCACAATATTTACATACCTGACGAATAAAATATATGTCTTGAATTTTTTGGGAATAGCCTGTGAAGTCTAATGTTTTTGCATAATTGGTATACTAAAGAGACACAAAGTATTGTTAAGCCGCTTTTCGTTGTTTCATGCAAAGAGCATGTACTTTCAAAGTCCTCATATAGTGACCGCTTTTTAAAATCTTTCTATTTAGTGTATTGTGTCCTTATAAAGATATAGATAGCCTGTAATATGCTTTGGGGTAAGGGTCTGCTAGCAAGGTAAGGCTAGCTTAATGGTACGCACAGGCTGAAGTATTTCTTATAAGTTCATTTTCCGTTGGTTAAATTCTATTTGCTTACACAGTTGCACAATTTGTTACCTCCTCATTCTGTCTCCCACAACAAAAAGTGTAATGGCATTTTACATTGATGAACAAGAAGCACATAGAGGGATAACTGTTAGTAAAAGTAGTCTGTGGAAGAGTGAGTAGAGGAAGTGTTGCGAATGTATTTTGAAGGTGGTATATAGGACAGTTTTGCGGGGAAGTGATAAGGGGAAACAATGATTTTGTTTGCTGGCCGTCACGGTGTCGCGCCCGGCAAATAGTCGCCATTTGTCTCGTGCTCCATCGGAATGGGGCGAGTGGACGACTCATTAAACTTTCATCCTTCTTACTGGGCAGCACTCAGCTCTCGAGGAGCGCATCCTGCTGCTGACAAACTAGGGGGCGTAAACCTTTTGGGATTTCCTGCACAACTTTGGATTAGAAAAACATACTGTGTTTAACACTCATTACCAATTCATAGCTGTCTACCTTTCACACAAATAACTTGTGCAACTGCGTGCCCACTTCTTGTTAATCCACATTAGCTTCCATTACGCATTTCGCTATACAGAAAGCGAATTTACTAAAATGCAAGGGTATCATTTAACGAGGCCTTCGTCGCTTCCTCCTCTTTACCGCTCTCTAATGACGGCGGTATTCATGCTACTGACTGGGCATAGTTATAACTAAAGGCCGGAGGCTAGTGCGTTTTTCCATAGGTATACTGCACATGAACTTCACTGTTATCGCTCGCGCGTGTAAACAACTGCAGGTAGGTACAGCCAGACCATGAAAACCGCCTCAGTGCACCACAACCTACAAGCATAGTAAACTATGCATTCTGGAATTGCACTTAATAAATAGCCGTGTGTATAAGTGTTTAACTATAATATCGTCACAGAGTGCATTACACTGGGTTACAATGTATATTCGTAAAGTATTAAATGTGAAATTTCGACTCCTATCACTGAAGCAGTTTTTAAACAGTGGAGAACTTCTTTCTACGTCATACGATGTCAGAGGTGCAAATGTAAAGAATTTCACTCTGTCGTCTGGCGTGTTTTCCTTCTTACTCAAGTTCAAAGTTTCACACACAACTTGATAACAAATATTTCTGTTTAGAACTTTCTGGAATTTAGCTTTTACCATTTCGACCCCTGGTACAAGCGCTATCTTGTTAATTGAATTAGCCAAGTCTTCTATTATGCTTATAGATTTGGACATTACTGCAAAATTGCTGGATAAGAACTGAAGATTTTCAGATAGTTCATGCGATATCAGAGACTTTGCAGATACAATAACAGATGAATCTGCATCACATAGAACGCGAACAACATTTACATTTTCATTGCAATGCACCGCACAATACGTGACGGCCTCTAACCAAGTTCCCCATCTTGTAATTATTGGCATCTGCATACATTCGCAAGGCAATGCTTCACTAGTTCGCAGAGTACACGGTACGTTGTTTTCGACTCTTGCTTCTAGCGGCAATTGTTTACACATTTGATGGCTGTGCTGTACTTTTGACGTCATTCATTCTCTGCGTTCAGCTAACCTGTATCGCATGCGAGCGCACATCCCTCCGGCCTTTAGTTATAACTTCACCAATGCCACACCGGCATGAAAGTGAAGTATTGATTACTTCTGATGGTTCATTAAATCCTTACTCATTAAGCCACAACTGTTGCTTGTTTTCACACAGTGTCGCATACATCAGAAAGTACACGTGACCAGATTATTGGTCTGTTGCAAGCTGATAGCAGAGTTGGTCAAATTTCAGAAACTGCAAATTCACAAAAACGCAATTTAATTTAATTCTTGAAAGGTTTCGTGTCGCATCCTTAGAACATCTGGACTTCAGGAATAAGCAACTTTTCGTTTTTGGGTTGCCAACGTTGTTCACATATGCGGACACAGACCTTTTTCTAAAATGTCTTTGTTTTGGATTCAGGGAGCCCAAAAATGCCCCAAATGCATTTCATATTTTAGGGCAGAATACCATTATATAAGTAGTGGAAAGAGTAAGATCTATGACTTATGACTAGGAAACGGAGAGGACCCAGCGTGAATCTTTTGGGTTAACCCACCCCCAGGATAAACAGGTGAGATGATGGAACCGCAACAGGTCGGACGACAAGACGCACGTAGGTCCCTAACGACTCCAAGCTGGTGAGGAGGGTGGACTTAGGACCTGTAGGATATCTTAAGCCCATGCTTCTGATAGATTGCTATCCCCTCAGTGGGAGGACTGAGGTAAGCGGGGACAGGGCGACCGCACCTAGGAGACACGACAGAGCAGAGGGCAGGGCCTCCCGCAGTTTTGTATATAGTACCCGGTGACAGCTAGTACAGCCAGCTCTCTTCCCCCTTGCAGCCTTACACATCCCACCAGGAAGTCAATATACATGACACCTTTAGCGCCCGATAAAAATGGTTGCCATTGGGATCGATTTCGAGGTTGAAAACTGCACCCAACTGTTGTCGAGTGAGTGAGGTTCAAGGGCCCGTCGACAACTAGATCATTTGAGTAGGCGGAGAATTTATAGCATTCCATGCAAATATTTGGTACATGATTTCATGGTAAATGAATGCTTCCAGGTCCCCTGAACCCCTCCCCCCATCCTAAAAGGCCCCTGTGACTGTGCGCGCGTGTGATGTAACAACGAAAAGTCAGTTAAATACGAAACTTGGTATTAAGTTTTCCGTCTTCCAAGGATGTGGAATGAAGTTTTCTTTCTCTCTTTCTTTCTTTCTTTCTTTCTTTCTTTCTTTCTTTCTTTCTTTCTTTCTTTCTTTCTTTCTTTCTTTCTTTCTTTCTTTCTTTTCTTTTCTTTTTTTTTCTTTTCCACAAAATCCGGCTACTCCAAACTATTCTTTACGTGGAATAGTTTTTTTTTTTTTTTAATTTCTATTTTCTCAAAAAAGGCACTAATTAAAATGTGATATGTTTGAGGTATTTTATGACAAATGAAATATATGGATTTATTAAGTTTTCTAGGAAGAGCCCCTGAAGTGTTCATTAGGGATCACATTTGATCACGTATAACTGGTAAGCCGTAAGAGGTAGACAGAAAGTTACTACACAAAAGGTGTAGATGTGTTTTAAGGACACTCTTTACTCATGTTAAATACATTTTTTATTAAATTATCTAATCATTTCCGGGATATTTTTTGTCATTAGTTTGCATTTTTCAATGATTTAGGTTTTTACTTTCTTTACTAACACGAATAAGATATAGGAATAAGAGTTTGTAAGAATAGTTAGTACAAGAGTAGAGGAAGTCATGTGAGTGCAACACATCAAATTTTTGTGGTCAGAAGTTCTCGATATACCAGCCGTGTAATATTTATTAAGCTGCTCGAACAACTTCGTCAATATTACACGCCTGGTAACCAAAGAAGTTCTAATCAATAATTATCGCTGTGAAAGTTTCAAATCTTACAGCTTATACGTTCCGCAAATGCGAAGTCTTTGTTCCTTTTCCTCTAGGTTATACAAAGAGGGCGGCATTTTAAAGCCATCACATAGTGACCAACTGTTAAGAAGATATAACTATCGGTTATTACGTATATTCATATTTTGCCATTGTACCTATGAGGAAATATTCATTAAAACAATTTCTACACATACTATATCGATCAACTTGAAGTAAATATAATAAGCCTTTTTAAAAAATAGTTTGTTGAAAACAATTGGTAGAGAAAGTCATGTGAATGTAACTCAATCTCGTTTTCTCCTCCTATATTCATAATAATTATTACTGAGCTTTGACCTCCTGCTGCCACTGCAGTGCTAAAGCCGTCTTTCAATTTCCTTGAAGGGACATCGTGCAGATTCTGAATTAATTCTGGGATAATTGGACGTATATCACAACCAAAGGACGTGACAACCGGGAGACGCGCTTTAATCGTAAAATTAGATCTTGAGAGACGCGAGGTGTCGTTTTTGTTTGTATTGTGTGTGGTCTTGCATGCCACAAGTGCAAATAATCGAGCGTTATGGCTTAGGTGGGTTCAAACCCATGTATTGGACAATCGTGGTGATTGGATCTTCAATATCAAAAGAAACAGAATTAAAAATATATGGTGTATGAAGGGGACTATGCAACTAAGCCTTAAGTCGATCTCCACAGGCATTATAATGACTACATGGCCCTAGAATGTGTCCCAAAATAAACAATGCATTTAATATCACTCTGCGCTTGATGCTTCTTGAAGGAACGGTGGAAGTTTCTCTCTTGCCTCTCAACAACTGCTCAACTGTTTACTTCCGGAGGCTTAACCAATTGCTACCGTTGTCAATTCGGTTTATTGCTATATTTCACTGCACCAGCATTTATCATTAAAGAAATACTCCTAAGCGTGTTAAATAAACTAAATGCGCAAATTCAGGATAGCAAGAAATGATACATAATATTTTTATCAGTAAAAGCTTGTGTGTTAATCGTAGCCGTTGAGTGACTCCCAATAGCCCGATCATATTCGTCATGGATTGTCACGGAATATTGGCATCACTGGCCAGGCAACATGGAGTAATCATTGTGTATCTTACACCACATGCAACCTATAGACTAAAGCGTCATGGGACTAATCAAAGCGTTCTACAATCAAGAGACTGAGTCTTGAGTGTTAGTCATCCCATTTAGGGCTGTTATTGCCTATTGAGGGGAGAGGTGCTAAATGCGTTAGTCACCTAAATGATAACGAGATTGAGTACAAGAAATGTGACTTCCCATTCATTTGGAATATCAAGAATACCAGTTTATATCATTGGAAAAGCAGCATTGGACTTGGATAATGAGGTCCAGATACTGGACGAAGCAGTCGGTTAATCTTTTGAAGTTCTTCCACCTCCCAACACACTGCTAAGCTTGTAGCACCATGAAGCGACCCACAGAGAAAGCTGCTTCCATTATTTGCTAATTTTTGAAAAAAACATTTGGATGAAAAACGTTAAAAGGACAATTCAACGAATCCAAGTAGACTTAGACAAAAAAATCCACATTGCATTTGTCAGCGCTTTCATTAAAGGCGCCATCATCATCATCATCATCATCGTCGTCGTCGTCGTCGTCGTCACCATCTAGGCGTACAAATGCGGCTGCAAGGAGATGATGTTTCCTTTGAAAACAAATAAAGAAACAGATCTAAGAGGCAGCCATATGCGTCTTGTTCCTCTTCCTCCTCCTGCTTGTCCCCTTGTCTCTCCTCAATGACTAGGCCAGTACAGACAAGAATTTGTTAACTGTGATCATCCCTGCCGTTTGGATAAAAGTGGAGAACAAGTGGATTCGTTGCATTAAATGTCTTCGATGGTCACATAAGCTCTCTACTGACGTTGATGGCCGCGCCCTGTCCAAGTGGTAAGATCATTCGGCTCTCACCAAAGCGGCCGGAGTTCATCCCAGGCAACCGCATGTGGAATTTATGGTAGGAGTGGGTTTCCTCCTGGTTCTCCGGTTTCCCCCGCCATCTCATTCCACCTGTGCTTTCATGTATCGTCAGTGTTACCGCCTGTGGTGCCGCATGTAGTAACATCAGTAGTTAAATACCACAAAAAATAATGGCGTTGATAAAAGGGGGTGGAAGAACTTTTTTGTGAAGTTTTTATATAATTGTCGCTTTCTGACATCATTTTATACTTGGGTTCACTTTGAGTTACATATTTGTTTAATTTTATCAAACATAATGGTACTAAGTTCCTCTTTGTATCATTGGCGAATCGGTTTCCCTATCTCAAAATAGCAATCTAATACAAAACCTGTGAATTCAATTAAGGGTATGACTCTCTTCCAAATAGGAATTACTGCAGATATATTTAAACCATTAAGTAGAATACCTTTTGCTGTAAGAAATGTTGAAATATAAATGAATATATCTACAATGAAATGATATTTTCAAAAAAGTACGCGTTATTATTACACTCTCGCCTAGTTACTCTAAGTAGGTAGTATAGAAAGTAAAAATGAAAAATATAATTCTTGACAATTTTCTTCAGTCTGTGCGAAGTTCTGTAGGGTTCTGCATCTTCTCGTTTATAAGCAAAATAAAAAGTTGATCGTGGTCACATCCTATTTGACAGTTGAATAGGAAGCATAATTTGTTTCATTACCCATTATACGAGCATTAAGATATTGTGTGGTGTGTTGGGTTATATCGTGATCATTAAAGAAAAACAGCCGGTGGTTTGCTGAAACATAAGCAGATGTTAGTGTGTTCGAATCTCGCGCCGGGAGTTGGAAGCGTTAAAAAGTCGGGTAGTACATAGGGGGAGAGGAATTAATTCAGTGGCCATGGGGTTGTGGGAAAACAGAGGCTGACGTTTTAACACTAGCCTAATTACAGCAAATTAACATGTTAACTAAACTGCCCGCCTCGGGCCGCTATGCCACCGCTCCACCGCTGTGAAATTTCATTTCGGCTTTTATTTTTCCGTTGTTATTTCACAGTGCGTTGATAGAGTAGCATATCGATTCCTTCTGCAGATCACTAACCCCCCCCACCTCCGCGTCATATACACGCCTGTTCGTACATGTTGCGCCATAGCAAGTGCGCCTTCTCATGTTGACTTTTACCAAAGGTTAGTGAAAAGCGTCTGCTGATACCTAAGTAACATAATATTCATTATCACACCACTTTCTCTACCCACTATCATTTATCTCGTGTCTGCATACAAATATTCATCAAAAAGTTTCTTTTTCTCTTCAGTTCGTGCTGATTATTATTGACAGGATCTCTCTCTCTCCCCCTTTACTGTTTACTTTAGATAGTAAGTTGAAGTATGTTATTCCATTCAAAAATTCGATAGTTTTCACGAGAAATACATATTTTGAGATACCTGAATAGAATACTATATTGCAATACAAGTGTTTGTGATTTTTACTGGAGCGAAGAAATGTTTGAAAATACGAGGAGCAATCGAGTCCGGGATTAGTAAAAACACTTAACACACGTGCAGATATTGCATATAATTTTTGGGAGATAATTAGTAATTTAATATGACGTATGAATGAAATGTGAAATACTAATCTTGAAACATAACGTTCATATTTCCATGGTGTCTTGATGGTTGAACTTAATTGACATGTATTAACTATAGCAAATTTCTTATCTCTGTTTAGATTCTTCATGTATGAGAGAAGGACAGACTATTTTCCAATTTTCTTCTATTTCAGAATCAACACACTCGTACATGTTAGCCGCCATGTATTGAACACGGCCTACTCTGTTTATCTCACGGAACGTGTATTAACATTCAGTGACTCTGCATAATATATTCGATCGTTATTACAAGGAAAGTTGGACTGATTCCGGTGCTTTATACTTTTAAATTATAACGTATGCAATATAAATAACAGAACAATTATTGAGGCAGTAAAAACCAACAAGTAGGTTTGATTTTATATCTGTATTAGTCAAAACATTGTTGATTTACAGGGTAGGAAAACGCTAACAGCATATGCCTTAAAAGTACGTAATGTAGAAAGGCAAATTAAGTTGGTAATTGTGAATATGAGATAATTCATTTACCTGCAATGTCAGCAAAATCGGAAAGGTCATGAAATCGTCCTATCTCCCAAAATATATGTTTAGAAAGGTCCATGAGTGAGCGAAATAGAGGGAGAGAGAGCACCATAGCTCAAAAACGGAATGTCTGGATATTTTAAGTTCACATATTCCAAAAATATACGAATAAGACGATGTTTTTCTCTTTTTCAAGCAAATTCCCCTCTCCAACTCGGTTCGCATGGGCTATTTTCCCCCCTTATTTTTAATTTTCTCAAAAACGACTCTTAAGATGTTAAGATACCAAATGTTTCAAATACTTGCTTGGCAAAATACACATATCTTGAATTTTCTGTGAGTAGTGTGTTAAGTAGTCTTCATTTTGAATGAATTTTCGATAATTTGTATTACCAATAAATCGGGTCTGAGTAAACCATAAGATATGCAAAAGGACTTACTTAGAAAAAGTGTGCATCTAATTTAAAACACCCAAGTTATGTGTTTTGTTTTTGTAACAATAACTTATCTCTTTGATATTCTTTATTAGTTTGAATTTTCAAATACACTTTTTAATGCTAAGTAACCATTCACTTGTTTCTAGCGGTAAACAGAGTGTGGAGTTTCATAGCCAGCATATAGGACTTTTTTTTTAATTAGACTCTTCGTTTAGTATCATGTATCCGTCTTGTGCCTACAAAGAAATGTGTAATGACACTATTTCTCTAGACGCATACTCGAGTAGAATGAAGTAGATAGAAAAGTGAGCGTTTGTGGGTTAGTTGGCGAATTTAATGTCGTGCCGAAATTTTACCATGGTAGCTCAGTCGGTTAGAGCACTGGCACTGAAAGCTGAAGATCATGGCTATGACACTGAAATGTTCAGTGATTCTTACCTTTCCAACTTTATCTTACAGACGACACATGTGGAAAAGGAATTAATTTTTCTAAGGATGGTTGTAAAAAACTGGGTAGAGTAATTCAGGTGCATATCATATGTAAGGTTTTTCATGAAGAATGTAAAACAAAGTGTGGGACGATGGGAATGGGAAGAGAGTGTCATTGTTACATAGAAGCCAGTCTTGTTGGCAAACAGTGTTGTGTTTTGCTCAGAGGAGTGACGCTAACGTGAAAATATGCTCGTACAACTTGCCGTAACTCGGTAAGTTTTACGAGTATTACACAAAAGCTTCTCCAAATTGAAGATTCTTCTTTAGGCGCATGGAATTTGCACATAAACAAGTGACTGCCGCTTTGTAGTGCAACGTTTGCCTTACGTTTTCAATCATTGGCGGTGATAAATTGCAAATGTTTACAGGTAGTCTCAAAATCAAATATTAATGACAATTGAAATCGATTCGTGGAAAGAATGGGCCGTGTTTATAGCACAAATCTGGATCTTTGTGTCCATGAGTGGAATCCTGTGTCCACATATGAATAAAGGAGTATGTAAATTCAGAGGCTTCTGTGTCCTCTGAAATAATCCAATTATTCGGGTCAGTATGTTTTGTGTGCTGCCATCATTGTTACTGGCAATTCTTTCAGTATCAGTTCAAACAGCGGACCTCTTTTCTGTTTCGTTTTCAGAATGGCGGAATATGGTTCGATGAAATTGATATTGTGAGGGAGGTCAATCAGTATCGCTATGTGAGGGAGTTGGCTTGGGCGTGTAACATACTAAAAATGTGGTCGTTGTACGTAAGTTTACCCGCACATTCGTCCCAAGCTAAAACTGCCTTTGTTGTATTCACATGGTTTTCTCTGCTCACTATAATCTGTATATACAGGGTGGCTCATATTAAGTGTTACAGGTGAATGCCAAGAATTCCAAATCCTTATAGGAGCAAGGGACCTTCCAAATTATGATATGGAAAATATTTTCATGGGGTCCCTTAATGGACCTACGGGGACCAACCTCAGAATTTTAAATGAAACCATAGTAATTTTTTGTATGTTCTGTTTACCCACAATGAACTAAGCAACATTTTTTCCTAAAATTAATTGTTGACCTGTTATAGAATGTTTTCATTGAAAACATCTTCTTTGTGAACTTGGGGAGAAATTAAAGTATTAAGTGAAAGAACATGGGTATTGTGGTTTCAAAGCCTCCTGAGCTCCTAAAATACAGCACCCAACGTGGTTAGCCATATTGATTATGTAAGATTTGAAGCTTTCACGGCGAACGTTATGGATCAAGGCTTCACGGGTAAGGTCGAGCTTTCGGCCATTGTAGGTAGACTCCATGCCCATCTTCAGGCGTACATTTCCCTTGCATTCACTGAATAATTAGCAATAAGCTAATTTCTTTTACATCCCAGAAAATCTACTGACATGGAGCTGTCATTTTTAAGCACACTTAATAACGATCTGTCTGGGCCGGATTTGAACCCGCGACCTTGGGATCAGTAGGCCAGCGTCTAACCAACTGAGCCACCCAGACCGACTCTGTAAATAGAGAATATAAGAATGGTTTGTACAAGACTAGTAAAAGGCATTTGAGTGCAGCACATCATATGTTTTTCAGCTATTTTTGGTATTTTTGTGATATTTGCTGTTGGTTTGAATTTTCAAATAATTATACTTTTCTCAGTTGGTAACTCTCTCTCTCTCTCTCTCTCTCTCTCTCTCTCTTCCTCTCCCTCTCCCCGAGGCTACCGTGCAAAGAGCATATATACAATTTCTTTCAAAGCTACGCCATAGCGACAATCCCTTTAAAGAGGGTCTGACTGTCGGTTTGTACAATCTATCGAACGCCGAAATGTACAAATGTGAATTGCAGGTGTATCTGGATTAACAAACAGGTATCTGTAGGGATAGTTTTTGGAAGAGCGAGTAGAGAAAGTCACGCGATTACTATTGATTCAGGAGTCCTTAAGTAATGTATTTCCGGTGAAATGTCAGTATCGAATTTTGGGGTGGAACCTAATACCTATGTCGTAGGTACGTAATAGAAAAAAAGAATTAATGGTTAGTACGTGGTTTAAACACTGTGGAAGTTGAAATTATAATTATGTGACAATATGCGAAAACAATTTGGAATGAATCTCGTGCAGCACCAATACTCATGGGTTTACAATTAAGATATATTTAAGGCAAGAGGGGGTAATATGCAGCATTTCTTTATTTTTGATGAAAGTATAAATTTCAGATGCATCTATTCTGTTAGTAGCACTTGCTATGGACTATATTATAGAATTACTAATAAAATTTTAAAACTTACGTTTAAGGCTTTTGAATCTTCAAAACTTTTTAAACCATGTGACGAAATATGGATTTTAGGAACTAGATTTGTAATACGAAACGTGTGTTTAAATGACGACACTTCATTTTTGTTACTGCTATAATTACATACAGTTTATTTTAATGCCTTAATTGCATTTTTTTCTGCATATGTTCAGATCCTTGGAACTGGATTGAAAAGCTCAAAATTAAATATTAGCACATTCTATTTGAAGGGAGAAAACTCAAAATAGTTTCTATTTCTCATGAGCAAAAATCGCAAACAAAACCATCAGTTTGACATCCACTACACAAAATGTGTGCCCATTCTGCACACATAATACATTGCACCCATAGCTCCCCTGACTTCTTGGCATTACGATCCTGAACTAATCGAAGGGGATAAAGTATAAAACACCTTGTTTCATATTACCAACAATCAACATTTTCCCAACAAGAGATTTGTTGACCACAAGAAAATGTTAATACGAAATTAATGAATGTACCACTTTGCAGTTCAGTAAATAAACAATAGTTAACTGAATCTTACCTTGCCAAACTTCGTGAAATGCAGTACTTCCATTCTGAAATATAAACAATGTAATAATGGAGTTATCTGCTTCTAGCGGCTAACAGGGAAGTCAACAATAGAAATTAGATGACAGAAGCTACTGTGTAGAACATACGGTGTTACGTTTTACAACCCCATTCCTCCCCTATTAAATGTGAATCGTCGCTATGGGTTTTGGTATGTTGTTGAACTTCTGAACTGTTAGAAAATGTTCAGGTCTATTTAAGTAAACAGCTATCTTATGAAATCCCAATATAATATGGGCAATTGAAAATGTGCAGGTTGATGACAAATATTAACAATATGCAAGTGAGGTAGGTAATGATGAGTTCGGCCGGACAGGAAGCAGGATGTGGTTTTGGTGAAGGCGGAGTAGCTCAAAGGCCGCACACAGTACCTAGGTATCAGGTATCATCAACTTCCTTCCTTCCTTCCACGTCTCAAAATATATATTACACTCAGGTGTAATATGAAATGGGGCATCACTTGACATCCAGTTCTTTCTAGTAAATAGAAGTAATATTGCATGTCATCCAAAAGTTTGATATCGAGATTTCACTGGAAATACACCTTTGAAACTCTGAATCAAAAAGAAGCATTTTTAGGGGGGCAAAAGTATTTGTGCGAACAACATTACTGAAAAACAAAATGTCTAATAAATACCAGACAAATTGGTTAATTGCCCTCCAGGGATTACGAACACTTTTCACGGAAATCCCACCACCCAAAGCCCTTTTACGAGTACTTGGAAAGATTTTCGTTATTTTATATTTTTTTAAAAAAAAGCCTCTTAATAACTTAGGTTAAGCTACCTTAAATTTGACATATTTGTATGGTAAATGATAATTAAGTTTTCTGCGAATAGTCTCTTCATTCTCGGCAAAACACACGTTTGTCAAATACATTTTTGTGGGTTAACCATTTAAATTTTCAAATACTTGTAGCCTTTTCAGTTGCTCGTGGTCATACAACAAGCATTATGTTTTAAAGCCATCACATAGCGATCCCCTTTTTAAACATCTGACTCGATTTAACCCCCTGTATCCTTTTAGGGGCTCTAATGACCTAGCTGTCGACGGGCCGTTAAACCCTAATCACTCACTCACTCCTTTTACCTACAGCGAAATATTCACATGTAGGTATAATGCAAGTTTATCGCATTAACAAGAAGTAGAATAATAAGTTTGTAGAAGAATGAGTTGGGAAAGTTATGGGATTGCAACACGACAGATTTTCTGAAGTAACCATCATTAGTTATTCCTCGCGGTGGCAGGGAAAGAGCGACGCTGAATTAAACATCTGACCGTCGATTCGGCGTCGTACGCATACAGCGAAGGTGTAACGAATTTTTGCGAAAGGTTTATTCTGATGAAAATGAAGTAGACAAAGTTTGTAAGTATAAGTTGTACAGAGAGTGAAACTATACGATAGGGAGTAGAGAAAGTCACGTACACATATGTAATATGAGATTTTGTGATTCTGGTGATCTGTCCTGTTTTTTTTTTTTAAGCCCCTACAATCTCCCCATATGGTTATGCAAATAATCGACTTTTCTCTAGGCACTGAGGTAATTGTAACAAAAACTTTAGGATTCTTGGCGAAAACAAAATTTATAAATTGAAATATACCTATTCAAAATATTTTACAAAAACTTATCCATGTATCTACTATATATCAGACGAGATAATCGTTTGTCGAAATAAGTGATCGAATTTTGAAAAATTGATCGCTAATTCTGCGTCGCTTACTGACCACTAGAAACAATTGAGTCTTATCACGGCAAAAACTTTATTTGAGCATTCAAACCAATAACCCTGGAAATGGTTAACGCAGAAATAAGTTTTATGCTTTAACTAGATTTAGGTACATTTTAGTGCAGCGCGTTTTTGGTCTTCCACTTAAGATTTCGAGTTATACGAAGTGGTATGCATCATTAGTCAACGAGAGGACTTAGCAGGGTCTCAGAAAATTTGAAATATTATTCATATATTATATTTATATAATATTAAATTTTTATTTTCAGATATCTTTCGTATTTTAATTAAAATCGTTAAGAGCTTTTTTTGTGGTAATCAAAATTAAAGAAGAATTTTTCATGTAAAGGATAGCTTGGAAATGGAGATTTAATTTTTTAAAGTAAATGCTTCGTCTCACATCGTTAGAATACGATGAACTAATACCAAGTACTGTATACAAAAGTATTAGATACAAAAAATACTAAATACAAAAGTTAGAATTAGCTGTAGATACATAGACATACATAAACCTTTCTCTAAAATGATTTCTTTGTATTTAGGGGACCTCAAAATGCGTATTTTCGCTGAAATCAGTGTATGGAGTAGAATACAATATTTCGTCTAATCTTGTATGTGATAGAGAAGAAACTAATGCATACAACTACTTTTTTTCTCGCACTATTCTATAACTATTTTAGAATGCGTTTTAATTAAAATGCACAGTCAAGTGCGACGGTTTTAAATGTATTTATCTTCTGGGTCTACTGGTTTGCGAAAAAGGGTCTTTCTGAGCAAATGAGAGCTCTAAAATGAAAAATAAGTTTTGTTTTAATTATAGAAACAAAATTATAATTAAATATATCAACCTTCACATCAATATTACACTTCCACTTTATATTCTTTATCTGATTACCCTCCCCTTATGTAGGACTTACAAGCCAGTGCCTAGGGTCAGATACCTGTCGGAGAGTACAGGAACCTATAGACCGGACAGAGTGAAGATCTGGAAGTGGGTAGTCAGCCCAGCACCAGGTATGAGAGTGAGGAAGAATATGAAATATGAAATACAGTCGAAATGGATTATTTGAAAGTTGATTATGGAGCAATTAGTGGAATGTGTGGCGGGGGAAACCGGAGAAAATCCGCCCAGACGCCGCATCGTCCACCACGAATAACACATGCGGGTTCCTGGGATCGAACCTGGGTCGTCTAGATGGTAGGCGAACGGCCTAACCGCTCGGTCACGGCGCCGCTTTCCACTTTATGTGAACACTCTATAAAGTCTGTTAATACGAATTATGTCTGTACAAAACTTAGATACTTCCAGGTCACAGAATTTTCTTCTGCATTGTTGTGACTGTGCATAGTTACCCAACAAACAAAATAACTCTTAAGGAATAGGAACAAATAGACACTGAAATAAACTGTTACAAAAGGTAATTCTGATTTAGGTAGCCGTTTGTTTAAATCATATTTCTTTATGAAAGTCAAGGTAAAGAAAACGAATACTGAAACTTATGCTTCTAACACCAAAATAAGTTTCATCCTGAAGTTTTAGCACTGAAGTAGTTGATGGGTATTCTTGTATTACTGGGTCATAGATTACTATAATATAGCAGCCACCAAGCAATGAAAACATTAAGTACGTATTTTTAAAGATTGATCATTTATGTATATAATTAGAGTTAATATGCACTTCTAATGTAATTTAAAGCTATTTGTATTTTAATGGTGCCAGTAAACGTTTATCAAAGTTGTTACTGATAATGTTTGTGCTTATCAGACCGTAAGTTTCCTTTATCCTTTAATGAGTCGGTTTCCAGTAGTTCTAGAGGAAACTTGTAACGAAATTTCGAGTTGGTGTTTTTCAAGTGTGTTAGAGATATCATATCCGTTGTCTATCTCCGTGGAATTGATGCAGTGCATTGAAGGTTCATTCAACACAAAAGGTCATTCCTCTGCGATGTAACTTCAGCGATTTAAAAAAAAAAAAAAAAAAAAAAAAAAAAAGCTGAAATAGGTTAAGAAAATCAAGACATTTACAAATATTCTTATGCCAGAGGGTGCTCACAAAAGAAATCCTACTAAAAATGAAATTATTAATATTACTTCTGTTATTTTTAATCGCCCTGAAAAAAAGATCACGTTTTCCTACAAATTTTTTTCGCTAAATCCTCATCGTTTATGTTAATTTCAGATGACTAAAGAAAATTGAAACCTGCTTTAAAATGGTATTAATTTCTAAATGAAGCTGCTTCTGTTCATATCTGAAGTATTTTAAAATGTTAAAAATAAAAATGTTAAAAATAAATGTTTGTTGGCATAAATAAATAATAACTGTAGTTTTGCGTATTTACTTATGTTTGCTGCGCTCAGAAGATTAAAAATCTGATGTGCTGCTTTCACATGTCTTTCTCAACCTACTGTCGTTTGTATTTACAGGTATGAGTACGCAGGTTTCGCGTGATGGTAGATTCAGATAGGACGAATAAATAAGTGCAATAACAAATTCATCTATTGTGAAAGTTAAAGGAGGTAGGTATTTAAACGTAATTGAATACATCTGCAAAATAATTTTCGAATACTGATACTTTTCTCAAGTGGTAAGTCTCTATTGGTTTTTTTCTAATGGCCATGGAATTTTTTTAAAAATCTGACTGTCACTTTAGTCTAGGTATCCTGGTTCCATATAGAATGGATTGATAAAGAGGGCGCAAAGAAAGTTCACAAATGCGACAGATCATATTTTAAAGAAAATGAAGGCTTTTTGATTAAGTTGGGGTGGGGTCCTAGTTTTAAACTTAAGGGTTCATATGTTCGTTCCTCTCATATGTGAAATAGAGTATAGGGCCAATGGACGAAACAGCGCGCAGTTCGACATTGTCCTGCACTCGATACGATAGATACCTTTTGTCCGCTTTTCTTTTCCAGTCTGCCCTCGAATCGATTGTAAATTCGCACCGATGAGCCTTGATTCAGGAGTGGGAGGGGAGGGGAATTATTTGTCGGTTGAGTTGGCGTGCCTGCTCTTCTCTTTTTAGGGGATTGGCTTGGACTCCCTTGGGACGCGCCCCGTCTCTCGGGATGATGTTCCGGGAATTAAATATTTACTGCTGCTCCCGTAAAGGGGAGGCGCATCGCTTCTTGCGCTACTGTCCGATCCAAACACGTCCGCCTGCAACTGAAAAACAAGAAGAAGAAGATCTGATGCGAATCTTTGGAATTTATGTGCATCATGAAGCATGTCTCAAAATGAATTTACAACAGCGTTTCGTAAAATCTATACCTGCATTCTGTACCAGATACCTAGCTTTTTAGACAAAATATTGCATTCCACTCAAAAATTGCATATCGAGAGGTCACCGGAATCGTCTACATGTAAGCATATTTACGTTCTTTACTTACCTACAAAAGTAAAGGGAATAATGCATTCTACCCAAAAAGTACATTTGGGAATTTCTGTGGCAGAACACGTATATTGATGTCCCCTTAGTAAAACCAGCTTGAGAGAGAGAGAGAGAGAGTAGTATAACGTAAAACAAAGTTAAATACTAAATATGATATTCAAGCTCAACGCCTTCAGGAATGCTTGAAGTTTAAGATTTCCATCTTAAACTATGTTTTATATAAAAATGCTTCGTAATTATTTATTTTTCTACAAAGTAAGTGATTAAAATGTGTATCTTGATTTTTCTGGAAATAGCCTGAAGTGCTCTTCATTGTCGATCACTTTTGTGTGAGTGGTAAACCATGAGAGACAGACAAAATCCTTTTATACAAAAAATGTTTATGTGAAATAAACTTGTCTGTAGAGTTAGCCATTTCTGAGATATTCCTTGTTATTAGTTTCAATTTATAAAATGTTTTTCTGTGAAGTTACGGTTCGCTTTTTTTCTTGTGGTCTTAAAAAGAGGCTGGCATTTCAAAGCTACCTAATAACGACACGCAGTTGAAAAATCGGACTATCGCTCTTCTGTATCGTAGTACAATACACTTTGATATGTATAAATATGAATGGAAAGTTCATCTGTGTTAACAAGGAATAGATAGAATAATAAGCGTTTATAGAGGGGAGAGTAGAGATAAAAGTAATGTGAATGCAACACACAGCTGTCGCTACTCAGTTATTTCTCGCGGTGCCATATCGGCTCTTAGTATCTGGCTTTTAAACATCATGACTGTGTGTCCCTTTGTACCTTCAACAAAATGTGCACCTAACGAATAGTTCTGCGTGGTGAAAGGAAGTAGATAAAAAATCTGATGTGTTGCAATCACATGACCTTCTCTACTCTTGTGCTAACCATTCTCACAAACTCTTATTCTTCTTTCTTGTTAGTTGAGATAAACATTTATACAAATTATCTTATTGCTTATTTCCTTGTAGGTGCAAGGGGAATATTAGTATACAGTAGGCTTTGTGCGACAGTCAAATCTTTTAAAGTTTTGAGATTCTGTTGCCTTTGCACACTTAACATATAAAAAAATGAACAACGATGATCCATTTCACGAAAGTTCTAAGTTTTCCCAAACTCACACACATAACAAGGAATATCTCCGAAATGGTTCACCCTACAAGAAAATTTATTTGGACATAAATTGTGTATTTTAGCAAGATCTACATTTTTAGTACAGTATGATTTGGTCTATCTCTTAACGGCTTACCAGTTATGCAAAAGTCGTCCAGAGTAAATACGACTACAGGGGCTATAGCCAGAAAATTCAAGATATACATTTCATTCGTCATAAAAATGTCTCAAACATGTGACATTTTAATCAAAATCGTTAGAGCCATTTTCAAGAAAATCAAAATTTTCGAAAAATGTTCCATGTGAAGGGTAGTTTAGGGTGGGGCTATTTTCTTCAAAATCTTCTTGTCGCATCCTTAAAAGACATTAAACTTAAATACCAACTTTGGTTTTTAACCGACTTTTCGTTTTTGAGTTATGCTGTCCACAGACTGACACGACACACAGACTGACACACAGACACACACACACACACACACACACACACACACACACACGGACCTTTTTCTAAAAATGCTTTTTTGGATTCAGGGGGCCTCAAAACATATATTTCCGGTGAAATCTCGACATCCAATTTTTGGGTGGAATACAATACTTCCCTACTTACCAGTAGAGAAAGTAAAAATAAGCAGTCATAATGATAGTTTTAGAAGCTACGAGTGTATAAAATATCTGACAGTGGTAGAGAAAATCATATAAATGTAATACATCAGATTTTCGAAAATGTTCGTGGAAAACACTGAACCTTTATAAAATAAGGATGCAGTAAAAGGAAAGTTTTGGATTTATGATAATTTAATATCCAAACGTGACGTATGCATATAGGGTATAAAATGTTAAAAGTTCTCGTAATCTTGTTTAGTTACATTTTTGCCACTTTAAAATGCACCCGGGATGCATTGTCTTTACTTTCAGTACACGTTCTTTGAAGATGGATGAGGAGAGTCTTTCGTTGATATCAGGTAGGTATTTGTTTGGATTTAAGCTTTAATAATGCAAATAGGTGTTTTTTTTTTTTTTAGAAAACTCAATGTGTTACATTGCTGTTCTGAAGGTAAATTTTCAATATTAAACACAATTTAATTCTTGAATGTTGAATCCACAATATAAAACCAAAGAAAAATTGGCAGGACGGCAACTGCAATTGGTTTAGTTTAAAGCATTTGTAGTAGTCATTAAGCCTTACACTTTGAAGGGCAAGTACTTGGGAATATAGTGGTTATTTTTTGTGGTTGCTGGTTTGAAGACCGTATAATGAAGTGTGAATATCCATCCTCAAAGCACTTTTATGCCACTTTAGAATCAATATTTAATGCGCACAAAGCAGTCTTTTGTCACTCAAGTACACTCTAGAGACAGTTGGTGGATCTTTGATAGGAGGGCTGCAGTCCATTGTTGTTTCCACTCATCCAACAACGTGCGCTCAGCTAAGGGATTAAGTAGCCGTGAGCTGGGTAATAACCAGTTGAATAGGCTATTAACTATAATGTAATGTTTAACAGATGTCCATGTGTGCCAAATAAGAACATAAATATATCTATATGCCAGGAGAAGGTAATGCTTCGGCCAGACCTTAACCAGGAATTCTGTACGATGAGCGTAACAAATATCTCCAATACAATTATTGCCAATAAAGAACCTTTTCGCCGAAAAAATAATAATTTGTGTCAAATATTTGGAGCCATCTAGCTTCTGGATGAATGGATATAAATGGTTTACCACTTCGCTAACTGTCACAAAAACAGTGTGGAGAGTGCTGTGGTGCGTGTCTACCTTAATTGGAATTATTGCTGTCGCAAAATTTAATGGCGGCTGGCTCAACACAACATCAAATCATAAGCTTCCCCCGCCTTGTTATTGTGTCGCTAAATATGCTGTGAAATCAGTTGTATAGCCGCCATAAAATTTATTTGTACAACAGGGGGAAAAAAAATACTAATTGTCAACTATCAGCCGCCATTAAGTTTTGTGGCTACCATAATTTAGTGTTAAAATGTCATGCAAAGATTAATTTCTGAGAGAGATTTGACAACGTCGTTAACATTAAATTGTCACTAAATTCATTCGAATTGAGATAAAAAGACAATAGCACTTTTCACACAATGTTTGTGCGGCAGTTAATGAAATAATGTAGCATTTTTATCCATTCGTCAAAAAACTAAATGGCTCCAAATATTTGGTAGAATTTTTTTTTTTTCAGCGAAACTTCTTTATTGGCAGTAGTGTTGTACATATTTGTTACACGCACCACGTAGAATCCCTGGTTAACGTGTGGCCGAAGCATAACCTCCCACACAGTATAGTGGTGGAATATTCTCGGGAGTTTTCGTTATACAAAAAAGCTCTTCTGTTCCATAGATCTTGAATTCCACCAAGGTAAATGATTGCTGGAGCCGGAATTGGAACGACGCGTCGCGACGGCTTACTGTGTCGAGTGCCGACGCTGTGCCACCGAGCTCCGTGGCGGTTGCTTGCGAACGCGCATTGAACTTCCCTCATCTATTTCACGTACCCTGGTAAAATGAAATTTGGTTCAGGTTTCACTCATGTAGCCGTATTTAAAATAGTAATCATTATTTATGTCAATTGTTGCTGCCAGCATTTATTACTGTGCATAAGAGGGAAGGGCTGATTTACTACATTCACATGCCTTTCTCTACGCCCTTACGTTTATTAGTGTGTATACTAATTCTTCTTACTTCATTTTAATCGAGATAAACATTTGTAGAAATAGCCCCATTACTTATTTCGTTATAGATAAAAAGGGAAGGGCGATAGTCAAACGTTTACTGGCCTTACAATTCCATACTGTTTGTATGCAGTCGAGATAAACAACTTAATATCGAACGAACTACGGATATCTTGGAAATGGTTTATGCCACAGAAAAGGTTATTTGAAACAAATTGTGTGCTTTAAAGAGATCTATATTTTCTCATGTAGTGCGTTTTTGTCTATCGCTTAACGTTGACCAGTTATAGAAGTTATATAAAATCCCTTTCGAAAACGAAAGGCAAACATCATAGCTATTGCTGAAAAAATCAGGTTTTACATTTCATTTCTTGGAAATGTAAATGTATGGAATATTATTCAAATTGTTAGAGCAGTTTTTATGAAAATAAAGTGTTCGATGTAAAGCGTAGTTTGGGTTGGAGGAATTTTATTGAAAATTTTTGTGTGGCATCTTTGGAATATATTGAACATACATTCCGCTCGCGTGTTGTTGGAATCAGTGGCCTCAAAACGTTTGTAATTTCGATGAAATCCCGCTATCGAATCAACACCCTCTCTATCTACAAGGTGCGTGGTACAGAAAGGAAAAGTAAAGAAGTAAGACAAACTACTGGAAAAAAAAATATTACTATGTTAATTTGATTGTCATAATGGGATGTATTTTCAGAAAAAAAGAAACATTTTCGAAGCAAATTCACATGTAGATATTAGAGGGTGGAGTTCAAAATAATCATTTTATCGTGTAGTAAGGATAAAAGGAAAGCAGTAGGTGTATCAGGGTTGCCCTCACAACTTCTAAATGTTCATATGGAAATGGGTCTGAAAATCACTTATTGCTGAGCTACAGGACGAAATTGAAGGTTAAATTGCTCGACGTGGCTTCGTCGCAGCCCTAAGACTGGGTTACATGCCTCCTCGTCCTTTGTTGCGAATTCCTTGGTCAAATCCTCACTTTGAATGTCAATATGGTGTACAGGAATCGCATAAACCAAGGACTTAAATGTCCCCAGACGAACAAATCCACTGGATTGAAATCAGGAGATCGAGCAGGCCATGCAATCAATTCCCCCTCAACCAATCCATCTATGCATAAATTACATTCTAGAACTATTCAAGTACTATCCGACAGAATTGAGCTGGGGCACCGATGTTATCCGGAGGCTTATAAATTAAATGATGCAACACATGTCTTAGAAACTCTGGATAGGTCACTGCAATCAGGCGCGGGGGAACGAAAAAGGGGAACGCTTTCATTGGCCCAGTTATGAGCAGTCAGTGAAACTTGGACATCGATTGAACAGATTGGGTATAGCTATCCCAGTGATGTCCAATCTTGTCTCTTTGGAGACGCTTACGTAATGAGCAGCTATTCCCCACTCCACTCCTTTAGTCGGAGGGGCAGATAGTCAGTACTCAGTGACGGACACAAACAGGCGATTCCATGGCAGTTTCTAAGTCATATCTTGAATTTTTTGAGAATGTCCTGAGAAGACCTCTTCATTCCGGGTGATTTTTGCATAAATGGTAGACAGTTTGAGACAGGCAAAAGCAAACTAAATAAAAAAATGCGGGTCTCGTTAAAACATACAATTTATATAAAATACTTCTTTTTTGTTTTGAGTGAACCATTTCTGAGATATTCACTATTATTTGTTTGAATTTGCTAATAGTTATATTCCTCCCAAATAGGAATATGTTTTCTTCGTTCTTTTTAGCTCGTGGTCTTGCAAAGAGAACGGAATTTCAAATGCATCGCATAGCAACCAGCTCTTAAAACTTTTCACTATCGCTTAAACTGTATTGTCCTGCACCTACAAGAGAATTAGCAATCAGATACATTATGTAGATGCTTATGTCAATTAAAATGAAGTAGATAGGGAAATAAGCATTTGCAAGAATAGTGGGTATTTATTAAAAGTCTGTACCGCAATATGTTACGCGACGATCACTTGGTGTATCTTCTAAGGCTTTGACTTTGTGATCAAATATTGATAGATTTCTTAAACGTCAGCAGTACCAAAGAAGTCATTAATGAACAGATGTTTATCGCATGAGATTTGAAAGTGCTTTCGTAACTCAAACGCAACGTGCAGATCACCAAACCGCCACTGCAGCACAATGCACAACTGAGGCTTAAGGGTGGCGACGACCGCGTATGGTGGAAGGAGGTAAACCAACCTCCCATTCTTTCGCAAACGTTGGAGACCGCTGAACTACACCAGGGTCAGCAGGCAGATGGAGCGAGTGGCAAGTCAAATCAAACCGATATGACTGCGATGCAACCCTCGACATAGATACTACTCGCTTTACACGCTTTGAAATTTTTCAGGATCAAAGACGGTTATTTTCTTGGGGCACTTACTTTGGTTAGATATTTCCTTCATCCAGAGAAATAATTTATATGTAAAATTTTATGAATCATAAACATACGGTATTTACACTTATAATTAGATATGTATATTTTCAAATGAACGTACTTCCACTTTTTAAACACATTATCTATAGCCTACTCTTCTTCTTTGCCTGTTTACCCTGGCCTTATGTAGGACTTACAAGCCTATGCCTTTTGGGGAGCACAGGAACCTATGGACCGGACAGTGAAGACTTGGAAGCGAATGGTCAACCCAGCACCAGGTGTGATAGTGAGGAAGAGGATGATATGAAATGCAGGCGAAATGGACGATTGGAAAAGTGATGATGAGGCAATTGGTGGAATGAGTGGTGGGGGAAACCGGAGAACCCTGAAAAAAACCGCCCAAATGCCACTTTGATCCACCCGTGGGATCGAACCCAGGCCGCCGAGGTGGTAGGCGAATGGTCTAATCGATCGGCCAGGGCGTCGCCATCTATAGTACTCATAACACAAATACCAGATGTTCATTGTAAAATACATTGTTCATTAGTCCGTTTCTTCTTCATGATATGCTTATATGGTTGCAGATTTGGCATCACGGTGCACTATAATATATTTTCTGTCTCAAAGTATTTGACACCAATGAAGATACATGTTCGAGTTTCTGCCGCATTAATATGAGTATAATAAACAAAGTATCTCCCAATGGGGCCCAGAATATCCCCCTGGAGCAGTTCTCGATCCGTATCTGTTCCAATAAATATAGCTTTCGAATAGTCCCTCGACGGGCCCTTAAACCCGACACACTCACTCACTCGAATAGTCCCTAAAGTGGGACATAAAAGCAAGATAAACAAATCTGACGTGTTGCACTCACATGACTTTCTGTACTCTTGTACTAACCATTTTTACAAACTATTATTCGTGTATCTTCGTGTTAGTTGAAATAAGCATTTGCAGAAATGATTTTATTGCTGATTTCCTTGTAAGTGAAAGGGGAATATGGGAATACAGTAGGCTTTAAGTGATAGTCAAATCTTTTAAAGCTTTGAGCTTCTGTTCTCTTTGCACGTCTAAGATATAAAAAAACGAATAACGGTGTTCTATTTGACAAGCTTTAAGCATTCCAAAACTCACACACATAACAAGGAACATCTTCGAAATGGTTCACTCCATAAAAAAAAAATCATTTGGACATAAATTGTGTGTTTTAACGTGATATACATTTTTCGTATAGTAAGATTTGGTCTACCTCTTACGATTTGCGAGTTATTCAAGTCATCAAGAGTAAACCGGACTACATAGGCTATAGTCGGAAGATTCAAAATATACATTTCATCTGTCATAAAATACCTTAAACATATTGCACTTTAATCAAAATCGTTAGAGCCATTTTCCAGAAAAGCGAAATTTTCAAAAAATGTTTCATGTAAAGGATAGTTTAGAGTCGAGGAATTTTCTTCAAAATCTTCATGTTGCATCCTTAAAAGATATTAAACTCAAACACCAACTTTGGTTTTTAACCGACTTTTCGTTTTTGAATTATGCTGTTCACACCCGCACACATACACACACACACGCGCGCGCGCTCTTTTCCTAAAAATGTTTCCTTCGAATCTTGACATCGAATTTTTGGGTGGAATGCAATACTTACTGTACCTAGTAGTGAAAGTAAAAATAAAAGCAAAATATTTTTCTGTAGTAGGTTCTTCGTCGTTTTGTTTTATTCGATTTCGTTGCTTTCTGGTCAAAATGTTTATTAAAGCACAGTGGCATATAATTCAAAATGAAGTGAAAGAAATAATTGAAATTATATCTCATTCATACCATTGGCTGAGTTTTCATGTAGATTAAGGTAGTATACGGTACCTATGCTTCAAGTTAATGTATAGGTATATTCTTTGATGTATTAACTTTTTGCCTAATTTAAGAATGTAACAAATCGCACCAAGCGGAAGGGCTGCTAATGAAGTTACGCCTTCAGAATTACCTACCTTGCACTAATACAGACATGTTCAATCTAAGGAACGCGAACACTTCTTGGGGGTACATAAAGTTTAAGATGCGTATAGCCAGCATAATACGTTTCTCGAAAGATCATAAATGACGAAATGCAATTTAGAATAAGCATACAGTCAGCATAACATGCTTCCTGAATGATCACATATAACGAAAAATATTTCAACCAGGGAGATTTGAATTGCCCTCTGTCCAAGAATCCATTTAGCTTACTCTATCGGTTAGTTAGTATGTGTTGCTGATGTTATTTTGGAAATAATGAAATTCCATCTACAAAATCTCAGGTAAGTTTTAAAAATACTTTCCAGAAGTTTAGAAAAATGACAGTGCACAAGAATGGATTGCAAGTCAATATTGCGCCACCACCATGAATTCCTCTGATCTTCCTATAAAATTAAAGGAAGGTCTTTCGAAAATGTCTGTTGACAGATCACTGAAAATAAAAATCGTAAACATTTGAATTTGTGATTTCTGGTGTTATGCACGCGTGGAATACATTGAACTTAGTGACACTGCCAATGCACAGCTTCTTCCATTCCTATCTACTTATTTGTGTGAGCAGGGTTTCTCTGCATTGACAGCAATCATTGAATCCAGAATTACCATTGATACTCGCTCTATCGAAGATTCAGCCACGAATAGAGAAGTTGGTGTCCACAAAATAAGCTCAGCCATCTCATTAATATATGCAAATACACAAATTCACATAACTCTGTGTGTATGTGTGCTATTCGTGACGTAGTTCTTTTTTTTACATTAATTGCACAATCTTTCCTTTTTGTAGTATTAAATTATAAAACGTTAAATCCATTTTAGATATGGTTATCTAGAATTTGAGCTAAGAGTAACTCTTGGGCAAGGCCCAGAATCTAGGCCTAGGAGTAAGGATTGGAATGGAAAATTGTCTTTGGGGATACGCTAGAAAAAAAGGTTGATACCACTGCACCGCTATTTGAATTACCAGGATATACTGTATCTATATCAGCAGCTGTAGTTTAGTTGGAGGTGTAGGATACTACAAATCATCTTACTTGAAAGTCTATACATTACTCAGAAGTGACGAAAAAAACCATCATATAACAGGCACTAGAAAATGAATATAGTGCATTACAGTCATATATCTTTTGTCAGCGAAATTTATTGACAATAATTATATTGAACACTTTTGTAGTCATAAGCTTGTATCTATCTTTTATGATTTGTAGTTGCACAAAATTAAAGAGAATTTACATACAAACTAGACTATTACGTATAACACACACACACACACACACGCACACGCACACGCACACGCACACGCGCACGCACACACGCGCGCGCTTCCTTTGGTTAATTTCAATAAAAACAATTATTTACGGCGGAACATGGAAATTTGGGATTTAGGCATAATTTCCTCTATTTACCAAGTCTAAGTTTTAGAGAAAATAAACATGGCGTAGCACGTTTCCAAAATAACACAGCCGACTTGATTTGTAACATGGGTCACCTTGTTAGTGAGGAATATTTGATGATGTTTTTCAATTACTTGACTATGCACTAGCTGCCAAAATGTAGTAAATTTTGAACGACAATGAAAGGTCAATGCGGAACTTGGGGTGCCTCACCTGTGACCTGGAGAAGGCTGAAAGATTTAAAAGATATCACACTAACTTTGTTTGACAGATACTACCTACCGTCGAGTATTAACAGGTCAGCGAGTAAGGTGAAGTTGACACAGATGTCACTGCTTACATCTCCATTATTTATACTTCTAAATTTATTATAACGGAGTGGCAATACAGATAAAACTTCAAAACTTCCACAAAAGAAGCTCAAAGGGGATTGAGATCCATGAGATGTTTGCAAGAATTCCAAACATTAATACAGAGGAATACCATATAACTTTGTTGGAAGATGAGTATGAAATTCTCAGAAATTACTTACTGATAAAGGCTAATAATTATAAATGTCTCATGTTGATGTGACGTGTATCACGTGTATTCAGGAGAAGTGGAGACTTATAACAAATTGATTTGTTTTAATGGTATTCCTAGGGTGTAAAGATTTTCTCATCTCCCAGACTTTTATTAAACAATGCTTTCTTCAGAAACAAATTATACATTTAGTTCATCAATAATATTTATTTACACTTGAGTATGAACAAATCAATAGGCACTTGTTTCATCTATTCAGAGGAATTCGTAATATTGTGGTTCTCTCACGAGAATTGGATATAAGAAATGTGTTTGACATCGACTTCCGCATTTTCTGAGAAGATTGCAGCTAGAATTGCAGCACATTAGCAAAACTTGGATCTGCGCAAGATCAGTATCCCATCATTGCGCAGAAAAGCGATGTTTTAAAGAGGTTTAAGTCTTTTTGATATGTTTAGTCGTCGTTAGTAAGGGGAAAAAAAGTATCTGTTGTGCATTCTTTGATGCTTTAACTTGTGGAAGAATATATATACGGCCCTGGCGCGTGCCAAACCATGTCTCTTGTAAACATAACATTGTTGTGCAGGCAGACTATACATATAGGCAGTAACCCACGCCCTAGGTAAAGCACCAGAGAGTGTAAACTAACAGTTACAGCAATTATTGACGCAAAGGAACGCTAGCATTCCAAGCTGCATGTTTTGAGTTTGCGTTTCCGATTGGGAGACCTGGATCACTTCCGTCTGGAGCAGTTCAAAAATGGAATGCTACAGGTTCACTTGTATATTGTAATTGTCTAACTTGGCCGTATTTAGGCTGACGTTTGAATGAAATTTGAAAAATTCAATGCCGCAGCTGTATTGGAAGTTGGTACTTGAGGTCCCATCACAGTAAATTAGCGGAGAACGTTTAAGATCTGTGGTTCAAATTCAGGCCGCGGCATTGACTTTTTGAAATGTCAACAGATTGGCTCAGTCTCATGCATGCTGTGATCATGACCAATAAAACCTGAAATGTGACGGACTCTTACAATGTACTACATGGCCTGATTGTGACAAATCAATCCCGAAAGATGACGGGTGGTCTCAACCTTTTATATGGTCTGATTTTGACGAATGTATGAAATCTGAAATTTGACGGGCTGTACCAGTCTCTTGCATGACCTGATTCTGACAAATGAAACCTGAAATGTGACGGATTCTCTGTCTCTTGCATGGCCTGATTCTGACTAATGAAATCCGAAATGGGACGGATTCTCTCAGACTCTTGCATGGCCTGATTCTGGCAAATGAAACCCGAAGTGTGACGGATTATATCTCTTGCATGGTCTCATTGTGACAAAACCTGAAAAATGAGAGGTTGTCTCATCCTCCTACACGGACTGATTTTTATGGGTTGTTTCAGTCTCCTGCGTGGCCTGAGTGTGACGGGTTGTTTCAGTCCCAGCGTGGCCTGAGTGTGACGGATTGTTTCAGTCCCAGCGTGGCCTGAGTGTGACGGGTTGTTTCAGTCTCCTGCGTGACCTGAGTGTGACAGGTTGTTTCAGCCCCAGCGTGGCCTGAGTGTGACGGGTTGTTTCAGTCTCCTGCGTGGCCTGAGTGTGACAGGTTGTTTCAGTCTCCTGCGTGACCTGAGTGTGACAGGTTGTTTCAGCCCCAGCGTGGCCTGAGTGTGACGGGTTGTTTCAGCCCCACCGTGGCCTGATTGTGACGGGTTGTTTCAGTCTCCTGCGTGACCTGAGTGTGACGGGTTGTTTCAGTCTCCTGCGTGGCCTGAGTGTGACAGGTTGTTTCAGTCTCCTGCGTGGCCTGAGTGTGACAGGTTGTTTCAGCCCCAGCGTGGCCTGAGTGTGACGGGTTGTTTCAGTCTCCTGCGTGGCCTGAGTGTGACATTGTTTCAGCCCCACCGTGGTCTGATTGTGACGGGTTGTTTCAGTCTCCTGCGTGACCTGAGTGTGACGAAATAAAGCTGAAATGTGCATGTATTTGTTGAGCACTGCTGTCTGTCACATGGTGTGCAAGGGATGAGGGTTGAGGTCGCCTTAGGCATTAAAAAATTTAATAACAGCGGCGTCTGCCTCCCTCGCTGTGTGGTGGCTTCTCCATTCACAAAGACAATTTGTCAAGATTTATAGACTGGGTCTCTGCCGCCGCAGCTACAAGGTGTGAAGGAAAGCTCGCTCGCTCGCACTTGCACTGCGGTGCACCACAAATCACTCGCTACTAACATCACAGCCGCCTTTCTGTGTGCGCTCTTTTGACCAGTTTCTTGACATCCAAGTAGCTTCAATGTCATAAGCAGGGCCTGGATGTTTATGACCTAAAATGTTAGAAACATGCAAACATTTGTGATCGAAAAAATTTGAAAATACAATTATTATGACCTAAACTTTTTGGGGTGCATTTTCAAAATTTTTAAAAATGTAATACTGTTTAAATTAACATTATATGAAAACGCACTTTAAAAAAAATCTAGCACACTGAATAATAATTAAATAGTTTTTTTTTTCATTTTGAATTTATTTAATTGTTCAATCCAGAGCTAACCCTCAGCTCTACACAGAATGAAATAAATGTCACATTTTGAAGAGCGATCAGAAAGAAGAATTACGATAGCAAATTACATACAGCCTACCCTCCAAATTGGCGGAAACATAAATTAGTAAGAAAGATAGTTGTACGAAATATCACCGATAAAAATTAGGTGTAAAAAATTGGTCTTTGGGTCGACTGCAGGCACGTACGCGAAACTGGACCAGAAATATCAAAGTATGGACATTTAAGAGAAAATATTACTACAATATGAAAAATGACAAGAACATTACGAAAAATGCTAAAAGAAGCCAGAATGTGAATTTATATGACTGATAAGAATTAATTGTATACTTGTAATCACAATTGATAAAATAGGGCTTCGCTTATATTTTCCATGAAAAAACACACCAATAAGAACAATGACATGTCATAAACCTCCGGATCCTGGTCATAAAGCAGAGTTTCCAATAAAACTCGAAGAACCTGGTACAGCTAGGATTCTGGTGCGTATTTGCTAACATAAGGCACTGTTACTTGGTTCACTATTGCACTACATAACTGAATAGCAAAAATTGTTTCTATCTGTTGCGATAAACCTTTGCAGAAAATTGTTACACTACACCTTTCGTTGTATGTAAAAGAAGATAATGGCAACTGAATCTACAGACAGATCTGTAAAAACGAGTCGCTATCTGCTGACCTTGAAGTGTTACACCTGTCCCATGACATCACGAGAAATAATTGGATAGTGACAGAACTAGAAAAAAAACTGACTATTGAACAATTGAAACCAATGTTAGTGCATATTTCGGAAATGCTAATGCCACAGAAAAGCTATTTGAAATAATTTGTGTTTTAGAGACCTAGTGTTTTTGTGTTGTACGTTTTTGGTCCCCTCTTAATGTTTACTGGTATTACAATATAATGTTAACTGATCGGTTTGTCTATTAATATGGTGGCTCTATTGTTTTCTACTTCCAACATGGGTGAAAATACATTGTACTGAGCCTAAAGGACAACACTTGCGTAACAATGCCCTGTTTAGTAATATTACAAGAGCAGATTTGGTTGTAATCGCAAACCAGCGTGGAAGTGTAATACGCATTCAAAAGACAACCTAAAAACTGATAATAGGGTTTGCCACAGAAAGAGACGCAAAACTGACAACAAGAAGTGAATATTGTTTTGTATTGGGTTGATTCTAAAAGGAGAAAGTCATGCCAGTGCAGTTGAATCATGAAGAAATGCCAAATTTAAGAGCCTGCATGAGTTGTAGAAGTTTTGTTTTCCTAGTTAGGTGCGTAAGATTTGGAGGTAAACAATCGAGAAAGAGGCAAATTTGGTAACCTGGCTTCGAGCAGAATATTTCTGAATCATTTTGTAATGAACGCAACGCTGCATTGGAGACTTTGTCATTCATGATGACTGGGAGCATTTGGATGATGTCCCTCCGTCCACTGTATACCTACCAAACAAGCCAGCAATACATCCAAACGGTGTTCGCTCTTTGCGGCGCCAAGGCATTTTATACAAGCACTCTGGAAGTTTTCTTTGGGAACAACTGGACGTCACACCATTTGATATTGTTCATAGATTGATAGAGCCGATTAACAAAAAAGGCGTAAGCTGATAATTGATCATTGGTTCAGCAGCTATCAGTTGGCACTACCTACTGGCAAACAAAATAACTTGGATCGGATCTTGCACCCTAACAAGAAGGAAAGCCCACATGCATGTCTACCAAATAAATCGGTTCAACGTTTTTGGATGTCAGGAACATATTACTATGGTATCGCATGTACCAAAAGAGAAGGAAGCAGTGATTGTCATATCTATGATTTATAATGGCGTTATACATATACGAGAAATAGAGAAGCCATGGTGTGCAGACGTCGTGGATAAAAATGTGCTGAGAATGCAACCTATCCTGTGTTACCATAAGGACATCAGCATTGTGGTATGCTTGCGTGATCTAGCACGTATAAATTCACAAGTAGCATTTTAAAACCTCTCATAGCAGCTTCAAATGGAAAGGGCTAATATCCCAACTCCAACCATGAGTGTCGGCAGACTTTTTTCCAGGGGGGCGGGGGAGGGGGGGGAGGCACACGTTGTAAATTTGCAATCATATAATATTAAATCATTATTTTACTGTCAAAATTTATAATATTTGTTGCAGATAACCGTATTAATTTGTGCTAAATAAAAATTGTTCTTTACATCAAAATTAAAATAATATTTTAATAGTCAGTAACTGGCTGCATATTAAGTTCACCAACTTCCAAGGGGGGGGGGCCGCGGCCCCCCCTTGCCCCCATTTCGCGACGCCCATGACTCCAACAGTGGATAGGTGAGCGTTTTGTAGTTGTTTTAGAAATGAAAATTAAATTCTCCCTGAAGGTATGCCTAAGAAACAAACGAAGTCGCTGTTACCCGTGGACATGCCAAAACATAAATACAACAGTTTGTGTTCCTCCTGTGATTCATGTTTGCCTTCAAAAGCAAACACTGATCATGAAAAATGTGATATGCAGAATCAGGATTGCGAAAGTGAGTGAACACTTTAGGGAATTTATACAATTTATAAGTGTAAATTTGTCAATTGTTTATATTTCTTTTTAAACGTATAGTTTATCTGACCTACCTAATACTACATCCCAAAATATTACAATTTTCTAGCAGTGTTCATAGAGTAATGGAATTGTAATTGTGACCTGTAATTGTGCGCACTAAACTATGTCGCGCAACATTTACAATTTGAAAATTCATTAAATAAATTGGCAACTAATGTGTAAAAAAGTATTGCACTCACGTGACTTTCTCTACTCTTATACTATTTTTGTGAACTCTTGGAGATCCTCTTATCTTCTGGAAATAAACATTTGCAGAAATTATATTATTGCTGATTTTCTTTGTCGGTCTGGGTGGCTCAGTTGGTTAGAGGCTGGCCTACTGATCCCAAGTTCGCGGATTCAAATCTGGTCCAAACCGATGGTTTTAAGTGTGCTTAAAAACGATAGCTCCATGTCAGTAGATTTACTGGCATGTAAAAGAACTCCAGCGGGACAAAATTTCGACACACCGGCGACGCTCATATGATTCTGCCAATTGACAGCGTCGTTAAACAACAAAGTAGTTTTTAATAATAAAGCTGGATTTTCTTGTAGGGGCAAGAGTAATATGGGAATACAGTAGGCTTTGAGCGATAGTCAGATGTTTTAAAGCTTTGAGATTCCGTTCTCTTTGCACAGGCAAGAGATAAAAAAGTGATACGACCTTCGATTTTAAAAAGGTTATAAGTATTGCAAAGGTCACACAAAGAGCAAGGAATATTTCCGAAATTATTCACTCCACAAAAATTGCATTTGGGTAGAATTTGTTTTTAATGAGATGTATAGTAAGATTTGGTCTATCTCTAACGGTTTACCAGTTATGCAAAAGTCATCAAGAGTAAAGGACTACATAGGCTATAGCTAGAAAATTCAAAATATGCTTTTCAGTTGTCATAAAATATTTAATAAAAAATATATATTTTTGAGATCATCAAAAGTTTTGAAACATTTTCAATGTAAAGAGTAGTGAAGGAATTTTCTTCAAAATCGTTGTGTCGCATCCTTCAAAGATATTAAGCCCAAATAGTAATTTTGATTTTTAACCGACTTTACTGTTTTGTGTTATGCTGTTCTCTACCCCCCCCCCCCCCCCCGCTCTCGCTCTCTGTCGCTGTCTCTCACGACGTTTTTCTAACACCTTTTTTATTTAGGGAGCCTCGAAACATGTATTTCCGGTAAAATCTCGACATCGAAATTTTGGGTCGAATACAATACTTCCCCTATTTAATATATATACATAGTAAGAAAAGTGAAAAGTGCAGTAACGTAATAAAATGCAAAAATTGGTAGTGAGCCATGCATGTGTCAATTTAAGTGGTGCCCAAGTACTAAATGCACCAGACGCCCGTTCAAGGATTAAAAGCTGGCCAAGATGCCGGGCTTCCTTTGTTCCAAAAGAGAGAAAGAAAAAGTGCAGCCGTGCGATGTTTTCGCGGTGGGTAGTATAAATCAGACGCGGGTTCATGTTTCTTGAGTTCCTGCAATAGATGTCAGCAGTGCGGAGCAAGCGAGGGAGAGAGGTCGTGTCAACTGTGGGCGGAGTGGGGAACTACAAGATTCGGCTTCGGTGTCTCCCTCGACAACCGGCTGCTGACGACAAAACACGCAACGGCAGTTAATACCTTTGTTTACAGATACGTACGTACCCCGTTTTAGGTAAAATTCTCGAGTTATATTCACATTACTTATTTTAAACTGCCCTTAAATAGACATATTCTTGTGTACATTTCTTGTGAATAGATGTAAACTTTCATTAAATATTTCCTTGTAGGTATATGAATGGGAAAAAGCGATACATTTTTAAAAAGCAGACCACTTAATCATGGCTTAATAATTCCATGCCCATTGCTTTGCCATGAACGGAAAGAATGAAAACAATGTGATGTACTCCATTCACATGACTTGAACCCACTATCATTAATTTCATACACCTTGTACTATCTACTCTTACAATAACCTATCATCTACTACTATCTCTTACGTGTGTTAAGTAGGGGAAATATTGTATGCCATCCAAAAATCCCATATCGCGATTTCCAGTATAACTCAAAACGAAATGTTGGTTAAATACCAAGGTACATTTTCTAAGAATGCAACGGGAACAAAATCCCTGACTCCAAGCAGGCTTTACATGGAACATTTTTCGAAAATGTTGATGTTCTAAAAAAAATTAGTCTAATGATTTTAATTAAGATACCATACGTTTAAAACATTTTCATCATAAATGCTCTAGAAATGTTCTCAGAAGCCCTCTTCGTTCGGGATTCATTTTGCGTAACTTGTAAAAGTTAGTAAAAATATGTTGCTACACAAGGCAATTAGATCTTCTTAAGACAGACAAATTATATCAAATACTTTTTTGTGGAGTTAATAATTACCGAGATATTTATTCCTTATTTGTCTTAATTTTCCAGGACTGATGCTTTTTCAAACATGAATACGTTATTCTTGTTGTTTAATCCCTTGGCTATGAAGAGAGACCCGAATATCAAAGGCATTACATAGTGGCCACTTCTTAAAGATTTGACTATTGCTTAAGTGTACAGTATTTCCATACTCCCCTTGCACCTATAAGGAAGTACGTAACAAGGCCATTTCTGCAAACATCTATCTCGATTAACATGAAGCAGATACAAGAATAAGAGTTTTTAAGAATAGTACAAGAGTAGAGAAAGTCATGTGAGTGCAACGCATCAGATGCTTTTTCTGTCTACTTCATGTTAATCGAGATAAACCCTTGCACAAATAGTTTCATTACACATTACTTTGTATGTACAAGTGGAATAGATAGGTGTTTAAAATCGACTGACTGTGGTTTTAAAAGTAATATGCTTTACAGAGCATCGCGAAAAACAAATGAATAGCGGCAGGACTTTAAGAAAAAGAGAATTGAACGTTTGAAACGAGTGTTAATATAGGTATATAGGAAATGGCTGACGGCACAGGAAAGCTGTGTGAAAGAAATTGTGTTATTAATACTATTTAATACTATGTTCTTGTCTAATGTTTCATGGGCTATTCCCAGGAACTTCAAGATATACATTTTTGTCACGTAAATATATCGTAAGGTCGTCCCCTTAGCGCGTTGGTAGTGCTGCTGCTTACCAAGCGGGATACCCGGGTTCTATTCCCGGCACCGCTATGAGGATTTTCTTCCGCTGGGAAACCTGATTCGGGATGTACTCATCCTCTTTAGATCTCTGTGGGACCAATAAAATTGAGGAGTTATTTGATGGAAAGGTAGCGGTCCTTGGTTGCGAAGACCGCGTAACCGGCCCGCGGTGCTGACCACGTCCCAACTGCAGTACTGCACCCCGCTCATGATGGCAGAGGTGGAGAACACAGTGCCGGGCGGTAAGCCTTAGCCTTGGAATGTGTTATGTTAATAGAAATCGTTAGAGCTATTTTTAATAAAACTCAAAATTTCGAAATATTTTCTACATAAACGCTAGTTTGGGATGGAGAATTTCATGAAGTGTCCCATCTTTGAAAGTTGCTCAACTTAAATGGTATTTTTTGAGTTATATTGTTCTCCCCCTACCCCCCCCCCCCCCTCTCTCTATCTCTCTATCTCATGAGCTTTACGGCGGAGCTAGGTAGCCCTACGTAATAATGAGTATTGTGTTCATATTTCCCATATTTAATATTGACCAATAACATTAGTAATGGCTGGGATAGCAACCAATATGTTCGTTTATCGTATAAATACTATATGCCTGCAGCTGTGGGATTTATGGGTCAAATCTTCAGCTCGTTAGTGAGCCGTAGTGGTACAGTGAAGCTTGGATAACTGGAAGCTCAAGGGACAAGAAAAGAATCCGAAATATCCAAAAATTCTAATTACAAAAGTTACGTAGAAAATTGGCATTTTAGTAATACAGATTTTAGTAATCGATCAGGATTTTCCGGATGTCTCACTCTTTTTCGACTCTTTCCATTTTCTCTCGAGGCACTGCTTAAAATTTTCTGCTTACTCTTCAGATAAGTTGACAAAGTGTTCGGTGGTATCCTGTTTTCAGATGTGTTCTTCAAACAGTTTTCAAGCTTTTCCGCAAAAGTTAGTCTTTTCCTGGACACGCTGTTTACAAGAGACATTTGATTTGCAACACACTGAACAGAAGGAAGCTCAAGCGATAATAAAAGGCGCACGGTTTTAAGTTGCATATTTAAACAAAATGAACAGCGTGTATGTAATTTGCATCAGTAAAAGGCAACTTGGTGATTGCTCGTTACGTACACGGAATCCTTTCCCCAGTTACTCGTGCGCGAGTGTACGCATGTCTAAAAATAGCAGTTGCAGTTCGGATAAGTTGCTGCCAATCGCCGTTATCCATGTTGTAAGACGCAGGTGCACTGTAAGACTAGAGGTGTGTGTCACAAGATATTACTTAAGTGCTTTTTTGTTTGTGGCTGATTTGCCCTGCAAGCCTACTGCCTCGTCCAAGTCCTCGGGGAGTCCCCGTATTTGATGTTTCCTTACACTTGTATAGACAAAATATTATATACCCCATACGTTTATCTTTTGCTTGTATCATGGTTACGCAGCCATTTGCTTTCACCTGTATTTCACTCGTAAACTCGAAATTTCTCCGTAAATATACGTATATACGTTCACAGGACCACTCTGGTTCCGCTCTCAAAATCTAATGCGTGTCATTCATATGACATTCTCTACACGCTCTTACAGAAACTGTTGTTGCAAAGACTTATTTTTCTGTCTACTTGATGTTAACCGAGATTAGCTGTCGTTGAAATAATTTCAACATTATTGCATTGTAGGTACAAAGGGGCATATAGGGAACGAATCGATAACTCAGTGACAATTTGCAGAGGGGGCTTAGCATCTCGACCGAAAGGTGTTCTTTTTGTGCCTATGCCCCTGGCGAGGAAGCCCCCGAGAGGATGGATGAGATGAAGGAATCTATAGGGTGGCCAGAGCGTTGCCATGACAGAGCAGAGGGCAGAGTCCCTACATTTTCCCAGTTAGAAGCACCCCGACGGAGGTTGTTGTTGAACCCACGACCTCCGTATACGGGCCAAAGTTTCACTTGTGTGCATTTTCTTGTTGCTGCTATAGCTCTGCTCTCCATTGTTCTCATCTGTATCTTGTATGCACCTTGAAGCATATGTTAACAGCCTTTATCTCATATTTGTTGCCGTTCCTTGAATGCATTCTGCCCTATCTTATCAATGAAACGGTTCACAAATTACCGTATGGAGTTCGCTCTAATTATTTTTTTCTCCATAATTTCAAGTCTACTTTTACTTTCTATATCTACTACGTATAAGTAGGGGCAGTATTGCGTTCCTCTCAAAGACTTGCTGCTGAAATTTCACCGAAAATACATGTTTTGGGACCCTTTGAATTTAAAAAGGAAGCCTTTTTAGAAATAAAAGTACGCGCACATGCGTGTGCATGCATGTGTACCCGTCTGTGAACAGCATAACTCAAAAACAAAAAGTTGGATAAATACCAAACTGAGTATTTAAGTTTATTATCCTTCAAGGATGTGAAATGAAGATTTTCAAGAAAATCCCACTACTCCGGACTACCCTTTAAATGGAACATTTTTCAAAAACTTTGATTTTCTTAAAAATGGTTCTAACGATTTTGAAATGCATGTCTTGATTTTTCTGGGAACGTCATCAGAAGTCTTCTAATCTGGATGAGTTTTGCATATCTGGTAAACTGTAAGATAAACAAAACCTTACTACACAAAACACGCACGTCTTAATAAATCAATCTATATAGGCACCTATAATGCCTTATTTTTGAGTGAAGAATTACAGAGATACTCCTCGTTATTGATCTGAATTTTGCAATACATACTTTCTCAAATGGGAGGTCGTTATTCATCTTTTTTATCTGTTGGCCATGCAAAGATAACGGAGTTTCAAAGCCATCACATAGCGAGCGACTTTTAAAAGACTATGGCTTAAAGCCTACTGTATTCCCATATTCCCCTTGCACTTTCAAGAAAATTAGCCTACAAGTGCAACACTCAGATGTTTCATCTGTCGTGTGTAGCTGTGGCGTAGCTAAGGTTACTTACTAACAAAGCTTAAAAATGGAGAGATTAAAATATTACATATTTACTCACATAGAATAGCATGAATGTGAAATAAATTCACTTAATGATGAAATTTTTTGGAACAAACAACCTAGCGAATTGTTAAAATAATATTTTTCCTAAACAATATGCACTCGCTAAGCGCATAATGCACAAGGTGAAAAACAAAATCGTTTCCTGTCAATATTCTGGGTAACTCAGGTGTTAACCCAAGCAAACTTCTATTTGTGGTAGCTCAGATATCGTTCAGAAGCAATAACACTGAACAACTGGTTAAAACACATTGATTTATGTTTATACCCTATGACCAAATCCTAAAATAATCCAATTTATTGGCCAATCGACTATATTTTCGCATAGATACTAGTCGTATTAATATGTAGTTTGTTCGACTTTTATAACAACCGCATTGAATAAAATGCCGTGCTTTAATGAATTTCTGTACAGGATTGTGAATGGATTCGCACTTGGAGCTAAGCTTGTTTCACACTTTTAAGCAAGAAAGGTTAGGAAATACTTACACGGAACACTTCTGTTGTCAGTTTATCATCAGAGAACTGCATCTGTTCCAGCGCATCTTCCTAGCGATTTTTCATGTTTGAAATGAATTTAAAATGTCCTTTCTTATAAACTATTAAAGGCAGTCTGGGGCCCCCTAAAATCCGGGGGGTCTGCGGGGCCGTTATTTATGCTACTGGCGTGCAGCTAAAGAACACACAGGGGTAAATTCCTACTCTAAAATTTAGACTGTCTTTTCACCCTAAGAATCATGTCCTGTACATTTGAAAATAAGTTTTTTTATATTTCGTGTTAGTGTATTTCCTATCTTCAGAAGTATAAGTTGCTGTTCGCTTACAATATATTTGTACAAAATGAAGGCAGAGTATTGAGGGTTGTCTAATCTACCCGGCGTTCCCAACGGATAAATCTCAGAAGAAATAAAACGAAAGCAGTAGTCTATGTTCTACAAAATATCCCAACTATGTGAAATTGGTAACTAGGCAAATCTGTATTTTACAGACGATGCGAAATGCAGGTGTTGATTTGGGCTACATTGTTAGTAGCGCAATGGTTAACATGCTTGAATGTCTCGGTGAAGGTCGGAAGTTCAAATCACGCCTGTGAATAAATTAGCTTTTCATTTATTTTTATGCTTGGAGAACCATGTGTTCTTCCCGAATGCACTAGAAAGTGGATTTGCCTATAAACAGTTGCAGCGCACGTGCTCACTGTGCACTGCTTTGGGAACGAGGGGGAGGGGGGTTCTCATGCGCTTGCAAATGTTATCTAGTTTCTATGTACCTATATATCTACTGCATTTTGTGAACTCTCAGAACAATTTATTGGCTTTCTTTTGTATGAAAGAATAGATTGAAATAATTAAATGTTATGTAATGATACCTTATGTTTGTAAATTATAATTGCAATGTTATTCATTTATTTATGAAGTTCATTAGATCATATTCTAGCAAATAACACTTTGTGTTATCATGAAATTCACAAAATAATAAGTGAAACGACACTACCATGCCAAACTATCAGCTCTCGTTAAATATACTGGACATAACAAGTGGCAGTATTTGAACCTGGGACCTTCACCACTGAAGACCAACGCATACACTGTTGCCGGGCGGTACAATGCACCCATTTCGATCGAAATTGATACGTCGCGCTGTAGTGGACAGTGTTTACGTCATAGCTTCCCAATCCGCAGGCTGAGAACACTTACACGGTGTAATTACTCAGGTAGTAGATGACCGAGGCGATAGCCTTAGTGACCTGCATTCGGAAGAACACATGTTCAAATCTCGTACGCCGATCATTGTGTCCATTTTTCGTTTCGCTCTGGTGAATTTTGACATAATTTGCATGCTTTAAAGAGATCTACAATTTTTGTGTAGTAAGATTGTTCGTTTCGCTTACGGTTTACCAGTTATGCAAAACACGTTCATAATGAAAAGAACTACACAGACTATTCCCAGAAAATTAAAGGTGTGCGTTTGTTTGTTATTCTAACATATAGTTTATTAATCGAAATTATTCAGATCATCTTTGATAAATAAAATCAATTCATGAACCGACCGACCCCCCCCCCCCCTCATACACACGCGAGCGCACTCGTACCTCAAAACTGTGTTTCCTGTGGAATCCCAACATCGCATTTTTGGATGAAATACAATAACTGCTACTTAAGTAGCAGAAAAGCTAAAAATTTATGTCGCAGGAACGCGACTATGAAACTAGGCCGACTATCAAGTTACGTAATCAGATGCTACGCAATTAGGGTCTGAACCAACGGTTGCGGGGAAGTGCAGAGAGCGGAATATCGTGTTTTGTAAAAATAGTAGGCTATTGCTGCTTTTTATGGAATCACTTAAGCATCTATTTCAGAGTTAGCACATCATTGTCTATAAACCAGAGACAGACTGTGTGTGTGTGGAAACTTTCTCTTGTGTCAGATAAAGGTGAAGGAGCTGTTTACAAAATGAGCAGTTATATACAGGTATTGGCTGCTAGGATATAAACAACTGTAATTGTCTGTTATACCTACGTGATGATTGTTTTCAGGAACTGAACATTCTCAGTTGTCCCTTACAGTCTCACCTTGAAGTTACAAAAGACAGCAATGTGTTCATGTGTACACTTGCAATTGTACATGGTGATTCATTGAAATATTATCTGATTACACACAGTTACAAATTATCAGTTTTCTCAGTTGTGTGGATGATAGCTGATGGCTACCCATTTTGATTGTCATTTGTTGAGGTAGAAAGTCTCTTTCCTCTATCCTGAAGAAAATATTGATACTGGTTTTCAAATCGCTTGCTGTGAGTCAAAATCTAAACTCGGAAATTTGATTTTCATAGATAAAATTTTTCCATTTCTTGTTATGTGACCAAGGACACGTAGTCATACGACGTTTTCTATGCTCTACAGTTCATAGGCAATTCAGATGGAGAACTTGTTAGTAATGAGCTCATGGGGGGAGGGGGTGGGGATGGGCACAAATAATTTAGCAATCCCCACGCCGGTACCGGGGAACCAATCCTGGTCCCCAGCACCAGAGGGCGCTACTGGGGCAAGCATAACACATGGACCTTTTTCTAAAAATCTGACGTGTTGCACTCACATGACCTTCTCTTTTTTGTGTGTTTAACGCCCGTGTTTTACTACCACGGCACCGCAGGCGGTGACACTGGTGATACATGGAATGAAGGTGGAATGAGATGACGGGGGAAGCCGGAGAATCCGGAGGAAACCCGCCCCAGCGCCGCTCCGTCCACCACGAATCCCACGCGCGGTTGTCTGGGATCGAACCTGGGCCGCTTTGGTGAGAAGCGAGTGGTCTAACCACTCGGCTACGACGCGGCCATGAGCTTTCTCCACTCCTGTACTAACTGATCTTACAAACTTCTCTACATTCTTCGCGTTAGTCGAGATAAACTTTATAGAAATTATCTTATTGTTGTAGGTGCAAGGGGAATATGGAAATACAGTAGGCTTTGAGCTATAGTCAAATCTTTTAAAGCTGGTTGCTATATGAAGGCTTTGAAATTCCGTTCTCTTTGCATGGCTAAGAGATAAAAAAGCGAATAACGACCTTCCATTTGAGAAAAGTGTAAATATTGCAAAACTCGCACATAACAAGGAATATGTCCAAAATGGTTCACCACGAAAAAATATATTTGGACATGAAGTGTGTGCTTTAACGAGGTCTGCATTTTCTGTGTACTAAGATTTGGTCTATCGCTTACGGTTTACGAGTTACGCTAAAGCCATCAAGAGTAAATAGAACTATTGGGATATAGCCAGAAAATTTCAATATACATTTCCTTTGTCATAAAAATATTTTGAACGTGGCATTTTAATCAAAATCGTAAGGGCCACTTTCGAGAAAATCAAAATCTTCGTGTCGCATTTTTGAAAGATATTAAACTTAATTACCAATTTTTGTCTTAAGCAACTTCGTTTTTGAGTTATGCTGTTCTCAGACTCTCATATACAAGCAGACACACACACACACACACACACACACACACACACACACACACACACACACACACACAGACACGGACGGGCTTTTCTATAAAAAGGTATTTTTACTTTCTGTACTGGTAAGTAGGGAAAGTATTGTATTCCACCCAAAAATTCGATGTCGATATTTCACCGGAAATATGTTTTGAGACCCCTGAATCCAAAAAAAAACATTTTTAGAAAAAGGTCCGTGTGTGTCAGTCTGTGCACAACATAACTCAAAAACGAAAAGTCGGTTAAAAACCAAAGTTGGTATTTAAGTTTAATGTCTTTCAAGATTGCGGCACGAAGATTTTGAAGAAAATAGCCCCACCCTAAACTACCCTTTACATGGAAAATTTTTCGAAAATTTTGATTTTCTTGAAAATGGCTCTAACGATTTTGATTAAAATGTCATATGTTTGAGTTATCTTTATGACAAATGAAATGTATATCTTGAATTTTCTGGCTATAGCCCCTGTAGTCGTTTTACTCTGGACAACTTTTGCATAACTGGTAAACCGTTAGAGATAGACCAAATCATACTGTACCAAAAATGTAGATCTTGCTAAAATACACAATTTATGTCTCAATGAATTTTCTTGTAGGGTTAACCATTTCGGAGATATTCTTGTTATGTGTGTGAATTTCGGAAAACTTAAAACTTTCTTGAAATGGATCATCGTTGTTCATTTTTTATGTGGTAAGTGTGCAAAGAGAAGAGTATCTCAAAGCTTCAAAAGATGTGACTATCGCACAAAGCCTACTGTATTCTAACTTTCGCCTTGCACCTACAAGGAAATAAGCAATAAGATAATTTGTACAAATGTTTATCTCAACTAAGACAAAGAAGATATCGGAATAAGAGTTTGTTCAAATAGTTTGTACAAGAGTAGAGAACGTCATGTGAGTGCAGCACGTCAGATTTTTTTTTATTCAGGGGCCTTAAATCATATATTTCCGGTGAAATCTCGACATCGGATTTTTGGGTCAAATACAATACTTCTTGGGTTCAGAACATCCCAAAGCCGTATTCTCAGTGAAATCTCGGTATTGAAGTAAAAAAGAAATACAACTAAGCAAGGACGGAAAAGCAATAGGAAATGTTTGAACCTTGAGACCAAGATGGGAAGGCAGAAAAGCGTAAAACGGAGGAAATGTAAAAGTGCGAACGTAAAGAGACGAGAAAGAGACAAAGCAAATGGTAGAAAGATGCTGAGATGCTGAGATCAGCAGGCCAGAGCATGGCGTGATTCTGTTTACTTCGTGGTGGTCACGGTTCATCTTGTAGCCTACATTTCGTGGAACTGGAGTCTTGATAGAGCAGGGCAACAACGGTACAACTCACCAGCCATCGGCGACTGCGTTGCATCTTCACATCTTCTTCCTGCCTTTCTTGTTTGCATGTCGTACTCTTTCTCATTTCTTTCTTGACGTTCTGTTGAAATGTTGCATTATATTAATCTTCCCTTTTCGTTTACCCCGTCGAGTATTATTCTACACTATGTACACTCCTATTGCATTCCACAAAAAATTCGATACCGATGTTTCACCGGAAATACATACTTTGAAGCGCCTCAAATGAATACCAAACTTACTCAGTAACTCCTGCGACACAAACGAAGCTTTTTAAGAAACGCTGCAATCCCAAACTATCCTTAGGAACAATTTCTGGAAATTTCTTTATTTTCTTAAAATTATTTCAATCATTCGTACTACACAAAAAAGTAGATCACTTTAAAACACAATTTATTTCAAGTACTTTTTTATGCATAAATCATTTCTGAGACGGCTGTTTATCGTTTGGAAGAGTGTGGGCTTCTAAGGCCCACCAAAAAGTGTCCTATTCTTAAACATTTGCTATTGCATTTGTGTCTGTAGCGAGATGGGTAAGGTTTATCTCAAATAAAATGAAGTACGTAGAAAAAAAGGATTTCATTAACAGATCTCTGTCTAAAAATGCCCATTTTGGATTCAGGAAATCTCAAAACTCGTATTTCCGGTGAAATTTTGGATTCGAATTTTTGGGTAGTATACAACACTGCTTCTACGACTTACTCTACGTATTATTAGAAAAAGGGGGGAAAAATAAATAATAAAAAAAGTAAATAATTTCAAATTTAAATTAATGACAACGAATATCCTTGAAGTGATTAATGATATGAAACAAATACACAAATTTTGCTTTAACGAGATATGCAATTTTTGTGCTAAGTTTTTGTCCAACTCCTACGCTTTGCCAATTATACAAAATCTTGCAAAATCATTAAAATGTTTCGCAGAAAATTCAAGATAGGTTACGTTTTATTTCCAGTGAAAATAAGGCACGTGCCGTTTTAAAATATATTTTTTAATTCAGGAGATGGCGAAACAGGTAATTCTGGTGTAATCTCGATAGAGAAATTTTGAATGGAATACAATACTTCCTTTAACTACTATAGGTATAGTCATGTGATATCGAAACTAAGTAAAGTGGAACAAGCTCCTATGACGTGATCTACTCCACGCGGGGAAGATATTCTCGTGTCTCTGATTGGCATGGGATTGGCATCATCTTGTACATCTATTCTTGGTGACCAAGAATGCTGATTAATGCGAGGAGTAAATACTATATATTATTATTGTTTAATAATCTCTAGCGCAATAGCCCTTCGCGGGCCAAGGCTTACCGCCCGGTCGCTGCATCTGCCACCTCTGCACACTACATGCGTCATGAGTGGGGTGCAGAAATGGAGGGTAGGACGTGGTCAGCGCCTCGAGCTCTTCCGACCGGTTATGCGGCCTTCCCGACCTGGGGTCGTACTTCTTTATCAAGTATATGCTCAATTGACCCCTCAGGGGTCCGACGTGCCCTCCGTGGGGAAAAAAATCATCATGCCGGTAGCAGGGATTGAACCCGGGTCCTACGCGCCAGAGACAGGGCCGCTACCACTGCGCTACGGAGGCGGGATGATGAATGGGATGCCTACTCCCATAACGTCGATGGCTCTTCATCACTACACCTGGCTCGAAGCCCGAGAACGTCTTGGATATAACAATAAAATAATAATAATAATAATAATAATAATAATAATAATAATAATAATAATAATAATAATAATAATAATTTTTATTTCCATGAACAGTTGAAATATAAAATATAAAACCTATATACATTTTCGAAATTTAACCATTTCCGAGGTACTCTTTGTTATTGGTATAAATCTTGAAACCTTTTTCTGAGGGGAAGGTTGCAATGCGGTTTTCTTTTGGTTATGCAAGGAGCATTGAATGTCAAAGTCAGTACTCATCGCATAGCGATCTGCTTTTTGAAAATATGACTGTTGGTTTGACCTTGTATATCCTTGTTATACCTACAGTGAAATATGTAAAGTTGCAATGTACGAGTATTATCCACAAAAAGCAGATCGAAGAATGTGTTTGTAGAAGAACGGATATAGAAATTCACACAAGTGCATCACACCAGACCTTTTTTCGAATTTTGTTGAGGTTGGCATGCCACTTAGATCACTATTGCTGTCAATACAATCCGTGTGACGTCAGAGGAGCCTGGCTGTCTCTGATGGAGGAATCTGATGATTGGTCAGACTGCAGGTGCGGAATCATTTCTCGCTTATTAATGGTAGGTCTCCTTGGTACATGTGCCGGGGGCCCCCAGGAAGTAGTTTTCTTTTTCTCGGCAACTGGATGTCATTGTAATGATGCAACATGTTCCGCGAACACCGTCATATCTTGGCAATTATCAAGCGGCTTTTGTTCAAAGGACGGAGCGCCATAAATCTGGAATAATTTAATTCTTTTCCACTTGCGTACAAACACAATGAAGTAAAAGTTGACCGATTAATTATTGTGGTGTCTTGGTGACACAAGTTCACGTTTTACATATTCACGATCAGCACTCACGTTGTACATTAAAAGTGAACACGCATTAGGTAATGATTATTATTGAATGGATACTTTTCGGTCTAACCAGTTATCTTGCTCACAGTAGTTACAACTATTCATAGAAACGATCTCTTGCGATGTTAAGAAAAAAAAAGAAACCGTGATAACTTTACTACATTCAGAGACTTTGCCTATCCGCAATCGCATATTCAACTTCTACAAACTATTCTTACGAAAACTTTATTTCTCAATCTACTTCATGTTAAACAAGATAAATGTTGGTCTGATGGTAACCTTAAATTCCAGAGGGAATTTTACTTTGGCCATCCTCTCCATCCTCCCTAGAATCTGGAAGGATGAGTGAATGTGTGTATTAATGTGATAACTAGGACTGATTTTTAAGGCCTAAAAACTCTTGGAAAATGCATTTATACTGTAAAACTTACCAAAATATGATCTAAACTTAACACAAAGCACCAAAGATGCATTTTATTTTAATAGTTGCAGATGAAATAATCCATAGGTGGATCCATAGCACCTTTGACCGCGTCCCTAGCTCAGTGGTAGCGCGCCTTCCTCTGGCGCGGAGGACCCCAGTACCAGCGTGGGAGGTCCGGCACGGGGTGCACACAGCCTCGTTAGGTCCCGGAGAGGCCAATTGAGGAGCTACTTGATTGAAAAATAGCAGCCGCTGCTGCCCGGCATAATCCTGGCCTGGTAGCATAACCAGGGGCGCTGACTACGTTCCACCTCCAGTACTGCACTCCACTCATGACGCCTGTGGTGGACAAAGGTGGGGGACGCAGCGGTCGGGCGGTTGGTCTTTGCCGGATTGGCTGTTGTGCCACGGGCTTAAGTTTCTCTTAACCTTTATTTTCAACAGAATTGCACTGGACAGGTAAATGACATGCAGTTTCAGATGGTCAAACTTGAAGCATCTTCGGTTGTCAGCAAGTAGAGCCTTAAACTTGGAGAAACTTATTTCTACATCGTACGATATAATGGGCGCATACTTGAAATAAGGGAAATCATTAGCAGGAATTTCTGGTTCATTTTCATTGATTTCCGCTTCTTTACTACAAAGGATGCCGCCAGTTTTACAGTGTTGTATATGTAGGGTTTCTTTCAAGTACACGACGTAATTTTCCCCTGACCTTGTCAGAAAATTCGTCCTGTTCACTCAGTAGCTCGCTTTCAGTTTCCTTAACAATGCTTAATGTACCACAGAATTTCCTATCCACTGTTTGAGGGCCTGATGGACTTCGACAAAGAAATTTGATTCTCTGTGGCCTAAGTTTGTTGATACGCTGAATGAAAACAGTTGTTATACATTTTTGGTTATAGTTACCGAAAATCTTGTCAATCTCACTGTAGATTATGCAATAGTAGTTTACAGCATCAAATCCCCAGATATTTTACAAGGGCCTGAGGGCCAATGGGAAAGGTTATGAAATATGTTGACAAAAATATCTCAAGTGTTAAATACTACATAAAATATGATTAAACGTGTGCCTTATTCGTACCAAAATGACATACCTCTAAAATATGGCCAAATATACATTTATGTGGGCCATAAAAGCTGATTCATAGCGTTCACAAATGTTGTGAACTTACACATGGAAAAGTAAGCCAGGATAAAAATATGACGTCATAAATATCCGAGCTCTACTAATAACCAAAACTTTGTTCGTTTTAAAATTAGACTGACTTTGCAACTAAGAACACCGCAATACTCGCCACCCCTGTTACTGTCATATCCTTCATTGACTAGAATAGAGTTTGTTGCTATTCCGCCTTCATCCCGTAGTAATCGATTCATATCTAACTTCAGCCACCCAGAGGCATTAGAATATCTTCCTCACGTGGAGTAAATCAGGTGATAGGAATTGCTGTGAGCACCTTATGTAGTTGCGATGTACTGCACTCAAATCCAAACCCTTCAAAACCTCTCCCTGCTCCCCTGCGTACCACTAAACAAACTCTTCACCTTGAAACCCAGATCCCATCCATCCCAGAGACAATATCAAAAAGAGCCAGGGCAACATGAACGCGCATTAGAAACCATGAAAACTACGTGATCGCCAACATTGGCAAAGGCGAGCCGAAGCACCGAAAACATACTAGAATTAAAATGTTCTAGACGCGGCACGGCCCGCCGACTAATGCGCGCCCATGTAACCCTGACCGTAGGACACACACACACACACACACACACACACACACACACACACACACACACACACACACACACACACACACACACACTACGGCAGAGGCCCACACCTCGGAAAACACACAGGAGTGCAACTTGACCGCGCAGGAAAACAGTGGAAAAGTGTATAAAGTGTACAAAGTGAAGTGTAAATAGTTCAGTGCGTAAGCTGGAACGCATATTTTTGGTGTGCCCAGTGAAAGTGTGTAGGTATGTGTGTGCGTGTGAAGGGACATACAGTTCTGATATGCCCAGGAGTGAATGCGTGTGTGTATGTGTGTATATATACCAGGTGAGTCAGCCTCCCTTATTCTCGAGTTTTATGCAATCCGCATTTCATACAACAACATGAAAGCATCGACCCCATTGCTAGGTTCTACCCGCGTATTTAAGATGAATGTTAAACACTCGATGAAATTAGTACTAATATAGATGTTATGACATCACCTTTTAATATATTCGTAATTAGACAGCTGACATTTGTACGTCTGCAAATGTTCACTGGAATGTTTGTCTCACACGTTACTAGGTAGCTCAGTTGGAACGAGCCCAAAACTGCGATGTAATCTGTCTGCTGTGAAGGTGGTTCGAATCCCCTGCATGTACTAATGTTTTTACCGTGTAATACTCACAATTTACAATTATTATTCTGAAAACTGTTATTTTCATACTAAATTGTTCTATTTATGTTTTATGGTATTGTTTGATGTTTCTTTATTGTGAACTACAAGTAGGTAGTTGTTTAAACACACCTATAGGTAGATGCAATTGAAATAAGGATCATTTATGCATATTTGAACACAGAAAACAAGAAAATTACATTATCAGAGTTTAACATGGAAGTTAAATACAATTTTGCAGACATATAATTATTAGTCGTTTCATATTGGTATGTTTTGTGTCGCTGGAATGTCCCTTTTTCTATTCCTGAAACACTAATGAACAAGTGCTCGAACTGGCGACCTTCTTGGGTAGTAAACGTCTGTGCGCGCTGTTGAATGGACTCTCTGACTCGGTGTAGCATGACGGGTTGAACAGATCTACAGGCCACTGTACTACGCTGGCGAAGGGTTTCTGGATTGCCTAGCTCCTCTGCATAAACGCGTTATTTTAAATAACCTCAGAGGAAGAAGTCCCGGGGTGGCAGATCAGGTGATCTGGCAGACCAGGAGAGTGGTCCGTGTCTTCCTATCCAATGACCTGATGTGCAGCATTCAAATGATTGCAGACGATCCTCGACCGATGCGGAGGAGCGCCATCGTGTTGAAACCACATCGTCATTCGCTCCTGCTGTGGCAAATTCTCTAATAATGTGACGTAATTCCGGAGGAATTCCAGGTAGCGTCTTCCTGTTAGATGCCCCTCGAAGAATAATGGTCCAACAAGGTGATCTCCCAAGATTCCACACCAGACATTCACTCCCTCTTGCTCTTGGAATGCTGCCTCCCTAACCCAATGAGGAGTATCAACACTCAAATAGTTCATATTGTGGCGATTGTTGTGGAATCTTGATTCGTCAGAAAACAGTATCCTGTATGCGAATTCCGCATCATTTGCTACTCGCTCCAGCAACCATTCACAAAAGGTCAATCGAGCTTCGAAATTTCTCCCGTGAAGTGCTTGGTGTAGGTGCAAACGATAAGGATGAAACTTATTAGTGTTCAATTTCGCACTACAGAGGGCTGGCTGATGTTCACCTCCTAAGCAACTACCCCTGTACTAGCATGCGGATTGTTCTGGATGGCGTTCAAAACTGCTTCTTTATTAACACCCGGTGTTGCTGGTGCATGTCTATATAACAGGAGGCATTCTTGCAAGTGACACTGTTACACGCAGACGCCTTTCAACATTTCGGAAGGTGTTTGCTGTTGGTTGTCGTCTATTCGGATATCTCTCCCAATATAGTTGCTAAGCCGCTGGTGTATTTGTTCTTGCTTCTCCGTAGATCAAAAGCATATATACGTACTCGTCTGTCGAATACATAATGAAAGACTGGCACAAAATATCGTGCGACAGTATACGTGGGGAGAACGAAGGGGTCGGCATTCATAATAACACACTACATCATGCCAGTCCAATGGGACAGAAGTCATTATACCTGTCCTGTTACAAAATCCAGATAACCAAAAACGATTTAAGTTACAATGTCCTAAGCCCTCAGGGACTTATAATTAGATTATTGTGCTTTCGGTTTCCAAGTTTTGATGAACATTAAAAAATATGTACAATGCTGAGACTCGAAGCTGTGTCACTCACTACAGGACACATCATAATCCTATTCAGCTATTTCGAGACGACTGAAAGCACGTTACGTGTACAATAGTAGGACTTGTATGTCAGGAGCTATGCCATTGCCATCTCGCGAGTTTTCATGTTTGATTTAGCCTTCTAAGACAGTTTAAATCCTTTGCTGGGCGTTTTAATATTATTACTTAAATGTCAAAAGCTGTTATGTATGTTATTTGAGATCCACGAAACGAAGTTTACGCAAAAATTTAAATAAACCGTTGTTTGATAATATGTCCGTTTTGACTGCATGAATCCAGGATGGATGAGGCGCGTCTCTAATTTTTTCCTTCTTTTTGGCAGCCAACCCCTGCTCTAAGTACAAGAATCCGCCATTTTCTTTTCAGCTGACGTTGTACTCATATGATAGGTCCATTTTTTCTGAGGCGTTTAGTGAATTACGTTGCTATGTATACTCTAATACTCAGGTTGTGAAGACCGCATAACCGGCCGGGAGGGATCGGAATACTGACCACGTCCCATCCTCCAGTACTGCACCCAACTCACGATGCCTGAACTGGACAGAGGTGGGAGACGCAGCGGCTGGGCGGTGGGCCTGGACCCGGAAGGGGTGATTTTTTTTTTCTGTTCTTGAAAGCTTACAGCTCTCTTTGGACTTTTTTGTACTTATTAACGTCCTCCAACGTAATGTAGTATCGAACGAACGAAATTAGTGAAATGGTGGCCAAATGCGCTCCAGGTCCATAGACCGGGCATTCGTCTTCTTAGGATACGGGAAACCTCGGAAAAACATCTGTATAACTCACCCTCACCAAAATTCGAACTCGAGCCTCTTGAATGTGAGGCACACATGCTACCACGAGATCTTTGGAAGCTAGTTTAGTGTTTATTCGACATTTCGTTTTTGAGCGAGTGTTTTGGCACACTTGTATAATTTCTTTAGATAACCTCATTCCAGTGAAATTTTGAATTTTTGGTTGGAATAAGTATTTCCTCTACCTACAATATTGAGGTGCTAGAGCAAGTAATGGGGCAATTGTTTCTAAAATATTGATCCTCAGGTGTTGCTATTCAGATGGAGAGCCAACAGAAAGTGATGAAAAGAAACAAGCCCAAGGTAAAAGAAAGAGGAATAGATCGTACAGAAAATCTTTTCCAATAAAGGTGTACAGGATAACAATTTTTACTTTCTCTCCTACATATAGTACGTAGCGGAAGTGTTGTATTCGACCCAAAAATTAGACGTGGAGATTTCCACGGGAATGTATCTTTTGAGCCACCCTGTAACCAAAATAGTTCTAGAAAAAGGTCCCTGCGCGCGCGCGCGCGCGCGTGTGTGTGTGTGTGTGAGAGAGAGAGAGAGAGAGAGAGAGAGAGAGAGAGAGAGAGAGAAAGAACAGCATAACTAAAAAATGAAAAGTCGGTTAAAAACCAAAAGTTGGTATTTAAGTTTAATATCTTTCAAGGATGCGACACGCAGATTTTGATGAAAATGCCTCCACCCTAAACTACCCCTTACATGGAAAATTTTACGAAAAATGTTTATTTTCTCAAAAATAGCTAACGATTTTGATTTAAATGCCATATGTTTGACATATTTTTTATGGTAAATGAAATGTATATTTTGAATTTTCTGGCTGTAGCCCACGTATTCCTGTTTACTCGTTATAATTTTTCCGTAACTGGTAAACCATTACAGATAGACCAAATCTTACTACACAAACATTGTACGTCTCGTTAAAACACAAAAGTTATGTCCCAATGCATCTTTTTATGATTATGATTATTATTATTATTATTATTATTATTATTATTATTATTATTATTATTATTATTATTATTATTATTATTATTATTATTATTATTATTATTATTATTATTATTATTATTATTATTATTATTATTATTTTGTGGAGTGAACCACTTCGGAGATATTTCTGGTTATTTGTATGTTTTGCAGTACTTAAACTTTTCTCAAATGGAAGGTCGTTATTAACTTTATGTCTCGGCCGTGTAAAGAGAATGGAATTTGAAAGCTTTAAGAGTTTTGACTATCGCTCAAAGCCCACTGTATCAGCATATTCCCCTGGCACCTACAAGAAAATTAGCAATAAGATAATAGCTGTAAACGTTTATCTCGATTGACGTGAAGAAGATAGACGAATAAGAGTTTGTAAGAATGGTTAGTACAAGATTAGAGAAAGTCATGTGAGTGCAACACATCAGAGTTTTTCCTAAACAATTGCAGAAACCATAAAGCGCACACCAAAATAATAAATTGTAGTCAACTAACATTGATAAATCATATACTGAGATAATCAAAAAGCTCTTAATTACACTTTAAGTTAAAAAAATTATGTATTTTCACGTCATGGTCTCTTAATTTACAGTTTGTATTTGTTTTCAAGGAAACAGGTTAAAAATATGATTTTTATATTGCTAATTTGGTTTTGTTTTACTTTGTTACAGGTGAGTTACTACACGGAAATGTGCTGTATAATATTAGTGAGTATAGTGATACTAAAAGATTTAACCATGAAATATATTTTTGCTTGAAAATTTAACTTTTTGTTATTTATTTTGCCACTACCAGAATTTTTTAACTATGGACCTCATGGCCGTTCGTTTTAATAAGTTTTGTGACAGGAATAAAACTAAATGTTTCATGTAAGTATATTTTTTTCTTTTCATTTGTATAATCCGCCTAGGATCGAACCTTGGCTCATTGGGTTGAAAAGCCAATCCGCGTCTCCACGCAGTATTTAATCAGGAATGAGAACTTATATCGATTTTAGTTCCCCATGGAAACATAGTGAGTTATCGGTTTAAGGCGTGAACACCAGTTGCCCAGCCCTGTAATAAACAGTTATCAGTACAAGGCCGTGAGCGGCTGTGCTCAGAGAGTACCAGTTGGCCAGGCGTGCCTTATTGTGTGTCTAAAGATCGAGATAACCCCTCAACATCAGGATGAATCGGCCATGTCGGGACTTTGACCTGAGAAACAACTGATAGTGTTTTTACTCGCTCCGCTGCAGATTTCTTATCATTGTTTACATACTCTTAATCACACTCAGTCATTCCCACAATCATGCTTCCAACCTACGGAAGTAGAATAGGAAATGATTCTGGTTAAAGAAACGTTTATCTGGGTGAGAAGCTGGACTTCTGACCAGCTTTTATGTGATCACTAGCTGAAATACTCGGCCTTGTTCATGGTTTGACGATTTAGACTTAAGTTGGATACTGTAAGAACCCAAAATAAAGCAGTAAAAACGCCGGAAAAACATTCAGCAAAAGCATTGTTGAACAACCCCAAATACCATAGGATGAAAAGCAAGTAGAACGTAAACGCATTTATATGTCAATCATATAGGAAATTGTATTAATTCTTTGTAGAAGAGTTAATAGAGAAAAATGCGATTGTGTTTCGTAAAAGAAGTGTAGGGAAAATCGTGTGAATCTAATGTGTTGCATTTCTATTTCAACCGTGAAAATTTGTATAAATTGTATGTTGAAGGGCGAGTAGGGAAGAATATGTGAATTTAATACGTAAAAGAAAAGGGAGTAGAGAAAAACCTGTGAATGTTGTATAGTAAAATAATGGCATGAAAAAATACATGTCCGTGCCGAATTTCGAGGTGATCGGTCAAGCTGTTTAGGAGGGCATAGAGGACAAACATACATATATACGTACGATATATAAAATTGCGTTTTATGTCAGCTTACTTTACAACTTTGAAAACCCTGTTACGTGAACTTGTGAGGAAACAATAGTACATAGTAAGGTGAGAGAGGGGTCTCGAACTCAAGGAGTCGAGTCGGCCTTGAGTGATTGAAAGGTTTACAGAATTCCGTGTCTTCCTCCTCCAGGATGATGGGGTCTACCCACACACATACACAGCGGTCTTGTTGTACAGCCCGCGGGCTACCAGCTGACCTCGCCACGGTACAGTCAACGCACACATTTCAAATATTAACTTCTCACGATACCTACGCTTGCATTCAACCATAATCCTTTAATGTTCAGCTTATTCGTATAACAAACTGCCAAGGGCGTGAAAAACATTTTAGGAAGCTTATTCTTTTATCGAGATAAAACGTTTGCAGAAATAGTTTCATTACACATTTCGATGTAGGTGCACAAAATGTATTTAGTAAAATGCACTGTTCGGGTTAATCTCTCAGTTTCTTATGATCTTACGGGGTATCGGAAGGGGTGAGGTATAACTACTGACCAATGAACCGCTGACAGTTACAACACGACGCTAGCCTTTAAAACTCCATACAGCTGCAGTCAAGTGTAACCCCGTTAGCTTCCAAACGTGCCATCACACTGCTTCCTTTACTACAGCCGCATTGCCTGCCGCTGCTGAGACTCAAACTCACGACTTTTGGCTTTGAATGGATGGCCAGTCCATTGCATATTGCCTTATTCGAATCGTTTTGACTAAGGTGCTCCCAAAGGGATATGAAAACTGGTTTAGAAATTAGAGGAAGAACGGCATATGTAGCAAAATAACTCGCCAATTAAAGGACTAGAGGCGTGGCGCTGTAATGAGAACAAGCAAATGGGAGAGGGTAGAACCTCGTAGAATTTTCTTTAGATTTATCTCCAAATTCTTAATGCCTATTATGGTTAAGGTTGTAAATCTTGCTTGAAATAGCCGCATTTATTGGATTAAACGATTCTGTATTATAAGAAAAGCTGTAGCTAAGTCCTTAAAACAACAAACAAGTAAAGCTTTACAATGCAGAATTATCTTGAAAAACACAAAAACGTTTAAACCTTCTACAAATTCTCCCATGTTTCTACTGGAATTAAAATTCCTGTCGATATAGCTTTAAACATGTTTGTCTATTACGCTATACTATAATACAGTTTTTACTTTCGAACGAAACCGGCTTTCTTGGGTGGCATTAAAATTTAATTACATTTCTGTGAATTTGCACAGTTTCTGATATTTGTACAACTGTGTTACCAGCTTGTCATAGACCAATAATCTGGCCACGTGTAGTTTCTGATGTATACGACTTGCTGTGAATCAAGCAACAAGTGAGCAACGATTTAGTGAGTCATCAGAAATAATCAATACCTCCTTTTCAGGCCGACCTGTCATTGGTTATATATAACTATGTCCAGCCATTAGCATGAATACATCTGTCATTGAAGAGGGGCAAAGAGAGGGAAAGAAGGGGAAGTCATGAAGGCCTAGTTAAATAATCATGACACCCTTGCATTTTATAAATTCGCTTTCTCTACAAGAGAGATGCAAGGCATTGAAGTGAATTTATAAATTAGTTATTTCTGCAACGAGAGGTGTCTGAACAATATTACCACTAGAATGTGTTTGCAAGAATGAGGTGTAAGCCGAGGTCTGTAATTAGGGGATAGCGGTAATAATTATACTCTTCCCACTAGTTCCATATAATAGTTTATGCGACCATTTTAATAATGACTACTGTCTGCTTTAATGATAGATCTTTGATTGATACCTACCAGCATCAGTCCTTAAAAATGGTGTTAATCTGTGAATGTAAACCAAAGCCTGGTTATATTATTCCGCCTAAAATCGGCTAATTTGTTCTGAATAATAAGCAATTCTGAAAAAGGAATTCCTTCTATGAGTATTCGTGGTGGGAAAGAACGATATAATAATTCAGGATTGTTATGGAAGATTCTTAAATCAATATATTAATGTACGTAATTAATGATTTTGCGATGCACAAAAGAAAGGACTCTCGGAGTTGGGCTGCTTCACGCCACATACCGGACCGGCGAGCGGGCAATTGCGTTCAAGGTCAGGCTACCTTGTGTGTACGTTACTAACAACAATGAAACAGCTACACGAAAAGCGCTGTCTCCACAATTTTGGAGAAAGATGTGGCAACGTCATCGCCGGCGTGAATGTGGAAGTCGAGAAAGGTCCGTGTGACGTCATCCCTCTATATAAGGAGGCGAGGAAACAGCAGAGCTACACTTACAGACACGAGTTGGTCAGTGTGTCAACTGCGCGTGTAAAATAGATGCTTCCAGTGATTGCATTGTCGTAGTGTGTGATGCAGCGAAAGTAAAGAAAGACACCGAAAGGACTGAGCGAGGTTGCGAGAAGTGAGTTGTGATAGCATAAACGACTAGACTGTGTTAATGACGAGAAGAAAAATGTGTATTTGTGATAACATTTTAGAAGACAAATAATGTGATAGAAAAGTTACCGGACCTCATTTTGTCACAACATAATGTTCGCATTCTGATTATAACCATCTTGGTAATAATAATAATAATAATAATAATAATAATAATAATAATAATAATAATAATAATAATAATAATAATAATAATAATAATAATAATAATAATAATAATAATAATAATAATAATAATAATTTCTCTTGAATGTTAAACATGACATGAGCGGGGCATTGCATTATTTTGATGATTTTCGCCCTTGGTGGTCAAGGACCATTTAGCCATCTGGATGATTTTCTATACAGAGAGAGAGATAGAGAGAGAGAGAGAGAGAGAGAGAGAGAGAGAGAGACGTATTTCCTCATCATTCATACTTTCAGCCTCTTTGTAAGGAGAATGGAGAATAATCTCTGTTGAAGAACATTCCCGTCCTCCAGCCGGGAATCGAACCCGGGACCTCCTTATTTGAAAATTGTATGGTAATGAAATACACCTTACACCCACCGTGGTAGTGAGTATTTTATGTAACATTTGTAACGACATTTATAGAGAAGCTGTTTCTGCAAAGGTTTACCTCGGTTAAAGTGAATAATAGAACAATAAGTTTTTGTAAACATACTTTGTACGGATGACGACTGATAAACGAATGTCTTGTGAACGTAACATCAGATTTTTCTATCTAATGGTTTACCAATCTTACACTATTCATTCCGAGAAAATTTAGGATAAGCATTTTATTCCCATGGAAAATTCAGAAAATCGTATTTTAATTAAATTAGTGTCATTTTGAGAAAATAAAGATATTGAAACATTTTGACAAGGGCAGTTTTGTGGGGTGCTTTTCTTAAAAGACTTAGTGTAACTCTCTAGGAAGATGCTTAATATGTGTTTAAGCTGTATTTTATTCGGGACTTCAAAACACGTATTTCTGGTGAAGTATCAATATCCTTTTTTATGATAAGCAAACTTCCTTTCCTTGTACTGCCCGAGAAAGTAAAAACAGAGTGACAAACCACATATTCCTGTTTTTTCCTTCTGTTTTGCGTTTATGTGTACCCTTTGTTTAAGTATACACCAAGTTTAATAACAATAAGTAGGACATTCTTGCGTGGAAATACAACAACGCGTCTTTTTAAAGTGTCACTTTTTTCACTGTAAGGTCACTTAATGGAAATCGAAATTAACCAGAAAATGTTCCTTTAAATTTACATGTTCTTTATTTTTTTAAAGCGTTTCTTACCTCCATTTGAATTAGGGTAGTCTATGTTAAGCAGCTACGATCGAAAGTCCAGTGCGTATTATTAGATTTTTTGGGAGATTTCATGGCCCTTCCAGTTATGTTGACATTGCAGGTAAATGAATTATCTCATATTCACTTTCACTAACTTAACCTATGCTCCTACATCACGTACTTTTAATGCCTAGTTCGCTAACATTCTCCCACCTTTTAACTTAACATATTTTGATTAATACAGATATAAAATATAATTCAATCTACTTGTTGACTTTTATAATTTAAAAGAATAAAGCTCTGGAATCAGTCCAACTTTCCTTGTAATGACGATCGAATATATTATGCAGAGAATCACTGAATGTTAATACAGGTTCCGTGAGATAAACAGAGTAGGCCGTGCTCAATACATGGCGGCTAACGTGCACGAGTGTGTTGATTCTGAAATATAAGAAAATTGGAAAATAGTCTGTCCTTCTCTTATACCTGAAAAATCTAAACAGAGATACGAAAGATCTATAGTTAATATGTGCCAATTAAGTTCAACCATTAAGACACCATGGAAATATGAATGTTATGTTTGAAGGTTAGTATTGGACATTTCATTCATACATCATATTAAATTACTAATTATCTTCCAAAAATTGTATGCGATACCTACACGTGTGTTAAGTGTTTTTACTAATCCCTGGACTCGGCTGCGTTTCGTATTTTCAAACATTTCTTCGCTCCAGTAAAAATCACAAACTCTTGTATTGCAATATACTGTAACGTAATTTCGTTTTGCATATTGCAGCTGTTTTGCTTTGAGAAAAAGGAGGACAAGCTAAAGAGTACTCAACAGAGAGAAATGCAAACCTCGTGATGAAATTAGTGTATTGCTTCCATATAAGGCATGTATTTATCTGCCGTAACGTCTTAGGTCCCGGATTCTATTCTCGTTGAATCCGCTAGCCTAGCTGTATTTTCCATGGTTTTTCCAGGTCAGTTTCCCTGTCCATTTTCATAGTGTGTGGCATATGTCGTGAATGTGCTTCTGGGAAAGAACCGTTTCTTCTCTTATACGGAACTCTCAGTGCGGATAGGGGCTGTTCAATCTGTAAACGTTAGGGACACCACTGTGCTGCGCCTACTCCCACCAGATATGGTCACCCTTCTTCCTCTTTCGCCTCACTCCTTCCTCCCGGGGGTTTTAGAGGCAGTAGGCCTAGCGTTGGGTGTGGTGGGTTCTCACTTTTCCTCTGCTTCTTAACCCAACTCCAGTAAACAACTTAAAAGTGCGATGATCTCGGTCATAGTGAAAGTTAACCCGATCAGGTTTCGAAACCGATGCCTCATCTAATATGCTAGGTTTCTCTCTGTTTAGTGATTCAGTTTCGCTTTACTTTAGCCGACGCAGTGGCAAAATGTCCGCGAAACTAAAGAGAGTGTTTATCATTAGCAACTATGCACATTTTAAACTTTCTATCTGGAATAGTTGTTAACTTATTAATCGGCTTCTGAAGACAATGTTTCCTGAGATTGGTTTTACAGGTAAATATATTTTAAAAGTCTGATGCTGGATACACATGCTCTCTTCACCAAATTATTCTTAAAAAGCTTAATCTTCCATCTATAGATACATTTTTTGCAAGAAATACACTTTTGAGGTCCGCGGATGAATACTAAAAATAAAATCTGATGTGTTGCACTCACATGACTTTCTCTACTCTTGTACTAACCATTCTTAGAAACTCTTATTCCTATATCTTCCTCGTGTTGAGATAAACATTTGTACAAATTATCTTATTGCTTATTTCCTTGTAGGTGCAAGGGGAATATTAGAATACAGTAGGCTTTGTGCGATAGTCAAATTGTTAAAGCTTTGAGATCCCGTTCTCTTTGTACGCTTAACATATACAAAGTGAACAACGATGTTGCATTTTACGAAAATTTTGTTTTCCGAAACTGACACAAATAATAACGGATATCTCCGAAGTGGTTCGCTGTACAAAAAAATTTATTTGGACATAAATTGTGTGTTTTAGCGAGATCTTCATTTTTGTATAGTAAGATTTTGTATATCTCTTAAGGATTACGAGTTACTCAGAAGTCATCCAGAGTAAACAGGCTATAGCCAGAAAATTCAAAATACACATTTCATTTGTCATACAAATATCTTAAACATACCATTTTAATCAAAATCGTTAGAGGCATTTTCAAGAAAATAAAAGTTTTCCATGTAAAGGAAAGTTTAGGGTGGGGCTATTTTCTTCAAAATCTTCGTATCGCATCCTTGAAAGACATTAAACTTAAATGCCAAACTTTGGTTTTTAACCGACTTTTCGTTGTGTTATGCTGTCCACAGACTGACAGATACATACACAGAGACCTTTTTCTAAAAATGCTTTTTTTTGGGGGGGGGGGATTCGGGGGTCTCAAAACATATATTTCCGGTGAAATCTCGACATCGAATTTTTGGGTGGAATACAATACTTCCTCGACTTACCAGTAGAGAAAGTAATAAATAAGTTAAACGTTTTAAGAAAGGGGTCCTTGTGTCTGTGAACAGCATTAGTCAAAAACGCTAAGGATGGGGCACGAACATTTTTTTTTTTTATTGAAAATTTTCCCAGCTCAAATTACCTTTAAGGAACACGGATCACATTGCGTTACTTTATATTTAGTCAAAAGTGGGTCTAACGATTCTGTTTCATATGCTTTACGCTTAAGATATTTATAAGAAAAATAAAATGTAGATATATTTTGAAATTCTTCGAATAGCCTGTGAAGACAAGTCTCCTTATATAGCAAGGATGACGTCACACGGACCGTTCTAGAATTTGTACAAACACGCGGGACGCCGAACACTTTTGGAATAATCTGGAAAACCCTTTGTGTTTGCGCTTTGTTGTCAGGTGTTTGCTCACGCGAGTGGTGTGGGGAAGTTTGACCTCGAGCGCCTTTGTCAAGCGTCTCGTCAGTAGGGTGGGTCAGGCCGCCCCGACCATCCTTTGTTGTGTTGCCAGTGCCGTGGGTCGGCGTCACAATACAGGGTGTCCCAATTGAATCGCCCTATTGCCATATTTTCATATCCTTCGTGTGACTGGTGGGGCACATGTGGAAGTGATATGACTTTCTTGATATGTGTATACAAACTTGATGAGTCATACGTATTAGTGAGGTTTAGTTCACTTCGATATCTCAAATAGTTTGGCAGAAATACTGAAGTGATAATAGGGGATTCAATTGGGACACACTGTATTTTATTTAAAATCGGTAAAGCTGTGCTGCTGACACACATTCAATGTTTTCGGGCCAATGTGTTACCTGCGAAGTCGATTTCGAGCTTTGTAGTGAGGTACAATACTTGCTCTACCTACTATCGGTGCATAACTTGTAGAGGCAAATGAAAAATAAAGGAAGGATATAAGATTAGAAGGTCAAGTAATATATGTATGCATGCACTTACCATACAAATGTAATGTAATTCTGTGGAAGATAGATTGCATTCACTTGAAACAAGGTCCGTGGGCTGTAGCTGTCTAGTTAACGTGATATGGTAAATTAAGATTTATAAATATTCTTGGCAATGAGCCTTATGACATTCATTCAGTTGTATCGTTTCCTGGACCAACACCTCATTCATCAGTCACAAGTTGATGTTCTATTGTTTCCAAGAATCAGTATGTTCAAGTTACTTGCATTTTAAATTAATAATTAATTTAATACTTTCATTTCAACTTCTATGCAAGTTAATTTCCGCCGAAAATAATATAACTTGCGTGGGGTGGAGAAATAAACAAGAGGAATATGGCTCATGTAATGTAAAGTTTATGTATATGGAAGTGCCATAATGGCTAAATTCCGCGAACGTTAATGGCAAAATATGTCTACTATATGTATGTGAGAATTAATATTAGCTTTATTACTTTATCTACTATGTACAGTAAGTAAGGGAAGTGTTGTATTCGACCCAAAAATTCGATGGCGTGATTTCACCGGAAATATATGTGTTGAGGCTCCCTGAATCCCTAAAAAGCCTGTGTGTGTGTGTGTGTGTGTGTGGGTGGGTGGGTGTGTGGGTGGGTGGGTGTGTGGGTGGGTGTGTGGGTGTGTGTGTGTGTGTGTGTGTGTGTGTGTGTGTGTGTCTGTGAACAACATAACGAAATTCGCGTAAAACCCAGAATTGGTATTTAAGTTTAATATCTTTGAAGGATGGACACGGAGGTTTTGAAGAAAATTCCACCACCCTAAACTACCCTTTACAAAAGTGGCTCTAACGATTTTGATTAAAATTGCATATGTTTAAGATATCTTTATGACAAATGAAATGCATATTTTGAACTGTCTGGTTATAGACCCTGTAGTCCTGCTTATTCTTGATGACTTGCATAACTGGTAAACCATAAGAGATAGAACAAATCTTACTGTACAAAAATTGTAGAGCTCATTAAAACAGAAAATGTATTATCTTTTTAGTGAAGTGAACCATTTGGGAGATATTTCTCCTTATTTGTCAGAATTTTGCAACAGTTATAGACGTTCTCAAATGGCAGGTCGTTATTCATATTTTATCTCTTGGTCATGCAAAGAGAACGGAGGCGGCGCCGTGGCCGAGCGGTTAGCACGCTCGCCTACCACCTAGGCGGCCCGGGTTCGATCCCAGGGACCCGCATGTGGTATTCGTGGTGGACGAAGCGGCGTCAGGGCGGGTTTTCTCCGGGTGCTCCGGTTTCCCCCGCCATCTCATTCCACCGGTGCTCCATCTTCATTCCATGTATCATCAGTGTCACCGCCTGTGGTGCCGTAGTAGTAAAAGCGGGCGTTAAACACTACAACTACTACTAAAGAGAACGGAATTTTATAGTCATCACACAACGTGCACTCTTAAAACTCTTGACTAGCACACCTACAAGAAAATTAGGAATAACTACTTTCTACAAAGATTTATCTCGATTACCTTGAAGTAGATAGAGGAATGAATAAGAATAGTTCGTGCAAGAGTAGAGAAAGTCACGTGACAGCAACGCATCAGATTGTTTTCATTGTATGCATCATAATGCAATATATTTAGGTGCTATGCTGATTATTTGTTTGTTTACGACTGTGATACTCTAACGTTCGAATCAAATACGTGCTTTTAAGTGGAAGTACTGCAGAACAATCTATTTTCTAATATTCTGTCAATCTGGCTGAATGTTTAGCTATGAGCTTGCCTTAGATAAATATCAAAACGTTTTAAATTTCACTGGTATTTTTAGTTAGATTATTGTGTTCCGAAATCGAGTTTTATTTTTCTGGCTAAATTTAATGAAATGTTGAAATGTTAAAAATAATATATATCTACTCATAATGCACAAAATTGCTTACGTATTCTTTTTTTTCGCAATTCACTTTAAAAGAAACAATTTTTTGAAAACATAGCATAGATAACACCATGAGGGGCTGCAAATTTGTCTTGAATGGAATTTATTACGGTAATTCCATAAATAAAGTGTAACAGACTTAATTATTTTCTTGCGTTTTTAAAGTACAATTACCACTGTGTCAACTGATAGATCACAGCATACTGTCATGACTTCAGGGGAACTTCTATTTATGTTACGTGCAATGTTTGTGCATTTACTAAATTAAACGCATTCGGAACGTTATGCCATAGCAAAATTGGTGTTCCAGGGAAATGTTCACGGATTTCAGTTTCAGGAACCTGGTAAGCATGGTGTAATTTCTGTGCACAATTATTAATTAAGAATTGAGAATTTGTGAAATCAAAACTGAACAGTTTTCCTCTAGTTGCGTACGTAGAACAGTGTATTTGATAACTGAGTGCACGAAATGAAAAATCACAAAGTTTGAACAAGAACATTGTTATCTCATTACTTCTTCAATTAATGGCTCTACAGGGCTCGTCCCCTTAGCGCGGTGGTAGCGCTGCTGGTTACCAAGCGGGGGACCCGGGCTCGATTCCCGATACTGGCGTGGGAGACCTGGTCCGGGGTTCATTGAGCCTCGTTAGGTTCCTTAGGCGCCAATTGAGAAGCTACTTGATTGCCGCTGACCGCGTCCCACTAACAGTACCGCACCCCACTCATGACGCCTGTGGTGGACAGAGGTGGGGGACGCAGCGGTCGGGCGGTAGACCTTGGTCCGGATGGCTTGTTGTACCACGGCGTTACGGGTTAATAGTTCTACGTGGATACGGACGGGATATCGCACTTCTGTAAATGAATGTGCCAGTTTATGTAAGAAACATGGACACCTATGATTGGTTTTAATAGAACATTGTTACCTCATTGTTGAGCTAATAGCTGTACATGGATATCGCACTTCTGTACATGCCCCAGTTTATGTATGGAACATCGACACCTATGATTGGTTTTAATCTTACGTCGTAACAATATCACATCCCTGCTCGTAAATTGTTGAGATTCTCCGCCCTTTTGTGTCGAAACGTGTTCTTACAGCTTGGCCTCGTATCAGATTAATAGCTTTCTAGATTAACAACCAATCAGGGAGCCATAAATTTGACGCAGTTCATTACAGTAGCTACAGCCTTTTACATGAATTGTCATTAGGTTTAGCCTTCCTTATTGGAGAACCGTCATTTGCGTTTGATACATAGGCCTAGGTAGGCAGCTAGCTTTTTAGCATCCTGTTAACTATGTTAACAATTAACATCACAGAAATGTTAAAGAGGATTTGGATTTATGGAGCTATAAAATGACCAAAAGGAAATGAACCATTGATTTTCGGATTTCGCAATACCTGTACTAACTCATGTTTGGTTGCCAGATTTCTTCCTTCTTCTTCTTCTTCTTCTTCTTCTTCTTCTTCTTCTTCTTCTTCTTCTTCTTCTTTTTTTTTTTTTTTTTTTTTTTTTTTTTTTTTTTTTTTTTTTTATCATATCTTTATAGTCGCTTTCACTACTGGGTGTTATCACGACGATTTCTTTAATGTTATTTGTCGAATCTCATTTTCCGCTAGGAATGGTCCATTTTCCACATTATTTTAGAGAAAAGGGAAGTGAAATTTGTGGATCTTGTAAACTTTAAATTACATATATTCTATTGTTTTCTTTTTTAGTTCTTTATTTTATTTATTTATTTTTGTATTAACTCCAATGATTATCTCTCGGGCTTTGACTTTGGAAACAATCAAGGCTATTCTGCAAGTTTTGTTAAGCCTTAACAATTTTTATGTGCTATTCCGTATTCTGTAGCTTAGCAACAAATTAAAATGTTAAAAACAAATAAATGGTTAGTTAAGGAAATTGAAACTATTAACAGTGAAGCAACAAGAACTTGCAACATTACCAAGATAAGTGAAGTTTTTAGTTTCTAATTTGTTCTTACTTTAAAATAAATGGTTATTGAATATAACAGACACCGAGATCCTTGTTGTTAACGCTTTTTTATGCAACAGATTCGCGTAGACATTTTAATGCCGCTGTAAGAGGAAAAGCTTCATACAAAGTTGACATTTTAGCTATCAAATATTTATTTATTTGAGAAGCGTAAAATATAAATGTTACGGATTATGCTTAGGTGAACAATGTTCCATAATTCATTATGAATTACTTTTGTGTACCGTTTTATTACTGGAAAATCTTATCAAGTATACAAAAAATAAACAGACAATCGTATGAAACTAACAATTAATCAGCTACAAACGATTCACTCAATTTTGAACTAAGTGTGGCATAAAGCACCATGACTCCCAAAAGTGGCGCTGGGTACCAACGAATGCCTAATACTGCCAATGAGTAACCTTGATACCCCTGGCGGACATGACACCCTGTGGTAATTGTTTCTTGGGTTGTAAAAATTAGTAATATTCAAGAATTAATTCCTTTGCTAGGAATCAACCATACACAGTTGCTATTAAAGTCTTAAAACGTAATACTTTTCTCATGCCAAATGAACCAACTTCACAAAGTTAATGTAAGATTTGAAACTTTCACGGCGAACGTTAGTGATTAGAGCTTCACGGGTGATCAGCCGTGTTAAATTTAAGAAGATCGAGCTTTCGGCCATTATGCACTCCATGGCCATCTTCAGGACTAAAATGATGATTTAGTCCTGAAGATGGCCATGGAGTGCATAATGGCCGAAAGCTCGATCTTCTTAAATTTAACACGGCTGATCACCCGTGAAGCTCTGTTCACAAAGTTAACTTACATGCCTAATTTAATTGTTCAAAATGATGGCATCTTCAAATGGTTGGAGCTAAGTTTATCCCTAATATATTGACTATTTTTAAGACAGTTCAATTATGTTGTTGTGATTGTAAATCACAAAAATAGTCATATATGGACAAATGCATACCACTGCTCAGAAGAGCCACCAACAGCAGTTTATGGCGAACATATAAGCCATACCTTCCTCCTTGACCACATGGAGTTACTTACAAAACATTTCTGAAGTATGTACTGCCAGGCCTTTTGGAAGAAGTAGTGCGTTTCTAACACAATGGAGCTCCTGTATATTATGCTATACATGTACACACGAGAGCATATAAACCCAGTCTTCCCCAATGACTGGGCCAGACCGTGCCCTGGCCTTCTCGTTCGCCGGATTTTAATCCCATGGAATTCCTTTCTAGCTCATCACCCAATGACTCTGAAGAGAGGCTGGTTGCCCGCGTTATTGCAACCAGTGATTGCAACTCACCAGGAATGCTCATTTCTGCGTGGATGTTTGAGGTCACCATTATGACCAATTCCTTTGAAACCTGCGCCTATTCATGATTTATTTGCTTACCTTCATTCTGTCTGTATCTACATATTACCATTGCAATTTATTTGTGTAATAATTCAGTCACATTTAACTCCATCATATATGTTTCCGTTATTTACATTTTCGTAAGTTGTTAGTTGAACTTGAACCAGTTAATTCAATTACGTATTAAGTTTCCAGCGTGTGCTTACTATTTAGGCCATGAAAGTGTAAATGATGGCTAAGAGCATTTGAAATAAAAAGCTTAATGAAAAATTAGAAGAGAACAAATGCTCCCCGTAAATCCCCCCACCTCCCGAAAAAAAAAATCCTTGGCCAAGAATTGAGGTATTGAAAGTTCGAATTGAAGTGTTCCTCGCGATGCCATGCAAAAATATTCCTGTTATAATTGTGGATACTTACACATAGACGTAGAATTTCACCATGATAGAATATTAGAAATGAGCATATAGTAAAGGACCCCCCTTATTGACATTTGGCTATCACTTTATTATTATGCAGGCCCCTTGTTCCTACAACAAGCCTATTTCTGTAAATGTTTATCTCGGTTAACACGGTGTAGGTAGAAAAATAAACGTTTATACAATCCTTGCGTTAAAACGGCATACATTGTGCGAAATTACCCTCTTTGTGGCACTAGTGCCAGAAAACAAATGCCGTAATTGCATAGTAACAAGACGGCAATGACGTCATCACCGCCATATCATTTTCTCCATGTGTCTGTAAGAAAACCTGAAATCCAAAGTAACGCATTTTTCGTTTCTCCATCCACAAAACTCTTCATATCCTTTTTCATTAACATCTTCAGATTTTTCTGGAGTTAAACTCTCAGCACTCTTGGCTTCGTTCAAAATATCAAGCGGAATACAATCCATATTTTCAGTAGTTCAATCACGTTCCTCTAAAACTGCTTAAACAAATGAAACATCTGCTTAGCAACCATATTACGTCATACATCTCTAATCTCTAGTACATTATAATATTACATTTTGCAAATGTATTACTTATTTTATTGCTAGAATTGCCTAAAACGTTGCATGTAACACGTGTATAATCTTTTCATTGTGGCACTCGTAAAAATTATTGCGTTCTGTTTCACTCATGTGCTAAACATACATGTATGTATACTCCTGTCGCAAGCTGTCAGATTATACACTAGTTGCATAGTTAAAAGTTGTAAAAATACTTCTTAGAATGGATATAAAGTGGGTAGAAAGAGTCGCGTGAATATAACATATATTTCTTATATTTGACTTTAAGATAGGTTTTGGGTTCGTGAAACTTTCAAGTTTGTCCACTATGTTTGGATTGTGTTTACAAAAAGGAGAGAACCGGATGGATAAATAAATACAGTGTGGAGTGGACATAGTCGGAATATATGATACAATAATGAATGTGTCACATGTTATTAATCAAGCCCAACACTTGTAAACACCTATACCAGCGCTGACCTTGTGAATCACTGGCTGTGTGACCTTGGAACACGCTAGCTAGCCAGCCACACCTCTGTCCGTCACGCCATTGAAACGATCGCGGTCCTCGCTCGCCAACGAGTAGGACAAACTTCTGCATTCCATCCAAATATTAAAATCATACCAACGGAAATATATGTATGTTCTCAGGTGCACTGGAACTATAAAGGACGGTCATTTTTGGATGCAACACTAAATTTTTAAGCAATTCTCATTCCACGCGATCGTTTGTCGTAGAAAATTATATTCTTTAAAACACATTTCTTAATATTGTAATCGCGGTTAACACGTATAATATATTAAATTTTTGTAAGGTCTTAATTCTCATTTAATCTTTTTTGTTATTATTTATTACTTTCTCTACTGGTATGGGAAGTATTGTATTCCACCCAAAAATTCAATGTCTAGATTTCACCGGAAATATATATTTTGAGACCCCCTGAATCCAAAAAAAAAGCATTTTTAGAAAAAAACGAAAAGTCGGTTAAAAACCGAAGTTGGTATTTAAGTTTAATGTCTTTCAAGGATGCGACACGAAGATTTTGAAGAAAATAGCCCCACCCTAAACTACTCTTTGCATGGACAATTTTTCGAAAATTTTGATTTTCTTAAAAATGGCTCTAACGATTTTGATTAAAATGTCATATGTTTGAGATATTTGTATGACAATGAAATGTATATCTTGAATTTTCTGGCTATAGCCCCTGTAGTCGTATTTACTCTGGACGACTTTTGCATAACTGGCAAACCGTTAGAGATAGACCAAATCATACTATACAAAAAATATGGGTCTTGCTAAAATACACAATTTATGTCTAAATAAATTTTCTTGTAGGGTGAACTATTTCGAAGATATTTCTTGTTATGTATGTGAGTTTCGGAAAACTTAAGACTTTCGTGAAATGAAACATCTTTGTTCATTTTTTATAAGTTAAATGTGCAAAGAGACCGGAATCTCAAAGCTTTAGAAGACTTAACTATCACTCAAAGCCTATTGTATTTTAATATTCCCCTTGTACCTACACGGAAATAAGCAATAAGATAATTTGTACAAATTTTTATCTCAACTGAGACGAAGAAAATATAGGAGTAAGAGTTCGTAAGAACGGTTAGTACAACAGTAGAGAAAGTCATGTGAGTACAACACATCAGATTTTTTTATTACAACTGCAATGGTCATATCGGCGCTCACCTTCAAAACTTAATGCCTTCCGGCAGTGGTGTTAACTCCTATAAGTTGTCATTGGATTTAATGCGTTAGATCATACACGCATTAATACTCTCATTTATACTTCCACACTCATGAACAGGGAGAAAATCTTGTCCAAGAGAGAGAGAGAGAGAGAGAGAGAGAGAGAAAAGAAAAGGTCCCATCCCTGCCGGGAATTCAACCCGGCAAAGCAGATCGGTGCTCTATCGTTCGAGCTACGCGTCTTGTGTGACCGGAAAACGAGAATAGAAGAGGGGGTGGGGGAAGAAAAGGGGCAAAATTGCTACTGGAAAAAATACAGTTGCTTGATTATAGTTTTAGATTCTTTTCCGCTTACCTATTACACACACAAAAAGCTAGGGTTCGGTGTCATTAGAAGTTCCCGTTTTGGTGCCTCGTGGGCAAGAAAGCAGCAAGTTAAGAAAGGTATTGCTTTAACAATGTGTTAACCAGCGATTCTACATGAGTGTAACAATTATTGTCAATAAAGAACCGAATATAATTTGTGTCAAATATTTGGAGCCTTCTAACTTCTTGCGAATGGCTATAATATTATATAGTTTATTATTCCACTAAGTGTCGCGCAAACATTGTGTCAACAATGCTGTAATGCATTTCTACCTTAATAAGCAACGCTAAGGGTTTAGTTTAGTAGCCTTATTAAGGCAAATTTTTCGTTATATTTCCTGTGCTCAGAAACGTTCCTACGGTTGCAATAAAGTATCTTTTTTGATACGAATGTGGACATGAACAATCAAATGTGGATATTGCATTTTCTGATAATAGTCTTTGAGGTAGTCTTTATCCAAATTGAATGATTTATAATTTTATATGAAAAATGCAGGAGAGTGTTGCAAGCTAGCTACGGAAAAATTATAGAACTCATTAAAATAAAGAATTTGCGTCCTCTGTTTTCCTTCTATATTTATTTGTTTATTAATTTATTTCGCAGTCTTAGTCATTTTTAAATGCATGTTTACAAGCACAAATGTACGTTATCTGATGATGTTAAAAGTTTGGGATTCCTTAGTCTTTTCCATCGCTCGAACTCCCTTGCATTACTTATTATCTAAACATTTGGATAATGTTTCCACATGTGTGCAACAAGTCCACATTGCTCAATTTCTAGGCAAGCATTTATCGCGAATACCTAACCTAACGTGGATTGAAGGATCGCTTATGTTTTGTGCGTCTGTACGTTTTGAGGCTCCCTTAAACATTTTTAGAAAAGGCTGTATAGTTCACGTGTCTGAACAGCATTACTCAAAAACCAAAGTGTTTTAATACCAAACTTCGTATCTAAGTTCACTGTTTCCAAAGGATATGAGGCGCAGATTTTCAAGAAAATCCCCTCAACCCAACTACCTCTTACATGCACAATTACCCGAAAACCCTCATTTTCGCAAGAATAACTAATGATTTTGATTAAAATACCATATGCTTAAAATATTTTCACGAGGAATGAAATGCAGACATAACTTGTATTTTGTAGGAATAGCCTGCGGAGTACTGTTCACTCGGAATGGTTTTTGCATAACTAGTAATAGACAAAAGACATGGAGATTGACAACATTTAGTACATAAAAATGTAGATATCGTCTTTTTTTGCAGTTTCCCAGCTGTTCTTCTTATATTTATGCTTTTCTCAAATGTAATGTGGCTATTCTTTGTTTCCTTTTATATATTATTTCTTGTGGTCATGTTAAGGAGCATACAATTTCAAAGCCAACACATAGCGACACGTTCATATAATTCGCTTTCTCTGCTGAATCGACAGCGAAATTATGATTTGAACGTTTATCTCGATAAGAAGTAGGCAGAAGAATAATATTTTGTAAGAACAGTTCGTGAAAGGAAGAAAGTCATGTGAAGAAACACATAATAGTTTTTTCTAGTCTTCTTTCTGCTCCAGATAAAGCAGAGCTAATTTGTTGATATTTGTTGTGGACTGTATTATGAAAGGGAACAAGTAGTTGTGCAAGCGAAGTGATAGCTGGTTTTGTATGACATTTGGTATGTTCTCAGTGGTTGACCAAGAAATTTGGACCGCTAAAGTATTTAATAGCAGTATTCGTTTCCTTGGAACTTCCCCGCCCATGGCGTGTGTGTGCCTTTGTTACATTTCTCAGTCACTCGCGTCTGCCCTGTTATTTTCTACTTTACACCTTTACTTCAAACAGATTTCACAAGTACGCACGTTTGGAAGGGAGCCACTGCCTTATGGGACAAAGCATTTCGTGGAAAATTCAGGGATGTCTGTCTGTACCTGTTATGTCCGGCTCAAGACAAAAGAAAACCTGACTGCTTATCCCAATCCCAACTCGGAGAATTTCTAGCATTGTTCGTTAAATGTTTCTAACGGTACAAATGCACCCTGGACAGGTAAGCGTAACTAACGATGTAAACATTTGTGTAAAAGAGGGTAGTTGATTTTCTTTCGTTGCAAGAGAATGAAGTTTGCAAATAATGTATATCCAAGCGTCCAGCTTTACGTTGCATATACTCGTATTATTTAAGGAAGCTTTCATTTTTACTTTCTTTAGTACATATAGTAAGTACAAGAATTACTGTACTATTCGACCCAAAAATTCGATGTCGAGATTTCACCGGAAATATATGTTTTGAGGTCCCCTGAATCTTAAAGAAATAGGAAAAGTACATGCGCGCGTGAACAACATAACTCAAGTCGGTGAAAACCCAAAATTGATATTTAAGTTTAATACCTTTCAAGGATACGACACGAAGATTTTCAAGAAAATTCCTCTAGCCTTAGCTACTCCTTACATGGAAAATTGTGCGAAAAATTTTGATTTTCTCAAAAATGGCTCAAACGATTTTGGTTAAAATACCACATGTTTAAATTATTTTATGGCAAATGAAATTTATATATTGAATTTTGTGGCTATAGCCCACGTAGTCTTGTTTACTCTTGATGACTTTTGTGTAACTGGTAAAGTGGTAAAAGATACACCAAATCTTACTACACAAAAATTGTAGACGTCTTTAAAACACACAATTTATGCCATATTATCTTTTTTGTGAAGTGAACCATTTCAGAGATATTCTTTGTTATTTGTCAGAATTTTGCAATACTTATACACGATCATAAATGGAAGATAGTTATTCATTTTTTTAACTCCTGGTCATGCAAAGAGAACGGGATTTCAGTGTCATCATATGGCGACCATTTTTTAAACATTTCACTGTCGCTTAAAGCGTGCTGTATTCCCCTTGCACTTACAAGAATATTTTATTAGCAATAAGATACTTTCTAAAAATATTTATCTCAATTAACATAAAGTAGATAGAGGAATAAGAATAGTTTGTGCAAGAGGAGAGAAAGTCATGTGAGTGCAACACATCACATTTTATAATATCAGATCTAGCATAAATCGCTTTCTGTACCATCTAGCTATAGCGGGTAGAGGAACTATTGTATTCCACCTAAAAATTCTATACCCAAATTACATATTTTGAGGTTCCCTAAACCCAGGAAAATACGTAGTTCTGGGGTGCGCCAAAAGTCACGAAATGTTTATACTGAAATAACTCACTTTCCGAAACCGAGAACTAATTTAAAACTACTCGTATTCATAGGTTGAAAGGGTTATTTTTTCTCTTCATATAGAACAAGGGCATTATGTTACAGCGGCAGGCCAGATTTTTCGTGGGTTATTAGTTGATGTCAATGTGAAACCCTGTTTGTGTTGTAAGCAATGGCTGATACAAGCAAATATACGATGAGCAACGTCTCATCGTTAGTGTGGGTTCATGAAAAAGAAGGAACTGGCGAAATGTACGAAGAAATCTGAGATATCTTTCTTCGTTTTAATAAAGCAGCTCCCTGTGAGGCCAATCCTAGAAAACTGGAAAAGAAGACTTTCTCAACAGGCTCTGTATTGGATGCAAAACTCAGCGGAAGGCCTAAAAAATATTGCGGTGATGATGTTAGTAATCTTCTGTCTGAATCATTGAAGTGTTCGCCGAAGAAATCAACAAGGAAACGATCGGCGGAAATGCAGATCCCAAGAACATCAAATGAAAAATGAGCGTTATCTTCCATATAGGGCTACCACTCTTACTGGCCCAATTATGTTTATCTTTGCATTCCTTATTAGTGCAGCAATCAATCAATCAATAAATAACGTTTTTACGTCACTTGTGAAAGTTTGTTATTGCTATGCAAGCTTACACAAACCTAGAAAATATCCGATCGCGACTTTTGGCTCACCTGTATATATGTTTGTGAACAGCGTAACTTCAAATCCAAACCTTGGATATATGTCAAACTTGATATTTAAGTTCTTGAAAATGCGACATGAAGGTTTTCAAGAAAATTCCCCCATTTCAAATTACTGTTAAAGTGGAAAAGTTTTCTTTATTTTGATCGCCGAACTGCCTCCAACGATATTCATAAAAATCTGCCATGTTTTCATGATTTTCTTCGAATACTTTGTGGAGTCCTATACATTTTGAGTGAATTTTGTAACCTTAACTGTAAGTCCCAAACAAAAGACTTCTACATGAATATCTCTCTAAAACGTTCAGTTTGCAACGAAGTTTCTGTGACATTTGCCTGTTGCTTCAACCCCCTTGTTCCTTCACGTACCTGCAACGAAATCGTAATGAAATTATTTCTGCAAACGTTTATTTCGATTAACATAAAGAGATAGAAGATAAGCTTTCGTAAGAAGAGTGGGCAAAAATGTCAGGAATGTAACACATGTTTTGTATTGAACTGTACTTTAATATGGCGGCAGTTTGAAACTTAAAAATTGCATATTATGCAAATTAACCGTGTTCGCACTTGGATAAGAAATATCACACTTTAAGGTGTAATAATAATAATAATAATAATAATAATAATAATAATAATAATAATAATAATAATAATAATAATTAATAATCAAATAATAATAATAATCTTTTAGCATAGATAATAACAGAAGAGTTTTAAATTATCCTAAGCTTATCTTATTTAAGTCCAAAATTGCATGTGAATATATCATGGTATTTCTCAAATAAAATCGGTATACCTAAATAATGCCTTGTTAGAAAATATATACATTGAATGTACATAATTTATACTTCTGTTCCAAAGCAAAGAGAACAAAGATGAAACCCCTTAGAAGTCAGATTTATTTTGAAAACAAATTATGTCGCTTGACCAAATCGTAAAGCTATACATGCTTCATTGTATGTATAAGAATACAGCAAGCCAAAGCAATAGTCAGCTTTTAAAACGGCGGATCACTTTAAAATTCTATGCTAGAAAAAGCGAATACCGGTTTACTTGGAAAAAGTATGAGTATTTGAAAAATCAAACTAATAACAAAAAGTATCTTGTAAATGGTTAATACCTTCATTTTATTGACATAAATAGTTTGCCGTAGTGGTCTCCTTACCGTGTGGTAGCGCTGCTGCTTATCAAGCGGGAGACCTGGTTTCGATTCCCGGTACCGGTTCGGGGATTTTCTCCCGCTGGGAGACCTGGTCTGGGGTGCACTCAGCCTCATTAGGTCCCTGAGGGGCTATTTGAGGAGCTAGTTGATTAAGAAGTCGCGAAGACTGCGTAGCAGACCGGGAGGACCCGGAGCGCTGACCATGCCCCACCCTCCAGCACTTCACCCCGCTTATGGCACCTGGAGTGGGAGAGATGGGGGGCGCAGCAGCCGTGCGGTTGACTTTGGAGTTTAGTTTATGTAGTTTAGTTTGTCATAAGGGGATTACATTTTTTGTATAGTAAGATTTTGTCTATCTTTTACGACTTACCAGATATACAAAAGCAGTTCAGAATGAGAACTTCACAGGCTATTCCCAGAAAATTCAAATATTTCTCCATGTAAGCAATAATTTGGATTGGGGTCGGAGGTTTCTTAAAAGTATTTGTGTGGCATTCTTGAAATATACTGAACTGAAATCTAAATTTGGTATGTAACCGACTTTTCGTTTTTAATTGTGCTGTTCACACACATACAGGCTCGTGCCACACTGACCTATGTATGCATTGTTTTATTCAGGGAGTCACAACGTGTAGGTATTTCTGGGATGGAATTTGTTAGTGGAATAAGTTTTGCTTGGGATTGATAGCAATATAAATACCTACATGGCATCTTATTTTACTTGAGGTCTTCTTCCGCTTATTGTGCCATTCTCGCCATGTTTGCTCTGTTTTCGCAGTCAGAACTGCACGTACAGTTAGTTATACGACAGCAGATCTAATCTGATACCAAATAGGGATTATAATAGCACCACATGGTCAGCACAAATCTTGCTCAATGCTGCCAACGTTACAGCCACTTGTTCAACGCAATGCACACGTTAGAATACGTTACATATTTGCCAGCCTTTACGGTTTAACCGTAAAATGTACGCGAATGGAAGCCTTTTTACGACTTTACGGCTTTGTGGGTAAACTCAAACTGTTAAAGATTTTCACCACGGTCGTGATAAAGCGTTTAATTTTATTGCATTCTTAAGATTAAAGACAATGTACTGCACTAATTGGGATACATTGCTATGCCAGGCCAGAGTTTGTGTATATCCTTTTTTACGATCATGGTCCCACTTCCCTGGACCAGCTCATGGTCTTGGGGAAATGAAGGGGATAGGAGAGACATTCCACCTGCATTTTGTAAACTTTCTCGCAAACGTTGTTCTGCTGGTTACGTTGCCAACATACCTCCGATGTTACTTCACTATGTTTAATCGCTGCTAATTTCTCTTAATTTCACTTGTAAAATCGTCACTAGCGTTGTGTCGGAAATAAAGAAAAAATAGGCGTAGAAATAGAGAAACTTTCAACTAGGATTATTGTGAAATCTGCTATGAAATTGTGGTTGTAGAACGAAGGGGTTCAGAGTGACTTCTATATTTTTAGGATGACGGAAACAAACACAGCTAAAGAGGCTCTTAAAACGGACGCATTTTTTTCATTGGCCACATTGTTGTTTGCTTGCTCCAATACTTTTGACCTCCATCCCATACACTAGCTTGGGCCAAGGTAAAATGAATTGTTAAAGACACGTAACACATGACTTATCCTTAAGATATGACGCTTCAGGGTATATCACCTGTGGCCGAAATAGATTGGCAGGGTTTTGAAAAATGTAGAAAATGTAGAGGACAAAGACAAAGCACGCTTACTTTTTATAAGGTAAATATGGTGCATGAACTGAAAATAACATTTAAGCTCCACTATTTTGAGCGATTCTTTGCTTTAATCCAGCATGACACTATCGTAAGCGCAATTAGAAGGACGACTCCTGCTTCAGATATTGCTGTGTACCTGGAATTGTTTACTGACGTACTGGCTGGCTGCATTTCTGCCAAGGATCATTAGTTGTGAACAAACTGTAGTTATACCACTGACCTCTAGTAACCGGCAGTAAAAGGGCGCGAACATTCATTAATGGACTTCGTAAATGTGAAGTTCTCTTATTACTTAAATTGCTTATCTTATTCGGTCATGTTTCCAATTTCTTTTGTTTATACTTCATGTTACAAAGCGTAAAATGTGGACTAAAACCGCGTATAACCTAGCCTAGGACATGACGTTCTTTGCTTTATTGTGTATTTATTGGTCTCTCAGTAGAGTGACAAAGAAGCAATATTACCAGGTCTTCAAGGATTCTTAAAACAGAATTCTCATTTACAGTACATGAACATTTTACGCATATTAAATTTTACGTTTATCACAAGTCTATTACGCAATACTAGACTAGGGAAAGTTCTACGGGTTTCAATTGCAGGAAGTTAGTAAATGAGCATTTAGATACGGGTATGTTATTGTTTAAATTATGTTGGATACTTTAGGTTAATAAGTACGTTTGAGTTATATAAATACCAAAATGTGATAATGAATGAGAGGCTACTTTACTAACAGTGATGTTAGTGAATCAACCAGAAGTTATAAGTCTAATAAAACAACGTCGATCGTGGTCTCGTGCTCCCTACTTCATGGAATTAGGTCGTTGGCCTGTTTCCAAACGAGCCTCTCTCCGCTCTTTCCTTGATAGACACTGTAAGAAATGAATAAAATGCACAACATTGCTTAGCACACTCGTACCTTCCCCTACAGAAATTGTGTGACAAAGGGAGATTTCTTTTTCTCTGAGATTGTAGATGCGCAGTTCACTGGTCTTGGTGAGTTCTTAATTCGTCACTCTTCTGGTTCCCAAGGTTACGGGTTCAAACCCGGCGGGGGGCAATGAATTTGTTCGGCCGTAAAAATTCTTAGCACGGGAAGTAAAGCCGTTGGTCCCGTGTCGTAGATTCACGCCATGTAAAGAAACCTCAAGCCTGATAAGGAGGCTTCTGAGCAAAACTAAGCGGTCTTTAATGGGACGTTGAGATACAAAGCAGTTAAAGAGCGCCATTAAAATTGCTTTCAATTCAAGTATTACTTTCTTTACTGTTTACCTGATAAAACATTGCATTCCCCCAAGAATTCTATATCCGGATTTCACTGCAAATGCAATTTAAGGATCTCTGAATAAAGGGTTAAAAAGTCTGTTTGGGTTTATGAACAGCGTAACAAACGAAAAGTCCCGGGAACACCACTTTTGGTAAAAATAAGTTTACCTAATATCTTCCAAGAACACAACACAATGCTTTCTATTCGCTACGAATACGTTATCTGTGTGAAGGCATGTTCTGTCAATTTTGGCAGAAACACCTTTGTTAAAAGCAACTTGGAGGTGAATTAGAAGTGTAAGAAAGTACATAAACACAATGATATACGTTGGTTGGAACATAATATGATTTGGAACATACCTCTTTCGTAGATGTAGTATTGAAATGACGGCATACCAGCGTTTCTTATTACAGACGACAATATTGATAATGGAAAAGTTTTATCTGTATATGTCACAAGGTTAACAGTTGTATCCCAGCGTAGTCACCAAGATTTATTACTAGATAGTTAATCAGCAGTTGAGAAATTGGGACATTTTATAAGGTTGAAAAGATTCCATTAAAGTGGGCGTGTGTCGTTCTTCTTTGTCTTTCTGTGGTAATATTTATGTCAGGGTTTTAATTCCGATTGAACTGAATCTAGCGACTGAGGTTCCCATTTGCTGTATCCCTGTGGTGAAATTATAAAGGTCATTTGTGATATCGGTAATTTTGTTCATGTATTCCTCTGATTTGATTAGTCCGGTTAAATCTGTGACCATAAGCGGTCGGTGATTGTTCTTTTGATTTTCTTACGACTGTATTCAGCTTCAGGAAAACATTAACTTATATGAAAATAGGGCTTCAGACTTGATGAACACATCTTTACTCATGTTTTGTTTGTTTGCATGTCTATGTGTACGCTGTACAGTCACCATCCATAATGGCGTCATATGCTTTGTGGACATATTTGTTATATGTATGGCCTTTTATGTAGCAGCTGTTTATGCAGTGGCGTCTTATAGTTTGACATTTGCTTTTTGCAATTTGAGCATACAAGGATATATTTACATATATTCTAAGTGAAACGTGGCATGTAGAGGGTGATTGGGCTCCTCATAATATCGCCAGAGGATAATCCACCACAGTCCGTATCACAATGATGGATAACAGCATGGCAGAACGAAGGAGAAGACGATCCTCGTGATTGCAGAAAAACAAATCTGCGATGAAAGTAAGCCACCCCTGAGGAGGATGCTGCTCTTTTAGCACAAGTGGAAACCCATGGTTTTCGGTCACCATTGGATACGATTGTGCAAGTGCAGTTGCCGGCTTCTCTCGGGCTAAGATTAGCAGGTATACAATCTTCGCGAGACTATGAAGGAAGATATTTCTTCTCACCATAAAAGGAGCAAATGAGGTTCGCTTTGGAAGAGCTTCTAAATCTCACTGGGACACCACTGCATGGCTTAACAAGGTCGTTTTCTATACTGACCATCATCTGCAATTGATTGTTGGAGGCCAGGCTTGTTTTAAGATGGATCCCAGATACCAGCAAACGATATTGCGATCGGGACACGTCAGTTCAATGCTGGTTTGGGCCCAGATAACTAGTTGAGGCATCGGTGAGTACGTGGCCATACTAAGAGACATTGTTTTAGCAAGTGTGAGGTTGCTGTATCTCGCAGAGAAATACTCACAATCTGTCTGGTGCAGGATAGTCGCGGCGTGCATACCTCTCGGTGTACGGAGGAATTTATGCTGTACAGGTTATGCGCTGGATCCCAAAATCTGTGGACCTCAATGTTACAGAGAACACCTGTTTACGTATCATGTAGGTGTGACAGTCCAATAGACGTGAATTGTTGGAGCACTGCAGAAGCCACTGGGAACATCTCATACACGAAATTGACTATTTTCTACATCTGATTGAGTCTGTACCAGATGTTTTTAGTGTTTTTGGAACTGTCCTAGTGTGGTGCTAACCGATTAGGCACCATCGCAGCAGTATACCACCGAAATCTGGCGAGGTAACGAGAAGTTGTCAAGACGAAGCATCGTAGAAAGCTGTCCAATGCCTCACGACAGCACATCAACTCATTCTAGACAAGATATTCAAATTTTGCCTCGTCCACTGTACTTTCCTTACGTGGCAGCCAGTGACTTCTTCCTCTTCCCTCAGATGAAGACATTGCATGGAAGACATTTCCAGAATGACGACCTGATTTTCAAGGTGGAAAGTTTCCTGCCAAAAATACATACTTTTACAACCAAACTCTTTCCCAAGTTGAGAAAAAGTGCATCGCATTGAAGGGTGAATATATAGGGAATATATATCACTTAATTTCATGGTCGCAGCTTTTTTTTTTTTTTTTTTTTTTTTTTTTTTTTTTTTTTTTTTTTTGAGGTGATAATTAAAACTTGAGTTACCCTTCACAAATGTAGGTAATGTAGGTCCTTGTGACCTATATGGTGGGTTTCCCCTTTCGCCGGGTAGGCTAGTTCATTAAGACATGGACTCATGAATGGGAGATTTATGGTTGCATTCCTGCCAATACCGTCCTCCCTGGGGTTTTTCCAGGTTTCTTCAGTCAAATGCCGTGGAGCTATCCTAAACATAGGCCTGGAATCATTTCATTTTATACATCATTGCCCATTGTCTGTAAGGCTGTAGTAATAAGAGCGGCGCCCACCTCGGTAGCGTGATGGTTAGCGTGTCTGCCTCACGTTCAAGAGGTCGCGAGTTCGAATCTCGCTTAGGGTAAGTTATCCGGGTAAGGTTTTTTTCCGAGGTTTTCCCTACCCTGAGTAGACGAATGTCGGTAACTTAAAGATTCATGGACCTCGGGCTCATTTCATTCATTCGTCCGATATGACACAATGTTGGAGGACATTAATTAAAAAAAAAAAAAAAAAATAATAATAATAATAATAATAATAAATAAGAGCGGCCGTTAAAATATCACTACTTCCCTCTCGCTCTAACCAAAAATGGGGAGGAACACAGCAATGCTATTTACAATGATTTGAGAATGTTTTCGCAAACTTGAAAAATTCAGGCTACCCGATTAACGGGAATAAAATTCTGAGTAATATTCGGAACAAACTATATTACAGTACGCATGCTGTCCCATTTTTTCAGACTTTTCATTTAATTAGTTTTATAATTTTGTAAAAATGTCCTATTTTTCAACTTTATAATATGTACATTCCGCTTTTACGAATCAATCGTAATCACTCCGAATTTCCCCTTAGGATTACACTCTTACTAATGGTAAGATAAAAACTTCGAATTTTGAATTTGGGGTTTAATTCGAGTTTTTATTAAAGATGTCATGCGTTGTTCGGAAGTGGTTCAGCAATTTTCGGACCTAGCTGTTGACTGTTTACGTGATCATGCGTGCTCTTTTGTTTCTTTGTTGTACAGGAAGTGGCCGGAAGGGAAGTCAGTCCCGTGTTTATAAAATTGAATGTCTGCCGTATGATGCGGTTTTACTTGTAAAATATTGCTTATGGCAGTGTTGACACTACTGGGAATGGTGAGAGCATTACTACTAAGAAGCCCAAACTTGCTCAGAGATTTAGGGAGGAATAAGCAACATTATGGCTTTGTTACATTCTTCAAAATATTAATTTCCCGTGGTGGAAGACAAACTGCCGGAAACATAAATAGTAAAATTTACTCATCTCGTAAAATTGAGGGGATCCAACAAGGAAATAACTTGTTTGGAAATACTTTTGAAGACCGAAATGTCATCACAAATGCGCAGGCTGTATTTATGGCTTTCCTTGTTTAACATAATCTTCATCTGACCTGCAGTAACCATGCAGCCCACATTTATTTTAAACAATGTTTCTAAATTCAAACACAGCGGCTAAATACCGTTATGTCAATACAAAAGCAATAATTAGAAGTGTAGGCAATTCAGTTGAACAAAATTATGGGTGCCTTGATAAGTCAGCCTTTCTCGCTCTACCCTACCCTCTACCTTTGCGAAAAAGGGGAGGTTGGGTTTACCTCCTTCCACTCTACACTCAGACGCGCATTGTGTTGCAGTGGCGGGTTGGTTCAATGTACGTTCTGTTTGATTTACGAAAGCACTTTCAAATCTTATGCGGTGAACATCTGTTCATTAGTGATTTCTTTGGTACTGTTTGCATTTAAGAAATCCATCAATACTTGGCGACAAAGTCGAAGTGCCTTAGAAGATACACCAAGTGATCGTCACATGACATATTGCGATATAGACTTAATATAGTTCGATTTGGAGAAACTCTGTTCGCAAATATATGTAGAACTATAGACACTCTTATGCACACAATTCTTTTAAATGCTTATTTCTCTATCTACTTCATATTAATCGACTTAAGCATTTGCAGAAATTGTCTTATTGCTAATTTTCTTGTAGGTGCAAAGGGCATATGGGAATGCAGTAGGCTTTAAGCAATAGTGAAATGTTGTAAGAGCTGGTTGCTATGCGATGCCTTTGAAAATGCGTTCTGTTTGCACAGCCAGGAGATAAAAAGAACGAATAATGTATTCCAATTTGAGAAAAGTGTAGTCATTGGCAAATTCAAGCAACTAATAAAGAATGTGAACATCGTTCGCTCAAAAGAAAAAGTGTATTTGAAATAAATGTGTGTTTTAACGAGGTTCAATTTTTTATTTAGTAAGCTTTTGTTTCTCTCTTACTGTTTACCATTTATGCAAACATGATTCAGAATGAACAGATATCCCGAGAACATTTCCAGAAAATTCAAGATATGACTTACAAAGTTCCAGGGAATCGCCTGGACTGATTCATCCTCCGACTCAAGGAGTGGGGTGGGGGATAGCAGCTAATAAGGTGTTTCCAAAGGGACAAGGTTGACCTCGCTGCTCTATCCTATAGTTGTGGCCTTTTTTGATTCAAAATTGGGGTGATATTTACTAAAATTTGACCATCCAAAATACACGAGAGAATGCAAGCGAAGGTATTTTAAAGTTTTAGCGAACTGAGGGAAAGAGGCATCCCATGGTATAATTTTGTAAAGTGCAATGTAAAATTAAAGTTTTAGTAAACGACAAAGGGCGAAACGCTGCTTGAGTAACATTTACCGTATACTGGAGGCCACGAACTAGTGGACCGGAAGGAAGGAATGCGTCCAAGAGTAGAAGAGGTTTTGATGGAGACTGTACACGGTCCCCACAAGCCAGACTGCTTGGTGCCTGACGTTGGAGCGACTCGTAGCGGCCCGGTCTGCCTGCCTGCCTTCGTTTGTGGACCATTTACAAAGATCATACTAGATGCTAATAGGCGTACCAACTTCTGCAAACATGGGTCATGCGTGTTCTCAAGGTCACGTGCTGAAAACTTCTGACATAGTTCCATTGTCACCAAGCACCATATATTGAAAATTACCCGGCGAACTATCAAGCAAACTTTGCCCGTCATTACAAAACATCACTCTCTGTAAAGTTATGCTTCTAATGTAATATTGGTCCAATGTCCTGCAATAGTTACCAGAGCAGTGACCTCGTGTGTGTGTGTGTGTGTGTGCGTGCGCAGAGAGAGAGAGAGAGAGAGAGAGAGAGGCTACAACATTAAAAAAATCTGGTGTGTTGCACTCACATGACTTTCACTGCTCTTGCACTAACAATTCTTGCAAGCTCTTATTCCTCTATCTTCTCGTGTTAGTTGAGATAGACGTTTGCAGAAATCTTATTGCTTATTTTCTTGTAGGTGCAAGGGGAATATGGGAATACAGTAGACTTTGAGGCTTATTTAAATCTCTTAAAGCTGGTCGCTAAGTGAGAGCTTTGAAATTCCTTCAATTTGAGATAAGTATAAGTATAGCAAATCTCACTCAAATAACGTGGAATATCTCCGAAATAATTCACTCTACAAAATTATATATAAAGACATAAATTGTGTATTTTAACGAGATTACATTTTTGTACAGTAACATTTGCTCTAGCTTTCTGTTTACCAGTTATGCAAAAGTCATCAAGAGTAAACAGGACTATATAGGCTATAGCCAGAAAATTCAAAATATACATTCCATTTGCCTTAAAATATTTTAAACATGGCATTTTAATCAAAATCGTTAGATCCATAAATGCAAAATTTTCGAAAAAAATTCCATGTGAAGGGTAGTTCATGGTGGAGGAACTTTCTTCAAAATCTTCATGTCGCATCCTTGAAAAATACTAAACTTAAATACCAAATTTGGTTCTAAGCCGACTTTTCGTTTTTTAATTTTGCTGTTCACCGTCAGACAGACACATACAGACACACATGCACATGTTAGTCTGTTGATTCCGTTTCAAGTGTGCTTAAAAGCGACAGCCCCATGTCTTGTCTTGTCTTGTCTGTGACGGTGGGGATTCCGGCATGTCAGCCGATGGCTTACTGTGCGTCAGAACCCGCGAGGAAGGGTGATAAGAGAGTACTCTACAGGCCGCCTTTTTTTTCTAAAAATGCTTTGCTTTTATTCAGGGGGCCTCAAAATATATCTCCCCAAGAGAGCGCTTCACCAGCCAAGTTCGGCTGATCAATCCTGGCGGGCGGCCAGCCGACTACAGCTCTTCCCCTCAGCCGAATACCATATTTCCAGAGCGCATGCTCGGCCCCAGTGCATCTTACCGGCGACCTCGCTGACTCTTACAACCTGAGAAGAACGGATAAAGAGAGAATAAAATGAAAGTGAGCGATGCGATGGATAGAATAAATTTACTGGCATGTAATGGAATACCTGCAGGACGAAATTTCGGCACAGCTACTAGTTGAAAGCGTCGTTAAGAAACTCTTTATTTACACATATCTTTTTATATTTTTTTTATTCAGTGAATCTCAAGATATGTATTTGCGGTGAAATTTCGGTGGGTATTGACTTTTTGGGTGGAATACAATACTTCCCCTACCTATTTTTACGTACGTAGTAAAGAAATTGAAACGTAATTATCTTTAAAATGCATAATTTATGATAATGATTGTTACATTAAGCATATCCCGTGACATTCTTTGTTATTGTTTTGAACTTTCAAGTGCTAAGTGGGTGTTACTGTTTTGTCCTCCAGAGAGCATGGAATTTCAAAACCATCACATAAGGATCTACTTTTGAAACATCTGGTTCTCGCTTCTGCCTACTTTATCCCTTCGTCCCCTGTACGCGAAACGAGAAGTATAATAATACAAATCCTGGGTCGTTTATTTCGATACAATGTGAGTTATGTAAATATGTTTTGAAGTGTTGTTAGTGTCCAGTAGTTTCTCGGTCTTAAATCTAACTGTAGTTTCAGGAAATGAAATTTTGAGAAGGTTTGGAAGCATTATGCTAGCAGAACAGCAATTTGAAATGTGTGCCTTGACTGAATGCTTGCCCAGTTATTACATTTTGGGGGCTTTAATTTCCAAATGCGTCTGACAGAAGCTCGTTTTACTTATAGCGAGTTGTTGGCACTTTTTAAAATACATGTGGGTGAGGTATCACTTGAAGTTTAGGCAGAATCAAGTATGCATGTTGAGGTTATGTCTTGCTTTAATGCGAATCCTAGATGTACTTCGTGCATTTATTTTTATTTCTAATCTTATATATTTAGCTGGTTATCATAGTGTTATATAAATGAGACGCGGACTATGTATACCTAAACCTTAATAGAGTACAGTTGTATGTTATAATCGAGTATTATATATATTGAGATACTTTTGTATATATTTTGGTATTACTGAATTTGCTCCACTTCTTATAGGCAATCGATCTGTAAAATAACCAACGTCAAACGTCCACGACACTCGAATTAGCTTCTCATAACGAATCTAATCCTTTTGTGCCTCTTTCTGTTTAAAATATTGAAAAGAATTATAATAACTTGACCTCAAAAGACGTCGAACAGTACAATAGGTCTTAATGTTATTGTGGTCCTCCAAGTAACAAAGAAGAAAATAATATGAATATGAGGGTATTATTATTATTGTTGTTGTTGTTATTTGGCGTTTGTGTTTTTCCCGTAGCTTGTAAAGCTGAGTATCTGCGGCATTCCTTTCACTATCTCGAGCGACCCTGAAGTTGACAGGAGCCTAAATTATATGAAAAGTTAATTGATATGTGTATCGATATTACACATAACCACGAATAGGTTAGAGTTACTTATTTTCCACTTTGCAGAAACGACGTGGATCATAAACAAAAGCAGGTTAGTCTCGATCAAACTGCTTCTTGCCTGTTTGTCACGGTGCCAAGAAGAGTCTAGTCCAGTTGCTGGTCGGAACCTTTCATCTGCGTCAGCCGGAACAACATTGATAGGCAGTGTGAAACAAAAAGTCACTTCACTGATAAGATTGCGGCAGCACGCCCGGTCGTGTATGCTTCCCGCGTGGCGCGTAAGTTGCGCGTGTAAACGGCAACTGATAACAAGGTGTTTACAAAATGGTGACTCAGAGTTGCAGTTGCAAGACAAGTATACCCGGAAGGGAATGCACCTGATATACCAGGTTGAAAAACGGGGTGCAGTACAAATGTATCTTGAATTTAATGCCTGTGCGGGCGTTGACAGCGTAACCCAGAAACAAAAGAGGTAAATTGGTATTTAAAGGCAGCTGTTTCCAAGGGTACCACAAGAAAATTCTGCCCCACAAACTATTCTTAACAAGGACGATCAACTAACACGAAGATAGCTAAGAAAGCATCTGTAACAATTCTTTATGGAAGAGTAGCTAGAGAAAGCCACGTAAATGGAAAAATGTAACACATCAACACATCAGGTAGTCGCTGTCGTCGTCAATCCCCCCCCGTTTAACGACGCATTACTATTTAAGCTTGAAGTATTAAGTCACACGCAACAATGTCGGATTGTTCAATTGTTTCAGCTCGACTTTGTTGAATTTCTCAACTGAATAGACAAACTCTTGTTTTGTTATTATCTACTTGTGTGACACTTTAAAATATTAAATTAAGTTAAATGCTGTAATTGGGTAGGTTTTCCACTACTAAATTCAGTAAATGCTATACAAATGTTACTCTAAAATACGTATCAGCTTTCTTTTGTTTAAGGCTTTGAACCTCCACGTATTTGCTGGACTCCAAGTTGGGACAAAAGTTCTTTTGTCGGCTTTGTTTTTTAGACTTCAGTCACATTTAAATATAATTAGTATATATTTATTGTAGATAAATAACGTATTTAATTACTATATATTAGAAAAGAGGCCTTTCGCTCTGTTGCACAAAGGTGTGTCTCTAGTATGCATGTGCCGAGAGAAAACGTCTACCCAAAATGTCTTGTTATGCCACCCATCATGAAGCTGGATAAATACCAAATATTATAGTTCAGTTCAGATCTTCCAAAAATGCGTCACAAAAACATTCAAGAAAGTTCTTTTTCTTTAATTTTAATTTCCTCAAACAAAAAAAAAGTTTTGTTTAATATATGTCATGGCATGAGAAATAAAATGTCCATTTTGAGCCTTCTGTGAATAGCAAAAGTCAACAGAAGGAAAAAAAAAATAAAATAAAAAAACCATAATTGTTAAGTAGTTTTTAGTATTTCAAACTACTTACATTTGGATGTTATGACCACTCTTTTGTTTTTCATCAGGTCATGCCAAAAGTATTTAAGATATAAGTCAAACATACATAGGGCGTGCTTTCTTTTTGACATTTGACCGTACTAGGTTCCTGCGTGTATTTTGAGTTTTCAGGGAGTAGCCACGCGAGGATCTTTTCATTCGGAACGAATTTTATATAACGAGTAAAGCATAAGAGATAAACAAAAACTTACCACACAAAAGACGAAAGCGGTTCAGTGATCAAGTGGTCAGCACTCTGGCTTCTCAACCCATTGGTCTCAGGTTTGATTCCCGTCTTGGTAAAGGAGGTGTTTTTTTAAAGCCAGAATGATTCCCTATCCCCAACATGTAACAGTAAATAATTGATGTACCTAAGGTTAAGAAACACTATAGCTCAGCCAGCAATAATCACTATTATTGTGAGCTACTTACGTGGAGTAGCTCTAAACTGAGCCAATTTGAGCATCATTTCATTTGTTTCGTACATTCATCGTTTGATATGACATACACGATTAAAATTGACGCTAAATTTCAAACAAAATTAAATACACAAATAAAATAGAGACATGCTCAGTTGTTTCTCAAGTCAAATAAATAAAAGGTGGCTATAAAAAGAAACAAAAATACGTCTCTTTAAAACACATACACACACAAACACTTTATTTGAATACATTTTAGGAGCATCAAACTATTATTGACTTGACATTTTTAAAGCTGTCATCATTCAGTTAGTCTCTTGGGATGGCATGGAAAAAGAATGGACTTTCAAGGGCAGTGACCCGCTTTTACCTTCTTGCAATTATAGTGAAACATGTAGTCACACTATTTCTACAAACGTTTATTTGATTAATAGCGGAGTAAGGTTTTATTAGAATAGTTTCTAGAATTCACATAAAAGCAAGCAAAGTGATGATAGTGTTCATTTCTGGTGCTGTGGGTTTGGATGACAAATGCTGTCATCTTGGATGGTAGAGGTGTGCGGGTTGATGAGTTTGTTCAACCATTTTCTCAAAGACTCACCGCCCACGTATCGCCTCTTGGCAACGCCCATTAGTTGGCATGGTAAGGTTGGCAATGGCCAGTCGGTCGTCTCCCCGCTCGCATGTTTAGTTCCATCTTGGCTGGCTTGCCAGGAGACACTCAGTCTGGTGTAGCAGATCCACGCGGCAGTACGTGCGGCAGTCAGGCAAATTAAATCGAACCACCTGTTGCCCTGTTTTAAATATCATTTGGTGCTAGTCGACCACATGGGGTGGATGATCTGGAGACATGTTGAGGACCAATAGCAGCGGTAGACAACGCAATATGGCGGTGCCAGATTTGAGCTGTTTCTTCATGCAGGACCATCATCATCATCATCAGCAACAGTACTGGACCAAGTACACTCAGAGCTGCCAAGAGAGCGGGGTATGTTATGTTACTTTATATTGTTTATATTGTGTGCTTCTGTTCTTATGTTATGCCTCGTCGAGTCTGAGTGGCGTGTAAGATTGGAACGGTTTATACTCAGCCTCGGTCTTTGGGAACAAATTGAGTAGCAGCTCACGGAATGGTTCCTGCATGCAGTACTACCTTCTGCCAGTGTGTGTGTGTGTATATATATATATATATATATATATATATATATATATATATATATATATATATATTGTTTGTTTACGACACTGTCAATTGCCATAATTTCGTCCCACAGGAACTATTTTGCGTGCCAGTAAATCTACTGACATGGAGTTGTCGCACTTAAGTACATCTAAAAACCATCAGTCTGTGTCGGGTTTGAACCCGCGACGTTGGATTCAGTAGGCCAGCGCCTAACCAACTGAGCCACTCAAACCGACCCCTCTGCTCGTGTTTGGTAGGATGCAGCGGTTGTGCGGTCCTTTAACGTTTGAGCTTAAGAAAAATCTTTCGGTGTCCTGAAAAATTAGGGAAGTATTCCATTTTTAGTTTTCTGAATATCTTCTTGTGTCTGTGTGTATGTGTGTGTGTGTGCGCGCGCGCGCGTGCGTTATGTTCGAAGACTTAATAAAGAAATTTAACATGAACGTCGTTGAAGTTTGGTTTGTTTTATAGCAAGGGCCCCCTTGTTAAGGGCATTGTAAGGTGCATTTCAAGGTTTTCAAGCAGTAAACAATTGCAACAAGAAGTAGAAATATACAGGATGGCCCAAATAATGTGTTGCACGCGAATATCTCCTAAACGACAGAAAAAAAAATGCCAAGCGGCAAGGGGCCTTCCAAGCTGTGGTATGGAAAATGTTTCCATGGGGCCCATGAGGCCCATGAGGCCCAACCTTAGAATTTTAAAGAAACCGTGGGGTTGTTTTTTTTTTTAATTTATTTATTTTTTTTTATTTTTATTTTTTTTATTTTATTTTTTTTTTTTTTTTATTCCGGTTCTCCACGTAAACTAAGCAACTTCGAAAGCATTGGCTTAAACCCCTAAAAATGGATTTGGAGGGGAAAAAGTGTATTTGTGAAAGAACATTTTTTTTCGGAAAAAATAATGCCTTTATCAGTTAAATAAAATGTCATATGTCTGAGATATTAGCATAACAAATAACTTTATATTCCCTACTCTCTGTGCATAGCCTGCAAGGTTTTCATATAGTGAAAAACCGGTAGAAGACAAAGATTACTGCGTTAAAAACGCAAATCTCTTAAAATAAGCAGTCAAATAAAATTTTAGCATGTTCTGCTTACACGGAAGCTGACTTATGATGTAAGGAGTTGAATGATGTTTCTGTATGTTGCATATGACTCAGTAAATAGCCATTGCTGAATATGAAATCGTGAAGTTAGGTAGGATAGAATACACTTTCGTACAGTACTTGAGGGATAGGTACCTGTAAATTTTAATCGGCCGAGAATGTCGCGTGAGTGTTACGTATGAGGTTTTTAAGAAGGAACATGGTAGCTGCGTTTGGGACGGCAAAAAATGCTTTTTGTCTGAGATGGATGTCTGGCAGTCTTAAAATTATTGTTGAGATGTACCTACCTACCTGTATTGCATTTGTTATGGAAGAAACTGTCAAGTTTTAGAAGAACAAAAGGGATGCAGGCGAAATAAATTCAGCTAGACATTTAGTCTGCAGAGAATGCTGGCGCGGGTGACTTTGAATCCAATAACAGATTCCACATATGTTTACTTAAAATACTATTTTCTATTAATTTATCCGTAATTGACTACTATGAGAATTCTAGATTGTTTTACAATCTCCACTTATTAAGGCTTACAAAGAACTACTACTTTATGTTTAAAAAGACCTCAACTAATTACATTTTTATCATCTTAATACTCCCTCTTGTGATAAACATGTATGTATTCTTGTCATTGATATGGCTAAGTAAACGTAAATCTTAATTTTGCATTTTCGGATGTACTTGATAAGCGGTTTTTTGAGAATCAAAGAGGCAATGATATGCCCACAAAAACATTGTTGTAAGAAGAGTTATCTTGAACATTAAATGGACAACCAAATAAGATGTCTGTCCTAATTTATAATGGAGTCGTGTCTTTTATACAAAGTAGCAATCTTTCTTGTCTGTCACTGAAACTAGGATTTTTATTGTATCACAGTTCTGTACTCTTTAATTGCTTTGCATTCCAAGGTACTATAGTAGAGACAGCCACCTTTAATGTTTATATTCTTGCCAAAGAATGGCCTTTTCGTTTCTCAAAATGTTTTACGTTCAGAGATTTAAATAAATTTATTAACTGATTTCTCCATCTGTGCTTGGAAGATTAAAAGTTGAACGTCCAAAGGACCTGCACCCTTTTTCCGTTGGGGCTTTCTAAATTCATAAGAAATTTAATTTTGTTTTAGAAAGGATATGTATGCACTCGCGTTTGTGTATGATAAATACCAAGTCGGATAAATACCAACTTCGTGTTTAAGTTCAACATCTTTCAAGTGAGTGAGTGAGTTGGGTTTAAGGACCCGTCGACAACTAGGTAATTAGGGCATGACATCTTTCAAGGGTGCTGCACAATAGAATCCCCCCATCCCAACATTACTCTCTTCATAAACGAATCTTCGTTAGCTTTTTAAGAATGCATATCTATCTTTTCTATGAATAGATATTTCTCATGCTGAAGTTATTTATGTGATTTCTATAGGCAAACAACCACAAGAGGTAGACAAAAGCTTACTGCACGAAAAAGCACATCTCTCTCGCACTCTCCCGCCCCCTCTCTCCCGTCCACCTCTCTCTCACACTCCCTCCGATCTCCCCCTTTCTCCGCCTCCCTCCCATCTCTCCCATCCCACTCCCCATTTCACTCTCCCCTCCTCTCCCTCTCTCTTCCCTTCCTCTCCCTCTCTCTCCCTCCTCCCTCCTTCCCTCTCTCTAAAAACTTCTGAGGCATCAAAAATTTCCGAGATATTCTTTGCTATTGGTCTGGGATTTTTGGAGTGATATCGTTACACAGTTGTTTCTCGTGATGTCATGGAAATAAGCACATTGCAATTCGCTTTTTAAATATTTGAGTATCAATCACTTGAGCCCCCTGTATCCTCTCTTATACGTACAAGGAAATGTCAATGAAACTATTTCTGCAAACGCTCGCCTCGATTAATATGAGGTAGATAGAAAACAAATCTATATTTATCCACGTGACTTTCTCTGCTCACTCTTGTACAAACTATTCTTAAAAGCGCTTATTTTTCTATCTACTTAATGTTAATCGAGATAGAAAGTTGCAGAATTGATTTCATTTCATATTTCCTTGTAGATACAATGAGATTAGGGCAATTCAGTAGGCATAAGTGACAAACGTTTTAAGAACTGGTCGCTAAGTGATGGTTTTGAAATTCCAAGTAAACGAATAATGACCGGAGAAAAGTATCAGTTTGGGAAAATTGTATCCAGTAATAAGGAATATCTCGGAAATGGTGAACTCCATAAAAAAATTGTGGCAAAAATTGTAATGCAAGATCTACATTTGTGTTATAACTATTTTGAGTATCTCTTATGACTGTTAAATAAGTTACAGGTTATAAACTTTTGTTGCGAGGCTAGAAATGCCGGGAGAGCTGAAGCCATTATAAAATGTAATGTGTTTGAGACTGTGGCCATCGGTGCAGCTTGGTGCCGTCCCGATATAGCAAGGATCAGGCGGGCGTCATAGCGTCCGAAAACTATCGGAAGCAGCTCAGGGGAAGTAGGGCTTCTCTGCAAAAATAAGCCTAGGGGGAGACCCAGTTCTTCAAAGTAACCATTGTATAATGTGTAGTCTTGGAGAATCTTGGGTTCAGTGTGAGGGACTGTAAAAACTGGCTCAATGTGCCAGTGTTGAGGAATTAAGTGCAGAGAACTTTATTATTGTTTGTTGTTGTATTAAAATATTTGTTGTAAATACATATTCACTCTATTGTGATACCATGTCAAAATCTCCTTCAATTAAGTAAAAAGTCGATGTTTTGACATAATTGGCATATTTTGGCAGCTGCATAAATGGTATGCGTGTATTGAATGAAAAGTAAAAATAAAATGTATTGTGCTTGTTATTTTGCTGTATTTGTGTTGGATGTGGTGATTCTAAATAGAGATTTGGGGGAGATGGGGAGTTAGCTCCAATATTTTGGTTGGCCACAGGTAAATGCAAAAGTTCTGTATATGGTAATGTATTACATGGATCCCAGGACACTTACATTTGGCGTTTTCCAGCGTAATATTTTATAAATCAGCGTTTTTCTTAAAACTTCACTTTTGCACATTCCATATGTTCTACGTGTCTCAATTTTTGTTTAAATACAACTAAAATTTTCCATAATAAGTAGAAGTATCCACTGTAATATTCTATGTTGCAAAATACATGCTAACAGCAGTAATAATGTTTTAACAAAATTTTTTTTCATGAAACAAATATTAATTTAAGAGATTAAAATGTTGAGCATATTAAATTATAATAAATTCACTCATCAAATTTATTGAAATAAACATAGTTTTTATTTATGGTCCAAAGCTCCAATTAAAAATAGTAACCCATTTTCTTAACTTTTGAGGCGCGTGCATCTTTTTGGATATGCGATACTTTTACAAAAAAAAAAAAAAAAAAGAAATAATGTATAGGTCCAAAAGTATTCATCCAAATTTGGTATTCGTACTAGTTTAATAATAACGTAGTCACAATAAAATGCTGGAAATATTCATATAAGGCTATGGAAATTGGAAATTTCCTCTCAGTGTCCTCAATTATATAAAATTATCAAATCGACCTTAGTAAATACATTAAAATTATGCCGAAACTATGTGCGAACTTCGTAAAGAAAATGTTAAACATTGTTTACAAATGAGTGTGTTTTACCTTAGGCTGTCCAGATCTCCCTAAACCACTTTACTTTCTCTAGTTACTGTAAGTAACCTAGCGTGATGAGAGGTCAAAGGTTCGATTATCGTGGTCGATCTTCCTGACTCATGAATATCGGGGATTTCCCCAGGTAGGCTAATGCTGGGAAGGATAATTATATTACCCTATTTTCTGTCCTTCCAGTTTACCTCAATTCTTATTTCATTTGGTCTTCCATCAGCATTCTTAGTGTCGACGTGCATTCTCTCTGTGAATCCGCGTCCCGGGAAGTCTGCGGGTTCCCCCCACCCCAGGTAATGTGTAAGCCAGTTGTACGAGCCGCCATTGGTGAGTCAGGGAGCCTGCCCTCAGCTGTCGAACTCATCGAACTCATTCCCGGCCACCTTTAGTATCCTCTCACCTCACCCCTTCCTCCCGGGGGCGATGCCCCTTTAGGGGCATAGGCGCAAAACGTCTAGCTCGAGGTTTTAAATCCTTCTTCTAACCTTGTCATAGCCATACTTTAAGGAGGTAGTAGAGAAAGTATTACGCGATAGTGACTAGAGAAATCAGACAACTTTTTAGCCAAACTTATAACTGAATAAACAGAACATTATATCATGTAATATAATTAAAATGGACTGATTCCAATTTCTATGATGCACACAAACTTAGTCAACTCGTAAGTCCTTTAGAATGACATCCAGGACACGAAATCTCTGGACAAAAAGCGTTCTTCAGTTTCTCGTGGGAAGTTTACAATGCACGAAAATCGTCCATGTTCTGCATAAGACAATGGGAAGTCAGCTCTTCCTGGAACTTGTAGCGTACGGTTATGGGGAAATAATGGACCCGGAATTATGTTTGGCTTGCCTCGAGAACAACATGCGGACTCCTAGTGTAAACCAGAAGGACATACCTTCGAGACTAGCGTTGGAGAATGTGTCAACATTTATTGAAAAACAACCGTTGTACTTGCGTATTATGTATGTCCAAATCCTTTCTCGTTGTGAAAGGTCCTTGCATCCTGGCATGTTGTTCATGGAAGCCGGGTTCAGCACTTGTTTAAGATAAGACTATTCTCCCGGAACTGCCTTACTCTTGGAAAATGAATGTCGCATAACTTAAAGCTCGAAACTTCATGTTTTCATGTACTTACGGAGTATGGATATGTAAATGGGAAGCGCATTTCACAGACTATAAAACCTGCTACAACACACTCGACTTACTGCTAGTTAACAGGTGCCATTATTTGAGGTTTGATTTCTTTCAGAACAAACGACAGTGTAAATTTGTGACGAGCTTTGTTGAATTTCGCCCGGCTGGTGTTTTTACCACATCTTTGGAAACTTGCTTCTTCAAAGGACTTTAATGCCCGCCCGCCCGCCTGCTCCCTATTTTTGCTGTTTCTAAAAGCCTCGGTTTTCTTTGAATTGTGCACTGTTTAGAGCAATTAAAACGGAAAGTAAAAGTTTCCTTCTATAAGTAAAATGATACATCTTCTTGGAATAGCTACAATGAATAAGGTTTCCCTTTTTACAGTAGTTGTTGAACAATGGAACATGTAAGGCTATCCTACATATTAGGCTCCAGCACCCTGAGCGCTATACTGCACAGCAGAATCGAAACGCTGATATCCCTCCGCTGCCTCATCTCAAAATGGCAGGCAGTCTCCGAATTTCACTTGCGTTAAACGTGGTAAGAAATAACGTCACAATCGCCATAACTTCAGCAGTACACTTCAAAAGTAGCAGTTCGACATTTTCATTAACGCGAAAGTTAAGGAAGCATAGCATTCCACCCAAGTTTTGGATATTGAGATTTCACCGAAAATGCATGTTTTCGTTTACTGAATAACATTGCAGTTTTAGGTAAAGGTGATTTGTGAACACCAAAAACGAAACTTCATCTTCCAAGATTACGTAACAAGGATTATCGGTGGTTAACACGAGAACGTTTTTATTATCACGATCTGTAAATGTCAACATAATGTAATATATGTACATATAATTGTAAATTAATATCCACAATGTATTACTGTGTATGGTCGTGATAAGACCGTGCTGTCAAAACGACCTTAAATGAATATTTACAAAGCCAAAAAAAAAAAAAAAAAAAAAAAATTGCGAGTGCAAAGCGCGAGATAAATTATCCCAAATATGAACACCTCGAGTGGTAATTGTATATATTGTACGAAATAATAAATAACTCATTTTTTTAATATTAACAGTGATTTAACACCAACTTCACAGTTGACAGTACAACTAATGTAGTGGACTGTCAGAATTACAATAGTAATTTTAATGTTTAATCCAAGGAAATGAATTAGATAATAAACAAATGAACGAATTTGCGTTAGTAGGCTATTCATTAAAGGTAGGTCTGCTCTATGTAAACTTACGGTTGTATGAGTTCGCCTCTTCAATTAAAATATCAATATCCTCACTAGAGTATTCACCAGATCTTTTATTCGCCATTTCTGAACGGTGCGCTAATTGTTTTTAATGCGCATGGATACTTCAAATGTTCGGAAACGTAAGAAAAGGAAAGGTGACATAACCAAAGTGTAATACCACGACCAAGAGGTAATGATCCGGCATGGGTGAAATAGTCGAGATAATCTGTCCACCGCAAACTAATCTATGCAAGGAAAATTCACACACACACGCGTGCACGCGCATTCATACACAAAGCACATACAGTGCATGGACATTCTCCTTAAAACGCTTTTTTAAACTCAGGGGGTCGCAAAACATGTATTTCCTCTGAAATCTCGGTATCGAACTTTTGGTGTGGAATGGAATACTTCCCCAACTTTCTGTACGTAGTGGAGGAATTTGTCATAGGACTAAACACGGCGTTTTTGCCTTGTTTTACAGTAATGCAGTACCCAAATGAAACTACGCTTGTATCCGGGTAAACCAACATGTACAGCAGGCATGTCAAGGACACCTACTGGTGACATTGTAAGACACTTTACCTGTTATATCGATGCTATCCAGAGCGTCTGTGGGGCGTCTGTGACAGTATGCAGATTTGCTCAAACTGTTACTCGCTATCTGCACAGCGGTTTGTGAGTTGCGTTATGCGACGTCTTGGCAGTAATTAATCATAACTTGACTCGTTCACAACGGACAGTCGCAGCTTTTGAGAGGTAGTGTACATTTTTGAAGCGTCCGATCATCCGCTCTCTTTAGCGGTCGTTATTGCTTTAAATAAAACCTTTGAACTTATGTGAAAACGCCACACCGCCGGCCGCGTCAAGGCGGGAGTAATATCCTTGCAAGTCGTAAACTTAACACCATTTCCGTTACAGGATAAAACATTATTTTCGGCTGTTCTAAACGGGCGGGGCCGTGTCTCAGAAAATAATCAAGATACTTGCAATAATATTCACATTACCTTCTCCATCCATGTTATAAATAGGTAAAATTATTAATATACAAATTTCTACCAACGTTCTATTCGGGGCTATTTCATTCATACGCCGCGTATTGACCATTAAAGTTTACCAGTGCCTCGGATATGGGACATTCACGGCCGTTTATCTCCTTACAAGAATGTGATTTTATCGGGTAGAAGATCGTCTTGTAATCGTAATGGTATCAATAATCCAGCGGGATTGCTCAGGCGGTAACGTCTGTGGCCGCGGGTTCGATCCCCATGGCCGACTTGCCTGACCTACGGATTTTTTCGGAGGTTCCCCCGGGTCGCATTTCCTGTCCCTCCATTTTGTTACATAAATAATTTAAGTTTACCCTTCATTCCGTTAGATTTCTTTCAGGGTTTAAAGCGTCGGCGAGCGTCTCCGCAGAAGCACAGCAGGGGAAACAAATTGCCCCCGGGATTGGAAGGCGAGCCACTGGTTTCCGGCCCTCCACCTTGGGATGGTACAAGCCCTGGTGGGAGGCGGGGGTAGGGGAGCTAAGCCAGCCTCCACCGGGGTGCTTCTAATAGGGAACATGTAGAAACCCTGCCACCTGCTCTGTCATATCAACGTTCCGGCCGCCCTTAAGATACATCCTCGGGCATAGGCACGAAAGATCGCCTTTTGGTCGAGGTGCTAAGTCCCCCTCATATCCTAAACCACGCTTGCTATTGTTATGGGAACAAGTATTTTTACGATGTGCAGTGTGTAGAATTCATTGCACGTGACAAAAAGGTCACATCTCTTCATATTTTGTAAAATTTAGGTTTCACTTGTAGAATAATATATATTTCCAATGAACCGGATCTGCCAGATATTTTATCTGGGCAATGGTTTATGAAGAACATTTAGAAAACTTCTGCCACTCTTTCCATGAAACATATATGGAAAAACTCACACCATCCTTTCTAACAACTTACAGTTAGGAAAATTTGGTATTTCTTTTATTTGATGTGACATTCGAAATTAAACGCTCTATATTCTTGAAGAGCTTTTATTTTCGCGAGTCTGAATCTTTAGATCAGTCTTTAGGATTGCCGAAGCATGATATTAGAATCACTGATAATTTTATTCAAAGAATTTGATCCAAGACACCAGTCATCACTAATTTCACAATATCTACTACAGAAATAAGTAAATAATTTTGTTTAGCCTGTACAGAGTTGTTCAAAATGATCAAATATATAGCGGAATGCCATCCTTAAAGACAGTAGCAACGAAGACAAGAGCGCATGCGCAGTGTGTATTACTTTTGGGTAGGCCTTTGGAAAAGCATTTGTGTGGTGGAATTTTTTAACGAGGACACGCGTAGAGGACCAAACATCAGTAGTGTAAAGCAATGGATCTCCATTTGTCTTTACAAAAGCTGGTTTAAAAACAGGCCTAGTTAGGCGAAATGTTGCGAGGTAAACAAGAAATTAAAGTAGGATGTTGTAGTAGCGATACTCGATTATTAGCTCTGGTTGAGCGAACATACGTTGTGATAAATCAGGTCATATTGCAGCGCAGCGTAGCGCCAAGTCGAAAGTTCAGCTATAATCGTGCGCGGCCGTAAACAATAAGCACTGTAAAGTTGATTTATTTCACAGAACTGCGCGCCTCACCCAGTTTAAGGCTTGCTTCAGGCACCTCGCCTCGCTGGACTCCGTACTCAAGCATTACTCATGTTGTATCATTTGTTCTTTAATATTGAAAACCATGTAATCTTCGTATTTAAGCCATCACTCGTGCACATTAAGTTTGATTTCAGTTTCTCACAGTTAAATTTAATGTCTACTATAGTTATTCAGAATGGCGACTCCTACATATGTTAAATTAAGTATTTGCCCTTATAACAGAAGTAATTTTAAATATATTTGCTTTTTTACTTTCTCTTCTACGTATAGTAACCAGGGGAAGTATTGTATTGCATTCCACCCAGAAATTCGACGTCGAGATTTCACCGGAAATGTGTTTTGAGGGCTCCTGAATCCAAAAAAAGCATTTTTAGAAAAATGTGTGTGTGTGTGTGTGTGTGTGTGTGTGTGTGTGTGTGTGTGTGTGTGTGTGTGTGTGTGTCGTAAACATTGTATAAGCACTGCCGTAAAGTCTATTTCAACTCGAATGGATTTAGTTACAATTTAACTCTCTTAGAAATTCGACTTTGCATGATATTTTAACATTAAATTGTGACTAAGCTCATTCGAATTAAGGTAGAATTGCATTACAACATTGTTTACACCATGTATGCACCACAGTCATTGAAAATAGTAAACCATTTATATCAATTCGCCAAGAAGATAGATGGCTCCAAATATTTGACACAAATTATTTTTTCCCCGGTAAAGCGATTCTTTATCGACAATAATTGTATTGTGCACATTTGTTACACTCGTCCCTGGTTCGCCACGTGCTGCTAGAGTGTTGCTCTGTAGTGCACCTTCGGGATTCTCTGCAACTGCCTGCCAGACTTGCAGAGGTCTTAGCGGATGACAAAACAGCGGTTGATAGAGTTTTAAGTTTTTAGCCGATTGTAATATCAATTTGAGGATTTAAAATTTTAGTTATCTGTTTATGCTTTTGGACATATTTATCATCTTGTTTCATATCTGGCTATTGCCACTGTTTTTTACTTTCTGTGTATATTTTCTTGTTGCTAGTATTTTTATTTTTGAGTAAAATTTATATCTGGCTATTGCCATGAATCTTTTAAGGGCGCTAATGACCTCAAAGTTGAGCGCCCTTAAACCAAACCAACCAACCAATCGTCCCTGGTTAGCATATGGTCGAAGCAGTACCTTTGACCCGGTAGATTCTTTCCTTCTTCCCCACCTCTTCCCTGAACAGTTCAAATAATTAAACACAACATAATTCCGTCAGTTATCTAAATTATGTAAACAGTAATAATTACAAAAACCTTCTATGAAATCATCTATTTAGTAGCTTTAGCGTTATGAGGGAAAAAGTTTTGAAAAAACCGTTTAACGGCAAAAGAGTATAGAAGTTAGGACATCGCAACAGGAAATAACACTTCTGTTTACAGACACAAAATCAGAGAAAGAAGTAAGCCAACATAACAACAGCACTGCTTGTAGATATAAGAGAGTCTTCACTTCAAAAGAAGTTAACGTTTTAAGTAATCTGAAGTATTAGAAGAAGAAGAAGAAAAATGATTACTTGCAAAATAGGCGCATGGCAACACACTGCAGCGTGACAAGTTTGAATTAATGCATAAAAACTAATTCTTTCTGCAAAACGCACTTACATGCTGACTCAAATAGTATTTTTATGTTATGTTTTGCAAGCTTTTAAGCTATACCTACCTACCCTCCTAATTGCGAACATCGGTTTGTTAAATGCGTATTGCAGTCACAGTGTCGTCCTACATACTCAATGAAAAAATAAATAAAAATAAAAACCAAGCATTTTAGGAGGTTATAAGTCCCATTCACATAAGACATTTTAATTACAATGTTTAGACATCTTTGGGAAATTAAAAATATCGAAACTTTTTCCATAACGAATAGTTTGGGATGGGAGGATTATTTCGGAAATGCTCGGGTTGCATCCTTAGAAAATGCTAAGTTAGTATTTATGTAGCATTCTGGTTTTTACTTTCTCTACTACTATTTCTCTACATCGTATTCCACCCGAAAATTCGATGTTGAGATTTCACTGGAAATATATGTTTTGAGGACCCCTGAATCCAAAAAAAAAGCATTTTTAGAAAAAGGCCCGTGTGTATGTCTGTGGACAGCATAACTCAAAAACGAAGAGTCGGTTAAAAACCAAAGTTGGTATTTAAGTTTAATGTCATTCAAAGATGCGACACGAAGATTTTGAAGAAAATAGTCCCACCCTAACTACCCTTTACATGGAAAATTTTTAGAAACTTTTGATTTTCTTGAAAATGGCTCTAACGATTTTGATTAAAATATCATATGTTTGAGATATTTTGATGGCAAATGAAATGTATATCTTGAAGTTTCTGGCTATAGCCCCTGTAGTGGTATTTACTCTGGACGACTTTTGCATAACTGGTAAACCGTTAGAGATAGATCAAATCATACTGTACCAAAAATGTAGATCTTGCTAAAATACACAATTTATGTCTCAATAAATTTTCTTGTAGGGTGAACCATTTCGGAGATATTCCTTGTTATGTGTGCGAGTTTCTGAAAACTTAAAATGGAACATCGTTGTTCATTTTTTTATATGTTAACTGTGCAAAGAGAACGGAATCTCAAAGCTTTAAAATATTTGACTATCGCACAAAGCCTACTGTATTCTAATATTCCCCTTGCACCTACAAGGAAATAAGCAATAAGATAATTTGTACAAATGTTTATTTCAACTAACACGAAGGTGAGTGAGTGTAGTGTTTAACGGCCCGTCGATAACTAGCTCATTTGGGCCAACACGAAGAAGATATAGGAATAAGAGTTTCTAAGATTGAGAAAGTCATGTGAGTGCAACACATCAGATTTTTTAGTTATACTGTTTAGACTAGTTTTTTTATAAGACAGTTCTTTATTTAGGGATGTTTCCGGTGAAATCCAATCATCGAAAATTTTGGTTGCAAATTTACTATAGGTAAATGGTAGAGAAAGCAAAAGAAAACCAATTGCGATATAAACATTTGATTACTGTGTGCGCACATTGCGTGGCTATTATTGTGGTAATGTAACGGAGTAGGTAATTCCCCATTTTATCTGAACGTTACAATACATAAGGGTTATCTGGTAATGGGTAGAGAATTTCGTGTTATCGTTAAAACTCTTAATAAAAGGAATTGAGAGAATTGTGCTAAACGTAGTGGAAGGAAGTATAAAGGAAGGACGTGAATATTAACTTGAAACGTCGGGGGGTTAATTATTGAATGTGTTCGATCTCGGAGAGAAAGACGCAGCCTGAAATGAGGTGAGTAAGCAAGGAGAAGAATGAATAAACAAAGATCCCTGTGAAGCTCCAAGCGTACAGACGAGCGTGTTACGAAAGTTACTCACGTTATGTAAGACGCAGCAGCGGCGGTGGTGGATTGTGACACGCACTTGCTGCCAAATATTTAGATCAACAAGTAGTTGGTTGATGGCCCGCGGCGGGGCGAAAGTGTTCTGCCCTCGGGCGTCCCTCTTTTCAAAATTCCAGGCCTTGACGACACTTTTTTGAATGACTGACTGACTGCCTTGATGCAGACACACCTACGTTTTAATGGCCGGCGTGGAATTTGTCAAGAATTCTTTGTGCTTCAATGCCATATTCATGAGAATAAAATAACAGTTTAAAATTATACAGTAGCAGCTTCATGAATTATGGAATTTCTGTGCTAAAGCTTAGCTTTTAGGAAATAATTAAAATGAGTTAATAAAGACGGTGCTTTTGCGACCACTTGCAGTTATGTACAATATTTAGCACTTGGCGCATAATGAAGAACCGCTGACTGTATCACTTTCCTTGCGTCACAGTATTCTGGATCAATAAAATGTAAAGAACTTATTCAGGAGTCATGGTTGTCTGTCCCAAATAATTTGTGTTGGTTTCATCACTTCCCTAATTTGTGTGTTATCAACATTTCCAAAGAGAATAATTTAGCTTGTTTCTTTTTTTAAATAATTAATGTTTATTCAATCATCCAGTGTTTATTTTCAATACTGTTAAAAAAACTGCTATTAATCGAAGAATAGAAAATTATGGAAAAATTCAGACGAACAGCAACGAGAATTTTGGAAGTGAGTAATCCTGAAAAACTGTTGATTTAACACGAATTCATCTCTTAATGTCGCCATTTTTCCTGTAGTTATTGTCTCATACTTTCGCAGTCACTGCCTGTAAAGAGTATTTTACAGAAAATTTATATATAATCTTCAATTTTTTAACATTTGCGTCTTATTTGTCATGCAAATAACTTGTAACACGTGATATTTAAGTAAATATCTTTACTGGTTCTCAAGAATTAAAATGCACAGAAATTCTCCACGGAGAGTGCTTATTGGAAGTCTGGCTGAATTATGAAATGAACGTGTACACATTTTATTTTAATTCACAGGATATCGAAACACATATGATATTTTTCAGTTCCGGTTTCTCATTTAAAACGATCCAAAGGGATATAGAAAGTTTAGGTTATGAATCCTGTGCTGCATTCTCTTTTAACTTGATAAAACCTATTTTTTATAATAAAATCTCGTGAAGGATACGCTGAAAAGAACAAAGAAATCTGAAGATTATTTTTCCGAGTTAAAATATATCTGTGTTCGTGCCTTTAATTTTAAAACTGAAATGACAATATTTTTTTCTGGAAAACAATAAGAAATGCATGTAATTACACCATGTTTTGAAGAAGTGTTTATAAAATGTAAACTTATATTTAAAATTTAAATTTGCCATTTTCCATCACGGGAGGAGACAATCCCAATTTTGTAAATGTAGCATCATAGAAGAAAATCTATAAGATCTTCCCTGCGTGAATAAGCTATAACAGTGGCAAAATTCCAATTAAATTATTTGACATTTCTTCGGTTTTAATTTAGAATTCCAATAAAAAACTATTTTGTTCGTCAATTATCAAGATTATAGCAGCGCCGCCGGTGTGCTGGAACTTCAGCCCACAGGAGTTCTTTTATTGTCAGTATATCTATTGGCACGGGGTTGTCGCATTAAAGACAGTTGAAAACCATCGGTCTGGGCTGGCCTGGTGTCATCCCTGCCCTTGGGAACAGTAGGCCAGCGCACAACAAACTGAGCCACCCAGAGCGACAGGTCTGGGATTCCGTTTACGTAAATATCAAATTTCACATACAACTTTGTTGTCTCTTTCACACGTGCGCGCCCTCGCCTATACATGTTCAAGATGTTATTTACCTTTTGTTCCAAGAAGCCCTAAATGTATGCTTTTTTCAGAGTTATAGCTGTTAAGTTTAAAAACGCTCTCAAATTCGAAACCCCAGGATAATGTTTCAGAAGACAGTGAATAAAGGTTTAAAATGTCATCTTAATCGAAGTGACAGTATTTAATAGAGAAGTCCTTCTATGGGAAGAATACAATGAAATTGTACATGTGTAGACACACCTGTACGATTGTGGAATCTAATCCATAGCCCGGGGTTTTGGCATTTATAGCAATCTAAACCGGCAGGAAAAATGACAAGGACTCGTAAGGAAATTAAAATGGCATACATTTCATAATAATAAGCAATATTGTGTTTAAAGCATATAATTATACATTTTTATTGTTGCACAATGCCACAAGCTGTAGTTGTAATTTGTTTAACCAGTTGGGAACGTTAGGTCATATCGGATGTTGAAAGGAATTGATGAAATGATACACGAATGAGGGCGGGGTCTATAGATCTTAGAGTTACTCGACGTTCATCTTTCAGGACGGAGGGGGGGGGGGGGGTTAGGAGAACCCGTGGCACGGCAGCCCTTCCGGGCCCTAGCGTACCGCCCAACTGTTGCGTTCTCCGCCTCTGCCCACCACAGGCGTTATGAGTAAATCCACAATTTTTAGTAGCGCATCGTGTGTGGAAGTGCCAGTTATGCCGTGAGTGTGTTCGCCCAGACCGAGAGGCCAGTCATCAGCACTGAGCGAAACAGTCCCATGCACACGGTAAGGTGACTATGAATTGTGGCTGTAGTTGTGAGTGGGGTACAGCACTGGACGTGGGACGTGTCAGCGCCCCTGTCCCTCCCGGTCGGTTATGTGGTCGTCTGGAACAGGGGCCGTTATTTTTCAATCAAGTAGCTCCTCAGTTGGCCCCTCAGGGACCTAACGAGGCTGAGTTACCTACCGAGCGGGGTAAAAATCTCATGCCGATACCGGGAATCGAACCCGGATCCCCCTCAGAGGCCACTGCGCTGAGGTCAGATATGGGAAAACCTCCAGGTAACTCATCCTAACCGAGATTGGAACTCGGGACCTCTTGAATGTGACACGCTACCCCCATACCGCATACCGTTGTGTTTAATTCTGCCGGCAACAACTAATGATTTACACAAATCTAATGTTTGTAACATGTGGCATAGGCTATTGGAAGTAACCTCATTTTTCACATTTTTTGAAGCGAGAAGAGATTTGTGATTTTTTCCTAACAAAGTTGATTAATAAAATACTTTTCTTAAACCTTACACAGTGAAACTACTCCATCAGTAGAAAACACTTGGGTACCAAATTCGCTAACATAACTGTGAAGTTTACTTTTCAATGGTTAATGAATTTAGGTATGGCAGCTAAAAGATGCTTCGGCGGTAACGACTATTAGTTTTCCCAACCATTCTTCCTAGTAGGTACTGTGGAATTCACTTTCAGAGAGAAATGTTCAACCTTAGCAGTAGTTATTACATGTCTGAGTCTTCTCTACAATTACGTGAATGTAATAGAAAAATTAAAAATAATTCGAAAAAAATCTGTGTTCCACTCACATTACTTTCTCTACTCTTGTACTAACTACACTTACAAACTCTTATTCCTCATCTTTTTCACGTTGGTCGAGATAAACATGTTAAAAAGTTATCTTATTGGTGATTTTCTTGTAGGTACAAGGGAGATATGGGAATACAGCAGACTTTGAGCGATAGTGACATTTCTTAAAGCTTCGAAATTTCCTTTTCTTTGCACAGCCAAGAGATAAAAATGTGAATACCCATAAGGACATTCCATTTGAGAAAAGGTTAGTATTGTAAATTTCACACAAATAACAAGGAATACCTCTGAAATAGTTTACTCCACAAAAAGAAATGTATTTGGACATAACGTGTGTGTTTTAACGAGATCTAAATTTTTGTATAGTAAGATTAGGTCTATCTCTTACGGTTTACCAGTTATGCAAAAGTCATGAAGACTAAACAGCACTATGTGAGCTATAGCCAGAAAATTCAAAATAAACATTTCATTTGCCATGAAAATATCTTAAATATATGGCATTTTAATCAAAATCGTTAGAGCTATTTTTGAGAAAATTAAAAAGTTTTCCATGTAAAGGGTAGTTCAGGATGGAGGAATTTTCTTCAAAATCTTCGTGTCTCATCGTTGAAAGACGTTAAAATTAAATACCTACTTTGGTTTTTGAATTATGCTGTCCACAGACACACACACACACACACACACACACACACACACACACACACACACACACACACACACACACACACACACAGACCTTTTTCTAAAACTGCTTTTTTGGATTTAGGGGGCTTCAAAACATATATTTCCGGTGAAATTTCGACACCGAAATTTTGGGTTGAATACAGTACTTCCCCTGCTTATACGTTGTAGATAAAGTAAAAGGTTGTTGATTTTAAGAAGATAAAACCTGTTATTTATAATTCCAACATGCAGTTAGAGCTCAGGTAGACAAAATCCATACTTTTTCTATCCTTTCCAACTACATTACTCACAATCAATAAAATGCATTTTCTTAACAACTAGGCTCTATTTATCAAAGCTTTAAAGCGTCAAGAAGGTAAAATAGTTGCTTAAGGAATGCCTAAGCCCCAGGATCATTAAAGAAGGTCCTGTAATATGATTACTGCACGTGTGTTCTGATCCGGGTAAAAAGCCTCGTGCGTGCATGCCTTTTATGTATGTAGATGGTACGAAATTATAGCTTCATAGTTATTGCTTTCAACTGGGAAACTTTGTATGTAAATAACAGATTTAGAGTTTCCTGTTCGTGGAAGCATAGAATTCTGAGAAACTTGTGCTTTTCTGTATTAAACTAAGGTGCGCCGTCCAAGGTCATATAAAATTTAAGTACATTTTTTTCCCGTATCATTTAATGGAGGTTATATGTAAATGTTATTGTTTACATTTTTCAAAAGCTACTGTTTACGTAAGTGGATATTATAGGAAGTTAATTCATTAAGTACGACGTCGGGCGAAACTTGAATGGAAGGACTAAATAGTTGTGTCAATTTCTCCTTGAATTGACAACTTTTACTGGACACATTTAAATAATTACTATAATGACAGCGTTCCTCGGCGAATAACTGAATTAGCTGCACAAAAAACGTTGTCTACAGATACGATTCATAGGAGCACCATTCGAAGTGCTGAATATGCAATGTTCCATTTATATACAGCCTTTAACACCGAAGGTCATATAGGCGGCTTTTAACCTGCGAAACAGTTACTCAACAGCAATGGTGGTTTTGAACCTTCAGTTTCTATTACTTTGGTTTTTGTTTTTAATTTATTGCATTGAATTCACACGCACATTCACACTCCCATTCATACTTCCATACTCCAGGGAGGATGGGGAATAATCCTAGTGGAAGAAAAATTCCTGCTTCCCAGCCAGGAATCGAACCCGGGACGCCTTGCACAGCAGGTAAGTGCTCTGCCGGCTGAGCTACGGGCTACCAGCTTGTTGCACATTGTTTGTACAAAGATTGAGGGGATATACAAATCCCAAGAATCTAAATAGAAATTTGTGTGTTCTTTCGGTGATTTTATACCGCTTTAAGAAGAATTTATATAACTTAAGCGAAGTAACAAAACTGTGTTACCTTCGCATAGCCTTCTCTACTCTTATTACTGCAAAGGGTTCTTACAAAAGCTTATTCTTCTACGTATTTCTTGTGAAATTTTCATTATACATTTACCTATATCGCTGTAGATGTAAAGAGGATACAATAGACCAACTCGGTTTGCAGAGTTTTAAAAACCAAGTCACTATCTGGTGGCTTTGAAATTCCATGTTTTTTGCACAATCATGGGAAAAAAACGAATAGTAACTTGAAATTTCATACCAATAACAAAGATTGTTTCGCACATGTTTAACGTCGCAGAAGTTTTTATTTGAGAAATTGTGACTTAATTCTACATTTTTATACAAGTCATTCAGAATGAAGACACTTAAGAGAAATTCAAGTTATACATTTTGTGTCTCATGAAAATAACTTGAATATGTCTTATTTTAGAAAAAAGTGATCACTATTAACGTTGAGCAAATCAAAACCAATGAAACATTTCCATATAAAGGATATTTTGGGGTGGGGGATTTATTTACTCCTTTTTGTGTCACATCCTTGAAAGCTGTATTTAAATTCCAAATTTGGAGTTTTCACATATTTCGTTTTTACTTTCTCTACTGGTAAGTAGAGGAAGTATTGTATTCCATTCAAAAATTAATGTCGAGATTTCACCGGAAATATATGTTTTGAGACACCCTGAATCCAAAAAATGAATTTTTAGAAAAAGGTCCGTGTGTGTGTGGTGGTGGGTGGGTGGGCGGGAGGGAGGGGGTGTGTGTGTGTCTATCAGACTGGACAGCATAACTCAAAAGCGAAAAGTCGGTTAAAAACCACAGTTGGTATTTAAATTTAATGTCTTTCAAGGATGCGACACGAAGATTTTGAAGAAAATACCTCTACCCTAAACTATCCTCTACATGGAAAATTTTTACAAAATGTTGATTTTCTTGAAAATGGCTCTAACGATTTTGATTAAAATGTCATAGGTTTGAGATATTTGTATGACAAGTGAAATGTGTATTTTGAATTTTCTCGAGATAGCCTACGTAGTCCTGTTTACTCTGGATGACTTTTGAATAACTCGTAAACGGTAAGAGATAAACAAAATCTTATTGTACAAAAAATGTAGATCTCGCTAAAACACACAGTTTATATCTAAATGTTTTGTTTTGTAGTGAACCGTTTCGGATATATTCCTTGCTATTTGTGTCAGTTTTGAAAAACCTAAAAGTTTCGTAAAATGGAACATCGTTATTCGCTTTTTTATATGTTAAATGTGCAAAGAGAACGGCACCTTTAAAAGATTTAACTATCGCTCACAGCCTACTGTGTTCATGACATACTGCACTTGCACCTACAAGGAAATGAGGAATAAGATAATTTGTACAAATGTTTATCTCAACTAACACGAAGAAGATAGAGGAATAAGATTTTGTAAGAATGGTTAGTGCAAGAGTAGAGAAAGTCAAGTGAGTGCAACACATCAGATTTTTTGGGTTATATTTTTCATACAGATACTAGGTTTTAAAAATGCATTTTTGGATTCAGGTAGCTATGTAATCGTATTTGCAGTAAAACCTCGATATCGAACGCTTGGTTGGAATGCAATACTTTTCTTACTATAGCAGTGTTCAGCGATGGTCATGATGGCGTTACAGTTGAAATTCGTTGAGGTTTAAGTATCTTCTTGTAGCAGGTAATTATGAAACCGTTTTCATTAAAACTTAAATGTTTTTTAAAATAGTGACATCTATTTTAATTTCGCAAAGACAGGAGTAACATTGTAATTTGAGTATGAGTGGTCGATACTCGTATATGCCCTTAAACGAAACGTTCTCCAAGGGAAAAACAAAGAATGTTTTGAGAAACACTTTTATAGATATCTAGCACAGAAGTAAAGAAGTATGAATTATTTCAAAGTTCAAATTTAAGAACAGCGAATATCTCGGAAATGTCATTGCCCGAAAATTATTTTCATGCAGTTTGAAGTGGGTTGATTTTCTTGAAAATCTTCGTGTCGCATGCTTGGAAGACTCTGAATTTAAATACATTTGGTATTTGTGTTATATTTGTTTCTTCTGTTCTCTTTTTGTTTTGTTTATTAATTAAGTGTATGTTTCCAGGGACTTTTGATATTAAATTTTTTAATATTTGATATTAAATAGTACTTACTTCCTCTACTTATCTAGCTGCTAGAGACGGTAGACTTTGCCGAAGAGCTGTGAAAATATACGATAGTGTATAGAGAGTCATGTAAATGGCATATTGTTTTAAATTGAATAATCAAGCAAATACACGTGACCTGATTACCATGGAACCATATGTTTGGTTTCCGAAAGGAATGATGTGTTATGCATATGCTGCCGTGACATACACATTCAAATGTTTACAGTACAACTATCGGCAAATCCTTTGGTGGCGAACATCTCTAAATCTTCTTGTGTAATGTGGGGACTTTTCTTGTGGAGGGTGTCATGAGAGATGATTCCACCGTGGTGTAGCCTCTAGACAAGAACCGTACCAGAACTGAGTGCTTTACTGGTAGAATGAGCTTGATTCAATAAGGGGTGGTGGAAATGCGGTGGTTTTGTTGGGAGGGACATTTTTTCCTTGGTTTGGGACTCTTTGAGGGGTTTTCCTCCCCCAGTGGGAGGTGCCCACTTTTCCCGTCAGGTAAGGTATAAGTGTTTTTTCCCTTCTTCTGGTTGTGCCAAGCACAAGTCTAGGGCGTTTGTATATTTCTCCGGGGTCAATGGTCTCTCCTCGAGACCACGGATAAGGGCATTGAGGTTGTGCGGAAGGGAACTGTAGAATCTTTGAGAAAGGGTTAGGATGTGATCAGTAAGAGTTGGCATAAAAAGGTCGCGATGGATGTCTCTGGTATGCACCAGTCTGCGTCAACAGCGATACGAAGGAAGCGATTTTGAAGTATCTGTAGACGTTTAAGGTGTGATTGGGCAGCAATGCCCCAGACTTGACATGCGTTGGTGAGGGCAGGGCGAAGTATAGGAGCACTTTGTTGCAGACGGACATTGCTGATTTCCTGTTGTAAAGTGGACATATCATTGCCATCCTACGGTTTTTTTGTTACATTCTCGATGTGGGGTTTCCAAGTTAATTTATGGACCAAGGTGAGGCCAAGAAATGTTGCTCGGTTGGACCAGTTGACTCTACCGCCAGCTATTTGTATCTCAGGAGGATCATCTTGTGTTCTTGACTATGGCGATGCCTAGGCAGTCAGAGGGACGGCGACGGTCGAACGTGATGGTAGGAACGTAGTGTTCCAGCGTTCTTCCTCGATGGTTGAGGATTGTGGAGTTCCATTTTGGGCTCTCTGCATTAAAGATGAAATCTTTAAATGATGATGATCAACAAACTGTTAAGAGTAAAACGAACAAATTTCGCGGCAGTCAACTGGCAAAAAAACTAAAAAGGAGCTGTCAAATATAAACAAATTAATATGTTTTCAGAAACACGAATTTCTAAAAAACATCATTGTCGCCCTCGCACAAATTTATCTTGCAACTTCTGAAGTTTAATGTTCGGCGATCCACTAGCAGTTCATAACTGCGGGAAAAAACAGTCGAATTATGGTATGCTGGAGCGTAATTATAATGCTTGCCTAGTTTTAATTGCGTTTTAAAGGTCATTTGAACTATTTAGGGGGCGAACTCTGTTAATGCAGCTTATTACAGTATTAATATGAGAAAGAACAAGGATTATGGGGACCGAAAAGATTCTTTCTTTTACGTACATATAGATGCAACTGAATCATTATCGTTCTAGAGTCACGCGCCTGGGGACAGTCAAGCATTTTTATCAAATTGCTGGCTTCATTTCAACATTTAGAAGGTCATAGCATATTCAGTTGTTCATAATTTCTCCTTGCCGCAGGATGTCGTTGGAATTTTACATTCTTCGAGTTCTCAGAAAATAAACTTTCCGCGATAATAGTTCTGTGTCTTATATAGTCCGAGCTAAGAACTTGATAAGTGGTAGGAAGTGGAGGAAACAGTGCATTTAGCATTAATTTAGTATTCTTAATGAAGTAGCATACCAACAATCATTTGAATTCATTCATGTGTTATCCTACTGAAGGGCAAACACCATTGCTAAACATGTTGCAGGCCTATGTTCTTTTCCTTCTGTACTTACATGTGAGCTTAGTTCGAACCACTCGCGCATGCTTGCGTGTGTGATAAACAGAACTAAAAAATCTGATGTGTTACACTCACATGACTTTCTCTATTCTTGTACTAACCATTCTTACAAACTCTTATTCTTCTATCTTCTTGGTGTTAGTTGAGATAAACATTTGCAGAAATTATTTTATTGCTAATTTTCTTACACGTGCAACGGGAGTATGGGAATACAGGAGGCTTTGAGCGATAGTCACATCTTTTAAAGCTTTCAAATTCCGTTCTCTTTGCACGGTTAACATATTGTAACAAATGGAGAAAACACCAGTTACTGCTATTCACACTTTATTGCCTTTTAGTCAGTTAGCGTAGTGCTAACGTTACACTCAGATTACTTTTGTACAAGCTCAGAGCAACAGAACAACTGCCGAACCACAAATAAGAACTGTCAGATTGAACTGCTAGTCGGCACGACTCCTCAACGCTTCGTCTACGTCTTTTTTCCTCCTGCTGCCCGGTGCTTGGCAGCGACTTATATAGGTCCTTAGACAGAGGGAAAGTTCTGGAGGTAGAATATTCGGGAGTGCCTTTGGCGGAACGGTCCAGAAACCGCACCGCCATGTAATAGCTATTGTCTCGTACGCTCCTAATGTTGTCGGCGGCAGGTCGTTAGGCCAGGCAGGCGACTGGCTGGGTCCCCCCTCCCCAGTGTAGGCAATCAGATGCGGCGGGCGCGGTGACAATATAAAAAATGAATAGTGATGTTCCATTTGACAGAAGTGTAAGTTCTCCAAAACTTATACAAACAACGAGATGTATCTCCGAAATGGTTCAGTCTACAAAAAATTCATATCGACATAAATTGTATGTTTTAGCAAAATGTACATTTTTTGTACAGTAAGATTTGGTCTATCTCATGCAGTTTACCAGTTATGCAGAAGTCATCCAGAGCAAATAGGACTTCATGGGGCTATAGCCAGAAAATTCAAGATATACAGTTCATATGGCATTTTAATCAAAATCGTTAGAGCTATTTTTAAGAAAATCCAACTTTCCGAAAGGGTAGTTTAGGGTGGAGCAATTTTCTTCAAAATCCTCGTGTTGCATCCTTGAAAGACATTAAACTTAAATAACAACTTTGGTTTTTAAGCGACTTTTGGTTTTTGAGTTATGCTATCCAAAGACTGACACACACATACACAAACACGCCCGCGCGGACCTTTTTCTAAAAATGTTTTTTTTTTATTCAGGGATCTCAAAACATATATTTCCGGTGAAAAGTCGACATGGAATTTTTGGGTGCAATATAATACCACTTCTACTTTACGAAACGCAGTAGACAAAGTAAAAATGTAAAGTCGATTAAATACCAAACTGCTGAACTGTGAAATGTCGATATCAATTTGTTTGTTGGAATGTATTATTTCCTATGCCTAGTAGGTACGTGGTAGAGGCAGTGAAAATACAACATATGTATTCGAAAATTTAAAACAATAACAGCAAATGTCTCAGAAATGGTAATACCATAAAAGGATAATGTGATTTAAGAAAGTCTGCAATTTTTGTGTGCTAAGTTTTGTGTATCTATTTCGGTTTGCCTATTTGTATAGAAAGCTCATTTACGATAAGGAGGATTTCACAGGTTATACACTAAACAGTCAGTATATGCGTACATTTATCATGCAAAGGCGTAAACACATGGCAGTTTTATCACATTTTTAAAGGGAAGAGCAGAAAGAAAAAAATGCTTTTCATGAAAATATTCTTTTGGCGTTTTCTTGAAAATCTTTTTCCGCACCTTCGAAAGTAGGTTTAATATTTATCCATCTTTTCGTTTATTAGTTATGCTTTTCACAGACGGACGCAGACCTTTTTGTAGAAATATATATATATATATATATATATATATATATATATATATATATATATTTCTTTTAATTTTTATTTATTTTTTTATTTTTTATTTATTTTTTTTATTTGTTTATTTTTTTTATTTATTTATTTATTTTATTTTTTTTATTTATTTATTTTTTATTTATTTTTTTTTTTAAATCGCTGAGCCTCTAAACTTGTAAGGTAGATGCTAGAGAGTGTAATAAATGGAGAGAATCGAAGCTATCATCGTTTATTGCGAACCATAATAAGATTGAGGAAAAGAGTCTTCCACTTTTATTTCCTTGCTTGTTGGCCAATAAGTGAGTTATCGAATGCATTTCATGGCGGGATTGAGGAAAGCCAATGCATAAATAATGCGTTTGGAATTTGGTTAAAACTCGGTCAGTGAGTCTGGATTGAGATTTTCTTGAGTGAAGATTAATAATGGAGCGGGGTGGAGTTTAAGGGCCCGTCGACAGCGAGGTCATTTGGGTGAAGATAATTATCAGGACTCGCATATGCTATCATCCAAATACAAATTGACTACCCTCGGTTGCGAGGAAGTTATGTCACGTTCGTTATGTTCGATCTTTGTCTGATATTTGTTGGGACCACGTTCGTAAAATTAGTTTAAAATACCTGCTCTAAGAAGCAGTGTTTTTGACTTTAGCACTGTGAGCTCGAAATCGAACCCGGGTAGAAGCAGTCTGTATGACTAAGTATTTGGTATGGATTTTATTCACAGGATTATAGTTATACATATGTACTTTCATTCATCACAATTTTCTCTTTTCTACCGCTTACCTTTTCACTCCGTGGTTTAGACAACAATCTATTCCCCTTTCATAGTAAGTCGTCTCAGATCTTTTGCGGCCTGCGCTTTCCTACGGTTACAAAAATTTCATTTTTACCCAAGATATCGAGATTTCACTGGAAATGCACATTTTGAGATCCCCTGATATGCACCTATTGGTGTGTCTTTCTATGTGTAAAGAGCTCAGTTAAGAAATCTGATTTTATACTACATGGCTAAGCCAATGAGGCGTATCGGAAAGAATATGAAACTACCGAGTTGTTTACGCGAGCTTATCGGACAAGTACGGCGGGACTGTGTGTCTACACTCTGTTCAGATACAATCATATCCTCAGGACAGAAACCTCTCGTATATCGGCAGGCGCGAGAGATCATCTATTTGTGCTTTATCACTGACTACACGACAAGTTACTATTATTTCGCTCTTCTAATAAATAAGATAAGGAGCGATCGCAGTGCTCGACTACCGAGGTTAATACACCTCATCGCTTTGTCAAGTAGTACATTTATGCACTTTCTCTGCCAATGACTAATACTCGTATATGCGACTATGACCCGAGGTTATTGGGAGATCGGGAGACAGTCGGAATTGTAAACGAACTAAGCAACTGCTCACCAGTGTAAATACGGTGAGCGCTATCTATGCGTTTGGACATCTCGAAACGTTTGCAAAGTTCCTACTGCGAAAGTCAGTGGGTACGTGAGTGTATCTGGCAAAATGGGTGACGCGTGCGTTTCTGGTGCGACGAGAAGTGTTGTTCTCCGAGCGAGTTGGTGACGTGCAGTGTGTGCTATTGCTGCACGGGATTGGAGACGTGTTGTGCTCGACCCTCAAGCGAGTCAAACAGTGAGGAAGAAGAGGCTGGGTCGGATGTATTTCATTATGCTGCTACGTTACGGAAGAAAGTGAAATGATGGAACTTGAAACTGTCACAGGGACAAAGTGGGCTAAATGAAATCTGAAAGGAATTTGAACTAGGTCAATAAGTGACTAGAACAATTAGTGCATTGGTAGATCTGAAAACTGGGTCTGGTGTGTGTGTGTGTGTGTGTGTGTGTGTGTGTGTCTGTGTGTGTGTGTGTGTCTGTGTGTGTGTGTCTGTGTCTGTGTCTGCTCTTGATATATATTTTCACTAAGTTATTTCTACATAGGGATACAATGTTCAAACGTTTGTGTTAATGAGCTCTTGCTCAAAAAAAGAAGCGTGTGTGTGGGGGGGATTGGAATCGCAAACTTCCAACATAGAATGTTTCGAAAACTGCTAACCGCACGAAATAGCTCAATAAAACAATAATTTGACACCCGTTATTTATTGAGCTCTACATATTTTAGAAGTTGTTTTGTACAAAATTGTCTAAAATGTGCCGTATAAAGGGAAAATCACAGGATGTCCATACAAAATTCACTATAGCTGTGAATTTTCTCATATCCGTATAATAATTCCGTGTCATTTTAATCGAAATGGCTAGACCCGTTTTGAGGGGGAAAAAAGGAAAATTTGAAGTTAAGCGTAGTTTGGGGGAATTTTCTTCGTATGCACCCTTGGAAGTTACCAAACTAAAGTACCAGGTTAGTAATTAACTAACTTTTCATGTAAAGGGTGGTTTGTAATGGGAGTTTTCTCGAACCTTGTCAAAGATGCTGAACAAAGTTTGGTAGCTCATGAATTTTGCTCACAGTTTGAGGATCCCAAAACGTGTATTTTCGATGCAATCTTGATCTTATTTTGGTTGGAATAAACTCCATCTTACTTACTAGGAACACGTGATTGTGAGCTAAAGTACAAGAAGAGGGAAATGTCGATAATTACGTTAATGTTTGCCTGTCTATGCATGGCAGCCAATAATTAACTCACCACAAACATTTAAATCGAAAACTTTTCTCCTTACTTTTTATTTTCTCGAAACGGCTCACACAGTTCTGTGGACAATGTCCAATGATAACTGCATTGTAGCACTGATAAAATATGAATATTTGCTGTTGTTCATTTATTCAATATAAGCCGCAGCTCCTGACTTGTTACATTCTTCCGCGCTTTTGATGCTATTTTGTTCCGCCAACTATATTTTTCCCCTCTCTTATTTCCATACTTGCCCCCACTTCCGTCCTCCGACCTAACAGGCTAGTAACTTTCATGCCATAATATGTTGTGAAAAAAACCGACAATAAAACAGTTCTTGTGGGTTGTTAGGTTGTTAATAGAATTAAAATATAAATGTGTAAGAGACAGAGGTTTTGATGTTGATAGTAAGCTCATTATTCCAAGATGGAAATTTAGCAGAAAATGTGTAAAGTTGGTGGCATGTGATGTAGATAGAGATAAGCCAACCAGTTCCATCTAGTGCTTGCTGGCTGCTATTTGGGAAGGGATTTGCTGGGCCGATGATGGAGGGAGAACATCACGCAATTAAATGGGATCAACGTCATCCTTGATGGAGAGGATATGTACGCTTGCCACTAAATGGGATCCCGTTTATACTATTGCTCCTTCCCTTGACAGCTCGTCATCTTTCACTTTGGAATAATTGTTTTAATATACAGTGATGCCAACTTACAACCGTCCATTTTACCGATATTTTCGTATCACAACCACTATTTTCTATACAGTTTATGTTAACCAGCGATGTTCAACCTTTGCGAAAAAGGGGAGGCTCGATATACCTCCTTCCACTTGTGTGCGTTGTGTTGCATTGGCGGGTTGATTATAATATCTACGTTGCGCTTGACTTACGAAAGCCTTATGCTATAAACATCTGTTTATTAGTGACTTCTTTGGTACTGCATAAGTCTAAGAAGTCTATCAATATTTGGCGACAAATGTGAAGTGTATGCATAACATATTGTGATACAGCCTTTTAATATAGTACAATTTGGAGAAACTCTGTTCGCAAATATATGTAGAGCTATACTCACTCATATACACACTATTCTTGCGGATGCTTATTTCTCTATCTACTTGATTTTAATCGACATAAGCATTTGCAGAAATTATCTTATTGCTGATTTTCTTGTAGGTGCAAGGGGAATATGGGAATACCGTAGGGTTTAAGCGATAGTGAAATGTTTTAAGAGCTGGTTGCTATGCTATACTTTTGAAATTCCGTTCTCTTTGTAAGGACAAGAGATGAAAAAACAAATAACATATCCCTATTTGAGGAAATTATAAATATTGGCAAACTCCAACAAATAATAAAGAATATCTCGGAAATGGTTCGCTCAAAAGAAAAAAGTATTTGGTATAAATTGTGTGTTTTAATGAGATCCACATTTTGTATTTAGTAATGCTGTCTCTTACTGTTTACCATTTGTGCAGAAGTCATCCAGAATGAAGAGGTCTTCTGAGGACAATCCCAGAAAGTTCAAGTTATGACTTAGAAACTGCCATGGAATCGCCTGTTTATGTCCATCACTGGATACTGACTGGTTGTTTGTACACGTCACAGGCAAGAACGGATTCATCCTCCGACAGAAGGAGTGGGTTGGGAAATAGCAGCTAATTACGTAAGCGTGTCCAAAGAGAGAGTTTGGACATCCAGTTATCATACACCGGGTTCGATTCTCGTTGAACCGGTCACCATGGCCTTGAGTTTTTAGCAGTTTTTCGTAGTTCCCGGTGTTATGTACTACTACTAACTCATGTGTCCTCTCTTTGTTACTTTTCATCTAGCAGGGATAGGCGCAATGGACAATGGTGTGTGGCATATGCGGTGGATTTGCTTTGAGGAGAGAACTCTTTCTTCCATTGCATGGTAGGGATCGAAGTGGCCCTGGATATTTAGTCTGGAATGGTTAGGGACGCAGCTCTTTGCGCCCAGCTGCCATTAGATCCATCCGCCCCCTCACCCTTTTCTGCTACAGCACGGACCAACAGGTACACTAGTTGGTTGAGAGCGGTGGACTGTAGACGGTGCCAAGAGCTTGCTTGGCGAGAAACGACCGGTCATATCAGAGCAATGCATAGTACTGGAGGTTCAACGTTTGCACAGCAATACGTGCATGTGTTCTCAATGAAAATGTTAATGCATTGCTTAGAATCAATGCAGCTCCCGAAATATTCATAGGCCGGTTAAGAGTAAATTAACCCCCTCCCCCCCCCCAAAAAAAAAAAGTTTAATATGGGCTGGATTTAATTTTCTTCTATTTGATAATTTATATGTTATTTATTCATAATTTCTCATCAGTTAAACCTTTAACTGTTCTAATGTATTATCTGCCTTGGGTTTTTATATTATGAAATATAATTTACGTCTAAGAATTCATCAGTTTAATGTAGAATAGCCGTTTCTGTTTTGTGTTTTGCTGATTAAGTCCCTGTACGTATAGGTATATAAAATAATTAAATTCAAGTAGAGCGACCAGAGCGAAAGTGTTCTTCTACAAGTGCAACACAGAACTATGTATGATAAATTGGAATAAATATGTCTGTAACTATATACAGGCATTTGTAATGTGATAAATGTAGACTATTGGTTCACTATTAAGACTTTCAGGTTAATTTGACCTGCTGTATGGTTAGTTGTGTCATCAATAAAGGACGCCACTGACGTAACCCGAGAGCCGCGCTGAGGCTCTAAGCTAGCAGCGAGCCAGAGCAAGACTCGATTGGGCAAACCCTGCCGGTTCCTGGCCTAGAGGTTAAGTTGGCCATCTGCTTCGAATCCCTTTGCCTATGTTAATTACAATTGCTTACTGTCTCTACTGTTTTACCTTGCCTAAGAAAAATAGAGGAAGCATTACATTCCAGCCAACAATTCGATATTCAGATTTCATTATAAATACATGTTTTTAGAGCTCTTGAAAAATAAAACATTTGCAGGAAAAGGTTTCTGTATGAGAGAGACAGACAGACAGAGAACATTGTGGAACTGGTCCAAAGAAATACACGTATATATTGCATGTCAAGGAGATATGTTACTGGAATACTCAGGAGTGCATTGTAAAATCCATAAATGGTAAACATGATACATGCAATTTGCAACTCTTTAAGAGATAAAGTTAGAGGTAATGGAAAGTGGTTTAGCGTGGCAATAACGGAATACCAAAGAAAGGTAAGTTTATCAGGTGCTGGAGGAGCTGGTAGACTGCTGGTCGCCTCGCCCACTCAGGTCCTTGGTGCCCACACGGCCGGAAATATCAACATTGTTCATTGCTCATTGCATATACCTACAAGAAATATTCAACATCCGAGGAATATACACTTATATTGTTTCAATGTGTATATATAATGCATAGGCATGGCCTACTAGATTACCATATTGATGCTCCAAATGTTTTAGATGCTGGTGATATTAGAATTTGAAGTTCTGCTGTTAATTTATAATTTCGTTTATTACAAAATTTGCCAGACTGATTCCAAACATATTTCCTGTTGTATTCTGTGTGTGAGGTTTTCCTCTTCAAATTATTTCATCTATGTCAATACCGAAGCGAGAGTCAGTCATATTTGACATTTGAATAACGGCTCTGTTGCGTCAAATTACGTCAGCTGTTGTGTATCTGTAGCACAGTGCAGCTAGATTCTCTAACCTGATCATATATTAAGAAAAACAGAGGAGGTGATAATGAAATGTGATACATTTTTTCGCGAATGAAGGCTGTCATTGATGGAAATTGTTATGCACGTGATTGGTTGATTTCAACCAGGTCACATATGAGTGGAATAGTTGTTATATAAAACCCTGTCGTGGTATTAGTATCTCACGACATATGCCATTGTGTGTTTGTTTGTCTAATAAATAGGGTTCGAACCTTTATGCAGCTATCGCCAAAAGAAGTGATCGCAAGTTACCTCCACAAGGGCAGAGTGTGACGTCATTGTGCGGGTACAGTGCCAGTACGAAACACACTGCCTATAGCGCATAGCGCATCTCGAATGTGTTCACTAGTTCCACACACGAAAGTTTTAATCTTCACTTGAGCAGCCCTTAACGGAGAGAAAATTTTCGTTTTTAAAGAAAGAACAGAACAGAAAGAACATACATTTTAAAATATTTCGCGTTTTATCAGTTTTGTAAATTTTTGAGAGTTGCACCTGTTTTTATGCGAGGTGTTCACAAATATTATTTCATATTTTATAATTTAGAAAAAACTTGTCACTGATGCACGGTTTAACGGACAGAATATGGCATTTATGAAGATGTAAAAGTAAAGGCTTAAAGAAAACCCATTTCACAGCTCTTTCCTCTGTCAGTAGACTTGTAGACGTAGGGGTAGGTACGTATCAGGGTGGAGCAGAGCACCGAACGTAGACCCATGAGGTCCTCTGCGCTTGTGAAGTGACCGCTGACGATAGACCCAAAGGGCGACGATGTACCCAGGCATGGACAGATCCAACACTGGTCTCCCTGCCGACAACATCGAGCCCCAGGAGGTCCGTCAACAGTCAAGCGGACGGCAGGGAAAAGTGAGTTTTTATTCATGGACATTCTTTAACTGCTATGGTTCTCAGAGTAACATTCCATGTTGGGTGTGAAAGCCCGCTAAATTTTGCTCAGAGGCCACTTCATCAGCCTTGAGGTTCTTTTACGTGCCATAAATCTACGACCTGGGACGACCGACTTTACTTCCCTTTTGGAGGAAGTCATGCTAAGGATTGTTACGCCCGAAAAAATCCATCGCCCTCTGCCAGGTTTCAACCCGCGACCTTTGGGAACCATAGATTAGACCAAGAAGGCCGACAGCACCAGGGGGAAACCTTTCCAAAGTGCACCTCCACCAACTCGCCGAACTCCGTCGTTTTTTGCGTCAACTCTAAAACAGATGATTCGAAATGTTGGGGACAGGGCATTCGTGCCAGCCAGTCTATCGGACTGGGGTAACCACGAAAAAATCGACGGTCGGCCCAAAGGGATCGTGCCCGGGACTTCCTGAATGCGAACTTCATATACATATATAGACACGTAATATAGGTGATGAGTGAGGTGAGTGAGTGAGCGAGGTTTAAGGGCCCGTCGATAGCTGGGTCATTTGGGTCCAAGATTGGTGGTGATACTTTACTGTTTCATTCTTCCCTTCATTTTCACTTGTGTTTCTATGCGTTCTTCGCGAAGCATATTGGCTTCCACATTAACATACCAGGCGAAGTTAGGAGAATGTTTTTGTTCATTGTCATTCCCATATTACTGAATTTATGCTCTAACATGCCTTGATTTGAATATATTAGGAACCAAAGAAGCATGTCGTATTTGCCATGCATCTTCAAATTTTTCTGCTGATATCAACTTCTTAATGTTTTCCTTATATCCGGCGAAAGTAATCGATCGCAATGAGCTTTCATGGCTCGAGTTTTTGGAAATGAAGTTATCATGGAACGGACTTTTGCGTGTAATATTTAGCTATCCATAAACATCTGGTTAAATTATCAAAATTGTGAGCCATTTTTATAATTTAACCAGATGTTTATGGACAACTAGGAAGATAACATTGGAGTTAATATCAGAAAGTAGCAGATAGAACTATTTTATTTCACACAATAAATTCGATGTTGAAATTGCACGCGAAATAGTTGTTTTGAGGTCCCCTGAAATAAAAAAAAAGCATTTGGGGGGGGGGGGTGTTCTATAGTATGTGAGTGTGCGCCCGTGCGCGTGTTTACATGTGTATGTGTACGAACGGTACAACTCAAAAACGAAATGTTTGATAAATACCAAACTGGCATTTACTATAAATTAAGAATCTTCCAAAAGTGCGGCATGATTGTTGACAGAATCAGTTCAACCCAAACTACCTTTACACCGAAGGTACTGTCTCAAAAATGAGTACATGGTTTTAATTAAGAGTACCATATATAGTGTTCCAAAGAAGGTTAATCCTCTTTGAACAGTAATAGCATTAATTCAACGGCGTTCCAGACAAGACATTTTGAGCATCTTCCAATGAGAACATCATCAGTAATGTTTTGAACATCTTTGATATCTACCAAAAAAATTTAAAGAGTGCAAAGGTCTATGTGGGACACCATGTTTAGTATATTTACGTCACAAATGAAATGTTTCTTGAATGATCTGGAAAGAGTTATCAAGTTTTCATTCTGAATGCTTTTGGCGTTGTATTGTGTAGCGAAAAGCCTTAGGCGAAAGCTTACTATTAAAAATTGTAGCTGTCTTTAAGACGCATAATTTATTTCAATAAGTGCTTTTAATGGCATCAGCTATTTTTGAGATAGCCATTGTTATTGCTCCGAAGTTCGCTTTTGTGTTGCTTCTCGCGATTTTATGCAAAGAGAGGTATTTCAAGCCCAGCTTATGTCGATGGGCTTTTAAACATTTGACTATCATTTGGGTTTCCTGCGTCCAGTTTTTACCTAAAGCGTTTGTCTCCATAAGCACGTTTTGCAACTTTGTGGTAAACAAATCAAACTGTTTAAGAAATTCAGAGTTGCAGATTATTACGTTTGTTGCTTTAAGAATTTCATAGCAACGTTAATGGTCGTGATGTTATTAGGTCTTCTAGAATTGACAGAATTTTTATAGTGACCGTGATCGAAGTACGGCTAGCAGGTAAACTCTATATAGATACTACCCACAATAGTTTTGAACTTCACACAGAATATGGAAAAGAATACGATAACTAATCCTCTTATTCTGACAAACGGAAGTTGAAGCAATGAAATTTATTTTGAGGCCAGGCGATGTTTTCGGCGCGACCAGTAGAAGTGTCTAGCTGTTGATATTTATAACTTTACGTGACGTCACACGTTTTAATAGCTGTCTCTCAGTGCTGCTCTTTTTTCTCGTTCAGATTTTTCACTTCATCTCTCCATTGGCATCCGATCCCCTTTAGAGAGGGTATGATGCGAACACTACAACACAATCGCCTAATTTAAGGTTCATGTAATGTGTATGACCCTAAATCTGTGTCTATACTCTAGGGAAAATGTGTTGAGAGACTTCTTACGCTATAACATTAAGCGACTAAAGACCTTATCATGGCATTGTCTAATTCTTCTTCAAAGTGTTAATACTTTTCTCTACCACTTGCCTACTTTAAGTAGAGGAGGTGTTGCATTTCATCCAAAAATTCCATACTGAAGTTTGGCCGGAAATGTTTTGAGACCACTAAACCTCCCAAAAATATTTTTTTTGAAAACGTTACATGAACTGCATAACTCAGAAACGAAAAATTTCGAAAGCTTTAATTTTCTTAAAAATGGCTCTTAATGATTTTTATTAAAATATTATGCATTCACATATTTTCATGACAAAATGTATATCTTTAATTTCCTGGGAATGTCCTCAGATATTCTCTTCATTCGGATGAATTGTTCATAATTGGTTAGCCCTAAAAGATAGACAAAGTTCCAATTTTTAATGCACAGAAATGTGGATATTTTAAAAACACACAGTTTATGTCAAATAACCTGTTTTGTGAACCATTTCCGAGATATTCCTCGTTATTTTGTTGAATTTTTCAATACGTATAATTTTCTGTAATGGGAAATAATTTTTCTTCTTTTTCTTTCGTGTTCTCACAGTGCAAATAGAATGGAATGTCAAAGCCATTACATATCGACCAGCTCAACATTTGATTTTCACTTAGCCTACCGTATTCCCATATTTCTATTTTGTCAGTAAGTGAAACACCCGGCGTTGTCCGTGGTTTTACAATCTTATCCCTGCAGCTTTGAGACTTAGGTTGCACTTGCTTAATAGCCTTGTGCTTCTTTGGAGATATTTAAAGATAATTACTTAAGACGCTTAAACAAGGAGTTAATTAAAACTCTTGGGATAATGTAATGAACACAAAATAAACACAACCGGGAAGACACTATGCAAAAGCATTGTTGAACAACCTCAAATACTGCAGGAAGAAAAGCAAGTAGAGAAACCTGTGTGAATGTAAGTCGTTACATTTGTTTCAATCATATATAAAATTGTATGAATTCTTTGTAGAAGAGGGAGTAGAGAAAGAAATGTGATTATGTTTCGTAAAAAAAGGTGAGTAGAGGTAACCGTGTGAATGTAATGCGTTGCGTTTCAATTCAGACATAGAAAATTGTATGAATTTTTTGTGGAAAAGGGACTAGAGAAAGAAGTGGGATTTTGTTTCATAAAATAGTGAGTAGAGAAAACCGCGTGAATGTAATACCTTGCATTTCTATTTCAGTCATAGAAAATGACATGAATTGTATGTTGAAGGGCGAGTAGAGAACGACATGTGAATTGTACTACTACGTAAAAGAAAAGTGGGTAGAGAAACCCATGTGAATGCAGTGCGTTGCATTTCTATTTCAACCATGAACGTTCAGTTCTTAAACATTCGACTATCACTATTCCCTTTGTATCTGTAACGAAATGCATAATATAGTTTTGAAAATTTTTATTTAGGTTAAAATGAAGTAATAGAAATATAAGCTTTCGTAGGAATAGTTTGTATACATAGCAATAAACGAGAGGTTATAGGTCATGTGAATATCAAACATCAGATTTGTTGTAGAGTATCTAATATGTTAACTACTAAGGAGGTCGTAGCCTAGTTGTTATGAAAACGTCCGAGAATTGGGCCTACCTGCTTTTGTCCAAATCACCCTTAGATTTTATCCTATATGTTAAATAGAGGTGAGGCTGATCTTTGTATTGGCCTTGTGTTCAGATGACAGATAATCACTTAGAATTGCTATTTGTATTGCCTGACAAGAACGTTAGGTATCCATGACGTCTACTCAGTCTTTTTTTCTCTCTCTCTCTCGCTCACGGTAGTTATTTGTTTTCTCAGGCAAGTTATAAATTTGGAGAGAAAATAGCATCGACTACCTTTCTAGGGGTTTAGAAAGTGCCCCAGCGTTGTTTCTGTAGGTTATTTATTCAAACGTATGTTCGTTAAGATAAGTAATAGCGCAATGTAAAAATAATATTGTATTGTCGTTTGCCTCGGGTACTATCCCGGAAGAACAAAAAGTCTGTTATTTCAACATCTTTCCGTTTTGTAACTTTTACAGTTTCCATAAGCGTTCCGTGACCTTCCACATTTTCCTGACGATGCCCTTCATGGCAGCAAATCGTACTTCTACGGGAAACAACAGCATACTTTATTGAGGGACATTCTTTTGGAATCGTTTCTTGAGAAAAACGCCCACTTAACGTTGCTCTTTTCCAGCGATACTACGGCCCTTTAAACCTAAGTATTAATACGAAATGAAGTGACTTCATTTACAGAGGTACAAAGTTATGAATTGCATTTATTATTACGTCTCTCAGGAATAAAAATCTGGTGTATCCCACACACATGGCAAAGTTTAGTTTGGGACACACATGCACACAAACGAAGGTTCTGGCCTTTTCTAAAAATCCGATGTTTTGCACTCACATGACTTTCTCTGCTCTTGTACTAACTATTCTTGCAAACTCTTATTCCTCTATCTTCTTCATGTTAGTTGAGATAAACATTTGCAGAAATTATCTTATTGCTTATTTCCTTGTAGGTGCAAGGGGAATTTGGAAATATGGGCTTTGACAAGTCAAATCTTTTAAAGCTGGTTACTCTATGAAGGCTGTGAAATTGCATGGCCAAAACAAAAAAGTGAATAACATTCCATTTGCGAAAAGTATAAGTATTGCAAACCTCACACAAATAGCAAGGCACATCTCCGAAAAAAAAAAAAAAGGACAAAAATTGTGTGTTTTAACCAAATCTGCATTTTTTTTACAGTAAGATTTGGTCTGTCTCTTACGATTTACCAGTTACGCAAAAGTCATCAAGTGTAAACAGGATTACGTGGGCTGTAGCCAGAAAATTGGAAATATACATTTCATGTGCCATAAATATATCTTAAACATGTGGCATTTTAATAAAAATCGTTACCCATATTTGAGGGAAAAAAAAAAAAAAAAAAAAAAAAACATTTTTGAAGAATTTTCCATGTAAAGGGTAGCTAGAGTGGAGGAATTTTCTCCAAAAAACTTCGTGTTGCATCCTTGAAAGATAATCTTAAATACCAAATTTGGTTTTTAACCTACTTTTACTTTTTGAGTTATGGTATTTACAAACACACACGCGCGCGCGCGCTCATACACACACGCACGCACACGCGCACACACACACACACACACACACACACACACACACACCTTTTTCTAAAGCTTCTTTTTTGGATTCAGGGGGTAGGGCTTAAAACATGTATTTCCGGTGAAATCTCGACATCGAAATTTTGGGTCGAATACAATACTTTGAGTTCTAGAGTGCAGTGAAGATCAACTATAGGCTGGATTTGACATAAACAAGCACGACCTAGTGTTTGTGATAAGAGCATGGCTTACTATAAAAGCCACCCCTAAAGTAAAGCACAGAAGGAAGAAGTAATAAATAGGCTCGCCCACTGAGGATACATTGCGAGTGTAGGAGTTGAGTCCAATTGGTTCTCAGGACACGTACGCAGACGTAGCCTTGTGGAATCTTAGAGAATGTAAACCTTCCTTATTTGTAAGCTCTCTTGCGCACTTAGTGCAGGGCAACAAGACAATGCTAGACCAGGTGCGCCTCCCACGTTATATTCTATTTCCACAGTGACAACGGCACCTTGATCAGGCCTTATCGGCTCTCAGAAAATGGGACAACACATCTGTTTCACTTTACTCATGCAAAAAATAAAGATATAATGCAACGCCCTTGCATTTCCATACAGGGCTGCAAAGTAACTTGTTTCCTAAATGACAAAATTGTACACCTGAAGTTGGAAACAGCTATTAATAGCCTGTGGACCTACCTCAGGTGGTAAACTGGATTGTCTAGTCGCATAATTAGTTATATTTCTGGAGTAACTGTTGTTTGTACATCAGCAATAGAAGTATTAAACGTTAGGTAATCTTTCACGTTGCTTTATAAGGAACTAGCATGACAGAGAGCAAAACCCTCCACGTGTGGGATACCTTTAGAAGCTTTGCAAATCAAATAATGCTATCTTGATGTTTTGAGAAATGAATACCACCAAATAGACTTGTCGATGTTGAAGAAATGCCTGATACAAAGCGCCGCTGAGCATAACAATGGCATTATTGAAGCTATTTTCAAGATCGTTTGATTACGTCTTGTGAAAGACGATATTACCCGACAACGATCTCAACACTTACACGGGGAACTACAAAAACCGTTGTTCAATTTACAAATCTTCAAGTGGTAAATTGGATTGTCAGTCCTTTAATCAGTGCTTTTTTTTTAAATTTTGACTGTTGCTGTGCGTCAGCCATAAAGGTTTCAAACGCTATTTAATATTGGAAAGGGTAGAGTGAGACTGAAAAGTTACGTACTTGCAATATTGTAAGTCGCCATCAAGGTATATTATCTCGTATAAACTGAGATCTTGTGTGGTATACCGGGAAAAATGCGAGTTAATGTAATGTTGTGTCGGTATGTTGGCCATGATAGCTTAATGGTTAGAGCAGCCGGACGGTAACCGGTAGATCCGTGGTCCAAATTCCGGTCGTGGCATTGAATTTTTCAGTCTCATTCTACACTTTCCAATCCTGCCCTGCACACAGCTATTGTGTGGAAGAACATTAATTACGTTATTTAATATTGTTAATACTCTACAGGTATAAAAAGACTGTAGAACATTAGAAGATTTACAAATTAAATAGTGCTATCTAAATTTGGATGAAACATGGATATCACCAAATGGACCTTTCGAAGTTGGAGGGATTGGTGATATGCTGATGACAGTGTGTGGTATCCGTCCACTTTTGAACACAACTGGCACTTTTGGGACTGTTCTGAAGATCATTTAGCTTGTATCTACATCTGTGCCAATGTAGCAGGTACCAGATTCTTCTCAACCTTCTTACATTGGATGGAAATGTAGAGAAACCTATGATGAATCTGCACAGTGGATAATCCAATCTGATTATGTAGATATCAACAGGCAAGATCATACCATCACACTTTCATCGAAGGAAAGTCTCCATGTCCCACTCACGCTCAAAATTCTGGTCTTTCATTTTCTTCAACCATAGACTTTTTCTTTGTTGTAAGTTTCTATATTTTGCCCAGTCAATTAGTATATAAATAGTTAAGTAATTCCATAATGTCCACTCCCTTGTGGTGCAACTGAACAATTGTTATATCATCCAAGCACTGAATAAACGTTAAGAGCATATTGTTGACTAAATATTTTACTCATTTTCGCACAAGTGGCTTACTACACACTGTGTGCATTGCGGATGATTAAACGTAATGATGATAGAATGACGAGGACCCTATTATCATCTCCTTGATTGCAGCATCACTTGTTCTTCCTTTTGGGGATGCTGACTAATGAACTGATGACATCTCGTTCTCTTCAGTGACACAGAAAATAGTACCATAGTGTCATTGCTTACTGCCAGTCTATAATATAACTTATAATAGCCAGTGGGTTGTTCTTTTTTGTCAAATTAATGAAGTTAAGTTGAATTTGGTGTAAGTTGACCGTCTTTCAAGAAAATCCTCTCCTCACCAAACTACACTTTACATACATGGAAACTTTTTCATTCTTTTTTGTTGTCTTAAAAATGATTCTTGACGATTTTAGTTAAAATTACATATGTTAAAGATATTTGCGTATATTTTCATCTTAGGTTTTCATTAAGAATCTAGTTGAACATAATACGCGTTCAAAACTTATTACACAAAACATAATTTTTACGGCATTAATGACATCCTGAATGTTCATAGATAATTGGTTTTAAGTTTTAAAATACTTCATTTCTATTTCAATTACCATAATTAGTGTTACATTCTAGCCAAAAATTCTATATGCGATTTTCACCGAAATACCTACACATTTTTAGCCCACCTGAGCAAAAAATTTGCCTTTTTACAAATGTGCATGTGTGCGTTTATGAACAGCATTATCCAAAAATAAAATGGCGGGTGTTTGGTATTCAAACTCAGTCTTTCAGGATGCCACTCCAAGATTTTCATGAAAATTTCCAACACCAAACTACACTTTCCACGGAAAAATACTTTCACTGCTTTTGATTTCCTCAAAGGTGGCTCTGAAGATTAAAATACATATAACATTTTCACGGGAAATAAAATGTAAATCTTGAATTTTCTGAAATGGCCTGTTAAGTTCTCTCATTCTGAATGACTTGTATAATTGGTAAACCGTAAGAGATAGACAATATATTACTATGTAATTTATCAATTATACAAGAATTGGTCTATTAGTACCAAACATGGCACTTTTAGTTAAATATATTCCAAGGATGCGGTACAAAGATTTTTAAGAAAATCCCCCTCGAACCATTTTTCTTTAAATACTACGGTCGCAACAGAAGGGTCCATTTTTCGCTAATTTTTGCAAAACTTTTCATATGTGGGTCGATTGTGTGTACAATAATTGCAGTTCTTGGCCTCAAAAATTGAATAGGACTTTGCAAAATCATCTACTTCTATATCCAAATTAAGGTCATTGTTTTAGCTGTGTATGAAAACAAGAACGCGTTATCATACTTTTCTGTTGGACTGTAAATATCAACATTGCTATATTCTCACAAGCTTCTACGGCCAGCATTAATAATATCTTGTCTTCTTGGCAAACAGTGAAGACGACCACGACAATATGGTCGAAACGTCGGTTTTATCCAACTTGACGCGGCAAAAACCGCATAGCCAAGATATTTTTATCAACATTGCTCTTAAAAAGTTTATTATTATCCTTTTTTATTTAAGAGTTATACTTTTTTAATTATTATTTGTCATATGTTACCTTTGTCTAGATGGCAGTCTCTGTTTGGGAAAGCCGAAAATCTCCTTTCTGGATAAATAGGATATTTACATAGGAAAAAATGTATATATTGATTTTTCTGGTAATATTCTGTGAAGTCTGCTTTATTCGGAACAGATTTTGTACGCTTTTGACAAAACGAGTATAAAAATGCAATCTCTTTAAAACACACAATTTACTTCAAGTAACTTTTCTGTGGCACCAAGCATTTCCGAGATGTCCTGTCTTGACGTCTTTTAATGTTTTCTCTTTTTTAGGAGCTGTCCCTGTTTAATTGTTTGTTACCGTTTTACGGTCAGCATATAGGTCCCACTTTTAATCAGTAGGTATATGACGATCGATTTGGTTTCTTGTATTCTCCCTTGCACACACAACCAAATGTGTAGGTAATGCATACATTTCTGCCAAGGTTGATCTCCAACACCGAAGTGTTAACTGATTTTCTAAAGTATTGTAACTACAGGTGGAATTTTTTGCACAGGTAGTGCTAGCAGTTAAAGAAGTGTCTTAAAATTTTGACTTCAATGTGTAATTTCCACATTTATATTAGCTATAATCAAAATCTGTGTCCTCCAGCAGGTAATATGACTGACATATTGCAATTTTATTTTTATACATTTAATAGGTTCTAACCTAAATTCGTTTACTTTTTATTTGAAGTTAATTTTTGTTGCTTTTATGTATATTTGAGTTCGTGGCGCTGACCGCGTTTCACCTCCAGCACTACACCTCACTCATGACGCCTGTGATGTGCAGAGGTGGATGACGCAGCGGTCGAGCGATGGACCTTGACCAGGATTGACTGTTGTGCCACGGAGGGGAGGATGTCAAAATTGCAAGCGGGCATTTTATTACCCATGTTCTCAAGTACACGAAGTTTTTCAGTTTGCTAATTATACTTTTATGGCAGAAGATGAATTTTGAATACTGAAAACAACAAAAAAGCTGACTTTGAGAAAATAGGCATTATTGAGCAGATCAGAAGTAATTTAAATGGCGCAGTACTTTAAAATCGCATCCAAATTGTTACCAACATCCTAGGGGATTAAAACTTCATGGATGTGTAATTTTAGACATGGTGTCTATTTTGTGCCGAAATCCAATATTTCTTTTACCAGAAAGGCTAAAAGAGAACCTCTGTCTTCCCTTAATATGAAGTGATACAAAATGTGATGTGTTGCACTCACATGACGTTCTCTACTCTTCAACTATTTCTACAAACTCTTATTCCTCCATCTTCTTCATAATAGACGAGGTACACATTTGCAGAAATTATCTTATTGATGTTTCTTGTAGGTACAAGGGGAATATGGAAATGCAGTAAGCTTTGAGTGATAGTCAAATCTTTTAAAGCGTTGAGACCCCGTTCTATTTGCACGGCCAGAGATAAAAAGGTGAATATGGACCTTCCATTTGAGATAAGTTTAAGTATTGTAGAACTCATACAAATAACAAGGAAATATCTCCGAAATGGTTCACCTCAAAGAAAAAAAAAAGTAGGAAAAATGCATTTGACCTAAATTGTGTGTTTTATCGAGGCCTACATGTTTTGTATAGTAAATTTGGTCATCTCTTTCGGTTTACCAGTTATGCAAGTCATCAAAAGTAATTAGGACTATATGGGTTATAGCGAGAAAATTCAAAATATACATTTCATTTGCGATGATAAAAATATCTAACATATAGCAGTTTAATAAAAATCGTTTGAGCCTATTTGAGAAAATTAGAATTTTCGAAAGAATGTTCCATGTAAAGGGTGTTTCGGTTGGAGGATTCTTTTTTTTCAAAATATTCATGTCTTATCCTTCTAAGATATTAAACTTAAATACCAACTTTGGTTTATAACCGACTTTTCAGTTTTGAGTTATGCTGTTCTTTCTTTCTCCCTCCCTCCCCCCCCCCCCTCTCTCTCTCTCTCTCTCTCTCTCACATACATACACAAACACACGCGTACCTTTTTCTAAAAATGCTTTTTTTTTTTTTTTTTTTTTTTTTTTTTTTTTTTTTTTTTTTAAATTCAGGGTGCTTGAAAACATATTTCCGATGAAATCTTGACATCGAATTTTTGGGTCGAATACAATACTTCCCCTACTTACTATTCGTGGTAGAGAAAGTAAAAGGTGAGTTTTCATAATAGTTATGGAAGGTAGGTGTATAATAATGAACGACACTGGGCAGAGGAAGTTTTGTGAATGTACATAAGACATCAGATTTTTCTTATAACTAGCAGATAGTGTTACAAGTAGCATTTTGGAGCGTGTTTGTAATGCAACTGAAATAGAATCGTGAAATTGTCGGCATTTTAACCACATTTTCAGGTTTTGGATTTCAGGAATGCAGGTTAACCTGATAAGGAACAAAACCGAGTGAAGGTACAAGAAGTGGGGCGCTGGCTGGAAGGACTTGCAACACCAGTTCTCAGAAAATAACGAACGCTTTGGCCCGAAGGCAACCCCGCCCCGCATAAAGAAATTACAATTAGCGCAGTCATATCACGAAGAGAGATTGTTGCAACATCGCCACTTTGTTTTAATATCTACACAGGATTGAGCAGTTGGGCCGTTTTGCCCCAGTTTACCCAAGTACTTGACGCTAACCAGGGTCATCTAGACTATCGCATCGAGTTCTCTATTGCTGACCAGTGTCTTGACTTAAGTCCCTTTTATTGGAGTAAAAATACTGTTTGTGGATTTCTTTTCACAAAATATTCTTAGCAACTGCCATTTGTGTTTTGTACCGGAAGAGCAGAGAACCTCCGAACGGGCTGCGCGGTGTTTTGCCTGTCTGATTCCTCGGCTCTCGTCGTCTGTCACTATCATAGAAAGGTGCAGATGAAAATACCTATACATTTGTACTTTCTCTACTGGTAAGTAGGTATTGTATTCCACCCAAAAATTCGATGTCGAGATTTCACCGGAAATATATGTTTTGAGGCCCCCTAAACCAGGAAAAAGCATTTTTAGAAAAAGGTCCGTGTGTGTGTCTGTGTGTCAGTGGACAGCATAACTCAAAAACGAAAAGTCGGTTAAAAACCAAAGTTGGTATTTAAGTTTAATGTCTTTCAAGGATGCGACACGAAGATTTTGAAGAAAATAGCCCCACCCTAAACTACCCTTTACATGGAAAATTTTTCGAAAAGTTTGATTTTCTTGAAAATGGCTCTGACGATTTTGATTAAAATGTCATATGTTTGAGATATTTTTATGACAAATGAAATGTATATCTTGAATTTTCTGGCTATAGCCCCTGTAGTCGTATTTATTCTGGATGACTTTTGCATAACTGGTAAACCGTTAGAGATAGACCAAATCATACTGTACTAAAAATGTAGATCTTGCTAAAATACACAATTTATGTCCAAATAAATTTTCTTGTAGGGTGAACCATTTCGGAGATATTCCTTGTTATGTGTGTGAGTTTCGGAAAACTTAGAACTTTCGTGAAATTGATCATCGTTGTTCATTTTTTATGTTAAGTGTGCAAAGACAACAGAATCTCAAAACTTTAAAATATCTGACTATCGCACAAAGCCTACTGTATTTTCATATTCCCCTTGCACCTACAAGGAAATAAGCAATAAGATAAGTTGTACAAATGTTTATTTTAACTAACACGAAGAAGATATAGGAATAAGAGTTTGTAAGAATGGTTAGTACAAGAGTAGCGAAAGTCATGTGAGTGCAACACATCAGATTTTTAAAACTACTGTCAAAGTCTTTACTTACCAACTTTATGAAAAGAAATGCTGAAACTAGTGATCGTCGTTGTCCATACATTTTTGCTACTTTTTGGGAAACTATGCATCACTCGCCATAGTTCACGTTGATTATTATATTTTCTGTGGTTAAATCACCAGGATCATATTAGCGTCGTCGGTGTGCCGGAATTTCGTCCCGCAGGAGCTCTTTTACATGCCAGTAAATCTACTGACATGGAGCTGTCGTTTTAAAGCGCAGTTAGAAACTATCGGTCTGGGCCGGATTTGAACCCGCTACCTAGGCCAGCGTCTAACCACTCGCAAATACAAATGCGAGTGGCGATTCAAGACAGCCTATTTGTGTGTCCTACAGACGATAATGCTGGCCAGTTTCAACATCTTCTTTCGTAAAGTTGTTAAGTTGATGGAATTGCTCTTAGTCCTCATTGAATAATGAGTAATTTATAAATGTCAAGTTGCAAATCTTGCTGTTCATTCAAGTTTCCCACACTTGAAGCAGCACTTAGGAATGTTAAATGGCTAGTAGTTTTTTTCTCACGAGTTCATTCAAATGCCAAACTTGGTATTTAAGCACAGCATTTTTCAAGCATGAGTCACAAGGATTTTCAAGAAAATCTCATCTCGAACTACCCTTTACATGGAGCACTTTTTGTCACTTTTTAATTTCTCACAACTGGGCCTAACAATGTTAATTAAAATACCGTCTTATCTTTAAGATAGTTGCGCATTGAGCGGGATGGGTCAGGTGGTAACGTCTGTGACCCGCATTCGGGAGGACGCGGGTTAGATTACCGCGGCTAATCTTCCTGACCTTGAGTTTTTTTTTTTCTCGGGTCACTCAGGTGATTGCTGTGAAGTATATTTACCTTACATTCCCCAAATCACTTCATTTCATTCTCTTCGTAGTAGCGCTGCCTGTGATGCGTTCTGGCCGCCTGTAGGGTACTTTCATATCATCCTTCCTCCCGGGGTCTGACGCACAATAACTCATCGGCTGATATACCAGGATCCCCCATTACGACAGACAAGACAAATGAAGTGGACATAATGAAATTGTGTGCAAATGTTTATCTCGATTAACATGAAGTTTATAGGAAAGTGATAGTCATGGAGTAGGACATGGCTAACGGGATGGAGAGGGTACGGCGCGAATTGCAGTGACGTAATTCCCCTGGTCTAGTCATGGCCCAATGAAGTAACACCACAATCGCTTAATACGTCAATATTGTGGACAACCAAAAAGTTGCTCGTTGAACTTGAAGGGAAGTAAAGCCGTTGGTCCCGTGTCGTATGTTTACGGCACTTTAAAGAACCTCAAGCGTGATAAAGAGGCATATAAGCAAAATTAAGCGGTCTTTCGCGTCCTATATGGAACGTGACGCTGAAAACCACAACAGTTTGAAACAAACACTAAATTTCAATTAGAGAAAGTTTGTGAATATAATTCGTTATATTTTGTTTTCTTCTTTCTTACCCATATATTATGAAATATGAGCAGTGGAAGCATGATAGCGTGTAGCCCTAGTTAAATATAAACTTATATAGCACCAAGATGTTCAATTCACCATTCCGATAAATTTACTGTAGTATAGGTGCAATTAAATGAAACTGATTAAACAAAAAACGATAAACATTGCGAAAAAGATACCTCTATTGAAACGGTTGATATTCTTATACCGAGTTGGCGTAAGAATTATCTTGTAAAACAACAGAATAAATGAAATATGCTTAGGACATATTGACTATTCCATTCATACGTGACTTGGTTGAAATCAACCAATCATGTGCATCATTTCATTATCACCTCCTCTGAATTTTACTATCACCTTCTGTGCCTTTCTTATGTTGTGATCAGGTTAGACAATCTAGCTGCACATTGCTACAGATGCGCAACAGCTTACGTAATTTGACGCAATAGAGTCGCTGTTCAAGTAAAAATGGCTGACTCGCTTCGGTGAAACATCTAATGCTGAAATGGATTAAATAATTTGAAGAGGGAAGCCTCGGAACACTGAATAAAGCAGGAAAAATGTTTGGAATCAGTTTTGACAAATGTTGTATTGAATGAAATTATAAATTAACAACAGATACTCCAACTTCTGACTTTGCCAGCATTATAAACGATTGGAGCGTCAATATGATAATGTTGTAGGCCGTGCCAATGGACGCTGATAGATGTATCCCTGCTTCATATTACTTATACGAGGTTAGTAATTACAATACAGCATGTAAATAACATTTCACGGGATGTCATCCTTTAAATCGTGAAGTAGTCTTAATAAATGCAACTCGTGATACTCAAACTCTCGAGATAAATTGACATTCACTCGTGGCATTACTTATGAAAAAGAAATGTTTGAGAGTCGCTTCGTGCTCGATGCTGATAATATTGAGATAAAGCAGTACGTCAGTAATAGAGCCATGAAGTAAAGAGCGTGGTGGCGAGGTGGCGAGTTTAAACATGTCACCCGTAGCAGGGGGAATTAACTTGTACACTGGCAATGTTGACTCAGTAAATCGCTCGCCTGGCGCTAGCTCGCTCTTCCTAATGATACCTACGATGTGTGCTTTCTGCTCTCAGCAAGTAGGTACAGCAAGTCTTGTATTTTACAGAGGGGACCGCAAAAATACAACACAGTCTTACTTAGAAATATTACGTTCCATCCAAGCATTGGGTACCGGTACATGGAAAAAATTTCATTACTGTTATTGTGTTAAAATGATCTGATGTGTTGCACTCATGTGACTTTGTCTACTCCTGTACAAACCATTCATACAAACTCTTATTCCTCTATCTTCTTCATGTTGATAGTCAAATCTTTTAAAGCATTGAAATTTTGTTCTCTTTGCACGGCCAAGAGATAAACAAATGAATAACGACCTTCCATTTGAGAAAAGTTTAAGTGTTGCAAAGCTCACAAAGAATAAGGAATATCTCCGAAAGGTACACAAAAAATGCATTTGGATATAAATTTGTTTTAGAGACTTAGCAATAAATGTAACCGCTCATTAACCTACAACTCTGAATTCAAAAAAATTATTGAAAAATATTACTATGAAAAATCAAAAAATAAAAGACGGGAACTACCAAACATTCAAAAATTAATTCCTGAGTATCCTCGAAAAACAGCAGTTGCATCCTTCAGGTTGATTACAGGACATGATTGTCTGGCAAAACATTTAAACAGAATTGGGATATATTCTTCACCACTCTGTCCTCTATGTGATCTGCAAGAGGAAATGGACCAAGACCACCTTCAAATATGCCCGGCCACTTCTAGTGCCCCATCCATCAGTGAAAAATATTGGAGAGCAAGAGGATTAATGACTTCATTGTCAGAAATCCAGCATTAGCTAACAACAACATAAATTTGTTTTAACGAAATCTATATTTGTTGTATAGTAAAATCTCTTGCGGTTTACTAGTTATGATAAAATCACCAAGTCGTCACTTACAATTATTTACTGAACCTACAATTTCAGTATCACATGTAAAATCTTGTACATGTGGTATTTTAACCAAAAAAGTTAATGCATTTTTTTACTTTCTCTACTACGTATAGTAAGTAGAGGAAATATCGCACTCGAACCAAAGTTTCGATGTCAGGTTTCACTGGAAACATATTTTGACCCCCCCCCCTTCCCGAACTTTAAAAAAACTAGAAAAAGGTCCGCGCGCGCGTGTGTGAACAGCACAACTCAAAAACGAAAAGTAGGTTGATATTTAAGTTTAATATCTTTCATGGATCTGATGCAAAGATTTTGAAGAAAATTCCTCCATCCTAAACTGCCCTTTACACCGACAATTTTTCAAACATTTTGATTTTCTCAAAAATGGCTCTAACGAAGTCTTAGAAATTTTTAAGCGGAGTTTTAGAGACTGTATTTCGTACCATAGTATTATCAGCTAACAGTAGAGGGTTGAAATTATTTAAGGAGAAAGGGAAAATCATTATTCGCAGCGCCAAGCTGATAGAAGTCACTTCTTCTGGGGTGCTCGGAACAAAGTTGCGTCGCTTCTGCCTAAGTAGCAGAGCTTATTGAAACCAACCGCCGCGAATTGTATTCATCTAAACATTTGTACTAAACAAGTTAAATTTAAACTTCATCGGTCGGCAACTTCTCATTTTCAATCACTTGAAACATTCATTAAAATACTCTGTATCAAGAATCTGTGCCATTCGTTCTGAAAAACCTCATTCACGCATACCCGGAGATAAGATCTCATCGCTCGAATAGTAACCAGGCAAACTCACCAACTGAAAACTAGACATGATGAAGATATGATTCATTCATATCAAGAAGCAGTAAGGTTACGCTTCTTCGCTTGCAGCAAATAACTTTAAACGTGTGGATCTGATCGGCCCCATAACATGGCGGCAAATAAAATGTATATATTGCGTTTTCCTCGATAAGCCCCCAAGTTCTCTTATGAAATACCAGTACGTTAATTTGGAAGCCGAAAGAAATAGGTATTAACCTACAACCTTGACAAATGTAGGTTTCATTAAAACACATTTTCTGTGAAATACATTTTTGTGGCATTAACAATTTCCGAATTATTCTTTAGTATTGGTTTGGATATGTAAGTGCGTCACATTCTTTTTCGAATGTTAAGTCGCTATTGGGGGTTTTTATGGAGGTCATGCAATGGAATTTCGAAGTTACATATTATATGTTTATTCCGGTGTTTTTTCTCACTCTATAGAAGTAGTATTAACAGGTTAGGTTTAACATTCATTTTCGCATGAATTTCACAGTTTAATTCACGATAGCCTTATGTTGTAAGAAAGAATGACTCACTCGGGCCATGTTACCTTTAAGGAAAATGTAATATTGTGGCATGAACAGAACTTGGATGCAGTTTTCTTTTGGCTTAGAACGGAAACTGTCCTGTTTGTCGATTCCGGTCACGTCCCCACTCGAACATCGAGGACATAACATAAAAGTACCTCCAGTGTGTGTGCGCGCGTGTTTGTGTGTGTGTGTGTGTGTGTGTGTGTGTGTGTGTGTGTGTGTGTGTGTGTGTGTGTGTGTGTGTGTGTGTGTGTGTGTGTGTGTGTGTGTGTGTGTGTGTGTGAGTTGGAACAATTTGATTGAGTGAGCACATTTCTAGCGCTGAGTACGTGAACGTGAGGAAAATGTTATATCTTAACTTCGATCCACGATACTACCCTTGTATACGATATATCTGTAACCAAATACTGATAATTCTTAGTTTGGAAAAATTATGGACGTATTACATGCATATGACTCTCTTTACCCAGTGTCGTTTACATTTAGCGCCGCGTCCCCCACCACAGGCGTCATGAGTAGGGTGCAGTACTGGAGGGTAGGACGTGGTCAGCGCCCCGATATCTTCCGGCCGGTTATGCCGCATTCGCAACCTGGGGTCGCTACTTCTTTATCAAGCAGCTCCTCAATTGGCACCTAACGAGGCTGAGTGCACTCCGTGTCAGGCCTCCCAGCGGGGGGAAAATTCCCACGTTGGTGCCTGGGATCAAACTCGGATCCTCTGCGCCTGAGGCAGGCGCGCTACCACTGCGCTTCGGAAGTGGTCTACTTTTATGTAGTTTCTGCAAATGATTGGTTCGAAAGCGTTTCCTATCTACGTCATGTTAATCCTTATGTACATATTTACAGAAATGCTTTCATTACATATACCTACCTAAGAGAATAGTGAAAGTCGACTAGAAAGTTAAATGTTTCAAAGCGTTGCAATCCTTCATTGACTAGAGTAGAGCTCCTTGCTACCGCATTTCCATCCAGTAGGAGTGGATTCATATCTAACTTTAGCCAATCAGGGATATTAGAATATTTTCCTCAAATGATAGGAGCTGGTTGCGCTTCACTGCTGTGACACCTTAATTGTAATGTCAGTCTAATTATAAAATGGGCTCTTGCATCCAGACCTTGAAGTTATTTTTAATAATTTACACATTGGAAGATCAGCGCCTTTCAGTGGTAAAAGAATAACATCAAAATAGGATGAGACTACCATAAGTTTTAATTGTAGTGTTCTTGTCCATTCAATCCAGAGAAATTTAATCAGAATCATTCCCTGTTCTCCGCAGGGTCTGGTGGAATGAACGTGGGAGTAAATGCAAATGTATTTAATACTACAAAATATTAAAAACCAACGTTAAGAAAACAGGTCAAAGCAAACGATATGATCATACAAACAATAAGACAAGAAACAAGAAAAAATCTTATGTGTTGCACTCACATGGTATTCTCTGCTCTTGTACTAACTATTCTTACAAACTCTTATTCCTCTGTCTTAATGTTAGTCGATATAAACATTTGCAGAAATTACCTTATTGCTAATTTTCTTGTAGGTATAAGCGGAATTTGGGAATACACTAGGCTTTGAGCGATAGTCAAATATTTTAAAGCTTTAAAATTTCGTTTTCTTTGCACGACCAAGAGATAAAAAGTGAATAATGATCTTCCATTTTAGAAAAAAAAAATATTAGTATTGCGAAACTCACACAAATAACAAGAAATATCTCCGAAATGGTTCACTCTACAATAAAACTTATTTAGACATAAATTGTGTTTTTTTTTAGCAAGATCTACATTTTTGTATAGTAAGATTTGGTCTATCTCTTACGGTTTGCCAGTTATCAAAAGTCATCAAGAGTGAATAGTACTACATAGGTTATAGACAGAAAATTCAGAATATATATTTGATTTGCCATAAAATATATTAAACATGTTGTAGCATTTTAATCAAAATCATTAGAGCTATTTTTGAGAAAATCACAAACATTTTCAATGTAAAGGGTAGTTTAGGGTGATAAATTTTCATCAAAATCTTCGTGTTGCATCCTTGAAATATGTTGAACTTAAATACCAACATTGGTTTTTTCGTTTTTGAATTACGCTGTTCGCAGAAGCACGCGCGTGCACCTTTTTCTAAAACTGCATTTTTGGATTAAGGGGGCTCAAAACATGTTTCCGGCAAAATCTTGGTATCGAAATTTTGGGTCGAATACAATACTTCCCCTACTTGCTATGCGTAGTAAGGGAAGTAAAAAATAGGTTGATTGGTTTCCGAGATACCCCCCCCCCCCACACACACACACACACACACACACACATTACCTCCCAGAGATTTGGGAGATTCTCAATGCATCATGGCATGTTGGGGACCGGAGGCATGATGTGGATGACGTGTTCGCAACATAGGTCGTTTGGTGCTAATTAACGTGTAATAACATTACCAACAATAATATAATTATATTAATGTCATAATTATTATTAATGTTGATATACAATTAATACACCCAATCTTTGTTTGGTTCCATTATTATTATTATTATTATTATTATTATTATTATTATTATTATTATTATTATTATTATTATTATTATTATTATTATTATTATTATTAATGGCATTAAAACAGAATCAATAAAGGTAAAATTATGTCAATGCTGAATAGTATCGTGTGGAATAGACATATTGGTAGCGAGAAAAATTGCAAATATATAATACAATAGTGAAAACTACTGTCACTTATGGATCTGAAACATGGACATTTAACAAAAGTTAAGAATCAAACCTTATGTTGATGGAAATGGATTTTTAAGAAGGCTAGCGAGATGTTCAAGATAGGAAAAATTAGGAAATAATGTTATAAAAGACAAACTGAATAAGAACACAATATTAGACAATGTACGATATAAACAGCTGAGTCGGTACGGACATATTGGAATAATGAATGAAGATAGATTACCGAGAAGGATTTTTGAATGAAGTCCACCTGGAAGAAGAAGAAAAGATGACCTCGAAACTGGTAGATACAGGAAATAACTGGAATGAGAGCAAGAGGACTGGAACAAATGGAATGGCTGGAGAAAGAAGATTCTCTGGGCACAAAAAGATGTGTGAACAACTCTGTATATAAATAATAATAATAATAATAATAATAATAATAATAATAATAATAATAATAATAATAATAATAATAATAATAATAATAATAATAATAATAATAATAATAATAATAATAATAATAATAATAATAATAATAATAATAATAATAATAATAATAATAATAATAATAATAATAATAATAATAATAATAATAATAATAATAATAATAATAATAATAATAATAATAATAATAATAATAATAATAATAATAATAATAATAATAAAATTAGTTGAGAGGATGAGCAACATAATATAAAATCGCCAAGATCGCGTGGTGTTAATTATCTTTGTGACAAATGAAGAAAGTAGGATTGGCCGCGTCACCTGTGTCATCAAGGCAAGTACAAACCGCGAATGGGAGAGGAAACCGCGGTGGTGGACGGCACTAGTGACCAGGGCAAGGAGGGTGGGGAGGGGAGGGGGAGGGGTCACAGTGCGGTTGCCAGATATTGGAAAAATCTGCTGAGTGTGTCGCCCACCTCCCCTTTATGGTCCATGGCTTCTGTGTCTGCAACATCTCCACATATCTCGCTACACTGTCAACAGCAATTCTAACGAGGAGACATTGTTTGGGTTAAGATCCATCAGCGTTCGGCTCCCAATAAATACATAAATAATAATGTACCGCTTCAAATATTATATGAGGTGAAAATTTTGTTGAGTTGGAGCTACATTACCTCTATCCACTGTCGTTTTAGTTTTGTTTCTACTTCTTTAAACTACTCTTAAACAAAAAACTAGTTTGTTCTATTTTTTCATTTAATCGAGATGAGTCTTTACAGAAATAATTTTATTTCACATTTCCTTATAGGCATAAGATAGATGCATGAGCTTTAAGTGTTACTAAACTGTTAAAATGCGGGTGCCTTGAAATTACATACTACTCTTTCCACGACTTAAACCAGGGCCTTTCAGCGTGCATATACCAGTGCAGTGCAAGGTGCAAAATGCGACTGAGAAAAGTTGACCTTGGTGCAAACTTCCACACTCTCTTTCTTTACACTTCTCGCTCGCTCGCTCGCTTTGTCGTCTCCCTCTTCCACACTTTCAGCACTGTCTCATTGTGTAATGTTTACATGCGGTGCGCAATCTTAAAATGGTTAATTCAATTTTTAATACCAATTCTGGACGTTTGCCTTATGTTCTAGAAAGCACAGGTACAAATATCATCTTTGGATAAAGAGATACAGCACTCTGCTTCCCCCATAGCGTCCTCTATGATTCCATCATGTTTGCTCTGTTATAGTGTCTTTCAACAGATGATTTTCTCACTCATTTAATTATTGTACCGCAGGTGAGGTATTTGGTCACAAGTTTCAAAAAATAAGGAAGTTTCCACTGATTCAAATGGAGTTTCGGCGCTCTTTGATTTCTTTAGAGCAAGTTGCTCCATTATTAGGTAGTTGTATTGCACGTATCTATTTCACAGATAAGCTAGCCATCTATCAATACAGGCTACCTCGATTCTTCGCTGTGGAGCGCGCGAGTTGAACCGACCTTAACCGAGTCGCCACGATGCACTGTGCAAGGGAACTCTGCACCTTGGATTGCACCCGGTGCGACAGGCCCTGTACTAATCGGTAGCTGAATGAACTAAAGGATTCAAATAGGATCGGAAAGCCTAAAGTTTAGTTACCTGACATTCTTCTTCTCCGGATAAGAAAATCCTCGAAACATCCTTAACTAGGTAGTTCACCCTAACCAATATTGGAACTCGGTTCTCTTGAATGTGAGGCAGACACACTACAAAGGTGATCCTACACGTCTTGTTTTTAAGTTGTACAAAATGATATAGAATTATTCTATAAAGAAGAGGAATTCGTAGGCTCTTGGCTTAAAATTCATTGTAGATCTAAATACACTCAACTATGCTTAATTTTCAAACTTTCGGAACGATGACTAGTCATGGAAATACACATGGTATTGTATCCATGGTTATCTCCTTATCGCGGTGGTAGAGCTGCTGCTTACCAATCGGGAGATCCGGATTCGATTCCGGTACCGGTGTGGGGATTTTCTCCCGTTGGGAGACCTGGCCCGGGGTGCACTCACCCTTGTTAGGTCCCTGAGGGTCTACTTGACTGAGAAGACCGCATAACGGTCAAAGGGATCGGGTCGCTGACCATGTACCAACCTCCAGAACTGCACCCCACTCATGACACCTGTGGTGAGCAGAGGTGGGGGACGCAGCGGCTGGGCGGTGGGCCTAGGCCCGTAAAGAGCTGTTGCTCCTTGGGTAAAGTATTCAATACTTTACACATAAAACGAAAACTACAGACAAGGGTAGTTCTTTGTTGCATCTTTGGAAGATGCTTACCGAGCTTAAGAATCAAGTTTGGTATTTATTTGTTATTTTTGAGTTAAAGTGTTCACAAACACATGCGGTCCTCTTTAAATGCCCTTTTTTTGACTGAGGGAGCATCAAAACCTGTATTTCTAATACACTCTTGATATAGAATTTCTGAATGGAATTACATTATTTCTTATAGCCATAGACCAGTAGTGCGAAGGTGATTCTCAGAGAATTGAACAAAATTTCAAGGAAATAAAACAGTATCATATTCAACTGTTTATACCAGCGATGTCCAACGTTTTTTGAACGAGGGGAGGTTGGATTTACCTCCTTCCTCTTTATGCGAACTGTGCCACACTTTTAGCACTCAATTCTGTTGCAGCGGCGGTTTGGATTTATGTATGTTGCGTTTGATTTATGAAAGCACTTAGAAATCTAATGTGGTAAACATGTGTTCATTAGTGACTTCTTTGGTACTGCTTAGGAGTGATCGTCGCGTAACCTATTGTGTTACAGACTTACAATTATAGTTCAATTTGGAAAAACTGTTCGCAAATACATGTAGAGCTATACTCACTCTTATACTCATTATTCTTGCAAATGCTTTTATCTCTATCTACTTCACATAGGGATTTTCAGAAATTATCTTATTGCTAATTGTCTTGTAGGTTCAAGGGGAATATGGGAATATGGTTTTAAGCGATAGTGGAATGTTTTAAGAGCTGGTTGCTATGCAATGCCTTTGAAATTCCATTCTCTTTGCTAGGCCAAGAGATAAAAAAGTGAATATCATATTCTTATTTGAGAAAAGTAGAAGTATTGGCAAATTCAAACAAATAATAAAGCATTTCTTGGAGATGATTGACTCAAAAGAAAAAGGAACTGTTTGACATAAATTGTATGTTTTAACGAAATCCACATTTTGTATTTAGTAAGTTTTTGTCTGTCTCTTACTGTTTATCGTTCATGCAAAATTCGTGCAGAATGAAGAGGTCTTCTGAAGACATTCCCACAAAATTCAAGGACTTAGAATCTGCCATGGAATCGCCTGTTTGTGTCCGTCACTGGATAGTGACTGTCTGGTTGTGTTTTTACACGTCACATGCACTGAAAGAAGAGGTGGGGTTGTAGCGGCGAGTTACGTAAGCGTCTCCAAAGAGACAAGGTTCGACATTGGTGGTTTATACTCGTACTATCGTCAAATCAGCGGTTGGAATACTCCATTCTTCAGCATAACTTCCAGTGTTTCACCAAATAAATAATCCCTGCGTTATGTATAACAATATAGATATATTATCTGCCAAGAAGTGTGTGTTGCTAAGGACTGCGAGTTGAGCCATAAAGACAGAGCAGTTTCCCATATCGTGTTTGTTGACCTGATGCAGGTGTTTGATAGTCAGGAAACGCCATGCGGGTTGAAAAAGCGTTGCGTTCCTCCAGTTAGATCGGAAGTGACCTGTTGCACTTAAGTGCTATCTTCCGTTTCATTGGTCTCCCAATATTTCTAACTTTGATCACTATCATGAAGGACTATAAGCTATGTAGTGTACATGCAAATTCCCTGCACTTAATCGAAGGCATTTCTTACTTTCTTTACTTCTTACCCAAAAATTCGACAGTAAGATTTCACCTGATGCGCGTGTTTTGAGATTAAAAAAATTACCAACAAATTTAAAACACCTTGAGGTATGTATGTTTAAACAACATAGCTAAAATCTGACATGTTGCATAAATAAGAATTATTGATGTAAGAGAATGCAAAATAAGAAAATAGGAATTCAGTGTTTCCGGACGAGGTGCATACAGTAAAGCCTCCCTGAATAGTAGAAGCATTTTAAGGTTACATGTTCTAAATTCACCGTTAGAAAAAGAAAATATTATATCGTAATCTAAGCATTCAGTTGGCATTATTCGAAATTTTTATGGTATTGGAGGTTCTTAAAACTGTATCAATTTAATTTACAATCTATTTTAAAAGCAACAGCTGTTGTATACCTACCTTTTATGATTTCCTGTATGAAGCATTTTCTGTTAAGAATTTTGGTCTGTTATTCTGTGCCTTTTTGACAAACCTATTTTGGGTCAAATTCTTAAATAAATTGCGCAAATGATTGATCTTTTTATATTCATGTGTTCATTACATTTGTTATTATATGTATAATATATAGGGAGAAGTTACCAGCTAGCTATTTATCTCCTCAATGCAACATTAGATAGTCATTCTGTTATATATCTACACTATGGATATTACAAAATCTAATCTAAAGCAAGGTACTCATGTCTAAAAGTGCTCACCTACGCTAACTGGTCCCAATACCCACTTCTCCTTGTCTAGATTAGGCACTTCTCCTTTGTCATTCATTCTTTCATTCATTCACATTTCCTTAATCATATTATATACTTCCTTTTACAAGTAAAAGTTGTATAATTGACATTTCTCCTGTGTCCATTATTATTCCATATATGTTGCCATTTGCCACGCCTGTTCTCGCTGTAACTTTCTTTGAAGTCAGTGAACAGTGGAAATCTGCTTTAGTTTTTCTAAACAATGGACATATTTTAATATCCGAATTATTCACTGAAAGATTTATAATTTTATAAAGAAATGATACGGAGATATATAAATAATTTCAGTATGTTAAAATCAACGCATGCTTAGAAGATGCAATGGTTACATTTTGTCAGAGGATTAACTTCCGTGTTAAGGATAAGCAATTTGCAAAGTAATATAACTAGAGCAATCAGGGTTCTGGCGAATCCAGTCGACAAGAAAACCAGTAGCTCAAGGCGTGCCTGAAAATTAGAAGTTCAAAGTTCACGAAGTTGCAGAAACTCAAGCGTGCTAAGATTAGAATGGGAATGAACTTCTTAGAATGTAACAAATCATTGAGTGCAAAACTGTGTTCCGGATACGAATTAGCAATTTAAGTTGGCACCATTGGTAAGTAGCAACGTTTGTGATGTCAGTGATATTGAGGCGGGACGTAAGTTAATAAAAGATCGTGCATTTCAAAAGTTCGCTTCTTTCCCATGGTTTTACAGACTTACAGGAGTGCTTTGTTATGGCAGTCCGCAGCGCCTAAAGACCACTTTGGGTTACCATCGGGTGAGAGAACTCCCACGTCCCAAAGCACTTCACGCCTACCATTATTATTACGCAGTTATTGTAACCTTTGAGGTATTTATACGATGAAAGTTAGCAGATATGATTCAGTAGCTGCAATTTTGAGTGGTAAGATTCAGAAACAATACTAAATCTCGAACAACTGGCTTCAAATATAAAATTGTGATCCTCCATTAAATTTATCAGTCAGTTCAACTAGTATTGTTCTGCACATCCGCCCGCGCATACTCCCAGAGAAATACTGTCATTGACTCAGGAGAATGTCTTCGTCCTTGAACGTGCAATCGCGTTGTGGGGCGAGGAGCTTCTCGGTATGTTGTAATCAGAGTAACTCCAGCAGTTCAAAGTTACTGTCTACAAGTGAGCAGTTACACTGTTGCTACGTTATATCATGTGGTTTCTTGAGTCTCCAATAAACATACTCTATCAGTGATATTCAATGGCTGGCCCCGTAGCGCAGTTGGTGTGCCTGCTGTGCAAGGGGTCCCGGGTTCGATTCCCGGCAGGGGGGTAGGAATTTTTCTCCAGCCAGGATTATTCCTCATTCTTCCCTGAGTCTGGAAGTATAATGGCGGCGTCGTGGCTGAGTGATTAGAGCACTCGCCTACCACCTAGGCGGGACCCGTGTGGTATTCGTGTTGGACGAAGTGGTGTCTGGGCGGCTTTTCTCCGGTTTCCCCCGCAATTCATTCCGCCAATTGCTACATTATCACCCTTCCAATCATCCAATCATCACTATCATACCTGGTGCTTGGCTGACCACCTGCTTCCAGGTCTACACTCTGGTCCAGAGGTCCCTCTGCTCCCCGACAGACGCCTGGTCCTAGGCACTGGCTTGTAAGTCCTACATAAGGGGAGGGTAATCAGGGAAAGAAGAAGAAGTATTATCACAATTGCTTTGTTTTATGCCTCAATATAATGTATTAATTAGTAATGCTCCTTCGCGTAATATTTAGAGAAGTTGCTTTTGAAGCAGGCTGTAAACCGTCTGAGCGAGAGGGGAAAAAACAATAGGGCGCTATCTCAGGTTCTCTTGTGACAGCTACAGGATCATAGCTAAACTCCTGAGTCAAATACAGTACCTGGTTCACCACTGCAGAGTTGGCACCAGGATCACCAAATACTGTTGTTATATCGGAGACGGCGTCAAAGCTGATGCATCACATTTGTCGTGTGTTAAACTTTTTAAATGCTACTCCAGTTCTAGCCCATGCAATTCTTTCTTCACCCATTTTGTCACATGTCTCTATTATTGTATCTTCCTGTACACCCATAGCTCTTTTCTCTCATACTACCGAATGTTTGTCTTTCAAAATCCTCGTCTTGGGTTAATAACAAAAGAAAGACAGTATATAAAAGTTAGTTACGATCTAAAACAGTGATTTTGACATTTAATGGGCAATTTTTATGTTTGTAGACCTCGTACGAATCGTTCGTAAGCAATATTATAGGAGCGTAGGAAGCTCTTTATCTATTTACTAAAATATTAGCGATAACCTCTATGAAATTTCAATCCGAGCCAGAAACACGAATCGAAACGGCGCTGCTTTTATTTTGTTGACGACTTTTGTGGTCTAGACTCGTTAAAACCGGCAACTGTTTTAGAGAGCATTATTAAAACAGGTTTAACAGTACACAGACTTGTGCTTGCAGTGTGCCTACTGTTCTCACGGTAACAGGTTTACCTTCACGAATAATTGTAAAGAAAATGTGCAACTTTTAAATATTTTAACTTCCTATCATAGTTTTGTACATAATGTAATTACCAACTTTAGTTATGTAACATTTTGTAACAGAAAATCTTGTGTTGCAATCACATGATTTTCTCTATTCACTCTTACCAAAGTTTATTCTTCTATCTGCTTCTTGTTCATCGAGATAAACATTTCGTTACAGATATATGAAAGATCCAGTAGATTGAAATGATAGCCAGAGTTCTAAAAGGCGGGTCACTATGAAGTATTTGAAATCCCATGCCCTTTGCTTGATCATGAAAAAATAACGAATACCGACTTACCACTTACGAAAAAGTATATGTATTTAAACATTCGAGTTAATAACAAAGAATATCTCGGAAATGGTTAATGCAGCTAACAATTTTATTTGATGGATTATGCTCTAGCCAGTAAGATTTTTTATAGTAAGATTTTGTAGTATTATACTTTGGGGCACCCTGAATAAAAAAAAATAAAAAAAAAAAAAGTTCGCACAGGTGTGTGTATGTGAGAGAGAGAGAGAGAGAGAGAGAGAGAGAGAGAGAGCAGCATAACACAACAAGTCGGTTAGAAACCATAGTTGATATTTATATTTTATATCTTTCGAGGAAGCGACACGAAGATTTTGAAGAAAATTCCTCCAGTTTAAACTTCTACTTTACATTGAAAATTTTCATTTTCTCAAAAAGAGCTTTAACAGTTTTGATTAAAATGCCATATGTTTAAGATATTTTTACGGCAAATGAAACGTATATTTTGAATGTTTTGGCTATAACCCATGTAGTCCTGTTTAATCTTGATGACTGGCATAATTGGGAAACCGTAAGAGATAGACCAAATCTTACTATACAAAAATGCAGATCTCGTTAAAACATACAGTTTATGTTAAATTATCTTTCTTGTGGAGCGAACCATTTCGGAGATATTCCTCGTTATTTGTGTGTTTTGCAATACTTAAACTTTCTCAAATGGGAGGTCGTTACTCACTATTTTATCTCTGCCGTACAAAGAGAACAGAGTTTCAAAGTCTTTAAACAACAAAAAAGATTTGACTATCAGCCAAAGCCTACTGTATTGTCATACTCCCCTTGCACCTAGAAGCGTATATGCAATAAGATAATTTGTACAAATGTTTATCTCGACTAACGTATAGAGGAATAAGAGTTTGTGAAAATAATTCGTACAAGAGTAGCGAAAGTCATGTGAGTTTGGCACACCTTCGCATCGCATTCTTTGAAGATGCTGAAATGTATGGTATTTAATCTTTTTTCGTTAATTGTATGTTTCTAGTGAAATCTTGGTCTCCTATTTCTTGATGAAATGCAATGCTTGCTTTACTTGCTGTAGAGAAAGTACTAACTGAATAATAAATGAGATGTTTCGATTTTTTTTTTATTTTGGGTCCCGTTCTGTTGGACAAAGTAATTAAGATACTGTAACAAATGCAAACACGTTACACAAACGTTACATTTCATACACTGTTGTACATACTCAAAGCGAAACACAATTGATCCGTCGAATCAAAATCACAACTGAACTGTTGAGTCACAGCTCACAATTGAACTGCACTCGGTACTGTCTACTACACTCAACTGAATTTTACTTAACTCGGCTGTCACTGTCAAGTGTCTTCTGAAAACAGCTGTCTACTCGCAACTCAACTGTACTTTAGGTATATAGGCCCCGAATACAAAAGGAACGTTCTAGGAAAGGCACCTACACGAAACTGCCAAAACGAATCTTCGGGAGTGGGGAAACTGGACATAATAGCTAATCTACACAGGTTATTGTTCAGGCCCAGACGATAGAGCGCGTATGCGCCAACCCTGGCGGCCATGGTGACAACTAAGGTATGCTATAGGTATACCAAGTTTCATAACAATTGATTTGCTCATTCGCGTGTAAAGATAACATTGTAACCTATTCGACGAATCCCACTTCCTGACATATGTGTGACAAATGACAATATCAGTCCGGTTACTTTTCTATCACTTTGTCTCCTACAGTTTTATCACATATACACAATTTTCTTTACGTCGTTAACACAATCTACAGTGTAGGGGTTTAAGTAAACAAAATCACATTTTAGAGATAATTACATAGATCACGCCAGTAGAAGTGTAATCTTACTTGTGGACAGCTTTCAATTATCATACTGATAATTGACCCTCGGTGAGTTTCCTGAAATGTGAAACAGTGACTTTTGAGAACTGTCTCAGATTTGTCTTTTTGCTTACCAAACCTTACCGGCGAATCTAAAATAAAAAATAACCAGAACCTCGTTGTGTGTGATATCTACAATCTATTTAACAACAACAATAACAATAATAATAATAATAATAATAATAATAATAATAATAATAATAATAATAATAATAATAATATTTATTGTCAATAAACTGCAATACAGTTTCTGACATTGTCACAAATTTATATTTATAATTTGTATTACAAAGATGGACAACCTAATGGTTACACATATTACTACAGCTACGTACCATTTGTGATTTACACAGAGGGTCTGTAATTTCAATATGCACATTATTATAGTTCATTGATACTGTACAATGTCTTTGTTATCATGTAGCTTATCATTTATCCAGAGATAACGCGTGTGAAGCGTGGGTCTCCGTAAAATTAATAAATAAACGTTGAACAGAAATACGGAGAAGCCGAAGACCTAAATGAAAAGGTGTGCATTTTCTGGGTGTGTGCCTCTGCTAAGGGCGGCAGACCAATGTGGTCACCGTTGCGGGGGGTGTGAGAGAGAGAGAGAGGAAGTGGCTTTGCTGTCTTTGAGGATAAATTGACTTCCTGTTTGGCGGTCAACAGAAGTGTCCCTGTTTTTGTGCATAGAGGGGTGGGGAGCAAGCAGTTGGATGGTTCAGTGAATATAGCATTAAACAGGTGTCATGATAAATGTTATCTTTCCAGGGATTAAATTGGTAAAAAACTTATCAAGGTAGTGTTGCATTGGTTTTAACACTGTCTTAAGAAACACTTTTCTGTGTTTTCAAATCTACATCGTTTGATAACAAAAACATGTCATCAGAGTTCATCGTATAAATCAACTTGCACACACAGATCGTATCTTTCGGTAGTTTAAGTAACTTTGAATGTGATAAGCCTCATATCATGCATGAGGCATTTTTACTTTCTCTTTTACGTATAGTAAGTAGGGGAAGTATTGTATTCGACGAAAGTCGAGGTTTCATCACAAATACATGTTTTGAGGCTCCTGGATCCCCCCCCCCCCAAAAAAAAAATAGTCCGCGCGCGTGCCTGTGTGTGTGAACTCAAAAATGAAAAGTGAGTTAAAAACCTAAGTTAGTATTTTAGTTCAATGCAGTTCTAGGATGCGACACGAAGATTTTAAGAAAATTCCTCCACCCTAAACTACCCTTTACATGGAAAATGTTTCGAAATTTTTGTATTTTCTCAAAAATAGCTCTAGCGATTTTGATTAAAATACCATATATTTAAGATATTTTTATGGCAAATAAAATGTATATTTTGAATTACTGGCTATAGCCCATGTCTTCCTGTTTGATCTTGGTGACTTTTATAACTGGTAAACTGTAAGAGATAAATCAAATCTTACGATACAAAAAATGTAAATCTCGTTAAAAGACACCAGTTATGTACAAATGCATTGTGTGTTCAGTGAACAATTTCAGTGATGTTCTTTGTCATTTATACTTAAGCTTTTCTCAAATGGAAGGTCATTATTCACTTTTTTATCTCTTGGCCGCGCAAACAGAACAGAGTTTCAAAGCTTTAAAACATTTGACAATCGCTCAAAGCCTGCTGTTTTCTAATATTCCCCTTGCACATACAAGGAAGTAAGCAATAAGATAATTTGTGCAAATGTTCATCTCGACTAACATGAAGTAGGTAGAGGAATAAGTGTTTGTAAGAATGGTTAGTACAAGATTAGAGTAACTCATGTGAGTACAACACACCAGATTTTTTGTTTTAGCGTCCTTTAACTGGTTAGGTCATGTTGGACCGGGGTCCATAGAGTGGTCTTTCAAGGTAAGGGAAAACACTAGAAAAATCCTTATTCGGGTAACTCACCCTAGTAGATTTGAATTCGGGACCTGTTGACTGCGAGGCAGACACGCTACCCCCAAACCACATAGGTGGAAAGCGATATTTTGTTTGGTAGCAAATTGATGTCTAAGATAATGTGGGCACTACAAAGGCGTGGTTGTAGGGCAGTGTGCTGTAGCGTGCAGTACGAGGGGAAATCTCCTGGGGGTAAGGCGGTCGGAGACTTCACAACCCTCAAGGTCTAGACAAAGCCTGTGGAACATGCAAACTTCTTCATAATCCACCATACAACATGCAAATAATTCATTTGTGTTACGCTTAAGTCGCTGAACAGTAAACAAATACATTAAAAGCGTTGTTGTTTTCTTTCTCTACTACGTGCAATAAGTAGGGAAGTATCGTGGCTAATGAGATAGGCTACGGCGCAAATAAGAGTTAAATAGTAATACATGGCTAACATTGTGTACTATCATGATGAAACTGTATCTTTTGTTTGAATTCAAGGAGCAATTTTTGTTGTTGTTTAGAATATGGATATTGCAGTTTTACTTTATTCGTCCATGACTGGACTAGGTGAATTACGTCACTACAGTTCGCGTCGTAGCCTATCTCGTTAGCCATGGAATTATTGTATTCCACCCAACGATTCAATATGGACATTTCACCGGAAATACGTATTTGAGACTCCCTGAACCCCCCCCCCCCCAGAAAAAAATAGTAAAAGGTGTGTGTGTGTGTGTGTGTGTGTGTGTGTGTGTGTGTGTGTGTGTGTGTGTGTGTGTGTGCGTGTGTTAAGAGCTTTAGCAAATACTAAGGTCCGTCAAATACTAAACTTGGTACATCAGTTCAGTATCCCCCAGGGATGTGACACGAAGATTAAAGAAAATCCCCCACCCCAAACGACTATTGACTTCGAAAATTTGGATTTTCTCAACATTGGCTTTAACGATTTTGATTAAAATACCATATGTTTAAGATATTTGCATAACAGGGATAAGAAAATTCGTTAAATGATGTGCTTACAGTTTCTGACAAATACGGTTTTGCGATGTTAACAATTTCCAAGATATTCTTTGTTATTGGTTTTTTAATATTCCAATTCTTAAACTTTTCTCAAATGGAAAATTGGTTATTCGTTTTATATAACTTCCTCTACTACGTATAATAAGTAGGGGAAGTATTGTATCGACGAGAAAGTTGTTCTGGATATTTGGCCGTAAATATATGCAGGTCCCCTTAAACCTGAAAGGGAAGGAAAAAAAAAAAAATCAGTAAAACATTCCTGTGTGCGTCTCTGAACAGCATAGTTTAAAAAACGAAAATCTGTCAAAAATCAATGTTGGTGTTTAGAGTCGGTGAGAAACTACCTTGTGTTTGACATAGGCTTCTCTGAGTCACACCCATTTGAGAGTGTGGTATCTCGCGGACCAATAATTTCAAGAAGACCTAACTCCAGCTCGGCGTTGATTGGTTACATAAATGACCAGCCCTCTCGCAGTTGTCGGATGACATTTTGTGTCAATCACAAGGCAATTTCTCACCGGCCGTAAGTTCAGCATCTTCCAAGCACATGACACGACGATTTTCAGAACCCTCCCTTCCCCAACTCACTCTAACCGTTACTTAGAACATTTTTTGAAAAATTTATTTTCAAACGACCGAAATGATGCCGCATTATTAAGGTATTTTTATGAGAAATTGGATATATCCAGAAAAAGCTTCAGAAGTACTCTTCATTCTGAATGACTTTTGCATAACTGGTAAACCGTAAGAGACCGTAAATCTCACTGCTAAAAATGTAAATCTCGCTATAACACAAAATTTATGTTGTGGGCTTAACCATTTCCGTAATATTCCTTGTTATTCATCTGCATTTCAAGTACTCACTTATACCTTCTCAAATGCGAGTCGTTTCTTCTTCTTTGTTTTTGTTTCTATATTGGCCATATAAATAGAACGGAATTTTCAATTCATGACACAGCTAGGTATTCGCTCTTGAAAGATTTGACAATCACTTAAGCCTACTTATTCCCCTAATCGTGATGGAAATGTTATGTAATAAAACAATTCTGCATCGGATTAATATGAAGTAGATAGAAGTGTAAGCATCTGTAAGAATAGTTTTGTAATAGGGAGTAGAGAAAGTCACGTGAGTGCAACACATCAGTTTTACTTTCTCTACTACGTAGAAGTAGGGGAATGTTGTATTCCACCCAAATTTCTTTTCCCCTCTTGGACATAGAAGGGAAAGGAAATACCACCTCTTCAAATATTTACTATTGCTTAAAGCGTGCTGTATTCGCCTAATCCCGTTGTATGTACCTACAATAGAATATGCAACAAAAAATGCAAGTGTTTTATTTTTATTAACATAAACTAAATAGAATAATGAATAATAGAATAATAAGCGTTCTTAAGAAGTAGAAGGGTGAGTGTAATATCAGATTTTTATTTAATAGGAATATCTATATGGAAGTTGTAATGGGTAGAAAAAGTTGTGCGAGTCTTTCTCATAAAATAGCTCTTTTTTGTTAGCTTTTAATAGAAGATGTAATATTTAATGTAGTATATACCCAGAACATTGAGCTATGGGATGGTACAAAAGGTAATGTAATGCACGACCATGTGAAGGTAACTTTTCCAGAATATTTGTAATTTCATAGGCGTAAATAAAATGAAACAAAAGAAGTTTTCTTGAAAGTTATCCACATTTTCATAGTATATTTGTCGAGTTGTCGATTGAACAGATTTTATTCGAAATTCACAGGTTTTCATATCCCAGTAAGGATAACACCTCAACTGTTTTGCAGTACTTGAAACACAATAGAAAAACAAATGCTGTTATCTAGGCGAATAGTACCCATCTCGTGGCTTTCATGCTGCTCATTGCGGATATGACTCAATTTTATCGAACCCGGTACCATAGCGACACCATAGCACGAGGAAAGGAGGAGGCAGTGCTGGTCGCACGGCAACAGATGTCGGCTATGGCCAGAAATTTTCCCCTGTAAATCAAGGAGGACTCCAACCCCCATCCCTTGTCTTCCCGAAATGAAGCTTGTGGGAGGGTGGATAAGGAAGAATGGAGGGGGGGAGCTGAGGAATCTTCTGTTGCATTCATAGGTCTTCAGCGCTGCGGATATCAGGACTCAAACCCGCATAGAAATCATTAACTTGTGTTAGGCTTGTATATTTACGGGAATGTTGCAAAATCTAAATTAATAAAATCGTTAGCTCAGATAAGGTTTTGTTAGGTAACACTGCCAATATTTCGAGATCGATAAGATTGTGTGCTCGGCAAATTTTGGAAAATCGGAACTCGCTCAGCTCCTAAAATTTTTCAAGCTTGTGTAATGTGGCCGTTTATCGGCAAACATCAGTATAATAGTGCAAATGTTTCGGGGAATTGCATGTAAATTGTCCGCAATTTTCAAACTGATATTTATAATACCAGCTGTATACGTACAAGGCGGGTACTCTGCAGTAGCTAATGCATCCCAAAACCTACACGAATCTTTCGTTTTAAACGTATTCTTATGCATGAGGCAAGAGTGACCAAAATACAGAGGTATTTATCTTTTAGATGTAGCGAATGGAGGAAAGTTGCTCAGTGGTTTATGGTTGAGTTCAATATTGTATTTATAAGACGATAGGGGTATCAGGTTAGTATCTCTTCGACTTCCGTGCAGTAAACATCGCGGGAAGGCGTGTCTAAGTGCAATACTTGCTTGCATTATCAGCAGTTCCTTGTTAATAAAACCCGAGACGTTACCCCCACCATCAATTTGCATGACATCACTCGCGCAAACCCTAGCAAGGTCATTCGCCACGCCTAAAATACCTCTGTAAAAGCGATTGGGGGTTGACACAATAATAACTAATCTTTTCGCTATTTTTACGTGGGTTAATTAGCTTTTCCTCCAGGAGAATCGCCTTATTTTATATGTGTACGATATTTAAAAGAATACTGTAAATAAAATGTATATTATTAAATTTACTTGGACTATTCCACTTCATCTTCACGTTTAGGTTGTAAGCCCATTCCAACATGCATGTAAACATGCTTTTGATATGTTCATATTAGTTATTGTATCTTTGTGTTGTACCATCACGTGTGGTGTTAAGGAATATCCTAGTGGTCTGACATTAAATCGAAACATGACATAAATGTAACTTGTTTCAGTTTTATAGTGGGTGCGCAATATACACAGAACGGGAACGAAATGCTTACCGATAGCAATGTGCACATTGGGATTTCATTTGTTTATGACTGACCAGTGACATTTTTTCACCTGCTTCCTTTCAGCCAACGTAAAACAAATTAACCAACTCATTAATTTGATGCGATAAACATTTTCTAAAAGGCAGGACATTACTATAGTTTGTAATAATTTGTGTGTCCTATGTTGTTTTCTTTTGTTTGTTCCAGTGTTGTCTTTTGCTAGAGAGAGATCTAGCGCTAGCATAGTTGACAGCCTCCTTGAACCACGTCTGCAATGAAAATGGCTATTCACAACTTGAATTCAGTGCTTCATTTATATGTGAATTCTGATATCTAAGCATTAGCTTTCAATTGCTACCTTCAAGCTGTTGAAAATATTTCGTGGAGCATCGACTGCCGCATTTGTGCATCCAAATTCCAGAAGGAGAAAGCCGGAGCTGGCCTTCCATACATGCTTTTATTGTTAAGATAACTACACTTAAAGAATTCTTTGTGTTTACTTTTGCAGCAAAAAATATTTCTCACTCCGTCGAGCCTTTCCAAGAAACAAATTGTTATATTTAATTCTGTTATACATAGAATTGAGAGCAACTGACACGTCGTTCTAATTCTGTGAAGTAAAGAGTAACACATTCTGTTGATAACCTATCTTTTCATCTGACCAGTGAAGGTTTGATAAGGAAAATATCTTATGTGTTGCACTCTTTCTCTACTCTTGTACAAATTATTCTTACAAATGCTTGTTTATCTATTTCATGTTAATCGAGATAAATATTATCGTATTACTAATTTTCTTTAGATGCAAGGAGAATGTGGGGTTAAGCGATTGCCCGATGTTTCAAACGCTGGTCGCTATGTGATGTCTATCAAATTTATGTTAAACAGCATAAGTCAAAAACGAAAAGTCGGTTTAACATCGAACTTGGTATTTAAGAATGCCAAGAATGCCACACAATTATCAAGAAAATCATCTAATTTTTTTTAATGGCTAACAATTTGATTAAAATACGCTATACGCTTAAAATATTTTCTGGCACTACCCTCAGAATTGCTTTTCATTCTGGATGACCTTTTCATAAATGGCAAGCCGTAAGAGATAAACAACATCTTACTGAACATAAAATGTTCATCTCACTAAAACATATAATTTCTGTAAAATACATTTTCTTTTGTGAAATGAACCATTTATATTCATTATGTGTTAGACTTTTCCAATACTTATACTTTTCTCAAATAGGAAAGACAAGGGAATTTCAAAGCCATCACATATAGACCAGCTGTGCTCTTATAAGATTTGACAATCGCTTAAAGCATACTGCACTCCCATATTCCTTCTGCACTTACAATGAAATTAGCAGTAAGATCACTTCCGCAGATGTTTATCTCGATTAACATGAAGTAGCAAGAGAAATAAGTGTTCGTAAGAATAGTTTGTACAAGAGTAGAGAAAGTCGTGTGAGTGCAACACGTCAGATTTTTAAATACAAATGAGGAGATTCATAATTTGCAGTGTAGTAGTGTACGTGTACGAAAGTGTTTTACATATTGGCTTTGTTAAATTCTGTCCTCTACCGCAATTGTTTGAACTCTAATATGAAGCTGTTGTAAACAACTGTTAAAGGAGGTAGGTTCCTGTACTCTTTCCATAGTTTCCTGTCATAAGGTGGATTAGCGCAAACCTGTTTGTTTCTTCCTATCTAACAGTTATGGGAGTGCGTACGACTTCGAGATTTTTTTTTTGGGGGGGGGGGGGCATGTGAGAGTAGGGGATTTTTTGTGTGGTCAAGTGGTTTATCCTTGACAGAACTAGTGTGGTTGTCAACAAGAGTTGTCCATTAACCTCGATGGTTTTGCCACAGCAGAGCCAAGTTTCTTGTATCTGTTTCTTTTCGCTCGTGACACACAAGAAGAGGGTGTTCGGGTGGTGGGTGGACGCCGGACCAATATCACACACGGTTCCTCCCTCCCTACCCTGCCGTACCGCAGTGATTCCGACAACCCTCGCCGTCATGAGTGTGTGAGTGAATTTCGTCATGTTTTGCTGCTACAACTCCTTGGTGTGCCTGCCGCCTGCAACATACCCATACAGATTCGTAAGTTGAACTTCTTTTAGTGTCTATTAGTGCCATTCTTACGTGTTACATCCTATCGTATCACCTTCCAAAATCCCTACGCTATTGTCAGTAAATGTAGACAGCACTTAAGCTCAGATAATATCTTAATATGTTCTTTTTAGAAATCGTACGAAATCACCTGTCTTAATAAATGATACATCGAACATGATATATTGCTTTATGTTTCACAAAATGTGGACCAGTTTTGTGTTTCATTGTTATTATTACACCGACATAATTTATAAATATTTTCACCATATGTTAATGACGTTTTATCAACTTATTCCGTGATTACGAGATGTCAGCTTTCAGCCATGGCCGCCAGAGCGCTGTCACGCACTAATAAATGCTCGTTCTATTATAATTTTGTTGGTGAAAGAAATGCAACAATGCAATACTGCATTATAAGTGTTTTGTTTAGAGAATACGAACAGGAAATTCGCAGAGGGCGATTTGTTACCAGTGCAAGTGTTCGGGTGTATTCATTTCATTGTTACCAAGCGCGAGAAGATGTGGGTACGAAATACACCCAGCAAAACGTTTTATTATCTTTTCATTTATGAGTTTTAATTCTTAGATTACGTGCTAATTTTAATTATGATGCTGTTGCTACTGCACTATAATTGCATAACTTTTATTGCGATTAAAGGAAAGAAAATGAAATTGTGACTTTGCTAGCACAGAGGCTAACCTCTGTCTTGTTAAAGCATTACGCATTTATGTTTTAGTAATTACACCGACAGTGCTTCACCATCATTAATAGATTAAATGTTTATTTTAAACCAGTAACATCTAACAATAGTGCAATTAGCTTCTATATGAAATAACAACATTGTATGTATACTTTATCCACATTTTTGACAGTTGTTCCACTATTCTTCTTGGAAACAAAATGGAAGGTTAGTTTACATTAAAGAATGTTTCGATTACAGATGATCACTAGAAAACAAATGAGATAATAAATGAGTTTGCTAATAACAATTAACCCTTTTATGTTTATTTACCTACTTGTTGAAACTCTAGTATAATATTGGCGTGTTTCAACCCGTAATATTATTTGGTAGTATTTCTATAAACATTGTAACGACTATTCCACTGAGATGTAGCAAGCACAATGTGGAAGTATTGGTTTAAGAACGGCACTATACTGCGACTGTTACTTGTTTCCAATTGTGTAAAACGCACAAAATGAAATGGCAGCTAAAGATTTCGTCAAGGTCATGCAATCACTTGTTTCCAGGGTCTCTGCACTTTTATTTTATTAATGGAACATACTACTTTGTTTTTGAGGCTAGACACTGTTTCATAAATATTACAGTACGCGGTGATATTATTACTTTTTAATCATAACTAGACCACATAGATTATAAACCATACCAGTAAACCCAAAATAAACCCACTTTTTAATTCTTGGTCACGTCAAACACAATTTTGTGGTCTTCTGAACCATTTATGTAAATATATCCTATCACCAGAATTTAAGTCCTTTTATTTTCAATTAAAATAGTTTATTTTACGAATAACCACTCACCTCAAAGAACTGACACACAAGTAAAGATGAAACGGTTCCCATAGCAATCAATCCACTGTATGTTGCATACAATTATTTATTTTTCAGAAGAAATAATGGTAATTTAATGATATAATAATAATAATAATAATAATAATAATAATAATAATAATAATAATAATAATAATAATAATAATAATAATAATAATAATAATAATAATGTTTCCATTTAAAAAGCTAATAGCTAATATAGAATAATGGCTGAAAAGGTTTTTTTTAAATACAGTATTCCTCTCAAAATATTAAATTTCACTGGTCAAGAATTTTTTTAAATGAACTTAAATAATAATGACATTCTTTTAATCACTTTAATTTGTGAAATAGTTTAGCTTAATCAAATAAATTCTCTTGTGGTGCACATTTCCAGTTATTCGATAATTTTAAAACCTACCGTGATAATTTTTCACCTTAGATGTTCCTCGTCAAATATGCAGGGTTTTTTTTTTTTTTTTTTTTTTTTTTTTTTTTTTTTTTTTTTTTTTTTTTTTTTTTTTTAAATGGAGGGATCACTACTGTTATTTGATTAGTTGAGAATTATATATTTTATTACTGTAAAAGTACTTAGTGCATTTAGGGTACTAGATAATAACGTTACAAGAAAAAATGTTTTTCCTTTCTCGCTTAAGCTTGATATATCCACGAAACTGGAATCACAGAATATAAGTGAAATGTTATGAAGATTTGAACCCAGATCAGTAGGCGTGTATGCCGTGTAGCTTAATGGTGAAGTTTAAAATGTTAAGTCATCTGGCTTGTTATACATTAACGTTTTTGCACCGTGTAATAAAATTGTATTGTTCTTTGCATGTGAATTAAAATTTATAGTGTCATATAAACTTTGACCTAGGTTAACATTAATGCTTGCAGTTGAGCATGTGGCAAAAAAACAAACCCGTCATAGAGTGTGTCGCATCTTTAGAACACTGGAAAGTTTCTTGTACAAGTTTCTAGTTTGTTGGTGCAGTTGTTTAATAGTGCTGAGTGCAAGGGACGTATATGGCGATTTGCTTCTTACTCCAAACTGCAATAAAACTCCTGTACACTGTCTCAGGGGAAATACCTATATCAGTGATAGATACGTGTTATGGCTTCTAGATTCGTGAGCTTACAGATAGTAGGTGATCAATTTAATATTTGATAACAATGTATCTGCTTTACAAGGTAACTTAATTCAGATACAAGTTTTGCAAGACAATGATACGTTTCCGATCACGAACTTTCGCATCGATTGACCCTAAATATTGTGGAAACCACGCTGATTTTGTGTACATCCGAGCAGCATCCGGTTTTTGGAATAGATAGAAAAAGAACAAGGAAGAAAAAAACTCTGACATGTTGCACTCACATGACTTTCTACTCTTGTACAAACTATTCTTACTAACGCTTATTCCTCTATCTACTTCCCATTAATTGAATTAAACATTTGCAGAAAGTATATTTCTTGTAGGTTTAAGTGATAGTCAAAGTTTTAAAGCTGGTCGCTATGTGACGGCTTTGAAATTCTATTCTCTTTGCATGACCAAGATATAAAAACGACTAACCGCTCTTCATTTGAGAGAAGTAAGCCTTGGACCACAAAGGGCTGTTGCGGTATGCCGTTATAAATATTGAAATATTCAGACAGGTAACAAGGAATATCTCCATAATGGTTCACTCCATCCAAAAAAGTGCATTTTTAAAATTTAGTTAACTTTATTATACATTGTTAGTGTTTTACAGTTTCGCTAATAAAATAGCAAACAATTCAAAGAATTACACCACTATGTTGAGGATACAATCCAACAACTCTAAAGTAAAATTAACACTGACATGTACAAGAAAATAACACTAGTGTTTTACAAGCTGAGATCTGTATGGCATTTTCTCCCCAGTCAACGTTCGTTCGTTTGGTAGGTTCTTGGGAATCTCGAAAAGTGCATGCGATATAAATTGTGTGTTTTAATGAAATCTAACATTTTTTCTGTAGTAAGATTTTGTGTATCTCATACGGTTATGCAAAGGTCATCCAGAATGAAGAGGGCTTCTGGGGGTATCCCTAGAAAATTTAAGATATATCTATATTTCATTTGTCATAGATCTTAAACACATTGTATTTTAATCAAAATCGTTAGACATTTTTTTTAAAAAATAAAGGTTTTCGAAATGTATTCCATGTAAAGGACAGCATGTGTGGGTGATGTTCCTGAAAATGTTTGTGTCACTTCCTTGAAAGATGCTGAACTTAAATATCAAGTTTGGTATATAACCAACGTTTCGTCTTTGAGCTATGCTGTTCACACACACACACACACACACACACACACACACACACACACACACACACACACACACACACACACACGTTTCCCTACATAGTATGAAAACTTAAAATAAAAAACCTCCCAAGCAGAGAAAGTTTGAGCAAAAATACTTGTTTTGGCGACCAAAAATCCCGAATGTGTGACTCAACAGTTTAACTCAAAAAGGAAATAGCGAATAAACACCAAACTTATTATAATTCAGGATATTGCAAAGATGCGACAGGAAGGTTTTAAATAAAATAAGCCACAACAGAACTATTGGTATTTTCCCCTTAAAAACGGGTTTTAACGGATTTGATGAAAAGTCATGTGCTTGAAATCATAAGATGAGGTATATTTCGGGCTGCTTTGCCGTGGTCTGCTGGATATCGATGCTCCAGACGTTTCGTCTGCAGCTGCGGTAGGCATCCTCAGTGGCACTGTTGAAATCTCCTCGGAGAAGGTATCGCCGCATCTGATGAGTTAGTTTGAGTTTTCTTTACTGTCCGTGTTGCTCTAATTATACTATGCGTGTTGTCCGCTGATCAGGTGTTTGACATATTAACATGAATAAAAATGCATATCTTGAATTTTTTGTGCATAGCCTGTGAAGTCCTATTCAAAGTGCTAATACGTACACAGTGCTATGATAGACCAGAGCTTATCTATGTGTCTATCCTTCATCACGATCACGTTCACGGGGCTGCAATAATGCGGATTTAAAATATAGTTCTAAACTTCTAGTAGAGGTAACGCAACGAAAGCTTGCCAACGATAGTCTCGTGAAACTTCGGCACTACTTGGATAAAGTATGGTTACCTCGCTTAATTGAAGACCACATGCCATTTGCACTCCCAGCATTGTACCTGCCAGTCCCAATGTGTTCTCTCCCCGACTCATTCACTGCGATGTGCACTCTTCGAGACATTAAATACTGGAGCCCTGCAACAGGCGTAACGGTACGCTTACGAAAATAGTATTCTACGCATCCTGCGATTGGGAAACTTTCGTTGCGCCAGCTCTAATTAGCATTAAAGGGGTGCAGTAATGGACGTCGTGAACTGTAGTCTACTGCTCTTATACGTGTTATATGTGCGATATGTTTCTCAATTTTTGTTTATAGTTTTTGTTATGAAGCGTAAATTTAGAGACGTGCATGCTTGTTAGTATCCACCAAATGACAGAGGCTCTGCCATGCTTTGAGGCAATGTTATCAAAAGGTTCGTTGAATAAAACCGAAAATCTATCTTTATTGGTTTCTAGCTGGTTGATTAAAAACTGTGGATATCTAGATATCAACTATATCTATATGATACTGAAAATCAGCAAATTATAAACAAAGGAGCAGACACAGATCATACATTTATATCTTTTGAAATCTCAACTTCGTCTATGCATTTTATAGGTCTACTGCTAGTAAAGGCTCCGCCGTTTGTAACTTTGCTTCTAAAATATTGCCAGTAAAGCAACTTAGCAAAAGTTACATAAACATATCAATGCTAATCATAGTTTTGAAGGCCTAGAGATCCGCAGCAGATAGTCTGACAGACAAAGGAATATTTCATTCATGTACATGTGGAACGCATGCTCATTGTGATTTACTCCGATCTCTTTGCGGGAGAAGAAACACGCCTCGCCTCGGCCTCGGTTCCCCTCGCATGTTTTTGCTTTGTGGCGGCGTTGCCGGATTCCTCTGCTACATCATGCCAATTGACACAATAAGTTAAGGTTGTTGAACTGCTCGAATAAGGATTGAAGCCGACATACAGACATAATGAGAGAATTCTGGATTGCACAGTCATTGCTTGTAATGTTCTCCTTATAATAATGTTCTGTCGCTTTAATTTTACTCCAAATGCAAATAAGAAAAGTGGTAATTATTTACCTCACGCATCACATACTATATTTCCATGGCGAATTTAGCACGGTTGAGTACATTCCCGTCTCCGCGTTTCCATGTTGAATTCAATCCGGAAATGAGATCGCTTTGGATATGCAAGGCTAAACAGAAATAATTCAAGCTTTTATGTTTGTCACTTGGTTTATTTTGGTGAACCTGTAGAAATGTTTTCTGCGTATTTTAACTAGGTTTTGTGGTTAGTGAATGTTTATGAGAGGAATATATTGTGAGATTATAGAAACAATAAAAGTGGCTTTGTTGCTTTCTTTTATTACATCACGTTCACTAAGAAATCAAATGAGTATGTATGTTGCAACGAGCACAGTAGAAGTTTTCATCTTTGGCGGATTCAAATCGATAGGTGTTTCCATGCAACACAATTTCGATCCAATCCCACGAAATTAGCCGATCGATCCAGTAGTTGAGCTTCGTTTGAATCCGATGTATCATGCGGAAAAAGAACGCAATACCTACTGAATTCGCCATGGAAATGTAGTAACTGTTTGGGTGTTTTTTTAATATCACAGAAACATGTGCGATTTTTATCGTCGAGTTATGTAAAATTAAAGAATACCAACATAGAGCGCCATACACATTTCAAAACATCACTGTAAAGTACGTCTTTTGTTTTGCTTGCTCGTATCTTGGGGAGGGCATAACTAGAAATAACGCAGATAATGGCATGCTTCTTTCAATAACAATACTTCCCTTTTAAATTAAACTTCATTATTGAAGGATCTATGAAAAAAAAAAGTTACATTCACATTCCTTTCTCGACTCATTTAGTTTATTATATATTTCTGTTGCAGTCTATTCTTAGGAGAACCTTACTTTCTCTACTACGTATAGTAAGTTTTGTGTTCGACTCAAAATTTCGATGTCAAGATTTCACCGGCAATATGTTTTGAGGCCCCCTGAATAAAAAAGGGCATTTTTAGGAAAAAGTCGTGTTTGTATGTATGAGAGAGAGCGAGCATAACTCAAAAATGAAAAGTCGGTTAAAAACCAAAGTTGGTATTTAAGTTTAATGTCTCTCAGGAATGCGACACGAATATATTGAAGAAAATTCCTTTACATGGAAAATTTTTCGAAAATGTTTATTTTCTCAAAAATGGCTGAAACGATTTTGATTAAAATGCCATATGTTCAAAGTACTTTTCTGCCAAATCAGATGTATATTTTGACTTTTGTGGTGATAGCCCATGTAGTCCTGACGCATAACTGGTAATCCGTAAGAGATAGACCAAATCTTACTGTATAAAAATGTAGATATTAAAACTCACAAGTAATGTCCAAATGTATTTTTGTGAAGTGAACCATTTCGGAGGTATTCCTGAGTTTTGCAATACTTCAGCTTTTCTCAAATGTAAGGTCTTTATTCACTTTTTTATCTCTTGACCATGCAAAGAGAAATGCATTTCAATGCCTTCATATAGCAACCAGCTTTAAAATATTTGACAATCGCTCAAAGCCTACTATATTCCCATATTCCCCTTGCGCCTATAAGAAAATTAGCATTAAGGTAATTTCCAAAAATTTTATCTGAACTAACATGAAGATAGAGGAATAAGAGTTTGTAAGTATAAGAGCAGAGAAAGTCATGTGAGTGTAACACATAAGATTTTTTTATCTATTTCATGTTAGTTGAGACAAAATCTTTGCAGAAGTAGTATCATTACACATCTTGTTGGTACAAGGGAGAAGCGATATGTAGGTAGGAAAGGGTAGAGTGAGACTGAAAAATTGAATGCCATGACCAGGATTTGAACCACGGATCTACCGGTTATCGTCCGGCTCTAGCCACTAAGCTATCATGGCCAACGTGCCGATGTGACATTAAATTCTCCAACTCACTCGCATTATTCCCGGGATTTATGGCATTCAATTTTTCAGTCTCACTCTAGCCTTTCCAATCATGTCCTACACACGGCTATTATGTGAAAAACATTAATTACATTGTTATGTAGGTATTTAATAATTTAATTTATGGAGAAGACATTGCATCTTTATAGTCATTTCATAGGCTCGGTTCATGGCCTCTTCGCGAAATAAGAAACACACTTGAGGTAAACAAAAGGGAGATGAAGCCCCAAGCATGTGGCCCTAAGGAGGTCTCTCATTGGCTTCTGTCTGGAACACTCAGTCTAAAAGTAGAAAATATATCTCATCTTTACTGTATGTTATTGCTTTTAAAATACCCTAATGGATACGTTTAAAGATTTCAATGCGCCATGCTGTATTTCTAGTGTAATTGTGAAATAGAAACCAATCAATTGACCGAAATTGAGCAGTTATCGCGCATCGATTCTTTATAATCTGTGCACGTGTTGCTCGGAGTAATATAAACGTGGGCTTCTTTGAGCGGATCGAGTAAGTATACCAACAATCGACATTGTCGCTAGAGTAGCTTTCTGTCAGTGCTATTCAAGGTTATAAGAGCATCCATGTCCAACGTTTGTGAAACAGGCCAGGTTGGATTTACCTCCTTCCACTATACGCGGACCTTTGCCATTTTTAACAGTCTGCGTGGATTGTGTTGCAGTGGTGGGTTGGCTATATGCACGTTGCGTTTGGTTTACGAAATCACTTTCAAATCTTATGCGATAAATTTCTGTTCATTAGTGACTTGTTTGGCACTGCTTACATTTAAGAAATGTATCAATAATTGGCGACAAAGGTCGAAGTGCATAGGCTTAGAAGATACACCAAGTGATCGTCGCGTAACATATTGTGATGCAGACTTTTAATGTAGTTCAATATGGAGAAACTCCGTTCTCGCTTTTCTTGCAAATGCTTATTTCTCTATCTACATTTTAATCGACATATTAGAAATTATATTATAGCTAATTCTCTTGTAGGTGCAAGGGAAATATGGAGATACGGTAGGCTTTAAGCGATAGTGAAATGTTTTAAGAGCTGGTTGCTATGGGATGCCTTTGAAATTCCATTCTCTTTGCAAGGCCATGGGAAAAAAATTCTTACGTGAGAAAAATATAGGTAAGTATTGCAAAGTAAACAAATAATAAAAAAAAATCTCGGAAATGGTTCACTCAGGAGAGAGAGAGAGAGAGAGAGAGAGAGAGAGAGAGAGAGAGAGAGAGAGAAGTATTTGAGATGAATTGTGTTTTAACGAGATCCACATTTTTTATTTAATAAGTGTCTCGTACTGTTTACCATTTATGTAAAAATCATCCAGAATGATGGGGTCTTCTGAGAACATTCCCAGAAAATTCAAGTTGTGACTTAGAAACTGCCATGGAATCCCCTGTTTGTGTCCGTCACTGGATACAACTGTTTGTGATTGTACATACTACAGGCGTGATTCACCCTGCGACTGAAAGAGGAGGTGGGGAACGGCAGCTAATTACGTAAGCGTCTCCAAAGAGAGTAGTAATGTAACTGGTGTTTTGGCAAATTGAATTTTGACCGAAATACCAGTATTGTTAGAGGATTTATGTGGTATGTTGGTAGAAATTATGTGCCGAAAAGTTTCACTTTTGAAGAACGTAAACCTATGAAATTCGACACAGATAGTGTGCAACAAAATAAGTTGACAATTTTAGGCAGTGAAACAATGAAACATGTATAAATGCCGGGGTGGGAACAAATGCTGTACGTCTAGAGAGAGGATGGCAGTTTGATGGGTGTAAGAGGGTTTGTTGAAGTTTAGTTTTCCAGGAGAGGAGGGGTTTGAATTATCATTCTGTGCTTAAGTCATTGTCTAACCATTAGTAATGGCGAGAGGGAGTCTGGTAGGAAGCATTGTCATGCATAAGGTATAGAACTAGGAGTAACTGTTCCTTTACTCTGTGAGAATAATGCTAATGGCTTCTTTAATGTTTCTCTCCTTCTCCTGTCCAACTTCCAACATGAATTTCAAACTCCTCCAAATGCATCATTCTTCATTCTCACCTCTCCCGTTCGTATTCGCAATCAAATGTTTGTTAGGTAGGTATGTACCTACAAACTTCACTCTTCTTTTGTTACATTGCCGTAGGTGGCTCTGTCAGCTTGGAAAATATCAATTATTCAATAAAGTTGTGCTATGTGATGTTCTTTCTTCCTGTTACTTATCTGCATGCTGTGTTGCGCTGGAGGCGGCAGGCGATACATGCTACGAGGAACACGTTTACAGTTTAATCAAGCAACACAATATAGGTAGGTATACAAAATGTCACGTGATTTCATGTACAGAAAATCGTTTTACAGCAATTTAATTACCTATTCATCGAGCTCACATCCCGTGTGCCAACCATCCTGATTGATGTTTTTTTCGTGGTTTCTCTGTCACCAAGTTAGATATCGGATTGGATTTTTAATACCACGACTCGAAGTTCCATCTTAGATCTAAAGGAATTGTAAAAGTCTGTGTTGCACTCACATGACTTTCTCTGCTTTTATTCTTCTATCTTCTTCATATTAGTCGAGAGAAACATTTACAGAAAGTATTTTATTGCTGGTTTTCAAATAGATGCAAGGGGAATATGGGAATACTCTGAGCGATAGTAAAAGGTTTTAAAGCTTTGAAACTCCGTTCTCCTTGCACGGCCAAGAGATAAAAAGGTTAATAACGTCCTTCCATTTGAGAAAAGCTTGAATACTGTGTAACTCACACAAATAACAAGGAATATCCACACAAACGCGCACCGGAAATAACTCAGCAAGAAGTCTCGCGAACGTTCTCGAAATCCCTTTCGTTTCTGACGCTTAAGTTATTGACAGTCGTGTACACATAGCAGTAGCGCGAGGCAGCCTGACCTTGAATGTCTTTCCCCGCTCGCCGGCATGGCATGTGGTGTGGAGTAGCCTGGCCCCATCCGTCCTTTGTTGTGCGCGGAGTCCGACGTTACACTTATCATTGAGCTTTAAAACGTCACAGAATGTGTGTTGCAAAGAGAGGCGGCTGCTTATTAACATAATGCAAACAGAGTTGAGTATTCTGCTAATGTTTAGTATTTGTGAAGGTTTCCTTTCTGGAGACATACATTTGTTTTTTATATTTTAGAAGATCCTATCATTGTTGTTGAATTTGATCTTCTAAAATTTTGTTTAAGCCAAGGCTGAACTGAAAATTTTAATTTGGTCCAGTTTGTTTTTCTCACTGTTTCTTCACTTTTGACATTTTTGTTTGCTATAGTCGCCGTCAGGAATGAAGGCGGTTGCGCAGAAGAAATATCCAACGACGTCACTAGCCAGTCAGGCGTAGTCTGTTTCAGAGCGTGCTTAAGATGTTGTTGTAGTGTTTAACGCCCGCTTTTACTACTACGGCACCGCAGGCGGTGACACTGATGATACATGGAATGAAGATGGAGCACCGGTGGAATGAGATGGCGGGGGAAACCGGAGCACCCGGAGAAAACCCGCCCTGACGCCGCTTCGTCCACCACGAATACCACATGCGGGTCCCTGGGATCGAACCCGGGCCGCCTAGGTGGTAGGCGAGCGCGCTAACCGCTCGGCCACGGCGCGCGTGCTTAAGAGTACTCGCCTACAGTTTAACAGTGAAATTAAATGATTGCGAACAATAAGTCCACTCCATTGTGTGCGAGTAAGTTCGTTAAGAGTTCCGACGATGGCAGACACAAAAAAACGTTGCGTTATTCACAGTCAAGCCAGGAAAATGACGTATAATCTGTACAAATACTTCCTGAGAAAGAAGGGAAACAGTTGCAACGCAGCATTACCCCTACCTGCGCGTTATATGTCATTTATCGCCATTATTCCTGACGGCTACTCTAGTTGTTTATTGAAGTCACTCTTCTGTGTTTTGTTTCTTGTCAACAAAAAAGCTTATAAGCGGTAGCAGCAAACAACAGAATTTAATATACAACATTTTGCTATGATTACTAACTGTCCTGAAATGTTCAAGAATTGATAACTGATGGCAAAAACTTTTATTTTGAATAGGAAATAATAGAAATTATCAAAAGGCTCAAGAGGGCATATTAATTGAGGCCTCTAGTATCAAAGATGGACACAATGCCTTCTGGTCTTGGACATGTTCCTATCAATCTTCTTGCGTTGCATTTAATGGCGAATTTAATTTCATTCAGAAACGAACGAAATTAATATATTTTGAGATTTAGAATATGTGGTTACTTTCAAGCTCCAACATATGCACAGTGAGTTCAAGTCCCCATTTTGACTAGATGACATTATGACCGTCTTTAATACTAGAGGCCTCAATTAATTATAAAATGCTACTTAGGCAATTCAATTGACCTTTTATGAGTAAAGTTTAGTTCATTAAACACACAAGCACTTGTTTTCTAGTACTTAAATTACTGCAAAACATTATACCTGCACAAATACAATATCCAATTACACATCTCTTGACAGAAGCAAGTAAAGTTAATTTTATTTTTTCCCTTGTATACCTTGATCTTGTGTATTTATTATCAATGATATGGAGAAGGAAAACAGCATTTGTTTGATCTTATCTGTGGTGCCAACAAGAAGTAACAAAATAATTTTGTTTGTTGCAGTATGGTTCGGATGAATTTGGACAAGACTCTCCTCGGTACACATCACCTAAAACTGGCGGCCTCTACAGTGACTCGTATTACATTGGTAAGTGCACAAACATATAGAAAATATGAAATATTTCTGAAGTTCAATAAATCAATGCTAGAAGTACTTTCAGCATTCAAATTATATTAAATTTATTTTTCTCAGAAATGAGAATAAGCTTAATTGACTTGGGTAATGTAATACATAAGCTATGTATGCTATAATTGTTTAGGAATAGTCATTTTATAAGACTATTACTGAATATGCTTTTATTTACATTAACAAACCTCCGTAGCATGCCTGCCTCTGGCGCGGAGGACCCGGTTTCGATCCCCGGTAACAGCATAGGGATTTTATCCCCCCTGGGAGGTCTGGTACGGGGTGCACTCAGCCTCGTTAGTCCGGGAGAATCAATAATTAAGGAGCTACTTGATAGAAAAGTAGCGGCCCTAGGTCGTAAAGACCGCATAATTGGCCGGGAGAGATCGGGACGCTGACCACGTACCACCCTCCAGTAATGCACCCCACCAATGACGCCTGTAGTGGGCCGAGGTAGGGGACGCAGCGGCTGGGAGGTAAGGCTTGGCTCTTCATGGGCTATAGTGCCGGGGCTTAGTTTTTACATTAACAAAAGCAAAGTGGTGAGCATTCTGACTTCTCAATCCAGAGGCCCTGGGTTCGATTCGCAATTACAGTGGGACAGTTTTCTTGATCTAGAATCATTCCCTATCTTCTGTAGTGTCTGGTAGTATGAATGCAACAGTGAATATGAGCGTAAAAGTTAATGGGAGGGGAAAAAAAAAAAAAAAAAACAGCATTTGAAAACTTAAGGGTTCAAAGAATAAAAACAGTAAGCTGATTCAGCAGGCATTGTCATTCATATTTCAAATAAAAACAAGTTCAGAAAACTTGGTGTTTTATGGTTTAAAAGAAAAAGGAATGTACGAGATTGTTCGTAGATTGTTCTTTTAATTCTTCAGTTTTCCACACTAATATGCACTAATCACTGAAATGTACTTATAATTTAGGTTTTTCAATGATTTCTAGCAGTGCATGATTTTATAAAGTTGGAATTGCTTCATGCATACTGTGTATATTCATCATTTAGGCCATTTCTTCATCATTATCGCCATTATGGTCAGATACAGACTGGGGAAGAGTGACCTTGCCAAGTTGCACTATTAACATGTGCAGCAATAATGTATTCCAAAATATTGATGCCTCACTGGTGTATCTGCAATTTTGTGCAGCGACAGCAAGAATACCATATACAGAAAACATACACTATGTATGTTGACATTGCAAAAACTTAACATAAATGAGTAAGTAAATTAATATATTTCATACATGGGGGCTAAAAGATATGACTTATTAATGAGAAAGTGTATAACCACATAAATCTGATGTGTTGCACTCATATGACTTTCTTTGCTCTTGTACAAACTGTTCTGATGAACGCTTATTTCTCTATCTACTTCATGTTAATTTAGGTAAACATTCATAAAAATTATCTTATTACTGATTTCCTTGTAAGTGCAAGGGGAACATAGGAATGCAGTAGGCTTTGAGCAATTGTCAAATCTGTTAAAGCTGGTCCCTCTGTAATGGCTTGAAATTCCTTTCTCTTTACATAATACTGCTGCAGAATGTCACATCATTGACTCAATTGGTTTTAAACTTAATAATTGTATATTTTTGATCAGTTAGTCTTTTAAACCAAATTGTCAAAAATGCTGCAAATTTTATATTCAGAATGTGAATAAATTACACAAATTTATGCTTTTTCTTTCTGTTGTCTACCTCAAAAATGCATTTAAAGCTGAGTTGAGATGCTTCAGGCAGCAGCATTTGTGGCTTGCATTCAGGAGGTTGCAGGTTTACATCACAAAAGTAAAACTAGGTGATGCAGATATGTTACTATGTAACTAAGGCATCTGTCAATAAGTTACCTAACCAGATGGTACAGGAAGGTAACTGCAGAACTAGGGGCACCTGTCCAGTGTTAATGCTTCACAATATGACAAAGTTGAATCAGTATTACACAAAATAAAATAAGAATGCATTTAACATTACTGGGAGTGTTTATATATAATTACATTTCACCTCAAAGCATGCAGAAGGTGGTCAGAAAATAAAAGCTCTTTGTAATCAAGTTGTTAGATATATAACATATTTAAATGGTCATAAGTTGCAGATTTTCACATCTCTGCATCTCCATATACAATGTTACGTAGAATTAAATCAGTATGCAATATGTATTGTTACAGATGGCAGCGGAGCAGGTACTGGAGACCCCTGGTCATCAGGGGCAACACAATTACAACCAACACCATATTCGGGGTACAGTTCTTCAGCTGCATTACTCTCAGGGGGTGCAGCGCCGCATTTGGGTCAAACAGCCTTCCCCCCACCTTCTATGCACCTCTCGCATGACCCCATGGTGAGTACATAAGGCAGTAAGTGTATCATTGGAGTACATGGAAGAGTTTGAAAATGGAAATCAAAATCAGGCATTTTCTGCTTTCGAGATTCTCCAATAAACTTCACACATATGAGTTGCATACTTTTCTTGTGATCATAGTGAATGAAATGAATATTACAAAAAAATAAAATTAATCATTTACTAACAACTGTTGCACATGGTGGTTCCTGGAGAAAGGTCACTGTTATTGGTGGCAATGGATTATCCATTCTAGGTTCTTGACCTTAGAAATATCAATTACATGCAGTTTATTCTTAGTTGCTGGACAAATTAAATTGTAAGTGAATATTAACAGATAAAGGGAAAGTAGAGTTTAATTGGTAAAATTCAGCTAATAATTTTGATTATTTTCCATACATAAATATTTCAGAAGTTAGAGGATTTTGTGTTCATGCACATTTGTGCAGTAAAATAGATAAAACATGCAGATAGGTTAAATTACTATCACTGAATGAATTTATCTTTCCATTATGACTGCAATGGATAAAATAAACACTCATTGAAAAATAAATTTACATTGCAACTGGTGTATAAACATTGGGTAAGTTATTCATTCCAAGGTTTGTGCTATTTAGAATCCAGAAATAACTATCATTTTCTAAAGAAATAAAGATTGATGAAACAATATGAACATTAAAAGCCTCTCAGACACCAAGGTGTATTGGTGGCCAATTTTATTGAGTTAGTACCACCACCTTCATTTGTGTAAGTGAAAATGTGACCTCAGAGCAAGTGAGACAACTTGCATAAGGTGGATAGTATTTAAGGCTATCATAATGTGTATGATTACAGGGATATGGAGCGATGTCGCCTGGTGGTAGCGTGGGTCCAGGGGCCCAGCAAGATCCAACATCAACAGTTCCCTCGTCCCTCCTGCCCTCCGCAGCTTCAAGTCTTCCCCCCATGTCAAGCTTCCGTGGGGGTGGCGTAGCTGGTCCAGGACCTGGTGGACAAGTGACTCCTACAGGATCGGCAGGAGTAGTCGGTGTCCCAACATCAAGTCCTGCACAGGCTCTCTACTGTGGGAGTCACAGTCCTGCAGGGGCTGTGGGTGTTGGTGTAGGAGTCCCACAGCCTCAAACTTCTGGCGACACGCTTGGCAAAGCTCTAGCCTCTGTACGTAACTCATTGTTTAATCCTTTTGCCGTTATGGGCATCAGTTGACACCCATTTTAAAGTGCAGGAGAAGCAATATGGACATCTATAGATGCACAGTATTATTTTAATTTTTCTCTTTTGGGATAAATTTGAATAAATTTCATAGTAGATCAAGGCTTATCTTTAAAAGTTTTTCCTTGAGTGGCACACCTTTAAACGTGAATCAGCACTCAAAGGCACATCTTCATATTCATGGCAAATCATGTTAGCTTTCTTGTGAACTCCTTTTATGTGACATATCAGAAGTCCATAAAACTCTGTTGACAAGTATAGAGCTGATACAAGTTTTGCCATCTGGTTCTATGTTGCACCATGCATTTCAGCTTTTCCATGTATAGCCAAGTTGCTCACTCCCCTCTTCCACCAATCTCCTCCACATCATCCTAGGTCTACCTCTCCTCCTCTGTCCCTATGGATTCCACTCCAGAGCTGGTCTTGCTATGTTGTCTTCCAGTCTACACAGCATATGGACTATCCATTCCCACCTTCTTTTCTTGATTTGTTTGTCAATTGGTAGCTGATGTGTTAGCTATCAGAGTTTTTCATTTTACACCAACTTAGAGCAGTGTATCCCTAAGATATACAAAGGCATCTATTCACAAATGTTTGAATCTTCAGTGTCAAATACTTGGTCGCTTTCCAAGTTTTGAATGTGCAGAGCGATACAAATTTAACATTACTATTGAAAAATTCGGATTTTTGTTCTTTTACTAAATTCTTTGGATCTCCATATGGGACAAAGTATACAAATGTTCCCTTGGCTTGGTTCAGGCGACTAGCGACATCCTCATCTGATCCTCTGTTTGTGCTATAATGCTTGCTAGACACAAAAACTATGATCTGTCCATCCAATTGCAATGGTATATTGTTTCGATTTTCCACTGGTATTTTCTTAGTCTTCTTTGCATTAATCCGGAGTCCAACTTCCTGTGCCTTGACTTTTAGATCTATCCGGAGTCCAACTTCCTGTGCCTTGACTTTTAGATCTTAGTTTCTATATCTCTGTAACTTTGGGCAAGTAAGTGTAAGTCATCAGCAAAGTCCAAATCTTCTAATCTCTGAGTAGGACCACACTGTATTTCCAGTTGCCAATTCATAGCTTTTTCATGACCACATTAAGAGTCATAAGGAACGGTATGGGTGATAGTAAACATCCCTGTTTCACATCATTTTGTACTTTGACTGGTTTCATCAGACGTCTTCTGTGTTCTACCTGGCATTTAAGACTATTATACATGCACTGAATCAGGCTAATGACCTTCTTAGGATTTTTGAAATGGACGCAATTTTTTTTGCTGTGAATGGTATCCTTTTGAATATGGTTATATACAACTGTTATTTGTAAACCTACATTACACATGTACTGGTCTACAGATGACGTGCTAGCTACTTCATTTTTTGGGAAATGCATGTCAAATAACACGTTTACTTCCATATATGTTGTTGTTGTTAGCTAATGCTGGATTTCTGACAATGAAGTCATATATTCCATAAATGGAATATACTATGGTTATGTACAACTGATGGAAAAATACTTTCTTATGCCATTTAATGTTTTTCACAAAGAGGGATATGCTTGCAATACCTGATCTACTGGCTCAACACTGCCCATATGCATATTGTATTCCTGGTTAACATCAGGCTTGGAAATTAACATTTTGGTATGGGCATCCGTTTTTCCAGTGTGAATCATCAGAAATGTGAGCTGCAGTTGGATAATGGTATAACTAACCTTCCATCTTGTCAAGTAGAATAGATCAAAGGTGGGAGCTGATGCACCTCCAGTTCTCCTCTCCTTAGAACCTCTGTATTGACATCCTACAGCAAACCGATATGATTGGAATGTACTGTTCCTACTATATTTGTCTTTATTTTGTATAAGGCCATGTGTAATTTAGGAAAGCAGTACCAATTCTCTAAATGTACAGTCCTACTCTGATCAAGTACTGGTTCCATTAGGTGCATTACTATTCCCAAATCTTTGCCTCCAGTGTTATCAAGTCCCTCGACCAGTATAGTTATTGTAAAGATTTCCCATTTTACATTCTCAAAGAACAAAACTCTGTAGGCAAACTTGGTCCTCTTTGTTTAGATGTATTGCTTCTAACCTAAATAGCCTCTCCAAATCATCAAGCTTTTGTCAACTGTGAGCTTTGCACTAGACATGCAACTTTCTTTGGATTTAGAAGTAATGTAATCAACAACTGTCTTAATTTTGTGCAATTTATCATTTACATTTTCTGTGTAGGTGAAATAAAGGAACTGCAAAATGGAAGTAAACGTGTTATTTGATATGCATTTCCCAAAAAAATGAAGTAGCTAGCATGTCATCTGTAGACATGTAGACATGTGTAATGTTAGTTTACAAATAACACCCCTTAGACCAAGTAGCCTGTAAATCTCATTGGGTGTTACTTCTGTCCACTTCTGGAATTTACTCTTACGTCCTAATTTGCCTTTAGGTCAGGTCTTCTGTTATCTTACTTGTGCATTAGTTTCCTTAACCATGAAGGACACTAAGTCAGCTGTAAAAAATTGTTGAAAATGTTAATTTGGTTGGCTGTCAGAAGTCAACTGAGCTGAGAGCTGCACACCAGAGCCTGTGCTTGTCAAGATATGCATGTCTATTTGTGCTGCGGTGGTTTTGAGCACTCCATAATTTGCTCAAGACTACCTGATGAAAGAGGATTATTTTCTTCCTCACTGCTACCGATATCCTCATCACCCTTCTCAAATTCTCAAAATCTTAAAAACCACCATTAATTTGCAAATCACTGTCATACAACAAAAACTGCTCCACATTTTCTGAAGTAATTTCAGAAGTCTGTACACTTCATACATAAGCTAACTTATTTGCTGCAGTTCTACCAGGAGACCAAAAGACTTCTGAACTGGCCGCATGGTGTTTTGCTTATCCATGTCCTCAGCGCTCATTACCGTCTGCCGCTATCATAGAAAGGCACAGATGAAACTATACAACATTTTTAAAACTACTTTTACAGGCTTTACTTACCAACTTTATGAAAGGAGATTCTGAAACCGGCCACTGTCGTCCGTATATTTTTGGCACCTCTTTAGTGAACTATCCATCACTTGCCGTAGTCCATGTTGAGAAAGCTGGCAATTTCCTAGTGGATATTTTGATATAATTCTTCCAGGGTGTGTGGTTTGTCTTTTACACTTTATGTTCTAAGTTACCCCAGAGATAGAAATCATAAAGGGTTAGGCCAGGGGACCAATAATTCTGTCATGAAACACACTTTCAGTTGTTCTCATCAAAAGACTGGCCCTATGAACTGGTGCCACACCGAGACCATCTACCGCAACACACAGAAAATCAAAGACACCACAGCAATAGAGACTAGAGTCAACCAGATTTTCGAAATCATCACACTCCCCAGATTTCCCATTGGTCCCCCAATGCCACAGACAAACGCCCCAAGTCGCAGGTCAATGTCAGGGCATCCGCCATGATATTAGACCTGCCTCCATGCACCACCCATCATAATATGCACCCACAATCATCCGGTTTGCTTCGGCGGTACCGAACCTCATGTCACCCCTTGTTAAAAATAAATTGTATCACCACAGCATAACTTTAGTATTAAAAAAAAAAAAAAAAAAAAAAAAAAAAAAAAAAAAAAAAAAAAAAAAAAAAAACTGGTGGAGAGTCTTGTTGAAAAAAAGGTAAATTTACGCTCTCTGTCTGTTTATTCTCTGAAAAGAGGGAGAAAAATTGCACTTGCATATGTACAGGCGCCAATTGAGGACTCAAAAAAAATTGGCCCTATAACTCAACCTAATATTGTTCATGAAGTAGTCCTTCATGATGAAAAAATAGGTGTATGGTGCACCTAAAGCAGCAAAAGATTTCTCAGAGTTCCAATAAGTGATTTCTATCTCTGGGGTAGTTTGAAACCTAAAGTGTACAAGACAAATGTACATAACCTGGAAGAATTAAAACAAAATTTCCACCAGGAAATTGCCAGCATTTCTCAACGTGAACTACAGTGAGTGAATGATAGTTTCCTAAAGAGGTGCCAAAAATGTATGCACAATGACAGTGACCAGTTGCAGCATCTCCTTTCATAAAGTTAGTAAGTAAAGTCTTTAAAAGTAGATTTAAAGATGTTGTGTGGTTTCATTGGCACCTTTCTATGATAGCAACAGACTGCAACAAGCACCGTGGTAGCGGACAGGCAAAACAGCACACAGTCAGTTCGTAAGGTGTATGCTCTCCCATTAGTTGAAGCCATAAAGTTTCAAATCTGCTTTTCAGTTAGTAAAAGAAATGTCTCTGAATATCGAGATAGCCTAAAAAGATGATAAACTCCACTGATGAAAACAACATTTGCAAATGAGGCAGCTAAAATGTTTATAAAAAGTGTTTTGACATGTATTGTACAAATGCTAACAAAGAGGTTTGGTTTATTTGCAACCTGGTGTGTTGCACAACACCCAGCACATACAAGTGTATCATTGCATGGTAGCATAAACTGAATCATAAGACCTTGAACTGAAGAAGCTGAGGCAGTTATATTGTTGGTATGCAGAATAAACTGGCTGACTCACAAACGAGGTGGCTCTGTAGCATGGAATGGTTTAACTTGCAACACAGAACCAAGATGGTGAATTTTCAATGTCTTTTTAGTAGATTCTCTACTTTTGTTTTTTAGATTATTCATTGCAATGTTCAGTTCTTGCATATTAAAATTTTGAAAAAAGATATTGCATTGAGTGTTAGGATCACATTCTCTTTTTTGTTTCAAATCTTTCTTAAATTGTTTATGTTCCTTTTTATTATTTCTTGTTACTTTATGTGAATTTGCATAATATTTATTGAATGTTTCGGCTATGACTGCATCATTTATTAATATTTTATTGTTGTGCATGATAGGTGTGCTGTTGTTTTCTTTCCTGTCCTTGACATTTTTTATAAACTTATGGGCTTTGTTACCATCTGTCCTATAATCCATTTTTTTCTAAGAAATTATTAAAGTGATTCTTTTTAGCTGTATTAATTTCTTTCTTCAGTGAGGCACATTTCTTCTGTCATATTTGTGTATCCAATATGTTTTTTGTTTGTTCAGCTGTATTTCTAGCTATATCCGTTTGCTTTTTCAATTCTTCTAACTGGGGGTTCCAAAGGAGTTTGAAATTTCTAATTCTTCCACAACGAATATGTTTTTTTGCAGTTTCTAGAATGACTTTACAGAAATTTTTGTTCATATAATCTGGTTGGTCATGCAGCTTTGAGTTTATTTGTTCTTTAAATTTATGTTCCATTTCAGTTTAATATTTGTTCCAATCTACTTTTTTGAAGTTCTAATACAGATTCGTGTGATGTTGACTGTTATTTGTATTATCTAGTTTTATGTGGCAATTATTGCTCTGTGACCAGAACTTAGGTCTTCTATAACTTGTTTTTTAATTTTTGAAACAATATCTGTTGTAGCTAACAAGAGGTCTGGGTTACTGCCTGCTCCAGAGTAATGTATGAAGGTTGTGGGATCTTCTTTACTATAAATCAGTTCAAAAGTTGTGGTATTCAAAAATTCTTCCACTATCAGCCCTGAAGAATCCGCTTTATCATAACCCCATCTTTTGGAATGGGCATTGAAATCCCCAGTTATGATTGTTTTATTTAATTGATCAATAAGTGAGAGATCTGGTTCATTCCTGGGAGGATTGTAAATACTGTATAAATGAAGATGTGTTTTGTTATCCCAAAAATTTAGCTTTATTAATTCACCTTTATTAGTGTTATCCATTTCTTTAACAATTTCAAAGGAGGATTTAATATCCTTTTTGACTCCAACTAATATTCCACTACTTATCTGTCTATTTTTGGGTAGTAGGTGTAGTAAAAAACCAGTAAAATTGAAGTATTTAAGTTGATCATTTGTTAGATTTGCTTCTTGTATGAAAAATATATCTATGTTGTAGTCAAATACAATTTTATGGAGTTCTATTCTTTTTATTTGGGTGAGACCACCCGCATTCCATTGTTGAAGTCTGATGTTAGATGTTCTATTAATATAACGTTTTGGTTCTCAAAAAGTAGTCCCCGCCCGGAGATCCGAATGGGGGACTATGTTAACTCCAGACATTTTACAATATGAATGTAATATGCTGTTTCCAGGAACTGGAACAAAAATGTTAAAACTTCACCTAGTCATTTTGCCCATTCGTGGGACCCAGTGAGGCTACCCATTAATTGTGAACACTCAGTGTAATATATGTATCACTCTTATTTTGGTTTCTGCTCCCAGTATGAAAATGTACTTGCCCAGGGGTGTAGCATCAGTGGATGTGGGTGATGTTTCCTAGTTCAGTTTTGCTTTAATCTATATACTAATCCAATTGGTGTAACACTTGCTGAGGAGTGTTTTGAACAATCTGCTGTGAATTAGTATTGTTAGGGTATCATGTCAAGCATTGAAACAGAGTGGCTGGTAGTTGTGCTTGCCTCATACCAGTCACATCAAATGATGTGTGCATGCAGTGGATGTTACGCACAAAAGTGCATCTCACTTGTTAATGTTAAGAAGTTTAAAGCTAAGTTTTATAGTATTTTGTTTGGCAGTGAAGGTTAATTTCATATTTTAACTCCTTCCATAGCAGCATATTAAACAGTAATGTATGTGAACATGTAAGAGAAAACTACGCCAGGAAACTGAAGGCAGGGTATGCACATTGCTCATGCGAATCCATGTGGTTCGCTGCATGTTGTAGAGAATATGCAGCATTTCCTGGAAGCCTGCTGCTCCAAATATGGAATTTGAGTGCTTATAATCAACAAACTGAGAATGCAGAAAAAATAGTGGTAGTAATTTTTCTGTAATTTTAATATTTACCAGTTGATGAATTATTAAGTCAGACGAAAACTATAAAAATATGAAAATTTATTGCTTCAAAGTTAATATTTTTTATTTAATAAACCAAAATATTACAAAATGTGCTGTTCCTGATGTTCTTTTGAGAGTACTTATCTATAACTGAATAATATTTAAAATTATACAAATTTTGAAATCTTCATGTGGAGCATTTCAGGTAAGTTGCCAAAAAAAGCTAGAAAAGATAATAAATTACAAGTGTTAAAGATATTACAATAAAAATTTGAATGCACATTATTCCTTACATGCATTATGTCTGACATGAGTTCAAACAAAATGTGCTAGTTATTGTAGAACTTAGAAATTTCACCTATGTGTATCCTTAACATGAGTTCAAAGTGCATACCCAAGTCCATAAGATGAATTCTGTTGCTAAGATTTGACAAAAATGAAAATTTACACTTCTTAGGGACATTATTTTGTATAACAGATATATTATTAAGCTTATTATCTATTTCAAATCAAACATTGCAAACAAAAGGAAATGTTTATAAGCATAAAATGCTTGTCATTAAGGACTCAGTGGATATGAGAGTGTGTGTAATGTGCAGAACATTAGCTGAAAATGCAGTAAGTAATTTGCCTTACTTTGAATCCAGATGCATTGATTACCATTTCATGCTCCAAGTTGGACTTCATCTATTTAGGATAAGTAGGAGCACATCATTAGAAGCTTTGTGTTTGTGAATTGTAGATCTACCCTACGGATCAGAGCGTGAGCAGCTACAGTTCAAATCCATCAACTCCAGTGAGTTCTCCTCCGCCACTGACAGCTGGTGGGCCAGGTGGTGGTAATGGTCCATCAGCATGGCCTCCTGGTGGTGCAACACCGGGAACTGGGGCCTCGCAACACAACCACAGCCATCCTCATGCAGCCACGCCCACCTCGCCACACTATGCTCCTACACCAAGCACTGCAGCCGCAGATCGCACAATACACATGGTATGTTATCTGCGATGCATGTGTTCGTTCATTCCTTGAAGACCATCTTCCAGTTGGTGCAAAACAAATTTAGACTTTTTTTTCTTCAGAAAAACAAGATATATTGATTGTTTATGTTTAGTACAGCATTAATTTATGAAAAACTACAGGTTAAATGTACCAGGTGAGACAGTTTAGCCTGGAAGTCCAGTCTCACCTAGTCCAGATGTGCCTGAAAAAAATCCATTGCCCTCCCCCAGGTTTGAACCTGCAACCTCAGGAACTAGAGGCTAGCATGTTACCCCTAGATCACAGAGGACAACAATGTTGTATTTGCTAACCATATACCATAGTATGGACATCTGCACCTCACATAAGGACAAAGTTTTCCATCTGCCTCTGGAATCAACAGTCTAAGCCTATAGAAGGTAAAGGGGCCTATTAAAAACAAAGGTGGACCTTAAATTACGGGTTGTATAAAATAAGGAGCAGCAGATTCACTTGGTATATGTTCATTTGTTTTGCAACATTGCAATTTTTTGATAATGCAGCGTTGGAATGAGTTTGATTGTTTTGCATCAGCTGGAAGAAAACAGCCAATTACAGTTGACAGATTGAGAGAAGAGGGCATGCATATTATGTTGGGTGGCACAAAATAATAGCTATCAATTTGCACTGTTTGTTGAATGTTTTTAATTTTACAGTACTTATTTTATTGTAACTTGATATATCACTTCATTTTAAAAAAGCAGAAATAAAATAAGTATTTGTGGGTTTTGAAGTTTTATTATATATCATAGTGGACACACAGGTTTTACATATCAATTTGTGCCCCATATTCAATCTTGGTGCTGTGCTCTGAGCCAAAAGGTTTCATTGCTGATTTTATAAAGTCATCACTGGAGCGCAGAACTGTGTGCATTTACATATAATACAAATTAGTTGGACAGAGAATGAATGACACAGCCTACATCGTGCAGCTGTTGTATATGTACATGCATCAGCAGACGCCTGCAGCTGTGTACATGTGAGAGTAGCAACAGTAGAAGCCATATGCAATAAACTTGCGGCGTATTGCACAATCTTCCGGCCTCTGCTATCACTTAATTAGTGGAAGAGCATGTGTCAATTTGGAAAAAGAAACGTAATCTGAATAGTGGAATTCAGAAAGGAAAGATTACCTATAATTCACTGTTTCAAATTAAAACGACCTTTTCAACCAAAATATCTGTGCTGATAAAGGAGCTCTTGAATAATTGTTGTTGTTAGCTAATGCTGGATTTCTGATAATGAAGTCATTAATCCTCTTATGCTCCAATATTTTTCACTGATGGATGTGGCACTAGAAGTGGTTGGGCATATTTGAAGGTAGTCTTGATCCATTTCCTCATGCAGATCACATATAGGACAGAGTGGTAAAGAATATATCCCAATTCTGTTTAAATGTTTTGCCAGACAATCATGTCCTGTAATCAACCTGAATAATGTCAGAAGCATTTTACTGAAGTACATTGAAACTGAGATGGTATTTCTTTTGCCCCTTAAAATGTAAGTTATACAGTATGTTTACTACAAAACTTGACCAGCAGGTGCTGGTCCTGGTCCTGTACTGCGCGACTTGGCTGGCGGTTGCACTGCCGGTCTCCCGGTCACATATGCTTGTGCCTGAAATCAAATCTCAAATCACATTAACAATTATTAGAAGAAGAAACACACATGCCTTATCACAGGAGATGTTGAAAATCCTGTTCATCTACAGCATCTTTTAAGGAAATTTTCATTCACATGCATCTTTCTCCGATTTCATCTAATTTCTCTTCCGTAAGCACACACCATTTTACCTTTCTTTTCCTATCACAAATTGATCTCATCTCGCTGAATTTATTTACAAGCAAACGAACTGTGTTTCTACCTGGAACAGGCATGTGAAGAAATTTTGTTTCAAATTACCTAACAACTTCCCTACAAGATGATGTAAGCACATTACATATCCTACATATACACTCTTTGTTATACCATATACTGGAATCAATTAATTTTGAAAACACTTCAACCAACATTAAACACCTCTAAACACTCTAATATCATTCATATGTGACCTTGAATGACATGCACAGAACACATATCTAACAGAAGTAAGACAGACACACACGTGATGATTAGCATGCTGGGCAATGTAGTGAAGGTCACTGAGGCCATGCACCGCCGCCCAAGTAGTGTAGTAAACGTAGTGGTGAAAAATATATCTGAGAAAGTTGAGGACCTTCGAAATATGCCGAAGTAAAACTTGTAAGAAAGTGTCAAGCATTAGTTCTCAATATACAATTATGTTTCAAAACTATCAGATATCATCCAAGTTCTGTAAGAGGAAAACAGACCAGTTTTTCAGGTCATTAATTTGATAGTAGAAAATATGAAATTAATTTTAATCCTTGCTCCTAATGAATAAGGGAGTAGTGAACACACCAAAAGTATGTGATTGCTGCTACCAGAAACAGATTCTCAAAGTAATTTTTTGTGCCTGAATTTAGACGTATATTATAAAATGAGATAATTTTGCACCCACAAATATTATCTGCTTTGGTTTGTTTCTCAAATTTTATTCTGTATGGTTTTGTCATTTGTTTGAATTTGCTGTAAAATTTATTTGCATTAAGTTTTATGTTCTATGTGGTTCAACATTAATTATTTTCAGAGAGAAAGAGGGGGGAGAGAGAGTGAAAGTGAGAGAGTTATTAACACACTTTTAATGAGTATTTTTTTAATACACAGCTTATTATTTTTGCATGGTTTGTAATGTGCTCGTTTTGTTTTTCTTTTCTCTCTCTTACTTTTACACTTTCCGTTTCCCCTGCTATCCATTAATACCTGCTTCCTAAACTGGACAACCCTAACAGGCCGCCCCAGAGCAGCAAAGGTTAGACGATGCTATTGGGTTCCTTCGAGACCATGCTGAGGTAATTGCTGCTTTTCACTTTTCTGCATGGGCACTTTGGGAATTTTGGCATAATAAATGATTGTAGAAAAGTAATTTCCATAACATGCAATAGCAGATTATGTTGTTTAGCAGGTGTGAATTTACTTAATTGATATGTGTCAAACTCTTCGGATTTGTTTTTAACGGTAAATATATTATATGAAATGAAAGTTTATTTGTGTGTTGGAAAATACTTTTCATACTTTGAATAATATATGTATTCATAAACTGCTATATTGGAATTACTGTATTGGTCCAAAAATAAATATCTTTTTTATTGAAATTTCATTTATGTGGTAAAGTTGGAGTATACTGTTTCATTGTGTGATTTGTGCTGTTCCAAATTAAAAGTTGATTTCTCATTTTGAAATAAGGTAACAGTACAATTAACATATGCTGAAAGACTGGTATTCTGTGAGAAGAGAATTGATTGTGGCATTAAAATTTTGTTAATTGTTTTAATACTCTTTACGCTGAGCCTCTGATACTGTCATTTCCTTGTGAGTCAACTTTTTCTGGTGAATGTGTTTTAAAAAAAACATAAAACAACTTGAATTAAAACAAATTACTTATATGCAGTAATTATTCTTGTTCTTCAACTGAATAATATCTGAATCATTTGTAAATTTTTGAAAAAGGTGTGCTTGTAGGTAAAAAATATATTTTATGCAGTGTCTGTATGAAGAATGGTTCAAAAGACTTATAATGTTATACTTTTATGTATGTAATAAATTGTACTATTCATTATAGTAAAAAGGAAAAATATACAGCATTTACAAATATGTGCCTGTATGAGACAGGTATATTGAGATTCGTATCATTCAGATTCCTGAATTTCTGTTTCATCCTTGTAAAGGCAAGAAGCTCTTTTGTAACAAATGAAACATGCAAATATGCAGCTCCATTCAGATAAACAATGAAAATAAATGTATACTTGAATTGCTGTTATTGCTCTCAAACTCCGAGCTTTCAAAACAATGTCATCACTGTTAGAAAATCTTGAACCCTTACTGTTGCTTTGTTACTTCATAATAGCCTAGTGTAAGGTTTTAACTTACAATCAATATAAGTTACATGACTATACTGGGTGCTCATTTTTAATGGTTGCTTCGATGGTTGTGCAGACATCACCACTTTCTGGTGAGCCTATAGTTTTAACAAGTTAAAATCCGGGATCTTTACATAGGGATTGCCTAGGTCGAATGTTGTAGGGTAACTTAATTATACTATCCAGGCCTGGACTTTGTACCAGCACTTTATTGGAAGATTTTCCAACAGCAAAACTGAAAAGTGAAAGACATGCGCCTACGTATTAGGGAGTGGCTTGGTTGTCTGCAAAGTTTTAAAAATGTAGAACACATTCATAAAAAAAATCAATAAAAATTAATGTATAAACTTAAACTTTCATGGCCGGTGCCCTGACTATTAGCTAAATTTATCTCTTCTGGGCTTGTAGGCCTTGGCCTAGAAGGCATCAAAGATACCGATGTTTTGCCAAGTACTGTGCTTGGCATCTTCAGGATAAGATGATCCATTGTCTGCACTGGTCAACTTGGCGAAGCGTTGGTATCTTCGATGTCTTCTAGACCACGACCTACAAGCCCAGAAGAGATAAACTTAGCTAATAACCAGACACCCCTTTTATCTTGCAATAGACAAGTGGAATCGACCATGAACTACTGCGCAACATTACGACACACACCACCTCTAAAAAATACCTCTGTACATTAATATAATTATAGGTAAAATTGTAGAATATTCTCTAAAAGTGCACATCATCCTTTCCCATATTCAACAGGCAAAAAAAAAAAAAAATATACAGCCACAAGAAAACACCTATCTGAATAAAGTGCAGAGTGAAACACCTAGTAATTTTGAATGTTTGCACCATAAATGAGTGCTATGAGTCACAATGGATAGAGCATATCTTGTCATGCAGCTTTTGTTTTGCCTGCTATGTTATCAGGCTAGTATAAGCACCTGCGTATGATTGTTGTGAATTAGTGTTGTGTAAAATTATAAATTAGTGTAGTATGGGAACACATCTAGCAAGGATGTTGATTCAGGTGTCATTGTAAAGAGCTTGAGAAGCATTACTAGGACTCAAAGTTAAATACTAAAACTATTCACCAAAATATACATAAAAATCAGTATAAAATTTAAAATTGCAAAAAAATTTAACATGTCCACACGTATGAATCATAAATATGTGCAGAATTATAGGAATTGCAAATCAGAGGAAAGCTGGCATCAAAAAGAAATTAAAAAAACCTAAAAGTCCAATGCCGAGCAAATGTGACATCTATGGCAGCATCAAAAAAGAAATCAAAAAAATGGCACAAAGCAATATCGTAGGTGGCCCATCGGCCATACAGCAGCCACCAATAGTCCAAGCGTCCATGGAGCATGCCATTGGAAGGCAATACAGAAAATAAACTTGTGATTTATTTTTCTGTAAAGATACTACTCTATACAAACTATTGTATTAAAGAGATTAATAATTGAAGTGCATATTAATATGAAACACTTGTTCTGACTTTATCCCAATGTTTTCACGGAAAATATATGGCATGGACCTTGACTATGCCTTTACCTCATTGTTGACATGCCCTTAAATCCCACCCACTCACTCATGTAAAGAATGTTTCTTTTTTCTGATATGTTTGGTAAGTCAAATGGATGTGTACCTTTGGCATGAAAAGCATAATGAAGCCTAGAAGTTCAGCATAATGGCAGATTTGCTCTTATCTTGTGGTAAAATCACAAGCTAATTGAATATAAGAATAAATCTTATTTTTGAACCAAAACAGTATACATTTTCAGCATTTTAAGATTATGTTCTGGATTTTGCATGTTTGAGCATGTTGGTATTGAATCATATGTATGCAGATTGCATTGATGTTTATGCTAAGATGAACTTGCATTATGTTTCCATCAGTAGAGTGGAAGGTAACCTAAAATGAAAACATTTGTCACAGGGCACAAGGATGGAGGAAAGGCTGGATGATGCCATAAACGTATTGCGGAATCATGCAGAGAGCCAAGCACTAGGTCTTCATGGTATCTCTGCTTCCAGTGTCGTTGCTGCAGCTACTGCAAACCTCCAATCACATTCCAATGGCCTCCTTGGTCCATATCATCATAGCACACAGTCTGCGCTTGATGCGCATCTTGTAAGTAAAACAATCTGCACTTAGATACAATGAATTGTGAGAAACTCAACTAGATTACTCTGTTTGTGACATTGTTATATATTACAAATCGAAAACCAGTTAACCGCAGCTCATATTTGAGGAGAAACTTTTTGACTTCAGTTTTTCCAAATTCTCCCATCATGTCATATTAGTCATGTATCCAAACAACGTGATCCCCATTTCCCAGAACTTAATTTTAGAATTTAATGAATGGCAATAACAGTGATGATGACATTGGTGGTGATGGACGTTTAATTTAAAAGGTGAGTTAATTAATAACACCGAACAACACTTACAACATATTTTTCCGGGACGCGTTTCGAAGGTAACTTTCCTCCATTATCAACCGGACAATAACTGGGTTTCCATGGTGTTTGATGGTGCAGATGGTGATGCTTCTTCTGGTGTTTCTTCTGGTGGCAGTTCAATGAACTTACTGAAAATGTCTCTCTGAGGAATGTCGAAATTAAATACTCGGTTTCTATTTTTTAAAATAATTAATTAATATAATAATATTAATTAACTCACCTTTTAAATTAAATTAATTACAACAACACTGTTTTCAAACTTCTATGAAAGGAAGATAGTGATGGATGTTATTTTCTATCTAGGCACTGTACGATGCAATGATGCTAAGTTGTATTGAAATTAGCACAGAAATACAGGGAGAGCAAAAAAAAGTTCTGAATGGGCTGCACTGTGTTTTGACTGTCTGCCTTCCCACCATTTGTTGCGTGGATGAAACCATACAACATTTTTAAAACTACTTTTAAAGGTTTTACTTACCAACTTTGTGAAAGGAGATAGTGAAACTGGCCACTGTCGCTTATTGGAGCTCTGAGAAGTTGTTCTCCACTAATGGCACACCATACACCAATTTTTTCTTCATGAAGAGGTACTTAATGAACAATATTAGGTTCTGAGTTATAGGGCCAAGTTTGTTCAACAATTGACGTCCATACAAATGTGAATACAATTTTGCCCTCCTTTTGTTTTAGAGAATTAATAGACAGGGAGAATGATTATGCCTTTTTTCAACAATACTCTGCAACAGTTCATACAGACAATCTTTCAGTGAGAATAATAATTAAAAGTGTGTTTCAGGACAGAATTATTAGTAGAAATTTGAGGCCCCCTCAGTACCCCAACCTAACCCCCTGCAATTTCTATCTCTGGGGTAACTTAAAACATAAAGTGTACAAGACAAACCCACACACCCTGGAATATCGGCTGGGAAATTGCCAGCATTTCTCAACATGAACTACAGCTAGTTTCCTAAAGAGGTGCCAAAAATGTATGGACAACAATGGTGGCCAGTTTCAGCATCTCCTTTCATATAGTTAGTAAGTAAAGCCTTTAAAAGTAGTTTTGAAAATGTTGTATGGTTTCATCTGCACCGAGCGGCAGACAGCAATGAGCTGACAGGCAAAACACTGTGCATCCTGTTTGGAACTGTTTTGCTCTCCCAATGTATGTGATAAGTAGAGAAGACATTACAGAAATGTAAAGTAGCATTTTATTATGTGATCATTATGTGCCAGTACAGTATTACAGGCACGGAAGAAAAGCCTCCATTCTGTTTTACCCATTTAAAAAGAAGAAGAAGAAGAAGCTTTTGACAATGAGAAACCTTATAATCCCTCTCAAGCTCTCACCCGTATAAGATTGTACTTGACACTTAACGTCAAGCTGTGGTTACCAGTTCAAAATAGGTTTTTAATTAATAGTTTCCATGTATCAGGCCAATCAATGAGATTTGAATGCTCTAAAACACAAACTGTGTATAAGTAAACTCTGAAAGGTAGAATCTGAACTGAAATATTCAGTATCATAGCTGGGATTTGAACCATGGATCTTCTGCTTTATATGTGAAGGCTCTTAACCACTAAGCTACCATGGCAACATCTGATTTGATTTACCCGATAAACCACAATGGAATCTTGCATTCAATACACTTACCCCAATGGTAACTCACAATTGTTAAGCCTGGGACTTAAGCACTTAAGATTCTGAGTTGCCATTAGAATAAGAGTCTCAAAGATGAGATTTCCTTGTGGTCCTCTGAGAAAATAGGAATCAGATGAAGAACTAAGGCTGCACTGGCAGCTTGCCATGGTAGCTCATTGGGATGAGCAGCTGCACTTAGAGCGGAAGTTCTGTGGTTCAAATCCTGGCTATGGCATTGAATTGAATTCTGATTATGCTTTTCAAACCTGTTGCCAAGTTTTTTGATTCCCAAATGTAAATTCTCAAGTTTTCACCCTAAGAAAAAATTGTTTTAAATAAAAGCTACATAATTTATTAAGGCCTATCAGAATATCTCAAACTTATACCATAGTTCCATTAGAAATTCATCACCCTCACCCCACTTGGCATCCACTGGGGCACTGTCCCTTATACTGTATGAAGGAACGTACCCTGCATGAGAATGAGAAAAGTTGGCACTTAACTTTATTGATCCATTAAAAGTTATGGCTAATATACCATACTTTTTGTTTATGTGATAATTAGTACAAGATGTCCACAATATTATTGTTCCTGGGAGTGGGGGCTCTTCAGTCTCTGTATCGTATGTGAGCACATAGTCAGGAGTTGGGAAGGGAGGGAAGAACAGTACAATTATACCCGCTTACTATGATATATGCATGCCGATAATGGCCACTGGAGGCTAATTGGAATAATATCATTAATAATATATGTAAGATAGCCAAGACCCTACACATCTCGAACACATCTTAGCTACGGGTTTTCACTTGGTCTTCCATCGCAATATTGTGAGCTTCATCCACCTTCTGTGTGCAATATGTATATTGAATGGATATATAATATTCTGCATGAACATTTGGGCATGAGAAAGTTGCCGGCAAGATAGATGCCCCAAATGTTCACAGTTGACAACAAGCATAATCGTCTAACCATTTCACAGGAATGTTCGAACATGTTCCAATGCAATCCAAATTAATTTTTTGGCGATATATCACAGTTGTTGAAACCTGGATCCGTCACCAACTTGAGATAAAGCAACAACCCAAGCAGTTATTTCTTTTGGCAAATATGCTCCAAAAATGGCAAAACCCATCTCATCAGCAGAAAAAATCATGGCAGCCAACTATGGAGTTTCCCATGGCGTGATACTCATCTACCTGGAAAAGGCTAAAATGAATATAGGTTCACCTTATACTTGTTCAATTTTACCAGGAACTATTAAAGAAAAGACCCCATCTGGTGAAGAAACAGGTTCTTTTCCAACAGGATAACGCACCTGCACATACATCTGCCGTTGCCGTTGTAAAATTTGTGGAATTGGGATATGAATTTCTTTTTCATCTCCAGATTTGGCTCCAAGCAACTTCTTCCTCTTTGCAAATCTGAAAAAATTGGTTCAATGGAAAGAAATCTACAGTGTGCACACAAAGTCCATATATCCCTGTATTAAATTCAAACTGACTGTGAAATAAAAGTACAAATTTCCAATATTTATGCAATTAAATGTTTCTCCTTACATCTTAGGACTCCATTGCGTCCCCCCATTGTCTCTGCACAGCCGAATACGTCGGCATGTTCTCGTGTTCATCTTACTCAACATCATTGGAGTCACTGTCTGGAAAGCTATTTGCACCACAGTTTGCAGAGTTGTTAGATCAGGGCTCCTTGGAGCCCATGTGAGATTGTCTGATCCTCTACCGATCCAACGATTTCCAAGGACTGCATTCAGACGTTGTCAAACAGCCATTGCAAAGTGAGCTGGCGCCCCATCATATTGAAACCAAACATTGTTTAAGATTCCCGCATTTTTCAGGTGTGGGAGGAGCCACACAATCATCTGGAGATAAGTGTTCTGATTAACAGGGCCATCAAAAAAATATGGGCCAAACAGGTGAGTTTGTGTCATTCCGGCCCAGACCATGACATGTGGTGCTCGATTTTTTAAAAAAAATTTGGATTTTCTTTTCCCCAGAAATAAACATTGTGGTTACATTACTGCGGCAAATCACACATTCGTCTGTGAACATGACTTTTACCTTCTCAGACATTCTTTGGAATTGTTACAGCATCCAACCACAAGCATTAACACGTGTCTCCAAATCAGCATCTGATAATTCATTCACATTCAATGGACGCCAACACTTCATTTTCAGATCCACTTTAATGTGTTTCCTCATAGTTGATTCTGGTTCCTCTAACTCTGCAGCGCGTTTCCTTAAGGATTTAACTGGAGATTGTTGGATAGATTTTTCCATGTCAGCACAAAATCCAGGTCTGGTGGATGGTGTTCCACTTCTCATTGTGTTGCGAACACTGCCCGTTAAAAATGTTTTCTGTTCCCACACTAACAACGGTCAGTGCTTCTTTCACAAACCATGCAACGAAATCGTCCATGACATTTTTCATTGATTTGCCATTAATTTGACACCCATACAACGGACACTAAGTGTTCCTCAAGTGTGTAATCACTTGTATCAGCCATTCTTTCTCAATATCTCGGCATCAACTAATTTGATTCATAGGATTTGTTGTCATAAGAGCGACAACAATAGAACAATCGAAGTCGTCAACAATGGGTATCTGACAAGAGAATAATATGAATATATACCAACCTCAAAAAAACATGTTTATTCACGTAATTTTAAATTTAGTAAAGGGGTATACAGACTTTGTGCGCATACTGTAGTGAAGACATCAAAGCAGAAACAAACTTGTATTTTGTAGACTTTCAAATTATACTTTTTGGAAGGGTAACAAAAATTGGAAAAAGTTGTGCAAGGTGTATGAAGTTGAAAGGAGACTGTAGAGAAATAGATTTTTTTTTTTTTTTGTGGCGGGGGATATGTTATTTTCTTTAAAAAGTCACAGACTTATCAAACCACTCTTGTAAATACCAAGTTTGTGTGCGTGCGCATGCACACGCACGCACACACACACACACACTCACACATAAAGTTTTGTAAGAATACTTCTTTTGGGATTAAGGGGTCTCAAAACATGTGTTTCTCGCAATGGAATTTTTGGGTGATATAATACTTTTTCTTACTGAGGCACATGGTAGAGAAAGTAAAAATAGTATGTTACACATATTGTATATACTTAGCTTATATATGCCTTTAAATTCATACAAAAGTTGTTAACAAGTATATTTGAATTGTATACTTGTTATTTTATGTGAATAATTAGTGTATATATTTTATTTATCTAAGCATGCTGTTTATTTTATATCGTGTGACTAATTCCTGATATTGTTATGCATTACATTATAAGTTAGATAAATTAATGAAATGTGAAAATCTCATCAATGTGTGGGTTACTTTTTGCTTCCTAGGCAAGTCCACATCCGGGAACGCCAGGTTCTACAGTTGGTGCAGCGCAAACGGCGTATCCTGGCCTCACACCTACATCGGATACAGATGGTCCAATTAAAATAGAAAGGCTAGCAGGTGCCAATTCGAGTAAGTGTATAATTTAACACATTATGCTACTTGTATAATTCTTTCTTCCACTGAAATCAAATAAGAGCAGTTTGTGTTTATGTATCTATATTGCATTTTATGCTGAAGAAGCATAACGATGTAGGGAAAACGGTTTAATAGCAGCTCCCAAATGTTTAACATGGCTGAGATTACACTAAATCAAGGTAGTACCAACAAATTTGTGTTGTTACCATTATTGTACTTTTTGCTGAACTTATCTTCCTGAAGCTTGCTGTTCTTACATGAAAAACTTGCAGTTCCACTCCCATGTTGGTACTTTTGCAGAGCACCACATTAACATGTCTGCACTTTACCATTGCTGACACCAGACTCATTATTTTTGGTATATGCAGTGACAGCATAGATACAGGGTGGGCGGGAAAGAACTAGGTATTGAAATTTATATCATTAAATTTTGATATAGGCAGCTGTGGCACCAATAAGTCTCCCCAAATGACCTACATTGGAATCCACAGCTTTCTGAAGGAAATTGTATAGGACGTTGGTAAGAACTTCCTGAATCCGTGCTTCCAATTCGTCCATTGTACAGGTTTCATTCGGTACACCTTCTCTTTTGCTCAGCCCCATAAAAAAAGTCACAAGATGGCAGGTTTGGACTTCCACACCTCATAGCGTGAAGTAATCTGTGCTCGTTCTCTTACTTTAAGGCGTTTGGCCATTATTGTTAATACTAAGTGTAGTGCCTCTTGCAGCCACCATCTGTACTATGCAGCATGAAAAATCACTATTCTATTTAGTGTTCGGTATGTTTACGCTATTTCCAATATTATTCCATCAATATTAAAAACTTAACAGCCATTTAGTAATACCTAGTTACTTTCTGCATGCCCTCTATATCTAGTATAAGGATAGAATTTTTAGTTTGTTTACATTATGGAGATTTGGTTTTGGGTAAAATATTCATTACTACCCTTCTGTATAGTGGAGATCTACAGCCCTTTCAGACCTGAGACCTTTTTTGTTAAAAAATTGCAATCTGATGGATGTAGTACCCTATAATTTGGATGGAGAACAAGGAAAAACTAAGAGAAAAAATATTCTGGTGATAGTTTTCACAAAAATGCCCTAGCATGATTGTGCGGGTCAGGCTTTATTTCATTATCAAGAAAATAATTTTTGTTTGTTTTCACTGCTATTCAAATGGTATGTGCCCAGTAGTTATGTGTTCAGATTACCTGCTTCAAAAACAATATGAAGGCATCATTCAGTTGGTATTACACATTTGGAGATAACAATAAAAAAATTACATACAATAAAAGTTGCTCTAAAAATGAAAACATGTTTAGTACAATCAGTATAACATTTCTTACTGATGTCTTTTGATGAACAGGAATTCCGGACTGAGTAGGTTCCCAACCTTCACATTCCTCATCGCTTGAAAAATCATTAAGATCACAGTCTGATTCCTCTAACAGCTTTCTTATCTCTTCATCCAAGAGACCTATGCAATCAAAAGACTTGTTTTAGTACACCAAACTGACATTTACATCCTCAATATGAAAACAAATAAAATATAAACAAACTCAATTTTGAGGTTACAAAACTGCTCATGCAAAGCCGAAGCCACACGATTATACTAGTACAAATTTGAGCACTCAAAAATTCAAATATATGGACATTACTTGATATATTTCCACTTTAAATGAATAAAGAACAGATTTCACTATCACAAATAATGAAATTGTATAAATACATCAGTAAAATTGCTTACTTACCATGACACGCTATGCTTCTATTGTGTAGACCAACTTCTGTTTTCTTCTGCCATCTACTGATGCAAAAGAATAAACAAAAACAACATTGCAATGTAAGGCGCACAATCGCTGCAGTCCGGCCTGAGCCAGAAAAAAGCTGTGGATCGACTGCAAAAAATAAAGACCTAACTTGCACGATCATGCGGGTACGGTTTGAAAGGGGTAAAGTAAGTACTGCAGATCCTGAATCATGCAGCACTCATATGACAAAAGAAAAGAGTAAAATGTACCTTGCAGGCTGTGTGTAGAGCTACAGCAGTATAGCAAGAATATTATCTTGATGGGATCAATATTGGTTATTTGTAATGAATATGAAATGTTTAAGTGCTCTGTGTAGTCTGAGTTATCCCAAATTTGAGGTACTCTCACCTCCCCATTACCTCAGATTATCAAGATTATTGTATTTGGTGCCAGGTTTTAGGCCAGATTTATCAACCATTGTTAAGGTGTATGCTAGAAATTGTATGCCCGAGAAAATTAATAGGAAAATTCAGGTTAATATTTGTTATGTCAAATTTATGTCCATCGAAAACGTCAATTTTTTGTCATATTAATGTGGTATTCATATTTAACAATTTTACTATCAAATCTGAAGCTATCTGGTGGAATAGGGCATGGCTAACCTCAATCATAAGTGAAATTGTTAGCCAGGTAACCAATATATATCTTGTAAATAATATATCTTGTTCAGTACATTTGCAATCTTGGCGTCTTACAAAAAAGATTTGTATTCCTGGTGATTTGTAACAAGCATGTATTAGTATCAGACAACCATCTGTAAACCGCAATCAAGTATTGGAATACCAAATACTCTGATAACTGTCGCATAGGATAATTATATTATGCAGTTATATCTACAGATATAGCGAAGGAAGTTAAGGAAGTGCACAGATAAAGTGACACCATTTTGAGTTCAGTATATAAAGAAATCATAAAAGAAAACTATATAATGATAATAAATCAAATAGTCTTGGATATTTTAGAGCCAATGTCTATTTGCCATATATAAAATACTGCCACAGGTGTAACATGATGTCAAACTGATCCAACATTGAGGTTAACACACTGTTTGCCACAGCAAAGAAAGTCCTTGGGGAATGTTCAATTGCCAATTAGACATGGGTCTGATACCCTGCCTACCCTTGTTTATGATACACAGGACAGCCCAGTCAAAAACATATGGCCAACATTTGGTTCCTTCTACTTATGTGAAGAATACCTCCTCAGTGTCAGTATACCTAGTGACTTTTATTTGTGTACATAGAGCGATCCTGTGTTTGTAGAAGTACCAAATAGTGTTGTGTAATGTGTGTAAGAAAGTCAAGACTGTTCATGGCGGAGCGCATGCTTTTTAATAATTTTTCTTCTTGTGTAGGCTGCGTTCTCTGTCACACAGTTTCCAAACAGGTAAGGGCAGCACATTTCTGTCAGGGACTGCTTTTCCTTTGGCAAACAGTAAATTCTGTTTTATCAAACAGTGATAACTGTAACATTGTAAACTTCATGTTAAGTTAATATTGCTATATGCTTGTGTTAGAATGTTTAACAAATATTAGAGTTTGTTACCTCTGCAAACTAAGCAGTTGATGCAGAGTTATAGTGTTTGGAATTTGTTTGATGCTGTTGCTAACTGAAGAAGAGCATCATAATTGAATTTGGAAACCTGCAGTAGGAGGAATTTTTAAATCAATATGGGCTGTCCAAAGCGGTCACAAGGAAGATTTTAGAGGAATTAAAAGAGGTTGGAATACTTCCAACAGGAACATGTCTCTTTCTCCTGCTACAAGTGAATAATTGTTCTGAGATTTTATGTTATGGGCACTTTTCATTTAATGGTTGGTGATAATGTGGGCATCTCCAAACTGCTTACTGTTCTTTGGTTTATTTGGAATGTTTTTGAACAATTGCTTCAAGAAGTGAGTAGAGGTTCAGGGTCTGCTTGAGTGATAATACACTTTTGTCCATTTAAGATCTAGGAGAAATGCATACATTACAATTCAGTTTCGTGCAGATTTTCTTTCAGGCTACATCATTCTGCTCCCAATATAAGTGTCAATTTTTTGGCACATGATAATTCCTGTATTATTCAGTGCTGTAATTAACTCCTTTTCAAATGGTGAAGCATTCATTCCTCTTGACCTAGATTTTTCAGTTGTTGTCATACTTCCTGTAGGACAGGGGGGGGGGGGGCTCTGACTGTGAGCACTTGTGGTAATTCTGATATCCGAAGTAGGCTGGGTCAAACATCTGAGCCCCTCCCTTATGGGAGTTCTTCGGATTGGGTAGGTCTCGGTCGGGCAGTGATTCCCGATATCCATCAGAGATTGAGTACATCCTGACTTGTCAAGAGATGCCTCAATGTTCACAGGCCTACAGAGATAGTAGCTGGTAAGCGAGACATCCAGTAGCCCCTCCTAGGTTATAGGTAGTCTTCCCCGATGGGTTAATGGGCATAAGTGGCATATCCACTTTCGTCTCCTGTATAACAGCAGGGGGGGGGGGGGGGGGCTTTTGAAGAAACAAGGTATAGATCTAGTGAAAAGCCCTATGGAAGGAGTGGCACTCGGTTGCCACCTTCCCTCGTTCTGCTCTCGTGGTAGATCCCTCGCCTCAGAAGTTACCACAGTTCTTACCTCAAACAATCAGAAAAGTAATAATTATGATAAATGTAACCATATGTGTGCTACTGAAACAGGGAGCACTGTGATGTGAAGACAAAAGTGCATCAAAGTGCATTCAAAAGCCTGTAGTTCTGCCATGATCTTCTCAAAAGCTATTGTTTGCAGGTGGCTTTCACATTAAGAAGATGTTAACTAACGATTTACTGTAAAATGATGAAACACAAAAAGTTTGAATATGATGCTAAAATGTTAACATTTTGTTAACAAACAAGACATGAGAGTATTTTTAATGTCAGTTGGTGAAACAAGCCCTTAATGTCAGAGATTGCTGAGCTGATTTGTTTGCCCATGTCATACATTGATTCTTCTACATAAAATCAATTATAGCTTTACTCAGGACATAAATCAAAATTTTAAAACAAGTTAAATGTTTCAGAAAAACGGAAGGAACCTCCTGGAGCATCAGACACAAAACCAAGCAGCAGCGAATTGGGAAACAGCCAGTCCAGTACTGGTGCCAACACGACAGCTCCTGTTAATTCCACCTCTGGGCAAAAGGGCTCCAAGCGTTCAAGGCGATAGTAAGTTGCTAATATTGATGTTGTATACACAGCCCTTGAACCAAGTTTGATGAATGTCAATAATTTTCGTTCAGATGATAGATAATATAAACTCTTCCTACTTACACATGTACACTCAGAGAAGTTGGTTATCAAGAGTAGTTCTTGTTTAATATGAAGGGGAAATTTACAATGCTTTGGGACCAGTCTGTGTATAACGTGATAATGTGGTTCTTGTTTGTCATGAAGGATTTAATCCCACAATTTCTGTGATTTCTTGTTACAGTCTATTGGTATCCATGCATGTCTATCTTATCCCCTCTCATTCTTATGTTGTCATACATCCATTCTTATCATATGCACTTTAAGACAATTCATTTGTGAAAATCCAAGAATATACAATTTTCTTCTCATTGTTTTGACTTTTTTACTCAGAACATAAAACATGTACGACAAAGAGGTAAATAGCTATTCCAAACCATTGTTAAGGTATTCCTTTTTTGTTCATAATGAAGCACTTTTTGTATGGTAATATGAAATGCTCTTGGATCCTGCATTTTATCATACCACTCCTCAATTTTAATTGTATATACAAACTTACAAAATTTGTTGTGCAGGCATTTTTTAATTTTATCTCAACCATTTTTAAGGAATTTGCTTTCTTTTTTTCTACTAAAATGTTGCCAGCTAAATTATCATTTTTCTTCAGGAAGCAATTGTTCTAATGGTTATTTAGGAAAAAATGTGTTAAAATGAAACCAGAATTTGCTAATGTACAGATTAATTCAATATTTTTAGGAGGGGTTAAATTACATACAAAACAATTTTGTTTTTGTGGAAATTTTAATATTTAATGAACACATACTAACAATTTGAAGCAATTACATAATGCATTTTTACCTTTGGTTATATAATTTTGTGATACAGTATAACCTTGTTAACACGAATCTGAAGGGACCAAAAAATCAAGAGTTGTTATTGTTGTTAGCTAATGCTGGATTTCTGACAATGAAGTCATTAATACTCTTGCTCTCCAATATTTTTCACTGATGGAAAAAATCAAGAGTTCACGTTAAAGAAATTTGTATCAAGTGAAAATATGGATTTGTTTATATATATACATGTACAAGTAATACACTAATAGACTACACTGTCAATCACTTCACATTACTGTAGGCTAATAGCACTATAAAGTGAGTGTAAAGGTACATGTACTCAGAAATTTCACTGTTTTCTTGGAAAAAATTCACGCGAGGGATACTTTTCCCTCTGTCAAATTCATGCAACTAACCGTTCACACTCTCTTCAGTAACTTTATTTCCTTCACCACAAATTTATAGAGATAAAACTGAATGTCTCTTTTGGAAGTGATACAGCCAACCAACAACTGAAGTCTTCGTTGCCTGTATTTTTGGCAATCTCATTTGTTTTTGCCTGAATTATAGGACTACTTAAAGGTATGTGCTTTCTAGCAGTAACGTCTTGATCTCTTCATACTTAGCGCTACAAAGTCTTTAGATTTGTTTCCAGAACCTGATGCAGCGGCACTAATGATTTTGCCTCAAGTTTTAATTATTGTAGATAAAGTAGAGTTGGCTGCTCTACAGTTGCTGTTTTCTTTGTACCACAATCCACTTCACCTAGAATCATAAGTTTTACCTGTACATTTCTTCTTTGCCATGTTTCGCGTACCAGTGTTTGTAGATTTTTATTTGGCTAAGACTAAAGGAACAATTGACATTGAATATGTTTCTGAATGTAAATGAACTCATTATTGAATTTATTTAAATGTACCACACACATTAATTGTTGAGATGATAATCAGGGCTGCCAACCTACAATACATTAGAAACAGTCAACAATGAGTAATTAGCTTTGTAGTTACATTTCTTGCATTCATTCCAGAAAAACATTAACACTTAAAAATACTGCAAGATCGAAAGTTTGCATCTTCTTTCTTGAAAGTTTGAGAACAGTGTTGTAATAATCAATTTAAACCAAAAAGGTGAGTCGATTAATAACACTGCATAACACTTATAATTTACCGGAACATGTTTCGAAGAATCTGAGTATTCAATTTCGACATCCCTGAGGAGAATATCTTCAGCAAGTGCCTTGAACCACTACTAAAGGAGACCTCAGAGGAAATATCACCATCCACACCAGGGAGAACCAGTCAATGTCTGGTTGATAATGGAGGAAAGGCAGCCTCTGAAACAGGTTCCGGTAAATTGTAAGTAAGTGTTGTGTAGTGTTATTAATCGACTCACCTTTTCGGTTTAAATCGGAAGTTTTTGCTTCAATAAAATTTAACTATGCTAGGGATTGGAAGAGTTTGTAATTTGCCTTAACCGAGATTTATGTTAACTGATAAAGCTTCCATTAGAATAAATGTATTCCTGCTGGGCCATACTTTTTTTTGTTTACCGCAAGTTCGTCTTAAGCGAGTTTGCACTAACAAGGTTCTACTGTAATTGTTTTAAAACAAAATCATCTCAAGTGTTATCTGAGGCTGTTTAAGGCACTGAGATTCACTCATCTACTGTCTATTACCTGAACTATTATGAAGTTAGAAATGGAAAAAAGGTAGTAATTCCAAAACACATAACAGAAAATGCTCAAGTGAGCATGTGACACCTGTTGTTACAGCTAGTGTTACCCCACTCCATGGGTATTTAAAAATGTTGTTATTTAAAGGCCCAAATGATGATCTAGGCTTATAAACTTTTAACGTTTGATTATATACACCTTAAACTTTAGCTTTATGCAACAAATGAAAAATCCTATCTTTTGTATTTAAAAACACTCTATCCTATTCCTTTAAGGCAAACATTTCTCATTAGTTATGTGTAGCTGGCAGATAGTTAAGAGATACAAATAAAATTATATATCTCTAGGTCATTAACTAAGTAAACCACCTTATCTGATAGTTCCTAGGTCATTAATATCAGGAACCATTTTGGAATGTTTCTTTTTATGATGAGCACTGCTACCTCTCAAAACATGGGCCCCTTGTTTTAATCACTCATTGTCAGTATTCAAATACTATATTGTATTACAACACAAGGAAAGTAAAGAAGAGAGGAAGTAATTGGGTTGGGAATTTGGTATTGAACTGATTATGATATCAAGCTTGTCTTGTCCACTGTTGCTCAAGTGCAACTGACGAAGAGATGGAAGATCCAAGCACCAAGGCTGTCCGCGAGAAAGAGCGTCGCCAGGCAAATAATGTGCGAGAAAGGTGAGTGTGCAGCACGTATATTCTCTTCACCTTCTGTAGAGGCCCGTATTCAGAAATGGGATCAAGGCAGGTACTTGAAGAATGACTGGCTCACTTTATTAGAAACTTGCAAATTTTGCAGTGTCTCAAAACAAAAAAAATCAAGTTGATGTTTAAGTAAAGCCGTCTCTGTAGTCCTGACTTGATCTATGTTTGCGAATAGGCCAACTAGGCATGATGTGTTGGTAATGTTGTTTTCATGCACTCATTTTTTTATTTGTCACACCACTATACACAAGTAATGAAACTCAAGTCACACTTTCAATTAAAAGCTAAGAAACAAATACAGTTTTGTATATAATTGCACTTGTCATTATGGACAAAAATGTAAAATGATATTTTTTATGACTGGCACTGGAACGCTTTTGTTTCTGATTTTGTTTTCCATGCTTTTTGTTGAAAGTGACTTGAGCACATAATTGTGAAAACAAATGCACTTAAGTAGAATACGGGCTTCATTAGAAGGCAAGCGTTTGCGTGTCTGCTCACCGATTTCTTCTCCTTTCCCTCCCATTTTCTCTTTCAGGGAGAGCAGCTCAGTGTATTATGTGTATACTCTTGGAAAAGAAAACATCATTTAATATATACTGAGTATTAAATTTCAGGTGAGTGCATTTTCTGTTGGAAGTAATGCACTAAGTAGATAAACTCTGGAAAAATAATAGTAGACTTTGTATAAATTGAAAATAATTGGAATTTACAACATTGAGGCAAATACATGTACTTGCATAGCGAATCAATTTTAAGCATATTTAGTGCTCCACTTAACAAATTAGTTGTTGAACATGTTTCAAGGACCTACTGTGCCCATTTTTGGTTGCCATGTTTAATATTAGGCTTTGCACAAAACATCCTTAATTTTACATTGGTTTCAAACAAGCTTGAAATATACAACAGATTTGCTTAAAATGCTTATGCATAAAATTTAAGTTTCATAGATGCAATAGTTGACAATGAATTTTTTCAGATAAAATACTATTAATTTTATTGAAATACAAATTCCACAAGCGCAGCACTCATAAGTTGTTTCATACTTAAGGACTAACCCACACTAAATGAGTGCCCTGCCATAGGAACACACCTAATAATTTAAGATTTATCAGTTTCTATTCAGAAGTATAATAGTAACAAAAAGGAAGTCCAATAGAAGTCTGCCTGGGAAATTTTCTAATACCTAGAAAGCTACCTAAGAAGTGTGTCTCATGCTCGCTAATTAGGCTATGGTTCTATTTAAACTTGTTCCTCATCCCAAGTACTGACAAGAATGTCAAATATATTAACAATACTGACGTGGGAAAGAAAGGAAAGACCACAAACACTAAAATAGACTTTAAATGAGAGATAAACATGTTAGCTAACTAAGGTTTAGTGAAATGCAGGGACAGGGGTCGTGTTGATGCAGTATTATAATGATGCTCTTTTGGACAATGATCACCAGTAAGTTTTAGGATTAGACCATGTGACTTATCTTCTCTACAATTCATATTTGCTTCTCCTAGAATTTCCATGGGAGTCCCCGTTTTCTTCTTCTAATTATCTAGTATAAAGATCTTGACAGGAATTCCATTACTCTCCATTCTTAATAGGTGTTTGTATCATTACTGTCTATATAAATCTATATTTTTAATTAAAATATCAGTTTTTAGTTTCAAGTGTATGTCTTGAGCTTCTTTGAGCTTGTATTCGATATTTTGAACATATCCTTAATGTTAAGTGCTTTTAAATACACACTGGTTCCAATGATTTTACAAGTGTGAAACTTTGTGTTAGGACTTGAAGCTTCTACTTAAAATCAGCTTTTATTTTCCTATTGTTGCAAATGACTGATAAATCTGAAAGTTGTGGTTCTGTATAATAACAGTAATGTCTGCAACTGAAAATAATAAATAAAGGCTTAATAATAAAATCATTAAAAGAAATTTAATTGTTTTTTTACAAGAATTTATCATGTTTAAAATCCAGAACTGGAGTGTTCTATAACTTACACAAAACAGAATATGTACATTTACAGAAAATATTTCAAGATTTTCTTTTAATTAGACACAACTTTACACCAAGCCACAGTATATTAAACCTTTTCTAATATTTTATTACATTTGTGAGTGAGTGATTAGGGTTTAAGGGCCCGTCGACAACTAGGTCATTAGAGCCCCTTATTACATTTGTGAATGAAACGTTTTTATTAGGGCACATGCAAGATTACACACACGTAAACAAAACAATGCACAATTGTTTGGTAGTTCCTGTTTGACTTCTGTTTAAAATATAATTCAAGAAAAGTAAAACTTCTATGGGCTTTATGTAAACTTTCCAATAAGAAGATAAGATGAAGGCAATTCTCCCATACAACAGAAATGGTTTAGTTGTACCATGTATGGCTTGCATTTGGGACATTATGGGTTTGTGGCTTTTCCTCACAGTAAATACCAGGCACAGAATAAAAGAAATAGATAATAAAATAGGTGGAAGAGGAAGACAACTATGTAACTAAGACCCTTGTGCAGCACACAATTATATATCAGAGAACCTCTGATCTACATCACCTAGATAATGAGATTATTTAAAAAGAAAGAAATGAGTTTAAGTTATTGTACCATTATTTGTGATGGTCACATAAGGAAGATCAGTCATTGTCTGAAGATTTGGTAAATTCAGAGTGTTGCTTTTATGCAATACTGTCAATTAACTTGTTGAGAGCAATATAGAATATAAACGGTTAGAATGAGGTGTTTTACATATCTGCTACAAAGGGGAAGAACTTAATCTTCTTGCTAATTTTAAAGTGCTTGAATGGATACTTCATCAAACTTGGTTCAAACTTAGGACACTCATTGCAGTAATGTGGAATTAATAGAAATTGGACAATTTAATAGAGAAATCAACAGAAATATAGTAATAATTATATCAAATTCTTGTTACATGAATTTAACGTGCCATTTACATATTTAAACCATTCATATAAAAAAGATGTTCAATGGTATCAGTTTATTATTTAGACCAGTTTAAGGATTTGATACATTAAACAGGAGACTGTCTGTTAGAAATTATGTTAACCAATCGCTGTAGAGAAACAGTTTTATGCAAAATAATTTTTAATTTATTATGCAAGCTAATGAGAAGCAGAATGAAATTAATTATTGTTGCCAAGGTGATAGGGTTTGAACTGGTTAGTTTTTTAAATTATTCTGAAATTTAATACAGTGCTACAGAAATTAATCCAGAGTAATGTGAAGTCATTTGCCACCTAAGAGTAGTCTAAGATCAAGATCAGGTGTAATGTTTTGAAAATAAAAACGAGCACTGGATTAGCTGGAAAATCACTTGTCGTATTGACAAGCCTTACTTATGTGAGTACTGTTTTTTTTCCAACTGTTGTTCGAGTGCGGATGAAGAGGAAGATCCCGACACAAAAGCGGCGAGAGAAAAAGAGAGAAGACAAGCCAACAATGCCCGTGAAAGGTGAGAACACGCAAACGCTTCCCAGTTCCCAGTTGATCATCTGCATCTCTTACATATGTTTACAATAATCTGAAGAATCTCACTGCATACAAGTCACAATTTTTGTTTTAGTTAAGGCTTTGTTTAAGTTTGAAAATTAATATAAGTATCAATATTTTATAATATTTAAAGGAATGCAGATGATTGTCTTGTTAATGAATGTTCTGCATGTAATAGCCCATTTCAGTTGCACATAAATTAATTTTGGTCACGTCTAGTGACTGCTTATGGTATAACGTTGCATGGCTTTACAGTAATGTGATTTGGTCTTGTACATAACAGTATTTGCCAAGAACTTAAAAGTTCTGTGTGTGTTCCAGTAGTAGAACAGAAATTTAGGCCTACATCTTCAACTATATTGTGCTGTCCTTTTCAAGGATGACATGGTTTCAAACAATGTAGAGCTCTCACCTAGATGCTAGACTGCTCAACTTTTTACCTAACAGTTTACTAAAAGTGTATCACTGTTTCTATTACTTATGTACAGTAAGTGGAAGAAGTATTGTTTTTCCCTGCCAAATTTTCTTTAAATGTCACGGTTTGGATTTACCTGTAAGTTTAATAATAAGAGGACAATTTCTGTAAATTATAACATAGTTAATAATAAACTTTGGGAGCTGGTTTTTTAACACATTTTAATTTTTGAGAGACTAGTTTCAGGAGCCCTTAACACTTCAGAATTTAATCTCAGTAAATATAAACCTTACTTGATGAAAATTGAATCCATTGGGTGTATAAGAAGAGTCAAATTGTGTGCTGATCTCTGCTACAATAAGAGCAAGTTTGCTGTGACAGTTCATTTCTCAGAAATGGTTTACTGGTCTTGTAACTGAAAATTTTTTTGCACTCAACACTTAAGCAGGTTATTCATATTGTTATCATTTTGAACAAAACTGCTTAAGAAATGTAGTACGGCACAAAATGCTTTTCAACAAACAGCAACTGACTTGGGTAGCTGAAGTTATGAAGGCACAAACTGATGGTCTGTGGTACAAATCCTGCCAGGACCAACCTTCCTGACTGAGGTTTCCCTTAGTCGTTTGTCACCAGTGCTGCAATGGTACCCTAAATGTCTGAAATGTCTCCTTTTTCATTTATTTCATTGCATTAATCACCAGTGTGATGCTGTAATTAGTAACAACAGGCAACACTATTCAAATAGATCTCATATTTCACTGTGTTAACTAGGTAAACCACAAAAATTAATAATGTGAGGATTAATCCTTAACAGAAATTTCCTCTTAATAAATCATTAGAATGTCATTATAAGTAAAAGATAACGTGTGAGGTTTAAAATCATTGAGCTTTTGGCCATTGTAAACTCCATGGCCTTCGTCAGAATGAAAATTATCGTTAGCTTTCCGCTCCCCATATATATAGATATATACACAATGTTAGGTGGGAGGGGGTTGCGTTGCCCTGGCCAATGAGCGGGTGACGATTTGTGATTGGGCCTGCTGTTTTGGGCTATGTTTGTCACTTGTATAGAGTATGTCCACAAAATAAACTTTGAAGACATCAAAGTTCTGGATCATACGGATAAATACTGGGACAGAGTCATTAAGGAAGCCATCCAAATCAAACTACATCCAAACAATTACAACAGGGACCACGGACTTCAGCTAAGCCCTGCCTGGACAATAGCCATGAAACACATTCACAACAGCAACCATAGTGATTCTGCACCAAGTACTGACCCTCAAGAAAACACTGCGGCCGGTGACAAACATAGCCCAAAACAGCAGGCCCAATCACAAATCGTCACCCGCTCATTGGCCAGGGCAATGCAATCCCCTCCCACCTAACATTGTATATATATATATATGGGGAGCGGAAAGCTAACGGTCATTTTCATTCTGACGAAGGCCATGGAGTTTACAATGGCCGAAAGCTCAATGTTTTTAAACCTCACACGGCTGATCACCCGTGAAACTGTAATAAATAACGTGCGCCGTGAAAGCTTTAAATCTTACAAAAGATAACATATTTGTCACTCTCATAAATTGTTCCCTAAGCGTATGTTCCATGATTTTATAATGTAATAATAACAGCAGAAATGGATGGAAGTTTTCAAATGTCTCATTTTATCCCATCAGTAGTTTCACTGTTATGTTTAAAGGCACTTGGTAATGATTTTGGATAATAAAAAAAATGGATTTTTTTTTCTTAATATGAATCTAAACTTTAGGTACACGTTTCCAAATAAACTATTATAGATAAAGTTTTGATTTTTTTGTGTGCATACACAGAATGTACTGCTCTAAACAGCCGGTGAAAGATTTTTATGTTACACTTTCATAAAATGCCTCAAAAAATGTTTTCATACATACACAAATAAAAAAAAATCTGATGTGTTGCACTCACATAACTTTCTCTACTTTTGTACTAACCATTCTTACAAACTCTTATTCCTACATCTTCTTCGTGTTAGTTGAGATAAACATTTGTACAAATTATCTTATTGCTTATTTCCTTGTAGGCGCAAGGGGAATACTGGAATACAGTAGGCTTTGTACGAAAGTCAAATCTTTTAAAGCTTTGAGATTCCGTTCTCTTTGCACACGTCACATATAAAAAAATGAACAACGATGACCCATTTCACGAAAGTTCCAAGTTTTCCGAAACTCACACACATAACAATGAATATCTCTGAAATGGTTCACCCTACAAGAAAATTTATTGAGACATAAATTGTTTATTTTAGCAAGATCTACATTTTTTGTATAGTATAATTTGGTCTATCTCTAACGGTTTACCAGTTATGCAAAAGTCGTCCAGAATAAATACGACTACAGGGGCTATAGCCAGAAAATTCAAGATATACATTTCATTTGTCATCAAAATATCTCAAACATATGACATTTTAATCAAAATCGTTAGAGCCATTTTCAAGAAAATCAAAATTTTCGAAAAATGTTCCATGTAAAGGGTAGTTTAGGGTGGGGCTATTTTCTTCAAAATCTTCGTGTCACATCCTTGAAAGATATTAAACTTAAATACCAACTTTGGTTTTTAACCGACTTTTCGTTTTTGAGTTATGCTGTCCACAGACTGGCAGACTGACACACACACACAGACCTTTTTCTAAAAATACTTTTTTTGGATTCGGGGGCCTCAAAACATGTATTTTCGGTGAAATCTCGACATCGACTTTTTGGGTGGAATACAATACTTCCCCTACTTACCAGTAGAGAAAGTAAAAATGGTGTGTAATTATTTATTGTTTAAAGTACTATTATTGATTAAAACATCTTAATTGTTCAACAGCTGTGTTGCATAACATGTTTGTAGAGTGACTACAAAATTTGAAATGTGTCACTTTAACTGTTTTAGGAGAAAAGTACATATAAAGAAGAACATGTATGAAAATTATTGAAAAGTTGTTGTTTATTGGCATATCAAGAGAGTAAAAGTTATTAGCTTTAATTATGATTTGATTATGGTTTCTGAATCAGAAGAAGCTGTATTATAAGTGATAAAAGTTTTATTGTGATATATTGTATAGTTTCTAAGAAATACTAACATACATTGCATTGAGATTCTGCATGGAAATTGCTATTGTGACACTACCAAGTGCCCTTAAAAGATAAGGAGAAGTTTGGGAAATGCAGTCCATATCCATGGAGCACATTCTCTATTTCTTCTTTCACAAAAATTTACTGAAAGATATAAATGAGGCATTTGCAGAGTTGGGACACATGTGCGTGATTTATCTTAAACCTGACAAAGTTGAAATAAATGTTAATATTGTACAATATAACTTCATTGGAGCAACAGTGCAAGGGAAGAGCCATTTTAAAGAATTATCACAAACTGCCTGTCCACTTTCAGTTGTTGCTCTCAGCTGATAACACTCTGAACTTTGTCAAAATTTGCAGTCTCTAACTAAACATTTGTGTAGCTAGAGATAGCTTGCCACGTTGCTTGAAGGTTATTCTAGCAGCATGTGTTATTTTATTTTAGATATTTGCATGTGTTGCTGGCTCATTTTATGATTTGGCAGGTGGGTTTGTGTTTTGTAGTTTTATACCATGAGTGCTGTATACTTTTAGGATACGGATTCGAGACATCAATGAGGCACTGAAGGAGCTGGGAAGGATGTGCATGACGCATCTGAAGACGGATAAGCCTCAAACCAAACTTGGCATCCTGAACATGGCAGTAGAAGTCATCATGAACTTGGAACAACAAGTCAGAGGTCTGCTATCCTATATTTCATTTGGTAGTAAACAGAAATGCATTTTGTATAGGATGATTGTAAAGCTTTTTTAATGGTAGTGCACAAATGTTTGTGTGGACTTCTAGATTGTATAGGAAGCATTAAGTACTGTTGCCACAATAATACTAACTACATAGTTGAAATTGTCAGTGGATTGGTGACACTTTAGTTTCACTTAAGTTTTCAGCGACGATGCATGGATTAACTAATTGGTAATACAATTTCTGACTATAATTTACAACTGAAGAGCTTATTTCCTAAGTGTCTAATATCCATCCAGGGAAAACATTTGGAAAGTCAAGAGAAAACTTTCATAGATTAAAATTAAATTCATCAATGACTGTATTAAATATGATTTGTTTATATAATGAAACTCACTTTATTTACTTGTTAGATTTGGTATTTACCTATCATATGAACACCTCCAAAAAAAAAAAAAATTGCTATTTACATTCAACACTTTCCATAATGCTACATGAAGATTTTCAGGGAAATACCTTCATACGTATATTGTAAATTAATGTGTGGTTTTGTAGAGTGTATAGATAAATACTCTTCAAGTGTACATTAATGAATGTTGTACATTTTCAGAACGAAACTTAAATCCAAAGGCAGCATGTCTGAAAAGACGGGAAGAAGAAAAGGCGGAAGATGGTCCAAAGCTTCCAGGACATCATTTGGGTCATCCTGGTCCTCCTCACATGGCTCAGCCACCGTTTCCCACAATGCCTGTAAGTTACATATGCATAATTTGAGAGTTTTACTGCTCTAGCTTCACTTTCTACATATTAAAAAAGCAGCTGTAGGTATGGTTCCCATAATCCAAGAACCAAAATCAAGGACATAGTCCAAGCATTAATGCCGTCAGCAAAGGAATTGTCGTAAGTGATATAAAGTAGTCCAATCTGTCAGCAAAGGAGTCTCATTAATGAAGAATATTAATGTTAGTTTGATTGAATAACTTTTTAACTAAAGCATTAAACACAAATTACCAAAATATACAGTTGAGATCTATTTTACACTAAGATTTGTACCAATCATATTTCTCCGAGCTGAACTTTTCATTTCAACAACATTTTATTTTAAAATTCCACATAAAATTCCACCAGTAATGTGGTTTGGGTTCAGAATTACCCTCCATGTGATTGTCACCTCATATAAGCCACAGAATGTACAAATATGAGGTAGGCACTAGAAATAAAGGAACCAGTAACAGCAAAATCATAGAGAATCGATGTTTCTATTGTCACTATTAGTACGAGATTGGCGATATATCGATGGTTTTCATCAGCACCGTGGTTTCATCTGGAAACTTCTATCATAAGGAGTAGTGAAATACTTGAATGACATTTAACAGTAAGACTCAAATTAATAACAAAAACATTTGTTTTAGCACCCACTGCTTTCATAGACTTTTATCTCTTCGTCCAGGATATTTGTCTTTTAGCATGAAATTGTGGATTCTCCATGAAATCCATGACATATGGGAATCCTACCTATGTGTGATATGAACAATTAATAATATTACGTTATAATAGTTGGGGGGAAAAAAGAAAACCACAAGTGAACCTAAAAACTGCACAAAAATTCCTCAATTACATCCAAGAAATAGAAGAGAAGTTAAAGCTCCCATTACTCCTAGTGCAACAGCCATTCATGGGCCAAGGCTTTCTCCATACTTAAAAGAAAATATACAAACAAGTCTGTCCTTTAGATCTATTTAATATTGAACATTATTCACTTTTAGCAGAAGAATTTAAAAACCTTGTAACCTCTCCTTTTGTTTGGAATAAATCTCACTGGAAGTAATGCATTTAACCTTTTATATCCGTTCAATATTGAACATCATCTACAATTAGCAGAAGAATTTAGAAAATCCTGTCAATGAATGGCTACATGTTTACACTGATGGATCCAGCTTACCAAATAATGGTGGTGCTGGTGCTGTATGCCCACTCTTTTCTTTTCAAAGAAGTTTAAATTCTACAAATTTTTATGGTGAAATTTTAGCCATCTTTCTCAGCTTACAAAATCTTCTATATCAGATCAACACATTTAAGATAGTTGTAATATTATCTGACTGTAGCATCTCATACAACAGCCAAAAGTCTAAAACAAGTAAATTAAATAAAAGAGTAGTACTTTGATGGATACCAGCACACTGGAATACAAAGTAATGGAAACAGCTGGTTTTGTGACTGAATCATTTGATTCTCTATCTTTTTACTCTACATACAGTACAAAAATTAAAGGAAAATATGTGTCACAAACAAAAGAAAAGCAATGGACATATTTAACCTCTTGAGCGATGGCCATTTAAACGTCTGCAAGCCGAGAACTGCTAGCATTTAAATTGTTAAATGCACTTCGTATATACACAGCTGTATTTTGTGTAAATATTAAGTTATTTTAATGAAACAAAAACTGGTATAAAACTCGTTATTTGCAGTATAAATGTACGTCATCAGCACAGTTGAGTTGTATTTACAAAACGTTGAAATGGCACAATTTTGTTTCACTGTGGTGAAAAGTCAACTTTGCTCTGTCGAACACATCTAATATTAGTTCTCGGAAAGATTCAGTAAAGAAACACCCATTGTATGTGTGGCTAATGCGTCAGCATATTGTGTAATAAATCGCTACTGCATGCGTGGTCTCTTGAGTCACCAGAAGAGATCAACATTACAACTTTTGCTTACACGAGTTTCGTAACTGAGTAGAGTCCGTGTCTTCCTTTGTTGAAATACATACGTATTCTTTCCTGCTTGTAGCTGAAGGGAGAAGTGGTATAAAAAGGTGTTTTTGCACCAACTGGATATAACCATATACAATTGTTTGGGGATTTGGACAGCTCTCTAAACCCACACAGGACAATGACCGACCTTGACTACCAACTATAAATAACTTGCAGCCTAATTGAACAATACCACGTTGGGGGTTGAAAATCCAAAACCCCTGCACCCCTCAGACTTCAAGGAAAACATTATCCTAAAAGGATACCACCAACAGCAAAGAAGTCCCGCCCATTTCGAAAGTGTTTTGTGTGCCGCAAGAAGGGAATTTGCGAATGTGGAGATGTACGTACCCTTGTGTGTTTATCCCTGTTTTGAGGTAAATCACTGCAGAACGAACATATTAAGGTAAGCCAATAAAGTATATAGACCTTACTAAAATGTTTCATAAAGGGAAAATTATAATAAGTTGAGTTGGATAAGGGATAAATAAGGGTTAAATGCTTAAACGCACAGGACGCCCATATCGCTCATTTGCCATTTTAAATGGACGTGATTTCACGTCGATATCCCTCAAGAGGTTAAGAGATTGTTGTGTGCATCATATCTCTAGATTTACTACCCTTTTTTTTCTGAAAAAGTACGCTGTGCACTTTTGAGATTAAACAATTGTGAAGAATAATATTCATTTAGATACTCTGCAAATTTTGCTGCCAGCAGCTTTTTAAAATTGTAAATTGCTTATCTATGAGTTGCATTCCAGCTCTTGTTCCTGTATCATGCATTCCAAAATCTGGAAAATACTGTTATATATATTTCTCTACGAAAAATTGAACGTACTCGCGAACCGAATAAAACTGTGTTTGGTAAAGGTATCCCAATTAAAGGACAAGCGCGGGAAATAATATGCTCTGTTAGAGAATATTTCGAAGAGGAGAAATTGAACGGGGGACCTCTTATTCCAGTCTCTAAGGTAATTGATAGAACCTTGCGTGCTGTAGGAATACTATAGTTAAAATTGGGAAAGAAAAGTACGACAAAGAGGGAAATCAGGTGTCAGGGTCTAAATTGCAGTAGCAGCAAATACAACAGTGATGCAAGTAATTTGGATATTAGCGGCATTGTCCCATTAGAATAAGCATCAATATTTCACAGGTATGTTTCTTTTGTTAATGCAAATATTTAGACATATAAAATTGCAATTCTGCCATTTGAATGCAGATTCAATATTTTATTGTTGTCTTTGCATACGAATATAAATAATTTGCGCTCAACATTCCAGCCGCAGTGCAATCTTCTTCGTACACATAATCATATCGCGGTCTCCACGTGGTCGTGGTCGCGATAAGCGGCAATGTCGCTTCTCCCTCACTGCAAACTGTCAATCCCTTTCTTGGTTGGCGCCGACATTAATTTTATACGGATTTTTACATATATTTTGGCAAATATTTTTATTGTTTTTATTGTTTCTCAAGCTCTTTAAGTGACACCTGGACCAGTGTTCTAGCTAAATGCACTCTCACACTACACTTATTACCTGGCAAAGCCATGAAGCATATTGGAAAGAATATGAAAGTGCCCAGTTGTTTATGTGAACTTATCACATAAACATGGCTAGACAGTGTGCACACACTTTGTTCAGATGCAATCATATCTCCAGGACAGCAATGCCTCATATATTGACAGGCATGAGAGATCATCTGTTTGTGTTTTATTGCTGACTATACTCCAAGTTAATGGAGATAAGAAGTTATTTATTTATGCCAACAAACTTACTGTTGGTGTTTTTAAACACACAAGCCGTGTGTGGGCAAAATTTAAGAATTTAATGCCATTCTGGCAGTTTGTCACAATAGCTCAGTGGTTAGAGCGTCCGCCCGGCAAGCGGAAGGTCTGTGGTTCAAATCCCAGTTGTGGCATTGAATCTTTAAGTTCCAGTTCTACCTCTTAAGATAAGAAGTGATCGTAGCGCTCGACCACCAAGATCAATAGATCTCAACGCTTTGCCAAGTGATAATTTATCATTTTACACAACACTAATTCACAACAATCATGTGGAGCTGCTTACACTAGCTCAATGATAAAACAACAGCTGCATGACAAACAGGAACAGACATGCTCTATCCATTGTGACCTCAACCATTGTAATCGCATTATTAGTCTTGTAGTTATGAGCGATTGAAATCTGACACAAGAAAGTTTGACCAGCTATCATTGTACTCAACGAGTGAATAGACATTTTCATATCATCTTTAGAAAAAGGTCTATATGTTTGCATGTACAGCATAACTAAAAAACCATAGTGGAGATTCCAGGAGGCCGTGACAGCAAACAATTTAAACTCCTCAGCGTTCTCTGATATTTATCAATATTCTGAAGTCGAAAGATGCTCACCATACATAACACATAAGTAGAATGTGTCTACTAAATATGCTTTCTCGTATGCTAACAATTAAATGAGTATAATAAGTGGTTAATAAGACATTATTAAAAATCCTTTGCTAACCTCAAACACACCATTTCACAGAGCAAACTAGTGTTACATAGTACACTATCTGAAGCAATGGCAGCTGCTGAGTACAGCAGTCTACCATCTCACAACGTTAACACAACCTCCATGAACAACAGCACTACAAGAAACTTCAGCTATGCTTCAATTGCTCAGACTTTGCCCAAGAAAGAAGAAATGACTCCTATGACTTACTTACCATCAGAGACTACGCTGTCGGCATAAGTAAATTAACTGAACCAAGTAACAAAATTTATCTCACGGATCTCCAACTCCAGAACATGCATATACCTAAATGTCATCTAAAGTAGCAGAATCACTGGTTTCCAAACACCCTAAAATAAATATAAACAATATTACTCTTCAGCTTCGTCCTCTAATTACTCCAAACAAAAGAATCATTCTTTCAAATGTATGTTCAATTATACCAAACTCACTCATAGAGACTCACCTAAATGCATATGGAATTAAACTAGTGTCCAACATTACCTACATAAGAGCTGGCATCTCTGAGCCAGGGCTTTTCCATATCCTTAGTTTCAGACGTCAGTTTTATACTCCACCCAATGATGTGGAGAAATTACATCCAAGCATACAGATCCTGTATGAAGGCACTAAATATTGGATATACCTAACAGCAGATACCCCTACCTACTTCACCTGAGGGCAGGAAGGCCACTTTGCAAAACAATGCCGTGATGGTGACGGTATACAAGAAACTACTCCTTAAACAAAGATATGTTTCCTGAATTGCCTATCGCTACCAAAAACTTCCAGGAACATCCCCCTTCCCCCTTCCCCTACTAAAGAAAAAGACAATGAACACAGCAGTCACCTAACCTCACTTCTACCCCTGAGCCCATTCCGCCATTTCAAGACAAACGCAACAGTTCTCCAGAACCTATGCTAATGGAAACACAAACAAGACCTAAACAACCAATATCAAACAGCACAACTCACACAGAGGTTAACTCTTTGCAAGAATATAATGCTTCTGTAAAAGAAGTGCTCCATGCCCCCACTACACACCAGGCTAAAAAGGTTAAGAAAGCAAACAAAGTTATTTCGTCAATAGCTGAATCTCTCAGACCAATTAAAAACATTATTGAGTCAGACACCCACAATTATGCACTAAACTTCAGTCAATTCCAGAGCTTTAAGGAAAACAGTGTTGGAGTACTAAACATATTCCCATAGCTGTGGAATACACTTCAGATCTAGAATCTCTAGTAAACACAACGCAGAAACTCTATCCCTGTTATACAGAGCATAGTATAAAGACCAGGAGTAGTAAAATTTAAAAAAAAGCTGCTGGAATGCATTAATCAACTCAACAATGCAAACAAAACCGAAATTTCCCGAAAACTAATCGCCATCGATATAGAACCAAGTTCCACAAACAAAATTAACATATGACTAACATACTGCAATGGAATATTAATGGTTTCCATGGCAATATCAAATTTCTTAAACTCTTAATTAATAAACATAACCCTGCAATTATGTGCATTCAAGAAACTAATTTCAAAGGAAACTATGCTGCATCCTTACGAAATTATACTCAATATCATAAAAACCGCAAGGACTGCCTTCATGCTAGTGGCGGTGTAGTAACCTACATTAAAGACAGCATTAAACATCAGGCAACACCACTTACAACTGAACTTGAAGCAATTGCTACTAGAATAAACCTTCCTACACCTATTTCCATTTGCAACATATATCTACCAAATAAAAATCCACTTGATTTACATACACTGCAGGAGTTAACACAACAACTTCCAAAACCATTTATTATACTAGGCAATTTTAATAGCCACAGTACGATATGGGGTTGTAAGCATACCAACGCAAGAGGGAAAATAGTGGAACAGTTCTTGCACAACGAAAATCTCAATATGCTTAACGATACCTCACAAGCATACTTCAGTACAGCCAAGGTACTTCCAGTGCAAGCGACTTAACATTAAATCACTTAAAATTAAATCACAATTTATCCAAGATAAATTTGAATGGACAGTCACCAAGCAATTACACGGCAGTGACCACTTCCCAATTTTATTAACTGATGTAAATAACATTCCTTCAAGTTTTAACTCTTCACCACGATGGAATTTAAAATGCGCAAACTGGAACAATTTCAGAGCACATATATCTGAAAACTTATCCTGTCTAACAACACCCGTGAATTTCAGTCAATCAGATACTAACAAACTAGTAAATTTGTTTGCAGAAGTGATTTTCAATTCTGTTGAAGTCAGTATTCCTAGGATATGTCGTGTTAATAGGAAGACTGTAAGTTGATGGAATGACAAATATAAAACAGCGAAAGCATCAAATAATAAAGCATATTATAAATACAAGAGGCAACCTACCCCCATACACAAAATCGAGTTCCAAAAAGCAAGAGCTAAAGCACGTCAAATAGTAAAACACAGCAAGAAAGAATCCAGGCTAACATTCATGTCCACTGTAAACAGAAAAACCCTGTCACAAGTGGTATGGCAAAAAATTTTCAGAATTCGGGGATCTAACGATGGAACACATAATAAGTTTTCCACAATTATACTACAAACACTACAAGTACTCACCCCAAAACCATAGCAAACATACTGGCGCATACTTTTGCAGAAGCCTCAAAAGAAGAAGCTTGCGCAAGGCGACCCACTGCTACCAACCTGAGAAAAACGAACAAGAAAACTACAATGATAACATTACATTCACGGAATTCATAGAAGCACTTGAAAAGAGTAAATGCTCCAGCCCAGGGCTGGATAATATACCTTACGAGATGTTAAAATCCATACTGCAAGATGGACTAGTTTACTTTCACGAAATCCTTAATTACATATGGAACTCAAGAACTTTTCCGAAGCAGTGTGGCACAGCAACTATAGTACCCATCCCCAAACCAAACAAAGATCTTACTTCACCTGAAAGTTTCAGACCTATAGCTCCTCCCTGCTCTATGTGTAAAATACTTGAAAAAAATTATAAATAACCAACTGCATTGGAAACTAGAGAAAATGCAGTTCTTCACCAAACTTCAAAATGGTTTTCGCCAGTTTCGATCCACCACTGACCAGCTAAATCTTCAGTTTTGAAGAAACTAGATACAATTCAAACTGTAGCACCAACAATATGCTTGGGAGCTTACAGAACCAGCCCTGTTTCTGCTTTAACAATGGAAACTGACAAGCCACCATTGAATGTCCGTAGAACAGATCTGAGCCTAAAATTTGCTCCTAAAACTTTAACAAGACACGAATCAATGATATACCAATATGTGTTCCCGGAAACATCCAACCAACATTTACAGGCTAACTCACAAAAAGAAATGTCATTTAAATCTAAAATAAGCAAATGCATTGAAGAACATAACATAGAAGTTCCTGCCATAATGCCAAGATGGTTCCATTATCTACCACCTTGACTGTTCAACTAAATTTGAATATTACAGCTTATCATAAATCTCATACAGATGCATCTACCTATAAACAGTTGTTTCAAGAAATAACAAATGTCTACCCTAACCATACATTTATCTATACTGATGGTTCCAAAATGGACAGTAACAATGGATGTGCTGTAATTGCCCCAGATAAGAAACTTCAGCTGAAACTTCCTAAATATTGGAAATATTCTCCTGTGTACTTTCTGTACTTAAGCAAACTTTGACATACATCATCCAATCTAGTGAGAGTAGATTTCTTATAATTTCCGATTCATTCAGCTCTCTCCAAAGTCTCAGAGACCAATCAACTGACCTTCAACTACTTCAAGATATCCACAATCTTTATTCCATTGCTCTGAATAAAAAGAAAATAGTTACTTTCTTGTGGGTCCCTTCACACTGCAGCATTAAGGGCAATGAAGAAGCGGACAAAGCTGCTAAAGAAGCAAGTCAACTAACAGACTCAGATGAACACAAGCAGTACCTTATCATGATATTACAAAATACTTCTCCAGATTTATCAAAACAAAATGGAAAGAGATCTGGAATCAATTGCCTCCAGAAAAGCTACATATGGTAAGGAAAGGAGACACCAATTCTTCCCCTGTCTACTCTCTTAGCAGGAAAGAGCAGGTGATTATCTCACGTCTCCGCATTGGTCATACAATGTTGACCCACTCATACCTCCTCAGCAAAGGCCAACCACCACAATGTGAAGTCTGCAACACCCGCCTCCTCACAGTAAAACATCTCTTTACAGAATGCAAGCAATACGCTACACAACGACAGCTTCATCACATCACTGGAGACTTATCCACCATTCTGAACATGCCATCAAACTTCAAACACGTATTACTATTCCTCTAAAGTACAAACTTGCATACGAAAATCTAATCCTAAGGATACCTTTGTTATATTGATTTGTTATTTACTATTATTTTCATGATTTTGTTTAAATAATTGTAACAAATTTATTGTATGCCACTGTATTATACAAAATAGTCACGACATGACCTAATTGTTAAAGCGACTCTAAATAAAAAAAAAAAAAAAAACACAGTGTGTACCAAATTTGGCAATTACTTATTGTTAATTTGAAATCATTCCTGGGTTAAAATGTATCATGAGTAATTTAACATGGATAGAAAAATCACTTTTCTATATGAATATATTTTGATATTGAATAAATTTTTACTCTCAAGCTCACTGTTGCTATGAATGGTCTACAAACATGTTTTTTGAGAAGCATTTACCATTTCAATACAAGTGTACAAGTGCCTATGGTGCCATGTGTAATAAAACCAAATGTTTAACACTACCAAGGCACTTGGATGAATTTGATATAAGAGTTGGCAAACTCATTAGTGGGTCTCAGTTAATTATAGTGACAAAATGATATTTGAAAAAGAAACGTTCCAGGCTTGAGTTTTGGGTATAGGTCGCGAGGCAAGACAAGAACAATTCCACTACCTGCACAGAAGTCATAGCATTTCCGTCAACGAAGGAGTGAAGTTTGCTAGCATGGCTTTAGTGCATATTGCTAATGACATTATATATGTATAAAAGTTAGCGTTATAGTGAACAAAATGATTCAGCTATAACTATGGCTATGTATCAACAATTACTTTCATGTGAAGTGCAATTGCTTCAGCTGTACGCTGTTATAGTAACACTTACTCATTAGCAGAAGCTCGCCCACCTTCCCCCCCTCTCAACTGTTGCAGAAAGGGGGGGGGGGGGGAAGCAGCTTCCCTGATGCACAAGATTTCTTCATGTCTCACCTTGCAACCTATACTTCCCTGGCATTTGCCAGCTATGAGGACCAAGGAAAACCAGAAAAAGGCTTAATCCAGAACATTTGAACTACAGAGCTCCTGAATATCAATTTCATATGTTACTGCAGAGCCATCTCATTATTAAAATGTTTTGGAACTTATTGCTTGCTCTTGAGTGATCTGTAAATTTTCTGTAGCATATATGGTTTTCTGCAATTTCTGACAAAGTAGTGATTTGTTTTATTACTGTTTGTTGAGCTTGTTGACTTTACTGTCTACCAACTCCTAGCTTTGTTCATTACTAACAGCAGTATTTATTGCTTTTTGCAGGGTCCTCCTCTACCGCACAACCCCCCTCAGCCCCAGTAGCAGAGGGGGATGATTCTTGACCTCCCACCCTTCTACAGTTCCAGGTGAAGAGTGTATCTCTCCTGTAACTATCACAACAAGTGTGGGGGAGTGCGTATGTGAGTGTGAGGACAAAGCAGCACCCTTGAGAAGGGCACGTGACTCACTGGGGAAAAGCACAAAGGAAAACATCACCATGGCCAGTACAAGAAGCAAGAGCCCATTTACTGCTGTACGCAATCAGACCACCCTGTTAATCAACATGTATTTTATTTTATCTCCTGCTGCAACATTGGGGCACTTCCTGGTCATAGTTAACATTTTATTTAATAGTTTAAATGTTAAGTGCGACAATATGATGCAAAGGCAAGAATGCAGCAAGAAACTTGATGGAACGAACAGTGCAGCTAGCATTAAACAAGGAGAGCTACTGTAGATAGATGCCTTTATACAAGAGTGGGAGAAGATGAGATGCGTGAATTGTTACACATGCACCTGTCCTGTGAGTACAGTCATGGGATTTGGTTACTGACATACTGACATGCACTTTACTGTTAAACAGTAAAACAAGTGGAAGTTACAGGAATTTTTCTTCCCTTTTTATTTTAATGGTTTAAGTGAATTATCAAAAGAGTGATTGATAACAAGTGGATGTATCCAGTTGCAATACTCCAGATACAAGAAAAAAATCTGTTTTTCTGTCCTAACACACAATGTGATGTTTTTAGAAGTAATTGAGATGAAAAAGTTTAGTGAAGATAAATTAGAAGGCAGAGATTTCTTCAGCAGTAAGAGATCTTTGAATATTTTTGAGTCCTCCTCCAAATATACAGGGAAGGTCTTCCCGGTGCTTTTCACTGTATTGTTTCAGAAAAGTTATCAGATGTGACATCACTGTTTTATTACTTTTAATGTGTGAGTGAGAAAGCCAAGGAGATCTGGAGGGAGTGCTGTGTTTTTATTTAATTATTGCAACTTATTTTGTAATAATGAGTTTACAGTGATTTTACTTCTACGTTACTGGAATTCAGCCATAGAAGAAAATTGTTGCAGTAATGAAAAGTTGATATTAGTGCCATTCCTGTCCATATTGGACTCTCGCTAGTTAAATCTGTGCTCTATAATCAACCCTTTCCAGCAATTTTCAGACCGTTCACATGCACTGGAAGTTGTACATATAAAGAAGTAGGGGGCACTGTATTGTTACAAACTCACATGGCAAACAAGCAAGCACACCTTTGCTTTAACTCTTGCCCTTATCTGTAAATTTGATTTTGTAACAACACAGTGTTGTGAGAATGAAACTTTTGAAAATGATATTAATCATGTTATCTATAACCTAGTTATAGCAAGGCAACCAAGCAATGAAGCTTAAGTTCTAGAATTGTAATACTATTTCTTTAAAAGGCAATGATTGGGGTGCACAGGTGAAACTTAGAGAATGTTGAAAATTGGATATTTCAATAGCTTCATTCACAGCTGTCATATTTAACTTTGTGGTTCAATTCTCTGCAGTGGACCTAAACCTTCATCCCCACTGCTCATGTGAAGTTTTGCAAGACCCAACGTGGTTCAGAGTATACAATAAAAGTTGTAGATCTCTTCATTCCATCATGATCCTCATTGTCATCCTAAATGGGTATAGTAATTGCTTAGTGGGAAAAGGTTCTCCTAAAGGTCATAGACCATATGAGGAGCTTTGGAAACAATAACATTGAAAATCTTCAAAAATAAAAAAGGAAAGGTACAGAAAAATTTTACTTTTGAATTTTGGGCATCCATTTTGAACCGTGTTTTCAGGAATAATTTTTAACAATGCATAGAGTTCTTTTTGAGGGTGAAAAGAACGAAATGTTTCAGGTCTGAGATTAGGGTATCTCCAGCATTTGCCACTTCTGAAGATTGAGAAAAACCTGTCAGGGAGGATGGTCCTGGTGGTATGTGTGGAGTAATGCCAGAATATCTTAGCTGTATTTTTCAACACCTTCCAGCAAGCAAAATTCTCTGTACAGAATGATTTGTCTGATTTTGATTAAATCTTCAGAGCTTGTATAGAAACAAGTAAAAAAGGAACTTGATTAGTCATTTTCCATTATGTGATTTTTTAGTTTTCATAATTAAAAATATTACAACCGTAACAAGCATTTTTTAAATTGAAGAATATTTAAGTAGACATACCGAAAGCTTAATACACAGCATTCATTTGAGAAAGTTTTGATACGTACTACAGGATTTATAATTTTCACCTCTGCAACCTTTTCAAAACTGATTTATATATGAGAAATGTATGACTGCAGGCAGAGCCTGTTTTTCTGTTTCATTTGTTTTTGCCTTCGCAAGAGCCTATTGTGAAATATGCATTGAGACAGCATGGTGAAAGATATGTTAATAATTACTTTTAACCACCCCACATTACAGTTTAGAGTAGAAGTATACTAATTGTGTCACATTTCTGCATTTTCCTAACACAGTATTAGCATCTGTTTTATTTCCTGTCCCTTTGAGCATTTTAAAACACAAGTTTCCCAAAATACATTTGACAATAATCATCAACCCTCATAGCTTTTACAGTCCTTTCACCTCAGAAATGTCCATAGTTGTATAGGTTGCGCGTTCGTTCTTGACGAATGACCTTGAGCAGAAATCCAATGAGTGAGCCTACCCTTAATAAACAGGTCAGCAAATGTTTATGCTACGATAACAGACACCTCTGTTTTCCTCTGTCACGTTTGTGTATACAGTCGACTGCAGAAGTTTTGTGCGGTACGGATGTATGTATGCATGCAACGAAAATAGCAATTCAGACGAGGGAGAGATGTCGGGAATAGAATAAATGCAAGAAAGTTAAGTGGAAACAGTTATAGAGGTATAGTGTATAATACGTGTGGCTGATATTACTGCAAGTGTCATAAATTGATTTGTAGTGTTGTACTACTTCAGCTCAGAAGCATGCGCGTCATCTCACTGCAGACTGTACCTCCTCTCTCTCGTTCCCGCAAAAGCTGAGTAGAGACTCGCATTCAACCTTTCATATAAAATTTTCATTCGTCAAGAAGTAACGCGCGACCTATAGATGTTTATAAAATAGAAAACTTCTGCACATTTAGAAAGGAACAATGGAAATATGTAAACTGTTAAAACTATTTTAAAAACTTGTCAACATAAATTGTATCCTCATTAAACTTAAAGCACTGACATTTACTTATGTGAGAAAAAAATCATTGTCTAGTAACATTTTAACCAGTCAAGGGGGAAATTGATCAAACCTCAAACTACTCGCACTTAGAACCCACATGGAAACATTCCATCTATGTCTCAGTGCATACTTTACATAATTCATGTACTTCCAGCCAGTGTTAAACCTTTCAACGCTACCCTTAGTACACAAGAGCAAGTGGTCAGCTTCCTAAGTGTTAAAAAAAGAAAATGGAATCTGTCAATAAATTCTAAATGTAGTGTTACAAACTAATGAACAAAATTTTCGTGTGCGGGTATAGAATTTTGCTCTTCACACTGTCTTGCTAAGTATCTTTAGGTGTGCTCTTATGAAGTTTAGGCTCAGATTTTTATGCATTTTTAATACATGGCCAAATTTGACAAGTATTTGGGCACTTGAAGTGTTTAAACTTAATTTAAATGAAATGGTGTACTACCCCATTTTAAAAACAGAAGAATTATAATTCATATGATTTTCCCTTGTCTCCAAGCTATAGGTGCAGACTAGTCAACCTATCAACAGAGTACTGGGTCATATTTCTTGAGCTGAAAATCAATTTAAGTATACTTTCATAAGTATGTATGTTTTTATGATAAACTGCTGAACTTTCAGTGTTTAGTAAAGCATGGGCAAGTACAGTAAAACTTCATTTATATGTTTTCCAGGGAACCAAAGGAAAAATGTATAAGTGCGTAAAACACATAAATGAAAATCAGTTAGTAAAATTGGAAAACTTGTACAGCTTATGGGTTACAGTTAAGAAGTGAACAACAAATAATAATTAATATAATTAATAAATTATTATTAATAACAAATAATAATAGAATCGTTTAACTATAATTGGCAATATGAAACAATCAAACACTAGAGAAATGCACCCAAATAAAAATAAATATGTACAAAGAGAGTTAAGCCACTTTAGGAAGTAGTCCGTTATCTTGGGTTGCTTTTTGTTGACTGTGGCCATGGCATAAGCAGTATTTTCAAACTAGTACAATTCAGCTATTATTTCCTCAGAAACATGACGATGTTCGATAGTCCATAGAGCACTAACAGCATCATTAAAATCCACTGATTTATGGTATGGCTCTTCAGTAGAGCCTTAATTTTGTAGCAATTTCTGTGCATTATATGCTGTCACTTTCCTTCACTACATTCAAAATGAGTAATTTTTCAATACTGTAAAGCATGTTCCTTTCCTTTCATCTGTGTTCATTAACAAGGTTAATCATAACTGAAACACAGAGCACAAATAACTGAAGCAAGTTTGGTATTTCCAACTTTGCTCAAAAGTAGCTTCAAAGTCACTCTCACTTCCACGCTGACAGATGTCTTCTGAGAAATGTACAGTGTGAGTCAAAAGTTTTGGCTTAGAATATTTCTTGATATTTTAAAGAATGAAACTGTTGTAAACGTATAAATGATGCATTTTGCTCTCGGGGACGTAAGCTATGATTGTATAAGCGTAAAAATTGTATAAACGAAAGCCATGTAGACAAAATAATTTGTCGTAATATAGTATAGCATTTTGCGAGGACTGCTATTAAAAAAAAACAAAAAAAAAAAAAACACATACACAACTGAGTAGAAAACGTGTAAATATGAAAAATATAAAAGAAGTTTAACTGTACTTTGATTTAACAGATACAATTAATTACAAAGGTTTGCAATTCCTCGGTTGCCTGCACAGCCTTAATGTAATGTTTATATAAAAAAGTAGCTATTGCTATTTGAAAGAATTATATAACAAGGAAGCCTCCTTCTTGCTCTTTAATGTTGTTCTAAGGATAGCCCTGTAATGTGAAATGCTGGTTTCATCTGATAGAAAAATTGCTTCCTGCAGACATACTAAAGTTCCTTTCTCACATTTGTATTTTAAATATTAACCTCTTAACATACAAATTCTTTATAAGGTTATGTTTTTTTCTTTCCTATTTTTTAATTGTCAACACAAATATTCAGTCAGGTACAGTAACAATGAAGCTCATTTTATGAACTTAACAATGCACATTTTCGTTCATTAAAATTAAGAGCATACCCATCATGTGCTTATTTTCTGAACTTATGTGTAAAAGCAGGAATTAAAGCACTAAGCAATGAGTTACTCTGGGCTTTAATGACCTCAGCAGCTGTGTACCCTTCACCACTATTAAATTCAATACTTAACTCTTCGTCATCCTCCATTTTCATAAAGTGTAAGAAAGAAACATAAACGGTGAAAGCAATTTGAAATAGAGACCCGTAGCATCAGTGAAGCATGCCCCCCCCCCCCCCACCAAAAAAAAAAAAAAATTGACTGAATTAACTCATTCAGATGCCTTTCAGTGAAAACATATATGCCAAAAAATATGGCAAAATCTGGAGCAGTATCAAGGAACAAAAAAGTAGACCAAACGACAAGTTTGGCCTTTAAGTTATATGCGCAAGTATACTCAGGATTTTATTTTTGCAAAAACTAAATGCCAAGACATACCTAGACTTTTATGTTAAGAGGTTGATAAAAATGTAAGAAATATTAAGATTTTCATATATAGAAACTCCCTTCTGAAAGAATCAGATCTAATATAAAATTGATCAAAATGAAGCGTTTAAAACAGATCTATTTAAGAGATCTCAAATCCATAATACTATTGATAATTAGATGACAGTTTTAAGAACATTCCATGATAAGAGATGAATATAAATAAAATGCCTGGCAGTAAATAATGTTAAAATGCATTCTATGAAAATGAAGTTACTGGATACAAATATCCATTCTGAAAGAAGTCTTCCAAATTAAGATGAATAAACTGAACAATGTATCTAGCTTGCAATAGTTCCCATCAGAGTGCAACAGTCAGTAAACGATCCCTGTTTAGATGAGGATAATAACATTTTTAGGTTAAAATAAACTGGTTTATCATGTACCTAAACAATATTACGTTGAATTGAATTAATAGTTGAAAAAAGATAAATCCAAAGCCTGCTGTATGAGGAAGTTAAAATGTGTAATTTTCATTTAAATAACATGTTTTTATTGAACATTGCAAGCATTATTCTGATACTTCGTGTGCGGTTTTCTGGCTAGTTAAATACAAGATAGTGAATGAATTTGTTTGCTCCTTCAACTAATGAACAATGAAGCAAAGATTCTTTTGACAACCTTTGTATCATATTTCTTAGAATACAAGATAATCCTAAGATAACACCCGTGTTTCCTGATTTGCAGATTTAGCTAACCCCCACTAGAAATATTTGCCCAATCTGTTCAGCTTGTGTTTATCCCCATCTTGCATACCAACATGGGTAGCCGAGATCATAAAGGCTCAAATCTGTGGTCCAAATCCCTCTAGGATCATCCTCCATTGTTGAAGTTTTTTCAGGGTTTTCTTCAGTCCTTATAGTTGGTAAATTCTGGGAATGTACCCTAATTTTAGGCCTGGAACGTTTCCTTCCCAATTATTACTTCATTTCGTGTATCACTGCCTATGCTGCTGTATAAAGTACAGGTGTTAAGGACTATTCATAATAAGAGAAAATGAAAATGCTTTGTGAATCAATGAAATGAGGAAGAAAGGATCATGATAGAAACAATTTTTGTAAGACGCACTAAGAGACCAATAGCTATAGTTAGGTAAGGAAGTGCACAGCTTCAAATAGACTGATATACTGCATCCATAACTTCAACTTTCAGCATTTCACTCCCAGCAACCCAAAACTACAAAGTTTGAAGCTATTTCTTTCTCCACATTATTCAGAAATGATTTATTCTAAATGGAACACAAACCTGTGGCTTTCAATTAAATACGTCTTGCATTTATAGAAATATGCTAAATTACACAACAAGAATTTGGAATGATAGACAAACATTATTTGGATAAGTATCTTCTGATACTTTAATATTATTTCGTTTGGTTCACATGAGTAGATTGGTTTTTATAGCCATTATGCACTCCATATGTTACCTTGGTGACATAAATTCTGGAGAAAATACAGATTTTTTGAATATTGGCTCATTTTGTCTTGTTCTTAGTGCTGTTAAGAATAATATTAATTTTGTTACCTGAATGCTGTCCAAATTCTTTATTAATCAGAAGTCCTCAAAAATTCTAATTTTGTTAGGACAATTGGATAACTCAATGGTTTCATTCATGGCTCTAATTTTCAGGTTTGTGGCTCGTTTTGAGTGAGGGGTGACAGTATTAAATCACCTAATTTCCTTTTAATATTTGAAGCATTCCCAAAGCCCATGATACAAGCTGTAGATCCTCTCATTCTATCATCTTCACTATTCTCATCAGTAATATTAACAAATGAATCCAGTCATTGCTCAAGATTCCCTTGAAGGTCTAAGATCATATGGGAAGCATTGGACACAGTTTGTAAAAGTATGTTTCTAATTTCTGTGTGGCATATAATGTGCTCGCCATTATTCACTGCCAAACTCTCCATTTAGAACTTGATTATTTGAAAGGGCTGTGGTTGCCTCATCGTTACTAATAACATTTCAAGTGTTGTACTTAAAAGTTCAAATAATTAAACCTATTTGGAAGGGGGAAGTGTTTGCTCATTCTATTTTTAATTTATTATCTTCTTTTTTATAAATTGTTTGAATTGCAACTGTTGAAAACCAATTTGGAAGAATTTAGTTGTTTATTTTTTTACTGTTACACAGGCATTTGTACATAATATTTATGCTTGCTGGACAGTTTGAAAATTGCTGGAAAAGCAAAGTACATCTGTCAAAGAGGTGAAGAAGCTGTGAACAAAAATCCAGGCAATCCCGCATGTTTATATGTCGATGTATAACTTTATTTCAGTGTTTTAGTAACAGTTTTGTTTTGACATTTAAATGTCTAGGTAGCTAAAGGTGTAGCTATGACATAATGTAACTGCACAATGCATAACTGATATTTTTAATTTTTATTGGTAGCAATCTTAGACATTTTAGTTATGTTGCTATATTATCTTCATGTTTGCATCTATGAGTAAGACTATTTTATTTTTTATTTAATGTTGCTAGATTCTTTTGTCTTTCCAAAGCATAAAGGACTCACTGCGATATGCTCAGTGAGTGTCACGCAGATATGACTTTCGTCAGGTGTTCTTAGTGGTAGGTTTTTGTGGAAAGCACAAACAAAGGATGCTTTTACGGCCCAAATTTGTTTTACTTAGTTTGTATAATTTAGACCTCATTGATATTTGTGGTGAAATTTTACCAACATTTGTGTGTCACTGTATACAGACAATTTTAAAAATATAATCATGATTTTAGCTAAAACAGAAATTATATTTCTTTTACTAAAAAGGAGAAAATTACAGTGCTGTCACTCAGTTTATTTATTGATACTGGTTCTTTAATTAGTAAAGATTTTATAGAGAGGGTCTTTCTTGGCAGTTGTTTTATTTATTGTTTTTAGAACAAGAAGTCCCTTGGCATTGTACAAAGCTGAGTTATGGTGCAGTATTTTAAAAAACTGTACACCATTTTAATTTTAATGTTATAATTTGTAAACAGCAGTTTGACAGCATTTGTGTACAGCCCAGAGAAAGAAATTTCTCTGACTTGCTTAGAGTTTATTTTTAAACCAGGCAGCAGTCCCATAAATAGCTTTCTCATAACAGTTCGGCAGCAATTGCTAAAATTGTAAAAGTACTATATTTTATTTTTATTACATTTTAATATAAGTAAATTGTTTTTAAGCATTGAAACATGACGAAAGATAGCAAACAAAGTGTTAAAGATACACTTTGATACCTGATTGCTAAATGATAATGCTACTTGTATTGTGTAATATATTATCAATATAGTATTATAATGTATTTTCATTAAGCAAATTCTTCCATATGGAAGTGAGCTGACAAATTCTAGAGTGCTCTTATTGTTATTTGTGGATGAAAAGGAAGAGAAAAAATACAATGTTCTGCTGTTTCTTTTCTTTTCTTTCTGTGAAATGGCATTTTAAAAGCACAAGGATATGAGTGAATGTAAAGTGGGTGCAAGTTGACTTGAGTGAATGTATTATTTTTCTGATGCGGATATTTTCAGATCCGGCTTTAAAATGCAAGAATGAAAAGATGTGAAGACTCTTATTTCCCCTCCTATCGGAATTCCAAAAGAAACAAACAAAATACTGTGCCACCAAAAAACTTATAAGTGAATCACTGGAGAGTGAAGCGACAATTTAGGCATACTATTGCAGATAAACTGACTAGAAACACTTTTCATACTTTTTTCGTCTTATTATTTTGAAAGTGATTATGGTTATAAATAAATATATGAGAGCGGTTAATTTACTTTCTTTTGAAGTAAATATGTAACTGTATGAGAATGCCTACTCCTGGTGATTCTTTCAATGGAAAAATATTTGACATAATAACACAGTGAAATAATAAATGTGCCATTTTTCCATACTTTGTATTTATTTAATTCCTTTCCTTAGTGACTTGTTAAAACACCTTCCTCATTTTATCAGGATAATCCCAAAAGTCAAGGTCTCCAAAATGCTGGGGCCTCAGGGTAAACTTTGCATGGTTATTGGCCACAGTAATTGTGCTTGTTAATTCCCCCAATCTTTACAGAAACTCACACAGCTACTGCAGCATTCAGTCTTGGGTTCACAGCAAGTTGTATTGGAGTTCTTGTTTGCCATTACCACCCGGTGTGAAGTTTGCACAGTAGTTCAGTTTTTTAATGAAAAATCATTAAACCAATCAGCATTCCAATTCACCCAAAGTGTGAAAATTCGAAAGAATACAGTCTGCCGGTAGAGTTATGGCATTTTGGGATCAGAGAGGGATATTGTTGGTCAACTTCATTGGCTCCTGAATTAACAACTACAGATATTGTGAGACACTGAAAAACCTCAGATGGGCAATTCAGAAGCAGAGAAGTGGAATGTTGAGGAAGGGTATAAGCCATCTCCACGACAATGCACACTGCCCATCAAAGCATGGACCTTCTGCAATACTAGATTGGACATCATCACTCATCCATCCTATAGTCTGGACTTTGCACCCTGTGACTATCACTTGTTTCCCAAGTTGATAGAATACTTGGCTGGAAGGTGCTTCAGCAACAATGAAATGGAAGATGAGATATAACACTTCCTCAATAGCATGGTGGCAAGCAGGTATGACATAGCACACAAAAACTGCCACAAGGCTTAACAAAATAGTGTTGATCAAAATGGCAATTATGTGAAAAAGTAGAAGAATGTTGAAGCTTCAAAATGATGTACCCTGTGTTGAAAATGAACGTTTCTTTATTTTTTTTAAAAAATAGGTGACCTTACTTTTGGGATTACTCACAAGGGTAATATACAGTATGAACATACAGTTGCTATTTTGGAAAACTATTGGGATATTGAGCAGTAACATTAGCTATAGGAATATTAGGGTATTATGATGTAGTTGTGGAGATAGAAAAATTATGGCCAGGTGTCAATATAATTGTTTATTTCTTAGCATAAAATAAATGGAGTGAAATATCAAGAAAACATAAAACATGTTACAGGTGATACAACCACCCCTTCCTCCCAACAATTAGGGGATTGAGGCTGTGGGTAAGTGATGACAGGGTGTACATTCTCACTAAAAATTAAGCCCATGTCATAGTATTCTGCTGTGCTGTAAGCCTTAGGAGGTTTGTTTTCATGTACCATACTGCAGTTCTTTGGAGATTTTTCAGGTCCAAACTGGTGTTAGAATATTTATCTGCTTTGATTAGTGGAGCCAACCACTGTCCCAAGTTGAATTGAACTTCTGGCAAATCTATATGCACAATGCTTGGAGTAACAAAAGAGCAATTTGGAAATGTAGGGCATTTGATGAGGGTACATGGGTGTTAAAACTATGGGCTTAAACCTCTGCATACAGAAATGTTCCCTCATGCAAACAATTTAGGGCATTTGGCATTTGGGAAAAATTGCAAGATAAAAGCATTGGTTTCTATATTAGTTGGAAGAAAGTTTATTACATTCCTTCCAATTCATTCTTCATGGAAGTACTATAAATGAAAAAATATAATGGAATTTTGTTCTTGGTTCAGTCATTTTTGATAAAAGCAAATCATTTTTGTACCAAATTAGATCTTAATTCAATGATAACATGTGCAGATAATAGTTTGTTACCTAGTCTAGCCACATAGCTAACGAGATGGTTATGAATCAAGAGTTACATAGTAATGATAGTCTGAAACATGACTAACATTGTATACCATTATGATATAACAACTATCTTTTGTATGAATTCAGCAAAATCTTGTTGGATGTTTAGAGTGTGGATGTATTAGGCAATTGTAATTTTACTTCATTGGGCTTGACTTGAACAGCAGAATCAGCTGATTCCAGTTCACACCATAGTTTTATTTCACTAGCCATAGCCTAGTCATAAATACTATCACAAACTTTTGGATTGGACAGCAGCACCTATTTGCCAGGTAGTAAGTAATTGTTGAGCTGAAGGTTAGTCTTGACCAGTGTTTGTTCAACAGTGAAACAGAAAGTTGGAATCTCATTGCTTAAGCATGGAGTGAAGTGGTTACAGAAACAGGTTGCTTTGCACAATGACAGAATGTCACCAACTGTGATTTTCCAAACCCTGAAAAAGCTGAAACTCAGCTAGAGATAATCCCACGATTTACTGAGACAGTCTGGAAAATTGCAGGAAGGTTTGTTGTCCTTGCAGGGTGAAAGTAGTGACTGCCTGTATTCAGTGAAATCATGCCTGGAAGTGGTAGATAACATTTTTCCACAATCAATATCCAGGATATTTCTGAAGACCTTGGGGTTAGAGCCTATTGATGGAGTATCAAACATTTTCTAACAGCACAGAATTTTTGTCAACTTTAAACACGTCTGGTCCATACACATTAAAAATTGTCCCCCAAATAGGAGCTATACCCAAAATCCCAACATTGAAAGGTGCAGCCCAGGTAACTTATGTTCAGATACAGCAAGAATGAGAAAAATCAAACTCAGGCCCAAACATAACTCACCGACTTAGATGTGCGCACTGGGCAGAAGTCAGGCTAACACTCCCCTAGCCAGGGTCAAAGGCTGGTCTGGCAGGTGCACTTACCGCAGCACTCATATCGGTAGCAGGCACTACTAAGTGTATGAGAATACAACCTAGCAGAAAACTTATGAATTAATGGAAATGAAAGAAGTCTCAAAATCAAAAATGTGAGCGGCCAACACAATCACCCTCACCCCCATTTGAAACAATAGGGGAAATGGAAACAAAATACATTTAGGTAAAAGACACAGACTAAAAGGATACACCTTAAACACACACACTATGACACATTGTTCTTGTTCACTGTGAGACCACATTGATCACTGGCACAGGGCTAGCAACTCTGATATGAGGTGTCACAATAGCACTTTGAAGGTATTTGTTCACTAGCGTGGGCAAAAGTAAAGGCAACCACTGATATCCCATGGCAAATCATGTTCCTCAAAGGAAAGGAGTCTGCACCCTTAGGTAGCTGACAATTGATGATCCACTGATCACCCGCTGGGATCGACGAGAAGATGAAGAGTCCATGGTAACTAAGGCCCAGTGAGGAAGTAGTGACTCACCACCAACAGGACTCTGGTGTTATGCCATGTTCACTAGTGACCAAGTCATACCCCAGATGCACCAACACGCCAACACAGAACTTTCCAGCCCCACTCATCCCAGTTTTGGGTGTGAACAGAAAGAGGTGTGAATATGGAACTTGGTGAGGCTAGAAAATAAAATACCCAGCAAAAAACGAACCAAGCATTTTTCAAGTGTACCACAACATAAATAGGCAGTGAATAACAATGGATAAACAATATTACATATGTAGCTATTAACAATTGAGGGGAGCTTGCAATCAGCATTATACAAAACAATACCAAAAATAACCAACCCAATTTCTTTTGACAAGCAAAATACCCTTATACAAAGTTCAATCTGTAATAATGGCTATATGAAGGCTCAGAGCTAAACACACAATTAAATTTCTGCCTTCACTTCACAAGGTTGGCACCAATCACATTTCGACCCCTTTTGTCAAAAACACCTTTGCATAATGGCTTATACCAGAAGGCATCAACATCACCACCTGAACATCATACGTAACTGATAAATAAAATAAATCACATTAAAAAACACAAAATCAGAATAATTTTAACACTGGCCAGACAACCAATAACATGAAACATATAACACATACACAACACAACAAACGCACACGTGTACACAAACACTCAACCAAAAAGGAAATGTACAGGAAATATGCATAAGTAAGAGAACCTGGGGCACAAGAATAGGGAATGCCGGGAGAGGTATGCTTCCCGCTGGACATGCCTAAAACACACGCCATCTAAACCCAAACAAAACTCCCATGCAATAACATAAACAAAAACCCAAAACAAACACAATCAAAATAAACAATACAATGGGGAGTATAACAAGTCACAAATATATTCAAGATGCTCTCGGGCTTCGAGCCAGGTGTAGTGATGAAAAGACATCAACGTTTCGGGAGTGTAAGTCACAAATAAACTACATAAAGGGCTTTAGCTGCCCTTCTCTCTTTCCCAGTGTGGACATCTCTCAATTTGACCGAAACATTTTTATAAATATTGACTATTTCATACGGGTCAACATATCTTGGAGCCAATTTTGCTGCATAAGAATGAAGTTTGGAAGATTGAGTGTAAAACTTGCACAACACTCTCTGGCCAACAGCATAAGATGAAGGTCGCTTGTTAACATACTGTTGTTTAACCTGGGCCTGCGAGCTTTGTAAATTACGGAAGGCAGACTGCCATGCTTTACGGGTTTCCTCCGGAGTTATCTTCTGCGGGAGCAAATCATCACAGTGCCAAAGGTTGGACAGTTGTGAATTAGGGATGTAAGTTAACATAAGTTGATACGGAGTTGTATTGTGTGATTATGATGAGCTGAATTAAATGCTACTTGCAGCTAAGCCAAATTAGCATCCCATTTAGCATGATTTTTATGATGATACGCGATCAAAGCAGATTTAAGATTTCTATTGAATCTTTCTGCATGAGAAGGTCATGGATAATAGGGAGTGGTATTAATTGTCTTGACTCCTCAACCAAAACAAATTACTGAAAGCAAATGAGGTGAATTGAGTTGCGTTATCGGTCACTAAATAGCGCGGGGCCCCGAAGGCTGCAAATATGGTGGAGAGGACCTTCATGACCCCTCGAGTGTTTGCTTTTGGTAACGCATTTATCCAAACAAATTTACTGAACGAGTCTATGACAACCAGAGCATACGCATTTCCTTGAACAGAACGTGGAAATGGCCCCACGAAATCTACGTACAATTTCTCCAGTGGTTTAGTCGCTACTTCAGATGCCAAGCCCTTCCACACTGTACGCTGAGATGGCTTAGCCATAGTGCATATATAACATGATTTGTCTATTAGAAATATCCTTGACCATACCCAGTCAGAAAAAATGTTCCCGAATTTTGTTTTGGCTATCCCCAAATGGCCCCCTAGCAGTGAATTATGGTATTATTCAAAGACCATGGGGATTAGAGCTGTAGGCAAAAATATTCTATCCTTATCGTCCCGGAAATCACGCTTCACCAGAACACCGTCCCTCAAAGAGCCCGTGTCCACCTGTTCTCCTTTTGGAGTCTCGAAATAATTTCCCCCAGCCTGACGTCACGGCGCTGATGTTTGCCAATGCTCGTATACAATTTGGGGAAAGCAACACAAACCCCAATGTCAATGACCTGGCTTAGAGGAGAGGGCTCGGATTCGGCAAAAACACATGTTAAGGCATCAGCTGCATAAATTATCAACACCTCTTATATGCTTCGGCGTAAACTTAAATGCCGCTATTCTTACGCCCCAATGGGCCAACCTACCAGTTGATCTTGGCGTACGAAGGGCCCAAGTAAACACTTGATTATCGCACTTTAATGTGAATTCTACGTGCTCCAGGTATTGGCGGTAGTTTTCCAAACAAAACAGCGAGGGTCTCAAGTTCATACACAGAGTATTTGCATTCGGCTTCGGTCAAGGTTCTTGAGCTATAATAGATGAACCGGCAACCAGAAGGAAAATCCTGTAGGAGAATAGCCGCCAAAGTTCCCTTACTAGCGTCAGTCTGCAAAACGAAATGCCTACCGAAATCTGGAAGCGCTAGGACCAGAGGGTTCATAACAGCTTGCTTGAGGTCTTGAAAAGCAGATTGTTGCTCCTGCGTCTAAACATTAGGTACTCACTTTCGCCATAACCAGTTAAGTGGCTGTGCTCTAGTTGAGTAATTGGATATAAACTTATTTAAAAAATTAACCATTCCCACAAATTGCGCCAAAGCTTTCACATTCTTCGGAGACAGAAAAGTGCTAATGGCTTTAGTCCTGTCAGGATCAATAGTGATACCAGCAGGGTATCATATATGCCCTAGAAACGAAATCTGGCTAGTTGCGAAAACACACTTTTCTTTCTTAAGGGTCAACCCAGCACGTTCCAAATGCGTGAATACTTCGCGCAAATGATTACAATGGGACTGAAAATCTGGTGAGTACAGCTTGATTATTTAGACCTGACCCTGCAGAAATGCAGAGGAGGAGATGGTAGTCTAGGGTTTGAGAAAAAGGCTGGAAGTATTCTCCTTTCTCCTTACCTGCTTTTGTTACCCACATTGTGCACACACTCGCTGCCCAGCTGCTACCGACCCAAAACTCCTCTCAGAAGATAGTGGACTAGTCTGACTACTGCGCATACAGCTAAGCAGGGTCAGGTCTAAATAATCAAGCTGTAAATTACTAAATCATCGAGGTAATTATATACATACTCGAATTTGAGATCAGAAAATAAATTGTCCAACAACCTAGTTAGAACTTGAGCACCCGTGGCAATCCCATACAGGACCTTTTGAAATTCAAAAAGTGGCCAAGGAGTTGCGAAAGCGGTCATGTGCTTACACGCTTCAGATAACAGAATTTGGAAATATGCGCTATTCAAATCAAGGGTAGCAATACCTTAGTCCCATTAAAATGATGAGCAGCAGTATGCAGGTCTGGAATTGGTTGGGATTCCAGGCGAATCTTTTTGTTTATAAACCTATAATCGACCACTGGCCTAAGCCATCACCCTTAGGGACTAAAACCATAGGGCTGCTATAAGGCGAAGAGGACGGCCGAATTATATCCTGCTCCAAAATTTTATCGATCTTTTGTTTCAAAATAGCCATCTTGGGAGGAGTTAAGGAGAACACTTCACTGGAGTTCGGTCCAAAAGATCGATATGATACTCAATTTAGTTTGTCATGCCAGGTTTCCCGAAAATAACTTGTGGTGTTGTTGTAATAGCGCCTCCATTCTCCTAACTTGGTTCGGCGTTAAATGGGACAGAGCATCTTTGACAACACCCAACTGGGAAACAGAACGGCTTCGGACACCTGGGAGTGGGCGTTGTACAAACCGCTTCTGATAAAATAGAATCCCCAAATGCAGAGCCAAGGTAAAGAATGTTTCACGTTTGGCAAAATCAAAACTCAACCCTACTCGTGCCATGAAATCTGCACCCAAAATCAAATGGTGAGGTAAATCTGACAAAATATAACACCAATGTTTCCATGTGACCTGCAGGAAACGCAAAGAAAGGAGTACTCTAGATTCAACGGGAAAAACTTGCCCATTCACTGAAACACACCGCAATGGATATTTTTCGAGCTTAGATCCACATTTGGATAGTACCTGCATAAATATTTTTCCTGAACTAACAAACAGCTACTCCCCATATCTAATTACATGTCTTTTCTAATGTCCTCCAACGTAATGTCATTCAGACAGTGAATGAATGAAACACGTGAAATGATGCTCAAACGAGCCCGAGGTCCATGGAGCTTTAAGTTATCCAACATTCGTCTTCTCAGGATAAGGGAAAACGTTATGGCTCCACATTTGTCAGTAGTTATACCAAGGACTCTAAAGGCCTTAAATGTGATTCCAGTTTATCATATAAAGACGGAAGTACACACGAAGAGCCGCAATTGTATTCTGTAACACTAACAACAGAAGTTCGCAAATATATACTTGTATCAACATATTGTCCTTCCCAAATCATGACTTTAGGGCTTCCAAGGCTCTTGGATAATTCTCTGTACTCGGAGGGTAGCTCTCCACTATTTCTCTAGCTTGGGAGTTTGGTGTAGTTGACTGAATCAAGTATTGAAACTTATCAATGCTTCTGTCCGTCCATTTTTGAAAACTGACCCCACCATGCTGACCACTCTTCAATCTGACCACTAAATTTCTTAAGCTCAATCTGTAGCAGCTTAAATGTTCTTTTCTGGAGGCTACATTTACTCTGACTGCTTGTAACACTGCTGTTATCACATTCACATTCTTTGGCTGGCTTTTCTAACAATAACTTCATCTTGAAATACTTGCTTGGGTAATCTTCTTTCGACTTATTTTCTGTATCCAACTGTTCCTCTGTTGCATCTGCCTCTAACATCAGTGTAAATATATCTTCGTCAAGACCTTTAAGTTCCTCAAACTTAATCTCCAATAGCTGGAACTTTGTCTTGACTTCCAAAGTACACGATGATTTGGCAGAATCCAACTCGGCTTTTATTTCAATGTGTATTTGCATAAATGCCGTTCTTGTAACACATATGCCTTTTCCATACTTAAATAAGGTCCTGTCATGGTCACCAGATGTTGGAAATATGCCTTATTTATACGTAAGTATAACAGCATTTATTACCGAACACTTCTGAACAAACTTTTTCTTGGTTTCTTCTATAAACAAAAAGCAATACAGCCCATTGCTAAAACAAAGCTCACTAGTTATCATTTCAAATGCAATTATAACAATCCTAGTCCAGAGTCACTTATCTATTTGCAGTTTTTGCACATTGTCACACAATGTTGTCAGTGTCACATGCATAAGCTAAATGAACTGCTGGCTTAAAGAAATTGTTGATGTCTATAGTGTTGTGAACATCAATGAAATTCATGAAACACAATACTACTTGCCAACAATACATGCAAGCAATAAGAATGTGTGCGTGGTGTAAGCAGTTTTGTTATTCTGCACTCTATTTCATGAGGTTGATACACACCTAGCAAATTGTTAAAATAACACTCCCTGATTACCAACACCAATGATTATTTTTCCTAAATGCACAATATACACTTGCTAAATGCATAATACACATAGATGGAACAAAATCGTTACCTGTCAATCTTCTGGGTAATTCTGTAAACTTCCTTTTGTGATGATAGCTCATATATCATTTGGGAGCTATAACATTGTCTGTGCTTTTAGCTTAGTTGGTTAGAGCAGCAACACATATTGCTTTATGTTTATACCTTATTGTAAAATAATCCAATTTATTGTATTGTGTTTATTTCATCATTAGAAACATGATACATATGTCTATAGGATACATCAATTTAAAATAGAAATAAAATTATTTCAAGGTACATAGATGATTGAAAATGCAGGGATATGCAAATGAGTCAGTAAGTAGGTGGGTGGAGTTTAAGGGCTTGTTGACAAAGCCCAAGGTTCAATGCAAATTTAAATTACTATAACTTTATTATACTCTTATACTCTTTTATGTATCTTGGTTTCCTTTTTGTATTTTAGATTCAATGTAAATTTAAAATACTAAAGTCTGATGTGTTGCACTCACATGACTTTCTCTACTCTTGTGCTAACCATTCTTACAAACTCTTATTCGTGTATCTTTGTGTTAGTTGAGATAAACATTTACAGAAATTATCTTATTGCTTATTTCCTTGTAGGTACAAGGGGAATATTAGAATACAGTAGGCTCTGAGCAATAGGCAAATCTTTTAAAGCTTTGAGATCCTGTTCTCCTTGCACGCTTAACATATACAAAATGAACAACAATGTTACATTTCACAAAAGTTTTAAGTTTTCCGAAACTGACACAAATAACAAGGAATATCTCCAAAATGGTTCACTCTACAACAAAAATTTATTTAGGCATAAATTGTTTTAGCGAGATCTACTTTTTTGGTATAGTAAGATTTTGTCTATTTCTTACGGTTTACAAGTTATTCAAAAGTCATCCAGAGTAAACAGGACTACATAGGCTATAGCCAGAAAATTCAAAATATACATTTAATTTGGTTTTTAACCTACTTTTTGTTTTTGAGTGCTGTCCACAGACTGACAGACACACACGCGCACACACGTGGACCTTTTTCTAAAAATGCCTTTTTTTGGATTCAGGAGGTTTCAAAACATATATTTCCGGTGAAATCTTGAAATCGAATTTTTGGGTGGAATACAATAATTCCCTACTTACCAGCAGAGAAAGTAAAAATGTAGCAGGCATATTTTAAAGCATATGTGGCATAGAGTGCCACATTGCAAATAAATCATTTCAAAGTGGCACTTTCCTACAAGAGCTAAAGACAGGAAAAATAAAACAAATATTCAAGAAAGGGGAAGCACAAAACCCCAATGACTACAGGCCAGTTGCATTACTTTCAGTCTTCTCAAAGTATTAGAAAAACATTTTGTGCAAGAGGTTAATGAAATTCCTCACCAAACACAATATTATTAATAGCTGCCAATATGGATTCCAAAGTAACAAATCAACTAGCTTAGCTGTAATTAACTTTGTTGATAGTATTTATGACATACTAGAAAGAAGTGAAACTGGGATAGGCTTATTTTTGGACCTATCTAAAGCTTTTGATTTGGTAGATCACAAAGTCCTGTTTAAACAAGTTGTGTAAATATGGTGCAAGAGGAGTGGCCTTCAATTGGTTTAAATCATACTTACAAATGAAAGAGCAGATAGTTGAAGTTGACTTTGTACATACAAAATTTAAGGAACTTTCAGAAAAAAGACCTATAACATTGGGTGTTCCACAGGGTTCTATCCTAGGTCCATTACTGTTCTTGTTATATGTCAGACTTACCACTATGTATTGAAAATATAACACAAGCCAAATTAACACTTTTTGCAGATGATACAAGCATATTTATTGCAGGAAAGGATTATAGTGGCCTTCAAGAAAGCATAACACTAGTAGTGAATAAAATAATAAATTAATTTTAATACAATAAACTGATAATAAATGAAGAGAAAACTAGCACTAAATTTTCAGGATAAAGGTTGTAGAAAACAAAATAATCCTGACATCAGCATTGGGTCTAAATTGGTTAATTTTGAGCACGAAGCAAAATTCTTAGGTTTGTGGGTTGATAAAAATTTAAGTTGGAATTTACATATTGAAAAGCTATCAAGGAAGCTGAGTAAAACTTGTTTTTGAATGTCAGCTAATGTCCTCAAAACTTGTTATTCTACTTACTTTCACTTTTACTATGGACTACCATTACAGCAAAATGCTATAAATAGTAAGAATATTTAAACTTCAAAACAGAGCAATAAGAATCCTAGTTGGTATCCCAAAAACAGAAGGTTGTAGACTACATTTTCACAACTTGAATATCTTGACCTTACCATGTTTGTATGTAAAAGAATTGTCAATTTATACCAAGGTGAATGCATCACACTATGTCACAAATGGGGAAGTATATGCACATAATACATGGAACAAGGATAAACTTCACACTACCAGCCACAAAACTAAGCTATTTGAAACATTCAAGTACAACAGCGTAACATTATACAATTATATACCAGGGTACTTAAAAAGCATAACTTCTTTAAAAAATCTGAGGTGTTGCACTCACATGACTTTCTCTATTCTTGTACTAATCATTCTTACAAACTCTTATTCCTATATCTTCTTCGTGTTAGTTGAGATAAACATTTGTACAAATTATCTTATTGCCTATTTCCTTGTAGGTGCAAGGGGAATATTAGAATACAGTAGGCTTTGAGCGATAGTCAAATCTTTAAAAGTTTGGAGATCGTGTTCTCTTAACATATAAAAAAATGAACAAAGATGTTGCATTCCATGAAAGCTTGAAAGTTTTCCGAAATTGACACAATAACAAGGAATATCTCCGAAATGGTTCACTATGCAAAAAAAATTATTCAGACATAAATTGTGTGTTTTAGCAGGATCTACATTTTTTCTACAGTAAGATTTTGTCAATCTCTTATGGTTTACGAGTTATTCAGAAGTCATCAGGCTATAGCCAGAAAATTCAAAATATAAATTTCATTTTTCATAAAAATATCTTAAACATATGGCATCTTAATCAAAATTGTTAGAGTAACTTTCAAGAAAATCAAAATTTTCAAAAAATTTTCCATGTAAAGGGTAGTTTAGGGTAGGGCTATTTTCTTCAAAATCTTCGCATCGCATCCTTGAAAGACATTAAACTTAAATACCAACTTTGGTTTTTAACCAACTTTTCATTTTTGAGTTATGCTGTCCTCAGACTAACAGGCAGACTAACACATATGAACCTATTTCTAAAAAGGATTCAGGGGGTCTCGAAACGTATATTTCTGGTAAAATCTCGACAGAGAATTTTTGGATGGAATACAATAGCAGTATAGAAAGTTAAAAATAGAGTTACATAAGTTTATTGGAAAAAATCAGTTTACTCTGTAGAAGAATACATTGCATATTATACAGGAAAGTTTAAATGTTAATAAATCTTATGAACTTGTGTGTTGCATGGATTCTATTTACCTGAGGGATGTACTTCGGTTCAAGAGGATGCTTGACGATTGCCTTCAAGACCATGATCATTCTCCTTTAGATTTAATATTCTGTTTAAATTTCTCATAAAATGTTAATATATATTCTATTCTAAGGTACCTGGCTAAGGTTTTTCCGAGGTTTTCTTCAGCTGCTAAAGCAAATGCTGGATACACTGTTTGTATGTTTACCTCAATGTAGAATTTTTCACTGTATATATATCATTCTACTAGTGACGAAACTGATAAATGTGTATTATTTCTTATGATGAATAAATGTGATTATGATTGTGAATGCTTTTGAGGGCATACACACTTAGAAGTAAATTTATTTCACATACTTAAGCAAAAAAGGGGAGAAAATGCTTACGTGGTACACTTCCATTGTCAGTATGTGTTCAGTGAACTGCATCTGTCCTAGCACTTCTTCCTAGAGATTTTCCATGGTACAATTGAATATAGGATGCCCTTTTTAAGAAAATTATTAAAGGCAGCCTGCAGGGTGCTAAAAATGAGGGCTCCCATGTGCCACGGTGTTTGCAGGGCCATTATTTATGCCACAGCTACTAGCTATTTTAACATCAATTATGTTCATGATTCAGAATCGGCACAATGCATAACAAATAAGGAAAATGCTGTGTGTAAAACAGCGTGCAATTTCAAGAACATCTGAGAATAACTTGGCTGATTATTTGTTTGCTTGGTTGTCTGTGCCTTGTGGACTGGGCGTCTATGTATGTGCATTTTGTATTATGATAATGGCAGGGGGCAATGTGTATATAAACCTTTATTGTGGATAGTGGGGGTATGTGTAATCGTTTTCTCGAGTTTTGGGATGGAAATATTCATGTATCTGTGTGTATGTATCACATAACTTGGGGTGAGCATAAGCAATATGTATCTAGGCATGAGTGAGTGCATGTATCCATGGCAGATCTGGTCTCAGCACGGACCGTGCAGGTCACCGAGTAGGCTGTGATCCTCATGAGAAGTGTAGTACACCGACCCATCCAGCTACCACAACTTCAGACTCTAGAGGCCACAGTCGCCTGTGTGCACCTCGGAGGAACAGAAGTTTAGATGGTGTCTGTGTACCACCCTCCCCAGAGACAGTTCGTAATCAACAATTACCTGTCCATCCTTGCCCTGCATCCCCATGTCATTCTAACCAGGGTCTTCAATACCAAGCATCCACATTGACATTGCTACCCCGAGCGGACAGAAGAGTCAAAGAAATCATTCTCATGGTAAATGCAAACCCCCAGCTCAGAGTAAAGGGCCCCTGGCAACACTACCCATTAGGTCATGGATGGCCATCCGTCACTGACTTCACGATTATCAAACATTTCCCCTAACCATCTATCACGCAATCGGCAACAAACTTCATTCAGATCATCATCCTGGGTTGCCAGTCATGAAGTCATGTTTCTACACTGACTCCATCCCTGCTAACCCAAATATCACGGACATTCCAACCTTGAAGGCTGCGGTCTCTTCTTTTTCCCCCATCGTGACGCGAACTGTCCACAACCTCACCACCTACTCCCCAGCCCCTCCTCACCCCAATGTCCTGCCAGTTTAACTTGTTCTGCTTATCCGCCGCTCCTGGGCGGCTTGCAGACTCCACCAGCAATACCACACGCCACACCAACTAGAGCTTTTAAGGTGGCTTCGACACGAGATCCGTCTCCAACTACGTGAGCACAAGGTACGCGCGTGGGAGGACACGACGATTCGCTTGACTCTCGAGGACGGCGACATATGCAGAGTCGCCAAAAGGTTCAGGAACCGAGGTGGCCTACCTACCTCCCCCATCCAAGGCACCCAAGGCCTGGCCTATGAAACCCAAGCCAAAGCCGGTGTGCTCGCCGAATACCTGGAAAGGACTATGAGGCCACGAGATGACCCGTAGGACCTGGACTTCTCCGACCGCATCCGTTTGGGGGTACGACGACCACCTGACAAGGTGGGTTGACTTCCCGTCATAGGACCTAGTAAACTCCAAGGCGCACTCCCGCGTCTCAACCCCAAAAAGGCCTCGGGGCCTGACGGAGTTACTCCTGTCACCCTCCGCCACCCTCCCTTCAAGGCCGTGCTCTTTCCGACAAAGGTCTTCAATATGTGCCTCGCCCTCTGTCACTTTCCACCCGATCAGAGGGATCTGTATTTTGAAGCCAAGGAAGGACCCGGTACATCCAGCCACTACCGCTCCATAAGCTTCATATCTGTCCTTTCGAAAGTTTTCGAGAGGCATCTGGGGACATTCAAGCTATCCCTTCCCACCAGTTTGAGTTCCATCCTGGTCACTCAAAGCCTCAACAGCTGCTGCGAGTAATGGAGGCTGCTACCCTGGGAGACCAGAATAGGGCATTCACTGCAGCAGTATCTCTAGACGTGGAGAAGGCTTTCTCCACGAACTGGTCTGTGGGTCTCCTGAATAAACTCATCCAACTGAGGCTACCCACACATGATACACCTAGTACACTCATGCCTTAAGCACAGATCCTTTGTGGTTTCTGTTTCGGGAAACAACGGCTGGTTGCGGTTTGGTCATTCTTGATGAGAAGTGTTCACCATTGGGTTTAGTGAGAGCTTCCTCTATATAGAATAACCTACTAGGAAGCGTGTATGAATCTTCAGCTTGATATGATATTCTAATCTCGTCGTTCAAATCAAGACCTGACGCATAGTAAGGTAGGAATACTCTTCCTCTTTACTAATCTTATCATCAAATACCGGAAGCCCGGTCACATCCAAAACATCCATTACAGATCCTTGAAGTCTAAGCCATCGAGGACCCTTCGATTAGATGATGTTAGCCATTTGTGTGTCCAGGATGGAGTAGGTCTCAACCTCGAGAGAGGCTTTTTATTATAGCATTATCTTCTAAAACGTATTCCCATTCCGCCGTGTGAATAGCCTCACGGTAATAACATCGTTTCTTAAGTCAAGCGTATCACCGTTCTGGTCTACCACGCGAACATCGAGGTGATCAATGAGATTTGCGTCAATGATGGGTAGATATATAGGACTGGACGGTTTCTGCCAGATGAGGTAATGTGGCGGAATCAATGTAAGAATTCATGCGCTTTTACCGTTAATGGAGAAGCCAGTGGCAAGGCTGCACTCGATGGGTATTATGCTAACCTTAAAGAAGTTCACCAGTTCCTGACACTCGGTCAGTACACCAGGATTCACTAGGCTCTTCCCACTAAAACCGAGAAGAGAGCTGATTGATCTTTCTAGAGCTAAATCTGCACCATAGGGGGCACTGAATCTCAACTTTCATAGTGTTATTGTTAGGACATAGACAATGGCATCGCCAGGGGGAATCGATATGGTTTCAAGCCTTTCATCGCGAACATAGCGGAGCTATCCCCTGATCAATATTTGGTATCGAGTAATATGTCTCGAAATTCAATAGAGTAATCTCGTAAACACCATTAGAATCCAGATGGAGTGGTGGATTTATAAAGGTAGAGAAGCTTGAATGAGAACTGCTCACAGTGATAGTGATTTTAATCATGCAAACGACGAAATGTTCCATAACAAACTGCAAGCAGAAGTGTCCACAAATGACAGAATCGAAATCTTAATCTTAATACCTGCGTATGATAAACATGATTCTGACGTCTGCGAGGTGAATTCAGTCTCCTTTGGAGGCTTTAGATATAAAGCGCTAAACTTCCATTCTTGCGTACAGCAACCCAAAGAATTCCCGGAGCATGCGATCTAGCCAAATTAATGACAATCCTTTCTGTATGGCAAGGTCTTGCACGTAGTTGTCCAGCACGTGTGCAACTCTGCAGAGTCTAGCGTAAGATTCAATCTCTGTAGCGCTTAAGGCTTTTCCGGGATAAGTACAGGATTGGTAATCAGAGGATATGGTCGGTGAATTTATTTTGATAACTCTCCTGGTCAGGTCGGTGAGACCTGTAAACCAATGACAGGTGTGGTCCTCCAGACATTCTGGGGGTTGTGAGAGAGCGATTGACTGCCAAAACATAAAAATATGGTGCTCTCTAAAAAGCGGTTACATTTATTGCTAAGTCTCTTCAATATTTATGCAATATGACTCGAGGGATAAAATGTTCCGGAGTTAAAATAGTCCCCCACTTGGATCTCCGGGCGGGGACTACTTCTCGAGAACCAAAACATTATATTAATAGAAGATCTAACATCAGACTTCTACAATGGAATGCAGGTGGTCTCTTTACCACTGTACCTGCTGAATGGCGAAAGGCAATAATTGTCCCACTCTTGAAGAAAGACAAAACAGCGTCAGAAATAAAAAATTATAGACCAATAGCTCTTACTAGCATAATAGCAAAAGTGATGGAAAGAATGGTGTCAAACACGTTAAATTGGTTTCTAGAATCACAAAATTTAATTTCCCCATGTCAAGCTGGATTCAGAGAGTTACACTCTACAAATGAACAAGTCTTACTTCTCAGTCAAGAAATCAAAGACTCCTTCAATAGAAAAGAAGATAATTTATCAGTTTTATTGATTTCCAAAGTGCATGTGATTCTATATGCAGAACAAAACTACTAAAGAAAGTAAAAGAAATAGGGATACAAGGTCCAATGTTTTCATGGCTGTCATTTCCTAACACAATGCTTTATTGCAACCAGATATGGAAGATATATATATATATATATATATATATATATATATATATATATATGAATACAAACAAGTACACCGCAGCTTACCACAAGGTGCAGTGCTCAGCACAACACTTTTTAATATATTTATTAACGATCTGCCACAACAAATACAAGAATCAGGTGTGAAGTGTGCACTATTTGCTGATGACTTAGTAATGTGGACTTCAAAACCAAAAAGCAAAAGTACAGAGCTAGAAAAAACCATGCAACAATCCTTAACCAACTTACAAAGGTGGACCAAAGAAAATTTAATGACTGTTAATACAACAAAATCAAACTACCAAATCTTTTCACTAAGAAAAAAGCCACTAAAAATAAAACTAAATTTTGAGGGTCAACAATTACCGGAAACAAAGGAAGCAAAGTATTTAGGAGTTACATTTGATACTAAACAAATAGAAAATGTAATACAAAGAGTAGAGAGGCGCCTTTCCTGTTAAAACGTCTAACAGGAATGAAGTGGGGATGTTCCAGAGGAACTCTCAACACAACATACAATGTATATATAAAGCCATTATTTGCTTACTGCAGCAAAGTTCTTGCAACAGCAAACACAAGAAAGATTCAAATCTTTCAAAACCAAAGTCTGAGATTAATTACAGATGCTATCAAAACCACACCAATAGCAGCTATGGAAATACTAATCAACCAATGCCCCATTGAATATGAAATAGAAAAAGCACCTCTTATTCAACACAAAAAGTTGATCAGACTCCCATTCAATACATGGCACAAGAGAAATTTTACACATGCACTAAAGACTCAGGAGAGCTTTCTTTCCAAAATTCAAGACATCAAGAAGAATGTATACCTTCCTAATTCAAAGGAAAACTTCATATATAAAGTCAATCTGACACAAACATTAGACATCACATATTATTACACCTGACAGAAGAAGTTAAGAAAAGTGATACTCTAACTAGTGTTCTAAAATTATTGGCATTAGAGACAATCCATACTAGATTTCCAGAACACGAATGGCTCCATATTTATACTGATGGATCATTGATATCAAACCAAGATGGAGCAGGTGCTGGAGTCACATGTCACCTCTTTTCCTTTTACAAATCTTTAAGTTATGGAACTACTAACTTTGATGGAGAAATTGAAGCAATTCGAGTGGCCCTACAAAATCTTTTGTACAGAATTTCACATTTTCAGCAAGCAGTTATCCTCTCAGATTCCAGCGCAGCAATTATAGCGATTACTTCCAAGTTGTCACCAAAAAACCAAACAATTATAGAATGTTGGAAAATCCTTACCCATCTAACAGCACTTCAAAAACACCTAGTCTTCCAATGGATACCAGCTCACTGTGGACTGAGTGGTAATGAGAAAGCTGATTTTCTTGCAAAAAAGGGTACCGGCAATGTGCAGAAATCAATAGTTAATCTACCATTTTATGCAGCTAAAAGATTAGTCAACTCTGAATTCAAAAAAATTATTGCAAACTATTACTATGAAAAATCAAAGAATAAAAGATGGGAACTACCAAACATTCAAACAGTAATTTCTGAGTATCCTCGAAAAACGGCAGTTGCAACCTTCAGGTTGATTACAGGACATGATTGTCTGGCAAAACATTTAAACAGAATTGGGATATATTCTTCACTACTCTGTCCTCTATGTGATCTGCAAGAGGAAATGGATCGAGACCATCTTCAAATATGCCCGGCCACTTCTAGTGCCCCATCCATCAGCGGCGCCGTGGCCGAGCGGTTAGTGTGCTCACCTACCACCTAGACGGCCCGGGTTCGATCCCAGGGATCCGCATGTGGTATTCGTGGTGGACGAAGGGGCGTCAGGGCGGGTTTTCTCTGGGTGCTCTGGTTTCTCCCGCCATCTCATTCCACTGGTGCTCCATCTTCATTCCATGTATCATCAGTGTCACCACCTGCGGTGCCGTAGTAGTAAAAACGGGTGCTAAACACTACAACAACTAGTGCCCCATCCATCAGTGAAAAATATTGGAGAGCAAGAGGATTAATGACTTCATTGTCAGAAATCCAGCATTAGCTAACAACAACTTTTTTATCCAAAATCTCTACCAAGCATCTCTTGCTTACCTTTAAAACAATAAGATGGAATTTAAAAAATTACAGAAGATGGGCATAAAGTATCCCGCCCTTCCACCCCTCCCACTTGGTATTGCTAGGATTAACAATACAATTTACAATACTTACCATTCAACAATTTGCATGCAGGCCCGTGATGTCACCAATAATGATCTCAAGTTTTTTGACATGATGGATTCTGAAAGAGAAATGCGAGGAAATTCAGTGTCTGGGATAAGGGTTTACTCGAGAAAGGGCACAAGCCTGATTGGAGCACTGAAATATATAATATTCACAGGTAAAAATTTTGTAATTGAAGATATATATTTTAATTATGTAACTGAATTTGTCAAAACTATATTGCAGTCTAATGACAAAGTTGTTGTTTTCTAGTGCCTTGCATCTGGCAATGAAGCCATTAGCATTTGTGCTTTCCAATACTTTTGAACTGTAGTTTCTTCTGATCTTAATGCTTCACAGGTCTTCAAACATCTCAAACAATTTTTGATGGAAAAATGTTATTATTCAACTGATGAGTTTTTGCATTGTTGAGGTAAATGCAGATCTAAGGATGTAAGCGTGAGTTTTAGATGAGGGTTTGTAGATAGATTGTGCCTGTGAATATTATGTATGTAAGTACTATATTTTGTAAGTAGTTTTTTTAGTGACACAACCACAACATGTATATGTTTTATGGTTGAAATAAATAAATAAATAAATAAATAAAATGTGAACATGTAACTCCAGCTCCAGTAAGGTTTTCCTTGGAGGATCCATCAGTATATATGTGCAGCCATTCTTCTGTGGGATATCTAGTATTGATTGTTTCCAGAGCTAGAAGTGTTTGTATTTCTTTTGGTGTGTCTGATTTAGTTATTTCCTCAATTAATTCCAAATTGAAGGTAGGTTGCAATAATTCCAGTGGATTTTCTCTTATAAGTAGATTTTCTCTGGTGTTAGGAATGTTCAATTTGGATTTAATCTGTGTTACCTTTTCTAGGAAACTACTATGAGTTTTAAGGATTGAAGGGGGGAGGTTCTCTTCTGTCCATTTAGAGTTTGGCAGTCGTAACATCTTCTCATGTTGGAGCAATGCTTGTTCTTCTATTTTTGTTGTTATTGATGGAATCCGTGTTAAGGCAAGCATGGCATCAATAGGTGTGGATTTAACTGCTCCAGTGATTAGGCGAAGAGCCTGATTTTGTATTTGTTCAAGTTTATTGATGTTAGCATTTGCTGCTGTTATTAAAGCTTCAGAACAGTACAAGAGGTTTGGTTTAACATACATTTTGTATGTTGTGTTAAGGACTCTCCTTGAGCAGCCCCATTTAGCACCAGCTAACCTTTTCAGGATTTGCAGTTTCTTATCAACCTTTTCTGAGATGTTTGTTATATGTTTTTTCCAACTTAGCTTTCTGTCGAAAGTGTTGCCTAAGTATTTGGCATCATCAACTGCTTTGAGTGGTTTACCATTATAGTTTATGTTAATATTAACTGGTTTGTATTTTAGTGTAAATAATTCATAATTTGTTTTTTCCACATTGATAGTCATGAGGTTTTTGGAGCTCCATTCATGTACCTTGTTTAGGGCTGTTTCTATTCTGTCTTTAATTAATTCAGGTTTTTTTGGAGAGCCTGAAGTCCAAAAGACTACATCGTCAGCAAATAAAGCAATTTTGGTTTCTAAAGTTTTTATTATTGATGGAAGGTCATTTATATATATATGTTAAAGAGTGTTGTGCTTAGAACAGCACTTTGTGGAAGTCCTTGGTGTGTTTGTTTATATTTGGAAATGTATGTATTATATTTTGTGGCACAAAATCTTTGTGAAATAAACTGAGTTATCCATTTAAGCATGTTACTTTTCACACCTATTGATTGCAACTTCTCAATTAATTTGTTTCTCCAGACTGAGTCACATGCTGATTTAAAATCAATGAATACTGCTAAGGTATCCTTTCTATTGAAAGTTTCCTTGATGTCTTGGCTTAGTTGGAGTACTGACAATAAAGTTCCTACTAAATATAATGTACAGAACAGCCCAGGAATAGAAATACAGGATGACTATAGCCATGCATTATTGAAAACTCAATACCCAAACACCTATATGGTCGAAAAGGTGCTATGCCGTATTGGGAACATTGTTACTCATTAAATGGTTATGTTTTTGTAAGACTCAATGGATAAAAGAGGAAGCTTTCATTTTCATTCATTTTTCATTCATTTATTAGCTGCAATTGTATTTACATCATTACAAGGATTGTCACAATTTTCACAAAAATACATATAACTATATTACTCTTCTATATTAGAGTTTATTTACATCTATGTACTCTTCTATAGAGTAGAAAACCTTTTCTAATAAATACCTTTTAGTTGCTTTGAGTTTTTTCTTTTCATCTGTTATACATTTTAATTTATTTGGTAAGTGATTATACAGTTCTTTAGCCTTGATTTCTACACTTTTAGTACCTAAAGTTCCTCTTAGTCTCTTAATATAATAGTTTTGCTTAGTCGTGTAGAGAAACACTAAAAACTAAAATAAATCAATAAAAGTCTGGAAAAAGAAACTCAAGGATTTTTAAGATATTTGGTGGAGATAAGATGCACCATTTTTTGTCGAAAAATAAAATAAGTACAGATTTCCCCAAAAACAATGATTTTTCCTTAGATTGTTTCCTCCCCCAAAATCTTTAGACACAGTGCAAATATGTCTCATTCTTTATCACAACACCAAAGGTTTCAGCACGTCCAGTTCGTCGTGACACTCCCCCTCTCCTGAAGCATAAATGTCCAATAGCAGACACCTGGCCACTCGCATAATAGGAGAGGTGAGGATTAGTATACTAGTTGCTCTGACTGATAACTACACAATAATTAACATACACTGTTCCCCACCACTCCAGTCACTTCTATTTTGTTGTCTTTTGCACATATGTAGTGACAACAATCTGGACAAACTGTATATACGAGTAGCAATTAAATGTAATTAGCTATTACATTGTTTTACCTAAACCAAAAAGTTGAAATAATATTCTTTACTAACATTTCCCTTACAGCAAAAGAGTTGCATAACCAAAATATTATCATTTTTCCCTACACCAAATAATCCTATTCCCCCTGTTATAGAAATGTTATTTCGTATCCAAGTTGGAAATGTAGTTTGATGTCAAAGCAGAAAGCCAAAATATAAAGTAACAATAAGATACCCCAATTAGTCTACAGCAAAAGTTGTTGAAAAATAAAAGAATCACCAATTCACCAAAAGGCTTAAAAAATATTTTAGGGTTTTAGGGGACATGAGGTGTATTTTTTCTTGACAAATACAATAAGCACATGATTTCCCCAAAAAATGAATTTAAATCTTTTATTACACTTTCCTCTACACCAGAATTTACATTATGAATACAATAAAAATGTTTCATCCTGTTTTGAGTAATTCCATGTCAAATCGCACAAAATATAGTAAAAATTGGCCTTAATATCTCAGTTTCTTGAAATTTTTTTTATGTTTTGGAACAAAATACGATTTGGGTTTCTTCGTTTTATAAAATAAAATTATTTTGGCAGATATTAAGTTTTGAGATATCCCAAAAGTCACGCACACTTCGCCCTTGAATCAATGATAGCTATCTCTGATTGTAATCAAATTACTTGATCTTTGACTCAACTTAAAGATAAATTGCAGTCCTTCATGAGGTATTTATTAGAAAATTTTATTATTATATTTTATTTGATCCAATTTTTAAAGTTAGATATAAAATAAACTCATCCATTTAAAAATCTGAAAAAGGACCTGAAAATACAATTTAAAAAAATCATAATGGAGGCTCTTTGAATCCAATCAAACAGTTCCTTCAGTGTTGTTATAAGATCTTGACCAGGTTGCAGGCTGGCTCTAGCAGCAAGTTCCTCCTATGCCATCACAAGGACTTTTATTGTGTGATGTTGCAAAGAAGTGCTATTCAGCACTAATGCTATAATCATCTCTATTTAAGCAAATTTAAAAATTTGTTTTTGGTTTTATATTGTGCACTAGAGCCATTAGAAAAGAAGATAATTTTCTTTCTATTTTTGAATTTTTGCTTTAAGAGACTGACAGCTTCGGATTGAAAAAGATGAAAGGAATCTGTGTCATGCTTCAAATTTTCAGAGATAGCAATTATACTTTTATGGCGAATTTCTGAGCTTTCTTTACAGTTTGTAAATTATCTTTGCATTCCACCAAAAGCTGACTTTGTTGCCAAGCTATGAAAACGTATGGCAATAATGAAATAAGTTTGACAATTTCTCTAAAAATTCATCAGTTGAAGACTGGATTGTTTCCAGATTAGTGCGATTTGCTGTAATCATGTATGGTACATGTTCTACTGTCTCGACATCAAACTGTTGTTGAATGTGTTTAATTATATTATCTGGTCCTAGACAACTTGAGCATTGTTTAAGATAACAATGATGTGAGGGTGGATTACAGATAACATGTGATAATGCATCTTTTTATTTCTGAACAACTGTGTTTGAATCTGAAGTTAAAATTGGGATGTTTGCACCGTCTATAAGTAATTTTACATTTTCATGAAGGGCACAAACACAAGGCATTCCATTAGCCCCTGGCAGAGTACATTCTTTTGGTCTCAACTCGGCAAATTCTAGATTCCATGCCTCATTCATTATTTTAACCAAATAATCATGTGCTCTGCTCCCTGCATACTTTACCATTTCTGGTGCTATCTTGTCCCATCCTGCTGGCTGATTTACTCCTCTAAACACTGATCTATAATAATCAAACCATACCTTCATAATGTCATTTAACACTATTTTCATTTTGTTATTCTTATCTGTAATGTTTCTATACTTTTTCCCTCTTACAGCCTTTAATCTTTTGACTAATTGCCAAAATTCTCTGTTATTATTATGGAATTTATCTTCTAAATCTTTCCCAAAATCTTCCCAAGATTTACTTTTTGCTTTTTTTATCGTTCTTTTAGCTATGTTTCTTTTTCAACATAATTTTCCCAATTTGTATTCGTTCTATTTTTATTATATTCTTTCCGTGCAATTTTCTTCTCTAACTATTAGTTTAGTAGTCTCATTCCACCATTTTGTCTGCTTAGATCTCTCACCAACCTTCGAGATACCACATATTTCCTCAGCTGATTTACACAAGGTCTCCTTTAGCCTTGTCTATTTCTCGTTTATGCACATTTCCTGCCAATTTTCAATTCAATTCAAAAATGTCTATTCGGGCATGTTATGTAACATGCCCTGGCTGTTTAGGGACAACCCTCTTCGGCCACGTTTTTGGTATTTTTGCTTTTCGTGTGTGAGAGATCTTCCTGGCATGTGAGTGTATTGTTTTGATTGTGGTGGTGTGGTTTATGTGTTTGTGTGTGTGTTCTCGTCCCCAGCTGCATGGTGGTGGCTTCTGCCCTCGAAGACTTTAGGTTTTTATTGTAGAAAAAGTTTATTGTTTGTTGTTGCTGCCCCGGCTCATATGAGATTTATTGTTTTAGTTGTGTTGTTTTGTGTGTTTGGTTATGAAAGTGTGTGTTTATATTTGTTCTGTGTTTGTGTTTTTTATTGTAGTTTGATGTGTTATTGTGAGTTTTTATCGGTCGTCAATAAACATGGCCAGTTGGTTGCCAACCCTGGTTGTGTTGACTGCTTTTTTCAAGGCCTTTTGTGCAGTTTGTGTTAGGGTGTAGGAATCTGGCTCTTTGTGTGGGTGGTGTTATGTCGTATATTGGTGGGATGAGCGTGCTTAGGATTTGTGTTATTGTGGTGTTCGTGATTTGTCGGATATACCTTGTGATGTTTTCTTGGATGTGTGTGATCTGTTCCTGTGATGACTTTATTTGCTGTTCTGAGTGTCCTATAATGTGTTTAAATGTTCCAATGGTTTCGTTTGGCATCATGTCCTTCTTTGTCACTGGGATTTTGGGAAAATTTATCTTGGGCCAGTCACGTGTTGTGGTTTTGGTGGTGTCAGGATGTTGTGAGGGAATATGTGTGTTTTGGCAGTGTGTTCGGGAAGTGTGGGTGGTTGTCTGGAATACATCGGGCATCTCACTTGCCCGGTGTAGTGCCCATTTTGTCAGCAGGTGGAGCAGTAGGGAGTGTTGTGTCTTACGGGGTGATTGCACCGTCTTGTGTCGGTGTTATGTCTGCAGTGGAAGCAAGTCGGTTGTTGTGTGGATTGTTCTTCATTATGACCGTACTGTTGACATTGTTGGCATGGTACATGTCTGTCGGTATGTCTTGATGGTTCTGCACGGAAAATCTGCTTTTCGATGATTGTGCCTTCTTTTAGAATGGTGTTTATTGTTGCTACAGAGGTAATGAAAATTCGTACCAGTGGTGTCTGTCTGTTCTGGCAGATTATACGTGAAATGCGTGATATTTGTGGGTAAGTCTCCTGTATGCTGTGGAGTATGTCGTCTGTTATGTCGTAAGGCATTCCTTTAATCACGGCTGTAAGGGTTTTTCGTGGTCTTTGTGTCTTGGTTTTGTGTCGGCCTGTTTTGAGGTAGGGAGCTGGCATAGTGAGCGTACTTCCCGAAGTTGTGTATTGGGATGGCTTGGGAAAAGGTGACTGCTTGTTGTTGGTTCCTGATTGTAAGTGCGTAAGTGTTTCTATGTATTCGTTGGGCTCTGTATAGTGTGTCTGTGTCTAGGTGGGTCTTGTTCATTAGGCTTCTAATGAGCCACGCATTTTGTTATTCGGGGTCGCAGTTAATTATGTACAGTGTGAAGTATCCATGTGGTGTAGGTGGTATGTATGTTGTTGGGGTGTGATGTGTGTTAGTGTTTGTGTCGTCAAATAGTGTTCCTATCCTGTAGCCTAGTTGCGTTGTGGACTCTATGCTTGAGTCTAAGTCGTAGTTTATATTGTCGGGAGCTTGGGAAGATGTGCTGCTGCAGCTGGAGCTGACTGAGTGTGTGCGTTGTCTTGTGTGGTTTTGTGTGTGTTTTTTACTTGTTGATGGTGTGGGTTGAGTACAGCTCGCATGAGTTTGTCTTGGTAGTGTTTGTGTGTCAAGTGTTTGAGCATAGTTCATATGTGTTTGTCGTGTTAGTGTTTATGTGTCTTGTGTTTGAGCACAGCTCGTAGGTGTTTGTCGTGTTCCTGTGTCTTGTGTTTGGGCATAGCTCGTGGGAGTTGGTGAGTGTCGTGTTTGTGTGTCACTGCCGGGTGGTGATAGAGTAGGTTGTGCTTGTAGTGGCGTGGATCTCGTTTTTGTCAGGACGCGATGGCGGTTGGTTTTAGGATCAGGGGGTTTTGGTGGTTTGGCCGTGGAGAGATGCTTAGGCATCTTCTTTGGCCAGAAGAGATTGGTGTGATGGAAGTGGCTGCTAAGAAGCGTGGTTTGTGTATCCTGTGTCTTGCAACTGCCTAAGTGTAGTCCCTACGGACTACAGGACTTTCATCCTTTGGCTAACTGGGCGGGCCCAGTGGGTACACAAACCTTACCACGAGGAGGAGTGGTATGGGAAATAAGGGGTAAGGTGGGGTTTTCGAGGAAAGGGCGTGGCCTCTTGGTGGTTGCACTCTCAGCTTGCTTGCCAAGCTTCTTGAGAGTGCACTTCTCACTTTCACTGTGTTCTCGGAGTATAGCTCACCGGTGTTGGTGTGACCAATCCCTGTCTCGGCATCTGGCATGGAACACTGGGAGAAGGTAGCTGACTGGCTGAACGCTGGCTCACTTGAACTTTCTATTTATTATCTCTACATATTCCTTCCTTTTTTCTTTATCGTTTAAAATCTCTATTTTTATCCTTTCATATTTAACTCCCTTTATTCTTCTTGGTCTCCTGAATCTTGTATTGCATATTAATAGTCTATGTTCTGTTGACATTTCTGCACTTCTAAATACTCTCACATCCGACATTGCATATCTTGTATTTTTAGTGAATGTGAAGTAATCTATTACACTCTTAGCATTTCGATTAGGAGCTTCATATGTTATTTTATGAATTTCTTTGTGTGGAAAAAGAGTATTTCCAATCAAAAGATCATTATCTATACAAAATTCAATAATTCTTTTTCCATTTTCATTTAACATTTTTTCTCCTTCATGTTTTCCCTTACACCCATGACCTTTTCTATGATCTTAGCTAATTCTTGCATTTCAATCTCCCATTATAATTACATGATTATTCTCTTGTCTTGCTTTATTTATTTTTTCCTGTAATTTTGTATAGAAAGTCTCTTTTTCTATCTCATCCTTATCCTCTGTAGGTGCATATATCTGGAAAATGGATACTTTTTCTTCTAAAATCACATCTATTCTCATTATTCTTGAGTTTATAGCTTGCCAACTCTTTACTTTTGTTTCCATTTCGGCCGATACTATAATCCCTACTCCTTTAGCTCTTACTCCTCTCTCAACTCCTGAGAATCTAAGGGTATATCCTCTTTCTAAAGTTAATTCTTCTCTTCCTTTCTTTTTTGTCTCACTCAGACCTAGGATTTTTAAATTATATGTAATCATTTCGTCCACTATCTCCACTTCTTTCGCAGTCAATGAAGTTATATTTCATGTCCCAATCCTAATCCTTTACGTTCCAGGTCGTCTACACATTATCTGTCTGGCTCTCTTCTGATTTCTCTGAATATAGTTAGCTCAGGTGGGTCATTAGCCCAATGCTGTGCTAGCCTGGTGGAAGGGCTGCCTCCTTAAGACCTTCAGGCTTGTCTGATTTGTTTAGGGTTTACTCCCCTAGCCTTTGGAGAACCAACTTCCTATGCTACAAGGCAGCAGCAAACCAGAGCCTCTTCTGCCAGTTTTCGAGGTTACTGATGGGCCTTCTCAGTTACCGTAGTGGTCCTAGGGCACACGAGCTTCCCACCGTACTTCACCTCATCAGTCACTCCCCTACTTCCTGTTGCCCACCCCTCGGGGCAAGGACCACAGAGGTTGGATTTTGAGGAGTCAGTGACAAACCATTAATCAAAATTATTTTGGTCGAACCATCCTGATTCATGATTTCTTTCATCAACATACAGAGTGAGGCAAAATAGTCTCTCTCTCTTGATTTGGCTATGCTAAACATAGACTTGAGTTCAAGCCATTGATCAAGTAATGTGGCAACAGCACTTTCTATTGAAAGCCACAGGGTCTGACACACTTGAACAATTCTGTGAGGTTGATGCCCATCATTAATAGCAGCATACAAAGCCTTATATTGACTCTGACGTAAAGCAGCATGGGTAAACCAATTGTAGGTTTCGCGTATGAGGAAATCCAGGTTTGTCGCAAGACATTGAGCAGCGGAAGTGATTGCAGGAGCAAAGAATGGCACACACACTGTATCATTATGAGCTCTGGGCATTCTCTGCACTATCTAGTGCAAACTCCATTGTTGATCCCTGTCATAACAGCAGCATTATCAATGCCAATTTCCTTTAAATTCTTTATGTTTAACCCTTTCTCATGCAATGTTTTCAGATAACAGGCAGCGATTGACTCAAGTCACAAGATTGTAGCTCAGAAAAAGCTAGAAATGTAGAAATTAACCTGCCATTCCTAAGACTAAAATACACTATTGTAATCCCCAAAATTTTGGTAACCCTGATGTCGTTTGACTTGTCAATAAGTATGCTATACATTCCAGTCCCTATATCTTCTAACAATAGTTTCTCAAAATGAGAAACGCTAACGCACTACATTTTGTCCTGTGCAACTGGATATTTGCCACAGTTGGACTATCACTGAACATAGATTTGTAAAGTTCACCAAGGACATCAATACTTAATATTGACAAATGACATGCAACAAAAAGTGTGACAGAAGCTTCCACAATTTGTAACTTTTTAGTATCTCTAATTAAGGTAACAAATTGGTTGAACCTTCTTAATGAGCTAAATGCACTAGATGATGCTAAATGCTTTTTAGCTTTAGCTTGCTGCAAAAGATCACTGCATTTTGTGTTAAAGATAGCTTTACAAAATTTTCATTTAACTTTATCTTTATCATGCAGCACTTCCACTCCTTCTGAAAATGCTGTTGATATTTTTGGAGGTATTTCACACAGATACAAATTATAGCGATAAAAATATAGAATAATAGTTAACACAATGACTAAGTATTATCACAGAATCACTATAATATATGAGCCGACTACACCCATTTACAATGCATGCACTACTTGCACTTGTAGCCCAACAAGGTGAGAGTGCGTAATGAACGGAATGAGAATAATGCAACTGAAAAATTACTTTATGTTTTAAGTTACTGTAAACAATTGTTTAATTGTTTTGAACCTACATGTTATGCTAGGAGGAGGAAAGAGGAAGAAACAAACAAATACCATCAGCAATAAGCCTTCGTGGGATAAAGAGAAACGTGTTTTAAATAATGCAAACATGTACAATAACGCTCAAGGTTTACTGCCAGTATAAGCAGAAGTGAGAAGCATGAACACAGTTAATAAATAGCAAGGAGCCAAACTAAAGTACCAGAAACACCAATATCTGTACTCCAGGCAATTACTATGAGGGAAGTAGGCAGAAAAAGCTAAAATTCCTGCTAAGCGGAATTTAAAAAAGCTAGATTTAGTGGGAAAAAAGCTAAATTGGCAACACTGGCTTGCAGGCCTGCAGAAAAAAGATGTGGTAAATGTACTTATGCATACTCCATAGTTTTTAATGTTTTATTTTATAGTTATTTTATAGATGAAATGTCAGGGAATAGTTCAAATAAATAATTTTTTGCCACTAATATGGAATTTAAAAAAAGCTAGATTTAGCGGGAAGAAAGCTAAATTGGCAACACTGGCTTGCAGGCCTGCAGAAAAAAGATGTGGTAAATGTACTTATGCATACTCCATAGTTTTTAATGTTTTATTTTATAGATGAAATGTCAGGGAATACGCATGTATTTTGTTTTTTAGGTTTTTAACACATCAATTTATATTCTATTTTTAGTTTTACAAAATATAGCATCAAAATAGCAGTCCAAAATTTATATGTAATAATGATTGGCCGAAAGTTGTTGAAAGTGTTGTATTTAACCTTTCCAGTGTGCCAAATCCCAACTCTCAACTCTATATGGCCTTAGAGTAGTGGAAGGTCTGTGGTTCAAATCCCAGTTGTGGCATTGAATTTTTAAGTTCCAGTTCTACCTCTCAAAGTGATTTTATAATACGGTGCATGCAGAAATTGCTTTATTTCTAATAGCCATAACTAAGCAAATAATTTAAAAATATGGGAACAAAAACATATGTCTCCTTATTTGATGCTTATTATTCATTAAAACAATTCAACCGCCTACAAAAAAGTAATGTTTTATGGATGTGCAAATTGACGTGGATTGACTCTTTTACCCTATCCTGTTATGAAATACCTAGCTAAACACACTTAACGAATATCAAGAATGAAAATGCACTTTGGTCTCGAAGCAGAAAGACATATTACAATATGAAATTGGAAAAATGCAACTCATTCTCATAGCATTCAGTTGTTACAATAACAATTGACACATATTCATTATATCTCATCCATGTTAAAAACTAAAATAAATAAAAAACTGTAAATGGAAAATGAAGAATTTCAGGATTTTTGTGAATATGAGATGTGTTATTTTTTCTTGACAAATAAAATAAATGTAAGATTAAAAAAAAAGTTACACAATGAATACAATAAAAAGTGATTCATATTAACTATTTTATATACATAAGTGCACATTGCACACCCTGCCATCACACGCAAGCTTGAGCACGTGCACACACACAATATACATATCTTAATATCCACTTAAGTGACACAAGGTACACAAGTTTAATGACGGGATAGTACTGGTCCAGTCCACCTGAGGCATCATGGGAGCATTCCTCTCTTGTTTATCCCTTCCCTTTGCTGTCCACTTGTTCCCAACATCGCCACTCCAAATGCAGCCAAACATCAGAATTCCTGATTCTTTTGTTCAACAGGTACTAGAAAGTGCCACTTATTCCCATTCTTCACACCACCAAATACCCATCATTCCATTATCATATTAACTTACACTGCCTAACTGAATACCTCATTATAAAAGTTTTTAAACTTTCTCTAATTAAAGCTACATTATAACTGTCCAAACCTCTTGTGTTGGTATAATCAGACTGGGAAAATATGAGTTCTGCACTTTTCACAGCTTCCAGCCAGTTTTGTTGGAATTTGTGTTTTCTTGTCTCAATATTGTGCAGAATCATACAAGAAATAATCTGTGGTACAAATTTATAGTACACATCAAGTCATTTTGTTAAACATCTAAAGCATGACCTGAAATCACCAAAACCTTCATCCCACCACTGTTTGGTGCAAGGTACTTGGGTTAGCAAATGCAAGTGTTAGGTAGGTAGCACAAACAGAAATGGGCAGAGTGGCAAACAAGGGAAAGATCATGGAAAGGACATTGAAATTTTACTATAGAAGTTTGAGAACCCAGAAGTGAACTTGCTAAAACAGTGTCCAGAATACCAAGAGAAAAGCCTAAAAAATACTTGGTTAAAACTGTCTACAGAGTAACTTGGTAAGTAATAGGTTAGGAGGGATAGGGAGAAGAAGAGAATAATGTGAATGGGTTCTGGAAATTTGTAAGAAAAATACTTGAGGACATAGATATACAAAAAATATTTAATGAGTTTGCTGTAAAAAGATTTCAAGTTTTCTACATACTGATGAAAAGTTCATGGGAAGGGAAAAATACATAAGACATGACAAACAAAGGTCAGGGTATTGCATGGATGAGAGTAGGAGTATGGAGATTAAAAGGTTTAAGGAAAGGTATTTCACAAAATCAATGTCGTATATATGTGGAAGCAAAGATATGGAAAACACAATTTTTAAATGTGTTGTTGATCTAATGTGCAAGATTTTGATGCATCAATTTTTTTCCCTAGCCAGTCAATATAAATTATGTATCTTCCCATCTGGTACAGTTTTCCTCAATTCTGGACATTCCAGCACATGTTCCCCATTTAAAATCTTGTCAGCATTGTAGATCTTACTTGTGTTATCATTTACAAAACCAAACCTATGTAGATGTTCCACCAAACAGTCATGTCCAGTAGCTAATCTGAAGTGAGCAACTGCTTCTTTCCTTGGGAAATTATTTTTAACCGTTTCTTTTATGTTAGAGCAATTTTTATTGGAAATTTCCTTTTGAATATTACATTGGTATTTTTGTTCTATACTAATTTTGACATTTTTTAATTTCACATCTTATCCAAGACTTTATAGGTTTAGAGTGTAATAGTGCACACTTTTTGGCTAAGAAGTCTGCAGTCTCGTTACCAATCAGTCCCACATGTACTGGTATCCACTCTAATATTATCTGTTGAAATTTTATTTGGAGTAATCTTAATAAGATCCTACTTCCTTAAATTACAAGATTTATATGGACTGTCACATTGTTCAATTGCTTGAATGGCAAAAACTGAGTCTGTGAGAACTACTTTATGTTCTTTTATATCAGTCCTATAGTTCTAATGTTCATTGTATTGCAACCACCTCACCATCAAAATTTGTGGATAGCCTAGACCAGAGTTTTTCAACCTGTGGGTCGTGACCCCCTGGGGAGTCGCAAAGTCTCTGTAGGAGGGTCGCAAGAGGTGAAGAGAAATCAGTAAAAAAATCAACAAATTTCAAAAAGGTAGATATATTAAGAAAAAGTTAACAAAATGATACTCGTTATGTTATTTATACAAACATATTAACAAAAGTAAAATCTTTGAGTACTCCATTTTAATGTGAAGGTTGCGCTTGAGTTTGTTCAGTCAATTTCTCCCATTGTGGATCCGTTTTTGCACCATTCAGTATTAAATCATTTTCCAAATTTAAGCGGTTTCTTAGTTTACTTTTTATTTGGGCCATTGATGAAAATGCCAACTTGCACAGGTACAACGTAGAAAATGGAATCAAACACTTCAAAGCCTCAGTTGTTAATTCCGAGTGTTCTGTTTTTCTTTTTAACCAAAAGACATCCAAATTTTCAGACTTGAATTCATGTTAAGAGTTGCTCTGGAACTTCCCCCTTCACTCCTGTTAGACGTTTTAACAGTGACTGCCATCTGAAGGTTATTTAATCCTGGGACATAAAGTACTTATAATAGTAAGTCACTATTGGGGTAATTTGTCTCTGATGAGAGACTGCCTTTGTGATTTACCAGGAGAAATACGAACTGGTTTGAGAATTTAATGCCATTCTGGCAGTTTGTCACAATAGCTCAATGGTTAGAGCAGCCGCCTGGTAAGCGGAAGGTCTGTGGTTCAAATCCCAGTTGTGGCATTGAATTTTTAAGTTCCAGTTCTACCTCTCAAACTTTGCCCATACACGGCTTGTGTGTTTAAAAACACCAACAGTAAGTTTGTTGGGATTAATAAATAATAATCCCCAATTGATTGTTTTATTTAATTGGTCAATAAGTGAGAGATCTGGTTCATTCCTGGGAGGATTGTAAATACTGTATAAATGTAGATGCATTTTGTTATCCCAAAAATTTAGCACTATTAATTCAGATTTATCTGCGTTATCCATTTCTTCAACAATTTGAAAGCAGGATTTAATATTGGTTTTGACTCCATGTAAAGGAACAGAAATGTGCAGAAAAGAATATGTCAATAAGAAATAGCTGAACATAGATAGAAATATAGCTGTAATAGAAATGTTATAGAAAGATTGTTATAAAATAGGACAATTCTTAAATAAAGTGAAAAAGAAATGGTTGTGAACAGTAAAGAGAGACATACTAGAATATAGAAATGAAGAAGTAAACTATGCTTAAGAAACTAATATATCATAAATGTATGAGTATGACTGGTAAAGAGCTAAGGCTGAACACTGCTCATGTTCACTTGTATTAGGCTTAGCAAACAAATGAAATAATTATAAAAAATCATAAAAGGTAAGGTATTCCAATTCCATTTATTTTTTTACTGCCCTTGGGTAGAAGCACACCTGGGTCCACCAGCACTGAGGCATCACGTGCACTTCCTGCATGCTGCATATCTCAACCTGATAAAGCCAAAAGAAAATCACTATTACAATGTGGGAATTTTAGTACTTCAGGTTCTACATGAAATTTGTAAATCAGATAATCAATATTTTGGCGAATCATGTAAAAGTTGATCAATTATATTTTTAGTTATAGTGTGATGAATTTGACATTCCAGAAATGAGTGTGGTGATTTAAATGCCTCTTTACTATGCACTTCAAAATTATAATTTTTCTACGTGAAACAGCTTTGGAATTTGCCTCCTAAAGTGCAAAGTTCAATATATATATATATATATGTTATAGATGGGGAGAAGTGACACATTGTGCCATCTCCCCTACATTGTACTTTTAATTGCATCTACTCTCCTACACACGGTTACCTACCAGGTCATGCCCTTCACCGTTATCTATCTACCTCAGAGAACCAGCCAGGTCCCCATATTGTGTGTCAGTGGTGGAATCAAGTTGCACAACAAGGTAAAAAATGCTTCAAACCAAATGGGAACATAAATATTTTTGTGTTCCTAGTAAAAGTAAAGCACTGTGTTTGCTATGCCAAACGAAAATGTATTTAAACTAATCACAAAAACCAATACATGTTTCTATTCAGTCCCACCACTGCATGCCTTGAAACTTATCTTATTTGTAAAGACATGCATATGTAAACAAACAGAACTGGAAAAGACAGGTGGCCTGCATTTGGTGATGGGGTAAAAGTGGAGAGGGCAAATACTCGATTGCATTCCTGTCAGCCGTCTTCCCCATGCCTAATCTAAATACTAAGTGGCATCAGCGAACTGGTGAGAAAGATTTATAGACCTCGCGGCAGCGTGCAGTCCTAATTCTTCCAGGGTGTGTGAGTTTGTCTTGTTTACTTTAAGTTTACCCAGAGATAGAAGTTGCAGGGGCTTAGGTCAGGGGACTGTAAACATTGCAAGTAGTGCCGGTAGGTGCATATAGGCGCATGCAGTGCAGTGATCAAACAGTGCTCTTTGTGGAGTGGAGTGTGGAGTTTAAGGGCCCGTCGACAACTGGGTCATCTGGGCCCTGCTCTTTGTGGGCAATAGAAGTTGACATAGGCTATGTAAAGTAATGAGATCTCTAGAGCGTTACTTAGGGTTATAGGGTAAATGTTAGAAACAAGTGAGAGAACAGGAACCATGAAGGAGCAATCCTCAAATAAACACAACAAATCAGGGATTAAGGTGCTAAACTGGAATGTAGAAGGACTGAGAGGATTGGTAGGAAAAATGTCAAATGAGGATTTTTTTTCAATAAATTTGACATACGTATACTAACAGAGACTTTTCAGACGGAAGAAGTGCATACAGACATCACAGGTTTTTGCAACTATCATGTATTGGCGAAGATAGGGGAGGGAAGACCTACAGGAGGAGTGTTATGCCTTATAAAGTCTAGCTTTACTCCGTTAAAACTAAAGTGTAGAGATGAAGACACATTGGTGATAAGTACAAGATCAGCTATAGTCATAGCAGCATATTTCAACCCAGACAACAGTGCAGAGAACATAATCCAATCATTAGGCAACATACTAAGCAACGAGAACGTCATACTAGCCGGTGACCTCAATTGCCCAATAGATAAACGGAGCAGGAAAGCAGAAGCGGTCATTGTCTATCTGAGGGAAGACAGCCTACAAATATTAAGTGGCAGAAGGGAATGGACATACATCTGCCATAATGGAGGAAGCACTATAGATCTCATACTCATGAGAGAATGCGGCAGCACAGGCAAAACAAAACCCTGTAGGATGGATGGGGGAATTCTAAGGAAGCATATACCGGTAGAGGTGTCTAGATTTTGCAGGCAAAGACACAAGGAACATCATCAAAGGAACAGATGGGAAGATAGGCACAAAAATGGATATGACGAAGATAAAAAATCTGACAGGACACACTGAAGCCATCAGCAATATTATAAAACAGGGAAACAAATGATGCCACAGCCAAGATAAGGGATTGCATAAAAAGTGCAACAGTTCCAACTCCAGGTAAATGCAAATCGAAGATCTGGTTTGATAGAGAATGCTACAAACTACGGAAGGAAACGCTAGTAAGACTGCATAGAGCAAGGACAGACCAAAGCTTGGAATCAATGGAGGCTTTTCACGGGGCCAGAAGGATATACAAGGAAGTCATCTCGAGAAAGCAGAATTAGAAGCTGCACATGGAAGGCTGCTCCAAGAAATAGAAAATGACCCCTTTTGTGCACAAAGATCCAGAAGAAAGAAGTACCAACCGAACATCGCAATAGAAGCATGGGAAGAGCATATAAAAAAGGTTCTGTGCAACAGGGAAACTAGACCAAATTAGATGACACCTGAGACAGAAGAAACATATATAGGGATATCCCAACAAGAACCCTTTGAAGCAATAAGAAGAGGAAGAAATAACAGGGCTACCGGCCCAGACGGGATAAAGAATGAACACCTGAGGCAAACATTCGTGCGTTAATAAGTGTCTAAATAAGGCTCAGATACCAGAAGCTTGGAGAAAGTCTAGCATAAGAACCCTATACAAGGGAAAAGGAGATACCAACGATCCAAATTCATACAGAGGTGTGGCCCTGGAGTCCTCAGTACTGAAATTGTTGACGAGGATCCTGACAATGAAAGTGAAGATGCTAATAGAACCACATCTTCCAACCCTATCATTTCAGGTTTAGGAAGGGACACTCAATGTTAATGGCAGTTGAAAACCTCCTTAAGGATGAATATCAGTGTCTAACAAAGAAGAAAGGAAAATTGTATGTAGTATTTGTGGACTACTCCAAGGTATTTGATTTAATTAGTCATCGGCTACTGATCCAGAGACTTGAAACCATGATAGGGCCATCCACACTCACGAGATTGATCTCCAACATATTAGCACTGAATGATATCCAGATAGATGACGGAATAGGAAAGTCAAACTGGATTGAGCAAACAAATGGTATTCTGCAAGGTGATCCTCTTAGCCCAGTACTCTTCAATGTCTTCACTGCAGATGCAGGGGAAAGGACAAATAACAAAACAAGTGCAAGAATTTACATCTATGCTGATGATATGGCAATCGCTTCAGAGGATAGGGAGGAACTACAAAGAGCTATTGACATGTTCAAAATCTGGGCAGAATCCAATGAAATACAAATAAACGAGAAGAAAACAAAACTAGTCATGTTTAGGAGTGGAGGAAAGCCTGCAAAAGATGACAGAATAACTTTTAAGGGAAAGGACTTGAACAGGTCAAATAGCTTCAAATACCTGGGAATAACAATACAAACTACAGCAAGGAACTTCAGGATACACTTAGCAGACAGAATGATAGCAATGATTATAAGCATAAATGAAATAAGAAATTTAAGAGAAATGTCATTAAAAACTGCAATTAAATTATTTCGTTTGAAGGTCCTTCCAGTTATAACATATGGTTTAGAATTAGAATGGGTATACATCACGACATACCAACCAGAGAAAATAAAGACAAAAATTACTTTCCTAATAAGAGTGCTGGGCGTTTCCAAGTACACAAGATCTAGATTGACATACATGCTAACTGGAGAAAGCTTCTTCATAGAAGATATTCACTTCCAACTAATTCTAAGGGCTACCAGAAGCTTCAATGAAGCACTTAAAAACTAGAGTAGAAAAGGAAGGAAATATGGGAAGAGTTTTATTGCACAGAGGCCATGATGAACCAGAACTGGAAAGAAGCTAACTACCAGCTGCGACACCTGGTGACAAGAATGGCAGTCCACAGGTTTCACTTTAAAGTGTGTAGCCAAAGGAAAGTACATGACCCAAATGAGTGAGTGAGGGCCCGTCAACAGCTAGGTCATTAGAGCCCCAAGTTTAAAAAAAAAAAAAAAAAAAAAAAACCCTCAAACTCACCACCACTTAAAACTGAAAATTAAATATTAAAACAGGGAAGCTAAAACAGGTAAAAGGTAAAACAGTTAAAATGTAAAACTTGTCTGAAAGTTAAGCTCAAAGCAGTTAAAACGTGTAAAGTGATCTAAACAGGTAAGCAGATAAAATGTAAATGGTAAAAAGTAAAACCATGAAATAAAATTTAAACCTGCTTACGAAAGCCAATACTGCCGACGAACTGCAGCACTGTATCAACAGCTACCGGGTCGTCACCTAAGATGGACTTTAAAGTGGAACCCAGGCCAAGCAGCTGGCGCTCACAATTGTAGCATGCACAATCCACTAGGACATGAACCACAGAGAGCTGAACGCCACAGGTGGAACATTGACCCAAATGAGAAATGCATATGTGTGTTATGCAATAATAGCTGCGAGAAGTATCACCTACTGAAGTGCAGAAGGACAAAGTCTATAATGGAATATGCCAAAGAAGAATAAACAACCCATAACCACAAGCATTAATGTGCAAACTCTCTCTCATCAAATCTCTACTAATAATTAATTGTCTTGAAGGACACTTTCAATCTTTCTCATTGAAAGACTGGCCTTATGAGCTGTTGCAGAGTCTTGTTGAAGGTAAAAGCATGCTCCCAGTCTGTTAATTCTCTTAAAAAAAGGGGGGGGGGGAGCAAAATTGTATTGATGAATGTACAGGTGTCAACTGACTCAAAAAAAAGTTGGCCCTTTAACTCGGAACCTAATATTGTTCATGAAGTAACTCTTCATGATGAAAAATTTGGTGTATGGTATGCCATTAGCTGAGAAAGGTTTCTCAGAGCTCCAATAAGCGATTTCTATCTCTGGGGTAACTTAGACAAACCTACTCACCCTGGAAGAATTAAAACAAAATATCCACCAGGAAACTGCCAGCATTTCTCGACATGAACTAAGGCATGTTATGGATGGTTTACTAAGGAGGTGCCAAAAATGTATGTATGCATAACAGCAATCAGTTTCAGCATCTCCTTTCATAAAATTGATCAGTAAAGCCTTTAAAAGTACTTCTAAAAATGTTGTATGGTTTTATCTGCAACTTCCTATAATAGCGGCAGACGGCAACAGGTGCCATGGATGCAGATAGGCAAAACTACGTGCAGCTTGTTCAAAGGTTTTTTGCCATCCCGGTAGAGAGTATGATGCACTGGCAGAAATATTGAAATGGTGTCCTCACCTCAGGCTATTCTAGCTGGAGGGTCAAGCACGATTGATTGGAATCTTGAAATGAGATTAAGCATAAGAAAATGGGCCAGCAGATATTTATTTGTGAATTATAATTTTGGAAATGACCCATATAATATACTTACTCAGATTTGTGCCTCAATCCTATTCCTCATTGTTGAATTTCACTGAGAGGCACAGAACGATTTTTAGATTCTGATGACAACTCATCCTCTGGTTGAGTCACAGTTTGGATAGTTAAGTCAGCATCTTCATCTTCTGAATATTCAAAATCTGAGCCATTCGGATCTACCCCCTCCAACAGCTCCAAAATTTCTTTGACAGTCAGGCCTGCAATCAGAGGAGCATGGGCTGATTTTTTAATAGGGCCAAACATTTTTTATTTAGATGTGTAGGATACTACGTATCTATGTTGGTTCGGAACAACCTGTTTAGAGAATGGAAGAAACAAGATTGCCCACGGTAGCATATTAATATAAACCAAGAGGACTAAGGGATGTGGGAAGAGCTAGGAAGGAATCATTGTGAATTTGGAATAGGTGAAGAAGGATACATACAAAGTTTTAAGTTCTACAGGCCTTTGATAAATCACCACCCTTGTGTAACACACTCCCAGCGATGTTGAAGCTATTTGCTCTGGCTTTTATTTGGATGTTGTGAAGGGAATGATTAGTTGCCAGGAGAACGTCAACAACGGTGTGGAAGGGGGTTCCACCAAGTGGTTCTTTCAGTTTAGGAATGAGATCGTAGTCACAGAGGTTTAGATATAGATAATAAGGGAGGTGATAAGCAGTTCCCAGCCCCAGTGATTGAACAAATCAGTCACAATTCCTGCTGCATATGCCCTTGTGTTGTCAAGCAGAACGATGGATGGATTATTGAGGAAGTGTCACATCTTCTTCTTGGAGATGCTTGCAGATTATTTTGCAAAAATTTACAATAATACTCTGCAATAAGGTATGCTTTATGATAAGATCATCCCAGTAGTAGGCAATGCTCAGCATAGCTTTCACATTGGTTGAGGTCTTTCAAACTGTTACTGTTCACAATGACCCTTGATGACACCATTTTTATTCACTGTGACTCATAAAGCTCTCACTCAGGTTTCAATAGTAATGACCCACAGGAAGAAGGGCTCACCTTTGTTCATAGCATTTCAAATGTTCACAAGCTGCATCGTATTGCAGCCATTTTTTATTTTAGGTCGTCATATGGAACCAAACTTGAGGCGATTCTCCACATTCTTGGCTGCTTCTTCTGGACTTTAAGCACAGTCGAGGGTACCAATACTACATTATTGGCCAATTCACGAATAGTGACATTCTGATCCGTCAGCACTAACACATTCGCATTCTGCACATCATCTTCCCTTACTGCAGGTTGACCAGCGTGAGGAATGTCTGTCACATTTTGACATCCTTTTTTGACCCACCTTGCAATTGTATGGTAAGATAATGCACTCTAGCAGTCCTTCATAACAGTGTCTAGCACATTCAATTTTCAACCAGTTCCTCTGATCTTGCTTTGTATCATTGCCACTGTACTCCGCAAGCTCTTGTTCAAAACTGTAGTATTGCTGTTGTCGCACACGTGCATGGAGTGGTGGGGATGAGTCCATTTGTTCTGAGGGAGGGTGAGCATCTAACCTACCTCTGGTTTTAATTATATTGTTTGGCTCTGTTTTACGACACTGTTACAGCATTGTTTCCACTATTAAAAAATCAAAACATATATACATATAACCTTAACTTATAAAACTCGTTCAGTTTTACTAAATAAGGTGATAAAACATGTATTTGATGAATTTTAATGTTAGAGATAGGATTATTAGGTGTAAATAGTTCAATGTGCACTATAAATCCAAATTGTAAACAAGTATAATAGTAATAGTCAAGTTGGCCAAACTTCAGCAGAGTAACCCCGTCAAAAATTAATGAAATGCCATTCAAACGGTATAAAAATTACTCTAGTGTATTACCCATAGTTGAAAAGGTCCCCAATATTCCATTAGAGTAGGCATCGGCAAACATGTACTCAATGAGGTATCAGTATGACGTCTCAACATGCAACCGGCAATGCACATGACGTAATGTAGAATAGAGGATGGCATTGACCGTCATTCAGAGTCAGTGCTAGACTCACTCACTACAGAGTACAATAAAGAATAGTACACATATTTGAATCCAGCTATTTTGGTCTACGATACTTTAAGTAGGCCTAGATATTTGAGCACTATATTTCAATTCACTTCCATTTGTAATGTACCATGAAAATCTAGTGATATATCACAAGTATAGCATGTAAATGATCATTCTGTTAATTGCGATCATTGCTTTGATTTTACAAGTTTCATTTTGGAAAAAAATTGTTTGCAAACATATGTGGACCCAAACATAGCTGCAACAGCGACAGCGAACGATCTAAGAGATGGATATGTATCTGCTTTCAGATTTTTAAATATATCCCAATCAGTCTATTCTTTACACTGCAATTGAATATACATATCATATTGTAAATCAGCAACTTCCTGCTATAATTCTGGTTTAACCTTATGTAAATCTATTGCGAGAGGATTAGCAAAAAGAGCAAAATAATTTTCCATGGATTTAAAATCACTGAATCGCCTTACTTCAAATTCACTCTATGACTCTTTTCTCATGAGATTTGGTTTCCATAAATCTGTCATCTTTACAAATGATCTAACCATGTCATACATATGAATTATATTGTGGAAATTTCTCTGAAGACAATGATTAAAATTATTGAAATGTTGAGAAATATCAGTGAGGAAGGCTAAATCACTATCCAATCTTCATCTCCCAATTCATGGATGTCTATATCCTAAACAAAGAAAGAAAGAGGAAATTGTAAGACATTCAGTACAACATAAACATATATTGGAATTAAGCACTAATATCAACATACCTGCCCTTCAAGAATTCAGATATTTTCACACATTTCGAAAAATCCTTTGAGCATGTCTCCTCTGCTTAACCATCTGGCTTCTGTGTAGTATGAAAGGTCTTCATAAGAATGTCCTAAATCTTCCAGTACTGTATGAAATTTTCTGTGTTTCAAGGAGTTTTATTTTATTTTATTTATAGTTTGTATAACTATGCCCATTACGTGTTTTATATTTAGTATTTTTGCCCATAATGCTTCCTGATGTATTATACCATGAAAACATTTTATGTTATTGTTCATTCCCATTTCATTTAAATAACGTTTCGCTCTACCAATCAGACCTTTTTTTTCACCAGTCATATTTAGAGCTCCATCTGTTACTATGGGTACAAGATTTTTAGATTCAATTTCTTTTCTTCTACACATTTCTGAAATGCTTGAAATAATTCTGCCTCTGTTGTATGATCCCTAAGTGGAATGACTTCAAGCATTATTCTTGTATTGAGAGGTTGTTAGTAACTCCACGAATGAAAATTATGAATTGTGCTGTGCCAACGTTGTCAGTGCTTTCATCCAACGTGGGAGAAAAGGCTATAAATTCATGGACCTTGGTTTGTAATCTTTTTGGGTTATTTCTGCAATTTTATGTATCCCTCTCTGTGTGGTTTGTGGTGATAATGCAATATTACTAAAAATATCATATTATTCAGGACAAATTATGTTGACAACTTAACTCACATTTTTTTTACGAAATATCCATCACTAAAACACCTCAGTGACTAAGCAATCTCCAAAGCAACAGCATAAAAGGCTTGAAGTTGTCTATCAGTTATAATATTTGAATTAATATTAGGTGTATTATCTGAATATTGCTCTTTGAGCAGTTGCAATTGGTTAGTCCGATCTATACCTGAAAAAAATAAAAGGAATCATGGTGTAAATTTATGAAACATGCTTACCTGTAATTGTATGGTAATCTTTATGACATGTATCATAATGTCACTTGATGTTCCATTGATGAGTGCCTTTATGAACTTTAGAGCACAACAAACATCTTACGTTATCTTCTTGTGCGTAGCAAAAATACTTCTTCTCCCACAATTCTTGAAACACACGTTTCCACACAGCCACCCTTGACTTTGACAGAGACATGTTTTAAATACGACAGGGCAGTCCGCCCCTGTTCGGAGTGTATGCACTGTCAGTTAAGGCTGCGAGGGAGGGAGAGACAGAGTAAGTGCTGCCCCTGAGCTGTCATAGCTGCGAGGCCTCATTGAGTACATGCTCGGCAATGCCTGCATTAGAGGAGATTTATTGTTCACTTTGGTAACCTGTATGTGAGGTTTGTTTACATTAGAGTTGGATATATTTGAGAGCATCATGTTGTTTTGTCCTCTAGTTTACAGGTTATGTACAGGTTCAGGGATCAGGTGGATATGCACTATGATAGAAGTAAATTTGTGTAATACATTGAGATTTTACACTTTGTAAGTTATTTTTAGTTGGTTTAAATGTTTTTAGGGTACTTAACATTAATTTGGCTGCTGTTGTGATGTCGCTGTGGCTCTGCTGGTGGTGTTGCTGTTGGCCACCGACGCTCACTGGCTAGCACTGGATATAATAGCTGTACATCATGCAGCAGTGCTGTGTAAGTGTCGGCTAATGGGTGGTTTTTTTAAGTTTCAGTGCCAAAGGAACTCGCATAGATGAGATGCTAAGTGCTACGTTCCTTTATATCGGTGCAACAAACTTTTCTTTATGTGCGACCACAGTCCTTCGATCGATTGTGTGAACACACTGGTTTCAGGATCTGAAGTGTAGAAGTAGTTTGTTAAAAGTAGAAGTGTAAATTTTGGTATCACGGAGATGTCGTGGAGTTTATTTAGTATTAATGAGTTCAATATTTTTATAGTTATTATTGAGTGGATGTGCTTATTTATGAAGTTTTTGGAATGGTTTACAGTTACGTGGGAATACGATGAAGATGGAAGGCTTTGGTAAGCGTTCCATTCATCTGTCATAATAGTTGTGCCTATTTTTACTCATCTTTCTATTACTGGTATGAGCTCTGCCTTGGACCGTTTCTTGTCAGGGCAGAGCTCTAGAAAAACGTTCCCAGTCTCCCTGCAATAGCCTCCGAGTATCTTTAAGTTTTATTGAAAATATTAGCTGGTGTGTAATAATGGTTTGAAATATAGTATGATGTGAATGAATTAAGAGTATATACCCATTTGCCTTCTGTCAGTTGTCCTCTGTTATATTTTCGTCACTTTTTATAGGTGTTCTGTGCCATGCTCTAAGCATGGCAAAATACACGGATCGGCGTGTTTTCATTGTCAGTGCGCCGCGAAAGCAAACTTTGTAATATTTCACTAATTAAGTCGGTCATACTGGTATTACAACACACTAGTATTACACAGAGTGATAACACGATTCGGATCTCCGAGACCTTCGTTCGTGGAGTATGGCTGTTCGGAAAAAGTCGCACAAATTCGGATTTGGGCAGGCAAGTGTTCAGGGTGCTGGCAGACGCGTCTACGCATGTTCGAACTGCGTATACAGACGGAACATTTCCTTATCCATGTTCAAGGGCCTCGTACTGAGGAAAGGCGGCCGAGCCGGCAGAGGTTAAGCTAGCTGGCTCTCCACTATCCAGGTTCCATGCGTATCAATTCTGCCGCGCGTTTCAAACACGCAGCGCAGTTTTGATGAACGGAATTGAGATTCAAGGATTTGACCATGCGCTGGTCATTATAACAGAAAAAAACTTTTCTTGATCTACAATTTAGGAAAAATTACGGTTCAAATGATAAAATGCAGAATCATAGCTAAAAATTATTTGTTGATGTATTACGCAAGGGCAGGCAATGCCTACCCTTCCTACCCTGAGCAGTGGCGGCTCGCAGTCAAAATTTTAGGGTAGGCAAAGTGTAACAGTAACAAAAAAAGAAAACAACAACAACAACAACAATAATAATAATAATAATAATAATAATAATAATAATAATAATAATAATAATAATAATAATAATAATAATAATAATAATAATAATAATAATAATAATAATAATAATAATAATAAACCCCGTTTATCCGAAATATAGGGGGCGAAGTCATTGCGGATAACGCAAACAATAGCAGAGTGAATGAGTGTGACTTACGGACGAATTACCGCCAAAACTAAAATCACGAGTGTCGGCAGACTTTTTCCAGGGGGGGGGGCACATGTTGGAAATTTGCAATCATATAATATAAAATCATTATTTTACTGTCAAAATTTATAGTATTTGTTGCAGATAACCGTATTAATTTGTGCTAAACAAAAATTGTTCTTTACATCAAAATTAAAATAATAGTTTAAAAGTCAGTAACTGACTGCACATTAAGTTCACCAACTTCCAAGGGGGGGCCGTGGCCCCCCTTGCCCCCGTTTAGATTAAGAAATTGAAAAATTGTCTGACTGCAGCTTTGTGTTAAATAGCTAAAACACTCCTCTTTTCATTGTCAGTGCGCCGCGAAAGCGGAATTTGTAATAGTTCACTAATTAAGTCGGTCATACTGGTATTACACAGAGATAACGACAGATGCAGATCTCTGAGATCTTCGTTCGTGGAGTATGGCTGTTCGGAAAATGTCGCATAATTTCGGATTTGGGCCGGCAAGTGTTCGGACTGCTGGCAGACGCGTCTACGCATGCTCGGAGTGCATATACAGACCGAATGTTTCCTTATCCCTCTTCAAGGGCCTCGTACTGAGGAAATGGGGCCGGGCAGGCAGAGGTTAAGCTAGCCTGCTCTCCACTGCCCAGGTTCCATGCGTATCATTTCTGCCGCGCGTTTCTAACACGCAGCGCAGTTTTGATGAATCGGAATTGAGATTAAAGGATTTGACCATGCGCTGGTCATTAAAACCGAGAAAACTTTTCTTGAACTGCAATTAGGGGAACATGACGGTTCAAATGATAAAATGCATAATCATAGTTAAACATTATTTGTTGATGTATTACGATAGGGTAGGCAGTGCCTACCCTGCCTACCCTGAGGAGCCGCGCCTGACCCTGAGGAACCGCGCCTGCCGTGCATGTGTATGTGTCTGTGTGTATGTGTATGTGTTTGTGTGTGTGTGTTCGTGTGTGTGTGTGGTGCCTCCCAGTACAATGTCTTGTGAATTTATGCCTAACAGTCCTGACTCATGAGCGTCGGCAGACTTTTTTTCAGGGAGAGGCCGCATGTTGGAAGTTTGCAATTAATTCATTATTCTGTAGCCAAAAACTGTAAAAATTGAGTTATAGTATTTGTTACGGATAAGCATGTTAATTTATGCTAAATAAAAGTGTACTTTACCTCAAAATTAAAGCAATAGTCTGACAGTAATTGATTGCACATTACATTTATTTTCCAAGGGGGGACCGCGGCCCCCCTTGCACCCCCTTCGCGACGCCCATATCCTGACTTCGACGCAGTTCAATATGTACTTAACGGTATTTCATCACTCACATTAGAGCAGAAGTTAAGGGTAAAATATTTGCAGAAACGACCTGATTTAACTTTATCGCAGCAGGACAGTAATTTTTTGCGTAAATTCCAAATCAGCTGGTATGACAAATCCAGTGGTCGTGTGGAACCGGCGAAGGAAAAGGTCAAAGGCTTTTATGTTATTTTTGCTTGATGTTTGGCGTTAAGGGTGAAGATTCTTGGCACAAAACTGGTGTAAATACAGTGAACAATTTTAAAAAGAACGCCAAGAAGCACGCGGAATCTCAGAGCCATATTAACTTGGCAGAAAAATGTCATATGCTAGGCCTAGGGTGATGCCGCACAGATCATGCTGTTTCGGAGGGACATAGGTTGCAAGCCATTAGGCACAATGAAACTGTGTCAAAAAACAGGCAAATTGTTGGCGATGTTGTTTGCCATTTGGGGGTCCAGGAATTGCCATTTAGGGATCATCGAGGAAGCCAAGATTCTTTTATACTTGGCCATTCTTGGTTTATTGGCTTCAGAGGAGTCTTTCATGAGAGATCATTTAGAATCGGAAACTGTTTTTAAGGGCACTTCTATAAGAGCTGCTCTAACCACTAAGCCACCATGGCCAACTTGCCAGTACGAATTTATAAATTCGATAAGCGGAAGATCCGTGGTTCAAACCCCGGCTATGGCATTGAATTTGTCATTCCTGGCTCCACAACTTAAACATTACCCACACCGGCTTGTGTGTTTAAAAACACCAGCATTAAGTTTGTTTACATAAATAGTAAAAGTATATATTATTGATAAATGTTATAAAAACATTTATTATGGAGCATGAATTACAAGACATTTCATTCTCATTTGAACGTGTTTGTAAATTGCTGAACGGCTGTATACAGCTGTTAACCATGCGGAGATAAATATGCCAAGAGAGGTAAACGTTTTCCGTTCTTTAGATGATAATTCCACCTGCACATAAGCGGTGTGCCGTTGTGTATGCACAACCTTACAACCCCTCTGACAGCAAAGACGTCTCCTGTGCTCATGTCATTGACCCTCATGTGGCACTTGCCAACTTAAATTAGGGGTGAGCAGTCACATATCGGAAAAGAAAAGCTAGTTTATCCTGAAGCGAGTCGATGGTGAAGGATGAGGCCAAGATGAATCGGTCTACTTACTTACTTACTTCACACTTCGCCACTGTGTACAACATGTACTATGTGATACCAGCAGCCAAGGTCACTAAAAGCATCCTACTATATAGGGTTATTTTATAGAAAGTGGAATGCCCCGCCCCCCTTTTCAGTAAAAGTAGTGGGCAGCAGTGGCGGCTCGCAGTCAAAAGTTTAGGGTAGACAGTGTAACAGCAGCAACAACAACAACAACAACAACAATAATAATAACAACAGTAACAACAATAATAATACAGTAGAACCCCGTTTATCCCAAATAAAGGGGACGAAGTCATTGCGGATAACGCAAACAGTATATTGTTTGGTTATTTAATAAGTGCGGAGTGAATAAGTGTGGCTTACGGACGAATTACCGCCAAAACTAAAATGAATGAAGAAATTGAAAAATTGTCTGACTGTAGCATTGTGTTAAATAGCTAAAAGATTCCTCTTTTCATTGTCAGTGCGCCGCGAAAGCGGACTTTGTAATATTTCACTAATTATACTCCATCCAGCCTTAGATCCGCCCCTTGTATCACTCCGCGATAACCTGATGTTATCACCTGCGACTAACACAAAACAAACACCACGTGGACTCATACCTCGTATTTATGTTGCAACGGAACGATATTTATTCAGGAATATTAGAAATATCGGGTTACATTTAAGTAGTCTTTACCACGGTTATCGTACATCTTGAAAACTCACAGATAATCGCCGATATTTAAGGTACTATATTTTATGGTGTGCTTTGGTTTCGGCGTATTGCGAGTTCGTTGTTGATGGCTTGTGTTTACATCAAGTGCGGATCTAACGGTGGAGCGATTATAAGTAGGTCATACTGGTATTACAACACATTGGCATTGCACAGAGCAGTGGCGGCTCGTGAAGTTCGACAAAGGTGGGGCACAGTAAAATTAATTGTAATCATGCAAAAAATAAAATCTTACCTTGTATTTATTTTCGGTAAATGAATTCCATCCTCCTGTTCTTTACTGCAGCAAATTCTTCAATCACTTTCTTGTTGAATTCCGGGATGTTGTGTATCATTTTCTTTTCAATTGACAGCATAGCTAAAGCGTTCAACCTGTCATTTCCCATTGAACTGCGCAAGAAAGTCTTTATTCTATTTAATGTTGAAAATTACCTTTCAGCCTCCACAGTCGTCATCGGGATTGTGACTATTATCTTCAACACTGTCACACACTCAGAAAATGTACGCAACATATTATTGTCGAGGAAAAACTGCAGAAGCGCGGCCGCGCCGGAGGCTGTACGGAAATCTTCGCGTCCATATAATATCTCCAGTTCGGTTTTCAGTTTCGGACCATTCATGGTTGGATAAAGTTTTAAAGTAGTTTGAAAGTCATTTTCAGGAAAAACAGCACTATACTGTGAAAACTGGCCCACAAAAAATAATTTAGATGCGCACAAATGACCTGCAAACTGAAATCTGTCTTCGATATGTGTCACAATCCTGTCACAAACTTCGATAGCAGATATATGGTCATCTCCATTATCAATATGTCGCCTTTTTGACATGGGCTCATTTAAAGGGATTACAATCTCTTCATATTGTTTTCGGACATTCGCTATCGCTTTGACAAACTTGCTGATGAAATCTTTCATTTTAACGGCATCTATATCCTTTTGTTGAATGCAGTCAAAGAAGATAGCAACATGAGGCATAACCTTATGGTAGAAAGACAGCCAGAATGAGAACTGAGAGTCTCTTAAGGTGCGAATAAATCCTGCAGCTTGGCCAGAAGCGTTTTTGTCGTTTAGTTCAGTGTCTCTAATGTGTTCGAAACATTTCATCAGATTTTCTTTATGTTCAAACACAGTATTTACAGTTCTGTGTTGAAAATACCATCTTGTTGGTGGGACAGAACCAATCTTTCTTTGGACGAAGTCTACTAAGAAATCCATTCTCTTTGGAGACCTTGAGAAGAATGTTCCAATGCCTTGGAGATCTTGAAAAAATATCCTGCTGTGTGAAGATGATGAAGTGGCATTCTGCAGAATCAAATTCCCTTGATGTGCGTAACAATGAATAAAATTTGCCCGTGGATATTTCTCTTTTATCAGGGAACGCACTCCACCCCTTTCTCCACTCATGACAGAAGCTCCATCAAATGTTTGGCATACAAGCTTTTCTGGAGTTTTATCGACACCTAGTTCATGTAACTGGTCTAAAATTATTGCAGCTAATCCTCGAGCACTCCTATCATTAACTGCAAAAAACCCCCAAAATCTTTCAACTATTCTGCCTTCTCTTTGAAATCTTAAAATTAATGACATTTGGGTTGTGCATGAATTATCGGTCGTTTCATCAGCCTGAATGGAGAGAAATTCTTCGGAACTAATTTCATTGATGATATTTTCCCGGCATACTGTCAGAATGGCATCTAAAAGTTCATTTTGGATGGTCTTCGACGTTCCTTTGAATACTGTCGAGTGTTCTAAATGGTCCTTTAAAACACTGTCCAGGGCTGCAGTATAATTAATGAGACCTCTGAAAACACCTGGATTATCAGACTCCTCTGTCTCGTCATGACCACGCAAGCCTAATTCAAATTCCCCACAGAATTGAATTGCGTCGATTATGCGCGATAGAATGTACCTATTCTTTTCAACGAGCTCATTGTGTTTACGTATAGATGTTCTGTACGCATCATCAAGCTGTGCTCTGATATTCAGGTTCCCCAAGACTGCTAAATTTGTTTCATTATTTAAATGACTTTTAGACATTCCATGTTTTTTACACTTTTCAGACAAATGTTTGAGGTCTTTAATACCACTTTTGGTCCAGATTTCGTCACCACCGAACAAAAGACATGGAAAACAAAACAATGCATTTTTTTCTGAACACCCGCAGCTCCATTCCCACTTTTCATAAAATGATTTGTTGAATTTTCTATTGTACGTTCTATGTTTATCCTTATATACATGTTCAATATTGAGGTCTGGTCTTGGTGGACCTAACTGCTTTGCTGACAGTCGATCCTCGTATGTTAAGTTCTTACTCTGCAAATATTTAATTGTATTCATTGTAATATCTCATAGGAATACTTAAAACTAGATTAACTCATACCTGAGAAAACTACTTAACCAACAGACTCACGTAAACTAAAGAAATACAAGCCTGATGCTTGTAAATTAGCGTGAAAACCGAAAACCTTCCTGTTACGTGCTGCTATGTATACCACAGAAGTGTGCAAAATGAGAACTAGTTCCACTAGAATAGATGTCTCTGCTCTACTGCTAGCATTCATCTATTGGAGTGTCATCTAGTGACCAAAATCTTAACTTTTACCAGGAAAGTGTCTTGTTCACATCAACGTCACACGAATTATGTGACCCGGCGTAGTGTTATTCTCGCGTTTCTCCCCCCACCCGGTACCCAGAAGCGCACGAAGATGGCAAGCTGCAATTGGCCAGCAGTAAGCTGAAGAAGTCACACTGAGAATGTGACCCCAGCCATGTTGCCAAGTTTGAATACAACTGGTACAACCAAAGAGTATACAAACTAGTAATCAATGGGTTTAACTGGCATGCTTTTAAGGAAGCGCTAATTTTGAATAAATTACTGATTTTAACATGAAATTTAATTCTGATTTTAAAGGAGGGGCACGTGACCATGTGCCCTTAAGGTAGAACCGCGCCTGGCACAGAGTGATAACGACACGATTCGGATCTCTGAGATCTTCGTTCGTGGAGTATGGCTGTTCGGAAAAAGTCGCATAAATTCAGATTTGGGCAGGCAAAGTGTTCTGAGTGCTGACAGACGCGTCTACGCATGCTCGAACTGCGTATACAGACGGAACATTTCCTTATCCATGTTCAAGGGCCTCGTACTGAGGAAAGGGGGCCGAGCCGGCAGAGGTTAAGCTAGCTGGCTCTCCACTATCCAGGTTCCATGCGTATCAATTCTGCCGCGCGTTTCAAACACGCAGCGCAGTTTTGACGAATCGGAATTGAGATTCAAGGATTTGACCATGCGCTGGTCATTATAACAGAAAAAAACTTTTCTTGATCTACAATTTAGGAAAAATGACGGTTCAAATGATAAAATGCAGAATCATAGCTAAAAATTATTTGTTGATGTATTACGCTAGGGCAGGCAATGCCTACCCTGCCTACCCTGAGGAGCCGCGCCTGGTGGGCAGTCTTAACCTTTGATTCGTGGAATTTCATCGAGCACACTCGCAGAGTATCACAAATGACCCCTAAAGAAAACACGTCATATTACCGGCGGACTAGGTAGTCGGCACTTACCAAAGATTCAAGCAAGTCTCTCTCTTGAAAGACAAGTTGAGAGGTCGAGACTAATAACGTCGCCAGAGGTTTTCTAGAAACAGGTGCCAGCAAGTCACGCTCCTAGCGGGCGTCAAACGTATTAAAACTACGGGAGTCAACTCTACGACTGGCTCAGCATCACTTAGTGAATCCTAATTTTGTATATGTCGATCGATGTGTGTCATGCTGTCATAAGTGAACTAAATTGTAAAGATCCCAGTTCAATCAACATTCTCCAATAACTTTAAAAAAAAAAAAAAAAAAAAAAAAAAAAAAAAAAAAAAAAAAAAGCGAAAAGTAGATTTTTAAAGTTTAATAATGTATTTTTGTACTTTACCTAAATCTAATCAACGTAAAATTCCCCAGCGCCCTCTGCTGCTTTTTTGGCCTCAGTAGCAGTTTTTGAGAATTTTAAGCTTGCTTGGTCGTTTCTTAATATGAAAGCTTTCCTGTTAATTGTTTACAAAATTTAGAGTTTTATTGTTCTCAGCTAATCTCTACACTATGCACTTTCGCTAATTTAGATACCAAACTTATAACATATCTGTTTTACTATGACGCAAACGCTCCTCTCCGTCGAAGACGTCGCCTTTAAGATCTATAAGATCTCGTGTTTGGTGTCCGGACTAGCTCTAGCAAGAGGTCTTAATCTCAGGGTATGCGCGAGTTATGGTAGGAATGGAACCAAACGAAGAATTAACCAACAGATCACTTTATTTGTAAATTTCCAGATTTGTAGAGAACTGCCGACGATATTTAAATAGAATGTAACTTTGTAACTTCAACTACAACGTTATAACACTTTAACTTTGTCACCCTTTAGCAACAGCCGAATTATGTATACGTGCTAGCTTACGTACAACTCCCAAGTTGCACGTGTACTCTCGGCTCGATTCAAGACGAGTGTCTTGCGTTGCATTTGTTTTTGCGCGGGCAACAAGAAGGAAGCGATTTCCATTGACTAGCTTTAGAGCACGTCATGGTAACATAGGAATCAGCCCGCTAAATCGTTAGTTTTGTGCATACAACAATTGTAACCTTATCACTCTTTTAAATCTGCCTAGGCTTCCATTCTTGAGACTTTAACATATTAGCTTTATTACGTCTTCCCCTTAACTATTGACTAGAATCTCCTTTTGTTTCTTTCCATTATCAAATATATATTGACATAATTTCGGTTTCAACTATAAACTAACGAATAACTTAAAATCTATTAAATACCTAAACTGGAGCAATGAAATAACCTGTTAAGGTTACAGAGTTACAAAACACCGACTGCACTTCTCAGTTTACAATCAGATCACGTGTCAGATTCACGGCATTTCATATATTGAAGTCATTTCAGCACGCCTTTGTGAAGCAAAATTTCCTGCAAGAGAAATGCCAGTGAGAACGAAAATTACATTTGAAAGCTGTAGTGACAAAGTTTAGTGACGAACGCTCACCCACATTGGGGCATTTAAATACCCTCCTGGAGCATAATAAAAAAATCTGATGTGTTGCACTCACATGACTTTCTCTACTCTTGTACTAACCATTCTAACAAACTCTTATTCCTATATTTCCATGTTAGTTAAGATAAACATTCGTACAAATTATCTTATTGCTTATTTCCTTGTAGGTGCAAGGGAGATATTAGAATACAGAAGGCTTTGTGCGACAGTCAAATCTTTTTGACCTTTGAGATTCCGTTCTCTTTGCACGATTAACATATAAAAAAATGAACAAGTTGCATTTCGCTAAAGTTCTAAGTTTTCCGAAACTCACACATATAACAAGGAATATCTCCGAAATGGTTCACCCTACAAGAAAATTTATTGATGCATAAATTGTGTACTTTACTAAGATCTACATTTTTTGTATAGTATGATTTGGTCTATCTCTAACGGTTTACCAGTTATGCAAAATTCATCCAGAGTAAATACGACTACAGGTGCAATAGCCAGAAAATTCAAGATATACATTTCATTTGTCATCAAAATATCTCAGACATATGACGATTTTAATCAAAATCGTTAGAGGCATTTTCAAGAAAATCAAAATTTTCCATGTAAAGGGTAGTTTAGGGTGGGGCTATTTTCTTCAAAATCTTCGAGTCGCATCCTTGAAAGACATTACACTTAAATACTAACTTTGGTTTTTAACCGACCTTTCGTTTTTGAGTTACGCTGTCCACAGACTGACAGACTGACAGACACACACACAGACATACACACGGACCTTTTTCTAAAAATGCTTTTTTTGGATTCAGGGGGCCTCAAAACATGTATTTCCGGTGAAATCTCGACATCGAATTTTTGGGTGGAATACAATACTTCCCCTACTTACCAGTAGAGAAAGTAAAAATGTAAAAAGTAAAAATAAAAAAATTCGCCAAATTTCATCGATTCTGTGGAGGATAGCGAATCATAGTGGTTAAAGTAAATTTCTGTCAGCCCAGCTGAGAATCGAACCCGTGAGCTCTAGATTGGGAGGTCAAAAGCCGTCCTACAAAATCACAGAGCGATGCTTTTGTCGACTCGCAGCGAGCGGCGTGAAGTATTACGTCACAAGAAGAAACTGGTTTCGCGAGATGGGAACTTGGTTCATATGTCATAGTGTGCGTGTTGCCGGAAACATTCAGACGTGAGTATTACTAACTTTACTGGTTCACATTATTGGACATTGGATGACGGTGAGCGTTACCCTATTCTTGGACAAAATAGTGGGTACGCAATATAGCCAATAGGAGGGCAACAGTTAAGTATATTTCGTCGCAGTTCAGAATTAAGGAGGTGGTTTTTATAAAATATTTGGATGGGATTTTATAGCTGAAAGTGAGAATTACTATGTGTTTTAAGTTTTTCCATAAACTAAAAGTTATCTACTGCAGTAGACTAGACTAGACTACCAGATGGCAGGCTGAGAACAGCCCGAGGTGTGTCATTCGTGTACCTGCCCTTTTAGGGCTTAACCACTGTATGACGGGATTAGGAAGTTATAGGATGGCTGGTGAAGAATGAGGATTGAGGGTTGTTGGGAGGTAGCATTTTTATGCTCCTCGTCGGATGTTAATTTCAGCATGCAACTGCCGTTGGGCACTGCTGATGGGTGGTCCAAATATGGAAATTTGGCGAAAGTAGAATCTCGCAAATCCGAGTGTAGAAAATTGAAGACTCCGTTAGCTTCGAGTCACTCGAAGACTGGAGGCCAACTGGTTTGTACCTGGCGCGTTAATTATATACGTTTGCGCTTCTTCACCTTCCTCCTAAAGTGCGCGAGCATTTGTCATTGTATAATGGCGAATTACTTTTCCCGCTTAGCATCTTGTTCAGCTCATAACATTCTGTGGCTACTCTTGTGCAGAGAAGCTTCAAAAATCGGTTATTGCAACAATTCGGTTTATGAAACAAAATGTGTTTGTTCAGATTGACTTATAAGTAGGTCTTGGATTTTTAGGTGCTAAAAACTTGCAAAGTATTTACTTTTTACGTGCTGAAAATGTCAAAAATATGTGCGAAAATTACTTTTTTTTAAGATCTGAATGGCTGGGCTAATATAATGTACTCACTAGACGTTATTCGTGGAAGGGATCACCAAGTACTGAGTTACCTTCTAAAACTGCTTCCTTAAACTTTCCTTCAATTTTGAATGTTTATTACCATTTAAATGTTGTGTTGTTACTTGCGAATGTTGGTTTTGGAAAATATAAGTTTACCAGATGGTTGACTATACAGGACTTTACCGTCACAACTGAAAATAACCTTAAATTCGCAGCATATTGTTGCACACCATAACTTTCACCACATGTCACTCCGCTGTGAACTCACTTCCCAACCATGGGCGTCGCGAAGGGGGTGGGGGTAATGGGGGGCCGCGGCCCCGCTGGAAGCTAATGCACTCAGTGTGCAATCTATTACTGATTATTGGACCATTATTTTAATTTTGATGTAAAGAACAATTTTTATTTAGCACAAATAAATACGGTTATCCACAACAAATACTATAACTTTTCACAACAAAACAATCAATTAATATTGTTAGAGTGCAAATTTCCAACATAGCCCCCCCCCCCCCCCCCGGAAAAGGGTCTGCCGACACCCATATTCCCAACACAACTAGAAGGTTGTATAAACTTTACGGATGATTGGCAAATGACTAATTTATAACATACACAGTTTAATGGCCACCTACGAGTAAGTAGTACCAGCATATATACTAGCGGGCTCTGATACGATAACACAAGCACATGATTACAATGGAGGAATTCCCTGTTCTTATCGTGGTGCGAGCAGGATGTTTGTGTTTGCTGCTTCCAACTGAAGGGATAGATAGTACTACACATCACTTCTTCCAATAATGAATAACAAATTGCGACATCTGGCCTATGTAATTGAGTATTAAACATGAGCGTCGGCAGACATTTTTCCAGGGGGGTGGGGGGCACGTGTTTGAAATTTGCAATCAGATAATATCAATTCACTATTTTATTGTCAAAATGTATAATATTCGTTGCATATAACCATGTTAATTTGTGTTAAATAGAAGTTGATCTTTTAAAATATAGTTTAATAGTCAGTAATTGATTGCACATTAAGTTGACCAACTTCCAGGGAGGGGTCGCGGCCCCCCCCTTGCCCCCCCTTCGCGACGCCCATGGTATTAAAGAAGATGGATGGCAACTTGTGAAAAATAATTCTGCTGCTGCTGCTTTTTGTGTGACTTTGTGTAGATATGTGAAAATTGTTTTAAAAAGAGGTATCCTTTATGCGATTTTTGCGCAACTTACGTGAACATCCGAAGATATTTATTTACATAAAAATCACAAAGTGTGCGTGTTTATGTGCAATAATATTTAAAATATTTTCTCCGGTGTGAATATCCAGAACATTAAAGTCGGTTTCAGGACGCAAACAATGTATAATTTACTTAACAATCTGAGCTCTGCTTATAAGCAAGCCTCAGATTTTAAGTTTTAAAAAGTTAAATTTAGGCTCTATCGGTATATTAGGATTTTATAGGAACTTATATGCTCAATTTAGGAATATATAGGACTTTTAGAAGGGTACACATTTGTATAAATCACTGGGCATGCCATTGTGTTCAAAATACTATGACATCAGATTGTAAAAATCTGATGTGTTGCACTCACATGACTTTCTCTACTCTTATACTAACCATTCTTACAAACACTTATTCCTATATCTTCTTCGTGTTAGTTGACATAAACATTTGTACAAATTATCTTACTGTTTATTTCCTTGTAGGTGCAAGGGGAATATTAGAATACAGTAGGCTTTGTGCGATAGTCAAATGTTTTAAAGCTTTGAGATTCCGTTCTCTTTGCACACTTAACATATAAAAATGAACAACGATGTTCCATTTCACGAAAGTTTTAAGTTTTCTGAAACTGACACATATAACATGGAATATCTCAGAAATGGTTCACTCTACTCTGGAGAACTAAATTCGCTGACTAATTTTCCATTTCACAAAATAAGTGTGCAGGAGGTGACGTTTTCGAACCACCGCCACTCAGTACTTTCAACCCAATCTTTATTATTATTACCATTATATATGTCTCTCTGTATCTTGCATAAAATCTATACGGTTTCCCATCAACAGTTTTTATAATATTGTTGCCATTCTTCTAGACTTATCAAGTATTGATGACTTTTATTTTTTTGTTTGATGATTTTATTGTTTTTATTAATTTCCATGATTCAGCGTTCTGTCTACCACCAATATATTTGTATTTCTCATCATTTTTGTCCCAAAATTCATTTTTTGTTCGATAATTATTCTTTTTTCTACTTGTGCTTTTTTATAATTTATTTTATCGTCATTTTGTTTCAATTTTGCCATTTTAATAATAGCCTTTTCTGGTAGAAACTGTTGAAAGGTAAAGATCGAGACTTGAAATGACTGATATCAGTGGCTTATAGATGGTACTCCAGCAGTGACTGGGGAAAAGCGGGGTCTAGAAGGAAGATTCAAACGGTTACATAAAGTGTTACAAATGCCTAAACGGTACTGTGAGGAAAAATTACGAATGCAAAACAAGTATTAATACATATTGTTGTTGAGACCGTTAACAAAATTAGCTCCTTTAAATCAGAGGTTTCGGGTTCGATTCCCAGGTGGGTTGGGCATTTTTTTCTTAACAAAATAATTCTCTATCCCCCACAGAGTCTGGATATATGAATATGGGATCGAATGTGAGTGTATTTAATGCAAAAATGATAATAATCAACGTCAAGAAGCGTGACAATTCAGCGAGCAGTAACACCATCAGTCAAAACCCCCCACATGACTAAAGAAGTTATATGCACCCGTGAACAGTTCTTTAAATATAAATTGGTCACATTAAAATAGAAAAGAACACGCTTAACTGATATGAACCTTTATGCAAATTAACACTACCTACTAATGGGGAAACCCTAAATTCAGAGTGTAGTCACAATGCCATAGTGAAAGAGAATAAAATTAAAAATCTGATCTGTTGCACTCACATGACTTTCTCTACTCTTGTACTAACCATTCTTACAAACTCTTATTCCTATATCTTCTTCGTGTTAGTTGAGATAAACATTTGTACAAATTATCTCATTCCTTATTTCTTTGTAGGTGCAAGGGGAATGTTAGAATACAGTAGGCTTTGTGCGACAGTCAAATTTTTTAAAGCTTTGAGATTCTTTTCTCTTTGGACACTTAACATATAAGAAATGAACGATGTTCCATTTCACGAAAGTTCTAAGTTTCGTGAAACTCACACACATAATAAGGAATATCTCCGAAATGAATCACCCTACAAGAAAATTTATTTGGACATAAATTGTGTATTTTAGCAAGATCTACATTTTTTGTGTAGTATGATTTGGTCTATCTCTAACGGTTTACCAGTTATGCAAAAGTCGTCCAGAGTAAATACGACTACAGGGGCTATAGCCAGAAAATTCAAGATATATATTAATATATATAAATTATAATATATTATATATATAAATTATAATATATTATATATTATAATATATAATATATATTATATATTATTATATATATTAATATATCAAGATATATCTTAAACATATGGCATTTTAATCAAAATCATTGGAGCCATTTTCAAGAAAATCAAACTTTTCGAAAAAATGTATATAAAGGGTAGTTTAGGGTGGGGCTATTTTCTTCAAAGTATTCGTGTCGCATCCTTGAAATACATTAAACTTAAATACCAAGTTTGATTTTTAAACGACTTTTCGTTTTTGAGTTATATTGTCCACAGACTGACACACACCTACACACACTCACACACACAGATCTTTTTCTAAAAATGCTTTTTTTTTTTTTTGGATTCACGGGGCCTCAAAACATATTTCCGGTGAAATCTCGATATTGAATTTTTGGGTGCAATACAATACTTCCTCTACTTACAAGTAGAGAAAGTAATACAGATAAAATGTATTTGTAATATCCTAAAAGATTTAAATCCTTCGTTTTGTGTTATTTATTTACTAGCAATATTAAGGGGAGTGTATAATGGTAGTGCCGATCTCCAAGCCATCTCTGCCGTCTCCCTCACTGCGTCCTGCCCGTCTTCACTCTGTGCGTTGCGGGTAGTATCTGTATGGCGTCATGAACAGTGACGTTTTGCGACCTCTCGCTTAAACTCTACTGTAATTCCATATTCCCCTTGTACCAATAAGAGAATTAGCAAAAATATTATTTTTGCAAATGAATCGACTAACATGAAGTAAACAGAGGAGCAGGCGTTTCTAAGAATAGTTTGTACCCAAGTAGAGAAAGTCATGTGAGGGCAAAACATCAATTTTTACTTTCTCTACTGGTAAGTAGGGGAAGTATTATATTCCACCCAAAAATTTGATGTCGAGATTTCACCGGAAATGCATGTTTTGAGGCACCCTGAATCCAAAAAAAGCATTTTTAGAAAAAGGTCCGTGTGTGTGTGTCTGTAGGTCATTCTGTCAGTCTGTGGACAGCATAACTCAAAAATGAAAAGTCGGTTAAAAACCAAAGTTGGTATTTAAGTTTAATGTCTTTCAAAGATGCGACACGAAGATTTTGAAGAAAATAGCCCCACCCAAAACAACCCTTTACATGGAAATTTTTTCGAAGATTTTGATTTTCTTGAAAATGGCTCTAACGATTTTGATTAAAATGTCATATGTTTGAGATATTTTTATGAAAAATGAAATGTATATCTTGAATTTTCTGGCTATAACCCCTGTAGTCGTATTTACTCTGGACGACTTTTGCGTAACTGGTAAACCGTTAGAGATAGACCAAATTATACTATACAAAAAATTTAGATCTTGCTAAAATACACAATTCATGTCTCAATAAATTTTCTTGTAGGGTGAACCATTTCGGAGATATTCCTTGTTATGTGTGTGAGTTTCGGAAAACTTAGAACTTTCGTGAAATGGATCATCGTTGTTCATTTTTTTATATGTTAAGTATGCAAAGACAACAGAATCTCAAAGCTTTAAAACATTTGACTATCGCACAAAGCCTACTGTATTCTAACATCCCCTTGCACCTACAAGAAAATAAGCAATAAGTTGTACAAATGTTTATCCCAACTAACACGAAGAAGATATAGGAATAAGAGTTTGTAAGAATGGTTAGTACAAAAGTAGAGAAAGTCATGTGAGTGCAACACATCAGATTTTTCTATTTCATGTGTTATTTATTTGCTGGTGTTTCTGGGATGTTATTTATAATTTAGATAGGTACTATCTTGTTTTACAATTTATTACATTTTACTTTTCTTAGGATGAAAAGCATAAATAGCTCACATTCATCGTACTTTGAACTAAGTACAAAAATAGCATAACTTTCATAGTTAAAAAGAAAGGATATTTGGTAATGTAATGGATAAACTGTAACTGAATTGCCAGAGTACAATCTTTACCTCATTTATGAGGTAGCTTCCCATATTCAGTCACTTTTTCTACCTCTGTGTAACTGATAAATAAGATTATCCAGGCTATTCTTCTTCTTCTTCTTCTTCTTCTTCTTCTTCTTCTTCTTCTTCTTCTTCTTCTTCTTCTTATTATTATTATTATTATTATTATTGTTGTTGTTGTTGTTGTTGTTGTTATTATTGTTGTTGTCGTTACTTAAGTAATAATTGCATAATAAAACTTAACAGGGTATTATACTTAATAAATCTATCTATTCTTATTCCACAGATACTTGGAGCAAATATGCATTTAGTGGTCATCTTCTGTCTTCTAGGAGGAACGTTGTGCCTCGATGCTATGACAGATACTTTGCCTACCAATACAACTGCAGAAGCTACGGATATCGTGGAATGCTTCATCAAGGCAGTGGACATGCCCTGGGAATTCTCACCGGAAGAGAGTTTTTCAGTCTTAGTTTTTGAACACGTCACCTTCCACTTATGCGACAGAAATGTCTGGCGAATCTTCATATGCAATTATCCACTGATGAACTATCTTCAACAGACCCATAGACTTCAAATTTCATCTCTGGAAGAAGAAGATGAATACCGTAAAACAAATAAACTTGAACATTTTGAAGATGCTGTAAAACTACAGAGACAAGCATTATACATGTCAGAGAAACTGATTCTCTTGATCCAGAAGGTTAAGCTTCTGGCGGATGTGAAAAATCAAACTAAGATATTAAATGACAGTTGTTCTAAGCAGTTCTTGGATATAGACAATCTGAAGAATGCCTCTACTAAGCTTGCTGCTGAATATGTGCAGATTCAGACATATTTAGACATTTACCGTATAAGAATCAACACACTGTGGTATTATATGCCGCCATTCATCGTCATCGTTTTCATTTGTGGCATGCTTGGGAACTGTATGCTACTGTTCATCTTTGTAAAACATCCTGAGACACGTGCAGGACCCAATGTAATGCTGGTCAGTCTGGCTATTAGTGACACCCTCTTTCTTTTCTGCAATGTAGCCCTTGACTACTGTAAGAAGCTCTGGGGGTTTCCATTAGGAGTTACTGCTTGTTACCTCTACACCTTCTTCCTAACTCTCATCACCGGAGGTTCCGTGTATTCTATGACAGTGCTAAGTTTGGGCAGGTATCTGGCAGTAACAGCAAAACCAGGGAAAAAACCAAATATACTCCTGAGCTCCACGCCAGTTATGTTGGCTACTGTATGGATTCTGTCCTCGATTGTAGCAATTCCCGATACACTCAAGACAGATACGGAGGACGTAAGTATTTGTGGTGCTTCAGTCCATTATTTGAATGCTCTATGCGACTTCTTCCTCATCAGTGTATTGCCGCTGATTAGTATCACCTGCTTTTATATAATAGCATCAAGGCGGCTCTTAGACTGTGCGCGAAACATACCCGGAGAAGCCTTAGGAAAAATTAAAGTGAAGACGGCCCGCGAACGAGGTGCCAAGATACTCCCAGCATTAGCATTCGTGTTTGCTATCACCTACTTACCATTCTACACATTGTTTGCAACAATCATCGTTTTCAAAATCAACACAAACAATTTTCCTACTTTCCACGTTCTGTTTTACATGGCGTACTTCCTTTTTAACCTCAACTCTACCTTAAATCCCATTGCTTTGTATGGAGCAAGTAGCATGTTCAGAAAGTATTTCAATATGTATCTATGTCTTGGATTCGTGAAGAAACAAAATTCTACCGAAATCCAACCCAAAACTCAGGTGATAAGTTCTTCCGATCTGTGAATGTTACAGTAAATCACTTTCCTGAAGCAACAGTTTTATATTAAGAATGCTTAGCTTTATTGCAGTATATGTAAACATTTATTATATATCAAATATATAAATGTAAAACTGATAAAATGTTTCATAAATACACTTGATTCAACTATGAGACCTTTAAAAAAGATTGACATGTTATATTTACACGAATATTCCTATCCTTTTTGTAAAACCTATTCTTACAAATGCTTATTGTTCTATATACCCCTTACTTGCTTAGTGATGATTTTATTAAGTGTGCTACAGCGTTGTTGATGATAATAAGTGGATAGAGTTTGTGAAGTTGAGCTTGGACATTTTGGCTCGTAGTTCCAAGTTAGTTCTGTGTTTCAACATGATTCCCAGGTACCTATCTAATTTGCTTGGTCCAGATGATGTTTCCTCCGATGAGTCGGAGAGAAAGACGCGAATGAGCGGGTATTTATGGAACCTGCGCTTCGTAAAGGTTTTATTTTAGCATTTGTTGTTTTGACCTTGATGCGCCATTTTATGGTTACAATAGTGGTCTGTATTTCGAAATAATGCAATTTGCTCGATAACACATTGATGGTGGCGCTCTTGACTAGAGGCGAACATTGATGTTGCGTGTTCTTGGGATGTCGTTAATGTAAATATTTAAAAGATTGGGTACAAGTAGGCTACCCTGACATATGGATCCACTCTACTAGGTAGGCCTAGTCTGTGGTGTAATAAGTTGTACATCGCTGTGCTGAAGATGAACTATATTTATGCAATCAGAATAATATATGTATATATTATTTCATATTTAACATCTACAAACGTTTTGGTATCTGGATGGATGATAGGAAGACCGGGCTTAAGAGCATTATGCATATAATAACTCTTTTTGGTTTGTGTTGAAGTGGCATTGAATGTTTAACACGTTGTATTTGATTGTGATTAATTTCTTCTCACTAAGGTGTTTGACGATTTCTAACTAGTTCTTCTATAACTATTAAGTAATCTACATCGGTGTATAATAAAATCTCTTATACCTGCGTAATTGCAAGAGTGTAAACGAACATTATAGCTGAAATACGATGCAGAAGTGAGAACAACTGCATGCGGCTTAGTCATCGATCGTGTAGGTACTAAAATTATCTAAAATTTTATAACCCTTAAATCACTATTCTGGCTCTAATTTATATGTGCATTTGATAATAACACTAACTTCCATATCTGTGAACACCATTGAAGTGATTATATGGTTGTGTTGAGTAAATAGTTGGGTTAGGTCTAACCAGAGTACAGCTATTTTGTATTCACCCTGATTCAAATGTGATTAATTTCTTCGAACTAAGGTGTTTTTGAGACGGACTATAATCATTTCTGAATCTACTGAGTAATCTGTACCTGTGTAGATCAATATCTCTTGTACCCGTGTTGTTTCAAGTGTATAAATTAACATTTTTGTTGAAATACGGAGCAGAAGTGAGAACATCTCCAGCAACTCTATTCATCTTTTGTGTACTGAAATTACCTTATATGGAAGTTTATAGCCTTTAAAGTCAATTCTGACTCTGCTTGCATATACGTATTGATATCATTCTTCTTAATACCTTTGAATACTTTTGATGTGATTATAGGTTTGTGTACCTAACGTAAATAGTTTGGTTAGGTCTGACCAGAGTACAGCTTTTCTGTAACTCATTTGAACTTTTTCACAACAAACTTGTTAATTTTAAATGTTTCAACATCAATTTGAGTTATCTATATATAAAATACGTGCTAATGAGGTGCCAGAAATCAAGATAAATGACAAGATAACCGATAATTGTAATATGAATAGTAACGATAGAAGAAATAGCTCTGATTCAATGTCAGTTAACCCTGGCATTTCTAGTAGGAATTCAATGTTAGCAAATGCCAGCATTTCTGCCAATAAGGAAATAACTTCAATTGACAAATCAAAGAGTAACATATCTGAATCGACTACACCTCATCTGGCTGGCAATTATGAGGATTTTGCAGCTACTTCAGAGGAAGATGATGAACCCAATGAGAATAATAAAAATTATGTTGCCGATTCGAGCCTTTTTCGACGTTCTTGTGATGAAGAATTTAATAATTATATATTAGAGTTACAAACAACGACAGCTAAACAAAAACTTCAATCGGAAAAGAAAAGTCATCTACTATTAATATTAAATAAATGCACTAACCTCTATCAAGATAAACTTCTGGAGACAGCAGCTCTTAAAGCCGAGGTTAAAACTTTAAAAGAAGTTAACACACAACTCAATACTTCTAATAACTCTAATTTTGTGACTAAATCTTCAGCTAATCCAATTTCTTTTGCGGATGTGGTCAAGAAACCTGAACTGCACAAAAGTTTATTGATTAGTAAATTTGAAAAACAACCTGAAATATGGTTTTTATAAAATCCACAACTGTTCAAGACACCCGCTCAGTACAAGAAATATTTTCTAAGTCTTTAGATCCTGGTAAAAGTGGAATTAAAATAAGGGCTATAAGAGCTGCGCCTAACTTTTGTTATTGTTGACACTGAATGTCCCGATGATATTGAAAAAGATTAATTGGAGTTTCAATTACCAAAAAGAGGAAAGCTCTTCTGATCTTATATGATGTTCTTGTGGGAACACAAGAAGAGAATATTAAGAAAAATATCTATTTGCAAAACTTAGAGGGCAAAAGTCCTATTGAGGAATTCAATGAGGAAGTCAAAATTCGTTCTAAGACAGGACTCAGAAATAGGGCTACTGTCCATTTTGTTATTGAAAAATCTTAAATATCCGCAAACTAATCCTACAGCAAGGATACATTGGATTTCAGTTTGTTTCTGTTAAGGATTATATTGTTGTAGGAAAGTGTCTCAACTGTTATGATTTGAGTCATGTTGCAAAACACTGTCTTAAACATCCACCGTGTCAACATTGTGGTGAACTTGACCATAAGATAGACAATTGTAGAAAGCGTAACCTTCCTGTCATTTGTACTCCGTGTTCCAAAAAGGGTAAGAACAGAATATGACTGAAGTGGACACAATATGAAAAACTACCATACCGAAAGAGATCAAGATATTTACAAAATTGCTCAAGGCAGTAGGCTTGTACTTGCTGAGCTTAGGAAGGTAGCCGAAGATCTACATCTAGATGTTTTGGCTATACAAGAGCCTTATAGCCGTAATGGAATTTTACTTCATCTTCCTGTTGGTTCAAGAATTATTATGACAGGTAATAACCCTAAGGCTGCTATACTAATATTTAATAATAATATGGAGGTTGTTCAAATGACTCAGTTTGGGGATGATCATACGAATTGTGTGGAAATTTCAAGTTCCAAAGGCAGGCTTATAATAGTAAATATTTACCGCCAATATAGCGATCCAATAGATACTTATCTTGCAAGGATCCAAACTATTTATATGACGTACCGCAATTCCCCTGTATTAATATTAGCAGATGCTAATGCTAAATCACCGTGGTGGCATAGTTCTACTAGAGAGGATAAAGGCGAAAAATTAGAAGAACTGATTTGTGAGTTGAATCTACAATCTACGAGCTGGTGCAGCGAGTAACATTGATGTTACACTTTCGAACTTAAAAGCTGCAAATTCGTATACGATTGGATAGTAGGACAGGATATGACTTCTAGTGACCACAACCTGATTTATATGGATGTTATTTGTAATATTTTACATTCCAATAGCACATTTAGTCGTTCTAACAGATATAAAAAAAAGGCTAATTGGGACAAATTTCAAAAGTCATTAAAGATGCCAGATCAGATATGTTTTAATGATGATGTAAATTGCAAAGCCAAAGAACTTACAGAAGCTATTCAAGCTGCCATGGATATCAGTATACCTCGTGTTAGATCTTCGAGGACTTCAAATATGGCATGGAGTGACAAACTTCAAAAATTAAGATCGAAAATGAATGCCAGAAGACTATATCAACATTCTATCATACACGCTGAACGTCAATATCATCTTCAAGTATATCGAGAACTAAAAGAGAAATTTCATCTTCTCCTTCTTGAGACAAAGCAGAAATCTTGGATGGATTTCATTGACACCAACTTGAAACGGGATGTATGGCGTATGCCGTATAAACTTGCTGCGGCAAAAATTAAACTGCCAGATACCATCTCAACATCATTGAAGCAAGATGGTAGCTTCACAGCTTGTTGGCTTGATACAATGCATACTTTAACAGATGCTCTTTTACCCTCTGATGATGAGGAATCGGACACTATCAGTCAACGTGATTTAAGAGATCAATATGTCTGGAAACCCAATACACGGATTGTAGTTCCGTTTAGTCAGGATGAGATAATGTATGCTATTGCACAACTCAAGCTAAAGAAGGCACCTGGACCTGATGGCATACCGGCTGAGGTATTAAAGATCATTCAACCTGTTATTACACCCTTCCTTACAGACCTCTTAAATGAATGTGTTATTCAAGGTAGGGTACCGTTTATTTGGAAAAATGCAAATATGATAATATTAAGGAAATCCCCTGATGTTATTTTACCAAAATCTAATAGACCTATTTGCCTGTTAAATATCCTTGGCAAGATACAAGAAAAACTCCTATGTTCAAGATTGAATGAACATAGAGCTCTTAAAGGCATAAATGAAGCTCAATTTGGATTTTGCAAAGGCAAGTCTACTGAGGATGCGATTCATTCAGTACTAGATACGATACAGAATAGGATTACTCCCACATACATATTAGCTATTTTCTTGGATATACAAGGCGCATTTGACAATCTATGGTGGTCTGCTTTGTTTAAAAGATTTCGTGACCTTGATGTTGCCAAAAGCTTATATTAAAGTTTACGGGTAGATGCATACATATAAAAGGTATACGGCATAAAAAACAAAACAGATATCAAAAGGTTGCCGCCAAGGTTCGATTTTGGGACCTACTTTCTGGAACGTCATGATTGAACCACATTACAATTGCTGCAGACTGATAATAGCGTATTGAAAGTTGTAGCTTATGCAGACGGCTTCAATTGCAGATGTCATATGGGCGACCTTGCCTATTGGCAAATGGTGTTACACGTTTAACAGTGGGTTTTTCGATCTTTGAGGTTTTTATACGTTGAATTCACACACACATTCACACTTCCAGACTGGGAGATGGATGAGGAATAATTGACTGGAGAAAAATTCCTGCCGGGAATCGAACCCAGGACCCCTAGCACAGCAGGCAGGTGCGTTACAAACTGCGCCACGGGGCCAGCCAGCATATGTACTTGTAATTAGTATGGGTTTACCGGAAACCTTAGGCTTAAGCGATAATCAAATGTTTTAAGGCTGATCGCTATGTGATGGTATTGAAATTCCGTCCTGTTCGCATGTCCGAGAGGGGAGGGAAAAAAAAAAAAAAAAAAAAAAAACTTTCAATTTGAGAAAAAGAATTATTTTCAAATTCAAACCAGTAACAACTAATACCTCGGAAACGGCTAACTACACAAAAACAAAAGTATACGACATACATTATGTGTTTTAACGAACCTACACTTTTTGTATAGTAAGATATTGTCCATTTCTTACGGCTTACTAGTTACCAAAAAGTCAGCCAGAATAAGGAGGACTTCAGAGGTTATTTCCTAAACAGTCAAAATCATTGCATTCATTTTTAAGATAATCAACATTTTTTAAAGTTTCCATGTAAAGTATAGTTTAGAATGGGGGGAGGGGGGACGTGAAGTCTTTAAAATCATTGTGTCGCATCGTTGGAAGATGCTGAACTTATACAAAGTTTTATTTTTAACCGACATTTCTTTTTGAGATATATTGCATACACCGACACAAACACACACGGACCTTCTAAATACAGTTCACTTTGGATTCAGCGGGCCTCCAAACAAATATTTCTGGTGAAGTCCCTACATCGAATTTTTGGGCGGAATACATTACTTCCCAACTTACTGTGCGTAGTAGACAAAATAAAAACATATCTTTTACTTCTAGAGTTATGTAGACAAACTATTTTTCATATTATCATACAGTCTATTATTTTCATAGAACAATGACCTTTAACACTTCTAGGAATGGCAAACACTGTGGTTAGAAATAAAATGATACAGAATTGGAATTTAGAAATATAAATTCATCTACATGTTATGGAACTAATGAACGAACTTCAAGGTTTAAAAAGCAAAACATTGACAGACCAGATTTGCATATAATATCACGATAAGATTAAAGGTTGCTAACACTCGATTTTACTTAAAGGAGCTTGGTAAAAGTGATGATGATGATTATGTACTTGTGGAAACCCAGATACTACAGAATACATTATTTGGGTGTGACCTGTACTACAAAAGAAAATGTACCAGTTTTACTTGAATTGTTCAAAGTGGATTTTCCCGGATCAATAAAAATTACAGACTTAATAAAAGTCACCCGTAAAGAAATTAGACATATTAAAAATGTAAAATTAAAATTTAAATGTTTAAAGAGCATGTAGAAAACAGTCCCAGGTCTACGCGAACAGTTATGGACTTCGTTTATAATTTCCGGCTAAGTTGTTCGGCTTTGAAATCTGATTTAAATAAATTGGCAATGAGAAAGCGCGGCCGTCGATATAGAACTAAATGATTTAAAATATCTGCACAAATGGCGCTCATTTTTCCTTTCTCTACTGGTAAGTAGAGGAAGTATTGTATTCCACCCAAAAATTCGATGTCGAGATTTCACCGGAAATATATGTTTTGAGGCCCCCTGAATCCGAAAAAGCATTTTTAGAAAAAAGGTCCGTGTGTGTCTCTGTGTGTCTGTGGACAGCATAACTCAAAAACGAAAAGTCGGTTATAAACCAAAGTTGGTATTTAAGTTTAATGTCTTTCAAGGATGCGACTCGAAGATTTTGAAGAAAATATCCCCACCCTAAACTACCCTTTGCATCAAACATTTTTCGAAAATTTTGATTTTCTTGAAAATGGCTCTAACGATTTTGATTAAAATGCCATATGTTTGAGATATTTTGATGAAAAATGAAATGTATATCTTGAATTTTCTGGCTATAGCCCCTGTAGTCGTATTTACTCTGGAAGACTTTTGCATAACTAGTAAACCGTTAGAGATAGACCAAATCGTACTCCACAAAAAATGTGGATCTTGCTAAAATACAATAAATTTTCTTGTAGGTTGAACCATTTCAGAGATATCCCTTATTATGTGTGTGAGTTTTGGAAAACTTAAAGCTTTCGTGAAATGGAACATCGTTTATTTTTTTATATGTTAAGTGTGCAAAGAGAAAAGAATCTCAAAGCTTTAAAATATTTGACTATCGCACAAAGTCTACTGTATTCTAATGTTCCCTTTGCACCTACAAGGAAATAAGCAATAACATAATTTGTACGAATATTTATCTTAACTAACAAGACGATATAGGAATAAGAGTTTGCAAGAATGGTTAGTACAAGAGTAGAGAAAGTCATGTGAGTGCAAGACATCATATTTTTATTATTATAATGTACCGTGTATTTGTAGGGGCAAACAACGGTGTAATGAAGGTGAATGTACAGCCCTCTCGACATGAACATACTGTGTCGTTCCGTAATATGATGTGGGAGCAGTTGCTACTCTCCCTTTCTTTTCCTTATTAACACGCCTGAGCTAGACTATAATCTTGGCAAAAGTTAAAGGCATATGGAGGTGGGCCGTACTGCAGACTCCAGCGAATCCTAAGCTTGCCCCTCCTACCAGCGTTGCCAAATGTGGTACACGCATCTCACGCGCTCTTATGTACAGAACCTCTGCCGGTACACGCACTACGCTTGGCAACAGCGCTCCGCTTTGGCCAGCGTTCACATGCCTTTAACTTTTGGAAGCAGTATAAGCGTCATTTCGGGAGTTAGGCGGAGAGCTTTGAGTCGCAGGAGTGAGACACGCTTACTTGGCCCATGATGTGATTGCCTATCACCTACTCTTGTGTTAAATCTTTCCGGTTCTAGACCTCACAAGTTGTAAAACGGCCCGCGACCCATTCTTCACACAGAGCACACTTGCTCTCGTTTAGAAAAACATGGCAACTGCGTAAATAATGATTAATTTTAAGAACCCTCAACCACTTGGTCATCAGCGCCCTTATAAAATGGATTATGGTAAAAGCCAGAGATAAACTTCAATGTAACATAAACCTTCCATTACAAGGACAAATATAGATAATATACCAAGCAAACGAGGCAAAAGCCAGAATGAAAACTAATTTATAAAAAGCCAATAGAAAGTAGTTTCCGGGCTTGTAGACCGTGGTCCAGTCGATGAATAAACATCTGATGTTTCGCCCAAGAATGCGTTGGGCATCTTCAGAGAGTGACTCCTGGCTGGTTAACAACTAGAGGGCGAGTTTCAGTTTACTTTATTCTAAAGTATTTGCCTGGTGCCGGTACATTAGGCCCTGCTTACAGGCTACAATTTACATGGTCTTATAACTAGCGAAATTTACAATATTTGCATTTCTCGTTTTTATTTACAAACCCATACGGTGACCAACCTTAGGTCACCGAGAACAGTTTTTTGTTGTAGGATTCCGATTCCGATTTGTTTATTGCTTTGTTTCAGATTTGTTTATTGAGAACGCTTTTGCCTGGTGCCGGTACAATAGGCCCGACTTACAGGTTACAATTATCATTAACTTAAAATTATCAATATTTATAATATTTACAGTTTTTGGGCTTATCAAAAACCCATAAGGTGACCATGTTTAGGACACCAAGAACAGTTTTTGCTTGTAGCCATATGTTTATTGGCGCAAGTTTGCTTTCAAGTTTCAAGTTTTCTTTATTCCTAAGTTTTGGCCTGGTGTCGGTACAGGGGGCCCGGCTTACAGGCTATAAATTTAATTCATTTACAATTATTTTTATTTACAAGCTTATAGTTTTGGGTTTCACCAAAAACCTATATGGTGACCATCTTTAGGTCACCGAGAATAGTTTTTGTTTGCCTTTTGGTGTCTGTTCCAATTGTTTTTTTCCTTTTCTTTATATACATATATACATCTATATACACACATACACGCACACGTTCACTCCCCCCCCCCCCCCACACACACGCACACGCATGCACATGCACACACACACACAAACACACACACACACAAACACACACACACACAAACACACACACACACACCTTCACTAGGCATACCAGAAATATGCGTCCCAGCTCGCGCACTACACTATTTACACTTCACTTACAATATTTACAGTTTCCCGCTGTTTTCCTGCGCGGACAGGGTGCAGCTCCTGGGTGTTTTCCGATGTGCGGGCCTCTGCCGTAGCGTGTGTGTGGCCTAAGACCGAGATTGCATGGACGCACATTAGTCGGCGAGCCGTGCCGCGTCTACAACATTTTTATTCTAGTAGGTATGTTTGTGGTGCTTCGGCTCGCCTTTGCTAATGTTGGCGATCTCGTAGTTGTCGTGGTTGCTTATGCGCATCCATGCTGCCGTTGCTCTTTTTGCTATTGCCTCTGGGATGGACGGGATCTGGGTTTCGAGATGAAGAGTTTGATTAGTGGTAAGGAGTGGTGCAGAGAGGATTTTTCTAAGGGAGAGGTTTTGGAGGGTTTGACTTTGTTTGAGGTGGGTTTTGGAGGCATTTGCCCAGGCCACGCATGCGTGCAGGACCGCCGAGTGTATAAATTACCTATATAAAGTCAGCTTGGATTTAAGTTGTAGCTGTTTGCTGCGGAAGATGGGAGCGCATAACTTTAACCGCTGTCTGCCTTTGTTCTTTGTTGGCCGTATTTTTTATGTGGGTGGACCAGCACATCGTGCGGTCCATGGTAACACCGAGGTGTTTGACATGCTGGTGACAGTGCAATACTTGACCACCAACCGTTAGGTCCATTGCCAAAGTGTGATGCCGCTTTGAAAAAAATTATTAGCTGGCATTTATTGGGGTTAATTTTGATTTTCCAATCATGGAGCTATGAGAGGAAGTTGTTCGTGTATCTTTGCATTTCTGCAAGGCCGAAACGACGATTTTTGTGGTGGTTGTATATTGCAGTGTCGTCTGCATACATGGCGACCTTGCATCTGGCGTCCACTGGGAAATCGTTTGTAAACAGTATGTACAGGAACGGTGACATGATTGCCCCTTGTGGGACGCCAGCCCGCATCATTCTCTTCCGAGAGGAGGAGTGGCACACTTGGACGTAGAAGTATTTTAATAGCAATGCAATATTAAAACACATTATGGTTTTACAATTTATCCGTTCGCGTTGATTTCTGTGTCCACTTTCAAATTTGACACAATGAGGTTTCGTAATTCTGAATATGTTTAAAAAAACCATGGTCATTCCACACATGAAAGTGATGAAGTCTGTTTAAGAAAGTTTTGGGTCCGTTAACCCTTCATCATAATAGCAACTCCTTAAATACCTCCCCGGTGGCTGCATATTCACTGAGATTACCATCTTACACATAGCATTAAACTGTTGTTAAACGGTAAATAAGTTGCAATAAACTTCAACTTCAGTTAAACTGTCGATTAGGGGGAAAAACAAAAACTTAAAGGATAGTTTAAACTTAACCACGTGTTTAAACCTCCTGAGCCACCCAGACGTGCGGCATTGGTTTAGAGCAGCGGTGCTCAAGTACAGACAGGAATGGCGAGGTTGAAATCACCTCCTTCCACCCGCTGGGACAGAATAACGCATTTATCCGTGGTTACAGAGCTGTGGCGGCACTGTGGCGTCATTCTTACGTGCAGGAGATCAAAGTCCTACACATTCATCGTATTCTACTCCTGATTAACCCACATGATGTTTCTGAAAACAACTTTTTGGCACGATTTACGTTTCACAAGGTGTTCCATATTTGGTGCAAATGATGAAGTGCACAGCCTCAACAGATACGTCAGATGATTGTCACTTATGTTGCTGCGATACGTAATTTTTAATGCAGTTCATTTTTGAAAATGTTTGTTCGGAGATATAAGTGGAGCCAAAGATTATTGACATTAAATTAGATGCAAACAAATGTAATCTCGAATGCAAACTGCAGGGCAAAGACTTAAATAAATCCCATCCTTTTTCTCTCAGAACAATTTACAGTCGTGGAATTCTGCAATGCAAGTAGTTCAGTTCCAATTGTAGCTCGTATAGAGCCTCACTGCATGGAAACTTCAAAGGAGCGCAAACGGTATGTTTTCAAATGCTTTAGGTCATCAAATTGTGAAGAGAATGTGTCATACAATTGCTTCAAAAGTTCAATGTATTTTTCCAGGAAAATAACGTTTCTCGTGAACATGGAACGCAAGCAGACATGGTATAAATCTGAAACTATCAGTTTTACAAATCAGGAAAATAACTATGTGGTCAGCATCTCGAATACAAAAATATTCGTCCTCCCATTCAATGTGGAGAATTAACTATATAATATGGTAGAATGGTGCAGTGGATTTAAGCAGCACAAATAAAATTCAATACTTTTATTATTATTATTATTATTATTATTATTATTATTATTATTATTATTATTATTATTATTATTATTATTATTATTATTATTATTATTATTATTATTATTATTATTATTATTATTATTATTATTATTATTATTATTATTATTATTATTATTATTATTATTATTATTATTATTATTATTATTATTATTATTATTATTATTATTATTATTATTATTATTATTATTATTATTATTATTATTATTATTATTATTACTATTTTCAGAGAACTGTCAACGGACACACCTAAAGGCTTTCTTTTGATTTTAGGGAAGGATTCACTTGTTACTTTGATTTTATGTTTTCCTCGTATACCATCCTACAAGGAAAGTCAAATGCGTTATCCATTGCCAAAATAATAGACAAAAATTCGACAGTGGTAATCTGAAAATCAGTTCACAAAATAAAAAATGGGATGTGTTGCACTCAGATGACTTTCTCTATTGTGCTAACTAGTTTTACAAACTCTTATTCCTCTATCTTCTTCGTGTTAGTCGAGATAAACATTTGCAGAAATTTGATATTGATGATTTTCTTGTAAGTGCAAGGGGAATACGGAAATAGGCTAGGCTTTCAGCGATAATCAAATCTTTTAAAGCTTTAAAATTCCGTTCTCTTTGCACGAAGAATAGATAAAATGGGAACAACTATCTTCCATTTGATAAAAGTTTAAGTATTGCAAAGCTCACACAAATAGCAAGGAATATCTCCGAAATGGTTCATTCCACAAAAAAAAATTCATTTAGATATAGCTTGTGTGTTTTAACGAGATCTACATTTTTTGCGCAGCAAGATTTGTTAAATTATGCAGAAGTCATCAAGAGTAAACATAGCTACTATAGCCAGAAAATTCAAAATAAAATTCAGAAAATAAAAATTTTTGAAAATTTTTCTATGTATAGGGTAGTTCAAAGCGGAGAATTTCTCTTAAAAATGTTTGTGTCGCATCCTTGAAAGATATTAAACATAAATGCCAACTTTGGTTTTTAACCGACTTTTCGCTTTTAAGTTTGCTTTTCACAGAGACACGCACAGACAGGCACGCGAGCACGCACGCACACACACACAGACACACACACAACACACCCGTACACCTTTTTTTAAAACAGCTTTTTTTATTCAGGGGCCTCCAAACCTTAATTTCTGGTGAAATCTCAACATCGAAATTTTGGGTCGAATGCAATACTTCCCCTACTTAGGTAGTAGAGAAAGCAAGAATAAGATGAAAGGCTTTGAGTCAAGAAAATGAATCTGCACATAACAGTCACGAAAATATTCCGAGTACTGAAAAATTATAAACACGGTATGTTAAGTAGGTAATTTGGTGGGAATCATGCGCAGGTTGCTCTGTGGTACACGGTGTGTGACGTCATACGGTGTATGCCGTGATCATCGTAACCATTCGATTTAAATTATTGAAGGTAAAGGAGCAATTTTTAAAAATATTAAATATAAATATTAAATAACACAAGGCTTGAAAGCGACGAAAGCCACGACTTATCTGCAGGAAGGTAGCTTGTATATATCCCATACAACAACGAAGCAGTTTCACTTAGTTTTGACTTTCTTAATCTATATGCTACATAGCCTACCAAAATTTCTATAAGTTGCACATTTTGGGTAGTTGCGACTATGTTACTGTTTGTTCCTTCTATGTAATCTAGTTATTCAATAAGACGGTTAACACAGGAAAAGAAATCACAATCTTCATATTCCTTCTGGTCTCTTATCTAAATTCCTTTCTTCTTCCCCTACTTCTTCTGCCTCTTACACGTCCTTTCAATTTCACTGATCATCGCTGCACTTCCGGTGCATAATTCTTGGAACATTTGCGTCCAAGAAGCTAGGATTTTACTCTCCGATGCACGGTAGTTGGTAAGGGATGATCATGAAATCTATCTAGAATCCTTATTTGAGAAAAACAACTTTCAATTACGTCTTGATTACATTTTGGTTACTAAAGATATACTACTGGACGTGGGCGACTCACATCAAAGCTTTCATTTAAAAATTTCAGTGTTCTAAAACGAGCTATACTATCACTGGTGCTCATAGACAGTCTTTTAAATATTTCCGTGTTATAAAACAAGTTATACTATCACTAGTCCTCATAAACACTGTCATTTAGATATTTCAACGTTCAAAAACAGGTTATACTATCACTAGTCCCTATAAACACTGTCATTTAGATATTTCAACGTTCTAAAACAAGTTATACTATCACTAGTCCTCATAAACACTGTCATTTAGATATTTCAACGTTCAAAAACAGGTTATACTATCACTAGTCCTCATAAACACTGTCATTTAGATATTTCAACGTTATAAAACAAGTTATACTATCACTAGTCCTCATAAACACTGTCATTTAGATATTTCAACGTTCAAAAACAGGTTATACTATCACTAGTCCTCATAAACACTGTCATTTAGATATTTCAACGTTATAAAACAAGTTATACTATCACTAGTCCTTATAAACACTGTCATTTAGATATTTCAACGTTCAAAAACAGGTTATACTATCACTAGTCCTCATAAACACTGTCATTTAGATATTTCAACGTTCTAAAACAAGTTATACTATCACTAGTCCTCATAAACACTGTCATTAGATATTTCAACGTTCAAAAACAGGTTATACTATCACTAGTCCTCATAAACACTGTCATTTAGATATTTCAACGTTCTAAAACAAGTTATACTATCACTAGTCCTCATAAACACTGTCATTTAGATATTTCAACGTTCAAAAACAGGTTATACTATCACTAGTCCCTATAAACACTGTCATTTAGATATTTCAACGTTATAAAACAAGTTATACTATCACTAGTCCTCATAAACACTGTCATTAGATATTTCAACGTTCAAAAACAGGTTATACTATCACTAGTCCTCATAAACACTGTCATTTAGATATTTCAACGTTATAAAACAAGTTATACTATCACTAGTCCTCATAAACACTGTCATTTAGATATTTCAACGTTCTAAAACAAGTTATACTATCACTAGTCCTCATAGACACTGTCATTTAGATATTTTAACGTTCTAAAACAAGTTATACTATCACTAGTCCTCATAAACACTGTCATTTAAATATTTCAATGTTCAAAAACGAGCTATACTATCACTAGTCCTCATAAACACTACCATTTAAATATTTCAATGTTCAAAAACGAGCTATACTATCACTAGTCCTCATAAACACTGCCATTTAAATATTTCAGCATTCTAAAGCGAGCTATACTATCACTAGTCCTCATGAACACTGTCATTTAGATATTTCAACGTTCTAAAACAAGTTATACTATCACTAGTCCTCATAAACACTGTCATTTAGATATTTCAACGTTATAAAACAAGTTATACTATCACTAGTCCTCATAAACACTGTCATTAGATATTTCAACGTTCAAAAACAGGTTATACTATCACTAGTCCTCATAAACACTGTCATTTAGATATTTCAACGTTATAAAACAAGTTATACTATCACTAGTCCTCATAAACACTGTCATTTAGATATTTCAACGTTATAAAACAAGTTATACTATCACTAGTCCTCATAAACACTGTCATTAGATATTTCAACGTTCAAAAACAGGTTATACTATCACTAGTCCTCATAAACACTGTCATTTAGATATTTCAACGTTCTAAAACAAGTTATACTATCACTAGTCCTCATAAACACTGTCATTTAGATATTTCAACGTTCTAAAACAAGTTATACTATCACTAGTCCTCATAAACACTGTCATTTAAATATTTCAATGTTCAAAAACGAGCTATACTATCACTAGTCCTCATAAACACTACCATTTAAATATTTCAATGTTCAAAAACGAGCTATACTATCACTAGTCCTCATAAACACTGCCATTTAAATATTTCAGCATTCTAAAGCGAGCTATACTATCACTAGTCCTCATAAACACTGTCATTTAGATATTTCAACGTTCTAAAACAAGTTATACTATCACTAGTCCTCATAAACACTGTCATTTAGATATTTCAACGTTATAAAACAAGTTATACTATCACTAGTCCTTATAAACACTGTCATTTAGATATTTCAACGTTCTAAAACAAGTTATACTATCACTAGTCCTCATAGACACTGTCATTTAGATATTTTAATGTTCTAAAACAAGTTATACTATCACTAGTCCTCATAAACACTGTCATTTAAATATTTCAGCATTCTAAAACGAGCTATACTATCACTAGTCCTCATAAACACTGGCATTTAAATATTTCAATGTTCAAAAACGAGCTATACTATCACTAGTCCTCATAAACACTGCCATTTAAATATTTCAGCATTCTAAAACGAGCTATACTATCACTAGTCCTCATAAACACTGCCATTTAAATATTTCAGTATCCTAAAACGAGCTATACTATCACTAGTCCTCATAAACACTGCCATTTAAATATTTCAGTATCCTAAAACGAGCTATACTATCACTAGTCCTCATAAACACTGCCATTTAAATATTTCAGTATCCTAAAACGAGCTATACTATCACTAGTCCAGGCATTTTAGTAAGAGCAAGCACTAGCCGGCCACACCAGCTGACGTCATTAGCACGGAAGCGAGGCTCGCGCGAAATACGCGATATTCACGTCAGCCTCGCACGGAAGACTACTGCGCATCTAGGTGGTGATACCTACCGTATTACTCAACATACCGTGATTATAAGTAACAAAAAGTACAATTGGTATCATCGTTGCGTACACTAATAGAGTAAGCAAAATGGATTCTTGGTCAGAGGGCAATTCAAATCTCTCTGGCTTAAATATTTTTCATTATTGTGATCATTCAGGAAAGATACTGATTGTTTGCGCATTTTAAATGTAACTCAGCCCCTAAGAAGTGCTCGTGTACCCTTGGGGGTATAGGTACCACAGATTGAATATGCCTGGTTTACGGAGTCCCTGATACTCAGACGTGGAAATGAGGTTAGGATACCTGCTAGGAGGATGTGGTTGGAGGATGCGAGTGTCACAATGAAGCATCCTTATCGCAGGAAGGTATTGGTTGCCACCGGAAGCTAATTCCTCGACACGCAACCTCATTAACGCCCCACTCTTCACTTAGTTATAAGCAGAGCCTTCTGTTTACTTTCTCTACTTCGTATAGTAAGTAAGGAAAGTATTGTATTCCACCCAAAAATTCCATGTCAAGGTTTCACCGGAAATATATGTTTAGAAGCCCCTAAATAACAAAAAAGCATTTTTAGAAAAAGGTCCGCGCGCACGCGTGTGTGTGTACATGCGTGTGTGTGTATGTGTGTGTGTGTGTGTGTGTGTGTGTGTGTGTGTGTGTGTGTGTGTGGTGAACAACATAACTCAAAAACGAAAAGTCAATGGTTAAAAACCCAACTTGATATTTAAGTTTGATATCTTCAAGGATGCGATACGAAGACCCTAAACTACCCTTTAGATGGAAAATCTTTCGACCATTTTGATTTTTTCGAAACCGGCCCTAACGATTTTGGTTAATGTCCAAAATATTTTTATGACAAATGAAATATACATTTTGAATTTTCCGGCTATAGCCTGTTGGCTCTTGAACGACGTTTGTGTAACTGGTAATCCGTAAGAGATAGACCAAATCTTACAACACAAAAATCTGATGTATTACACTCTCATTACTTTCTCTCTTGTACTAACCGTTCTTTCAAACTCTGTTCGTATATCTTCTTCGTGTTATTTAAGATAAACATTTGTACAAATTATCTTATTGCTTATTTCCTTGTAGGTGCAAGGGGAATATTAGAATACAGTATGCTTTGTGCGATAGTCAAATCTTTTAAAGCTTTGAGATTCCGTTCTCTTTGCACGGTTGACATGAAAAATGAACAACAATGTTGCATTTCACGAAAATGACGCAAATAACAAGGAATACCTCCGAAATGGTTCACTCTACAAAAAATGTATTTGGACATAAATTGCGTGTTTTAGCCAGATCGACATTTTTGATTTAGTAACATTTTGTCTACCTCTTACGGTTTAAGAATTATTCAAAGGCCATTCAGAGTAAACAGGACTACATAGGCTATAGCCGGAAAACACAAAATATACATGTCATTTGTCATACAAATATCTTAAACATAATTTTCGAAAAATTTTCCATGCAAAGGGTAGTTTAAAAGACATGAAACTTAAATATCAACTTTGGTTTCTAACCGACTTTTCGTTTTTGAGTTATGCTGTTCACAGACAGAGAAATACACACACAAACACACACATATACACACGCAGACAAACACACACATACGGATCTGTTTCTAAAAATGTTTTCTTTGGATTCAGGAGGCCTCAAAACATATTTCCGGTGAAATTTCGACATCATAATTTTCGGTGAAATGCAATACTTTCTCTACTTACTACCTACGTAGTAGAGAAAGTAAAAAATGTAGATCTGGTTAAAATATAATTTATGTTCAACATTTTTTTTTAGAATGAACCATTTGAGAGATATTCCTTGTATTTGTGCGAGTTTTGCAATACTTATACTTCGCTCAAATGGAATTCACTTTGTTTCTTGCCTGTGCAAAGAGAACGGAATTTATAAACCTTCCTATAGAGACTAGCTTTAAAATATTTGACTGTCGCTCAAAGCTTACTACGAGTATATTCCATATTGCTCTGTATCCGCGAGAAAATGATCTGTAGTAATATCGGGAGAGGGTGGTATTACGAGCGTGAAGCGGGGGAAACATCCCAAATATGTAAACCTCGAGTGGCATTTGTTTAGAGTATTCCGCGAAATAATTAAGAATTAATTTATTTAATACTATTTAGTATTAATAATGACTCAAGGATACACAACTTGCAATAGCATTCATACATTTTAATTAAGATTTATTTTCATCGTTAGCACTACACATATTTCAGTAGGCTGTGAGAACAACATAAACAATTTTAGTGTTTAATCCAGGGAAATGAGGAACTGAATGAACATAAATGAACGAATTTGCGTTACTAGGCTATTCATTATATGTAGGTCTGTTATATTTAACATTATAATATTTTTTGACTTCGATTCTTCAATTAAAATATCAATATCCTCACTACAATATTCACCAAATCTTTTGTCTGTCATTTTTGAATGCCTGCTAATTTTTACTGCACATGGATACTATAGATGTTCAGAAATATAAGTCGGTCTGGGTGGCTCAGTTGGTTAGATGCTGGTCTACTGATCCCAAGGTCGCGGGTTCAAACCCGGCCCAGGCCGATGGTTTTTAAGTGTGCTTAAAAACGACAGCTCCATGTCAGTAGATTTACTGGCATGTAAAATTACTGGCATGTAAAAGAACTCCTGCGGGACGAAATTCCGGCACACCGGCGACGCTGATGTGATCCTGGCAATTGACAGCGTCGTTAAATAAGAAAATATTAAAAAAAATAAAATTTCAGAAATATAAGAAAATGTTTAGGTTGGCGCAACCGAGAGGAGAGAGTTTGTAAGTATAGTTAATGCAAGAGTAGAGAAAGTCATGTGAGTGCAATAAGTTAGCTTTTCCACTATTAACGATTAAGGCGAAAAGTGTTTCACAGTTTCGACTAAAAGTATCTCAATGTTTCATGATGTTGCTAGGTGATTTAATTATGTATTTTTGTGCTAATGTTATGGTATTTTACGTGGCCTCGCAAAAATCCTTTCCCCGCGATGAACACCAAGAAAGGCATTTTAAAAAATCTTATGCGTTAAATTCACATGAACTTCTCTACTCCTGTACTAACTATTCTTGCAAACTCTTATTCCTCTATCTTCTTCATGTTATTCGAGACAAACATTTGTACAAATTATCTTATTGCTTATTTCCTTGTAGGTGCAAGGGGAATATCTATAGAAGGCTTTGAGCGACAGTCAAATCTTGTAAAGCTTTGTACGAGTATATCCGTTCTTTTTGAACAGCCAAGGTATACAAATTGAATAAGGATCTTGCATTTGAGAAAAGTATAAGTATTGCAAAACTCACACAAATAACAACGAATATCTCCGAAATAGTTCACTCTACAAAAAATGCATTTGGCCATAGCTTGTGTGTTCTATGAGATCTACATTTTGTGTGGAGTAAGATTTCGTCTATCTCTTATAGTTAACCAGTTATGCAACAGTCATCAGGAATGATTAGGACTACAAAGGTATAGTCAGAAAATTGAAAATATACATTTCATTTGCAATAAAAGTATCTTCAACATATGACATTTTAATCAAAATTGTTAGAGCCATTTTTAGAATAGAATATTCTCACAATCACAATAGAATCATAATAGAATATTAAAGTGAACTCAACCACATTCATGTACCAAGTTATGCACTGTTAGCACTATCGAGGCAAAGCTTAAATAAACAAAAAATGTTTATCTGTCGAGTTCGCCCTTGTGGTCGGGGAACGCCTCAGTTGTACCACCTTGAGTAGCTATAAAGCCCCTCTGTAGCAACATTTCTGTCATGTATACCTCCTTGGATAGCCCCAACGCTCTTCTCTAGCAAAAACTTCTCCCGTTGGCCAGCTATAAAGCTGTACGTTTACTACAAAACTTGGCCTAAAGACGCACGGCCCATCTCCCGGACACTTAGTGCACGACTTGGCTGGCAGTCGCACAGCCCATCACCCAGTCACGCATGTGTGGACATCAAATCTCAAATCACATTAGCAATTACTAGAATAAACACAAAACATGGCTTAACACCGGAGAAGATGGAAATGCCATCCATTAATGCATCTACGGCATCTTCTGAGGAAATTTTCGTTCTCACGCATTAAGTCAGCTTCCGAATTAGTGTCAATTTCTGTGCTGATATTTTGTTTTAATTTTGTCTTGTGCAAGGTGCTTAAGAGGTGACCGTTGTAGCCGTTCTCTGAATTCGTCTGATTTCTGTTCCGTAAGCATACGCCGTCTTACTTTTCCTATCATCAATTGGTCCCGTCTCTCTGAATTTATTTACTAGCAAACGACGGTGTCTCTACTCGAAATACGCACATCAGGAAATTTAGTTTTAAATTGCCTTACAACTTCCCTACAAGATGACGTAAGCACATACGTATCTTACATAAACACTCTTTGTTGTACTGTGTACTGGAATCGATTCATTTTTAAAAACACTTCAAGCAAAACTAAACACTTCTAAACACTGTTACTGTTATTCACGTGTGAACTGGACTAGAACAACACAGAACATCTACCTAAGAGAAGTAAGAGTGAGCACGTGTGATAATTAGCACGCGCACGCGGGGAAATATAGTGAAGGTCACACGGGCTGTGCACCTGCCGGCCGAGTTTTGTAGTAAAGGTACTGCAGTAAAGTCATCTTCACTGGTAGTCCTTGAAATACTCTCTAATAAACTTGTACTTGTCCCTTTACATTCTTCGACAGCTTTAACGCCATCTCGTCCATACATCATTGAACGTTTCCCTCTAGCAAAATGATCCTCACCTTATCTTCTTAAGCATAATAGACGTCACCTGTAGCTCCTTGCCATCATTCTCAATCTCTTCTTCTGCTCCTCCTCCTCCTTCTTCTTCTTCGTCTTCTTCTTCGTCGTCTTCTTCTTCTTCTTTATCTGATTACCCTCCCTGTGTGGAAGACTGGCGCCTCCTAGGACTTACAAGCCTGTGCCTAGGGTCAGATGCCTATCGGGGAACACAGGAACCTATGGACCGACAGAGTGAAGACCTGGAAACGGATGGTCAGCTAAGTACCAGGTACGAGAGTGGGGAAGAGAATGATATGAAATGTAGGCGAATTGGAGCGGGAGTGTGTGGGGCTTTACGGTCCGTCAACAGCGAGGTCATTTGGTCCCAGGTGAAATGGAGAATGGAAAGGTGATGATGAAGCAGTTGATGGAATGAGTGGCAGGGGAAACCGGAAAATCTGGAGACAACCCGCACAGATGCTGCTTCATCCACTACGAATACCACATGCGGGTCCCTGGGATCGAACTTGGTGATAGGTGAACGGTCGAACTGCTAGGTCATGGTGCCGTCATCCGTATACGATACTTCCATGCAGGAAAATCCACTACATAGTTACTTTCTGAAATCACTCTAAAGTTCTTCACAGCAAAATCGTTATCACTTGTACATTCCTGGATAAGTCTAGCTCTCTAACAAACATATACCTCCTTGAAGAGCTCTAACACTCTTCTCTACAAAATCATTGTCATTTGTGTTCCCTCGAACAAACAGTCGTAATGGTCCTCTCTTGTACCTCTTTGAACAGATTTTAAACATTATCTAGCCCAATACTCGTCATATGTAAACCCTTGAAGAGCAGTGAAGCTCTAAAAGAATCGCCCTCCCTTATACTTCCTTAACAATACCTTTTCTAACAAACGTCAACCTCTCTTATGTCTCCTTGTACCGTTATAAAGCATTTCTGTAGCAAATATATCAGTCCTTGTACCTCCTTGAACATCTTCATATAACTCTTCTCTAAGATATCCTCCCTTGTTCCTCTTGTGTCCAGCAGGATTTGAGAGTTTTGGAAGTAAGGAGATGGAAGAAGATGGCCGAAGACCGAGCTAAGTGGACTGTCATTCCGAAGGAACCGTTAGCTAGACTGAGCTGTTTCGTCCAAGAAGAAAAAGTACCTTTTCAACAGCTTCTATGCTCTTTTCAAGCCAAGTCATTTGTTGTTATGCCCTTGAACAGCTCTTCCCCACTTTCCCAGGAAAATCCTCTCTGGTTGAAACCTTTTTGAACAGATGTAAAGGCTTTCTCTGACAAAATCATCTTCATTTATACCCCCTTGAAAAGCACTAAAACATATCTCTAGCGAAACATTCCTGACTTGTACCTTCTTGTATGTACTGGGGTGGGTCAAGAGTCGTGATCGGGTAATGTTTATATTGAAATAACTCACTTTCCGAAACCGGAAACTAATTAAAAACTATTCATAGGTTGAGAGGGATATTTTTCCGCTATATATGCTTTTTGTTGCATTAGCTTGTCAATTTTCCGACAGAGCGAGGGCATTGTTATGTTATTGCGACAAGCCAGATTTTTTGCGGATTATTAGCTGATGTTGTCAATGTGAAACGCTATTTGTGTTGTAAGCAATGGCTGATACAACCAAATATACGATTGAGGAACGTCTCATTGTTAGTGTGTGGGTTCATGAGAAAGCACGAACTGGCGAAACGTACGAAGAAATCAGCGAAAACTTCTTTCTTCGTTTCAATAAAGCAGCTCCCAGTGAAGTCAATCTCCGAAAACTGGAAAAGACTCTCTCAAAAGGCTCTGTATTGGATGCAAAACGCAGCGGAAGACCTAAAACATATTGCAGTGATGATGTTAATAATCTTCTATCCGAATCATTGGAACGTTCGCCGAAGAAATCAACAAGGAAACGATATGTGAAAATGCAGATCCCAAGAACCTCGTTGCGTCGTTGGATGAAAAATGAGGGTTATCGTTCATACAGGCCCGCCATTACAAATGAATTAAGCGACAGGGATATGGAAACACCACGTGATGCATGTCAAATGTTGCTTTCTGCTTTTCCCACCTTAGCGGTTCGTCGTCACGTCTTGATGACTGACGAATGCGCCGTGCATCTCAGCTCTCGTTCGCGTAATGTTTACGTGTGGGCCAAACATAACCCTCGCTTCGTTGAAGAAATTCAACATCCACCTCATGTCATGATGTGCGCCGGTGTTACCAGTGAAATTATTGTCGGGCTATATTTCTTTGAAACCTCTGTGACTGGACAAGCGTACCTCGAAATGTTGTCTCAATGGCTGGTTCCGGAACTTGACAGAGTTGGTATTCTTAACACCGTTGTTCTTCAACAAGATGGAGCCCCATTGAATTTCTGGGCTCCAGTTCGAGAATGATTAAGTACCAGCTTTCCTATATGGATTGGACGAGGTGGACCTCTCATTTGGCCTCCAAGAAGCTCCGACCTGACAATGTGCGACAACTGGTCCTATTTAAAAGAAAATCTTGCAAAGATTCGGATGGCTTCCGTTGAGCAACTGAAGAGAGGCATTATCCGCATCTCCCGAGATGCTCAGGCGGGCAAGCAGACGGACATGGCGGCGCATTCAACTGTGCGCTGAAAATGAACATATCGAAATATTAGATGTTTAAGAATGGCGCTGACTGGCACAGCTATGTTTATCTTTACATATTTCCGTTCCTTCTTAGTTCAGCAATAAATAAATAACGTTTTACGTCACTTGTGAAAGTTTGTTATTGCTACACAAACTTAGAAAATATCCAATCGCGACTTTGGGACCACCCCGTACATATCTAACACCTTTAGAGAGCCATGTTGTTCTCTCATGGTATTTTCTTCAGCAGCTCTAAGGCTCTTGCTCAGATAAATCCTCCTCAAATATACTTGCTTCAACAGATCCAATATTCTTCTTCAGCAAAATACTTGTAAGAGAAGAAATGAGTAGAAAAATAAATAGATAAATAAAAATGAAAGGAGTAAATATTTTGTTAGGTAACGACGCTGTCAATTGCCAGGATCACACCAGTGCCGCCAGTGTCCTGGAATTTCATCCCGCGGGATTTCTTTAATATGCCAGTAAATCTACTGACATAGGGCTGTCACTTTTAACCCTTTGTTACTCACGTGAATAACTAACGTGTTTACTCGCGTGGGGGACAATTCTTTTTGTAGTGTTTAACGCCCGCTTTTACTACATAAGCACCGCAGGCGGTGACACTGATGATACATGGAATGAAGATGGAGCACCGGTGGAATGAGATGGCGGGGGAAATCGAGGAATCCCCAGCGCCGCTTCATCCACCACAAGTCCCACATTCGATTGCCTGGGATCGAACCCGGCTTTAGTGAGCAGCGAATGGATGGGGGACAGGTGTCACTCATTTTAGATTCTTGCTTTAAACACCAAATTTCAAAGTTTTGTTTATAAAGATAGTTCTGTGGACTATAATCAACCATATGTTACTTATATATAAAAGTGGGATACACATACATAATAAAACAGATACTTGTAATAATGCATACTATTTACTCATAAAATGAAGTGCATATCACCTGTTCTGTATGAAACTGAGCTTAGAAGATGTTCGCATGAACAGCACTTCATTTAGAAATATACCTGAAGAGACCTGTTTTCTTTACCCTCCCAGGTATCGTTTATTGCTATTAGAATTCCGCTCATATTCCACTAATTTGCACCCGATTTCTTCTGGCGTTCATTAGTTACAATAGTCATTTACTGGCAAGTCATGCACACATCCTTCAAATGGCTAGAGCAAGCCTGTTGGTACATCATTTCCTGGTTGATTTATCTTTTGATCTTCCACATTCATAACGATGTCCTTGGGATACTTTTCTTTGTGCACAGTCTTCCTCATCAAGCAATTCTTGAGCACGTAGATTCTTTGCAGGAATTTACGGGATTTTAGACCTGCATTCAATCTGTGGCTTTATCAGTTCCCATGAAATGTTAGAAATGAAATCTGCCGTCTTTAACACCTTGACTTTTCCTCTTTGGCTTTGTAAATGCAGAAGGCATTGGTTGTAGCTATATTTAGCAAGTTACAGAACACAATCATAGGCCAGTGTCTGGTGTTTCTTGAAATATCATTTTTCTGCACAGTTGGTCCACCGACGAGCCTGCCCTTCTCATATTATAAAATATTACAATTTCGGGCTTTTCCCCCTCATTTGTTTCAGGGTCTAACAGCATCGTGATGCATTGTGGAATCCAACAGACAAATCTTATTTCTTTTATGACAGTATGAAACAATCGTTTTGTTCTAATCAAAGCCAAATAAAGAAGATTTAAGGTGTCTTTGGAATTTCCGTTTTGGTTTTGCGGAGAGTACCCACATAAGTCAAACCATTTTCTTCCAAATTGCTCTCAGTTCTTCTTTTCTTAGCAGCAGACATGTCTGCAAATTAATAATAATAATAATAATAATAATAATAATAATAATAATAATAATAATAATAATAATAATAATAATAATAATAATAATAATAATAATAATAATGATGATGATGATGATGATGATGATGATGATGATGATGACGACGATGATGATGATGATAATGATAATAATAATAATAACAACAATAACAACCACAACAACAATCACAACAACACATCAACATCACCATCATTATTATAATCATTATTATCATCATTACCATTACCATTATTATATTGGTGCCTATATTTGTACATTGATTTGCACGTTACAATCAGGAAAATCAATGTTTTTATTTTTGGGGGAGGGGGGGGGTGGGTTAGCTGCATGTCCAGAACTCGTACCATCCATTCCCCTTAAAAACGAAGGGCCTTGAGCCAGCTTGAACCTCCACCAATAAGTCAGTGCCTAACCAACTGAGCTACCCATCCCATTTATCTCCTTGAAGCATCAGCTGTAATGGTCTTCCCCAGCAGAATCATTCCCCTTTGATCACTTTGCACAACTCTAAAACTGTTCTCTAGCAAAATCTACCTTCCTTGTACCTCCTTGAATACCTCTGAAAAGCTTTAATACTCTTTACTGGCACAATCACCCACATTTGTACCACCTTAGCACCTCTAATGCTGTTATGTAGTAAAATCCTCCCCAACTGTGCCTTCTAGTCCTTCGAAGCCCAATTCTCCAATGCCTATAGAGTACTTCTGAAGCAAAATCATCCTACCAGCACCTCCTAGAACAGATCTTAATGCTCCTATCTGTAAACCCCTCCTTCCTTGGACTTTCTTGAATACTTTTCTTATCTAGAAAAGCCGTCCTCCATTCTACCTCCTTAACCTACTGCAATAAATTAATTAGAGATTTGGCCATTTTGATACTTTATACCTCAAATATATGGATTAAAGAAGTGAATCAATCTCTATGAAGGGTTTTCGCAAGACATACTTCTTTGAGAGTGTCTTTATTGGAGGGAGTAGTTCTCTTTGCCTAAAAGGTACCAGCTAAGGGTAAGGGTAAAGCAGTCCCTTTCTGTTATGATTTTGATTTAAGTAGTAAGTTCTATTGGTGCACATGTTAATACAAATATTGTGTCCCAATGTGAAGCATAGTCTTAGCAAAACATTTCAAGGTACTAAAGTAAGAACAAATTAGAAACTAAAAACTTCACTTATCTTAGTATTATTTACTGACCCTGGGTTTCAAGCTGTGTCCAGCTCATTCTCAAAGCCATATAAACAAATTCGTTGCCAAGCTACAATCTTTTATTTTTTCCTGAAAAACAATTACTCTTATACAATTTTTATTTACCAATCTCTGAAAACAACTTTATAAATACAATCTATAGATGGTAATTCGAAGTTCATGACACGGTTCCTGTTTTTTAAAATAAAATTTTTTTCCCAAACCATTAAATCTATAGGATTACTTAATTGCTTTAATAATTTAACTTCTGGATTAATTTCATGATTAAATGACCAAAAATGATCTGCCACAGCTGATTTATCAGTTTGTTTATATTTAATATTTCTAAAATGTTCTTTTATTCTGGTTTCTAGATGATGTTTAGTTTTACCAATATAAACTTTATCACAATCTAAACAGCTAAATTGATAAATGCCAGATTTTTTATAATTTGGTATTTTATCTTGAACTTCTTTGAAACTTCTTTGACAACTGGCTTGGCAATGGGTAGTCCACTTTCGCAATTTCTTGCTAATCTTTTCACGAGTTTTTTTGAAACTCAAATTACAAAATCATTCCCTCTAATTTTTAAAATATGGTATAGATGACATTTTTGCTGTTGTCCCTATAAAACAGATAAATGATGCTTTAAAACTTTTGAATTTACAAGATAAAGCTATACAATTCACTTTGGAAACTGAGAATAATGGATTCCTTTCATTTCTGGACTTAAAAATTAAAAGACATAACAATAAATTGAAATTTGGTATTTACAGAAAATCTACTCACACTGATAATTACATAAAATATAAAAGTTTTAATCCTTTTGCACATAAATTTGCTGTTTTTAATAGTTTAATTTATAGGTTAATAAATATATTTCTTAATAAAGATGAATTTGACATAGAATATAAACACATTATTAACACTGCAGTAATTAATGGTTTTAATACAGATTTTATACATAAAAGGATAGAGGAATTTAAGTATCAAAAAGCTGTCAAAGAAGTTTCAACCCTTAAAAAAATAAAATATAATTGTATTTTTAAAAAGTTTACTTACCATCCATGGGCTAATAAAAAATTTACAAGGATTTGAGACAGAATATTGGAAGATCCCAAAAGAAAATCGTTTATGTGAATATTTGTTAAAAGTGTAATTTGTTTTTTGATGTTGGTATGAGATGGTTAAATGACGAAAACGTGTTAATAATGTTCATTGTTACAAACAACTAAGTTTGTTTAAAGACGTCATAAATATTCCCATATTTAATTTTAATATATATATTAGAATTATATGTGTTCCATAACAAAAGCGAAGGGAGGATGGTTAGGGATCGCTTCCCTAACAAGAAGGAACTATTTGATGGACGCATACGCGGATGTATACGAAAAAGGCAGTATCACGTGAGATGACGTCAGACTCTTCCCACTAGCGTGTGTGTATTGAAGGTGTAAGGACGTGTTGATGTAACGTGTGAACACTGTAGAACGTTTACCAGACTTTCATCAAGCATTAGTTCCACTAAATGAAAAAGTGGAAAGGTTTTAAATCATTTAAAATGGTGCTAAGAGGATTTATTTTAATGAAAAATATAGAAAATGTGTTAATAAATTATACATTGTGGTGAAGAAACATCGTGTGATTTTTCATTCCATCCGTTACCACGACCCGAGATCACAAAGATTTCAAAGGCTCAAAGACCCAACAAAGATTAATTATAAAGAACTGCACCAGATTTTTAAAGAATATGGAATAAATTTGGTCCCTCAAAATAAATTTAATATACAAAATTTACTTAAATGTTTAAAAAAAAAAAAAAAAAAGATAAAATACCAAATTATAAAAAATCTGGCATTTATCAATTTAGCTGTTCAGATTGTGACAAAGTTTATATTGGTAAAACTAAACGTCATCTAGAAACCAGAATAAAAGAACATTTTAGAAATATTAAATATAAACAAACTGATAAATCAGCTGTGGCAGATCATTTTTGGTCACTTAATCATGAAATTAATCCAGAAGTTAAATTATTAAAGCAATTAAGTAATCCTATAGATTTAATGGTTTGGGAAAAAAATTTTATTTTAAAAAACAGGAACCGTGTCATGAACTTCGAATTACCATCTATAGATTGTATTTATAAAGTTTTGTTTTCAGAGATTGGTAAATAAAAATTGAATAAGAGTAATTGTTTTTCAGGAAAAAATAAAAGATTGTAGCTTGGCAACGAATTTGTTTATATGGCTTTGAGAATGAGCTGGACACAGCTTGAAACCCAGGGTCAGCAAATAATACTAAGATAAGTGAAGTTTTTAGTTTCTAATTTGTTCTTACTTTAGAATCTTGTTGCTTCACTGTTAATAGCTTCAATTTTTCCTTATTTAACATTTCAAGGTATTTTGGAACTGAAGAAGAACAGTCATTTTCTCAGATTATGATAGCTGATTACCCACACTTATGTTCCTTTCCCCAGACGCTGTGTATTTCTTGTGGTTTACCTGTTAGGAGGGACAGGAATTATATGAAAATGCATACTTTTTCTCTGTTGCCTGAGAGTATGTTCAATTGGCAAGTGAGTGAACTACTAAATTTCTAACAATTTAAATAAGATTTTAATGTGCATATAATGGCATATTTTACATGTTTTGTTAATGTGCCTAATATTTCTGTATTTTTCAAACTATGCTTCATATTTGCTTGTTTCACATAGAAAATGTTTAATTATTTATTGTGAATTTGCTGCACACACCAATACGAATTGGTCTTGAAACTTGGCAACACTGATAGAAACTTGCAATTCAAGCCTTCAACCATTTAGCTATGTCACATTGGGAAATCCCCATCTTATCTGGTTGTCTTCATCATTCTAGCAGTACAAATGAAGGTGGGTGTTACAGGGTTCTCGGAACTTTGTACAATTATTGTTTGTAAACATAATATAATATTACTTTAGTTTAACTTAATTGTTTAACTGCACTTGGTTAATAATAAATTGTATCATATTAAAGGAACAAATTTCAAAATATACAAGTGTTACTTTATAGTTTGTTTAGAAATTCATTTCTGAAATTAATTTGACAGCAGGTTCACAAATTGCAATTCCTCTTCATTTCATTATTTGTGAGAAGACTTGAGCTCAGTGGAGTGTAGCTTGTATAAAGATTTTGTTTTCATAGAATCATGTCAAAAGTAGAAGTGAGTGACAAAGATAGGTTACAGGGATGTCAATGCAGGTTTGAAACAGATTTGATAACTATAGATGGTAGAATTTGTACTCGTATTATGGAGCACTTCAACATTTGAATACTAATAAACACAAAATAAAAACCACAAAAAGTGCCCCTGTTCAATAACTGTTAAGTGAATTTTCAGACAGTAATTTTTCACAGTTCTCCTTTGATGTGTGTGAAGCATTTTTAGCAGCAGACATTCCATTGTGGAAACTCACCAATCCCACACTCAGAAAGTTTGTTCAGCAGTATACTAAGTATAAAGTGCCAGACCAATCTACTCTTCACAAAAATTATGTGAAGAAGTGTTACAGTCTCACAATTAAAAATATTAGAGAACAGATTGGAGATAATTTTGTGTGGGTGTGAGTTGCCAAAACACGGACAGTGAAGGTAGGTTCATTGCAAACTTTATTGTTGGGTCTCTCCATAAAAATGAACCAAGCACCCTTGGTTCCTTGCGATAGAACAACTTGATGCTACAAATAGCTCTTCCGTATCCAAATTTTTTATTCATTTGTTGAACTTTCTGTGGTCTGAAGGAATTCAGTACCAGCATGTGTTACTCTTTGCTGTGAGTTACATGATAAAAACTAGCACTGCTCTGAAAGTTATATTCTCAAATATGATATGATGGTGCTTGGCTGACCACCCACTTCCAGGTCTTCACTCTGTCTAGGCCATAGGTTCCTGGGCTCCCCGACAGGTGTCTGACCCTAGGTACTGGAGTAGAAGTCCTACATAAGGGGAGGGTAATCAGGTAAAGAAGAAAGAAGAGTTTATAGGATAAAGTCATAAAATTCACTTTAGAAATTGAAAATAATAGTTGTCTTCCATTCCTGGATTTAAAGATCATGAGACATAAAAATAAATTGAATTTTGGGATTTATATAAAGTCAACACATAAAGATAATCACATAAAAAATAAAAGTTTTAATCCTTCTTCACATAAATGTTTGGTTTTCAACAGTTTAATTTATAGGCTGATAAATACACCCATTAAGAAAGAAGAGTTTAACAGAGAATATGAACAGATTATCAACACTGCATTAATCAATGGTTTTAATACAGATTTTATACATAGAAAGATAAAAATAAAATAAATAAAAGATGTCTGTGGCTTTAAAAAGTTTGCTTGCCATCCTTGAGCTAATAAAAAATTTACAAAAATGTTTAAAGAGGATGGAATAACTCAAAATAAATAAAAAATTTGCTTAATTTTTCTAAAAAGGACAAAATTTCATACTATAAATAGTCTGGCATTTATCAATTTAGCTGTTTGGATTGTGACAGAATTTACATTGTTAAAACTACATGTCATTTAGAAACCAGAATAAAGTAACATTTTAGAAATATTAAGTATAAACAGATAGATAAATCAGCTGTGGCAGATCTTTTTGGTGATCTAATCATGAAATAAATCCACAGGTTAAATTATTAAAACTATTAAATAGACCCATAGATTTAATGATTTGGGAAAAGATATTCATTTTGAAAAATACGGACCACATTATGAATTTCAAAGTACCCCCAGTTGATTCTGTTAGCAAGTTATTTTGTGTTTAGAGGTTGGTAATAGTGACACCACATCATATAATGCTCATAGCAAGGTCGATCAAAGTTGGGTGGGTGCCTTGAGAATTTCAGTTGGCATTATAACTTACACCACATATTCAAGGTAAGAGAAGCTTGTGATCTCTAATTATTTGTTATATCGGTAAACATGTTTACATTTTGATTTATTATCCAACACCCTTTCATTGATACCAAGGCTGGCTAATACACAGGGACAGGAATTATATGCTCTTATAATCCCTTTAATATTCATGTATTTATGCAGTGAAAACTTCTAAATATGCTAATATAATATATTCAGAAATCATTATTAAGATAAATCTTGTTTTTTTTAAGTCAATTTTTAAGAAATCTGAAAATTAAAACATTGCAAAAAAGCAAACAAATGGTTTAACTTGGCAAAATATATCATTTATATTAAAGGGTCAGAATATATTTTCCTTATAATTATAAAAAAGATAAAAAAAGTTGTTGTTGTTAGCTAATGCTGGATTTCTGACAATGAAGTCATTAATCCTCTTGCTCCCCAATATTTTTCACTGATGGATGGGGCACTAGAAGTGGCCGGGCATATTTGAAGGTGGTCTCGATCCATTTCCTCTTGCAGATCACATAGAGGACAGAGTAGTGAAGAATATATCCCAATTCTGTTTAAATGTTTTGCCAGACAATCATGTCCTGTAATCAACCTGAAGGTTGCAACTGCTGTTTTTCGAGGATACTCAGGAATCACTGTTTGAATGTTTGGTAGTTCCCATCTTTTATTCTTTGAATTTCATAAAAGTTGTAATGCATGATTTTAATGGATCATTATTAATTCTAATGTAATCCTCACCTTGAAGGAAAAGTTCTACTCTGCTAATAAAATTGGATTCATCCAAAAATTACAATCCTATTTCCTTTATCAACTTTCGTATAAATTGCATCCTTTTCATTTAATGATTTTAAGATCTGATTATTGTGATTTCCTTTAAGGTGATATTTACTCAAATTCTGAAAAATATTACTGCATTTGATTTGTAAAAGGGACAAAGCTCAAATTATAAAAATTGTGGCATTTATCAATTTAGCTTGGTTTGTGACAGAATTTACATTGATAAAACTAAATGTCATTTAAAAACCAGAATAAAGGAACATTTTAGAAATATTAAGTATAAACAGATGGATAAATCAGCTGGGGCAGATCATTTTTGGTGATCTAATCATGAAATAAATTCAGAGATTAAATTATTAAAACAATTAAATGGATCCATAGATTTAATAGCTTGGGAAATAAATTTTGAAAAGTACGGATCGCATTATGAATTTTGAAATATTGCCAATTGATTCTGTTAATAAATATGTGTTGCATTCAGAGGTTGGTAGTAGTGATGTAACATTATGTCGGCCTAGGTCAGTCACCTTGAGAGCGTGACCAAGGTTGATGAAGCTATAGTTGGTGTTTCAACAACTTACACCACGTATTTAAGATAAGTGAACCTGTGGTCTCTACATTATTTGTGATATTGGTGGGTTATAGTTGCTTCACTGTTAATAGCTTCAGGTTTGTATAACAAATGAAAACAGTTTTTTACATCTCTAGTGAGATATAGAGTGCTATTGTTGTTTTAAGCCTGGGGGTGATAATTTTGGTTTATTAAATGTTATGTTAAATAATGACACACAATGAAGATGAACACAGCACGAAAGGAAAGAATAATAAGAGGTAGAACTGGAACTTAAAAATTCAATGCCACAACTGGGATTTGAACCACAGACCTTCCGCTTGCTGGGCGGACGCTCTAACCACTGAGCTGTTGTGACAAACTGCCAGAATGGCACTAAATTCTCAAGTCAGTTCGTATTTTTCCTGGTAAACCACAAAGGCAGACTCACATCAGAGACAATCACCCCAATGGTGACTTACTATTGTAAGTACTTTATATCCCAGGATTAAATAACCTTCACATTGAATTTTTAAGTTCCAGTTCTACCTCTTAAACTTTGCCCACACACGGCTTGTGTGTTTAGAAACACCAACAGTAAGTTTGTTGGCATAAATAAATAATAATTACTATGGAAAGAATAATGTTTGTTGCATTATCACTCTGAGTTTCTTGTTGGGGAAAGGAAATCCTGAAGAGGAGCCATCATAGTTTTGACTAGTTAGAGGCTATTAGGTGAGCTTGTTATGAATGTTGGTGCACCAGTTGCTGCTGCTGTGCCACCTAAGCTGAGCACACCAAGTCGGAACTGCAGGAGCACTAGGAGGTATGTCACCATTGTAGCAATGAACTGGAGAAGGAAAACAGAAAGAAAGTTACTTCACAGGAGTGTTATAAACTTACCTCATTCTTTTTGTGATGCACCCCATCATTACCCATTGTGTATCAGTCTCATAATTACCAAGTCATATTTAGATAAATACTTTATCAACTTCTACCTGAATTAGAAACTAGAAATTCAATATTAAAAGTTTTATCTTTCCATTACTTTAACAGCTTGGAAACAATCATAAAGTAAAGTAATGATAACTTCAAAACAGATGCATTGTTATAATGGTTACAAAATAGATATATGCACGAAGTAACAAATAATAATTATAGAAAGGACCTGGTTTCTCTGTAATGATTACAAAAGTATTGGTAGCTATGTTCACTGCCTATACATAAACCTACTAGCAACTACTGTAAGAACAATAGTAAGTCACCATTGGGGTAATTTGTCTCTGATGTGAGTCTGCCTTTGTGGTTTACCAGGAGAAATACGAACTGGTTTGAGAATTCATGCCATTCTCGCAGATTGTCACAGTAGCTCAATGGTTAGAGCTACTTACCCGCCTGGTAAGCGGAAGGTCTGTGGTTCAAATCCCAGCTGTGGCATTGAATTTTTAAGTTCCAGTTCTACCTCTCAAACATTGCCCACACACGGCTTGTGTGTTTAAAAACACCAAGAGTAAGTTTGTTGGCATAAATGCATAATAATTAGATAAGGTTGAATTTAAAATAAAAAGGGAAAGAAAGCCAAAAGGCTGGAATTCTTGATATCTATATTACTAAATCCTTAGTTAGAAGTTTACCTTTGATAATAATTTAGAAACCCTTTCGACCACTTGGTTATGGTATCCCAGGACCTCTACGGGTCTGACCAGTAGTTCCAGAGGCTCCAGAAGAAATGCTAGGGAAACATACTCTTGTGTCACTTAAAGGACCAAGTTTGACGTACAGTGGAGAAAGAGGAGCAGGGTTCTCCTTAAAAAGGTAACCATGTTTAAAGTTGCAGTCCCAATATACAATTTCTTCACAACAAGATACACAATAGGAAGTAACCCAGTTTATTGGAATGTCCTTCATCATTCCAAGGTTATTCTCGTGGAAAACTGACCACTCATCATGCCAGCACATGTCGTGAAATTGTATTTGTAGTAAAATATGCAGAGTGAATTACTTTAGAAAAAGGTTGAACTGGATACCAGGGTACCAAGAAACATTGGAAAAATCTCAAATCTCAAATTCCAACGCAGTATATTACAAATCCAGTTATCATGCCATCATATGCTGATGCCTCAACCAAAGCTTATGCAGCAATACTTACTCAAGAAAGTGAAAATGAATACATAAAAGTTCAGGTACTTATTTAAAATTATGTAAAAGCTAGAGTCAAATGCCTGTATAACATTGGGGATTAGAGCAGTTTAGTTTGGTTTACACAAATTTATTTAGTACATATACAATTGCAAAATAGTGATATACACAGACCACATAAGTATTATTTATAGAAACATGCAAGCTCAGAAACTTAAAGATATCACGTTACATATATGAGATTAATCAGTGTGGGAATACACCATGCCTGTCTTATTTACCACCATATTATCAAGAATATAAAGGAACAAGAGTTTCCAGAAGCCACAAATTAGCTCTACAACAATGTACCAGCAATGCAACTAAATTTCCAAGAAAACAAGGAATTTACCCAACAAATTAAAAAAATCTAATTAGATTACAGTAAGAAGGTGCTGAACTATGACAATTATTTTAAATGGAGCCATTAATCAGTGAAAAAATAGGAAAACATAATGATATACTGTATAAAACTCCACGGAAACCAGAAGAAAAAGTGTAAGGCCATAGTGCTGAAGTAAATGAAGAGACCAGTGACATTAACATTTCACCCCAGTGTTACACAGATAGTGAAAGAACATCACTAGCAACTAGCAAAATGTTGTACTTAAAACATTTACAGAAAAAAGTACTCAAGTACCCCCATGGGAGGGGGGAAAAAAACCAGTCATGTCTGGAACTCCAAATTCAAGTCCTACATGGCACAGTATGTTGATTGATCATATGAGTTAGTAATATTAGGAACTTGTTACAACTTGTTGCTGCTGCTATACGACTGTATCCCAGATAGTGTAAATAAGGCACTGTACCGCATTGGACTTAGACGAATTTGGCATTCCAGACACGACTTATTTCCCTTTTTGTTAACGGGTGTACATGTCAGAATCAGATTTATGTTAGGAAGCCAAACAGTAAACATCAAGTATGACACCAAGCCACAAGCCATAGTGAGAAATAAAAGGAATGAAACAGTAGCAACTGTTATGCATGAGCAACCTCCTGCAACTGATTACAATTATAGATATAAATTCCTAATGTAGGATATATTTACAAAATTAAAAAAATTTACCCTTTCAGTAAAGTAAATAGCAAGTCATACTTAACCAAAATCATATGAGGTTATATACCTAAATACAGTAAAATAAAAGCATTGATGTTGGATAATACCACAGGACATACTAGCAAATTATTTGCAGAAACCTTGCAACAGGAAAACATAAACCTCTTATCATTCTCCTGCATACTATCCATGATGAAATCCGTCTGAGAGAATCATGAAGGAAATAGGGATTTATGTGACAATAAAATACCACAAACATAACAACACTTGGGACTAACACATTTAACAAATAGAAGATATGATTAATTATTATTATTTTAAGCTAATGCCAATGTTTTGTTTTGTTTTGTTTTCTATGTATATGTTGTTCTAACCTGCACACATTTCAATATGAGATATTCATGAAATTATATTGTGATAATTCTTATGCAATTAGAGCAATATTATGTATAGTAATTTCTTCCAATAATGAATACTTCAGTAATGTGGATATGTGCATTTATCTTAACTAGAAATACTTTTACATACCTTTACCATAAATGCTCGGTCAATATCCACATATCCTCCAAGATTGACTTTAGGTGGATTTAGGGCAATTGTCAGCATAAACAATTTCAACTGCAACAAAACATTAGAATTGTTAGTTTTCTGCCCAATACTGATTTAACCCTCACATACAGACGAGAACAGAAGTATTCAAATGTTGAATTAATCAACACAGAAGTCAGAATCATTATTTCCTGGTTCCACTGATGTGTTATTATATTTTTCAAATACATACACAGTATACAACTGACAAAAATATGTGTGTATTATTCAAAATGAGATTTCCCTTGGAAACATTATACTTCCTTATGACACAAGTATTCAAACTCGCTCTATGATACAGCAATAAAATACAGAAAACAATGGAAATGTTTATCTTTATACCTTCAGAGCTCCTCATTCATGTCTGCTGTCACACAGTACACAAGACACTTCAGTTAAGAGTGGCCACAGTCAAAATGGGGCAGACAGGAAAAGAGACTACCCTAGGGGAGAGAAAAATAATCTTGCTATGCATTAACAAAATAAGACAAGTAAACAAATTGGAAAAACTGTATACAGAAACCCATCCATTGTATGGTGCGTCATCCAAAACTATAAAATGAGGAATACCTCACCAGTGAGCCTAGGAAAGGTGCTCCAACCTTCTAGAGATAAAGGACAAGTGCTGAAAATGGCAAAGAAAAATCCCTGAATAACAGCAATGGAAATTAGAGCACATGTGGAAGAATATCTTGGGAAGATGGTTCATGAAAGAACAGTTTGTAGGGCTCTGAGCAGTACTGGGTACAATTTCAGAATGCCAGGAAGAAAACTGTATGTAAGTAATATAAACAAGAAAAAGCATTTAGTATTTGCCAATGCTGCGAAAAACAATGATTGCTGGAATCATGTGTTATGGTCAGATGAAGGCAAGTTCAATGTGTATTTAGCTGATAGCTCATTAAAAGTATGGAGACAGATGAATATTGAGTGGGATTCCAAAAACATAGAAGTTACAATCAAACATGGGGGTAGCAGTAGTGCAATGGGATGTATGGGATCAAGTGGCATGGGTGAACTAGTTTTAATTGGTGGAAACATGAAAAAGTATGATTACAATGACATACTATAAAGATATCTGCAGAGAAGTACACATAAAAATTGAAAGTACCTAATTTTTATTTCAAACAAGACAACGATCCTAAGCCGCCTTAGGAGTTGTTTTGTTATGGATCATCTATAACATACTCCATATACTCAGAGCACCACCTCAATCATCCGACTTGAGCTTGATGAGAACATCAACATATACCAATGACTTCCAAACTGTCTAACTGGGAAGACAATTATGTATGTCAATGACATATCTATCTTGCTAAAAGGGCAAAACTGTAAGGAACTACAGCAAAATGAAAAGGAACACAAAATCACTTAAAAAAAAGGTTCCACTGCAATGGTTAAAACTAAACACTATCAAAACATCAATTATGCAATTCAATACCCAGTGTAAAAACAGTTATAACAATATCCTTACAGATTCAGTAAATCATGCCCGTACTTCAGAAATTTTGGGCATCTACTTCTATAAACAATTAAAATGGAATGGAAAGAAGACATCCAGTACATATCTAAACAATTAAAGCACATGGATCAATATGAGCTGCATAATAAAATATATCATTAATGCATTAGCGATATTTTATGGACTTTGTCCTAAGCATATCCGCAAATTAGGCTATGAACTGGCAACTATAAAAATGTATCAATGCCATCGACTTGGGCAGAGTACTGAACTGCTGGTTCAGATTGGTTTTCAGCATTCATGAAGAAGAATCCCCAGTTGTCTATTCTGTCGCCTCAACCACAAGCCCACAAGTCTCGCTAGAGCAACAAGCTTTAATCCAATAAACATGAATGCCTTTTTTGATAACCTGTATTATACATGTATCACAATTGTGAATCTGAATAGGACTTAACAAATAATTTTGTTCTACTGACTCAATTTGAACATTAAATAATGATATCTGAATTCATTCACTGCTATTAAGTGCTATTTCAGTGACCAATTGCTTTTAAAGTTTGTAATAAATGAATGTGTTAACTGAGATTTTGAGACTTATCCAGGTGATATATTGTTTACTGGTTTATGTTCCAAATGTTAATGTTGATATATAATTCATTTTTAAAAATACAAAATTAAAAGATGAAACAATTACAAAGGTTTGTAGCATTGAAGTTTTGTGTGTTATACTTTTCTGCCATTCATATTCAATGTTTTGTAATAGTGAGTTTATTTTACGGCACTTTATAATCATTTAGATGATAAAATGGAGCTTTACTTTTATGTTACTTTCACACCCAATCTGTGTTACTATCATCTCCAGTAGTGGGTACAAAAGTAACACACGTATTGATGTTTTAAAATGAGTCTAAAAAACACAAATTATATAAAATTTTAGGGAAAATAAATTTAATTGTGTTAGGAAAGCTATACAGAACACACACACTAGTCCATTTTGTTTCATACATTTATAGGGAGCCAATAAAAAATGTAATGTGTAAAATGTTACTTTTGTTCCCGGTCTCCCTACTTCCTCTGCTTTACTACACATGGTAGATAAAGTAAAAAATGATTTATACTAAATTAAAAATTTCCATTTTGATTTGATTATAGAGAAAGTTATGAGCCTTAAGAGAAAATAATAAACAATTTTAATTATTTAATCTAAAAGGTGAGTAAATTAATAACACTAAACAACACCTAAAAGTTAAAGTTAAACCTGCGGCACTACAGTCCATATCAGACCAGGGCCTCCCAACCCGACTGCCGGCATCACGCCCACATACACAAGGAAGAGGTGGGCGATCATCCAACCAATACGGGGAGGAGATGTGGTTAGAATCTCGACACCCCCAGCCGGAAAGTTGGCTTTTATGACCAGGGCCGCTTACCTATCGTAAGCTCCTCAATTTCCTCACGATGCTGAATGGGCACTGGTCCTACAACCGGGACTTAAAATCTGCACCACAAAGGATGGGATCGAACCCAGGCCGCATTACGTGGCAGGGAACCAAGGCATGACGCCCTAGCCCACTACGCAATGGAGCAGGACAAACACTTAGATTAAATTGATTATAACAACACTTTTTTCAAACTTCTAAAAAAGGAAGATAATTTTAATTATATTTTAACAAACAATTTCAGTTCCACATACAAAAGCAGCTTTATACCTTCCTTTGCACATTTTTTTGCAGCAAAAGTGAGTCTTCAAATTTTGTTGGTAACTTTTTCTATAAGCATTTTAGGTATTAATTAGAGCACCCGCCTGGTAAGCAGAGGGGTCTGTGGTTCAGGTCCCAGCTGTGGCATTGAAATTTTCAGTTCCAGTTCCATCTCTTTAACTTTTAGGTATATCAATGCTTCTTTTAAGAAATACAACTGAGTTTAGAATGTTGGGTGAACTTTGAAGAGATCTGAAATAAAGCCTTCACTGATATTTATTCCCTAATGTGAAGATATTGTTTTTCTGTTATGAAAAAGGCTATGGGAGCTTTACAAAGCTATGATTCTAAGTGCTAAAACTGAGGATTCAGCATAACAACTACTCTAAAGTAAGAACAAAATTACAAACTAAAAACTTCACTTATCTTAGTAATGTTGCAAGTTCTTTGGTGCAAAGCTGACAATGTTTCGAGTTGACTCCAACTCATTCTCAAAGCTATACAAATAAATTCAACACCATTCTGGTAGTTTGTCACAGTAGCTCAATGGTAGAGCACCCGCCTGGTAAGCGGAAGGTCTGTGGTTCAAATTCCAGCTGTGGCGTTGAATTTTTAAGTTACATTTCTACCTCTCAAACATTGCCCACACACGGCTTGTGTGTTTAAAAACACCAACAGTAAGTTTGTTGGCATAAATAAATAATAATTACCAACAGTTAGTTTGTTAGCATAAATAAATAAGTGCCTAAGTGTTTCGAAATGATGTTCAAAATGCCAATGTTGGACTTCAGAGCAGTACCTGGGCGATCGAGCTTCGCTCCGCGTTTTTCGGCTCTGTTTTTGTGAAATCCTTTCTTTTTTTTTGGGGGGGGGGGGAAGATACTTACTTAGATAACCCTGAAGGGCTAAACATTAACTAAATAATAATTTTTGTCGCAATTGTTAAGAGTCATTTCCTAGATACAAGAGATATAAAAATACATACAAATATTTCATAAACACCATTATTTCAGCTGAAAAACGTCTACTGCTGAAAGCAGACTTCCCGCATAGATATCCACCTAGTTGGAGGTTTTTGTCGAGTAATTGTTCCATTATGGAGTTCAGTTCTTTGGTGCTGCGATTGACTCCAGGGCGTTAACACGTTGGCCAAGGTTCTTCATATTTCCGTCGAGTTCTTCCATGGCTTCCTTAAGCCCGGCCAGTCACTCGTTAGTATTCTCCGTTAGATCTATCTTCATATTGGACATTCCCGCCTTCATCTTTTCCATTTTGGAGTTTGCATTTTCAATTTGGCTTCCATTTTTGTTCCCATATTTTCTATTCCGTAGTTTACATTTTTCCAATTCAGCTTTCATATTTGTTTTCCCTGCCGCATTCCGGAATTCATTTCGTTCCCCATTATGTCCATCTTGGCTAACATTGGTTTCATCAACTGTTCAATATCGTGCTTTTCGTCGCACTCCTGACACCAATTGCGATTACTTTACTTTTTTAACTGTCTTTATTTTTTTATTAAAACACCGGAGCGACACTAAATAAAAGCACTGTTGAAGAATAAAGACTAGAGGAAGAAAAGCTGGTTGATAAAGCCATGTGAATGTACTACGCATTTCTGTTTCAATCACATAGAAAATTGTATGAATTGTTCGTAATTGTTCGTGGAAGTGGAAGTAGTGAAAGAAATGTGATTGTGTTTTACTAAAGAGAAATGAGTAGAAAAACCATGTGAATGTTATACGTTGCACTCACATTTCAAATGTATGTAAAAATGTATGGACTGTTAGTAGAAGAGGCAGTAGTATGTTGGATAAAAGCAAATGGAGTAGAGAAAACCATGTGAACGTAATACGTTGTTTAGTAAAATGGATTCCATAAAAACCTTCGACATGGAAACACTTGGATATGTCAATTTTCATGGCGATCGGTCAACTGGCTTTGGAGTTTACTTACTCTTCAACATATGATATGTATAGGCGTTGGTATGTATGAAGTTGATAAACAATAGGAATAACATGTGAATTGTTATGTAAAACAAAAGTGAATAGAGAAAATAGTATGAATGTAATTCACTGTATTTCTGTTTCAAACATATAGCAAATTGTATGAATTAATGTTGAAGTGCGAGTAGCAAAAGAAGACTGATGATGCCTCGTAAAGGAAGAATTAGTAGAGGAAGTCGTCTGAATGTTGTTGTTGTTGTTTTCTAGTGCCTTGCATCTGGCAATGAAGCCATTAGCATTCGTGCTCTCCAATACTTTTGAACTGTAGTTTCTTCTGATCTTAATGCTTCACAGGTCTTCAAGTGTTCTTCATTCATTTCTGCTGGATCGTTACACAGGACACATATTGGTGAGGCTGAGATACCTATTCTGTAGAGATGACTTGCCAAGCAGTCATGATCTGTCAATAGTCGGAAGGCTGCAACAGCTGTTTTCCTTGGTCTCTGGGGGATTATATCTGGATTGGAAAGTAGTGTAATCCATTTTTTATCTTTGGCATTTGTTTCTATTTCTTGTAGGTATGAATGACAAAAATTTTTAATGATCAAGCATTTTATTGAGGAATATGAGAAATTGAATTTAGACTTTTGTTTTATTGTTGTGCCTTTCTTGGCAAGTGAGTCTGCAGCTTCGTTCCCCATGACTCCACAGTGTGCTGGAATCCATTGGAGATGAACAGTCTTATTAACCTTTTGGAGTTGTGTTAACATTTTGTAGCATTCTCTAATTTTTGTTGACTTCTTTGTAGTATTTGAACATATTCCCTGAATTGCAGCTTTAGAATCCGAAAGAATTACTGCCTTGTTAAATTTATTTAAGGGAAGATTTAATAATTGTCGGAGAGCAATGTATATAGCCTCTATTTCTCCATCATAATTTGTTGTGTCTCTGCCAACAGAATGATAAAAGGAAAAATGTGAACATGTAACTCCAGCTCCAGTAAGGTTTTCCCTCGAGGATCCATCAGTATATATGTGCAGCCATTCTGTGGGATACCTAGTATTGATTGTTTCCAGAGCTAGAAGTTTTTGTATTTCTTTTGGTGTGTCTGATTTACTTATTTCCTCTATTAAGTCGTCTGAATGTAATACGTTGCATTTATATTTCAATCATAGAAAATTATATGAATTGTATGCTGAAGGGCAAACAGAGGATACATGAATGTGCTACATAAAAAAAGCGAGTAGAAAACCATTTGAAAGTAATATATTGTGTAGTAAAATTGTTACCATAAAAACTTTCTCCATGAAAAAATACATATACATGCCGAATTTCACGGAGATCGATTAAGCAGTTTTAGAGGGAGAGAGAGGATGGGGGGAGGGTGAGGAGAAGAGGGAGAGGGAGAGAGAAGGATGGGAGAGAAAGTGGGTGAGGGAGATAGGGAGGAGAGGGAGAGTGGGAGAGGGAGAGGGAAAGTGGGGGAGGGAGAGGAGGAGGGAGAGGCTGAGAAAAAGAGAGAGGAGGTGAGGGAGAGAGTTACACTGACCGACTCATGCTTGTAACTATTTCCTAGCCTCCTTATATACCAAGGATGATGTAAGATGGACCTTTTTCAATTTCCACAAACATGTCAGCTACCAGACATGCCTCAAAAGTTTCAGTGATCCTGTGTTAAGCACCGTGCTCATTATTGTTAGGCATGTATACACAAATAGACGCACAAGGCAGCCTGACCTTGAGCGCCTTTGTTTGCTTGCCAGCTTGGTATGGGGTGTGAAGTAGCTTAGCCCTGAAAGTCATTTGTTGTGTGCCATGCCTGGCATCACAATACTTATATCATGTACCTACATCCCAATGCTTATTTCTTTACTTTTAGGGTTTTGTAGAGTGTTCTTGAGACCATGTAAACATTTAGTTGCTGGAATATGAACCTTCTTTGTCTTACTTTGATTTAAAATTCGTTGTATTTGCAATTCTGCCTCCCGTCCATTCTATGATTGGTACTGTTTCACAATCTGAGCTGCTCTCCATTGTCCATAGCATGTGCACAGTGCAGTGTTTCAACTAAGAATGAATATACCGCATATAACAGAGCTTGCAAGAATGAATGTGAAATCCAATAACCACAACAGTGAGTTAGCAGTTAACGCCAATGTTGCAGTAGTGTATCAAAGTGGCAGATGTGAGCAGAGATTTCAAGACCCACAATAGTGAGATGGCAGTTAATCCCAAACTGTCTCAGAATGTAATAAAATTGATTCATCGACTTTTACTTTAACTGCGCAAGTGCATTTATAATTTTGAAAAATGCTACTAATATTTCTTACCTTCTACACAGGGCATATGTTAAGATATGCTAAATTGATTTAACAGAACGATGAAGGAGGTGCAAATTTTACTGATACTATACCAGGTGGAGGGTACTGCTTCAGCCATTTGTTAACCAGGAATTCTACATGATGAATGTACAAATATATGCAATACAATTATTGTCAATAAAGAACCATTTCGCCAAAAAAAGGGAATGTGTGAAATATTTGGAATATTTGGATCCATCTAACATCTTGACAAATGAATATAAATGGTTTATTATTTCACTGCCACACAAACATTGTGCAAACAATGGTGTAATCTCTTTTTAACTCAATTTGAAAGAATTAAGTCACAATGCAAAGTTAATGTGAAGATTTCAAATCTCTCTTAGAAATTAAACTTTGCAAGGCATTTTAACGTAAAATTGTGACTAAATTCATTAAAATATTTGACATAAATTATTTCTTTTGGGCAAAGCGGCTCTTTATCGACTATAATTGTATTGTACATATTTGTTTAGAATCTCTGGTTAATGTATGGTTGAAGGAGTACCTTCCATCTGATATCTAACTCAATTTCATTTTGCAACTATAGAATTTTGAAACAAAAGGGGAAAGAGAAAGAAACACTCCTTAAATGTTGCTTTGAAGGGTTAATCAAGGAGAATGTATCATAGTTCTAGCATATGTTGTGGTTGTTAAGCAATGCTTTCTGACTCTTATAGTACATATATTAGCAATGACTGCAGGCTTACCTCTTTCCTAGCCTTTTTGTCTCCTGGGGAAAGGAAGCATAACTTCTGACAGAAGTCTGGACCAACCTGTAATGTTAATCATCCGTGAGAAATCAAGAATATTCTGAAAAGATAATGTGAACAAGCATCTATCCTTTTACTTTCACTACCTAATAGACAGAGAAAGTAATGGGTGAAGGTAACAAACTGCAAATAATGCTACTATTTCAATACTTTGAAATAAAGGGTTCCTTTGGTGCGAATAAAAATGGCAATTAGTAGTTGTAGCTTTGTTGCACTGGATAGGTAGTTTAACCTCATTTTTTGTGAATACAGTTAAGTCACTGCAATGTAATGTGGTTAAACTTTAATACTTTGGAGTCTGAGAAAAGAGATATTCCACTTCATTCAGCCAACAGCTTATTTTGTAATGACAATGTTTATGCATGCACAGAAGAGAAAAGCAAGTGGCGAAAGAACACCTCTGAGTAAATATAAGGAGCCAATGAATGAGAGAATGGACTTCTGACATCAGAATTTCTACCCAGTAGTGTTGAGCTTGGGGAAAAGTGCTAACCCCAAGAAACCGCATGGAAATAGATATTCTTAAGTAATGCTGCTGATTCCAAATTTCAGAGTGAATTATAAGAAGATTTTGAGTGTACCGCTTGCCATTGTGCAAAACTGTTAATTATGTTAAGGTTTATACAAAAAAGATTACCAGAGATAAGTTCCATAGCAGAGCGCAAGAAATTAAGTGCAACCTTTATAAACTAAATTCTGATGACTTTAATAATAGTTATTTCTGTAACTTGTGTATAATCTGACTGATTGTGACACGAGTATATGTTTAGCACGTGAGCAAAAGTGAACGTTACGAGTTTCACAATGAAAAGATTACACACATGTTGCATACAATATCTTATGCAATTTTAGCATTAACATAAGTAAAAAAAATTAATTAATTGAAAAATTTGCATCAGAGATCACAGATGTATAATGTAATATGGTTGCTAAGCAGTTGTTTCATTTGTTTCAACACTTTGAGACAGAATATAGGAAATCATTTATGTAAATATTTATTGCAAATGTAATTTATTTTTCATGTTGGTAAGGGTTAGTTGAGTAATTATTATTGTAATTGTTAAGAAAAATAGAATTGTTTAAAAACGTCATAAATGTTAAGTTTCAAGTTTCAAGTTTAAATTTAATACGTATAAATATAAGGACCATATATATTTAATGTTAAAAGTGTAGGGAGGATAGATAAAGATCACTTACCTAACATTACAGGAACTATTTAGCAAGGAAAGTATAAAATGAGTGCATATGCGCATGAATATAAAAAGAGCATCATGTAAAGAGACGTCAATTTTTTGTCAGTAGCATCTCTGTGTTTGAAAGGTGAAGACGCGTTTCTGTAACATGTGTGGATGTGGGTCTGAAAGACTAAAGTGAAAAGACTGTCAAGAAAATACAAATAGGTGCAACGAAAGTCAATTCAATTATAACAAGTGTAATAAGGGATGAAAGAAGTGTTAGTAAAGTGATATATAGTGAAGTCACATCGAGTGTTCATTCATTTCACCCAGTACCACACCCAGAGGGAAAGAAAAGAGTCCCATAGCTCAACACAAAGTAATAATCTTTTTAAAAACACAGCACCAACTTTCAGAGGAAAATGGAAGGTAATGATAAAACCATTGAAAATATGGATTGTTTTCCAAATTTTGAATGAACCCAGGAGTGCTGATACTAATTGTACTGTTAATATTTACCAAGCAAAATGAGTATACCAAATAATGTAGACTCTGATTAATATGTAAACTGTTGGTTTTGGTTTTAAAATAAATTTAATTAGCTGATCTAAAGTAAGAAGAAATTACAAACTAAAAGCTTCACTTATCTAAGTAATATTGCAAAATTTTATGCAGCCAACACATTTCAAGTTGACTCCAACTCATTCTCAAAGGTATACATATTGTATAGCTATTGTATAGCTTTGAGAATGAGTTGGAGTCAACTTGAAATGTGTTAGCTGCGTAAAATTTTGCAATAAGTGAAGCTTTTAGTTACTAATTTGTCCTTACTTTAGATTCTTGTTGCTTCATTGTTAATAGCTTCATTATTTCCTTATTTAACTTAGGTGATTCTTGTGTTTGAATTTTGCTGCACTTCTGAGAGTGATGATTTCAGGTTTTCTTACAGGCACATTTGAGAAAACTGTTGTGGTGCTGATTACATCATTGCTGTCTTGTTACCATGATAACTGTCATTCATTTTGTGGCACTGGTGCTAGAAAGGATAATTTTGCATGATTTATGGCATCCCAATAAGCCCTTTTAATGCTAGGATTGCATAAGCATTGTTGATATAAGATGATTTATCTGAAACATAGTTGTTTAGAAATGTTTATCTCTCATACATTGTGACAGACAGAAACTAGAGGAAGAGTTCAAAAACATTTTACCCGTATTAAGTATACTTTAGATTCACTATTGAGGAATATAAACAGCAACATCTAGGTAAATACTACAAACATACCTCAGACCATGTGCGATGTGCAGAATCTGATACGATGAAGACAATAACAAGGAATACAAGAACGCAGATGGAAAGACCTAGATGACGTGTATACTGTCCCGTGTCAGACAATGCTCCATACAGTGTCATTGTAACTGCTGTGAAAGAAAGTACTGACAGATGTCCATAAGTGTCAAACATGAAGTTGCCAGTTTGACGACACAGGTTTGAAAGACGTAGCCACAGCTGGCGGTATTCTTCCACTTGTCTGATTGGTTCCTGTAACACAAATCTTGGTATAAGCATGTATATATTCATAAACACAAAAAACAAGCTTGTGAATTTACAGGTGGTCAACATGTACAAGGTAAGTATAATAAATAAAATGCTTATTATGTTGTCATTTCATTCTGATGAAGGCCATGGAGTTTAGAATGGCCGAAAGCTCAATATTTTCAAACCTCACACGGCTGATCGCCCGTGAAACTATAATAAAAAATGCTTATTAATACTAATAAAAACTACATAAGATTAAACAAAAGAAGTAAATATAAAACATAAAAAATATATGGAAAATAAGAGATTATTATACATATTAAAGCACTCTGTAAGGCCCTAACCTTACAGTGTTAAATTAGCCATGTTGCTTTCCTCTTAAACTATTAGGAATACATTGTTGAAATGGGGTAGTAAGGGGTAGTGATGCGCCTCCTATAGCCTCTCCTACTCAATTCCCATCCTCATCCTGCCCGTGGTGCACCCCGCTTTTAACAGATGAGGCTCTGGGGACCGAATCACAGTGGTATAACTGTTTCATCTAAAATGGAGGAAATGTCATTTACATATGTGCTGGCCTATCGCAGCACAACAGCGTCCCTCAGAGGCACATGAGGGGAAGGTCGGTGGATCTAAATACCACTTATTTAGTCCTCCCGGCTAGGTTCAATGGACCTGTTGACCAATGATAGGTGTGGTCCCCCTTGCAAAATGGGGGTTTAAGTCGGGTGATGTAACTGCCACATTGTAAATTTGGTGCCCGTTAAGAAAACAGTTACATGAAAGCCACATACATGAATATGAGTCCTAAAGATAAACATTCCGGAGTTAAAACTGTCCCCCAATCGGATCTCCGGGTGGGGACATCTTTAGGCAATTTGAACAAATACAAAATCAGGCTCTTCGCCTGATCACTGGAGCAGTTAAATCCACACCTATTGATGCCATGCTTGCCTTAACACGGACCCCATCAATAACAACAAAAATAGAAGAACAAGCATTGCTCCAACACGAGAAAATGTTACGACTGCCAAACTCTAAATGGACAGAAGAGAACCTCCCACCTTCAATCCTTAAAACTCATAGTAGTTTCCTAGAAAAGGTAACACAGATTAAATCCAAACTGAACATTCCTAACACCAGAAAAAATCTACTTATAAGAGAAAATCCATTGGAATTATTGCAACCTACCTTCAATTTGGAATTAATAGAGGAAATAAGTAAATCAGACACACCAAAAGAAATACAAAAACTTCTAGCTCTGGAAACAATCAATACTAGGTATCCCACAGAAGAATGGCTGCACATATATACTGATGGATCCTCCAAGGAAAACCTTACTGGAGCTGGAGTTACATGTTCACATTTTTCGTTTTATCATTCTGTTGGCAGAGACACAACAAATTATGATGGAGCAATAGAGGCTATATACATTGCTCTCCGACAGTTATTAAATCTGCCCTTAAATAAATTTAACAAGGCAGTAATTCTTTCAGATTCTAAAGCTGCAATTCAGGGAATACGTTCAAATACTACAAGGAAGTCAACAAAAATTAGAGAATGCTACAAAATGTTAACACAACTCCAAAAGGTTAATAAGACTGTTCATCTCCAATGGATTCCAGCACACTGTGGAGTCATGGGGAACGAAGCTGCAGACTCACTTGCCAAGAAAGGCACAACAATAAAACAAAAGTCTAAATTCAATTTCTCATATTCCTCAATAAAACGCTTGATCATTAAAAATTTTTCTGATTCATACCTTCAAGAAATAGAAACAAATGCCAAAGATAAAAAATGGATTACACTACTTTCCAACCCAGATATAATCCCCCAGAGACCAAGGAAAACAGCTGTTGCAGCCTTCCGACTATTGACAGATCATGACTGCTTGGCAAGTCATCTCTACAGAATAGGTATCTCAGCCTCACCAATATGTGTCCTGTGTAACGATCCAGCAGGAATGAATGAAGAACACTTGAAGACCTGTGAAGCATTAAGATCAGAAGAAACTACAGTTCAAAAGTATTGGAGAGCACGAATGCTAATGGCTTCATTGCCAGATGCAAGGCACTAGAAAACAACAACAACAACAACATTGTTGAAATTTTTACAGTAGTAAGACTACACTTTTGGCTGCACTTATAACATATGAATGTTGAGCTATTGCATTTTTCTAATTAAACATAAACTTTTTATTAACATGTATTTTTTTAAATTGAATAAATTGAAAAATATGTCAATATCTCTAGATACATTCTGCTCCAACTTACTTGTAATTACGTTAATCACTGGACTAGTTTCAGAGAGGGTTCTCTCTATCATTCAGCTGTTGATCGAATGGTTGAACATCAGGTAACTGCCTCCCCCTTTTCTCGTTGCCTGGTATGCTGATGTTCTTATTGGCTAGTTGTAAGATTTCATCGATGATTGGTATTTATTATTTATTTATGCCAACAAACTTATTGTTGGTGTTTTTAAACACACAAACCGTGTGTGGGCAAAGTTTGAGAGGTAGAACTGGAATTTAAAAATACAAAATTCTTTCTGATAAGCAGAAGGTCTGTGGTTCAAATCCCAGTTGTGGCATTGAATTTTTAAGTTCCAGTTCTACCTCAATGATTGGTATGTTGAAATTCATCAGTCGATCTCAATCATTAATGATGTAAATATTTTCCCAACTCTCAATTTTTTGCTGGTTTTAAAAGTTAGATATTTAGATAGATTACAAGCCCAAAAGTGGTGAGCTATGGCTGGTTTATCTGTTTCTTTGTATTCAATGTTTCTGATGTGTTCTTTATTCTGGTTTCCAAATTTCTTTTTGGTTTGCTGTTATACATTTTATGGTAGTTCTCACAATGTTTTTCAATTTATCAATGTATTCCACTGTAAACACTTCATCTACACCAGTTTTATATGTATTTTTAAATTTATTTATATTTTTTTTTTTTGTGTAATTCGGGAAAAAGTTAGTTTCTTAAAATTGTTGTATTAAGTTATGTACAATATCATAATAAACATGTCCTGAAGGTTTCAAAGAATATCTCTTCTGGAAGTTGAGAAAAGCTGAGTTAAGATTTTGACAGTATTTATAGTTATTAAAAAGTACACAGAAATGATCAAGAGCTTTTAGAGATTTGTGAAAGTAACCAGGATTTTTTATTTAACACTTTCTTTCAGCTTACTATTCAGTCCCGCCTAATAGGCACGAGTGATTGTCAACTTATCTAGAGAATTCGAGTATCATGTGCTGCATTTATTAAGATTCTTTCACGAGTATCTATTGACAGCTTTCCAACATACAAAACGTTTTATAGACTGAATTCTTTACCCCCATTATGTCCCAAAACTAACGCAAATACCTCTCTTTTAATAATGAGCTATACTTAGAGAAAAAGGCCTCCGAAGTTTTCGGTGCATGCCTGATCCATATGCACGATCATCCTCCATTTCATTCTCAATTTCCTCTTGCATCTTCTTCTGTGCTGCCTGGCCCTCCATTGCACTGCTGTGAAAGTTTTATTAGAGACCTTTATCCTTTCTTTGTCTAATACAGACATTGCTTTTATTCTTTTATTTTTAAATACCACTATCCCTCCACTTGCCCCATTATAGTTTGCCTTGCAGCTTGTTTTATGCTGCTGCTTACTTTTTTGCTATTTTGAAAGCACAACAACAGCTGCCACTTTTCTGCTATGAACATTGGCTGCTGTTACAGTGCCATTTAGTGACATGCACCACACTTTTGTCATGTTCCATGTACAGCAACTGATATCATCATTTTCAGTTACAGCTTCTTCAATTGCAGTCTCATAGTGTTCCTAGCAATATTTTCTAACTTACATCCAATATGCATTGGTTATAATTACTAGATTTAGTAGCAGGTAGCGGTAGTTTCATCATTCCACAAAAGTGTTTCCACCAGAAGTGCCCTTACCAATGGCTCACAAGCCATGTGCTAAACGTGGCATGCCCACTTAGCATTCATTTTACACCTGTGTTAAATACTTTGAGTAAACCACATAAATTATATAATTTTAATGCAAAAACAGCATAGATTACATTAAAATAAAAAAAAAAACTACTTTTTTTAATCTTTCTGAACTGTCCTTACATGAAATAGGGAATAAATGATCGATAGAACTGTTGTTTTCAAATGGAATATGTACGTCTCCTGCATGAAGAGTGAGTGAGTTTGTGGTTGACAACTGGGTCATAAGGGCTCAAGCTGCATGTAGAGATCCCTGCCTAAAGTAATGGGAAATAGTACACTTATTCCATTGCTAGTTTTCAATGTGGTACTGCTATTGTTAACAGATTATGCCAGACTACAAACGGAAGATGGTTTGCCAAGAGTTTCTCAAGTTTACAGCAGGCTTTGTGGGAAATTTTCTGAAGACGTAGTTATTCTGGTCCCAAAACACAAATGCTGTAGATCACCTTGCTCAATTATAACTGCAAATTACTGGTAAATCATTCAATTCAAGGCTGCAATTGTTCTATGAGGCAATTCGTTGCAAATCCTAGACTGCTGTACTGAGTTGCAGAAATGTTATACAGGCACATTGAGGAATATTGGATGACATGTACTACATTGGATTTAGTTAACCTTGGTTTTTGACTATGTTGATCATTCTTAACTTTGGTATTTGGGGAAGCCTTGTTACTTTGTTACAAAATCTCAATGCTTCTGCGACTTCCAGAGCAAAGGCCATCTTTCTTTGACCATCTCGTAGAAAGGTCAGCCCGACAGGGTTACTCACTGTATATAGATAGATAGATAGATACTTTATTTCACTGCTTAGAGCATGGCCCGGTGGCAGCGCTGTCAATATAATATACAATTCTTTACAATATGATATACAATTCTTTACAATATAATATACAACTCCTTACAATATAATATACAATTCCTTACAACATATATACAATCCTTTCATGCACTATGGTAACTATACAGGATTTCTTTTTAACCTCTCTTTGAAATTATTTACATTTGGAGGCAAAGTCTCCAGTAACTCTGCAGTCAAATTGTTCCAGTCATTAATTGTTCTATTGGTAAAGGAAAATTTACCTATATCAGTTTTCTGTTCCCTATTTCTTATTTTTTTAGAGTGATCATTCCTTCCCCTATATGATGGTGTCAACAACCGCTTTGTTATATCTTTCCATGCAGGTTCCCCCTTATATGCTCTAAAAATTGCACATAGCCTTGCCCGTTTTCTACGTTTCTCCAATGATTCCCAGGAGGTAGCAGTGCCTGTAGGGTTTTCAAATCGCTTTCCTCTATCAACAAATTTAGCTGCTCGTTTTTGAACTCTCTCGAGTGCTTGTTTTTGACCAACCCGATATGGATCCCAGCATGCTGCACTATATTCTAATATTGGTCGGACTAAGGATGTATAAGCTAAATTTCGCGATTTCCCATTGCTGCGTTTTAATATTCTCATTACAAAGTGCAATGCTTTGCAGGCTTTTCCAGTGACCGAGTTTACATGTTCCCCCCATTCCAATCTTTCATTTATTATTACACCTAGATATCTAGTGCTACTTACCCTGGGTATTCTCTTGTTATCTAATTTATACATCACATTTTCTTCTGTTCTTGTCCTTGAAAATATAATTGTTTTACATTTACTTGGATTTATCTCCATTTGATTGGATTGCGCCCAGAGTTGAATTTTGTTTAAATCTTCTTGTAAGTTATTAACGTCACCTTCGGTCTTGATATTTCTATAGATTATACAATCATCCGCAAATAGCCGAATTTGTGATGTTATCCCTTTCCATAAATCATTTACATATGCTAAGAAAAGCAACGGCCCGATCACGCTACCCTGGGGGACACCTGAGGTTACTTCGGTAGGGGACGATAGTCTATTTCCCACCCGCACTCTTTGGGTTCGTCCGCTCAAGAATTCCCGAATCCAAATAATCACTCTGTTGTCTATTTGCATATTGCAAAGTTTTTCTATAAGTGGCCCATGAGGTACAAGGTCAAACGCTTTAGTAAAGTCAATAACTATTGCATGCACTTTACCGCCTGCATCGAGTGCATCAGCTACATCCTGACAAATAGCTACTAGTTGGCTCTCACAAGAGTGTCCATTCCGAAACCCATGTTGTCCTTCAAAGAGCCAGTGTGAATTATCCCATTCTTGTCTTAAGTACTGCCCTATAAGATGCTCGACTTGTTTACTTACTACTGATGTCAAGCTAACTGGCCTATAATTTGTCGCTGTGGTTCGATCCCCTGTTTTATAAATAGGAACGACTATAGCCTGCTTCCAATCCTGCGGTATACTTCCGTTATTTACCGTTATTTCGAATAGCCTCAGCATATATGGCACGATTGCCTCCCCTCCAATTTTAAGAAAGTCACCCGAAATGCCGTCCGGACCGACTGATTTATATTTCCCTAATTTAAATAATCTTTTTCGAATGTCGCTTGGTTTCACGATCATAGGGGGTCCCTCCGTTCTTTTAATACTGGCATTGCTCTTTACTTGGAACACTGAAGCGAATTGCCGATTAAATACTTCCGCTTTTAACAAAGAGTCGGTAACTTGTACATTTCCATTTTTTATTCCCGGAATCTCCTCCTTATTACCCCTGCGCCTTCTCACGAATTTAAAAAACTGCTGCCAGTTATTTCTGTTAGACGAGAGAATATTTTTTAAAAAATTTTCTTCAGCGGTAATCTTCTCTAATAAAAGTTTATTTGACAAGACATGGAATTTATTTGCGTGATAAGTATTAATTTTACGTGACCCATATGCTCTCCTAACTTGTTTCTTTAGTCGTTTTACTGTTTTGTTGTAATATTCTGGGTCAGGGTTTTTTGTGAGTGTTTTACGGGGTATAAATTTATCTGTCGCTTCCACAACGATTTTTTTAAAATTTTGCCATATTTTTTCAACCGAACTTCCAGTTTGGGACCACAAGGAATATCTATCTTTTAGGAATTGTTGCAGCCTTGGAATGTCTCCTTTATAATATTGGTAAATGTGTTTCTTTTCCCCTGTATGGCATTGGGCTCGAATCCCTTCTACTTTAACCACTGCGCAGTTATGGTCACTTACACCAGGAAAAACTTCACACTCTAGCACTGCTTCCTCCGGCTTCACCAGGAAAACGTCTAGAACCACCCCCTCCCTAGTTGCGGTTTTTACAGTTTGAACAAAGCCACCTTCCCAAATTAGGTCATTTACAATAGCCTGCGATTCCCCTCCCCTCACTTCACCCTCCCAGTTAACTTTTGGAAGATTTAGGTCACCCCCTATGATTACCTGCTCGCTGGCCTCACTTTCAAGAACCCGTTTTGCAAGTGATTTTAATGAGCCCAAGTCGTCACTTGGTGGCCTATATATACCAACTATCCGCCATTTATTTTTCATATAATTTCCTGAAATTTCTACTTCTAAGATTTCGTATACCTCATCCCGCCACACTTCTGCCGCATTGTGTATGTTTTTGACACAAATAAATATCCCACCCCCTCTACCGTTTCTATCTCTTCTTATTACCGTGAGGTTGTTTCTAAATATTTCTGCGTTTGTGATATCCGGCTGTAGCCAAGATTCGGTACCTATTACTACGTCTGGATCATGTATGTCTATTAAGTTTGAGAATTCTAATTTTTTGTTTAAGATGCTTCGACAATTTACCTGCAAAATCACTAGAGACTTACCTTTGCTATTTGATGTTTTGCCGATACTCTCGTCGTCCCACAGTCAGTTTCCTTCGTCCTCGCTACATCCGCCATCTCGTCCGTCGCTGACCTCGCTCCTTCTGCTACCGTTCTCGTCCCGTTCTCCGCCATTCTCGATCCGGTCACCGATATTCTCGTCACATCCGTCGCCGAAAGATGCAGCCACTCTAGTAAAGAGTGACGCCAATGTCACCGCTCCTCTCCTATTTAGATGCACTCCATCACGTCCTAAATCATGTTCTCCTATCCATGAGTTTGGGTCAACAAATAGAAGTCCCAGTCGTTCTGCCACCCATTGGAAAGAGTCATTTAATCGGCCCACCTTGCGCCAATTTACGTCTCTGCGCCATATCACACCACTTAAAATTATTTTAGCTGCGGGAAATTTACTTTTCACTGTTGTAGCCAAATCGTACATGTCTCCCATTATGTGGTCTATGTTTCGCCTTAGGTCATTTGATCCCACATGCACAATTACTGTTTCCGGATTTGTTTGTTCCTGCTGCTCTACAACCTTCTTCATCTGCTCCGTTCGTATTCCAGGGAAGCATTCCACATTCAATTCTGCACTGTGTTTCCCGACATGCTTTATTATTGAGTCTCCTAAGACTAAACAAGGTTTCTTTTGTGTAGGCTCGTCTTGGGTTTTTAACCTTTTAATTTCTTCTTCCAAGCGTTGTATCGTATCTTCAGCTCGTTTCAGCTTTGCGCGCAAATGTTGTACCTCATCCAGCATCTTTTTAGTTCCTTCCCTCTCTTTTACCTCCGTCGTGTGGTTTTTTTCGCACTGAATACACCTCCAACTGTCTTCAATTTGCTGCGTTTTCTTTATTTTCTGGCAGCTAAAGTGATACCAGTTCAAACAGATACTGCAGAGAAGCCCCGTCCGTAAGTTCTTTTTGCATGTCTGGCATTTCACCGCCTCTTGCACTGGTCCCGGGTTTAGTTCTATGCCACCTATCACTAGTAACACAGATAACACTAACACATAGAACTGAATAAGCCTTGGTGATTCTCCGTAGCTCTCCTGATGTAACTTTCGCCCAGTTCTACCTGTCCACGTACCGATCCTCGCCCGGTATGTCTGAAGGTCACACCCCATCACTAGCAGGTAGAAAACACGTCCGATCCTGACGACTTCCCGACTCAGTATGGATCTATTTGCTTGGAGCCTCAATCCCTTTTTGCGGCAGTTGCAATTATCTCTGGGGGATTTCAAACTGCATGATCACCATTTCCAATGCACAGCAAATGATGTAGCAGTGCTCCTCACCAAGCTTCCTGATATGGAAAACTTGCTTTCTTGGAGTATATAGTGTTGTTTCTGAGCAAAACTACGTTTTACCAAGTCAGAGGTTTTACAGTTTGGTCACTGGGACAGCCTAGGTTTGTAAGGCACACAAAGTCCCTGGGCATTTGCTTAAGCATGATTGTCAAGGTTGATCTGGCTGGCTCAGGTGATTAGGCACTGGCCTACTGATCCCAAGGTTGCGGATTCAAACCTTGCCCAGACATCTAAAAGTACAGGTCTCTCGTAATAGTCAAAGAGTGAGTGAGTGTGTGGTGTTTAAGGGCCCGTTGACAATGAGATCATTTTGCTTCAAACATAATTATATTGCAAATGATTTTATACTTTATTAGGCCTCCTTTGGTGTTCAAACACAGTAAATTTACTCTTTTGTACATAATGTTCACACGATTCCTACACTCTTGAATGGCAATGTTATTCCAAGATTCAGGTATTGTCTCTCTAAGTTCTCGGTGGTTTCTCAGCCTGGAGACAGCTACTCCTCTAGCTTCTGATCTCATATGGATATAACTGCCATGGTTCTATCCTCCTGGGGTGATGCAACTCTTGGACTACCACTTCGCTCCAGGCCTGAAAATTTGCTGCTTTTCCTATATTTTTTTATTGTGTGTGCCACTCACAATTTACTTATCCCCAGTTGAATTGCAATATCTCTGTGTAACTTGCTGTACTTATGGAAACCATTCTCTGGCAATTTAGTACCCTTCTTCTTGTCTTTATCCATTTTTAGTTAACAATCTCTTTTCGCAATGGAAGTTACAGCACACTGAATGTCATGGCATCATAACAATGCCAACATAGCAGCATTCAGTGGTACAATTTACAGTATAAACACTACAAACAGACACTGCTCTAACTTCGCTGGCTCATTCATCATAGGATTGAATCCATTGCCAAATAGTGCTAATTTAAGCTCCTTTTTCACAATTTGTTTTAAAGTTACAAACATTAAGTCAACTGTTGATGTACAGTATATGATAACAGTATCATATTTATAAATATTCCTCACTTATGTGCCTTTTCCTTCGGAGAAAAATAAAATTCACACCCGATATACTTTAATTGTCACATCTCCAAATAGATTTAAGAATGATTTTTTTTCAGTTTTTCTAAAACTGTAAAAAAATCATGACTTCTTAAAAATAATGATATCTACATAATTATTTTTTAAAATTTACTCTTTAATAAGATAATTTTGCTGACGAAACACACGGCTGCTGGACAAAATAGTTCAAGGACAGGGTGTATTTTGGTGGAATATGCAGGTGTCTTTAAACTTTTGGTAGGTACTGTACATGAGCATGGAGGAATGTCAACTGAAATTGAAGGATAAGGAATGACAGCATCAAGACCTACGTTATGTACAGTAACAATCTATTTTTTAAGTGTAGTGGTGTGTTTATCAAAATAAGTTGTGTTGATTCACAAAAAGACTAATGAAAATGCATTCATGGAATTTAATAAATGTGGTACTGAAGACAGTGAAAATGGTTTGTTACTCAATGAAAATACCAGGACGTTTTACAGTAAATTGAAACAGCATAACTGTTTTCACAAAACAAAACTCCTATTTTATTTTGTTAGTACAGCTGATACACAATTGTTAGTCATTAATAGGGCTCGGAAGTTCATGCCCTAAAAAACGCTGAAATATGCATGCAAATATGCTCTTAAAAACTTGAAGATATGCCAAGAAATATGCACTATTTAATTAAAATGATTGATGTCCCTTTGCAGTACACAAGACGAGTTAGTATAAATAATAAATAAAGTTATCTTATTCCTTAGAGGTTGAAGCAGAAGTGGTCCCGCTGCTAGTATTAACTGCTAAATTGCAGTTCACAACCAACACTTTGCAAAAATTTTCAACTGTAAAACATCGTATGTTGTCTCACAAAACACTTTTGTAACATGAAAAACCTCTCCAAGTCACAAGATGTTATTGGGGCATATTTAAATGATGTTAACTGTTTCACAGAGAGAGCCAAGTCTCTTGGTGTGATAGATGGATTTCTTTCGAGGATGTCTCGAATATCGCACATCTGTTTATAATCAAAATTTTTTGAAATTACATAATTCACTTTCTCTTTCACTTTTTGTCCTATGGTACCAGGAACCGAACTTAGATCCCATTGTTTTTTCAAAGAGAGTAAGTGAATCATGCAAAGGAAATCCTACAGCTTCCAATGCCGTTATGGCTGTTGGTAAGAAAGAAAAATGGGCAGATATGAAACTAAGATCCTCTTTTAACCCAGTGCCTGATAGAATATTTTGCACAGTTTCTATTGATGAAGCATCTTTCAAGTCCAATGAATTAACAACCTCTTCAACTATTTCTATGTGCTCAGTATAATATAAAACTGCATCGACCCATGTTCCCCATCGAGTTAACACTGGTGCAGGAGGAAGTCGGATATTAGGTGCCTCTTGATCTAAACAACTTAACTCTTTTAGGAGATTTAACAAAAATTCTCTTTGTACTGGACACAAATCTATCTACCAACGGGAAAGAATCGCGTATTGTCTCAGAAATGTGATGAAGAGCATGTGCCAAACAAGTTATATGAATTAAGTTAGGAAAAATACCTTTCAGAGTTTGTCTTGATTTTACCATATAAGGACCTGCATCAGTGACAAACAAAAGTAACTGGTTGTATTTGATTCCACATGGCCATAGTAATTTCAAAGTGTCCATCACAAACTGGGTCCCAGTTACATTATTAGTGACCGACAATTCGCACACATTAAGAAGATAAGGTGTAGTCTTTTGTTCATTATTTAAAGCACCCACGATTATATTAGCAATAGAACAGCGCTCAGAATCAGGGGTTTCATCAATAGACAACCACACAAACTGATCCACTAATTCATTCTGTATATTTGACAATACGTTATTGTAACAATGTCCTACATAAGTCTTACGCAGTGTACTTTCTTCAGGCACATGTTGTCGAGTGTACTTGGCAAGAAAGTCTTTAAATGTCGGATTATTAATTTTGAACAAGGGAAAATCAGCAGCTAAAAATGCTTGACACAAGTCATAGGAAAATTCAGTAACCCTACTTCCTAAACACTCTAGGTACTAGCTGTTTTTGAACAGGTTCCTTGTTTGTGAGTTTTCTGATTAAATTCTCCTTATGTTTTGCTGTGTTTATGTGCTGAACTATTTGAAATCTTTTCTCACTCCCTACATTTTTCTCACATGCTCCACAAAACAGAGCCCCATTATCTGTAGATATTAAATCACCCAAAAACTCTTTCTGTAAATTAATTACTCCAGCACTCAAAGTTGGTTTTGTTTTCGACATTTGAAGAGCTTTTTAATATTTTATACGCCTAATTTAATTTGGTGTGAACCAGTTCGTAACACTGTTACGTTACACAACTACTGGTGGGCAGGCAAGCGTTGCTATAATCGTGCTGCTCAAAGCGTTGACCTGCACTTTATCTTTGCTGCTAAAAATCTCTCAGATAACGCACTGATTATTTTCTACGAACATACATATAATGAAAGGATGGAAAAGGGGATTCACTGCAAGACAACCTCGCCACCTCGCGAGTTGCATCATCATGTGCAATGTGAAAAATATTATACAGATGGAACAAATAATAATAAACCATTAAAATAATTAAAATATGCAATATAGGGGCTATAATATTGAAATCTTAGTGAGTTGCATCATCATATGCAATATTACCAATATGAGAAATATTATCCTGATGGAAAACAATAATAAAAAACCATAGAAATCATTAAAATATGCAATATAGGGGATATAATATTGAAATAATATGCATTTATCAAAAATAAAGAAAATATGCAGTTATATGCACCATAAAATCATGTCCAAATAACTGAAAATTCCATAATTCGTGCACATAATGTAAAAGCATACAATTTTAACCTCTATGAAAAAACATGCAAATGCATGAACTTCCTAATTCTAGTCATTAATAAGCAATAATAACTATACATTTTTCATTGGACCTTCTGTCTCCCACTGTGTTTGCATTTGAAATTCAAGTTATTAAGGAGCCACATTCTGAGTCCCTATCTGTCTGTCTGTCTGTCTGTCTATCTGTCTGTCTGTCTGTCTGTCTGTATGTATGTCTGTCTGTCATGGTAGGGATCCCAGTATGTTAGCCGATGGCTTATTTTGCCTAAGACCGGAAGGAAGGATGACATCATAGTACCCTACAGGTGACCAGAACGCATCACAGGCAGCACTACAACTATGGTAGGTCCCTAATAGGTGCAGGCAAGCGCTTCAGCCCGACGGAGTTCCAGGTCTCCACAGAGAGCCCGCCACTAGCCAGCCAGGTCCAACTGATCAATCAGTCCCCCTGTAAGAGTGGCTGGTCGAACACAGCGCCTCTCTGCAGCCGAGCACCGTATTTTCAGAGCGCAAGCGTCACCGTAGCGCAGCTTACCGCCGACCCCACTAACTCTTACAACTTGGAGAGACAGGATAGAGAGAACGAAATGAATAAAATCTAGAGGCGTAGCTAACGTTTTGGGACCCCCACCCCTGCAAATAAATTTTGGGGCCCTACTTACTAACAAAGCTTAAAAATGGAGAGATTAAAATATTGCATATTTACTCAGATACATAGAATAACATGAAAGTGAAATAAATTCACCTAATGATGAACTCTTTTTGGAAATAACCTAGCGAATTGTTAGAATAACATTTGTCCTAAAGGAACAATACACACTCGCTAAACGCATATGCACAAGGTGAAAAACAAACCCGTTACCTGTCAATATTCCGGTTAACTCAGGTATTAACCCAAGCAAACTTCTATTTGTGGTAGCTCAGTTATCGTTCAGAAGCAATAACACTGAACAACTGGTTAAAACACATACTGATTTATATTTATACCTTGAGGCGATATTTTCTGCGTAAGCCCTCTGGAATGGTTAAATGCAAAATTATAGAGGCGGCGGAAAGGCCCCCTAAAATTATAAATAATGATTATAGTCGGCAAAAATGTATATTCAATTGTCTTCTTCTTCAATAGCTTGGGTTGGCGTCATATGGAAATCGCGAAGTCCGCGTATAATTTGGAAATTTATCTGCGTATAGTGTTGTATCGGACGAACATTGTGTTGTGAAAGATAGCAGAAATAACAACGCAGGGAACAAATATATAGATTGTTAAGCAGGGTAAAAATTGAAGAAGATTACGAACTTACATATACATAGTCCGTGTTAGGGTAGTGTGAACCCCATAGCGCATTATAGAAAAGACGCCAATCCCAAAAGATTGCATAATCTATTTGTTATACAACAGAACAATAAACAAGCTTTTAACGAGTAACTGGAAATTAATCGTTCTTGTAAAGTGTTGACCCGTACCGCGCCCTGAGATACATCGACAAAGTTGATAATTATTTTGAGATTCATTATCACAAAATGGCGCTTACGCGGGGCCAATGGACAAATATTTTAAAGAATTGTCGTTGCTATTGTGGAACCCCCTGCTCCAGCATAATAAAAACGTTCCAACCTTATGACCAAATTCTAAAATAATCCAATTTGTTGGCCAATCGTCTATATTTTGGCATAGATATCAGTCGTATTTACTATGTAGTTTGTTCGACTTTTATAACAACCGTATTGAATAAAATGCCGTGCTTTAATGAATTTCTCTACAGGATTGTGAATGGATGCGCACTTGGAGGTAAGCTTGTTTCATACTTCTAATCAAGAAAGAGTAGGAAATGTTTACGTGGTACATTTCTGTTGTCAGTATATCACCAGAGAACTGCATCTGTTCCAGCGTATCTTCCTAGTGATTTTTCATGTTTGAAATAAATATAAATAATCATTTCAAGAAAACTATTAAATGCAGTTTGGGGATCCCTAAAGATCGGGGGCACCCCCGCGCCGCGGGGTCTGTGGGGTCGTTGTTACGCCACTGATGATGGGTCCCTAACGAGTGCAGGCAAGTGCTTCAGCCCGACGGAGTTCCAAGTCGACACAGAGAGCCCCTCAGCCAGGTACGTCTGATTAATCAGTCCCCCTGTGACAGTGACCGGTCGAACAGAGCGCATCCCCTCAGCCAAGCACCGTATTTTCAGAGCACAAGCGTCACAGTGGCGCAGCCCACCGCCGACCCCGCTGACTCTTACAACCTGGAAAGACCGGATAGAGAGAACGAAATGAATGAAATGAAGGGAAGTGAAACGGAGGATGCAAGGTAAATATTCCTCCCAGCATTTGCCTTAGTGATCTGGGAAAACCCCCCGAAAGAACCCAAGATCAGGAAGAGTGACTAAGTAGGGTTTAAGGGCCCGTCGACAGCTGGGTCTGAAGCCCGGCAATAGAACCCGTAACCTCCCGAACTCGGGCCACAGACCTTACCGTCTGAGTCATTGCTCTCGGTCCTGTGCCCCTGTATCATGCAAGCAACCTTAGTGGCGCGTCATTGTGTAACTTCAAAAAGTGAACAATGATTTAGGACCATCCTGTATAAAACTTCTGCAAGAAAGTTAAGATAAAATTTCATTCAGGTTTCTAACATTACAATTCCACAATTTCGTGAATAAATACAAGTGTACGGGTTTTTTTGTAAGCAAAAATGAAGTTGTAAGAACGCAATGTGTTCTACACAAAAAGGTGACATTTTTAACTTCCGTTGTAATGTAGGTAAGTCAAGCATATGTATACGCTGTATATTGCACTTGAAACAACTTTATAATATTGCATGAGTTGCAGAATATTATAATCCCTGCTCTAATTCTGCGTTTTGCTTCTTAACCCACAAGACATAATTATGCTATGTACAGATATTTCACCTATGATGCCAATTTTTTTTGTGCTACCCTGTCCACCTTCAATTTTCCATAGATTTATAGTCTTATAATATTGGTTAGTATTGTGACTTTTTGGTTGGTGTAAAGTAAAGAAGACAGATGTAGTCGAGATAAAGATACACTTTTATTTCCGTAAACAGTAACTTTTTACACTCGTTGCAACCGCAAGAAAGTCTTTTCTGATTCACTCACAGCACGGCTCCAAATTCGTCACAAAACTGTCCCTTCTCCGTCGGCACGACTCCTCAACGCCTCGCATACGTCTCTTCTTTCCGTCGGCACGACTACTCAACGCTTCACATACGTCTGACTGCCTCCTCTGTCGCACTTTACCGCTATTTATATCTCCCAGGCACTTTTCTGGGAAGTTCAGTTATTGCGGTGAAATACAAAGCAGAAGATTCTCGAAGTCTCTATCCTTTTCTCTCTTTCGGCAAGCGCCCAACAATGCGGCCATGCTCTGTCTCTTTCCTTCGGCTCCTTTGCGGTAGTGCCGACAATAATGCGATGGGTGACACTGCTGTTATCGGCAATTAGATGCGGCGGGCGCGGTGACAGTATTCTCATGAGCAATTGGCACTGAAGTCGTTCGCTCTCTTGCACTCCAGTAGTTTGATGTATTAATGTTGGTATTTTGACTAAAGGCTGGACAGTGGAGTGTTGGTGGTTTCTATCCTTATGTACTTCAGGTTCACAGAAAGGGCACATTGTACCATCCCTGTGTAAATGTTTGTTGAGGCAGTCATGGCTTGTTAGTAGTCTAAAAACTGCTACAGAGAATTTTCTTGGAGTGTTGTAATTCTAATCGTGTGTTTTGTAGATTTTCCCATTGTTTTCCTTTGGTTTATGATACACCTTCTTTAATGTTTATATTGTATGTTGCTACATAACTTGTAAGTCCTAGGGGATGTCAGTCGTCCATACTGGCAGGATAATCAGGTGAAGAAAGAATGTTGATATAAGTAATCTTTTGATAGAGTGATAACACGGTGGATCAGATGACTGATGTACCTAATTTCACTACCTTTCTTGGCCAGAAAATCAACTGATTCCTTACCTTGTATTCCATAGTGTGCTGGTAACCATTGAAGTACTATGATTTTATTTAAATTAATTAACTGCGACATTCTGCAACATTTGGCTTTTTAGCTGTTGTACAGATACAATGGATATTACAGCTGTTTTAGAGTCAGGTAATATGGCAGAACCCCATTAATCCGAACCCCACAGATCCTTAATAATTTAGAGATAATCCGAACACAAAATCGATAATTAAAAAAAAAAAGCTTATTTGTAGTGTAGAGAAAGCATTTTTGTTATGGAATTGATACGATGGAGTTGTGGCGTTGTTCCAATGTTTTTTCACTAACTGTGCTGCAGAAGTTCTCAATCCCCCCCCCCCCCAAATTTTTTCCAGTCGTAGGTAATGGCTTTTCCAACACCAAATTCAATAGCCCATTTTGTAGCACTTTCCCCCTTGTCAAGTCACTTAACCGGTTCCAGTTTTTCTTTTGACGTACAGGAATAGACGCGGATCTAAAAATATTCGTTAGAGGGGTCGCTACTTACATCGCCATCTTACCGTACCTGCATAGCCGTAAAGAAAAACTCCAATAACTCGTTAAATACTCATCCAATCGAAATGTTGCTTATTACAAAACTTAACATCGTGTTTAAAAACATTTGCTAAGGAACATTTTTGCAAAAACAACCCAAAAAAGGCAAGTCATTTTGATTTATTCAATTTGGGCCCCATTAAGAAACCTTCCACCTCGATGGTCTATTCGTTAAGTGGGACCAACTATTAAAGGTAGTACACATACCGATTTTCATAGAAATCAGTTTGGCCATTTTTGCATGATGATGAGTAAACACACATATAGCATTTATAGCAATAAAGTAGGATACGACAGGGGTGGGGCGGGGGGGGGGGGTGTCCCCTGGCACCCCACCTGTATCCCATCTGTACAGGAACTATGTTTTCGTTTGGTTGACATCCTAGTGCACGATACGACAAACAAGCATCTATCCTGTATTAATTTATGAGCGAAAATCATAAATTATCCGTAGAATGACGCTAACATTAGCGAAACAAACTGAACTACCTACGTGCCGCCACTATCGCATGCGATCAACTATGTCCACAGTTCAGAAGAATACATTGTCTGTTATATTGTGTGTGGTAATAACAATGTTGTCACTTCCTCACATCGCTACGTTACCTTACCTTGTAGCTGCTAATACGATAGCTGAATTTATACACATTTTTACTTTCTCTACTGGTAAGTGGAGGAGGTATTGTAATCCACCAAAAAATTCGATGATGAGATTTCACCGGAAGTATATGTTTTGAGGCCCCCTGAATCCACAAATATCATTTTAGAAAAAGGTCCGCACGCGCGCGCGTGCACGAGTGTGTGTTTGTTAGTCTGTGGACTCAAAAACGAAAAGTCGATTAAAAATCAAAGTTGGTATTTAAGTTTAATGCCTTTCAAGGATGCGACATGAACATTTTGAAGAAGATTGCTCCACCCTAAACTATTCTTTACATGGACTTTTTTCGAAACTTTTGATTTTCTTGAAAATTGCTATTTTGATTACAATAGCACATGCTTAAGACATTTTTATGACAAATGAAATGCATATTTTGAATTTTCTGGCTATAGCCTATGTAGTCCTGTTTACTCTGAATGACTACATAACTTGTAAACCGTAAGAGATAGACAAAATCTTGCTATACAAAAAAATGTAGATCTCGCTAGAACATACAATCTATGTCCAAATAATTTTTGTAGGGTGAATCATTTCGGAGATATTCCTTGCTATTTTGGTCAGTTTCGGAAAACAAACTTTTGTCAAGTGCAACATCGTTGTTCATTTTTTATGTTAACCGCGCAAAGAGAACGGAATCTCAAAGCTTTAAAAGATTTGACTATCGCTCAAAGTCGATTGCATTCCCATATTCTCCTTGCACCTACAAGGAAATAAGTAATAAGATAATTTCTGCAAATGTTTATCTTCACTAACAGGAATAGGAGTTTGAAAGAATTGTTAGTACAAAGGTAGCGAAAATTATATGAGTGCAACACATCAGATATTTTATTTTGTTTTAAGGATAAATAATCCGAACATTTCCGAATCCGAACAGACCATACCGCTAATTCGGATTAGTGGGGTTCTACTGTATTACAACTCTCAAATTTATTTATTTGATATAGAAACTTCTGTAACCTGTGAAGGATGGCTAAAATTTCAGCATAAACATCTGTAGAATTTAAACTTAATTTAATCTTAATCTTCTATAGAAAGAGAAGAGTGGGCGTACTGCACCAGCACCACAATTGTTTGGCAAGTTGGAACCATCAGTGTAAACATGTAGCTATTCATTGACAGGATATTTTAAATTTATTATTTCTAGTGCCATTTATTTCAGAACACATGGAGAAGTTTCAGATTTTTAAATACTTCAATTAATGTGGATAGTGTCCAATATCAAATAGTTCCAAAGCAGTGCTCTCCAGCTTTCTTATTGCTCGGACACATTTAACTCTTGCCTAAGGAGGCGCGGGCGCCATCACAACCATCGTTAGGGCAAGCACCCTACTTTTGAGAGAAAAAAGGGAAGTAATACATACAGCTTTAGGTGTACAAAAAACATTTAATTTAAAAGATGAGTCAATTAATAACACTAAACAACACTTACATTTATAATTTTCCGGAATGCGTTTCGGAAGTTAACTTTCCTCCATTATCAAACGGACAATAACTGCGTTTCCATGGTGCGGATGGCGATATTTCTTCTGATGTTTCTTCTGATAACGGTTCAAGGAACTTGTCCAAAAGTGAAAGGCAACTGCTGATTTTTCCAATTGTTTGCTCTTGGTGTTTCTAACGTGTTCCTTGGATCTAATTTCACTTTTAGACAAAATATCACGACATAAAGCCAGAGCCGAAACTCCTCAAACACATAACTGGAAAACAAGAGCTGTCCACATGGGAACAAATCTTCATTTTAAAAAACAGAAACCGAATATTTAATTTCGACATTCCCCAGAAATATATTTTCAGCAAGTTCCTTGAACCGTTACCAGAAGAAACATCAGAAGAAGCATCGCCATCCGCACCATGGAAACGCAGTTATTGTCCGGTTGATAATGGAGGAAAGTTAACCTCCGAAACGCGTTATGGAAAATTATAAATGTAAGTGTTGTTTAGTGTTATTAATTGACTCACCTTTTAAATTAAATTGATTAAAACGTACACTGTTTTCAAAATTCTAAGAAAGGAAGATAGAACAACATACTTCATGTGCGTATTCTGGGAAGATATCAAGAAATAGTGTCTTGGAATTTGAAATAGTTTTAGAAACTGTCGGGGTAAAAATTTGCCTATGAAGGGCGCTAGAGAAATATATCACCGGCGCAATGGATAGGGCTGGTCTAAAGGTTTGACATTTATTTATACGTTTTCTTTTAAGTAAGGGAGTTTTAATTTCTGTTTGATTTCTTTGATTTTAGTAAGGAAACCTTGTTGAGTTTGCATATCCTTGTAATTTTAAGTGTAAACATCTCTAAGATATGGATATTGTGGATTAATTGACATTTAAGTTACATTGCGTAATTAGCAACATTTTCGAAACTACGTACCTCAAAAAGTGCTGCGCTCAGTGTTCGAATGGCGGACCTCTGAGCTGCACATGTGAGCCACCACCAGGCAGCGTGCAGCTTGATGACTGCTAGAATATACCAATAAAAAGGCAGCTCCAAATCCGGCATCCCCAGTATCATAACGTGCTCGGCCAGTGAGAAGCTCAAGGCAAACAGGGGTATAACAATAGCGAACAAACATGCCATATTCCTTATGCGAAACGAGCCAGCACAGCGCAAAATGAGCTTCTTTCCCGTTATATTACGGTATAAAACCTGCAACAGCAAACACATATTTTGTTAACCATAAGTGTAGCATGCATATGAAGTTTAATACTGTGAAACTTGAATAATTCCAAGCTAAAGGGACAAGAAAAAATTCCAAGTACCCAAGAATTTGAATTACAAAAGTTAGGTCTAAAATGGACATTTTAGCAATACAGGTACATATATCCATCAGGATTTTCCGGTTGCCTCACGCTTTTTTGACTCTTTCCATTTTTACTCGAGGCACTGCAAAATGTTCTCCTTATTCTTCAGATAAGTTTTGGTGACAGTTGAAAATGACATCACGTGTATCCAGAAGATGCGTTATGCAGCATGTTTTCAAGGTTAATTCAAGATCAAGGATTCCTCAGGATAACTTATCGGATTTAATTAATCATCAGTATCGCGGGTACAAGTGTATCACCAACAATTTGTATCTTGCTTTTACTCAATAATATTTAAAATACAATCGAACCGCAAAACATGGCCACCTACAACATCCTGTCATAACCTAGCGGGTTGAAAACAATTGCCAAAGTGGAAAACAATTGCCACGCAATTAACGAAGTTTCATTTATTCAAGACTGCCAGAGCAGTCTTAACCACAGAACACCTAGTCCCAAAGAAAACCATGGCATCTAGTGCCCAGCCTAGTTATCCTAACTCCTCCGAAAAAAGAACAAGCGCTAATCATTGAATCTCACGATGCACTTACAGTTAAGAGTATGCAATGGCAATAAGCAAACTAACCGATGCAAGCAACATTTGATATGTATCACGCATTTGCAATTCCATCATGTGTGTCTATCTCTCTAGTGTCAAATTTCCGCAGATTTAACACCAAAACACACTGTAATACAAGTTAATAAATATCTTGCCAACTAAGACCGCTAATAACACCGGATTAGAGGGTTGTACTCTCAAACGTGTGACCTATCATACTAATGATACAATACTTAATGCATTAAATGAATGTGGAGTCAAACCAGTGCCTAGTATTACCTATATAAGGGCAGGAATCAATGCACCTGGGTTTTCCCATATCTTAAGCTTTAGAAGACAAATGTATGTCTCCCCAGATGGCCTTGCCAAGTTATCTCCTAGCTTTAACATAAACTAAATGGGTGCAAACTATTGAATTTACGCCACTTTCGGCACATCCACCTGCTTTTTATGCAAACAAGAACGGCACCTTGCTAAATCCTGCAAGCATGATTTTGATCTGCCACGCGAAGATACTAACAGTGATTCAGCACAGTTTCCACAGTTAACTCCTGTACCTAAGAAATTTAATAGGTTTCAAACAAAGGAAACTACAGGTACACCAGCCTCTGCCTTGTAGCTGTTTCATTGTTGTTAGTCACGTAAACACAAACAGCTGCGCGAGGTAACCTGGCCTTGAACGTCTTTGCCCGCTCGCCGACCTGGCATGTGCCGTGAAGCACCCTGGCGCTGACTGCCCGCTGTTGTGCGCCGGGCCCTGCGTCATAATATGATGGGATTTCGTGTTAACTACACTATTAAAACAATTCAATTGTTCCACATGTCAAAGCATTCTTGATTTATTTTCAGATCCGTTTACTTCCTCTTACTATTTTCTTATGTGAGAAGGAGGTATAGAAGTATTTTGTTATCAATAAACAAAGATTTCTCTCCTCTCTTTCTCTCTCTCTTTCTCTCTCTCTTTCTCTCTCTCTTTCTCTCTCTCTCTGTGTGTGTGCGCGCGCGCGCGCGCGCGCGCGCGCGCGCGTGTGTGTGTGTGTGTGTGTGTGTGTGTGGTTGTGTCTGTGTCCGTGATCAGTGGAACAAAGGAACAAAGTTAAATGCCAAATTTTGTGTCTTACAAGGACGCGACAGGAATATTCTCAAGAAAATCCCTTCACCCCAAACTACCCTTTACAGATAAACTACTTGTCCTTCATTATATTTAATTTTTCAAAAAAATAGATCTAAAAATTTTGATCAAAATAGTATATGTTTAAGACGTTTATATGTGAACCCCCCTTCATTCTGAGGATTTCATAATAATTTGTAATCTGTAAAGGATAATAAGTCTTACAGAGGGAAAATGTAAATCTCATTATAGACATAATTTGTATCAAAGAAATATTCTTGTTGCGTTATCCTTTTCCAAAATATTTTTGTTGGTAGTTTAAATATTCTAGTACTTATGACTTTTCAAGTGATTTTCTTTTTTATCATGCTCATGCTAAACCATAGGATTTCTGAGGCAGCAGATAGTGATTCGATTTTTAAGCTTCTGGCTACTACTTTAGTCCACTTATCCTTCTATATCTACAACGAAAAGTGCAATGAAAGTTTATACCGATTAAGCATATGTGAATAGAAGAATGAGCCTTTGTGTGAAGAGCGAGTAGAACAGATATGTGAATGCAACATATCAGATCCATTTGTTAGCGGTTAACGCCTGATCTTATTGCAGACGGCACTACATATGCCGGAAATTCATGACAAATTAAAATAATCCTAATTCTAAATTTTGAAAGAAAACTTCCCAGACCTACGTTTAAGGTGTGAAAACAGTTATGAGATGTAATATCATGAAGGACTGTTAACTTCAGTAGAAGAGAACTGTGTTTTTGTGCAAAAGTTTTAGAAGAAAATAAAGTGATAAAGAAACTAACTGGACTGGACTTTGGTCGTTTTTGTCACACTGGTGTCAGAAGTGGGATTTGTGGAATTACCAAATTGTCATAGTATTTCTACGGTATTTGCCATTTACTACGACTGAGAAAAACCTGGAAAAGGTACTGTCATAACTCAAGAGAATGTCTTTGTTCTTGAATGCGCAATTGCGTTGTGGAATGGGAACCTTCTTGATACGTGTAAATAGAGTAACTCCAGCAGTTCAAAATTACTGTCTACAATCCAGTTGGACTGTAAGCAGTGCCAGTGTTGCTACAATATTATATCTTATGGTTTCTTGAGTCTACAATAGATATAACTCATTAGTGATACCTTCTTGAAAGTATGGTCATAATTGCTTTGTTTGATGCGGCAATGTAATGTATTAGTAATGCTCTTTGACGTAATATTTATTGTACCGGAAAAGAAAGGATAAATCACTTTTGAAGCTGGGTGTAAAACGACGGAGCGAATGGAATAATCAGCGCGTTATCTCAGGTTCACTTGTGTCAACCACAAGATCATAACGTAACTCCTGAGACATGGAGAACGGCCCTGGCAGGTTTCGAACCGCATACGAGTGTTCACGTGTCCGTGACGAGTATGACCAACTGAAACAATAGACGAACTCTCACCTGATACTCGTTCCAGAGGTTGAAGAAGGATGCCACCTTGCCGGCCTCTTTCCAGTGTGTAGGGAGTAGGTACACATGTGGCAACAGGTAAATAAACAACACGAGAGAGAACATTAGATCATCAAACTTGGCTGCACAGGTTTGAATGAACTGTATCCTCTTGTAACCAACGAAATATGCGTACACATTCATGACCACGTAGAATACAATGGAGTACGCCATGGCAAAATAGCTCCGTCGAAATCTTGTGCCCGTATCTAAAAACAAAATATTACAATTCATTCAATCTGATAACAACATAGTACACACCTTTACATGTGTAACAACGATAAAACGATGTACTATCTTTCTAAAAAGCAAATACCCAACTTCAGTGAGACCTGCGCGAAGGGTCACCTATTTCTCAGGCGTACTTGCATAGGTATGAGAATTAAATTAGTCATATGCTTCCCTTGTTGTTCGGAGGACACGGCAGCCATGTCACCTCGCAACCCACCTCACCTCGAAGTTTTGAAAAGCAATATTTCAGCAACAGGCTACAATGTTTAACGGGAAAACATTGTAGATTCAACTTCAGTGCACCTGCAGAACATATGTTCTTATGGTGTTTCTATTAAGTTGTGGACTAGAACTAAAATGATTCTAGTGTTGGTGCTAGACTTGCAGAACGTACGTTTAATCAGTTACACCAAATCCGTGTACTCGCTATAGCGGAACTTGCTAAGGCGTATTCAATGAGATCACCAGTGTGGGCTGTACTTGGTTCGAATGCCATTTAACATCATTTTTACTTCCGTTTTTCTTTTTGCTTTCTTAACGAGAACATCATATTTGTATAACCGAGCAAAATATATCATTATACATGGAATATATTTCTGATAAAGCTCGTCCGTAAGGTATTTTTATTCCGTGTACCGTTGTGACTTTTCCCGCTGTTTCAATCGTAGAGCACAACTGCAATTTTATAACTGAATGCTTCATAAGATATTAGTTGCAATTGCTGGAAATGAAGCAGAGAACACGTCTACCTTAATTGTCAAACATTCCTCCTGAAATTAATATTCCCCTTTGAACACCCACATTCAAAATCATCTCTATAAAGTTCGTAGGCTATAATCATATTAAAATATATAAGTGTGTAATAGTGTAAATTACCAGATCTGGTTGCCTGTGAATAATGTAATTCATGATACATTACACAGAACAGAATACAATAATTGTACATTACTTGAGGGTAAAGCAACCTTCGCACCCAGCAAGGTTGTCCTGTCGTTTATTTCTAAGCACAACACAACGTTGCCATGTCCCCCTTAACTCAATTTCTAGCAGTGTGCCTTTATCCGATTCTTCCTGATAAAATGCTGTAAAAAACTAAACACGTTTGCTAATTTTGTTTTTCAGAACATAAACTTGCGAAAGGCGAGGATCGAACCCCCGCCAGCTAGCAGGTCTGAATTTCACAGTTATTGACGAAGTGTTATTAGCTATTCTTCACTTGGGCATTCGTGCTGTTTCATATGATATTACGCTTGTTGTCAGTAACTCGGCAGCTAATTTCACTGCAAGGCGGAAATTTCGTTTGCACCTTTAGAAATGATTTAAAACTTTGATTTTTTTCTAAAGTGTTTGCTTACGTTTATTTAGAGGAAGAAGAAAAGGGAATTTCGCTATAACAAGAACGGGTATCGCAGTGTTCAGTGTGGAGTTTCAGTTCGTTTTTTTTTTTATTTTTATTAATGACAGAATATACTCCTACCTTCAAGGACAAGAACGACTTTAAGACCTTACCTGTCTTCAAGGACTCTTTTGAAGAGCATCACTTTTGAAACATTTATTTCATTTAATATTTGTTACACTTGAAGGTGCTTTGAATTAAAGTCTCGTTTGGTTTTGGTTTTATATGCAAATAAAGTGATTGTCACAGCACAGAGTTTTGTGTTTTAAGGTCCTGTATACAAGGAGCACCAATAATCGCTTTGATTTCACTTACACACAGAAAATGTTCAACTGTTTCATATCTTCAGTTAAGGTTTTAAAATCATCACGTTCTGAAAGACAAAAAATGTTTACTTTTTGTTTGCGATATGAATGAAACCTCACTTTTCTTAAGGGTTACACTACGCTGAACACGAATATGACAACAAGAATGCTAGATTGGTCCTGGTTTAAGAATAATTTTAAGAAAAACTAAATAGTCCTTTTTTCTATGAAAATCTATCTGATGTCTTGTAAAATATATTCGTGATCGCTTTCCTTTACTAAATATGCTTTCTATTTGCTTCCTTGTTGTAGTGAGTTGACCATCCCTGAATGGTGTTCAGCAGTAAGTCAGCAAGCATTCTTGCACTCCACTTTCCCTGGTAAGGTTTTCCCATTAATGCTATTTGTTGGTGCACATGTTCGCCATGTTCATCGCTCCATAACTTTTAGCAAAACAATTCAGATGGGAGTGTAAAAGGTGCAATTTAAGGGACATATTGTATCCCATTTTGTGATAAGATGACAGAAAACTTATATCAAGATCCTCATAGTTTCCAGCTAGTTTGTTTTCCAAAAAGTTGTTTACGACTTCTCTGAAAGAAATCCATGCCACTTGCATGTAAAAGGTGTTCAAATATCTTACCTTGGTGAAGTTGATGAATCTGTGGGCCAACGAAAATTCCATCCTTTAACTGGGCCTCACTAATTCTAGGAATTTTGTAACTAGGTATTTGAATGCCAGTCCATTTCGGTCCAGCTTTTTAGCAACATTTTTTATGACACCAAGTTTTATGTGTACTGGAGGAATTAAATTTTTCTCAGATTTCACCAGAGGTTCATGTTTAACATTTTTCCAGTCTCCATACCTTGACGTAAAGGCATTCCTTTTTTATGAAATGAGAAGCTCTATATCTACGGCTCCTTTCACATATGAGAGGACGGTGTTTAGCGTAGTCTAGTTGGAGTGCACCTAACATTGCAGTTACTTTGAAGTCTGCTCATATTTTCCATTTATAAGTGTTATAATCAATTGAAACAAGGAGTTTTAGGCTGCCATACGATTGCTTCATATGCACGAAATAACCAATAGAAATTGACGGCAACTGATTACCATTATGTAGTAATACAGCTTTGAGAGTTAATTTTGAAGCATCTATAAATAATGGCCACTGATCAGAGATATGATTAATGTTCAGAGCACTCAATAAGCCACTAACATCACTGCAGAACACTAAATCGCCTTCCTCAGCAAAATATTTCCCGAGATGCTTCTGACGGTCACGAAAAAATGTCACTTTCACGTTTTCGGCAAAATAGTTCCATTGTGGTAATCTGGAGGCTAGCAGCTCTTCCTTGGCTTTAGAAAGTTCTAGGTCTCTGAATAAATCATTTAATGCACTCTGGCTAATTTTGTGATATTCAGATTTAACATCAGGTGCAAAGTCAGGTCTACATTATCTAGTTACAATTTTCTGTCATCAGTAACGTGCCATACTATAAAAATAAAAAGCAACTAGCAAATTTCAGTAATATTTTCACCATAAGGTGATCAATTAATTAAAACTTGTCTACACCACTCCTGTCCCAATTTTCCTGTTGACTAGTGTTATTTTCATTAAATCTTCTTTATGTTAGAAGACGTCTTAACAGAGGCGCTCTGCTTTTTTCACACCAGCCTTAAAGTTTAGGCTAGCCTAAATATAAACGGCTACAGAAATGACCTGGGCTATAATGATCATGATTCATCACTCTCATTTAGAAAAACACTTGTTCGAAACTAATATGTACTCTTAATTTTTTGTCTTAACTCTTCCATTAGTTATAATACCAATGACTTTCTGTTTTGATAATTACTTTTACCAAATAACTCATATCTAAGGATGAATGACTCATTATGGGTGTTACAATTAAAGAAATAAATTGAGACATGAATGAAACCCTGAAAGGAAGATTAAGTTACCGATTTCTTGCAAACAGGATTCGATTTTAACCTACAGTTTACAAAGTAGACATCTACTGTTACGCAAGATGGAGCGTTTGACCACTAAGTTAATTTTAGTGAACTATAATACATATCAGTTAATGTCACATCTTAAGGTTAGAATATAACTTTACTGTTGCTGTAAATAGTCACATATTTAGTATTCAATCTTCCTCATGAATGAGCGTGAATCTGTTGGATATTATTTTCAATTACTGATACTTCTATCAACGAGAACGTGCATTTACTATTATGTCGTTTTATCTTTATTTGTCTGTCGTTAAGGAAAGACATTAATGGAACAAACTCCATACTAAACTCTGCGATACTCGTGCTTGTTATAGGAATATTCCCTTTTCTTACTCCTCTAAAAAAATGTATGCACATACCTAAAAAAAAAAAAAAAAGGACATTTTTGAAAAATTTCTAAAGATGCTAACGAACTTTACACCTTGCAGCGAAATTAGCTGCCAAGTTAGTGACAACAAGCTTAATATAATATGATACAAGACGAATTCCCTAGTGAAAACTAGCCAAGGGCGCTTCGTCGTTGACTGTGAAATTCAGAACTGCTGTCGGGGGTTCGATCCATGCCTTTCGCACATTCATTTTCTGAAATACAAAATTAACAAAATATTTAGTTCTCTATAGCATTTTATCAGGAATGGAGAATCGGATGATGGCACACAGCTAGAAATTGAGTTAAGGGGGACATGGCAACGTTGTGTTGTGCTTGGAAATAAACGACATGACAACCTTGCTGAGTGCAAAGGTTGCTTCAACAACTATTCTGTTCTGTTTAATGTGTCATATTCACTGGCATCCAGATATGGTAATTTACACTATTACACGCATACATATTTTAATATGGTAATAGCCTACGAACTTTATAGACATGTTTTTGAATGTGAATGTTCAAAGGGAAATACTAACTTCAGGTGGAATGTTTGGCAATTGAGGTAGGCGTGTTCCCTGCTTCATTTTCAGCAATTGCAATTAATATCTTATGAAGCATTCAGTTATAAAATTTCAATCATGCTCTATGATTGAAGCAACGGGAAAAATTACAACGGTACACGGAATGAAAATACCTAAAGGAGGAGCTTTATAGGAAATATATTCCATTAGTTTGTATAACTTTATATTTCGCTCGGGTTATGATGTTCCCGTTAAGAAATAAAAAAGAAAAAAGGGAAAATAAAAAATAAAAAAAAAAAAGGAATGTTAAACGGGATTTGAACCAAAGCCAGCCCACACTGTTGACCTCAGCCAGTTCCACTATAGTGAATATACGGATTTGATGTAACTGATTAAACTCACTTTCTGTAAGTATAGCACCACCACTGGAATCATTTTAGTTCTAGTCCACAACTTAATAGAAACACCATAAGAACATATGTTCTGCAGGTGCACTGAAGTTGAATCTGCAATATTTGCAAGTTAATGTAGAAGGATTGCTGAAATATTTCTTTTGCAAACTGCGAGGTGAGGTGAGTTGCGAGGTGACATGGCTGCCGTGTCCTCCGTACAGCAAGGGAAGCATATGACTAATTTAATTCTCATACCGCCTATGCAAGTACGGCTGATAATTAGGTGACCCTTCGCGCAGGTCTCACTGAGGTTGGGTATTTACTTTTGTGAAAGGTAGTACATAGAGCAGAAAGTCTAAATATGCCAAATAAAACTAAAATATTAACCAATTATATAATGATTCAGTGACGATGGTCAAAGGTCCATCAGTAACAATTTTATTAAAATATTGTAACAAATGAGAAAACACCAGTTACTGCTAATCACACTTTATTGCCTTCTAGTCAGTTAGCATAGTGCTAACTTTCACTTAGATCACTTTTGTACAAACTCGACAAATGTCGAACCGAATCACAACAAAGAACTATCAGCTTACAACTCGCACTGAACTGCTACTCGGCCCGATTCACAGGTGCTGTCCACTGAACGCTTCGTAAACGTTCAACTCACTGCAGTACTTCACTACAAGAACGACTGGACCCCTTCTCGGCTCACGGCAGCTCCTTAAATAAGTCTTTAGACATGGAATGGTTCTGGAAGTAGAATGGCCGAGAGTGAATGTGGGAGAACAGTCCAAACACCGGACCAATACACAATAGCTATTGTCACCGTATGCTCCACAGTGCGGTCGGCGGACGGGTCTTTAGGGCAGCTAGGCGTCTCCTGCTGCCGGGCGGAGATCAGGCTCCAACAGGCATTTCTTACCAGCCGCGTCCGGGCTTATGGCCGGCGCGACAATGTGCAAACATTAATTTCTCTTGTACTGTCTCTATCGTCAATCCTGTGATCTGTCTCATCTTTTTAAAACTCTTTTACTACAATTTATGCTTTGATTAAATGAAGAGCTAATACATGTGCACATAGGAGAAGAATTTGCAGTTTTAGTGTATTACGTTCAGGAGAAACCTTTTATTGTTTTTAGATTCATTCATTAAACTCCATCGTAAATAATCCTAAACAGTTGTCTGTTACCGCACATAAAACAACATTTGAACGCGCAAACTTTCCTGAATGAACCGGTCAAACAATGATCCAGTATCAAAATCAGTGAGAAAGAAGATGTATTAGAGACATGATACAGTCCATTCCCAAAATGGTATCACATTGCAAGAATAAGCTAAATAAGCATATACCGTGGAGCCTGTTCAAAACGGAACATGAATGAATTGAAACGATGTGTATCTCGGAAAAGAAGTTTCTGTCCCAGTGGGAATATATGCTTTATACCTAATTTTTCGTGAATAATATGGAGACTGCCAATGATGGGAACGGAAACCATATACAACGGTATTTTAAAACCATTTATCTATGGACGCTCTTCGGCTGCTATTATTCTAAGCGTGCCGTTCTATATTCTTTCATTAAGCGTATGAAACAACGCTTAATTTTGCTCTAAGGCCTCTTTATCAAACTTGACGTTCTTTTACCTGCTGTAAATCCACTATATTGGACCATCGGCTTTATCTCCCTTCCAAGGAACCTATACTAGAATTTTTACGCACGAAAAAATTAATAGTAGGTTTCAACCCGCGGCCTCGTGAACTATAGGATGTTACTACTAGACCACGGAGGATGACGGAAACCATCTGCAACTGCTTAAATGTGTAATAGAAAGTATGAAAACGTAATTGTTTTAGGACATGCTGTATTTCCAAGAAAACTGCAAAGTTTTGTGCATGGAGTATACCTCTCAGGAAACTGCATAAGTAGGTCATTGCGGTAGATGAGATTTCTTTGTAATCATATATATTTGAGCGGAGGCCATGTTAACGTGCTGAGGTTTTGGATCAAAATGGTCCAAAATCTCGGCATTGCAGCATTCGAGAACAGGTCGTACAGCTTCTCCTGTACGGTATGTTTATCTGCACAGCACCTAGCTGCTTATTGCGACTTTATGTGTGCAGTATAGAAGTCCGAAATCCCAAAATGAGGTCTTTGTATTATAAGTTGTCCCACCGTATGAAACACACGGACATATATTTATTTTAGTTGTGGGACCATTTTTAAAAGACACTGGGAGACCTTAAAATCGCATGCACATTCCTCTTTAATAGGCCACATCCCTATAAAGAAAAAAATTGGCAATATTTAGAGTTTTCAGCTTTTTCTTTTCAAATTTCACGCGGAATTTATCATTTCGTGGCTGCTGCCATCTGATTGAATTTTGTAACACTTCTTGAGAAAGAAGAGTGTGTGAAGAATGGGCACAGGTCTTAGAAATTTAGTCAAAGAAAAGCAAGTTAAAGGGATAAAACCTTACTAGATGCTTTGACATTTATTACACAATTACAAACACAGCACACTTTCTTGATGTAAACAAGATGAAACAACAGAATTATATAACTGTCATACTCCATGTCCACAAACGAAAACCCAGAACATATGAGATATTCAGTCAATATCGACACATATGGTGTTTTTATAATAAAGCTAAAGCAAAAGGTGATACGTTGTGTAGTATTCAAAAAATGAATGTCAGGTTACACCACAAGTAGTTCTGAAGCTAGTGCCCCTGTATCAGAGATTAGCAAATCACGAATCTTGAATAGATGTGCAAGTGATTAGATACAGAACCCAAAAGGAGGTTTGCACTCTCTCATTTGATACAAATGTTTCCAAAGCAAAAGCAGGTATAGCAATTGCAAATGCTGTGGGTGAATTCATCATGGGCGCACTTGCTTGCCAGAAACTGAAAATGGAAATAACTGCTAGAAAAAAATGTGAGAGCACCCATAGATTAGTATAAAAGAAGAAAGGTAAAAGGTGTGAAACGAATGAGAATAGATTCCGTTCTCTTTGCACGGTTAACATAACAAATTGCAAATAGGGATAGGAAGCTTTCCATAATTGCTGCAGAGGAGAGAAAAAAGGCACAGAAAGGAAATATGCATGGTATTGTCACCTTTGAAACAGGTATTGTAGCTTGAATGTGTGTTCTTTTATAAAATTAAGTTTTTCTCAATACATTTTTCAACATTAAAAATACTTCTAGTGCAGTAATTTTGGTTAAATTGGCTACAACATTTATACACATTTAGGAAAGTGTCATTTTTAATACTCCTAGTTGGAATGCATTTTTAAATAGTTTGAAAATTACTAAAAAAAATTGATATCAAAAGCTGAAAAAATCTAATATTATAAAAAATTTAGGGCGAGGTATATACAGATTTTAATTGTTTAAAATTTGTAATTTATTGTAGGTAATTTTAATTATTATTCATGTGTGTTTCACAATTCACAAGAAAAAGTTAAAAAAAAAATCTAAGAACTTTGTGCCCATGGGAGATTTTGAAAAATGTTATACAATTTGTATCAAATATTCGATAAAATGGAAAATTATGAATCAAATTGCTCTAAATTTTGTAGTTACCCTTATTTTAGCTAGAATAACTTATCAAATCTTTTCCAAATTGAATGAAAATTGCAAGAAATTCAGTAGGGTCTCCCCTTAAAGACAAAAGAAAGGAATTGCACCATGAAATGTGTGTTTATCCTTCAGTGTTGCCTCTTGCTTTAATGAGAAAAAATGTCAAGTAAAACTGTGTCACCTTTTAAATGATAAAGTGCAAATAACCGAATTAAAGGAAAAGACAACTTCATTGTGAAAGTAGTAGCACTACAGTTCAAGTGTAAAAAGAAAAGAAAAGAAAAGACCGCAAATCAGGGAAAACTTAGAAAATAAAGAACACATAATGAGTAAATGTTTTGTAGGCAGTAAATATGGATTACTTTTAATAAAATGCATGATATTGGATATGTTGGCACGGTGTTTGAGACTACCCTTAAAACAGTGCATAAGGACAATCCAAAATATCTGAATAATACGGTGATCTGGCAAAGATAAAAAATAATAAAGAAAGGGGGAAAAGTAAATATTTAGCATCATGTAGTTTTAATCTTGAAACTATTTTAGTGTATTTCATTTGTGGGGTAAACTACGACTTCCACACACCATAGCTTTTGCGATTTAGATAATATTAAAACTTCCAACGGAAACAAACTAGACACCGGGAATCTTTGGAGGCGATAGCTGAGTTCATGTAGAATTCACCTGCATTTGCATTTCTAGGTTCTGAGTGATTGCGTTTCTTCTCCGATAAGAAGCGCTTCATGTGGGTCTCCACTCTTCAAATATTTTACATCAGACGATTTATCCCTACAACTTTTAGACTTACGTTGGATACTATAAAGAACCCAAAATCAACCAATATCAATCAATCAATCAATCAATCAATCAATCAATCAATCAATCAATCAATCAATCAATCAATCAATCAATCAATCAATCAATCAATCAATCAATCAATCAATCAATCAATCAATCAATCAATCAATCAATCAATCAATCAATCAATCAATCAATCAATCAATCAATCAATCAATCAATCAATCAATCAATCAATCAATCAATCAATCAATCAATATCACTAATTGACTAACTAGCTAACTGGCTAACTGGCTCACTGACTCACTGACTGATTAACTGGCTCACTGACTGACTGAGGGCCTGCATTACGATCTCCCGTTACTAGCCACAGTTTGTTACCTTTCAGTTATCGTTAACTGATGGTTAGGCTCGGTGCGTCATATTACAAATTCAATTTGATGTTGGTTTGTTAACCTGAGGATTATGATGTCATACGAGCAGTTGGTAACATTTTTCACTAGGCTTTCGCTGTGTTTGCAACGCTATCTCGCGGGTGAAGCAATCATTTAGGTTAACCACATCACAGATGTGTGTGTGATGGTGGAGATTTGTACACATTGCATAACCTAAAAATATCTTCTGTTTTATTCACTATTCATTCAGAGCCTTGAAATGCTTTGAGGAAGTGCAGATGTCTACAATGAATAAAATGCAACGTTTACTATTTAAAAGGCAATCGTTCTCCCACAATGAATAAAACGTAACGTTTACTAGTTAAAGATAATGATCTTGTTCCGCGTGTTTTTGAACTTAAGTGTACCCACATATAGTATAGTTTCCCGTATATTTTCTGTTTGCAAAATGTGTAATTTACCATGCTCCGTTTATTACATTTGCGTTCGTTAAAACGTGGTGGCGATGTAAAAGTAATCGCACAAAACTTCGTATTGTTTGTATCAATCCACTACACTTATGGGGCTCTAGAATTATATTTCCATAAGCTAATTGCCATCAAGACATACCTACAATTTATGTTGGTTTATTTTATTTCATTTTAGGAATGTCAGGAATATACAACTATGCTAGTACAATGCTATATACGTGCTGAAAAATGTCATTCTGTCGTAAATTCTACACCATGCCTTATTTCCGCTAAAATTCCGGATGTCATAGCTTTCGATAACTTGTATCTTGGTTGGACCTCTTCCTCGAAATTATCTTTGCGCATTCTGAAACTTCGCTCTTGTATTATATAAACACTGAGCCAGCATTTCATCTTCAGAATCGCTGTTGGCATACAATTGTGAAAGGAGGTAAGCCATTTCTGTGTGAAACACGAGTAAACTCCAAGTTAACGCATTAACCCCTACTTGAGGTTGCGGTTAGTGCACTTCCAGAAATAACTCTGTTAGCCCTTAACCGAAGGTTGTAATCCTGACAGCTGGGTGTAACTTCAAGTTAACCGTTAACCTTAACCTTAATCGGAGATCGCAATACAAGCCCTGAGTCACTGACTGACTGATGACTAACTGGCTAATTAACTGGCTCACTGACTGACTAACTGGCTCACTGATTGACTCGCTGACTGACTAGCTCACTTACTAACTGGCCCAGTGACTGACTCACTAACTGGCTCAGTGACTGACTGAGTGACTAGCTAGCTAGCTAACTGGCCCACTGGCTCACTGACTCGCTGAATCACTGACTCACTGAGTGACTCACTGACTGACTCACTGACTAACTGCCTAACTGGCTCACTGACTCACTAGCTGACTGACTAATTGACTGACTAACTGGCTGACGAACTGGCTCAGTGACTCACTCAATAACTGACTTACTGACTAACTCAGTGACTAACGGGCTCACTGACGCACTGAACTAACTCAGTGACTGACTACTGACTGACTGCACAGACATAATCAAACAATTAAATAAAAACACCGTGAAAGCACTATGCAAATGCACTGTTGAACAACCCCAAATGCCACAGAAAGAAAGGCGAGTAGAGAAAGCTGTGTGAATGTAATGCATTGCATTTCCATGTCAATCATATAGAAAGTTGTATGAATTCCTTGTAGAAGAGGGAGTAGAGAAACAAATCGACTGAGTTTCGTAAAAGAAACGTAAGGATAACCATGTGAATGTAAGGCGTGGTATTTCAAATTCAAACATGTGCAAAGTTGTACGAATTGTTTGTAGAAGAGGGGGCAGAAAATGAAGTGTGATTGTGTTTCATAAAATAAAAGTGTGTAGAGAATGTAATGTGCTACTTTTATTTCAATCACAGAAACTTGTATAAATGTGGAAGCATGTGTGAATATATAATGTGAAAGAAAAGCGAGTAGAGAAAAACCATGTGAATGTTACGTTGTATAGTAAAATGGGTAGCATACAAATCTTCTCTATGAAAAAATAGATATACAATATGCCGAATTTCATGATCAAGCGATTTAGGAGTGGACAAAGGACAAAATGATACATAAAACGGTGAAGCGAAAAAGAACATGTGATGTGCTGAGTGGAGAAGAATGAATTTAAGCAAACCAATGGAAGAAATGGGGTAAACAAAGAAGGATGAAAGTTATGCGAAACATCCTGTTGAGACATTTAACGCATTAATGTTCGAAAACGCAACAGAACGGTGAAGAAGAAACCTTCCAACGTTATGTCCAATAAAACTCAGAATGAGAATTCTATAAACAGACCATCTGAATGTCCATTATTTGACAATATCATGTCATGTCCTGAAGAATTGCTAAGCTATGCCGTACGATACTCACCAGTTTTGTAAATATGAAATGGAAATAATCCAAAAACCTTCATTACATATATCATGGGTTTCATCTCTTCAAAAAATTCTACAGGATCATCTTTCTCGGTGGTGTTTGGACGGGTAGTCATCACTTCCATGTTGTCCTCATACAAAGGGCGCCATCTGGATGGAAAATCTGTACTAAAGCTTTCGGGACTCACCGTTCCCTTCCGAGGCATTACTGTAATATAAAGGCTGGAAAAAGAAATCTCCTTTAACACACTTTTCGTTACAAAGTAAATCCTGAAATAGCAGGCATTTTACAAATAAATACTCCATACAGTATGGGGCAAAACAAAGGACGATAAAATATTAGGCCGTTGGTACAGAATGTGTTCAAAATGTGCACCATCATGTGCCACATTGTTCACAACATTTTTTAAAGATTATTGAATATGTTGATTAATACAATAGGTGGTTTATCTGTCTTGAAATCTGATTGTTTCAACATGCCCCATAAGCAGGAATCAGGACCAGCGGCCATGGCTTTCACCTGCACAAGAAAATATGACACGTATTTGGATCCTTATACGCGATAGATATCAATTGGCTACGTGTATTTGAGCTCATCCCTCCCTTGCTGTTCGGCGCTGAGCAAATCCTCATGGGTAACATCTGCGGAACAGACCATTTGCTCAAACCAAGTTTCGGTGTTGTTCGTCGTAATATCCTAGAATTAGAACGACATCACACTTAAAGAGTCGTTAAGTGGCGATAACTCCAACTGGTTTAGCAAGTATCTTATAAGATTGAGTGCACTCCACGTGGATAATAAATTATACTACCTCTGATTGGCTACTACCAGACATTCCTGGCATATTATTGGATACAACAGTAACAGTTCCGTCCTCCACTTTGGCAAATCAAGGCTGTGTGTTAGGGGCAGTGATACTAGCGATATCTTCAAGGATGTCCAAGCAGACACTTTTTAATGTATTGTGTAAATCACAATGTCATCCAAAATGTATATCATCAATCATATTTTTGTTTACCTCATAGGCTACATATTATATGTAGATAAATATTCTAACATCCACTATAATAAATGAGAAGAAATGATACAAATGCAACATATACACATATATACTGCGGGCAAAAGCGGCATAAAAATTACGGAAAAATTGTAATGTAATTATATACATGCAAGATATCAAGACTCTCCAAGATATTCTTTTATGAGTTTAGTTGATCCTTGCGTAGAGATATTGACATGTATTGTAAACCGTGATGAAGTAAAGACAATAAAGACAAAGTATGCTGTGGCGCAGTTGGTAGAGCACCTGCCTGCTGTGCTAGGGGTCCCGGGTTCGATTCCCGGCAGGGGGTAGGAATTTTTGTCCAGCCAGGATTATTCCTCATTCTTCCCTGAGTCTGGAAGTATGAATGAATGTGTGTGTGTGTGAATTCAAAGTGTAAAAACCCCCAAAGATCGAGAAACCCAACGTAAACGTGTAACACCATTTGTCAATAGGCAAGGCCGCCGATATGACCTCTGCAGTTAAAGAAGGGATATAAATGTGGAACAAATAAAAAAGTATGCATATGAAAAACGTATATGAAAGTGTTTTGATTTGTGTAACTAAAATTCTCATACTAGAATTGTATGTCAAAATATAACATGGCGTTTCTCTAACTGTTCCTCTGCGCCCCGTCAGTGTATTTGCTTTGTACTGGCCAGTTATATTTTATTTCAAGCGAATCCTGCATCCCTTTATGTTTTCTTTACTTGTATCAGTATATAACTACCAATTTGACAAAGCTAGTAAAACATAAATCAGCTCCTATCTAACACCCCGCCAGAGAACGGCCAATCACCAAGTTTGCACAACAGAGGTAAACAGAAGCGTGCCAAGTTTACCGTTAGCCGCCTGACTCACTGCTGCTACCAACACACAGGTATGATTGCGCTTCAATACTAGGATATGTTATACGCTTGGGGACTGTTAACAGCTAATGGAGAAGTAGTCCCTGATTGTCGTCCTTGGGCGGCCTATTGTCCCCTTTCGTTGACGTAGGACTGATCTTGTAACAGGGTACCGGGCAACGATATGTAACCTTGTTTTGTTATTTGGTGGCTCCTTATTAAATCTCTCACAGTGTATTTTAATATGAAACTTACTTTGGTCCATTCTGATGTTCTATTCCGGCTGGCCGCGCATAATATTTTAGGATAAAGAACTCTCTCCTTATCTGAAACGTAATTGCAAAAATCTACACGAAACTGAATTTACACTGTGTCGACCTGTTATGTGTAATAACGAAATATTTAATTGCTACTTGAATGTACATAGCAAGTGAATACTAGTTTCAGTGTCGTTTATTTTGCCACATACTGTGTATAACCTCTGGAATGATGCAAAACTTACTCTATGTATAAGATACAACTTATGCTTCATAAAGCATAAAGGTCCATTACAAGTTACAAATTGTAAATTTGTGGTTTAGGAGTGAAATCTGTTCCGCAATTCAGTTTACAAATTAAAAATCACAAAGTGCTGTTTTTCAAATCGCGTACATTTCTATAAGGGACTTTCCTATTACGTTTCATACGCCCTTCTTCACAGGTCATGGTGAAACCAATGTAAACACCTTAAGGACAACCTCGCGGCCGAGCTGAAAGAGATGAAGACGGAGCTATCGGCGAAAAATTGACGAGCAACTGGTTGGCGTGAGGAAGGATGTGAAAGAGCTCAGTGGAAAGATGGAGGACCTCGGCCAACGCGTTGACGCCCTGGAGAATGTCGGGGAACGGCTTAGCGTTTTCGAAGACAGGGTCGACGGTAGCGCCAAGGAGCTAAATGCAATGGTGGAAGGGATGCTTAGTGAAAAGCTCAAGAACTACAAGGCCGAGGCTCCAGCACGCGACACAACATCGACGCGCGTCAAACCACCGAAGTACGATGGCACGTCAACGTTTGAGGTCTTCCGCCATCAATTCGACACAGTGGCCAAGCACAACAAATGGTCGCCAGAAGAAGAGGCCGCGCAGCTGATAGCCAGCCTCCAGGGACGAGCCGCAGAGGTGCTGAACGCAGTCCAGACAGCGGCGGCGCCCAAGGACATCTGGGAGGCCCTGGAGAACCGGTTCGGAAACCACCGCTTAGCCGCAACCTACCGCAGCCAACTGAAATCTAGGATGCAACTGCCAGTGGAGACGCTGCAGGAGTTCGCCCTGGCAATCCAACAGCTGGCCAGCAAAGCCTTGGTCGACCTCCCCTCCGAATTCGTATCCCGAGAAGCCGCCTATACCTTCGTCGACGGGGTACGCGATGCCGAGATACGTCAACGCCTGATGCTCGGCGACTACAAGACCATCCACGAGGCACTAACGGTCGTATTAAGGATGGAAGCGGCCAAAGTGACGGCTACCCCCACCTCGAAGACAAGGAGTGTCCGCTACGATGAAGACCGCAGACCAGTCCAGGGACGCCGACGAAGACCAAGTGGCGTGTGTTGGGAGTGTGGCCAGCCAGGACACCTGATGAGAGACTGCCGGCACCAAGAAGAGCAGCCGGAAAACGAGTAATGGCCGGCGTGGCGAGGGGCACGTCGGCGCCATCACGATCATCCCCTCGAGTGACACTGCGCGCTGTCAGCCGACGGATGGATAACAGCCTCATCGCGGACGGTTGGGTGAGAGGGAAGCCGTGCCGCGTGCTTGTTGACACTGGAGCAGCCGTGACTGTCATCGGACCTGACGTAGCCAGGGGCTTGCCGTCGAGAAAACCGAGCGGACCGTACCAACTAGTGACGGCATCGGGTGACACCTTGCCTGTGGAGAGGGAGGCCCTGCTGCAGTTGACCTTGGGGTGAAGTGTCTTGCGTTTGTGGGTGTTCGTCGCGGAGGTGGCTGAGGAGGTGATACTGGGACTGGATGCCCTCAGGAGCCACAAGGCGACGGTCGACAACGGCAAGAAGGTTCTGCGGCTTAAGGGAGAGGAAGTAATGCTCCGCCACCCCGAAGAACGCCTTGGAATCTGCAGGGTCATTCTCAGGGAAGACGTAGTTGTCTCCGCGAGAAGCGAGATGGTAGTGACGGCGCGACTGGAAGGCCAGCGCAAGAAGAACATGCTGCTGGACCGGAAGACGCATGTGCACGGGCTCTGTGTAGCCGGGACATTGTTGCCGTGCCGAGAGGAGGTGCCGGTGAGACTGCTCAACCCAACAGATGCCGATCACGACGTCCAGGCCGGGACGGAGTAGAGGGCGTGCTGTTCCGGGTATGGGAATCACCTGATGGGAAGACCCAGAAAGAGCAGTTGGTACTTCCCCGAAGTAAGGTCCCGGAAGTCTTGGAGGAAGTGCACGCCGGTACCTCGGGTGGACACTTAGGAGCAAACCGGACGATCGACAAACTCTGACAGCGCTACTACTGGCTGAGGCTCCGAGCAGACGCTGAGAACTGGTGCCGTCAATGTCACGTGTGCGCGGCGAGTCGCGGCCCCCAGACTAGGAGCCGGGGTCGCATGCACCAGTACAACGTCGGAGCGCCCTTCGAACGCATCGCCGTCGACATAGCTGGACCATTCCTAGTGTCCGATCGAGGCAACAAGTACCTGATGGTAGCTGTGGACTACTTCACCATGTGGCCGGAGGTGTATGCCATCCCGAACCAAGAGGCGAAGACGATTACAGACTGCCTCGTGGAACAGCTGTTCTGCCGTTTTGGGGTCCCGTTAGAGCTCCACAGCGACCAGGGCACCAATTTTGAGTTGCACCTAATGAAGGAGGCATTGGAAAGACTTGGGGTGAACAAGACCCGCACAACAGCCCTACATCCACAGTCGGACGGCATGGTCGAGAGATACATCAAAACCATAGAGGAGCACCTGAGGAAGGTCGTGGCCAGCCATCAGCGAGACTGGGACCTTAAGGTTCCACTGTTCTTGCTGGCCTACCGTTCGTCGACACACGACACCACCGGGATGACACCAGCAAGCCTAATGTTCGGCCGAGAGCTACGCCTCCCTTGTGACCTGGCTTTTGGGAGTTCCCCGGAAGCGAAACAGCCGGCAACCGAGTATGTGGAGAATCTAGTAGACCATCTCCACGACATGCACGAGATGGCTCGTCAGAACATCCAGATGGCGAGCGACCGCATGAAGACCCGGTACGACAGGCAAGCCAACAGCCGAGGATTCCAGCAAGGTGACATGGTCTGGTTGTACCGCCCTACCCGGACCAAGGGACGCTGCCCAAAACTTCAACAACCGTGGCAAGGACCGTACCGAGTGGTAAAGAGGATTAACGACGTAGTCTACCGCATCCAGAAGGTGCCCCGAGGAAAGATGTTAGTGGTGCACCCGGATCGTCTGGCCCGTTACGATGGTGCTGTTCTGGACGACCAGCCTTGAGGAGGGAGCAGTGTCGCCCATCGCATTATTGTCGGCACTACCGCAAAGGAGCCGAAGGGAAGAGATGGAGAATGGCCGCATTGTTGGGCGCTTGCCGAAAGAGAGAAAGGGATAGAGACTTCTGGAATTTTCTGCTTTGTATTTGACCGCAATAATAACTGAACTTTCCTGAAGTTTCCAGAATAGTGCCTGGGAGATATAAATAGCGGTAAAGTGTGAGAAGGGGCAGTTTTGTGACGAATTCGGAGCCGTGCTGTTGGTGAATCGGAAAAGACTTTCTTGCTGTTGCAACGAGTGTACAAAGTTACTGTTTACGGAAATAAAAGTGTTTCTTTATCTCGACTACATCTGTCTTCTTTACTTTACACCCACCAAAGTCACAATACATTAATAATTCTGTATGTAAAAATTATTTTTTGAATTTCTGTAGCGGTTATGGTGAACGTTTGGAATTCTTATGATGTTAATAGAGTGTTGTAGATGAAAATGAGAGGAATCCTTTTTATTTCATCCCTATCTGTAATTTTTAATTTCTTTGATTTATATGGAGGTTCAAGCATTACTAGGGGACCTTAACGCAAAACATACCAACTGGGAAAGTTCCCTTACGAGGACCGCCGAGTATGTTTAACCAGAAGACAGCCTTCAGGCACTATGGACTACTGATAATTATAACTGATAACAGTGAAACACTCTATAGGGTACAAAACATGAAATAAAGAACCGAATTTCACAAACACACGCCAATACTCCATCACAAACCAAACAGAGACACACAGACCGGCTCTGTATTTCTGCCCAAGAGGTATATCGCTCAGATGGGCCAACAACAGTGCATACCACTAGGCCTACATTCCACCAGTACAAGCACTGCATCAACAGCAATCATCGTCAACATTGAGGAGAAAGACAGAACACTCATAACAGTCTACAATCTTCCAGATCACATTCTTAGCAGTGACATTGACACCCTCCTTAACATACCGCACTCAGTAGCAATAACACATGCTCTTTTACCAATAGAAGTGCTACCTACTTCAGTTTAAACTTATCATCACATCTAATACAATTGCAACTCTACCACTTGCTAAATTCGAGGCAGAAGAGTTCTGGCTTTCAACTCTTTCTACTCTCCAGAACCTTGTATACATGCATTGTCTAACTTCTTAACTTATTAAATTCTAAGTGGCAGAAACTTAAACTAGTAGATATCTTGTTGACTAAGTTACCTGGAGTATCTTATTGCCTTCACTACACTGACTTATAACTAATTGCTTATCCTCAAATCGTAGCTTGCTAATGACTATTCCTGCACAAAATTGCAACTTATGTTTCTAACATTATACATTGATTTTAAGCATGTAAATAGTTTATTGCAATTATTTATCCACCTTTGTCTCATTTATTTATAAAATTATTAACTCTCCGTTGGACGCTAAAGGCCTGATAGACAGTAGATTTACTTAAACTTCATAGTTTGCGAACGAACGCACCTACGATTTTGTCTGACTAGGACATCAAATGTTACTTTCCTCAAATGTTTCCTGCAGCAACAATCATATCTGTTTATTTCTTTAGCTGCAAGAAGGAGTAATCGGCAGTTACATGTTTCACAGGTCAACCAGATCCTTTCATTGCATATTGCTTACATTTCGTTTTCCTTGTTAGTTGTGCAATATTGCTTTGCCATTACAAGTAGTACGTTACTACGTACCTCTCACAAACAGTAGCTAAAGGTATTATCTACAATAGCCCGAGGGTTTGGAAGAACTTTTGTCGTCTATCTTGTGATGATGATGATGATGATGATGATGACGATGCTTTACACGTGTATGACATCTTGAATGGATCACATGGTTCCATTTCTGAAGATAAACTGAAAACGAGATCTCTACATTCAGGAACCCGTCATGAAGAGGAGGACCAAAGCAACCTATGTGATAATAATAAAGTGTGTTTTATAGGTAATATCATGTGCTTATCAAAGTTTTCCTCCTCTTCTTCCTCGCCCCCTCATCCTCCTTTGCCCCCTGCTCCCTCCTGCCCCATCCTCCTTCTTCCCTCCTCTTCCTCCTCCTTTCCTTCACCTCCTTCACCTCCTTCTCTTCTTCCTCTTCCTATTATTATTATTATTATTATTATTATTATTATTATTATTATTATTATTATTATTATTATTATTATTATTATTATTATTATTATTATTATTATTATTATTAACGGCACATTTCAAATTACAAGTTGTATATTTCGACATCTACATCTTCCCACATAGTGCAGTATAATGTATACTGTATTCATACCACATTTTATCTATCTGTGATCTATTTAGTAAGATAATGCTAATAAACACCATGTATATTTAAACTACATGAAGCTAAACATAGGAATTAAGTTTAGAAAAATAAATACAAACATGTAAGTACAAAAATATAGCGCGACTAACGGTGTTTTACCAGGGCGCGCACCTAACGGAAGGTTAACTTTACTAGTCAGTAATTCCGCTATGAGTTGTGAAAACTAACGTTTTCGGAAGAAATTTAATATATTCGTAAGGCAAGTAAAGAATGAAGCTAAATCCCGGGCGTTTGTATATTGTTTAAAAGTTTGAAGACTCCGGCCGGACATAAAATTTATACCCTGCAAAGAGGACCTTTACAGAAAACCAATTGTAATTATAATATTGTTGTGAAAGACATAAGCCTCCTCTTAAAATAAAGAGCTTTTTATGGCACAAACTCAAATACTGTAACGCAGAGGTCGGCAAAACTGTACTAGCTGATTATATGACGTAATGCCACTGACAGGGGCAAAGCAATATTAGCTCTCCCTCCTTCAAGCAATATGCGTTCAAACGTAAACAAGCAGTGGTGTAAACCGCATCGATGGACGTGGTTTATCCGAAACAACAAAAACGCAAGGGAATCTTCCCATTCCAAGAGTAGTGGGAATAACAATATTTTTGCTGTGCTATGGGCAAGAATGTGAAATATCTGTATTCTTCTTCTTCTTCCTCTTCTTCCTCTCCTTCACCTGTTTACCCTCCCCATATGTAGGACTTACAAGCCAGTGCCTAGGGTCAGATATATGTTGAGGAGCAGGAGAACCTATGGACCGGACAGAGTGAAGACCTGGAAGTGGGTTTTCAGCCAAGCACATGGTATGAGAGTGAGGAAGAGGATGATATGAAATGCAGGCGAAATCGATGATTGGAAAAGTGATTATGCAGCAATTGGTGGAATGAGTGATGGGGGGAACCGGGGAACTCAGAGAAAACCCCCCATGAGCCGCTTCTTGCACCATGAATACCACATGCGGATCCCTGGGATCAAACCCAGGCTGCCTTGGTGGTAGGCGAACGGTTTAACTGCTCGGCCACGGCACCGCCTCTGTTGTATTCAGAAGTTTTAATTTGTTTTTACAATTAAACCTAAAGGACATTACAAAAGTTGTTGAAAAGGTCCCAAGCAAGTCACAGGTAGGAAATGTTAAGGCATTTTATAAGAATAATATAAAACAAACATTTGTTCGTAAATGTAATCATAACGTTTAAATATTCACTCAAGCTTCGTAGTCCAGTAACGAAGTAGTTTAGAAAGAACGCTAATTTTGAAAGGCCTGAAACCTTAAAGGTCATTGTACAAAATCACAATTAGAAAATAAAACTGGCTTAGATGTATTTAGATAGCTTCATATATAAGATTTCCAACTCTCCATATGCTGCATTTATTAGTACTATGTTTGGCTCAAAATATACAGGATGGAAGGGAAGTCATTATATTAATTTAAAGCAGTGGTAAATCTCGGTATTTGGAACATATTTTGTATCTTAGTTTTTGTCTCTGGGCGTTTCCTACGAGATATTTTAGTTTTGTCAAAACAAGTTGGCAACACTGCAGATTGTGTGGGTGTTACTTTCCCTAGCTCAGTACATAAACAAACAGCGTAACGGTGCATGTTGAAAACAAACTCATACCCTGCATTGTTCTTCCATGTTTATTGTACGAGTGTAGGCCAATCACAAGTGTTAGGTCCCAAAACATTACACAAAAGCGAAAGCGCCCGACCTGTTTACATCCAGGTCAATTCCCTGACCAACCTCAACGCAACGTTGTCCACTTACCTCACGTCTGAGTGAGCAGATCGGAGTATTCCTTTTAAGTGATTAATTATTTCGTAAGCCAGTATGATGTCCTATAGCTACTACCGAAGCTATGTCAGAAATAAGTCACTCTACGGACTTTACAAGTAACAAACTATCTTCGTCTATTGTTGTGGAATTACGCATCCAATTTGGATAAAAAACCATTTAGTTTTTCGAAATCGACTGATCAAACAACAAAATGGCATTAAAGCTTTTTGTTTGTAACGCTTCTATGAAGCACATATTAGAAGGAATGCAATGACTTCCCTTCCACCCTGTATGTATGAGCAATTGTTTTCTAAACCGAAGATTGAAAATCTGAAAGCAGGATAGCGATTTGACAGATGGAAACAGATGAAAATGTTGTACTTCAGTACTTGTGAATTAGCGTTAGATGTATTCGGAACTACTTGCACAATGCTCCAGATGAAGCAAAGAATAAGTTACTGAAAACAAAACGTTAACGCCTTCTCAATCTGTATTGCAGTGTTAAGCACAGCCACTTTCAGATTCCCTTCCTTCAAACCATGCGTGATGTGCATGCCGGGTTGCGTTTCGTGACGTCACCATTCGTGCAATCGCAATTACCAATTTGTCGATTCCTGTGCAACGGATTACTCTTTAATAAGAACAGCAGAAGAACTTACCCATAAACACTTGATTTCTCCTTTGTTGCAGAGCGGCAGAGGTAGAGCATTATTTCCACAATATACACAAGAGGAAATGTACTGTATTCCAAGTAAATATATATTCACTTGGAGAAGTTATATATACACATGACTACTGTGAATTAACTACCACTAACACTCCCTACTCCCATTGTTGAGCACATTAGCGGTTAGAATATCGCATTTAGTCAGTGTTATGTTATTTTAAGCTCCTCTAATCAATGAAAATACTGCCTTTAAACACATTACTACAATTTTATATAGGTAATAAAGTGTATAACATTAAACACGGACAATGACCCGTTCAACTGTTTTCTTACTTACTATCCACACAAGTGTTACCGACTCCTCGGAGGCGCAGATATAAAGATAAACCGTGTTTATTGGTTTACTGAACGTTGCGTGCATTTGGTTCCATTATACACACGAAAACACACGAGGATACGCATATTTCAAAATATGTTGTTGTTGATGGTATCAACAAACTACCGCAGTTTGTGATAAGTCTAGAGGGAACAGTGAAAGGATACCTCTACACTATCCTATGGAGGGAAGCTTAGTCAAGTCCATTCTGGACAAAGTAACCCTCTGTTTCTCAACTGTTACCAAGTGAATCCCTTTGAAAAAATCAGGCTATGGCAAATATTTATGTCAAATTTCATTATCCTAGCTCTTATGCTTTCTGTTTACTTATTAAACACATTTTTAAACAAAAGAAAATATTTTGTGAGAAATAAGGTTTATCGCTGCCACAAAATTAAAATAACTATAAATAGCAAAACACTGAAATTTTTTTACTTGGGCCTCACATGTCTTATATTGACCTAGAATTATATGAGTATCTGAAATGGCTTTACTGTAATCCATTTTTAATATGAAGAAAAATTAAAATGTAAAATTTACACAATTTTGTGTAATATGGCTGTTATATTCAAATGTCGAGTTATATCATCACAATTCTAGGTTAATATGTGTTATTATATGTAAAAAGTGTGCAAAATGTCAAACCTCTAACCTAATGGTTGCTGAGGAAAATCGCCATTTATATGAAAAAGATTGTTTCCGAGGAAAAGCTAATGGAACGAAAAATTTGTTACATCAAAACCCATATCTTTAAAGCGTATTTAAAGATGCATTGCATATAAGGCCACACACACAAACACACTCACACACACACACACACACACACACACACACACACACACACACACACACACACACACACACGTATATCTCCCTTAAGAGGGCGCGGATTCTTAGGTTCTGACCTATTTGTTTCCTCGTAATTTAATGAAGCACTTCAGGATATTAATATATTTCACATTTCTTGGAGCTAAAAGTATGAATGTATACTTATCTAAATATGCCTGGATGAGCGGTTATTACCTAAAACATCCTAAATCAGTTCTTCAGATGATAATACAAGTTCTATCAAAGCTTAAGGACACCTGCATATTTCACCGAAATGCACCCTATGCTTAAACTATTTTGTGCAGCGACCTTATGTTTCGTCAAACAAATTATCTTATAAAAAGATACATTTGAAAAAAAAAATAATTATATAGACGTCATTGTTTTTTAACGAGTTATGATTTTTTCAGTTTTAGAACAGCCGAAAAATGCCACTTTAAAATGTTTTTGGAGACGAACCATGAAAGTATATAGGATGTCAGTTTTGTTTTTCTCTGGAAGGAAAGATACATATGTGAGAAGTATTTATAAATATGACATTGTTATCATATGCTGTTTATCGAAAATTGATATTTTTACAGCTTTAAAACAAATTAGAGAAAAAGAATTTAAGAATTTAAATTAGCACTATTTGGCAATGGATTCAGTCCCAAGATGGAGCCAGCGAAGCTTACTGCACATCGCACCACTGAATGCTGCTATGTTGATCTTGCTATGAAGCCATGACATTCAGTGTGCTGTAGCTGCCATTTTGTCCCATTGTGAGAAGAGATTGTTAAGTAAAAATGGATGGAACACCTGAAGGATACAGTAGCTTAGAGCAACAGTAAGATTTTGAAAAAGCGGATCAGCATGTGGTGGCTTCAAATTCCATGTACCTTGCTTGCTCTCTACGACCTTGCTTGATAAAGTGTGGGTATGTATTTGAGAATCAACCAACAACAAAGAATATCTCGGGCGTGATTAACGTTATGAAAAATTACTTAAAAAGTGTATTTTTAACGAGACCTACATATTTTGCATAGGAGCATAGAGGTAGCTCATTAGCTTCGTTCAGGTACCACGATTTGATTGCCACCTCTGGGATGGTGATTTTAAATGACCCTATCCAAGCTTTCGTCTTTGTCTGGCTCAGGCGAGGTATACTCAGGGCCCAACGTAGTTTGAAGAGCTGTAGGTCCTCTCCTCCTCTCGCTATCCTCATTATCATTACTATCCTTGTTATGAGCTCCTGCATCTGATGCGTATTGCCAACAAACATTAAGATATCTGTTCATTAGAGGCTTCTTTGGTACTGCTTAAGTTTAAGACGCCTTCAATACATATTTGGCGACAAAGTAGAAGTGCATAGCCTTACAAGATACACCAAGTGTGTAAATTTTGATTTTCTTGAAAATGGCTCTAACGATTTTGAATAAAATGACATGTGTTTAAGATATTTTTATGTGGTTGTTGTAGTGTTTAACGCCCGCTTTTACTACTACGGCACCGCAGGCGATGACACTGATGATACATGGAATGAAGATGGAGCACCGGTGGAATGAGATGGCGGGGGAAACCGGAGAACCCGGAGAAAACCCGCCCTGACGCCGATTCGTCCACCACGAATACCACATGCGAGTCCCTGGGATCGAACCCGGGCCGCCTAGGTGGTAGGCGAGCGCGCTAACCGCTCGGCCACGGCGCCGCCAAGATATTTTTATGACAGATGAAATGTATATTTTGAATTGTCTGGCTATAATCTATATAGTCTTGTTTACTCTGGATGACGTTTAAACTCGTAAACCGTAAGAGATAGACAAAATCTTACTATACAAAAAAAAGTAGATCTCGCTGAAACACACAATTTATGTCCAAATGATTTTATTTTCTTTTTTGTGAAGTGAACCATTTCGGAGATATTCCTTGTTATTCGGAAAACAAGGTTTCGTCAAATGCAACATCGTTCTTCATTTTTTATGTGTTAACCGTACAAAGAGAACGGAACCTCAAAGATTTAGAAGATTTGACTATCGCACAAAGCCTACTGTATTCCCATATTCCCCTTGCATCCACAAGTAAATAAGCAATATGATAATTTCTAAAAATGTTTGTCTCAACTATCACGAAGAAGATATATGAATAAGAGTTTGTAAGAATGGTTAGCACAAGAGTAGGAAAGTCATGTGAGTGCAACACATCAGATTTTTTCCATTAAATTTCATGTCAAAACACACAAAGATGTAGAGGCGATTTGCTTATGCTACAATGGAAATATACATATTGATGAAATAAATGCAGGAGAATACAAATCAGTTACGCCATATTGACTGTTGAAAGAGAGCGCAATTTTAGTTATCGTAGTGAATGGTGATATAATATTATCATAACAAAACGTTGCGCCGCTGAAAGTGAATTGGAAGCATTAGACAAGGTATCTGATAGTTGGGGGAATACTTCAGAAGAAGAAAACCACATTAGTAAAGACGGCATTCGCTCTATATCAGGATCAGAAGGTTGTTCTTCAGGCAATGTGGTTAGAAGTGACAATTTGTCAAATGTGAAGGTAGTTCAATCGAAATATAAAAACAGCCATTGGAGGTTAGATCTTTTTCCACAACATGGAAGAGCATCCAGTGTAGATATAATCGAACACCTGGCCCAACCAGATTGCTACATCTGGAGTGGATGATATAAAATTTCCTTTCCAAGTAATTATGAACAAAACACTTTGCAATGTCCTGTTGAAAATGACTATTATTCAGGCCTGAAGAGTGAACGGTGACCAATGGAAAGATTTAGATGTAATTACATTGGAAGCATACATTTGTGTACTAATGTACTAGCTGATGTTTATAAATCATATTGTGAATCAACAAGAAGCTTGTAGGATCCAAAAGCAGGTATTGGCATTTATCCTGCTTCAATGTTACTAAAAATGTTCTTTCTCATATCTCTAGTTTACGTTTCGATGAAGGAACGGAGAGCTAATGACAAACTAGCACCTGTAAAGGACTTGTGGGAACAGTGGGCGGAAATGCTTGCAAATTACACAATCCTGGAACAAAGGTAACTGTTGATGCGCAGCTGGTGGGTTTCAGTCGCTGTCACTGTCTCTTCAGACAATATATCCAGAGCAAACCCACCAAATATGGAACAAAGATATGGACACTGTGACATGTTCTAAAAGCACAAATTTACATACGGAAACTAAAAGGCATAGTACGTGAGAAGAACCAAGGTATGCTAGTTATTATGAGCTAACTGGACAGAGTGTTACATGTGACAATTCTTTTACATATTATATTTTGGGTCAAGCACTTCTCAAAACAAAAATTACGTTTTGGCAGCCAATGAGAGAAAACAAGACAGAGCTCCCTAATTTATAAGCAAAGAAGAGGTTTCTCTGCTCGTGTTTCGATCAATACTGAAGTTACATTACATAATATTAATTTATCTGCGTTAAGGGACACTGGGAGTGAAATTTGAAAAATCCACATTTCTTGATAGATTTTTCTGAAAATGTTATTGTGTTTGTATTTATATGAGAATAGGATGTACACCTAATTTCATTAAAATTATATAATTCGTTTATGATATATAAATTATTTTATGAATTTAATAGACACATTTTCAAAATGTGACTCGCGTCTACTGAATTTTCAAAATTGGTTTATATTGCCAGAACTAGTACTCTAAAATATGGGTAACAATTGTATGAAGAGATATTTCAAATACGTTTGCTCATTATGCTGTACACATTTTTTTAATAACAAAGAAAATTTAATCTTAAAAATTATCGATTTTTTCATACAAAAATGTTTTTGGATTTTTAGTTAATGATAACATCAATATTGAATCATAGTTTTGTTTAGCTGCTATTTATGAATACTTTCGGAAATGTTCATTCAATTTGAAGCAAAACTCGGGCAAGACCTTCTTTTGGAACGTGCAGAAATGTAGTTTTGAGAAAAACATGCTTTTATATAGGAACATCCTGTGTACGTTACGGGAAGAGCATTATTTGAAAGGGCCGCAATGATCACATGGAGTGGGGGATATGAAAAATGTTAGCTGATCCAAATGCACAGGAGTTCCAGGAACCTTTTAAGGTAAAATAAATTTCGACTTTTTGACAATTTTGACCAAAATCTCACTCCCAGTGTCCCCTTGTGTTTCGATCAATATGAAGTTACATTACACAATAGTAATTTATCTGCGTTAAGCAGGAGCTAAATACAACTTAGAGCCGGTTTCACCTACAGCAGTAAGTTTATTTACCTGGGTTAAAAATAAGAAAACAAACTCCGTAATAAACACTGTGATTCTCGTGCTTGATATGGGAACATTCTTCCCTTTTCTTACTCCTCTAAATAAATGTAAGCGAATACCTAGAAATAAAAAGGAAATTTGTATACCATTTCTAAAGGTGCTAACGAACTTTTCGCCTTGCAGTGAAATCAGCTGCGAAGCTAGTGACAACAAGCTTAATGTAATATGATACTGCACGAATGCCCAAGTGAAGAATAACCAAAAACGCTTCGTCAATAACTGTGAAATTCAGAACTGCTAGCTGCCGGGGGTTCGATCCTCGCCTTTCGCAAGTTTATTTTCTGAAATACAAAATTAACAAACGTGTCTAGTTCTTTACAGCATTTTATCAGGAATGGAGAATCGGATGAAGGCACACTGCTAGAAATTGAGTTGAGGGGGACATGGCAACGTTGTATTGTGCTTGGAAATAAACGACTTGGCAACCTTGCCGGGTGCAAAGGTTGCTTCACCCTCAAGTAATGTACAATTGTATTCTGTTCTGTGTAACGTATCATGAATTACATTATTCACTGGCATCCAGATCTGGTAATTTACACTATTACACACTTATATATTATAATATAGTTATAGCTAGGGTTCGAAAGTTCATGCCCTAAAAATCACTGAAATATGTGTGCAAATATGCCCTTAAAACTTGAAAATATGCCAAGAAATATGCACTATTTCATTAGAACAGTTTATGTCCCTTTGCAGTAGACGAGTTAGTGTAAATAATAAAGTTACCTTATTCCTTAGAGGTTGAAGCAGAAGTAGTCCCGCTGCTACTATTAACTGCTAAATTGCAGTTCACAACCAACACTGCATAAATTTTCAACATTAAAACGTCATCTATTGTCTGGCAAAACACTTTTGTAACGTGAAAAACTTCTTTACACGTCACAAGATGTAATAGGGGCATATTTAAATGATGTTAACTGTTTCACAGAGAGTCAACTCTCTTGGTGTGACAGATGGTTTTCTTTCGAGGATGTCTCGAATATCGCACATCTGTTTATAACCAGAATTTTTTGAAATTACATAATTCGCTTTCTCTTTCACTTTTTGTCCTATGCTACCAGGAACCGAACTTAGATAACATATTGTTTTTTCAAGCACAGTAAGTGATTCATGCAAAGGAAATCCTACAGCTTGCAATGCCGTTATGGCTGTTGGTAAGAAAGAAAAATGGGCAGATATGAAACTAAGATCCACTTTTAAACCAGTGCCTGACAGAATATTTTGCACAGTTTCTATTGATGAAGCATCTTTCGAGTCCAATGAATTAACAACCCCTTCGATTATTTCTATGTGCTCAGCATAATATAAAACTGCATCGACCATGTTCCCCATCGAGTTAACACCGGTGCAGGAGGAAGTCGGATATTAGGTGCTGTTGATCTAAACAACTTAACTCTTTTAGGAAATTTAACAAAAATTCTCTTTGTACTGGACACAAATCTATCTACCAGTGGGAAAGAATCGCGTATTGTCTCAGAAATTCGATGAAGAGCGTGTGCCTAACAAGTTATATGAAGTTATAGGAAAAATACCTTTCAGAGTTTTTCCTGATTTTACCATATAAGGCAACAAATAAAAGCAACCTATTACAATACCCACATGGGTATTGTAATTTCATAGAGTCCATCACAAACTGTGTCGCAGTTACATTGTCAGTGGCCGACAATTTGCACACATTAAGGAGATAAGCTGTAGTCTTTTGTTCATTATTTAAAGCATCCACGATTATATTAGCAATAGAACGGCGTTCAGAACCAGAGGTTTCATCAACAGACAACCACATAAACTGATCTGTTAAATTTTGTATATTTGACAATACGTTATTGTAACAATGCCCTACATAAGTCTTACGCAGTGTACTTTCTTCAGGCACATGTTGTCGAGTACACTTGGCAAGAAAGTTTTTAAATATTGGATTACTAATGTTGAACAAGGGAATATCAGCAGCTAAAAATACTTGGCACAAGTCATAGGAAAATTCAGTAACCCTACTTCCTAAACACTCTACTAATTGTTTTAGAACAGGTTATTTGTTTGCGAGTTTTCTGATTAAATTCTGCGAGGTGAGGTGAGTTGTGAGGTGACACAGCTGCTATGTCCTCCGTACAGCAAGGGAAGCATATGACTAATTTAATTCTCCTACCACCTATGCAAGTGCGCCTGTTAATTATGTAGGTAACCCTTCGCGGAGTTCTCAGCAGTTGGGTATTTACTCTTGAGGTGTTTTCCATAAAAACTATTTTGTCCTTTTCTCTAATAGGGAGAAGTTGATCGGTAGACTAAGGAAACCGTTTAAATGCTGTTTATATCATGCGTTTAACTGCGAAGGTCATATTCGCGGCCTTTCCTGTGGAATTTATTGCCTATACGCAATACTGGTACTCGTTTAACATTAACAGTGAGCTTTTGGTCTTTAGGTATTTTTGTACATTAAATGTACACGCACATTCACACACTCCTTCATACTTCCAGACTCTAGGGAGGATAAGGGCCAGCCAATGAAATTTTGTTTCCTCAGAAACAGGGAATCCCTAGAAACATAGCAATTCCCTGAAATTTTAAGAAACTAATGATGCCAATGTTATTTTTTCAATTTTTACAGGAAAAGTACAGATAATAATGAGAAGAGCAGTAATGTCGGTTTTTTAAAGCTTTTGTGAGATTCTATAGATTCATTTTTGCAGAATAATTAGTGCAAGTAGTTCCAATTTGGTCGTGTCTGCTTGTTCAGAGAATGAGCGGGTGTGAACTCATTAGTATTTCATTAAATGATAAGCACATGTTTTGGGCGTTGGCTAAATGAGTCAGCTCTCATGGACAATGACCTGTACTTCGCACATTGTTCATATTTTCCAAACTTCGTGGTTGCCATGCTGCTTATTGTAGCATCTACTGAAACATCTGCCATGCTTAAGGCAATGCATCGATAAAATTTGGCGAAATGGTCGAAAACTTCTACTTTTAATTTTTGGTTTTCTTGATTATGCTTGCTTATACTTTAATGCACTGTAATGGTATACTTTTGTTTTTTTAAATTCGTCCATTGTTATAGCATCACGAGGGCATTTAAATGTGCCAATGCGGGTGGTCGTTGCCTCTACAAACTTTGTCGCTGCAGCCTTCCAATGCAATGTTTTTTTCAACTGACTCAATTTTTCCGGGATTCCTCTTGCAGGGACTTGCAGGGTGAAGTTGTGTGTTGACTAAACTGAGTTTATTGAATATATTGAACTAAATGCCGAAGTGTTTTGCTTTTAAACAAAGAGGAAGCCCCATGGGATGTATTTTATGACCATTTCCAGGAAACTTTAAAGGCTAGTGGGTATACACGGAGGGAGACACCTCGCACACCGCGACCTATGCAGATCTATTATGGCTACCACCCTCCGGGAGGCAGGGATGAAGTGAGGGAACCACAGGTTGCCACAGGACAGACAGACCACAGAGACGCGCGGAAATCCCTAACAGGTGCTGAGATCTCTTCATCTCGGTGTCAGGTCAGGCCAAGCAGCTACCACAACACGGGCCCAGTGTCACACAAGTATCCCCTCGACGGAGGACAGCGGCCACCCAATCACCACCTGGCACTGAGAACAGCACTTACCATGCGCAAGCATCCGCGCCGTCTGTCCGCCATCGCCAACAACACTCGCCTGAAAGCACAGCTGAAATATGTCAAGGAAATGGAATGACGGGAAATGATGGAAAGGAAACTGTGGTATAAAATTTCCTTCAAGTGATAACGTAAACCACCCAAGTCACGGCGTGTGGTCGCCGCGGATCAAACCCGGACCTTCCCGATTGCGAGTTGCAGATGTTGCCGTAAATACATGCCCCCCTTTTTTACTTTCTCTACTGGTAAGTAGAAGTATTGTATTCCACCCAAAAATTCGATGTCGAGATTTCACCGGAAATATATGTTTTGACACCCCCTGAATAAAAAAAAAAAGTATTTTTAGAAAAAGGTCCGTGTGTGTGCCTGTCTGTGTGTCTGTGGACAGCATAACTCAAAAACGAAAAGTCGGTTAAAAACCAAAGTTGGTATTTAAGTTTAATGTCCTCCAAGGATGCGACACGAAGATTTTGAAGAAAATAGCCCCACCCTAAACTACCCTTTAGATGGAAAATTTTTCGAAAATATTGATTTTCTTGAAAATGGCTCTAACGGTTTTGATTAAAATGTCATATGTTTAAGATATTTTTATAACAAATGAAATGCATATCTTGAATTTTCTGGCTATAGCCCCTGTAGTCGTATTTACTCTGGACGACTTTTCAGTAACTAATAAACCGTAAGAGATAGACAAAATCTTGTTGTACAAAATATGTAGATCTTGCTAAAATACAGAATTTATGTCTGAATACATTTTCTTGTAGAGTGAACCATTTCGGAGATATTCCTTGTTATGTATGTGAGTTTCGGAAAACGTACAACTTTCGTGAAATGGAACGTCTTTGTTCATTTTTTTTATATGTGCAAAGAGAACGGAATCTCAAAGCTTTAAAATATTTGACTATCACTCAAAGGCTACTGTATTCTAACAGTCCCCTTGCACCTACAAGGAAATAAGCAATAAGATAATTTGTACAGATTTTTATCTCAACTAACACGAAGAAGATATAGGAATAAGACTTTGTAGGAATGGTTAGCACAAGAGTAGAGAAAGTCATATGAGTGCAACACATCAGATTTTTGTATATTAACGTCCTCCAACGCAGTATGATATCGGACGATGAATGACTGAAATGGATGATGGTCCTCAAATGAGCCCGAGGTCCATAGAGCTTGAAGTTACCAGACATTAATCTTCTCAGGGTAAGGGAAAACCTCGAGAGAGGAAAACAAAAGTATCCGCATAACTCAACCTAACCAAGATCCGAATCCGAGACCTCTTGAATATTGACAGACACGCTACCACCACATTAAAGAGGTGGGCTCTTGGACCTAAGGCTGAATATCCTCCTTTTAAGAATATCCACTTCCATTATGCTCTATGAATGAGAACTTTGGAACCTATTGCCCCATGGATCATTTTGAAAACAATTCCGAATCCTTATTTAAATCTGCAAGTTGTAATCTCACTCCCATAAATATTGTTTTGTAGATATTGATATGTTTTACTTACTGAGTCATTAAATCACCTACATCTTTAATTTCCACAAGAGAAAATAATTTTACCTACATTGTTTTTATCTTTTTGTCTTACTTTATCTTCTCGTATTTACCTATAGTAATTAGACAAGGTGTTACATTCCAGCCAAAAATTACATACAAACATTTTACAAGAAATAAACTTTTATGGTTCCCCAAAGCTGGAAAAGGTTTTAGTAAAAAGTCCGCGTGTGTCTGCCTGTGAAGAACATAACTCAAAAATGAGAATCAAAGTGGGTATCTAAGTCTACTGTCTTAGGATGCGACACGAAGGCGTTGAGTATAATACCCGATCCTAACCACCTCTTTACAAAGACATTTTGTTTATGTTTTGTTTTCTTATTAGATTCTATACTACATTCTAACGAAGCCTTATTCTTCTATTTCAGTTGAACGAGACAAGTCTGTAAAAATATTCCATACACATTAAGCACTCCTGATATCCAAGATAAATTTGAATGGACAGTCGCCAAGCAATTACATGGCAGTGACCATTTCCCAATTTTATTAACTAATGCAAATAACATTCCTTTAAGTTTTAACTGTCAGCCATGATGGAATTTAAAATGCGCAAACTGGAACAAGTTCAGAGCACACGTCTCTGACAATTTATCCTATTTAACATCCCCCATGAATTTCAATCAGTCAGATACTAACAAACCAGTAAACTCGTTTGCAGAAGTGATTTTCAATTCCGCCGAGGTCACTATTCCTAGGATATACCCTGTTTCTAGGAAGACTGTAAGTTGGTGGAACGAAGAATGTAAAACAGCGATAGCATTAAAAAATAAAGCCTATTATAAATACAAAAGGCAACCTACCCCCACACACAAAATCGAGTTTCAAAAAGCCAGAGCTAAAGCACGTCAAGTAGTAAAGCACAGCAAGAAAGAGTCCTGGCTAACATTCGTGTCCACTGTAAACAGAAAAACCCCGTCACGAGTGGTATGGCAAAAAATTCGCAAAATATGGGGATCTTACGATGGAACACATAATATAGTTTTCCACAATTATACAACAAACACTACAAGTACTGACCCCCAAACCATAGCAAACATACTGGCGCATACTTTTGCAGAGGCCTCAAGAGAAGAAGCTTGCGAAAGCAAGGTGACCCACTGCTACCAACCTGACGAAAATAACCAAGAAAACTACAATGATAACATTACTTTCACAGAATTCATGGAGGCACTTGAAAAGAGTAAATGCTCCAGCCCTGGGCCGGATAACATTCCTTACGTAATGTTAAAATCCTTACCGCAAGATGGACTGGTTTACTTTCACGAAATCCTTAATTATATATGGAACTCAAGAACTTTTCCTAAACAGTGGCGCACAGCAACTATAGTACCCATCCCCAAACCAAACAAAGATCTTACTTCACCTGAAAGTTTCAGACCTATAGCCCTCACCTGCTCTATGTGTAAAATACTTGAAAAAATTATAAATAACCGATTGCGTTGGAAACTAGAGAAAATGCAGTTCTTCACCGAACTTCAAAATGGTTTCCGCCAGTTTCGATCCACCACTGACCATCTTTTAATTCTTGATTCTGAAATAAAAGCTGCATTTACACAGAAACAACATCTCATGGCAATAAGCCTAGATATAGAAAAAGCGTATGATAACATTTCACGAACTTACATACTCAAAACAATACGTAACATCGGTATCCGCGGTAATTTGTATCACTTTATTGACAACTTCCTTCAGAAATGGAAAAATTAAAGTTCGCTACAAAGGAACCATGTCAAAAGAAGAATCCATTAATAGAGGTGTTCCACAGGGATCAGTAATCAGTGTCACACTATTTCTCATAGCTATCAACAGTATAGTAAGCAGTATTACACCACCTGTAAAAGGTATACTATTTGCAGATGACCTATCTTTTGTAAGGGGAAAAACCCCTTTACTACTGCAACACTTCAAGAAGCACGGGAAAATCTGCACACTTGGACTAATCATGCTTGTCTTAACTTGTCATATCATAAATCCAAATGCATATGCTTCTCCAAATCACCATGTAAAGTCTCAAACCCCACAATCTGCGTGAATACCAAGCTAATGGACTCAGTGAAGGCTATCAAAATTTTAGGTTTAACGTTTGATGTAACTCTAAGCTGAAAACATCACATTGATGATATGAGAAATGAATGCCTCAGAAGATTAAATGTACTAAAAACCCTAAGCTGCAAAAACTGGGGTTTTGATCTCAGTACCCTCATACGAACGTATCAAGCTCTCATTAGAAGTAAACTCGACTATGGAGCCCAGATCTACAATACAGCTAAATCTTCAGTTTTAAAGAAACTAGATACAATTCAAACAGCACCTCTAAGAATATGCTTGGGAGCTTACAGAACCAGCCCTGTTTCTGCCTTAACAATGGAAACCGACGAGCCACCATTGAACGTCCGCAGAACAGATCTGAGCCTAAAATTCGCCCTTAAAACTTTAGCAAGACCCGAATCAATGATATACCAGTACGTCCTCCCAGAAACGTCCAACCAACGTTTACAGGCTAATTCACAAAAAGAAATGCCATTTAAATCTAAAATAAGCAAATACATTGAAGAATATAACATAGAAGTTCCTGCCATAATGCCCAGAAAGTTTCATTGTCTACCACCTTGGAGAATACCAACTGCTCAACTAAATTTGAATATTACAGCTTACCATAAATCCCATACAGATGCATCTTGCTATAAACAGCTGTTTAAAGAAATAACAAATGCCTACCCTAACCATACATTTATCTACACTGATGGTTCCAAAACGGACAGCGACAATGGATGTGCCATAATTACCCCAGATAAGAAACTTCAGCTGAAACTCCCTAAATATTATTCCATATTCTCCTGCGAACTTTCTGCACTTAAGCAAGCTTTAACATACATCATCCAATCTAGTGAGAGTAAATTTCTTATAATTTCTGATTCATTAAGCTCTCTCCAAAGTCTCAGAGATCGTTCAACTGACCTCCAACTGCTTCAAGATATCCACAGTCTTTATTCCATTGCTCTAAATAAAAAGAAAATAGTTACTTTCATTTGGGTCCCTTCACACTGCGGCATTAAGGGCAATGAAGAAGCGGACAAAGCTGCTAAAGAAGCAAGTCGGTTAACAGACACACATGAACATCAAGCAGTACCTTACCGTGATATTACAAAGTACTTCTCCAAACTAATAAAAACAAGATGGAAACAGGCCTGGAATCAATCGCCTCCAGAAAAACTACACATGGTAAGGAAAGGAGACACCAATTCTTCCCCTGTCTATTCTCTTAGTAGGAAAGAGCAGGTGATTATCTCACGTCTCCGCATTGGTCATACAAGGTTAACCCACTCATACCTCCTCAGCAAAGGCCAGCCACCACAATGTGAAGTCTGCAACACAGTAAAACATCTCCTCACAGAATGTAAGCAATACGCTACACAACGACAGCTTCATCACGTCACTGGAGACTTATCCACCATTCTGAACACGCCATCCAACTGCAGAGGGGTATCATCATTTCTCAAATGTACGGGCTTGCATGCGAAAATATAATATAAAGGATATTTTTGTTGTACTGACTTGATTGTATTCTAATGTTTTTTGTAAAATAATTGTATCAAATTTATTGTATACCGCTGTATTTCATAGAATAGTCGCGATATGACTTAATTGTTAAAGCGACTCTAAATAAATTAAAAAAAAAAATTCCATACACAGTTCGTTGAAGCTACAATGCAGGTACACGAATAGGAATCGACAGTCAGATGTTTCTAAGTCGGCTGGCTGTCTACTGTCTGTCTTCCTATGATTTAGCGAACGTCTTCAATACGACGTACCTACTTTAAATAAATGAAAAGGTATTGAAAATTCAAACCAATAACAACGGCTATTTAAGCAATGATATGTCACAATAAGAAGTTATACTTACGAAATGTTGCGTTTTCAAAATATCTACTCTTGCTTTGTCTACTACGTATAGTAAGTAGAGGAAGCATTGTATTCCACCCAAAACTTCGATGCTGAGATTTCACTGCAAACATGTTTTGAGGCCCCGGAATAAAAAAAAAGTATTTTTAGGAAAAGGTCCGTGTTTTTGTTTGTGTGTGTGTGTGTGTGTGTGTGTGAGAGAGAGAAAGAGAGAGAGAGAGAGAGAGAGACAGACAGACAGACAGACGGACGGACGGACAGACAGACAGACAGAACAGCATAACTCAAGAACGAAAAGTCAGCTAGAAACCAAAGTTGGCATTTAAGTTTAATATATTTTAAGATGCGACACGAAGATTTTGAAGAAAATTCCTCATCCTAAACTACACTTTCAAAGGAAAATTTTTCAAAAATTTTGATTTCTCAAAAATTGCTCTAACGATTTTGATTAAAATGCCACCATGTGTTTAAGTTATTTTTGTAAGAGATGAAATGTATATTTCGAACTTTCTGGCTATAGCTTATGTGGTCCTCTTACTCTTGATGAGTTTTGAACAACTCGTAAACCGTAAGAGATAGACCAAATCTTACTACAAAAATGTAGATCTCGTTAGCAGAAACTACGTCCAAATGAATTTCTTTTTTGAGTGAACCATTTCGGAGATATTCCATGTTTTTTTGTGTGAGATTTGGAATGTTTGAACTTTCGTCAAATGAAAGTTTGTTATTCATTTTTTATATCTTAGTATCTTAGCCGTGCAAACAGAACGGAGTCTCAAAGCTTTAAAAGATTTGACTATCGCACAAAGCCTACTGCATTACAATATTCCCCTTGCACCTACAAGGAAATAAGCAATAAGGTAATTTGTACAAATGCTTATCTCAACTAACAAGAGGAAGATATGGGAATAGGAGTTTGTAAGAATGGTTAGTGCAAGAGTAGAGGAAGTCATGTGAGTGCAACACATCAGATTTTTGTGTGGTGAACTCTTGTCTCTCCCCCCTCTCTCTCTCTCTCTCCCCCTCTCTCTCTCTCTCTTTTATGTTTACTGTGTAGGTAAACAAAATCATACAAATTCACTTTCAAATGAAAAGGGCTTCACAGGAGATTCCCAGAAAACTCATTATACACATATATTTTCTTATTTTTCATGGAAATGTCTTAAACATTTTAATCAAAATCGTTAGGACCATTTTGGAGAAAATCCAAAATACCTAAATCAACTTACGATGTAGAGGGCAATTTTGGATGAACGAGTTTTCTTGAAAAATATCTTCGAGTCTCATTTTTGGAAGATACTGAAATTAGTACCAAGTTTCTTACCTATAGCACATTTCGTTTTTGAATTATGCTGCACACACACGCACGCAAGCACACACGCGCACACACAGACTTTCATTTAAAATGCCTTTTTATACTCAGCTGTCCTTAAAGTGAATGCTTTTTCGGTGAAATAGATATATCAAATTTTGGGGGAATACAATCGGCACTTCTTTACCTACTACATAGTGATAAAGTAAAAATGGAGATTTCCAACGCACAAAGTTTACGTGAAATAATTTGTTGTGTCAATGAACATTTCCGAGATGCTTCTTGCTATTGGTTTAAATATTACAATACTTATACTTTTACTCTGTGGTAAGTGGCTATTTGTATTTTCTCGCGGTAATGCAAAGAGCATGGGATTTCCAAGTTACCACACAGCGCTAAGATTTTTCATAACCGGATTATATGTGTAGCTTTAGTCGGATGTACTTTTCTTACATCTACAACAAAATGTGTTAATGTATAAGAGTTTATCTCGATTATTAAACAAGCAATAAATAGAACAATATGGTTTTGTAAGACAAGTGAATACAAAGACACCTTTTTTTCGAATGGTTTAAATGGGTTATGCAGATCTAGCTTGCAATTGCATAGGAAGAACATATTATGTATTTAAGGTTAATTCTGATAACATTAAACATCGACCTCGTGTACGGTATAGTAGGATAATCACGATTGCACGAATTGTGACGCCAGGGAGCGCAACCCGGTATGCACATGATGCACGGCTCGAAAGAGGAGTTTTGAAAGCTACAGTGATGCTGTAAAGGAAATTCTCTAACACATGTTTCATTTTAAATACGCTTTATACATATTTAATATGTATTTTTCATTAATGTATTCTTTACTTCATCGGGAGCGTTACGGCTTCGCATACATGTAATGTTAATTCATAACTACTGACATGTAACAGAACACGCAGGTTTTCATCTGTCAACCGCGATCTGCTTTTAGATTTTAATCTTCAGTTTGGAACAAAATTGCTCACACATTGCGCTAATATGCGCAGCAAATGAACGGAATCACGAAAATGTCACATCGATTTCTCTACAGAAAAGTAAACCAGCTTATTTTGTAATTGTGATTTCAAAATTGCATTTGTAAATTCATAGATAATATCACCAGCCGGTACATATATGCCAACCCCTGCGGTATAGGAAACCTGACAGGGAGGTCAAGTGCTCCTACTGACGAAGAACAACACTGGCGACATGTAATTGCCCTTTTCGTGAGTTAATTAGTGCAGAAGGAGTGTATCATGCAACTGTGTAAAAATAGAACAAGTCTGATAGAGAAAATAAAGCTTTAACCACAAGTGTCAACCAACAGTTGGAAGAACTAACAAGTAGGAATAAAAGAAAGCGACTAATGAAACGACGTACCTGACATACGACATTCTCTATCCATTAAAGTTTATTTCGATGCAACTTGTACAAACTATTCTTATAAAAGCATATTTAAAGAGTAAAGGGTACAGCCACAGAGGGGACATCTCGCTCACTTCACCTACACAGATCTATTGTGGCTACCCCCCCCCCCCAGGAGGCAGGGATGAAATGAGGGAACCAAAGGTGCTACACATGGTCGCAGCTACACAGGCCACAGAGACGCGCGGATGTCCTTAACAAGTGCTAAGATCTCTTCATCCCGACGCCAGGCCCCGCTAAGCAGCCAGCACCCCGCGGGTCTGGTGTCGCACTGAGCGTTCCCCTCCCCCCCCCCTCCCGAAGGAGGACAAGGCCGGCCAAACTCGACCTAGTGCCGAGAACAACAGTTACCATGCGGTATCATCCGCGCCACCTGCCTGGCACTGCCAACACTACGCGCCTGAAAGTACACCTGAAAGATGGTAAAGAAACCGTGGTATGAAATAATGCACCCCAGTATTCGCCTAAGTGACGTGGGGTAAAACCCATGTCAGAGTGCGCGGCCACGGCGATCGAACCCGCGACCTCCCGAATGCGGGCCACAGACATTACCGTTTGAGCCATCCCGCTCGGTCAAAAGCATATTTAGCTAAATACTAATCAATATAAACTTTGTAGAAATAGTTTCAGTGCGCATTTCGTGGTGGGTGCAACAAGGATAAAAGAAGGCGAATTCTTAGTCAAATGTTTAAAGCGCGTCGTTAGTGTGTTGGCCACGAATTTCATACTCCTTCAATGCCATCCCTGAAAAACTGAATAACCTGGCTTAAAATGACATTCAGCACACAAACCAATAACAATGAAATCTACATGTTTTATGGAGTTAGTTTTTGCATATCTACTATGGTTTAGCAGTTATACAAAATTCTTTCCGAAAGAAGTGACCTTTGCGCCATTGGCACACACACGCACGCACGCACGCACGCACGCACACACAGAGGGTGACACATACAGGCGTTTTTTCTAAGTCTGATATGCCGAGAGAAAATAAAATAAAATAAAACTCTGTATAATAACCCTGGCACCTAATTACTTACTCCAGGGCTAATATGCCAGATTTTTAACATTTATTTATTTTACACATTCATACATACAGCATACTTTAAAATTAATTATAAAATAAAAATACAAAATAATATAATATATACCAAATTATAAAATAAAATGGAAAAAAATTGCATTACATGTCATAAAAAATAAACAAGCAAACAGACAAGAAAATAAAAATAAAAACACAGATAACATTTCAGACATAATCACTCAAAAATACAAATACTACTAAGCAATAACAAATCACTCCACACAATCATAATACAATAAAATTTCTAAATAAATGTATTAAAAAAAGAAAAAAACATTTTACAATTTATAATATAAAGAAAATAATAAAAACAAAATTAAAACAAATTTATCTCCTCAGTACAACAAAATACACTAAAATATAAGATTTCATACATACCAACATCACTAAAAAACTACAAACTATTACTAAACAATGAACATATGTATAAAATTAAATTATTAGTTATAAATATTACATACAATTACTAATTATATTTTTAAATATTATTTATTATAATTATTTATAATAATTATTACTATTAACATTATCATTATACCGAGGAAAAAAAAATAAAATAAAATAATATCTGCCAGCTATGTCCAGATACCTAATTTCCTATATCTGGACCTAGTGTGCGGATATTTTGATTTATTTAAACTTATTGATTACAATTTGTTCACAATAGAATGTGCAGAAGTTACTAACCTGAATTAAACTAAATAACAATAACGAAAATTTGTGATATTTTAAAGTTATATGAGATCTCATAGTATTCATGCAATTTATTGTTCCCTAGCCGCTGCTATTCGTCTCTGGTAGGCTGTCCAAGTCTCATCAGGCTGTCGTTTTGGCCTCGTTCTTCTCCTTTCTGCTTACAGTTGTCGTCCAGTGATCCAATGAAATCTTCTTCTGCTCTATGTAATTGTTCTTGGTATAACAGGTTCAGGAGTTTGGGGCACTTGGTTTCAGTTATATTGATTTGACAATCTTAACGATCGACGGGGTGATGGTACAACAGTCGCTGGAGGTCTATAAAAATTTCTGAGATTTATTTCTTGTTCAGTTTGTCTTAAAGATCTTTCTGCTATACTGATTTGAGTCGCTAAATCATTTAAAGTATTTAGATTTTCCTTATTCCTGACCATTTCCGATAAACTGGGGTACATGAGCTTTTCCCTGTTAGATTGTGCTATTTCACTGTATTTCTGAAAGTTAAACATTACATGCTCTGGAGTATCTTCTGTATTGCATCTGGTGCACATTTCAGAGTTGATGATACTAAAACGTTTTAAGTAAGTGCCATATGGCCCGTGGCCCGTAATATAGTGTAATGCAGCTTGTAAGGGATTTAGGTGCTTTAGTCGTAACCTTTCTCGTATATTAGGGTAAAACATATAGGTGCGTCTCCCAGTTTGCAGGTTATCCCATTCTGACTGCCATAAGGATATTAACTCAGTCCTTATTTGTCTTTTCATATAGCATTGTTTCCCTATTAGATCTTCTATCTTTTGTTGATTGCTTTTCTTTAGCCAATAGTAAGCACCATATAGGCGAACCTGTAGATCTATTGGCCAGGAACCAGTGGCCACAAGAAGAATTTTCCTTTGGCATTTTCTGAGATCTGCGACGAGGTTTAATTTTTGCATACACTGTGCCCACGCTCCTGCACCATATGTAATGGTGGCAGTAAATATACAATTATGATATGTTCTAATGGTAGTGAGAGGTAGTTTATATTGACGTTGGGCAATACTGGCAATCTTCATCATAATTTTACTGGCTTTGTTGCAGACCTGAGTGACATGTGTCTTGAAATTGCCTTTCTCATCAAGCGTTATTCCAAGGTATTTAATATACTTGTGGCGTTGAATACGTGCTTCATGCATTCGTATAACTGGGTTTCTTATTAATTTACCTTTAAATAGCAAATACGCAGATTTGTTAGCTGCAATTTGTAGTTTAACAGAGTTGCACCATCTATATGCCTTCTGGGTCACATCAGAAGATTTTGTTTCCAGTTCCAGGCGGGTGTTTCCTTCTATTAATAAAAGCAGATCATCCGCATATGCTATAGTGGCATATATTTGTGTGCCAACAACTAACTCACTAAGCAGAGGCTCCAAACCTATATCCCAGAATACTGGACCCAATAAAGAACCTTGCGGGCAGCGTTTCGTAATATCACGTGTAACTGTACTATTTGCCCCTGTGATGTTGACTCGGCGGTCTACACAATAGTTCTTCAGAATTCTATAAAGGCTTTTTGGGTATTCTTGTTGGCGCATGCGTTCAAAAAGTGCAGGCCACCAGAGGTTATCTAAAGCTCCAGCTATATCAAAGAAGAGACCCATCACATAGTTTTTTTTTAGAGTTCTTAGCTGAAACTATGGCTTTAGTTATTGCATCCATTGTTGACTCTCCAGATCTAAAACCATATTGAGTAGGATTAAGGCCTTTCAGGATCCTAAACTCTTGTATGCGTTTGCATAGGAGTTTTTCTTGTACTTTACCCAAAAGGTTAAGTAGACAAATCGGTCTATACGATTTTGGCAATGCAGGATCCTTATCGCCACCTTTATGTAAGATCGTGATACTGGCTTCTTTCCAGCAATAGGGAATACGGCCTTGCCATAGACATTCATTAAAGAGATATGTTAGATATGATGATATCTAACATATCTCCTTCGAAAGGGCTGCACGCTATTTTTCGGGTGTATATCAGCTGCACCCCAAAGGATTAAAAATCAATCAATTGCGCCCGAACCCTTTCAACTTTCAAGTTAAATGCATCAGTTGCGCCCGTACCGTTCCGGCGGCGCCGTGGCCGAGCGGTAAGCGCGCTCGTCTATCACCTAGGCGGCCCGGGTTCGATCCCAGGGACCCGCATGTGGTATTCGTGGTGGACGAAGCGGCGTCAGGGCGGGTTTTCTCCGGGTGCTCCGGTTTCCCCCGCCACCTCATTCCACCGGTGCTCCATCTTCATTCCATGTATCATCAGTGTCATCGCCTGCGGTGCCGTAGTAGTAAAAGCGGGCGTTAAACACTACAACCCCCCCCCCCCCCGTACCGTTCCTTTGTAAACGCATCAGTTGCGCCCGGAGCTTTGTTGTGGTGCACGGGGTCTTTTTAACAAAACTTTCATAGACTTAAGACCTTCTTAATCATAAGTGTGGGCTGATTCCATTTAACACAAGCAAGAGGGATTCAGAAATGTTCACTAATCAAGCGATATATCAATTACATTATTATTCAATTGTCATTTTTCTACTGGAATGTTGGAGAAATTTAGTTGGGTTATTTTGGCAAGTGATACATCGATTGTACCATTGTCATTTTTCACTTAAATGTTGGAGAAATTTAGCTGGGTTATTTTGGCAAGTGATACAGTGATTGCACGATTGCCATTGTCACGTAGATGTCAACAGATCATTCCAGCTGTCCACTTACACTCCACATCTGTAATTTGTACATCTAAGGAACATTTTTGAGAAGATATTGGCTAACAGAATTACTTTTTACTTGGAAAGGTATGGTTTATGGCCTAAATTTCAGTATGGTTTTAGAAAGCATTTTAACACAACAAACAGTTTAGCCATTTTAATTACAGAAACTCACTCAAGTTTCCTGAAAAAAATTGTTTATTAGCTGTCAAGCTAGACAATAACAGAGCCTATGATTCCGTTCAATTAAACTTACTAATGCAAACATTAAAAGAAATTAAACTACCTATTAAAATGTTCAGATGTATTATAAATTTGATTATTGACAGAGAAATCGCATTACATCCTAGATCACTGTTCAGAAACAAGAATAACTAGCTTGGGTTTACCCCAAGGTTCATCATTGAGTCCTATCGTATATATTTTATGTACTTTGAAGTTGGAAACATTTTTAATGTGGAAATACAGGGACTTACTTTTGCAGATGATTTGTTGTTATATACTTCTTGTAAGACAGAAATGATGGACAATACTATCGCGAAGTTTGATGAGAACATCAACAATATTATCGGAAATTTGGAGGATGAAGGAATTCTCATAAACCCTGAAAAAAGTCAATGGATAATTTTAGAAAAGGAAGGAAAAAATTCAATAAAACACTTAGAGTGGGAAATCAAGAAATTGCTTCTAGCTCCAGTATAACGTTTTGGGAATGGTTTTAGATAATAAATCGTGCTGGAATCACCATATAAATCAGATAGTGAGAAAATTAAACAACGTCTCCTATATTTGCAAATATATTTCTGGAAAGAAATGGGCAGCTCATTCTTATACTCTACGAATATTGTGTAACAATTTGATAAATTCTGCATTGGAGTATGGAGCTATACTATTCGGCAGAATATCACGTAAAAGCGAAGATTTTTAGAACTCAACATTATATCAAATAACTAAAACAATGCCTAGGCATTTCCGGAACTCCTTTAAGAACTCTAACATTTAAAGAATTTCGGATCTTTCCGTTTAGATTGAAACAATTACATCTAACTTTTAAATTTGTGGTTAAGTTGGACTACTGCTTGGAAGATAAGCTTGTGGTGTCTCTGGATCAATTGTATACAACCAATAATAGTAACATTTTAAATTACTTCAAGGAAAACTTCAGTACCTATCATGTACATATGGATTTTATATAGAAAAATCTGATTTGTTGCACTCACATGCCTTTCTCTACTCTAACCATTCTTACAAACTGTTATTCCTACATCTTCTTCGTGTTAGTTAAGATAAACATTTGTACAAATTATCTTATTGCTTATTTTCTTGTAGGTGCAAGGGGAATGTTGGAATACAGTAGACTTTATGCGATAGTCAAATGCTTTAAAGCTTTGAGATTCTGTTGTCTTTGCACACTTAACATATAAAAAACTGAACAACGATGATCCATTTCACGAAAGTCACCATTTTTCCAAAACTCACACACATAACAAGGAATATCTCCGAAATGGTTCACCCTACAAGAAAATTTATTGAGACATAAATTGTGTATTTTAGCAAGATCTACATTTTTTGTACAGCATGATTTGGTCTATCTCTAACGGTTTACCGGTTATGCAAACATCGTCCAGATTAAATACGACTATAGGGGCTATAGCCAGAAAATTCAAGATATACATTTCATTTGTCATCAAATATCTCAAACATATGACATTTTAATCAAAATCGTTAGAGCCATTTTCAATAAAATCAAAATTTTCGAAAACTTTTCCATGTAAAGTGTAGTTTAGCGTGGGGCTATTTTCTTCAAAATCTTCGTGTCGCATCCTTGAAATACATTAAACTTAAATACCAACAATTGGTTTTTAACCGACTTTTCGTTTTTGAGTTATGCTGTCCACAGACTGACACACAGACACACACGGACCTTTTTCTAAAAATGCTTTTTCTGGACTCAGGGGGTCTCAAAACATGTATTTCCGGTGAAATTTCGACATCGAATCTTTGGGTGGAATACAATACTTCCCCAACTTACCAGTAGAGAAAGTAACAAGCATGGTGGAGAAAGATTCACAATTTAGGACTTTCATCTCAATATAAAGATTGCGCACTGATATTGGTAAATGGCTCCACTGGGTATTTGGCTTGCCATTTCTTAAACCAGAAGAACTTGGAAATGCTTTTGCTCAAGATTTAATGAATATTCAACTAGCCAATCAAATGTTGACACAGTTTGCAGATTATTTGGTAGATAACTTCATTACATGTAATTCATTATTTCCTCCTGAATTTGGGCTTCGGATACTGCAACATCGAATAGAACAACTAATGCTTGCGAAGCTTTTCATAAAGCATTTTCTCTTAATTTTAACTGTTCAAATCCACATTTATGTAATTTCATTAATGCTATTACTGATTCTCAGATAAGCACATACATGAAAATAAATAGTAAAGGAATTTGTAGGATGAACCCAACATTTAAAAAAAGAAAAGTAAACATAGATGGTCAATCAGTAGATTAGACTTCCTAAATACCCTTTCATATTATTATAATCGTTGGAAGGTTATCTGAGATCATTTAAATAATTTGACGAGTACCGAGTCAATGGTACGAGCATTTTAAATAATTTGACGACTACCAAGTCACTGGTACGAGTATTTTAAATAATTTGACGAGTACCAAGTCAATGGTACGAGTATTTTAAATAATTTGACGACTACCAAGACACTGGTACGAGTATTTTAAATAATTTGACGAGTACCAAGTCAATTTTACGAGTATTTTAAATAATTTGACGACTACCAAGACACTGGTACGAGTATTTTAAATAATTTGACGAGTACCAAGTCAATGGTACGAGTATTTTAAATAATTTGACGACTACCAAGACACTGGTACGAGTATTTTAAATAATTTGACGAGTACCAAGTCAATTTTACGAGTATTTTAAATAATTTGACGACTACCAAGACACTGGTACGAGTATTTTAAATAATTTGACGAGTACCAAGTCAATTTTACGAGTATTTTAAATAATTTGACGACTACCAAGACACTGGTACGAGTATTTTAAATAATTTGACGAGTACCAAGTCAATTTTACGAGTATTTTAAATAATTTGACGACTACCAAGACACTGGTACGAGTATTTTAAATAATTTGACGAGTACCAAGTCAATGGTACGAGTATTTTAAATAATTTGACGACTACCAAGACACTGGTACGAGTATTTTAAATAATTTGACGACTACCAAGACACTGGTACGAGTATTTTAAATAATTTGACGAGTACCAAGTCAATTTTACGAGTATTTTAAATAATTTGACGACTACCAAGACACTGGTACGAGTATTTTAAATAATTTGACGAGTACCAAGTCAATGGTACGAGTATTTTAAATAATTTGACGACTACCAAGACACTGGTACGAGTATTTTAAATAATTTGACGAGTACCAAGTCAATTTTACGAGTATTTTAAATAATTTGACGACTACCAAGACACTGGTACGAGTATTTTAAATAATTTGACGAGTACCAAGTCAATGGTACGAGTATTTTAAATAATTTGACGACTACCAAGACACTGGTACGAGTATTTTAAATAATTTGACGAGTACCAAGTCAATTTTACGAGTATTTTAAATAATTTGACGACTACCAAGACACTGGTACGAGTATTTTAAATAATTTGACGAGTACCAAGTCAATTTTGCGAGTATTTTAAATAATTTGACGACTACCAAGACACTGGTACGAGTATTTTAAATAATTTGACGAGTACCAAGTCAATGGTACGAGTATTTTAAATAATTTGACGACTACCAAGACACTGGTACGAGTATTTTAAATAATTTGACGACTACCAAGTCACTGGTACGAGTATTTTAAATAATTTGACGAGTACCAAGTCAATGGTACGAGTATTTTAAATAATTTGACGACTACCAAGACACTGGTACGAGTATTTTAAAGAATTTGACGACTAGCAAGTCACTGGTACGAGTAGCTTAAATAATTTGACGAGTACCAAGTCATTAGTACGAGTATTTTAAATAATTTGGCGAGTACCAAGTCATTGGTACGAGCATTTTAAATAATAATTGAAAGGAAACAACATTTTTAACCATACCTGCCAGTAGCTTTGCAGAGAGTCCTAAGTCTATAAAAGTGGGAAGGAAACTGTGATTAACAAGGTTCCAAGGCTCAAACACTGGGAAGGAAGAGACTCGGGCGCAGCTGATGAGTAGCCAGAACGAACCACCGGGCGCAAATGATGTGTTGAAATCAGGTATAACATTTCCTTGGGCGCAACTCATGAAACCCCTGTTTTTCCTGGTCCCCATCCTTGGCGCTTGTTGCCCTCTGCCGCTCTCACATAAAGGCGCGCATGAAACCATACACCATTTTTAGAACTATTTTTAAAGGCTTACCAACTTTATGAAAGGAGGTGCTGAAACTGGTTACCGTCGTTGTCCATACATTTTTGGCACCTCTTTGGGAAACTATCCATCACTCGTCGTAATACACGTTGAGAAATGCTGGCAGTTTCCTGGCAGATATTGTCTTTTAAATCTTCCAGGGTGTGTGCATTTGTCCTGTACACTTCAGGTTTTAAGTTACCACAGAGAAAGAAATCGCGGAAGATCCGTGGTTCAAATTCCGGTTATGGCATTGAATTTTTCAGTCCTGATTCCACCTCTTAAACATTGCCCATACACCAGCAGTAAGCTTGTTGACATAAATAAATAATAATTACCATCTAAAAGTTACTGACACCCGGGACATAAAGTACTTACAATTGTAAGTCGCCCTTAGGGCATTTATCTCTGATGTGTTCTGCTGGGAAAATACGAATCGGTAGGGGGATTTAATGTTACACTGGCAAGTTGGCCATGGTAGCTTAGGGGTTAAAGTAGCCGCTCGATAAGAGGAAGATCCGTGGTTCAAATCCCGGTTATAGAATTGAATTTTTCAGTCCTGATTCCACTTCTTTAGCCCTTTGTTTCTGTCTTATTTCTAAACAAGTATATTCAAAATTTAGTCAGAATTAAGGGTACCTTAGGGGCTATTTGTAAAGGATATAAATAATTTTCCGTGTAAATATCTTAATATGTTTAATCACTTCTGTTAGAGTAGCTCTGAAAAAAATAAATGACAAACATCTTTCCAGGAAAGGTTACGTCAGGTGTGAGAATTTTCATGAGTCTTTGGTGCTGCATCCTTGGAAGATGCCACACCTAAATACCAAATTTACACTTTATGCTAGCTGATGTAGAAATTAAACATATTAGTATTAAAACAAAAGAAAAAAAAAGTTTGACCATAACTTTTTCGGTAGTCAATGCGAGGACCTTTCAGACAGCGTACGGTATCATTCATGCATTATTCGCCAATTACAATCTGAGTTAACCTGTAGTTTTGAAGTATGGTACTCAGCAATCTAATACATAGTATTTATTTATGCAACTAGTGTATAATCTGACTGTTTGTGACACGAATATGCGACATTGGCATGAAAAGACCATACACGTATTGCAAGCAACGTGTTATGCAACTCTAGCATTAAAGTACATAAAAATAACTAATAAATTTGTTAAATGAAAAATTATAATATATCAGAGGTCACACAGATGTATGACGTAACTTGGTTGCTAAGCAGATATTATTTCATTTGTTTCAACACTTATAGAGGGAAATGAAAGTTATGATAAAACTATTGAAAATATGGATTGTATTCCGCTTGACATTTTTAACGAAGTCAAGAGTTCTGAGAATTTATTAATTTCAGAAGGATCAAAAGATGTTTACGAATATGTATATTGTTGTTGCTTTTGATTTTAAAAGAAGTTTAATGAGGAGATTCTTGTGCTTGAATGTTGCTGCATCGCGAGAGTGTGGACTTCAGGTTTTCTTACAAACACATTGGAGAAAACTATGTTGTGGTGGTGATGTCATTGCTGTCATGTTACCGTGGTAATAAGGTTATTCATTTTCTGGCACTGGTGCCACAAATAGAGCAACTTTGCACAATTTATGCTAGATCTAGCCGTTTTAATGCTAGATTGCATAATAGCTGCTTTTCTTGTACATTATTATTATTATTATTATTATTATTATTATTATTATTATTGTTATTATTGTTATTATTATTATTATTATTATTATTATTAATTACATTTAATATTCCTACTCTGCGTCAGTTCGACTAAGGGTCTAAGAAGTACCCTTTTCCTGTTCAATGTTGGGGTTGCTACAAACTGTAAAATGGAGATTTAAAAGTATAAAAGATGTAGAAGACCTAACGCCGTATAATACAAATGAAAGAACAGCTGATATGTAATTAATTTTCAGTTTTCAACTGGTGTCTCAGTCACATTGCAGTCACTTGCGTGGTTTAATAAAAGTGCAAATGGTATTGTAAATTAGCCTATCAAATTCCTTTGTTTATAATTTTCCTAGGTAATTTAATTGAGCTTTAAGTCATTCTTATCAATATTTAGTTATTTATTGACTTTAATGTATAAATAATAATTATAATGAGAATAAGCATTCGTTAACTTCAATTAAATTGCCGAAAATGTATTTTTGGGAGATAGTACTATTTCATGGCTTTTCCCGTTAAGTTGACATTGCAGGTAATTAATTAGCCCATATTCACATTTACCAACTTAACCCAACCCCTATATTATGTACTTTTAAGGCCTAGACTGCTAGCATTTTCACACCCTTAAACTTAACAATATTTTGATTAACACAAGTATAAAATATAATCGAACCTTCTTGTTGATTTTTACCCCCTCAATAATTGTTCCCTTATTTACATTGCATACGTTATAATTTAAAAGAATAAAGTACTGGAGTCAGCCCAACTTTCGTTGTAATGACGGTCAAAGATATGCAGTCACTGAATCTTAATACACGTTCCTCGAGATAAACAGAGTAGGCCGAGCTCAAATCAATAATTATCCATAGTGACCATTTGGCTAACTTGAACGACTGTGTTGATTGTGCGATCGAAGAAAACTGGAAAATATGTACTTATTTCATACCTGGAAATTCTAAACAAAGCTTTTATACTAAGTATAAAAGACACCATAGAAAGATGAATTTATGTTGCAAGGTTAGTATTTCACATTTCATTCATACATCGTATTAAATTACTAATTATGTCCCCCAAAATTGTATGCAATATCTACACGTGTGTTAAATGTTTTTACTAATCCTCGGACTCGACTGCTTCTGTTCTTTTCAAGCTTTTCCTCGGTCCAGTAAAAATCGCTTACCATCCTTATATTGCAATATACTATAGCATTCGTGTTAGTACTGATAGTAGATTGAGAACGTACCTTTTGGGGCTGTAGAAGCTTCCTTTATAAGGCTTGTTTGTGTTAATATCCATCTTTCAAATGCAGGTATAGCCTTCTGTGCTTAAATAATCAATGTGCGTTTCACTCATGTGCCGAACTTCTATTGTGTGATGAGTGACAGCAGTTTCTTTAACTAGATGCAATAAGCCATGTTATCTCTCTTAATCTATACCTACAATATTTCCACTCAATAAAGCACATAATAAATCCTTTTGAGGTTAAGCGATGGTTTACAAAACACCCGCGAATCAATATGTCTAACTCGCCATTGTATTGTAGCCCAAGTTCGCTTTTCTACTGATGCAAATCACTGCTATTAAAGTATAAGAGACCTTGGTATTGTTGACCAGTCATTGCAGCGTTCTTCTTGGATATTACAGAGTAAACAGAAGACGTAAGGTGCGTAAGCACTGCTTTAGGCTACGTGTGGAGGGGCGAGTGTACCTTGTCGCATTAATATGATATTCCAAATTCTTCAACAGAATTCAATGTGACAGTTCCCTAATGTTTAAGCAACAGCTGTAGCCAAGTAGTCAGATTTTTCCTTTTAGATAGTTTCTAGTAAATTTCACCCAAGTTAGTTTTTGTGTTTTAACTTTATGCACAACAAACATTTTTGCTATTAAAGAGTGATTTAATAAGGAGAGATTTCCTTGAGCACCTTCGTGTGGTATCCTCGATGACACTAATTCAAATATTGTAGGCCTTTTCGTATTGAGTTAATGTTTCCCTTCTCTCTCTCTCTGTCTCTCTCTCTCACACACACACACACACACACACACACACACACACACACACACGCGCGCGCGCGCGCGCGCGCGGGCTCAAACATTCCAACACCCGCATGCACCTTTTCTCAAAAATGTTTCTATCGATTTAAGAATACTCAAAACATGTATGTACTTTCGGTGAAACCTTCAAATTAACTTATTGGGTCTTGCTCCATCTAAGAGGGTTTTCGTCGAGAAAATAAAAGAGCAATGAAGGAAGGAAATAAGAATGGGAGGAAAGAAAGGAGGCGAGAGGAGGCAGGAAGAAAGAAAGGAACGCAGAGAGAAAGCAAGGGGAAAACCAAGGAAGCAAGACTGGCAGCAAGATACAAGAAACGAAAACAGAAAACAAAAGAGAAAATAAGCAAAGAGAGACAGGAAGTCAGAGAAGAATGAAGAGAGAAAACAACGGAGGAAATGAAGGAAACGAAGGGAGACAGGAAGAAAAAGGAGCGAAGGGAGGAATAAAAGGAGAGAAATAAGAAAGCAAGAGTGCAGGAAGAAAGGAACGAAGGGGAGAACAAGGGAGAGAAGGAAACAAGCAAAGGGAAGTAGGAAGAAAGAAAGTAACTAAGGGAGAAAGCAAGGGTGGGTAGTAAGAAACAAGTAAAGGGAAGTAGGAAGAAAGAAGCTAACGAAGGGGAGAACAAGGGAGAGAAGGAAACAAGCAAAGGGAAGTAGGAAGAAAAAAGTAACGAAGGGAGGAAGCAAGGGCGAGAAGGAAAGAAGCAAAGGGAAGTAGGAAGAAAGAAAGTAACGAAGGGAGGAAGCAAGGGCGAGAAGGAAAGAAGCAAAGGGAAGTAGGAAGAAAGAAAGTAACGAAGGGAGGAAGCAAGGGCGAGAAGGAAAGAAGCAAAGGGAAGTAGGAAGAAAAAAGTAACGAAGGGAGGAAGCAAGGGCGAGAAGGAAAGAAGCAAAGGGAAGTAGGAAGAAAGAAAGTAACGAAGGGAGGAAGCAATGGCGAGAAGGAAAGAAGCAAAGGGAAGTAGGAAGAAAGAATGTAGTGAAGGGAGGAAGCAAGGGAGTGAAGGAAAGAAGCAAAAAAGAAAAAGAAAGTAAAAGATGAAAAGAAGGAAGCAAATGAAGAAGGGAACTGAAGAAGCAAAGGATTTCGTGAAGGCAGGAAGCAAAGGAGAGAAGCAAGGAAGCGAAAGAGGTAAAGAAGGAATGAACTTAAGGAAGTAACAAAGGAGGTTAGGATCCTACCCTTTTAACCTAGAACCGGGCTAGTGGGCAAGCCTGATTTCTGAATATTTCTGTGCAAGTGCCACAAGATAATTGCTGTGACTATGAGCTGTGAGTCACAAATTAACTGCACTTCGGCAAAGAGCTCTACGTGTATCAACAAATTCTACCTCTACTAAAATGTCACAAACTGAGTATCCAAGAAAGATCAGCTTTCTGTGAAGATCTGCTCATTGTGATGGAGTATCCCACTCTCAAACAAAATATAATTTAATCTAACGTAACTACAAGTATTATACCATTTGTACGTTGTTCAATAATACTTCTTGTTACAGATTTTCTATGAGGAGGGAATTTTCGGATCACGTGGGATTCACAACATGTGTCAGTAACAGGCTCACGGGAAGAAATTGTCAATGTTGAATTCATTAAATTCATTATCTATTATTTCTCTTCTGTTTAAGATAACATTATTTATACTAAATATATTCAGAATATTCAGTTGCACTGAACTTGAAACGGAATCTAGATGCACGCCCTCTTAGTTCACTCATCTACGTGCCTTTACACGATAGTATAGAAGCAAGATATCGTAAAACCGAGATATTTTTACTTTCTCTACTATGTATAGTAAGTAGGGTAAGTATGCACTCCACCCAAACATTTGATGTCGAAATTTCACCGGAAGTACATGTTTTGTGACCCACTGGATCTAAAAATTGCAGTTTTAGAAAAGGCCCATGCACGTGTGTGTATGTCTGTGGAGTAAGTAACTGAGTGAGTGAGTGACAGAGTGAGCGAGTGAGTGATTGAGTGACTGAGAGAGTGAGCGACTGAGAGAGTGAGCGAGTGAGTGAGTGAGAGAATGAGTGAGTGAGCGAGTGAGTGAGTGAGCGAGTGTGTGAATGAGTGAGTGAGAGAATGAGTGAGTGAGCGAGTGAGTGAGCGAATGAATGAGTGAGCGAGTGAGTGAGCGAGCGCGTGAGCGAGCGCGTGAGTGAGTGAGCGAGTGAGTGAGTAAGCGAGTGAGTGTGTGAATGAGTGAGTGTGTGAGTGAGAGAGTGAGCGAGTTAGTAGGCGAGTGAGTGAGTGAGTGAGTGAGCGAGTGGAGTGGAGTGAGGGTCGGTGGACAACCCAGTCATTTGGGTCTGCTTAAAATGACCGTTTATAAAGTCTAATTAATACTTGTTGACCAGTTGCCCTGACTGAATTTAACACAAAAGGCTTCATAGACTACTAACAGTTGCATCAAAATAGCGCAGATATTACTCAAATTTTCCTTTTCTGTATTATTAAGGCAATTATTATATATATCTGGGTATAAAAGTTATATTTTACTACTTTGAAATTCGGTACAAATTTAGGAAAATAATCCCAGGTAAATATCAGACTCTTTGCAGCGTTCAAAATTATTATTGCTATATTTTTTCGATTTCATTAAAACTGCAAAATATATACTGTAAATGTTTCCCTAAAATAACACTCCACCGCATGTATAAACTAGTTAGCAATTTGTTTTATAGGTATGCATAGTGTTATTAGATATGTTGCAGTAGTGCATAATATGAAATATATAAGTAGTGACAAATGTACAACTAAGTATTGGCAGTTAAGAAACGAATTCTTAAAGTATGAGAATAATAGCTAATATCTCTTTACCTTGTCTGTAGGTGTCGAGGATTCCGACTTGCCATAACCTAGGTTCGTGACCACGCACTCCAGAGTGTCGATAGTGACAGAAGCACAAGCTGCTCCAGGAGTATCAAGTTCCAGAGAGGCCAAGAAGAGGGGAATTGGTGTCCTGTGTTTCATCTTTTCAACTTGAAGTGCCACGATCAAAACTCTTTTGATGCTTTTGTGTTTCTTCATCTTCTTTATGGCGGCTGCATAAAGCAATGATTGAAATTAAAAATTCATTTAGAACTGAGATAGTTCGGCGTTTTGTAGCATTACCTAACGGTCTGGTTTCCTGTATTCCACTTGAGTACATTGTGTGTGTGTGTGTGTGTGTGTGTGTGTGTGTGTGTGTGTGTGTGTGTGTGTGTGTGTGTGTGTGTGTGTGTGTGTCTACCTGTGAATCGCATAACTCAACAAGGAAAATGTGTTAAAAAACAAAGTTGGTATATAAGTTTAATATCTTTCAAGGATGAGACACGAAGATTTTGAAGAACCTTTCTAACCTTAACATGGAACTTTTTCGATTTGCTCAAAAATGGCTCTAAATGATTTTGATTAAAGTACCATATATTTAAGATATTTTTGTGGCGAATGAAATGTATATTTTGAATTGTCTGTCTATAGGCCGTGCAGTCCTGTTTACTTTTGACGACTTTTGTACAACTGGTAAACCGTAAGAGATAAACCAAATCTTACTATACAAAATGTACATGTCGTTAAAACATCAAGTTGTATCCAAAAACACTTTTTTGGTGGAGTGAACCATATCGGAGGTATTCCTTATTATTTGTGCGAGCTTAAACTTTTCTCAAATGGAATGTCGTTATTCACTTTTTTATCTCTTGGCCGTGCAAAGAGAACGGAATTTCAAAGCCTTGATATAGCGACCAGCTTTAAAAGATTTGACTATCTCTCAAAGCCTACTGTATTTCCATATTCCCCTTGCACCTAAAAGAATATTAGCAATAATATCATTTCTACATATGTTTATCTCGACTAACATGAAGATAGAGGAATAATGGTTTGTAAGAGTAGTTAGTAGAAGAGTAATGTAAGTGCAACACATCAGGATTCTTTTTCTGAACTCTTACTGCTTCCGGTATCCTTATTTTATATTTTAGTGTATAGTTATAACATATTTTCAATACTTAAGCCCACTCAAAGAAAAACCACGATAAAGTTTAATAAGTGTGCAACATATGATTGCATTGTCAGGTAATTTGATACTAAAGGGTTGTCAATAATTCCTCCGCGCTGGCTGGTGCCTACCGCTCGAGATAAAGTTGGTACTGCTGTTTATCTGCATTACCTTTTATGAATTACATACGTGAATCCATCACATTTTTTTGTTTAGCAGAACTTTATAAGTTATAAACTATACGATCGTGGCAGCCAGTACTACCGGAATTCCCATCTCTAGGGGAATCTTGGATACACGAGAACTGCGGAGCGACTTCTCGAAAAACCTATATTATGAATTCAAGTTGCCAGTTTACTTACTGCATCATTGTGTCGTTTATAGCCCTTAGTTTAATGTAGTTTGTGAGCATCTCTACCCTCTAGGGCTAATAAGACATCCCATAGCACAAGAATGTAACATTAGAGTTCAACAGTAAATTACCTAGATCAGTGATGTCCAACCTGGTCTCCTTGGTAGACGCTTACGTAATTAACTACTATTCCTCTACTACTGCTTCAGTCGAAGAGTAAATTAATTCAAAACTAGAGAGTCAGTGTCCAGTGACGGACACAAACAGACGATTCCATGGCAGTTTCTAGGTTATACCTTGAATTTGTCCTCAGAAGTTCTCTTTGTTCTAGATGATTTTTGCAGAAATGGCGAACAGTAAGAAACAGACAAATTCTTATTAAATAAAAGGTGTGGGTCAAACACAATTTATTTAAATACTTCTGTTTCTTTTGAGTGAATCATTTCCGAGTATTATTTTTATTTGTTTGAATTTGTCAATACTTATACTTTTCTCAAATAGGAATATGCGTTATTCATTTTTTTTGTCTCTTGACCTTGGAAAGAGAACGGAATTTAGGCATCGCATAGTAACCAGTTCTTAAAAGATTTCACTATTGTTTAAAGCCTTTTGTATTCCTAGGTTCCTCCTGCACCTACAACAAAATTAGTCGGTCTGGATGGCTCAGTTGGTTAGACGCTGGCTTACTGATCCCAAGGTCGCGGGTTTAAATCCGGCCCAGACCGATGGTTTTTAAGTGCGCTTGAAAACGACAGCTCCATGTCAGTAGATTTACTGGCATGTAAAAGAACTGTGGGACAAAATTCCGGCACACCGGCGACGCTGTGATCCCAGCAATTGAAATTGTCGTTAAACAACAAAATGTTTATTTTATTTTACAACAAAATTAGCAAAAAAGTAGGTAATTTCTGAAAATCTTTATATCGATTAAAATGCAGTATATAGAGAAATAAACATTTAAAAGAATAGTATTATAAGAGTGAGTATAGCTCTACATATATTTGTGAACAAAGTTTCTCCAAATTGAACTATATTAGAAGTCTGTATCGCAATGTTACGCGACGATCACTTGGTGTATCTTCTAAGGCTATGAACTTGGACTTTGTCACCAAATATTGATAGACTTCTTAAACCTAAGCAGTACCAAAGAAGTCACTGATAAACAGATGTGTAATGCATAAGATTTGAAAGTGCATTCGTAAATCAATCGCTACATGTAACCGAACCGCTACTGCAACACAATTGAGTGTTAAGAAAAGTGGAAGGAGGTAAATCCAACCTCCCCACTTTCGCAATCGTTGGACATCACTGAACTAGACTATAGTGTACAATGCCACTAGTAATTTTCATGAGGAGACAAGGCGATATTATTAGACTTTGAAAATTATAACAGTATTTCTTAGGATTATTATACAAATATAGTAGACCAACAAAACGCATTAAATAGGATAATGTAACATTGGTTAATATCTCGTGGAGAAAGTTTGCCATATAGTAGATACTCTTTGGAGGTTGTGAAATTGATGTATGTGAGGTCATACCAATTGCAAAAGTTGGAGAAATAAATAACCGAAAGTTGAGAATTGTTATAATAATATAAATAACAACTACAGTTATGATTTTATGCATGTGGGCTTACATACTCAATTAAAACTAAAGATCGTGGTTTGCGTTTTAATAAGATTACACACTTTTCTGCGTTTACCTTCCTGGTGTTACCTGCTCAGGCAGTTGAAATATTTCTTTTCAATTTCGAAACTTTTCAGTTGAGAAAATTATCGTTGAAATTGATTCCAAAGACACTTTATATTCACTTAAGCGTTATGAGGCTTAGTGCGTCTATTTAATAAATTTCTTTCTTTCTCGTTTGGTGGTTTTACACGCATTTTTGCGTCATTTACCTGGTCGTAATGTGAGATCTCCAATGTTTCTAAATTGTCGATAGAAGTCACTGTTGGTTTCTACTACATGCTTAAGGCTGATTGGCGGTAAAAGATGATGAAAGTCAGAACTATAATGATAAAGTTAAAATGCATGCATTACAATGCGAACAACATTCGCTGTTAAACGGATCTTTTATTGTCCCGTAAACAGGAAGATAACTTTGGTCAAATTTTAACTTCGGTCCCGTGTGTGACCTTTCATTTTCATATTGTCCATGTTACACTCTTCACTGAAGAATTTAGTCATGTGACATAAAGGAGTCGTTAGAGCGCTCTTTTGTTGCAAGATGAGAAAATTAAACCGGAAAACATTCCAGCAAATGTGCAACCTGGAGACATTGTATACAATGAGCGTTCTTTCCTGTAGATAAACCGTCGTCTTTAGTTTGTTTGCATTCAATTGAAAACTATCATTAAAGTAATATCAAAAAGCACAAAGAGTAGCAATAGACGGATAGAAATTAAAAAGAACAAAAATCGACTTTAATCCTAGCAATACCAACACTTATTACACCGGGGGTGGGGGTTACTTTATGACCACCACTGGTAACAAAATGTCTGAAAAATTTTTAACACAAGCTTCCCACCACTGAATGTCTGAAAAAAATTTTAAAATAAATTTATTTTAAAATTGGGTATTATATCTTGTTTATAACATTAACTATTCCTTTTTTACATGTATCACATTATACCGAAAGGGTAATGACTACCTTGTCTCCAAAAGACCAACAATTAAAACTTTTAAACAATTGCTCAGTTTGGTAATAGACACAGTGATTGACAATAAATATTAACTGCATGCCTTTAATAAAAGAATTAAGACACAATTTAAAAAATTGCAGAAGGTGAGTACAAATTACTGCCGTTCCCTCGGTAGTTATTGTTCGGTAGTGTTTAACGCCCGCTTTTCCTACTGCGGCACCGCAGGCGGTGACACTGATGATACATGGGATGAAGATGGAGCACCGGTGGAATGAGATGGCGGGGGAAACCGGAGAATCCGGAGGAAACCCGCCCCAGCGCCGCTCCGTCCACCACAAATCCCACATGCTGTTGCCTGGGATTCAACCTGGGCTGCTTTGGTGAGAAGTGAATGGTCTAACCACTCGGCTACGGCGCGGCCCGCCCCTCGGTAGTGCTAGGGTTAATGTACCCTATTAGTGAAAGAATTAATGAAACTTGGTACCACTAGAGAAATTGGAAATAGTAAGAAGTTGCTAAGTTGTAGTATTACGTTGGCTGAATTTAAAATAACTGAAAATAAATATCGTAGGTCGGTTATACAGAAATGACGTCCAATGTGCACTATTCCATTTGCTGTATATGTGGTAATCGATATGCATTTCCGTTCTCGTTCCCGAAGCGGCCCATTCGCATTTCCACTCTCGGGTTATTGTGAACCAGCGTTTAGTCTAAACTAGATGACTGATGTGTAAGTGGAATGGTCAACATAATTAAGTTCACACATCCGAGAGGGGTGACTCGCATTCGGAAGGTCGCAGGTTCGATCCCCGCCACCGACCATCCTAACCTATGGTTTTTTTCGGAGTTTCTCCGGGTCACAAGGCGAATGCTGGGAAGGATTTCCATATCCTTCGAATTTTTGTCTCTCCATTTCGTTACATTAATCATTTCATTTCACCCTTCATCGCGTTAGGTTTCTTTCAGGGTTTGGAAACGTCTATGAGCAGCACAGCAAGAGGAACAAATGCGCTCTGGAAATCCCGTCCCCACAATTGGAAGGCGAGTCTACTGGTTTCTGGTCCCCCATTGGCCGAGGGGGGAGGGGAGCCGGTTTCCGAAACCCGCCCCCCTCCCTGGGAGTATGAACCCGAAGGGGTGGGAGAGAAACCGGGCCGGATGCTTCTAACTGGGAAAATGCACGGACCCTACCACCTGCTCTGTCGTGGCAACGTTGCGGCCGCCTTTAGGATCCATTCGCCTCATCCATAACCCCCGGGGTGCCCCTTCAGAGGCGTAGGTACAATATATCGCCTTTCGGTCGAGGTGTCAAGTACCCCTTAGCAGGTTGTCATTCACTCATAGAGTCATAGCTTTACACAAACAGTAGATGGAGTATAATACATAATAGTTTTCTTAATACTGATATATTCAACAAGCATTTTCTATAAATAAAACATCAATAACTTTAAAACTAGCAGAACCTCTTGCGTTACTGCAACAACTGAGGACGTGCTTCTGTCTCTCCTTCCTGTGTACTTTGTTGTTCCTCCTGTTCTTCACTCGCTTTCTCCTCATCTCTCTCTCTCTCTCTCTCTCTCTTATTCTCTTATCCCAACCCTACGGGAAACAGAATAACTGCTATTACAGTGAAGGATGATTGGTGAAATTAAGAAATGCCTCTAAGCATTTCTTGTGTGGCCTTTGGACACTGTGATTGTTGGTCAAGGTTCCTGACTTGGACGGCGTCTAACAAATATTTACATGCAGCGACAAAGACCGCTTGTGTCAATGACTACATAACGAAAGTGGGAATATTGTTGGAATGAAGCTAGAAGGCATGATAAAACTAATGAAGCCGAAAGCTGATGGTTGTCTAAAGAAAAGAGCTGTTTGTCCTAGGCATAACAATTTTGAAACCAGAAAGTGAGCTAGGGTACTATTACATTTATAAGTTCGTAGAGTTTCAAGTAGTCTAAAATATATTCCTTATCAGTGGCGGCTCGTGAGTATATAGTTTGGGTGTTCACAAATTTTAGATTTAGATAGCCCTGAAAATGTGAATAGTATGATTTATACTTATAGTAGTATACTGTATAATAGATATGATTAAAGGACGGAGGAATGTGCGCTCGCATACGATACAGGTTAGCTGGACGCAGAGTATGAATGACGTCAGATGTACAGCAAGACCATCAAATGTACAAACAAATACCACTAGAAGCAAGAGTCGAAAACAACGTAACGTAGTACTCTGCAAACTGGTGAAGCATTGCCTTGCAAGTGTGTGCAGACGCAAGGTCAAGGTGTAGTATAACGCGACTGTTTTGTTTCTTCTCGCAGTGAGCTGCGGACGTGGAGTGACAGTGTTGTTTAGTGTTCAAGTAATTCAAAATGCCGAAAGCAAAGGATTGAGAATTTCATGGTTAGGCCGTACCTAGCTGTCCATGTGCAGTATACCTATGGAAAAAGGCAGACGCCTCCGGCCTTTTAGATATGATTATAAAAATTGATGCAAGTGTAGCCGCTCCCAACAACATCAATAATAATAATAATAATAATAATAATAATAATAATAATAATAATAATAATAATAATAATAATAATAATAATAATAATAATAATAATAATAATAATAATAATAATAATAATAATAATAATAATAATAATAATAATAATAATAATAATAATAATAATAATAATAATAATAATAATAATAATAATAATAATAATAATAATAATAATAACAACAACAATAACAATAACAATAACAATAATAACAATAATAATAATAATAATAATAATAATAATAATAATAATAATAATAATAATAATAATAATAATAATAATAATAATAATAATAATAATAATAATAATAATAATAATAATAATAATAATAATAATAATAATAATAACAGCACAAAATTTTGAAAATTAATTTATAACCGCTACAAGTTACGCCTCAACGTGGTGCAAGATTACATAAGAAAGAGGTAAGTTAAAACAGCTACAGAGGGCGTCCCAACACACGGCACGAATAGGATCGATGTGAGAAGAGAATAACTTTTAAAGAAAGTAGTTTTGTGGAGTATATTAATCCTGAGACAAGATTTAAGAAAGAAGAGAGAATAAAGAAGATTTAAGAAAGCAGAATTCAAGTAAGAGTTTAAAATGCCTTTAGAAATTTAATGTTACTTAGGAATAAAAGGGTAGTGAATAAAATGGAGAATACAAAAGGAATAAGGAAGGTAGGCAGTTAAAAAATCTGATGTGTTGCACTCACATGACTTTCTCTACTATTGTACTAACCATTCTTACAAACTCTTATTCCTATATCTTCTTCGTGTTAGTCAAAATAAACATTCGTACAAATTATCTTACTGCTTATGTCCTTGTAGGTGCAAGGGGAATATTGGAATACAGTAGGCTTTGTGCGATAGTCAAATCTTTTTGACCTTTGATATTTGGTTCTCTTTGCACGATTAACATATAAAAAAGTGAACACCGTTGTTGCATTTCGCTAAAGTTCTAAGTTTTCCGAAACTCACACACATAACAAGGAATATCTCCGAAATGGTTCACCCTACAAGAAAATTTAGCGAGACATAAATTGTGTATTTTAGCAAGATCTACATTTTTTGTAGAGTATAATTTGGTATATCTCTAACGGTTTACCAGTTATGCAAAAGTCGTCCAAAGTAAATACGACTACAGGGGCTATAGCCAGAAAATTCAAGATATACATATCATTTGTCATCAAAATATCTGTAACATATGACATTTTAATCAAAATCGTTAGAGCCATTTTCAAGAAAATCAAAATTTTCGAAAAATCTTCCATGTAAAGGGTAGTTAGTGTAGGGTGGAGCTCTTTTCTTCAAAATCTTCGTGTCGCATCCTTGAAAGACATTAAACGTAAATACCAAGTTTGGCTTTTAATCGACTTTCGTTTTTGAGTTATGCTGTCCACAGACTGACAGACACACACACGGACCTTTTTCTAAAAATGCTTTTGTTGGATTCAGGGGGCCTCAAAACATTTCCGGTGAAATCTCGACATCAAATTTTTGGGTGGAATCCCCTACTTACTTCCTACTTACTTCCCCTACTTACCAGTAGAGAAAGTACAAATGAATCCATATTGGAAAAGACAATGCAGAAGAAATTAATAGTCTTAAGTGATGTTGTTAAGGTGGGTTTTGAGATGCATTTACAACGTGAGAACTTAAATTCCATGGTGAAGTAAACATTAAAATGAAAGAAATGCGGGAGAGTTTTGAAAAAAGTAAATAAAGGGAAACTGACCCAGGTTGTAACTGCATTACAGGCAAGTAAAGTGGGTAAAAATCAACATGTAAATGAATATAAGAATGTAATAAATTTTGCCTTACCTGACGCTAATTGTAATGTTGATGACCATCAGGCGAGTCACCTTGCAGATTCACTTAATCCAAGTACTAATGTAAATTACTATTTGTATACACAAAATATGCTCTTGCATACACAAGGTCAAGGTCAATACCAAGGTCAAGGATATACATGTTACCTAAGCAAGATTTGCAGCCAAGCTGTAAAATGATATCACCAAAATCATGTTCGCCATATGAGAACAGATATTTTAAAGCAAGGGGTAGAGTACCCGAACAGTTGGGACAAAATGTACCCTAGAGCAAACCTCCAAAGGGATGGGCATCATTATAGAAATATTAAAAGACTAAAGGAAAATATATATGAAACAGATGAGATAGATTATGAGACTGATGAGCCTGATTAGATAGATAAATACATACATAAATAAATAGATAAATAAAGATAAATAAAGATAAATAAACATAGAAACAAAAACAATACTTCGATAACAATATTGAAAATGGTTTCCATTCTAAGCCCTCGTAAACCCAATTTAGAGGCTTTAGAAGCCAATCCTCTTATGTTTATAGAATAGATAGTAACTATTCGCAAGACTGCCCAGAATAATTTTGTCTAAAATAAGTCATTCAATTTATTTAGTTGAATAATCAGTTGTGATACGAGCTCATATGAGAGAAGAATCTACTTCTAATACAGGGATGTCAAACAGCACTCCCAAACTGTGAACTTGTGGCGCGTGGACTCTTGCTACCGGTCTCACCTGTGTTGTATACGCAGCTAGAAGAGTAGGGGTGAGCTGGTGCCAAACAACAACAAACAGTGGCGGCTGGTACCATGCTTCATGTTTGTACAATTTACAAATGGAAATACACTGTTGAATTAGTCACTGATTCTTTTTTATTGTTTGTTGTTTATTGTCTTTTGGGTGCTTGGCAATGTTTCTTGCTCACAAGTTTGTCAATTTCAGGTTCCATCTCCGAAGAACACAGGCGTAACACTGACACTAAATGTCTGTCAGTAATATTAGTACGTCTGAGCGTTTTATTGTTATTCAATTTAGAAAACAACTGTTCACAAATGTATGTCGACGCAAACACTGCCATCAAACGACGCGCAGATTGACGAAGATTGGGAAATGTAGTTTCAGGTAACAGGGATGTCGAACAGCGCTACCAAGCTGTGAAATGAGCGAGTGCTTGCTTCAGTCGCAGTCTGAGTGGTGTGCCCTACCTGGTTTTTTGACAAATATACTGTGGCAGTTAGTATGGACAGAGAACGGTGTTTTCAACGTGAGTGGACTGATCAATACTTGTTTATTTTAAATGACGGCAAAGCACGTTGTTTAATATGTAGAGCAGCAATTGGATATATAGGTCATTACAATATTAAAAGACATTTTAACTCTCAACATGCTCCAATTTGTGGCCCGAACAAATTATCAGGTGTTTCTCGTGAAAAGGCTATAGAGGAATTTCAGTCAAGAGTGAATTTCGAAAATATTCCATCATCATCTTCAGGCATTAGTAGAAAAAGTTTGGTTCGTGTTAGCTACAAAATCAGCAAACACATTGCGTCTGCTTCAAAACCATTCACGGATGGAGAATTTGTTAAAAGCTGTCTTACTACTGCTGCAGAAGAAATATGTCCGAAACTTGTTAATGCGTTTCAATGTATAAGTCTGTCTCGTAATACTGTTTCGGAACGTATATCAGAAATGGGAGATAACTTGGAGGAACAACTAATAGAAAGAATGAACACATTTACTTGTTATTCATTAGCTCTTGATGAGAGTACGGACCGCAAAGACACGGCACAACTGGCTATATTCATTAGGGGCGTCGATTTAGATTACAATGTTTTTGAAGATCTTCTCGATGTTGTTTCGTTAAAAGATCGGACTCTAGGACAAGATATTTTTGATGGTGTAATAAAAACTATTGCTAAATTTAAACTTCCATGGAACAAATTAGTTTGCATAGCAACAGATGGCGCACCTTGTATGACGGGACAAGAAACAGGACTTGTAGGAAGAGTACGAAGATTTCTGACTCAAGAAGAACTCGATGCAGACAAAGTTAAATTCATTAGTTGTCTTATGCATCGTGCAAATCTTTGTGCTCAGTCTGTTACTGTAAAGAATGTTATGACGGCCGTTGTAAGAATAGTCAATATTGTTCGCTCACATGCTTTACGTCATCGACAGTTCCAGCAATTTCTTGAAGATGTGAATTCTGATTTTTCAGACGTTTCGTAATACTGTCAAGTAAGGTGGCTTAGTCTTGGTAATATGCTGACTAGGTTCTTTAATCTTCGAAGTGAAATAAAAATATTCTTAGAAACTCACAATTTACAAACTCCAGAACTCTATAGTGAAGACTGGATTTGTGATTTGCCGTTCTTGGCGGATTTGACTTCCTATCTCAATTCTCTTAATTTGAAATTACAAGGTAAGGACAGGTTCATAATCAACATGTTTGACGACTTGACAGCATTTATGCAGAAGCTTGAATTGTGGATAACACAAGTTGATAATGGGGATGTGTATCACTTTCCTTGTTTGCAAAGTGTATTCAATGATGGCTCTAAGCATTTGATACCAAACTCCAAAGCATTGTTAGAGGATCTACTCAAGGAATTCAAGAACAGATTTGGAGAAGTTAACAATATGGATCCCGAATGGAGACTCTTCAACAACCCTTTCAATGTCCATCCTCGTGATTTCTCACATGATTTGCAATTAGAATTAATTGACTTGCAAAACAACACACCATTGCGCAATTCAGGAAATTTAGGTGTCAAATTGTATATTTCATTACCTGAAACTAAATTCCCCAATCTTCGTTAATCTGCGCGTCGTTTGATGGCAGTGTTTGCGTCGACATACATTTGTGAACAGTTGTTTTCTAAATTGAATAACAATAAAACGCTCAGACGTACTAATATTACTGACAGACATTTAGTGTCAGTGTTACGCCTGTGTTCTTCGGAGATGGAACCTGAAATTGACAAACTTGTGAGCAGGAAACATTGCCAAGCATCCAAAAGACAATAAACAACAAACAATAAAAAAGGATCAGTGACTAATTCAACAGTGTATTTCCATTTGTAAATTGTACAAACATGAAGCATGGTACCAGCCGCCACTGTTTGTTGTTGTTTGGCACCAGCTCACCCCTACTCTTCTAGCTGCGTATACAACACAGGTGAGACCGGTAGCAAGAGTCCACGCGTCACAAGTTCACAGTTTGGGAGTGCTGTTTGACATCCCTGTTCTAATAGAACAACCATGAATCCGATACAACGATCCACAGAAGGAAAATATTCACAGCTCTATGGCGAAGATATACTCGTACATTTCAGTATGTTAGATATTTTGTTTCTAACCAAAATTGTCACAGTCATTTCTCATAGAAGTACTGACATTTCATGCTTAGAAAGAATAGTTTAGATTGGGGAATCTTTCTTTTTTATAATGTTGTGTCGCCTCATTGGATGATACAGAATTGGTAAATAAACAAGTTCAGTATTTATCCTGCTTTTAATGTTTGAGTTATGCTTTTCACAAATCATGCGTGAGTAGACACACACACACACACACATACACACACACACACGAACATTTTTCTAAACTATTTGTTAATTAGGGGTATAAAACCACGTATATTCAGCAAGGACTCTAGATCCGTTTACTTTCCCTATCAAGCACACAGTAGGTAGAGAATGCCTGCATTCAAATAAAAATATAATTTCATCATTTCACTGCGAATACGCTTTTTAAGGTACCCTGAATGAAAAAAAAAAGTTTCGAAAAGGCCAGTGCAAATGAATGTTCATATGTCCATGTGTATCTGCCTGTGAACAGCATAGCGCAAAAACGAAAATTTTATTAAATACCATACCTTTTATTTAAGTTCAGAATCCCCCAAGGATGCGGCACAAGAAAATCCTACAACCCCAAAATTAGTCTTTACACGGGTCATTATACGAAAATTTTGAATTTATACCTACCATATGTTGAAGATGTTTTTATGCCAGACGACATGAGTATCAATTTTCTAGGAATGTTCTCAGATATCCTCTTCATTCTGAATGACTTGCATAACTGTAAACAGTAAGATATAGACAGCACATGTACTTCTTCTTAAAGCACACAATTTCATATACAGTATTTTTTTTCTTCATGAAGATGATCATTTTCAATATATTCCTTGGTTTGCATTTAGCAATTCTTTTATCCTTCTCAAGTAGGAAGTCGTTATACATTTTTTAGTTTCTCGACTACGTATAGTAAGTAGGGATGTATTGTGTTCCATCAAACAATTCTATGCCAAGATTTCAGCAAAATACTTGTTTTAGAACTTCCTGAATAAAATAAAAAAGAAACATTTTAGAGAACGAATAGCTTAGGTTAAGTGGTAGAGTAAGTTAAATCATTAACTCTTTTTATGAAATGCAGAACTTACACACATGTTATAGGTTCACTTTGTTGAAAAAATTGTTGTTTTTAGGACCTTTTTTTATTTTAATTGGGGAATCCATAATAATTACCACAGCAGTTTTACTAGGACTTCTATGTGATTAGTCTGCCGACACATTTAAAATAAAAATAAAATAAATAATCAATATTATAATTATATCATAAAAACAATAAGTATAATGATAGTAATGATAAAAATAGTAAAAGTCAGGCCCCGAATATTTATGACGTAAAATTGTTAGAAATAGTCAAGCACTTATGACCGAAAAAATTAATGAATATGGCTAAAAATATCACCTAACTTTTTGTGTGAATTTTGGAAATCTTCAAAAAAAAAAAAACAATGCTGCTTAAATTAACATTATACTGAAAATTTTCTTTAATAAAATCTAGCACACTCAATAATAAATCAATAAATAATATTAATTTTATTGTTGCCCTTGGAATTTATTTAATGCTCAATCCAGAGCTAAACCCTCAGCTCTCCACAGAATGAAATAAATGTCACATTTTGCAGTGCGATAAAAAGAGTTGCAATAGCAAATTACATATATTTTAAAGTTTTGAAAAGGGACGATCTTCTATTTGCACGCAACTTTTACCTGTAACGGGAACAAGACCTCTCAATATCACACCATGTTATTGGGGCATATTTGTAATAAATAATATCATTAGACTTTCACGGAATGTTGCCAGCTTGCCACTCAGGTGGTCACTAATCTTGTAAGCAAGATAACTGTAAGACATATTTACAGACAAATTTGGGAGATGTGAAAAATCGATCCTTGGGGTGGCAGCGAGTATAGATGCGAAACTGGAATAGAAATGTAAAAATATAACAAAAATACGAACATTTAAGAGAAAATGAGTATAATGTGAAGAATGACAAAAAATGACAAAAAAACTTTAAAAAGCCAAAATATTACTTTATATTACCCATAAAAATTGCATAACTTTAATAATCTTTGATGGAGCCATGCAAGAAAACCACGAAGAAAAACTATGACATGTCAAAAACATCCATTCCCTGATGATGATAATAATAATAGCAGTAACAACAATAATAGTAATAATAATAGTAATAATAGTAATAATAATAATAATAGTAATAATAATAGTAATAATAGTAATAATAATAGTAATAATAGTAATAATAATAGTAATAATAATAGTAATAGTAATAATAGTAATAATAATAGTAATAGTAATAATAGTAATAGCAATAATAGTAATAATAATAATATTAATATTAATAATAATAACAATAACAACAACAACGGTAACGGTAATGGTAACGATAACGATAACAATAATAACAATAATAATAATAACAATAATAATAACAATAACAACAACAACAACAACAATAATAATAATAATAATAATAATAATAATAATAATAATAATAATAATAATAATAATAATAATAATAATAATAATAATAATAATAATAATAATAATAATAATAATAATAATAATAATAATAATAATAATAATAATAATAATAATAATAATAATAATAATAATAATAATAATAATAATAATAATAATAATAATAATAATAATAATAATAATAATAATAATAATAATAATAATAATAATAAAATAATAATAATAATAATGGAAAGGATTTATATGTAAATACATATTTACTTATAAAGCTAATATCATTTATATTTTGCATTGCCATTATGTTTCACAATGTGTAGAGTTGAAAAATTCTATTTTTATTTTCCATATTTCTCCATATTTTACAAATTAGTACATATTTTAATTAATTTCCATATATTTTGCATATTTCATATAACACAGCCTATCTTAAAATTAAAATAAAACTAAATTCCATTAAAATACATTTCAACAATGAAATTTTAAACATTCCTTTCAAATCAGAGCTTGTCCTCAACAACCTCAACGGTCCTCAACAATAGGAAAGAAAGTCAGACACTGTATTACGCGTCAGAATACTGTCAGGAACCCATTGTTGCGACTGTCGGCCGACGTGCACAAAGGGAGAGATAGTGCAGCGCGGAGATAAAACGCTTGCCGAAACAGATAAAGCTGGAAGGTTCTAGTGCCGTCCTGTTTGTTACACGAAAATACCGGTAATTTCTCGAACAGTGAGCGGAGCTATAAAAGAAGCCGCGACGGGCTGTACGGGAGAACTTTTACGACCTGAACTCGGTCGGTCGGTGTTCTCAGCTTCTGGAACGTACCATGTGTCCAAGAGAAGACCCCCAGGAGTACCACCACTCGCGTCTGCCGGGACGTACGTCGATTTCTTAGACGCCCGGAGGACGCGGACCGACTCCCGGTAATACGCCCCAGCGATCTCCAGGGCGCACTCCAGCGCCTCAAACCCAAAAAGGCGGCGGGACCCGACGGGCTTACACCCCTCATGCTCCGCCACCTTCCCTTCAACGCCGTGCTCTTTCTGACCAGGGTGTTCAACATGTGCCTCGCCTTGGGTCACTTCCCACGAGAGTGGAGAGAGGCCCGGGTGATCTGCATCTTGAAGCCCGGGAAAGACCCGGTCCACCCATCCAACTACCGATCCATAAGCCTCCTGTCCACCCTCTCGAAAGTTCTCGAGAGGATGATCTTAAACCGCTTGTCCCCCCTGCTGGGGGACATTCAAGTCATCCCCGAACATCAGTTCGGGTTTCGTCCTGGACACTCTACGCCCCAGCAGCTGCTGCGGGTGGTGGAGGCTGCCGCTCTGGGTTTCCAGGAACGCGCCTTCACTGCTGTGGTATCTTCTCGACGGCCTGGCACACAGGGCTCCTCTACAAGCTGATCCACCTGGGGCTACCCACATAGCTTATACACGCCCTACACAGCTTCCTCCGTCACCGGACCTTTAACGTCACAGTTGCGGGGCGAACCTCCACACTTAAGCCAACAAGAGGCGGAGTCCCCGAAGGCTGTGTTCTGTCCCCTACTCTTTTTAGCGTTTTCATGGCTGACTTCCCCACAGAACCACAGGTCAGTATAGCTCAATACGCAGACGACGTATTGCTATACTGCACCAACAGACACATCCTCAGAGCCTTCAACCCCTTACAAAGACACCTCCGCCTAATCCAAGAGAGGTGTCGGCTTTGGCGAATGTCCATTAATCCGGACAAGAGCCACGCCATCCTCTTCATGAGGCGCCACACCCCCGCAGACTGCCCCACCTTCCACTTTCAAGGCCGAAGGATCGAGTGGACAAATTCCATCACCTACCTAGGAGTCCAACTGGACAGAGGTCTGACTTTCCGCGGTCACATAAGAGACCTCTCGGCAAGGTTCCAGGGGGCTATTGCCTCCCTGTACCCCATGCTGAGGTCCGAGATGCCAGTCCGCCTAAAGCTACACCTCTTCCGGGCTCTTGTAGTCCCCCTCATGCTTTACGCTTGTGAAGTGTGGGGCATGGCTGCAGGTAGTTGGCTCCTATGGCTCCAAAGGGTTCAGAACAGAGGACTCCGGTCCATCTTCTCTGTCCCCTTACCCTTCCCCGTGAGACTACTTCACGAAGTCTCATGTCTTCCATACGTGGAGGATAAAATTAGGCGCCGGGCAGCAAAATTGTACGCCAGTTTACCCAACCATCAAAGCGCCCTAGTTAGGTCTCTAGGGGACTACGACCCCTCAATACGTCGCTTCAAGGCGTATAGGGTTCCCCGCATGACTTGCAGGCACGCCCCATAACCAAGGAGAACATCCACCAGCAGCTAAAGCTGAACTTCTAAGATCCCTACAGGGAGTTGATGCTCTCCAAAATTTCTTCCCCAATCAAAATTCAAAATTCACAAAACACCAATATAAAAATTTAAAACTTAAAACTATTTAATACACGCCAGAATGCAGACATTGTTGCATCCTGCAGGACAGCTGTCAAGGGGCTTTAAAGCTCCCTTCTAACCCTCACCAACGTAAACAAAAACAAGTCAGCCTACAAAAACTCATATCCTTAATTCCCTACCTGCGGTTAAACCCCAACAGGGGTAGGCACGCAGCAAAAGTCGCCGGGCTGAACCTCAACCTGCCAGTAGCTCGTCGTCGTCGTCGTTCTCAGCCTGCCAACAAGTCGTCGTCGTCAGTGAGGGAGAGCTGAATCGGAACTGCCTGCAGCTGTTATGTTACGTCATCTTGCTGCCAAGGGCTGCAAATTGGACTTTTAATTCTACGAAGCCACAAAGTCACAATGCACATTGGTGGAGTTCATTCTATAAAGACGGTAAACATGACAAAAGTATCACATCCAGTCACTTTAAAATTAAAAAGTTACATTTTAGAATTTAAAGATGATGGTTTATCAATAGCATGAACGTCGTCAGACTTTTTTCCAGGCGAGGGGCACATGTTGGAATTTTGCAATCAGATAATATTAATTCATTATTTTGTTGTCAAAAGTATTGTATTTGTTGCGGATAGCCGTATTAATTTGTGCTAAACAAAAATTGTTCTTTACATACAAATTAAAATAATAGTTTAATAGTCAACACATTAGTTTCGGCAACTTCCAGGGGGGGGGGGGGAAGCGGTCCCCCCCCTTCCTCCCCTTCGCGACGCCCATGATCAACAGACAATAAAATATTATTTTATAATTTCTGTAAGTGTGCAGTATCTTTTACTCAAAAGTTCCTGGTGCAGCAACATATTCAAACTAGTTAAGATCAGTCTAACAAACAATGAAACTAAGCAGAGACAATTGTTTTTAACAGAACCAACAACATCGAATGCAAGGCCCGAGTTCAACATGAAGCTGTGCCGTGCCCTCGCCTCTGCTGACATTCCTGTCTACTAACTGAAAAATGAGATCTTCAGGGAATTCCTTCTGGAATATACTGAACATACAATCCCAGATGAGTCAACGCTTAGGAAGACATATGCTCCAACCATCTACCATGAGACAGTACAGAAGTTAGGAGATGAAATTAAAGATGGTCCAATTTGGGTTTCTATCGATGAGACTACCGACAAAGAAGGTAGGCTTGTTGGCAATGTAGTTATTGGTTTGTTAAGTGAACAATATTCTCAACAGATTCTTTTACATTGTGATGTTCTAGAAAAGTGCAATAACAAAACTGTAGTTAAACTGTTCAACGAAGCTATGGGTATCCTATGGCAACAGGGTATTATGTACGATGTGTTACTCTTTATTAGCGATGCTGCCTTTTATATGCTCAAAGCTGGACAAGCATTATCTGTAGTTTGTCCTAAAATGATTCACTTAACGTGTGTGGCACATGTATTTCATCGTGTCACAGAAGTGACAAGGAGCAATTACCTTAAAGTAGATTTGTTGATTTCATCAGTGAAAAAAGTGTTCCTCAAAGCTCCCAGTAGAGTTAATGTATTGAAAGAAATATGCCCTGATATTCCATTGCCACCAAAACCAATTTTAACTAGATGGGGTACTTGGCTGCAAGCGGTTGAATATTATGCCGAGCATATACTCTATTAAGAATGTTCTACTCTGCGTTGGATTCTGAAGATGCAGTCTCAATTGATACTGCGAAAACAGTTGCCTGTAACACAAATGTGAGGAATGACTTAACTTACGTTAAGAACACATTTTCATGTATCATAAAAACACTCAAAAGTCCCCAAAATAGGCACCTTTCACTTTCTGAAAGCTTTGAAATTATAAATAGCACTGTGGAACAATTAAATCGTAGTAGAGGTGAAGTTGCAGACGCAGTAAGAGCTAAGGTGGACAGTGTACTTTCAAAAAACCCTGGATATTCAAGCTACGAAAGGTTGTTGCTGTGATGAGTGGTGATTCAACAGTGAAGGTAAACTTGGACTAATCCCCAGCAGACATCGTCAAATTGAAGAATGCACCGGTTACTTCTGCTGATGTTGAACGCAGTTTCAGTCAGTTTAAAATCTGTCCTAAGAGACAATAGAAGAAGATTCATTTTTCAGAACTTGAAAGAAATGTTTGTAACCCATTGCTATTATAACAGACTATAGAAATTGTGTTTTGTTTGAAGTTCACATAATAATTTAAACACAAGGTATGTCCATTATTATATTCTTTGGTTAGTTTTATTAAAATATATCAATATTTAGCATAGATAGTCATTTGTTTTATAATTATAATTCCATATTTAATTCCATATTTTGGTAAAAATATTCTTTCCCTGATGATGATGATGATGATGATAATAATAATAATAATAATAATAATAATAATAATAATAATAATAATAATAATAATAATAATAATAATAATAATAATAATAATAATAATAATAATAATAATAATAATATAAATAATAATAATGTACTACAATAACATTCATACTAAACTAAGAAATGTTAATAAAACATTACGTGTACTCTACAATCTGCAATTCAAATGTTAGAGAAGAGGAGTGAGTTTATTCCCTGGAAAATAGAGATCCTGTAAGTAAAGTGAGACCATTTTGACTGTTTCTACTGTTGTTCTATATTACTACACGCTATAGTTATAGTTCAGCTGCATCTCACTGCAGGGGATCTAATGACCTAGCTATCGACGGGCCCTTAAACCCTAATCACTCACTCACTCACTCACGCATCTCACTGCACGTCTCGCTGAGAGGCAGAAACGCCACTGCTTTGTCTTGCGCCGTGGAGTTCGGCAACTTGTTTAACGCAAAAGGGTTATCTACTTACGGCGTGGCCGGCAGCAGTGAGCACCTGGTGTATCTGATCTCTGATACAGTGTAACGGTTCATTTAGCAAATTTATTGCTTATTTTTGCGTATTTAATGCTAATATCGCATTGAACGTTATATATATATATATATATATATATATATATATATATATATATATATATATATATATATAACGCCTGTATAATTTGACTGATTGTGATACTCGTAAAACTTAGTGCGTACACTTTCGCCAAGGAGCTAAACATGTATTGATGTCACAATCAGTCACATTACACACTAGTTACATAAATAACTACTTTATATCTTTTTTAGTTTAATTGCGACAAACCATTTCAGAAATAGCAACATTACACATTTCGTTTTATGCATATACAAAGGAAATAGCAATAGCTAAATGTTTAAGAACTGGATAGTATATTTGGGCTTAAAATTCCATACTATTTCCGTGCAGTCGTAACAAACAGCTGAATGTCGACAAGACTTCAAAGAATGCGTTTTGAATAATTGAAACAATTAATAACTGACATCTCAGAAATCACTAAGGACACAAAAGTGTTGAGTCCTAGAATATGAACAAAATCTTACCACATAAAATAGGTCCATATATATCGTTATAACATAACATCGTGTCAAATAGAATTCTGTTGTTAAGTTAACTATTTCCGAGATATTCCTTGAAATTTCAAATATCTTTTACTCAAATGGGAGTGGCAATTCTTTCCTTTCTTGTTGGTGTTACAAAGAACATGTCGTTTTAGTCATCATATAGTAATATCGTTTTTAGAAGACGGAATGTAGAAATATGTAGTTTATCTGAAGTAACAAGCAGTGGGTAAAATAATGGTCTGAATAGCTTTAGGATAAGTGAGTAAAGAAAGTCATGCGAATAAAGCCCATCACATTTTTTCCATGCTAACCTTCCATTTACCCGTTATTGTCTTCTTTTGTAGAAGAACACATCGGTATCAATTATATGGGTGGAAGTAACCGTGGATCAAGGAGGTATACCTACCTATATCAATTGTCGTGACACGGTGACCTGGCGGAGATAATGGATTTCAATGCACGTGAAGTTAAAGAGTGGTCTTAGTTAATTATGCATCTAACGACAAGAAATATTCGAAAGTTGATCGTCTTTTAGTTTTATGACCGTAGCAACGCCCACACGCGATCTGAAAAGTGGGTATTTTGGAGTTTGTAAATGTGCCATCCCTTATATCAAATGAGTGCTATTAAACCTTTATTAAAGCTGTGGCATACATAAGAACAGCATTTGAACAGTGCACTTCTTGACAGTGTGTATCAGCGTATATAATTCTGGGAGGTACGTATTTGCTTCACACATGAACAATTCAATGCTAAGAAAATAAAACACTTCACTGCAGCAAAAGCTCATCAACATAGAAGTGACATGGTAGTAAGGAATTTGTTCTCATACATAGTTTCAAGGTTAATCAGGAACTTAAACTTTCATTAGCATGCATTCTTCTAAAAGGCACTTATATTTATCGAAGTGTCGTCACACCTTAAGAAACTCTTTAACTGTCTGTGCCGTTAGTCTGCATCTGGATCTGCGTACTCTCACCTCACCCTTCCTCCCCAGGTGCCCCCTTGTGGGCATAGATACCATAAGCCTGGCTTCAGAGCCGAGCCCTCTCCGTATCTCTCCTATTCCTCCCATTAGTTTACTTTCACCTACACTATAGTGGTCAGTAATGCATACCATAGACGTGTAGTGTATTAAGAAATCATTTATCTCATTTCAAACACTGAAACGGAGGTTCCCACCATTCACTTCTAATGCTTGTATAATTGCATATTTCATAAAATACTTATTGCAATATTATATTTCGTAGGTGCTTCTACAAAGGATGGCATTGTGAGAAATTCCAACCAAATGTTTAACATTCCTGGAAATATCAGGAGCAAACACACGAGGAATCCCAGTTTTATACTATCCGGTGAGTCTGTCATCAATTATTTCTTTTATACCTTTATCTACATCTATAAATATAGGCTGCTTCAAAAGCTTACTGAAAAACTTATGGAACAGAAAGAGTAGACAAAATAGAGTAACTTTCGACTAGGAAGCCATGTTCCCAAACACGATTCCCAGTCATCACCAATGATATTCTGTTATGTCGTAATGCAATTTATTATGCACAGGTTCAGTGTAATAGGTTACAAAAGATGTTCAAACAACATCACCACCACCACCGCCGGAGCCACCGCCACCACCTCCACCACCATCGCCACCGCCACCACCACCACCACCTCCACCACCATCGCCACCGCCACCGCCGCCACCACCACCACCGCCGCTACTGCCATCACCACCACCACCATCGCCACCGCCACCACCACCGCCACCGCCACCGCCACCACCACCAATACCACCACCGCCACCGCCACCACCACCAATACCACCACCGCCGCCACCACCACCACCATCGCCACCGCCACCGCCACCACCACCGCCACCGCCACCGCCACCGCCACCGCCACCGCCACCGCCACCGCCACCGCCACCGCCACCGCCACCGCCACCGCCGCTACTGCCATCACCACCACCACCATCGCCACCGCCACCGCCACCGCCACCGCCGCTACTGCCATCACCACCACCGCCACCGCCACCGCCACCGCCACCGCCACCGCCGCTACTGCCATCACCACCACCACCATCGCCACCGCCACCGCCACCGCCACCGCCGCTACTGCCATCACCACCACCACCATCGCCACCGCCACCGCCACCGCCACCGCCGCTACTGCCATCACCACCACCACCACCGCCACCGCCACCGCCACCGCCACCGCCACCGCCACCACCACCACCACCGCCGCTACTGCCATCACCACCACCACCATCGCCACCGCCACCGCCACCACCACCGCCACCGCCACCGCCACCGCCACCGCCACCACCACCACCATCGCCACCGCCACCGCCACCGCCACCGCCACCGCCACCACCACCGCCACCGCCACCGCCACCGCCACCGCCACCGCCACCACCACCGCCACCGCCACCGCCACCACCACCAATACCACCACCGCCGCCACCACCACCACCATCGCCACCGCCACCGCCACCACCACCGCCACCGCCACCGCCACCGCCACCGCCACCGCCACCACCACCGCCACCGCCACCGCCACCACCACCAATACCACCACCGCCGCCACCACCACCACCATCGCCACCGCCACCGCCACCACCACCGCCACCGCCACCGCCACCGCCACCGCCACCGCCACCGCCACCGCCACCGCCACCGCCACCGCCACCGCTTAGATATGCCCCCAGAAGAAATAATCAAGTGCCGTTATGTCCGGGGACCGCGGTAGCCGTGAAAGTGTTCCTCATCTTCCCATCTGACGTTTGGAACATTTCTGATCTAGGAGGACATCAAAATATGGTGGCGCTCCAACCAGTTGCATACATGCTTGCTGGCGTACATCTAGTGGTACATCTTCTAACAACTCCGGAAGAACTTGTTCCAAGATCAGGTATCTTGGCCCATTTAAATGTTGTATGTATTATAACTTAACAGAATATCATTGGTACTGACTCGGAATCGTGTTTAGGAACATGGGCTCGTAGTCGAATGTTGCTCTACTCTAATCTCTCTGTTCCTAATTTTTTCAATAAGCTTTTGAAGCATCCTATGTATATATATGCCAAACTTTTTTTCCACAAAGAAGGTATTTGTGATATCCATTTTAGTATGCAACGTATTACATTCACACGGTTTTCTCTACACAGTTTGCCTCCTGTTGTATTTGTTGTTGTTCAATAGATCTTTAGCATAGTATCTTTCCGGTGTTTTTATTTATTTGGTGTACTTTTATTCATTATAGTATACTAAGCGGTTTAGTTAAATATTTTTAAGTGTATTAAGTATTTTTAATGTCTCCAAAGAAATACAAGGCTATTGAGCAAGTGTTACCTTAGTCTAAAACTACGGGCAACACCGGGTACTTCAGCTAGTGGTTGATAAAGGTTAGTTTGGTCATTATTTTAGAGCTCTTATAATAACAATAAATATAAACATTGTTTATGACAGTGTCAATTATATCATATAAACAGACAAGCTGAGCAGTGGTTTATGGGCAAGTTCACTTTTGTATTTATAAGGCTTAGGGGTGTCAGGCTAGTATCACTTCCGTGCAGTAAACATCGGAACAGTACGTGATTAAGTACTGTGTCCTCTCGCATTATCGGCAGAGTCTTGTTTGTTTTCAGCAAAGAAACAGAGATTATCAATTTGCATGACGTCATTCGCGCATGCCCTGGCAAGGTCATTTGCCACGTCTAAAAGTACATCTGTACCATTTGGGTAATTCTAACCCCCTTAATAGCAGTACTAGCTCACCAACAACATTGTTACGGCATCTTGCATTGTTAATATGTTTAGGGAATCATATTGTTACACCGAATATGATCTGAGATTATGTTTTACTTTAACAAAAATTATATTAACCGTGCACAATTTTGTTTATTATCAGCTCCGGAGTTCTTGAACTACAACTAATATAACTAAGCGTTAAAATACAAATATCGATATACCTACAAGACACATCAAAAGTTTAGCTCAATGCCAACTTCTCCCTACCCTGACCATTGTTCAAAGGGATGACCAGCTGAATTGGTAGTCTAATCCTGGTTCCATCAGGCTATCGGAGAGTGACTAATGAACCTATTGTCTCTCCCTTGAACTTTTCCTAAGCTATCTCTCTTCCACATGTTTATTGCTGTGATGTCCTCTTGGACAAGTACGACGTCTCCAACTCTGGATTCTCTTTTCGTTGATACTTCCGATCCCTCGGGGATTGTTGTAAACTTTCGACTGTTGAAGAAGAGAGCCAGAGTCGTGAGTGCATCACTGCCTGCGTCTTCAATAATTGATCTTTACTTCAGGGGAGCTTTCACTCCAATAAATTGTGCTTAAGTATTCTTAGCTTATTTGTGACCGCCCTATTTTTCTATGGCAGTGCTTGGTGGAGTCTATCACCCACTTCCACCATCTTCCCTACTAAACTTATCGAGTACGAAAGAGCACCAGATAATTTCATGATATGCGCAGTAATAATGTACAGAAAGCAACTTTAAAAAAATGTTAGTGTATCACGATTATTTAACGAGGCCTTCTCTCTCTCTCTTTACCCCTCTCAAATGACAGCAGTATTCAAACTATTGGCTGGACATAGTTATAACCAATGACACGTAGGCATGAAATTGACTATGCCTGACGGTTCACCAAACTGTTACTCAACTGTTGCTTGATTCACAGCATGTATACATCAGAAACTGCACTTGGCCAGATTATTGGTTTGTCGCAAATTCATGCTTTGCTTTGGAAAACTGAAAATATTCAGTTCCTTTCCTTTCATCTCCACTTAACATCTTTTAGGTGTCTACCTGCTAAACCCCTTTCGTACCCCAAGGGGCCTACTACGGTAGGAACGGGTTTGATACATCCGGGGCCCCGAGCCGCTCACGATCATTTCACCTCCTTCATGTCCATCAACTGTGCCAAGTCCAGTTTTTTGTGTTACGACCATTTATCACCCTCTTCCTCTTCTAGGTTTATTCTGGTTATTAGTATGTAAGGTTTTCGGTTTATAACTCCTGTCTCACCAGCAGGGCTATTTCCTATCTCCGTGGTCCTGTCCCACGGTTTCAGCGCGGCCCCTGACTTGTGTGCTCTTCGGAGGTCTCAGGCGCGAAGGTTGGCCGGACATTTCACACTGACCCCATGTGTAGCCGTAGGTGTGGAGCCCGTCCCCACGTCATGTACATCCACGTAGCTCCTTGAGGGCACGGCCTGTGTTAATTCCCCTACGGCTGTATGCCGTCGGGTTAGTATCACCGGCCGGACGTGTTACCGCTGACGGAACCCCAGTGTAATCGACTACAAGACCCCTAAATCCACACTGACTCCGTTGAGGTAGCGTGGCCTAAAGTGGGGAGCCACAGGCGGTTATTCCTGTGGTGAAGGAATAAAGTTGGGGTGCGCGAGGTGAACGGTTTACCCCTGTGGACAAGCAGTGGAGATCGGAGGGTAGTCCCTCTGAAGTACGCATTGTGGTCGTTCACGGAGGGGCCTCCATGGCGGCACAGACCGTGGAGATTTTGGTATCTTTTATCCTTTGACCCCCGGATGGCAAGCTGACACCGACGGTTCCGGATGGGGGTCCAATAAATCATGCATCCGCGCAAACCCTCCCATTAAGGCAGTTTTCTAGTGATGACCTTGACATGTGGACGGAACACGATGAAAAATGTATGCCCGTTTTACGTTAAAAAAGAAATATACCAAATGTATAGCCCGGTAAAGAATGCGGCATGGTTGAGAGACGGTACGCTATTGATAGGAGTCCTTACGGCAGATAAATCACAGAAGTTGATCAAGCCGACTTTGTTGGGCTCCTACCTCATTAGGGTAGCCCCACATAAACCCCTGAACACCTGCAGCGGAGTTGTAACGACCTCCAGCTTGGACGATCTGATGAATGATGAAATGGTAACGTGTCTGTCAGATCAGCGAGTGTGTCAGGCGTACCGTCTGACACGAAAGCAGGATGGGAAAGAGTTGGCTTTGTGCACGATTTTCGTCACATTTAAGGGGACTAAATTGCCAGAGTACATCTACTGCGGCTACGAGGCTGTCGCAGTTGGTCAGTGTGTGCCATCTCCTACGCGGTGCTTCCACTGCCAGAAGTTCGGCCCTACGAAAACATCATGCGGCCATTCTGCTGTCTGTGAGCGTTGTGGCTTATCCGCACATGGGGCATGGCCTATACCCTTGACCCTCAATGTTTTAACTGTACAGCGACGAGTCATCCATCCAGCTCACGTCAGTGTGCGAAGTTTCTGGATGAAAAATGTATACAGGAGCTACGCGTGAAAGAACGTCTTACGTTTCGAGAGGCGCGTCGTCGCTTTGAGCAGCTGCAACCTGCGACCACCACAGGTTATGCCTTGGCTGCCCGACGCGCTCTTGTCAACACCGCAGCGGTTCAGCATCTCCCTGTATCAGATGCTTCTAAACAGACACACTTACCAGCGAGTATCGTTCCACTGTCTCGTGCACCAGCTACGACATCTACAGCCGTGCAGGCACCAGCTCATAAGGCGTCCACAAGCCTTAGCCAGCCTGTTGAAGGCTATTCTTCTAGGCTTACTGTTCGCCCCAGCAGCCGCACATCCTCAATGAAGTACCGCTCGCGTTTCGTGAGCGGCAGGGGATCTTCAGACCCCCGAAAATCGGAGGAGTCACCAGAGGATGGAACAATTCATCTCCTCCATCCGAAGTCAGTTAAGGTAAAGATGAAGAGGAAACAGATGAAGAGCAATCACTAATCTCTTCTTTACCATGGGAATAATTCAGTGGATTGTTAATGGGTTCCGGGCACGTGTTCCGGACATACAGCACCTCGTTTCTCTGCGCTCTCCGTCAGTCGTCTGTCTACAAGAAACTCATTTGAAGCTTAATCACGCTCTCCATCTTCGTGGTTTTCCGACATTTAGACATCACTGTGCAGCTGATAGGCGAGCAAGCGGTGGTGTTGCTATTTTGGTGGCGCATATCTCTGCCACCAGTTAACCACTTAACACGCCGCTGCAAGCTGTAGCTATCCGTGTACAGCTGCAGAACCTCTGTTTCTCTATTTACAAGACTATCTGCCACCGGTCAGTGTTGTACACAAGAGCGACCTTCGTGTTCTCTTGGCACAGATTCCACCACCACTCATCTTTCTCGGTGATCTGAATGCCCAGCACAGTCACTGGGGCTCCAACACTGACGATGTTCATGGGTGCCTTGTAGCAGACCTTTGCGATAGGTCCAGCTTAGTTCTATTAAACATTGGCATGCCTACTTTCTTATCATCTGCCCAAGGTAAACACTCCGCGCTAGACGTTTCTTATAGTACTCCGTCACTGATACCTCTATTCCATTGGTTGGCACTCTCCGAATTATTTGGTAGTAATCGTTACCCCATTAACATTTACCTATCCTGCCACCCTTCTGCGCCAACATGCTATCCTCACTGGATTATGTCCAAGGCTGACTGGGGGAAATGTCGTTCCCTCATTTACCTTACCGACAATGTTTTTATCATCATTGATGATATGTTTTTTTTTTTTTTTTTTTTTTTTTTTTTTTTTTTTTTTTTTTTTTTTGAAAGGGGAGACAGAAGTAGAGTTGGAGAGGGATAGAGATTTGGCTTATTTCGCCGGGGAGGGAAAAGGGTTATGGGATGGAGTTTTCTCGGGGGGGATAAGGGAAGAAGTGTGACGTATGTGGGGAGGTACCGCCGAAGCACCCTCGCAGTGCGTTGGTGTACAGCCGGTAAGATTACCGGCATCGCATAAGGATTGCCGGGTGACAGTCATGAACAAGTCCTGACGGTCACACACGGGATGTAGACGTGGGATATGGTTAGGAGTAAGGAGTGTTATTTACGGCGGAGGCTGTGTAGAGGGTTCCGAGGAACTGCGATGTCTGCGGTGGCACTTGATTTTCAAGTGTGTAGAAAATCAGTAGCGTCGAAGCCGGATGCACTGCAGAGCCTTCTTCTGCACCTGACGTCGCAGGGACGTCCTGGATGGCTGTTAAAACCATATCTGTTGAAGCGGTCGAATTCTTCCTGTGTCGGTATCCTGCGTTCAGTTGTCTGTGGAGTTGGCGTTGCTAGTTGAGGCGAAGAGGTCCAGGTCAGTCTGTTGGGTTCTGATGTGAGTATGTCGGTCTGCGTGTAGGCTTCGTGTGTCGTGGTTGCAGTTTGGTTTGCCATTTGTTGAAGTGTGTGTTGTATAGAGTCCATTGAGGTTGTGGTGTAGTCGTCCAGATTCCAGGTCGTGGTGCAGAGTCTTTCCAGGATTTTTACTGCTGCGTTGAAGTCGACGTAATTTTGAAGAAGTCGTCGGTGAATTAAAGTGATTGCTTTACTGTGTGTCCTTCGATGAGAGTTGGTTTTCTTGTTGCTTCTCCGGATGTCTGTGCGAAGTGACGTCAAACGGCCAGTTGTGGAGTTGTGTTGCTCGCGTCCTGCATCTATGGCGTCTTGCAGTTGAGTTTGGACAGTAGCAGTAGAGGTGGCTATGGTGGACACGGCAGCGGTGATTTGAAGTAAGGTCTCGTCGATTTTGTCAAGTCTTTGGTGAAGATGATGGACGTCGTGGCGGATGTCCTCTGTTTCGTTCCTGGGCAGTGATGCTCTTGCAGTGGCGGCGAAGGTTGGAGTGTACTGTTGTGCTGGTGAAGATAAGGCGTTGGTTGGTGCTAGACGGCGAGGAGGCTGTGAGACTGCGGTGGCTGGTGCTGGTTGGCGAAGAGGCTGTGAATCTACGGTGGCTGGTGCTGGTTGCGATGACGAAGCTCTTGGGTAACATGGGCACTGCGCCTGGCCTGTGAAATGGCCGAAGCCATTACAGGTGGCGCAGTACCGGTGTCTTCTGCGTAGGTCGTGGCTGGTGCAGTCCTGTGTGAGGCACTGGGCCCCACAATAGTGGCACCTGGGAGCAGCGTTGCATGTGGTGACGTCATGACCAAATAGACAGCATCGGCGGCATGGCACTCGTTTGGTGGTTCTGGCTGGCTCGACGAGCAGGCGTCGCCCGAGTAGGGTTAGACCCGTCCTCAAGGCGGCTTCGCTGTCGATGATGTCTGCGAGGACGATTCGAAGCAGTGGTGAAGGTCCCTGAGAGGTGATGATGCGAGTGGCCCTCACTGCAGAGGGCCACTTCTGTCTTGCTGCGTGTAGTACATGTCTCTCAGGGATGTCTCGAGGCACTCCTCGTATGATGACACTGGTCCCCTGCAGGCGGCGATGGTGAGTTGTCCGGGAGATGGGCGGTAGACTGTGGTGACGAAGCCGGCAATCCCGAGACTGGCACTCCCACTACCATTCCCGGGGAGCCGACTCTCTGACTTGGCGATTGGTTCTCTAGCTGCGGTGTAGTGGCGCTAGGTGTGGCTCCGGACGTAACTACGGCGACTGCACTGACTGCCTCAACATTTTCTGGTGTGGCGATGGTTTCAGGTTCCCGGGACGATGAGGCTCCATTGCCCGGTGTAGACGGCGATTTCCTGCGCTGTTTTCTTCTTCCCATGACCGCTCCCCTCGGTCGATGATATGGTAGAGTATTTTACTTGCTCTATCCTTCTCGCAGCGGATTCCAGTATTCCTCGCGGTTCGTCTACACCAAGTCACGTTCCTATACTTTGGTGGTCCGAGGAATGCTGTTGGTCTGTTAAAGCAAGGAAACGACTCTGCATGTCTTGGTGTTACATCCTACGGAAGCTAACTTTGTAGCCGTTTTGCGTGTTCGTGCTAGGGCACGATTTATAGTCCGGGACGCCAAACGCAAGTCATGGGCAAAATATGTCTCTTCTGTTTACCGTCCAAGTTCGGTGCACAAGGTGTGGGTTGCTGTTCGGCGTATGTACGTCAAGTATCGCTGGACGATTACTCCCGTACAGGGCTCCCATTTCACCTGCGAGCAGGACATCGCCGACACCCTTGCCGACTCTTTCGCTGTTATTAGCCAAACGAATAGCTACGACAGAGCCTTTATCCCTGTTAAGGAATCTGCAGAGCGGATAGTTCTAGGTTTTAAGAGTGGCTGTAGTGAACCGTGCAAAGCACCATTTACAGAAGCACAGCTGATGCATTCTTTGACCCTCGCAAAGGACTCTTCTCCTGATCCTGATGAGATCCACCGACAAATGCTGTTTCATCTCCCCCCTACGCCTATCTTCTTACTGTTGAGCATTTATAACCGCATCTGGCTTCAGCAGGTTTTCCCGTGTTCCTGGCGAGTATAGTCATCCCTATCCCTCGACCTGGAAAAGACCAGACATTCCCCTCTAACTACCGCCCTATTTACCTAACGAGTAACGTTTGCAAGAACTTGGAAAGCATGATTAACACTCGTTTAGAATGGTGGCTAGAGACGAATAACCTGCTGAGCAATGTTCAGTGCGCTTTTCATCGCAATCGCTCCAGTGTCGACAATCTGACACGCATGAAAGCTTATATTCAAAATGCCTTTCTGCTGAAGCAGCATGTCGTGGGTGTCTTTTGTGATCTGTTGAAGGCCTACGACACCGCCTGGCGTTAAGGGATACTCCGTACTCTGCATGACTGTGGTTTACGCGGTCGTTTAGCGATCTTTGTTTTTAACTTTTAAAACTACGCAGCTTTCGTGGCTTCATTGAGACCACGGTCAAACAGGAGAGGATCCAGGACAATGGTATGCCCCAATGGTCGATTCTGAGTGTCTCGCTTTTCGCCGCTGCCATTAACGGTATCACTAGTTCGCAGCAAAATACCCATGTCTCTGTATGTTGAAGACTTGACTATATACTACCGCTCCTATGATCTTGAGCACATTGAACGTCAACTGCAGCTGACCTTAACATCCATCGCCAACCTGTGCTAAATTAACTATCCCTCATTTGCTGTTTCGCCAGCTTTTTACTGAAATATTGGGCCGTTATCGAAGTTATACTCCGGTATATACCGACGGCTCCCAGGTGGGGGTAGCTACAGGATGCAGCTTCGTGTGTAACGGTGAGGCTCGCCAGTATCATCTTCCATTTTCACTGCCGAGCTGTTTGCTATCTTTTATTTTTTACTTTGTTTCTCCAGCCCAACTCCTGAAAATGTTCATATCTGTTGTGACTCTTTGGGCGCTATTCAGGCGCTGCAACAGTTTGTTGGCAACTCGGCATTGATTCTGAAAATACACACTCGGTTTCAGGCTTTTACCCGGACCCCGGGCCATGTGGGTACTCCAGGCAACGAGGAGGCGGATGCAGCTGTTAAGTCTGCATGTCGCTTGCCGGGATTATCAACGCGCACACTGTCTTATACAGATGTGCGGCGGTTCTTTCGTCGGCATTTATTAACTGTATGTCAGCAATCATGGGAAGCGCTGGCTAGCACTCAATTGTGGACAGTTAAGGACGACGTTCAACCCTGACTGACCTTCTGTAGGGATTCTGAAGTTATTCTAATCCACCTGAGGATAGGGCACATGCGAGCCACTCAAGGCTACCTTTTGCGTGGTGACCGGGTGCCTGTCTTTTCTACATATGGCATCCAACTGTCTGTCGCGCATGTATTACTCGATTGTCCGCAATACGCTCGTGAGCGCCAGTCTATTGGTATGGGGTCTACACTAGCCTCTATTCTAGACGACGACCCGACATCTGTAGCCAAGACTCTACAGTTCGTGGCCGATATTGGCTTCGAAAAATAGGTCTTACATGTGTTTTGAGCCTTTGAAGATATTTTTTACATGTTTTTGTGTTGGTCTGGGTGGCTCAGTTGGTTAGACGCTGGCCTACTGTTCCCAAGGTCGCGGGTTCAAACCCGGCCCAGGCCGATGGTTTTTAAGTGTGCTTAAAAACCACAGCTCCATGTCAGTAGATTTACTGGCATGTAAAAGAACTCCTGCGGGACGAAATTCCGGCACACCGGTGACGTTGATGTGATCCTGGCAATTGACAGCGTCGTTAAACAACAAATACATGTTTTTGAAACTCAGACTTGCTTTTCTTTTTAATTTTTGGTGGTTTTTAGATTTTAGCAGTTTTATGGTATTTTAAGCCTTTTATACCTTAAATTTTACTGTGTTAGTTTAGTACTTTACTTATCTCTTTTAATTTTGATTTTAACTACATGAGTGTGTTTTGAACTTTTTGTTTAACTATGGGCCCAAATGACCTCGTTTTCGACGGGCCGTTAAACCTCACGCACTCACTCACCCCCCTTTCGTAATTCCAATGCGTATTTATTTCCCAAAAAGTTTCCCCGAAGTAACAGCAAGCTGGTAATACGTTCGACAAATTTCAGAAACTGCAAATTCACAGAAATGCAATTAAATTTAATGCCACCTAAGAAAAGCGGTTTACTGCATAGGTGATAGAAGAAATCCTTTCATTCGAAAGCAGAAACTATTATAACATAGTATATAAAACATGTTTAGAGATATTTTCTACGAATTTTAACTCCAGTATAAATATAGGGAGAATTTGTATTAATAATTTTTATATTTTTCAATAAAATGTTGCATTATGTTTACCGTAAAGCGGTCTGGGACTCAGAGACCTCCGCCGATACGGACTACGAGGATTTATAGAGGGAAAATTTCCTATCACGCACTCTGAAACTCCCACCGACACTTAGAACCCCGGAATGAAAGATGAGGTGAAATGTAAAAGTGAGGTGAAACGAAGAAACGGCAAATTTGGGGGTTATAACTATCCATTCCAGCATTCGCCTAGCCACGGGAAAACCCTCAAAGAAATCCATTGGTCAGGATGTTCGGCGACGAGAATCAAATCTAGACCCCGCGAATGAGCTGTGGCCCACAGACGCTCCTACCCAAGCCCCCCTCAGTATACCGGGTGGAATGCTGTAATGCATTCTACCTCAATTCGAATAAATTTAGTCACAATTTAATGTCAAAATGTCATGCAAAGTTTAATTTCTTAGAGATTTGGCAACGTCACCTTAACATTAAATTATCACCAACTTCATTCCAATTGAAATAAAAACAAATTACAGCATTGTTCACACAATGTTTCCGAGAGAGTTAGTGAAATAATACACCATTTATCTCCATTCGTCAATAAGCTAGATGGCTCCAAATATCCCAGATATTTGACACAATTTTTTTTTATTGGAGAAACAGTTCTTTATTGAGAATAATTGTATACTTTGCTACATCCACAATCCCTGGTTAACGTATGGCCGAATGAGTATCTACCTTCCACCCGGTATAGGTACTACTTGCTATTGATTTCCATATTCCATTAGAAACAGGTTTTCCATCCACTATAGCTTTAGGGCGTGCCCATTTTGAGAAGCCATTTATTTAATGAAATATAGCATTAGAATTTACCACATGTGCACATAAATTCACACGCAAGCTATGCGTGAGTGTGTGAAGGGTTATGTATCAGAGGATGAGAATGCTTTGGACAGCACTTAATTTTCGTAGGACTCGTTTCTGTGCATTGAGTTTCAAACATAAATAATGAAGCATGAAATTAAACACGCAATCATATTTCAAGCGTGAACCAATTTTAAGTAAACCAGCATACATATCTGATGTGTTGCACTTACATGACTTTCTCTACTCTTGTACTAACCATTCTTACAAACTCTTATTCCTATATCTTCTTCGTGTTAGTTGAGATAAACATTTGCAGAAATTATCTTATTGCTTATTTCCTTGTAGGTGCAAAAGTAGTAGGGAATACAGTAGGTTTTGTGCGATAGTCAAATTTGTTACAGCTGGTCGCTACATGAAGGTTTTGAAACTGTTCCCTTTGCATGGCCAAAAGACAAATAAGTGAATAACGATTTCCATTTTGAGTATTGCAAAACTCACACAAATAACGAGAATATCTCAGAAATGGTTCACCTCACAGAATAATGCATTTGGACATAAATCGTTGGTTTTAACAGATCTACATTTTATGTACCTATAGTAAGTTTTGGTCTCTTACGGTTTACATTTAGCGAGAAAATTCAAATGCTCATTTCATTTGCCATAAAGGTATCTTAAACATATAGCATTTTAATCAAAGTCGTTAGTCATTTTTGGGAAAATCAAAGTTTTCGAAATTAATTATCGTTTAATATCGTTATTCATTTTTTTATATTTTAACTGTGTAAAGAGAACGGACTTTTAATCAAAATCGTTAGAGCCATTTCTCGAGAAAGTAAAAATGTATTATATTTGACCCAAAAATTCGATGTCGAGATTTCATTTCAAACATTAGTTTTGAGGCCCCCTGAATAAAAAAAGTTTTTTTTTAAAAAAAGGTCCGAGTGTGTGTGTGTGTGTGTGTGTGTGTGTGTGTGTGTGTGTGTGTGTGTGTGTGTGTGTGTGTGTTTTGTGTGTGTGTCTGTATGTCTGTGAACTCAAAAACGAGAAGTTGGTCAAAAACAAGTTTGATTTGTCAAAAATGGCTATAACGATGTTGATTAAAATGCCAAATGATTAAGATATTTCTGTGGTAAGCGAAATGTATATTTGGAATTTTTAGGCTATAGCCCATATAGTCTTGTTTACTCTTGATGACTTTAGCATAGGTAACTGGTAAACCGTAAGGTATAGACCAAATCTTACTATACAAAAATGTAGATCTCGTTGAAACCCACAATTTATGTCCAAATGCACTGTTCTTTGGAGTGAACAATTTCAGAGGTATTCCTTGTAATTTGTGTTAGTTTTGCAATAGTTAAACTTTCTCAAATGCAGGGTCGTTATTCACTTTTTATCTCTTGGCCGTGGCAAGAGAACGAAATTTCAAAGCCTTCGTATAACGACCAACTTTAAAAGATTTGATTATCGCTTAAAGCCTGCTGTATTCCTCTTCCACCTACAAGATAATTAGCAGTAAGAGAATTTCTGGGCAGCCGAAAACATGATTACCACATTTGAAAGAAATATCTTAAGAAGAATTTATGGACGTATAAATGAGAATGGGACATGGAGAACAAGGTACAAGGAAATATACCCGGAACTGTCCACCGGCTAAATTAAAAAGACTATAGTGAGCAGGGCATGTGCAGAAAAAGCAAAAATTGGCAACAGGTAGAACTGGATAGAGATGATTGGAGGTCTTGGACGAAGAAGGCCCAGGCACTCTTTGGGCTGTAGCGCCATTGGAAGAGGAAGATTTTTGTGAATGTTTATTTCGACTAACATGAAGATACAGGAATATTTTTCTTTTTACTAGGAACACAGAGTACTTATGTTCCCATTCGGCTTTGAAGTAACTTTTTAACTCGTTATGCGACGTGATTCCACAACTCACACCCTTTGAGGGACTGACCGGCTCTCTGAGGTAGACAGATAACAGCGGGGGGCGTGGCCTGGTAACTAACCGGTGTGTGGCAGAATGGACAGGGTTAAAACTGCGATGTAGGGGAAATGACAATGTGTCATGCTCTAGCAAATGCCAATCTTGATATTAAGTTCAGCATTTTCTTAGGATGCGAAACGCAGATTTTTGAGAAAATCCCTCCAACGAAAGCCACTTTTTACATGCAAAGTGCTTCGACATTTTAACTACTTTTAAAAATGTCTATAACGACTTTGATTAAAATATCATCTGTTTACTATACTTGTATGGCAAATGAATTACAGATGCGTATTGGATTCTCGGAAAATAAAATAGGTAGTACTCTTCATTCGGGTATTTTAGAATCTTTTATAACTGGTAAACCATCAGAGACTGACAAAAGCCTAACACTCAAAATATGTGGAGCCTCTTCAAGGTCCTCATTTAATTCTTATTAGCTTTTGGAGATATCAGCCAATTCGGTTATTATAGATTTTGTTCTTCTTTTTAATGCTTTGTCATTCGTTTAGATTATGGTTATTCAGTGTTTTTCTTTTCTCAGTGTAATGGAGAGATTTACTCAATTTGAAAGATTTTTAAACATGTGACTGGCGATTCGGTGTTCTCTACTTTCCCTGGGCTTACAAAGAAGTATTTGACAAGTTATTACCACAAATTTTATCTCGTTTTTACGTGAAACAGAATAGTTTCAGGATTTATAAAAATAAACAATAGTGGATCTAGAAAGTCATATGATACATCAGATTGTATCCCTTTGAAGTAGTAATTAAATTACATTGTTAGATGTTGTACAATTTTCTCTGATAACCTCGCCAAATGTAGATGTGCGATAAGAACGCAAAACATAAATGTCGTTTCCATAAAGGTGTGCGACTTCCGTCTCACTATTGAATTCATGTACATGGGTTGATGTATGTGTTGTTTGTCACGTTCACCAACACACCCTCAAGTCGGGAGGGAGGGACATGTCTGCTGGGCGTTGCCCTACACTTCACAACCATAAAGTTCCACTCATATAAAGGACTACGGGACATTCAAGCGAACTACTCCAGTGTTACAAGGCAAGAAAGACATGCTTTTCTATGTCTCTGCGTGCTAACCAGGTAGACATTCTGTATATTTCAATTTTATATTTATGTATGTGCTATCAGTAAATTTTTCATCATCAATGCTGGTTTTCGAAAATTAGAAACATAAAAGAAGGAAAAAAGAATCTGATTTGTTGCACTCACATGACTATTGTGCTAGGCATTCTTACAAAATCTTATTCTTCTATCTTCATGTTAGTCGAGATAAACATTTGCAATAAAATATCTTATTGGTGGTTTTTTGTAGGTGCAAGGGGAATAAGGGAAATATATCTTAAACATATGGCATTTAATCAAAATCATTAGAGATATTTTTGAGAAAATAATTTTGGAAAAAGTTTCCATGTAAAGAGTAGTTGAGGGTGGTGGAATTTTAAAAATATTGGTGTTGCATACTTGAAAGACAGTACACTTAAATACCAACTTCAGTTTTCGAGTTATACGGTTCACAATCACACACACACAGACATACATACACACACATACACACACACACACATATACGTTTTTCTAAAACTGCTTTTTGGATTCAGGGCGCCACAAAACATATTTTCGATAAAATCTCGACAGCCAAATTTTTCGTCGAATACAATACTTCCCCTACTTTACTACACGTAGTAAAACATTTTAGACCAATTTTTAAAACAGTGTGACAGTCTACTCACTCTCCCACTAACCATTCATATAAAATCTTATCTTTGTCGTCTTAATTAAGATGAACTTTCAATACACGTCTACATGTTTCTTTGTAGGTTTTACGGTCGCTGCGTTTCCATTTTTCCATGAAACTGATTTGAGCCCAACTTCATACTGAATATGATCCGAATGTCCATCTTAAATTCAATACACATTGAAGTCGATTTGGATAGGAAAAGCTCCAGAATAAATAATTCAAGACTTTATGTTGGCGAACCTGTAAAACACACGTTGGTTGTTCTCTGTGTTTTGAGAATGTCATCATGTTATCATTGGGAGATTACAGAAACATTAAGAGTGGCGCTCTTGTGTTTATTACACCGAGCGTGCAGCGTGTTGCAACGAGTACAGTGCAAGATTGCTATCTTCTCAGGTGTGTTTAAATAGATTTGAATCCAGTAGGAATTCCCAGGCAACAAAATGTCGATCCAATGTCACTTTCTTAGAGGATCGGATACAAGAATCAATACGATCGGAATCCACCTTTCCATGTAGTATTTAATATTTGGTTATTCGGGTGAATAATTCTAGCGTGTTTACTCGCCAGCGTATGGAAGTGGTGACCCCATCGCCCATCAGGAAATCACTGCAAACAGACACCAGATTATTGGCGGGAAAATCAAAACATTTCGGGGTTTTGAGGAAATGCCCAATCCTTACCTCAAGAACTGAAGATCTATCCCAGTACCCCGGGGATAAAACAGGGAGCTTAATCATTGCGCTAATCCCCCATCTTAAGTAAAGTTGGACTCAAAATGAAAATGTGAGCCTTGCATCCGAGGTAAACCCTGACGCCACGACAGTGGTAGAACAGGGAAGTTGAACAGAAAGAAATGTTTACTCGCATCATGGGGGACAAATGTTACCCATTTTGTATTCTTGCTTTACTCATCAATTTTCAACAACAAATGCTTCTGTAGGCTATAATCAACCATATTTTATTTACATATGAAAAGAAAATGTGTGAAAACCACATACATAATTAAAAGGACAAAATATACATGTTTACTCATATAATAAGCACATTTCACATGTCCTGTTTGAAACTGAGCTTGGAAAATGTTCACATTAACAGCACTTTATTTAGAAATGTGCCTGAAGAGATCTATCTTTTTTACCCTCCCGGGTATGACCTACTGCTCTTATATTTCCATTCACATTTCACTAATTTTCATGCACACATTTTTCGAATAGATAGAACAAGTCCATTGGGTCACTTTGTTTCGGCATGCTTTCACTGTCGAGCTCCGCATGTGTTTCCTCATCTTCAGATATTTCCTGTTCTGAAGCTGAATGTCTTCACTTTGAGTTACATGATCCTCTTCACTGTCAGAATGATCATCAAACACCGATTCTTCATCTTCTTTATCATCAAAACAAAATGTAGCCATTTGTAGAGATCAGAGCTCCTCACATTCTTTTTTTCTTAGCAGCAGACATGTCTGCAAATATTATTATTATCATCATCATCATTATTTCTGGTAGTAGTGATAGTAATATGCTACTCATAACCAGTGTTATTGCAAACAAAAACAAATAAATAGCCACCTAGAAAGTAGTACAGGTATAACGGGATAAAAACCTTTGATTTTTTAAAACTCTGATAATAATATATAACATAAGCATTGCTTAAATATACAGTAGAGAATAAAATGTACCTATGTGGTATATGTACCAATACCTTGCAGGAAATGTAACGTAAAAGGTCGCGTGGGTGACGCTTGTCACCTAAAAGCACACAGGAGGACAAAACTTCAGCTGCACACAGTGTAACAGTAACTACGGAACTGAAAGAAAGGAATTGTGTTTCTTATGCATTTCTTGGAAGCATACGTGAGTCCGCACATCTGTAAGTCCGTTTTGAGATCAACAACAATGGGAACAAACAAGCTGGGTGACCCGTGTCACCCACGCGAGTAATGAAGGGTTAATTAGGAATGACGACTCAAATCCATGGAAACTTAGCAAGATAAAGCAATGGTCAAACGTTTAAAGGGCGTGTCGTTATGGGATAGCTTTCAAATTCTACGCCCTTTATATGAGCATGGTAAGAAAAGATTAATACTGATTTATCTATTCCAAGAAGTTAAAGTATTTGTAAAGCTCGAATGTGCAATATTTCGAAAATAGTTAACACCACAAAAAGAATAAGAAAAGAAGAAAGAAAAAAAATTACATAAATTGTGTGCCTCCATGAGATTACTGCTCAGTAAAGAACTTGTCTCCCTCTCTCGGGGTTCACGAATCATACAAAGATGATTCGGAACGAAAAGGACTTCAGAAGCTTTGATAAATCTTAAGTTATGCGTTTATTTGCCATGAAAATATCTTGAACATAATCCTTAGCACCATGGTATGGCATATAAAGCGTTATTACATGTCAAGGATAGCTTGGGAGGGGGATTTCGTTGAAAAATTTCGTGTCCCATCTCTAAAAACTGCTGAATTTAAATAAAAGGCTTGATACCATACCGACATTTTACTTTTAAGTTATGGTGTTCACCGACAAAGCGCTCACACATAAGCCTCACTGACACATACATACATACACAAATATCTTGGATTCACAAGTTCTTGAAACATATTTTCAGTGAAATCTCGGATTCAAATGTTTGGGCTGAATAAAATGCTTACTACAGGTAGAGAAAGTAGTTAGGAATTAGTGAAATTTATCGGTATTATTGTATTAAAAGACCGAGCGGAATGGCTCAGGCGGTAACGTCTGTGGCCCGCATTCAGGAAGTCGCGGGTTCGATCCCCGTGGCCGCGCACTCTGATATGGAGTTCTCCGTCGTTTCACCATTTCACTTAGGCGAATGCTGGGGCGCATTATTTCATGCCACGGTTTCCCTTCCCTCATTTCCTTTCATTCCATTTCCTTATCATCTTTCAGGTGTACTTTCAGGCGTATAGCGTTGGCAGTGCCGGGGAGATGGCGCGGATGATTGCGTATGTTAACTGCTGTTCTCGGCGCTAGGTGGCGTTTGGCCGGCCTTGTCCTCCGTCGAGGTGGGGGAGGGGGACGCCTCGTGCGATACCGCCCCAAGGACTCGCGGTGTGATTCTGGCTGCTTGACGGGGCCTTGCCGCGAGATTAAGACATCTCAGCACTGGTTAGGGACTTCCACGCGTCTCTGGTGGGCCTGTCTAGCTGCGAGTCTGATAGCACCCCTTCGGTTCCCTCATTTCATCCCTAACTCCTGGGGGGGTGGTAGCCACAATAGACCTGTATAGGTCAACGTGAGCGAGGTGACCCCCTCTTTCCTGTACCCTTTTGTATTAATTAGAAACCTCTGCTGTACAATATTCTGTACAATATAATTGTGCACATTTATACTAGGAAATTAACGACAAACATGTCTGTGGTTTCTTGCTAATTGATAATCCCAATGTATGTTTAGATTCATTGCTTTATGTATATTGGTCTTTTTCTTTTCCATGTTCTGTTGCAGCGATTAGCTATAGGATTTGCCGGTATTTGTAGTAATTAAGATTTGGCGTGTTGTTGGAATGAGTTGTACGGTCTCTTGAACCGGGAGAACTTCCGAACCGGCTGCGCGGTGGTTTGTCTGTCCACATCCTCGGCGCTAGTTACCTTTTACCGCTATCATAGAAAGACGCGAGTTATAGAAATCACTTGTTGGAGCTCTGGGAAATCTTTCTTTGCTAATACAGCACTATACGAAATTTTTTTTCGTCATGAAGGGTTACTGCATGAACAATGTTAGGTTCTTAGTTATAGGGCCAATTTTTGTTCGAGTCAACAATGGACGCCCGTACATACGTGAATACAATTTTGCCCCCCCCCCTTTTAGAGAATTAACAGACAGGGAGAGTGCTTTTGCCTTTTTTCAATAAATATTTGCAACACTTCATGCGGCCAATCTCAATGAGAACAATTTAAACTGTGTTTTAGGACATAATTATTAGTAGAGATTTCTGGCCCAACGGTTCCCCGACCTAACCCCCTGCGATTTCTGTCTCTGTGGTAACTTAACACACTTAACACACACCCTGGAATAACAAAAATAAAATGTCCGCCAGGAAATTGACAGCATTTCTCTACGTGTACTACGAGTGATAGTTTCCTAAAGAGGTGCCAAAAATGTATGGACAACGACGGTGGAGAGTTTGAGCATCTCCTTTCATAAAGTTGGTAAGTAAAGCCTTTAAAAGTAGTTCTAAAAATGTTGTATGGTCCCATTCGTGCATTTCTATGATAGCGGCAGACGGCAATGAGCGCCGACAATATGGACTGGGCAAACACCGCGCAGCCGGTTCGAAAGTCTTGTGCTCTCCCGTTAGCTGTCTTGGAGGACTGTAACAACCTCCGTAATCCCTAGATAACTATGAAGTGCGAACATACCAAGTTGCGTTAAATTAGGAGAAATCTGTTCTGCAGAGTTTGTATTCTTTGACTTGGTGATGATGAAGTTTAACTCCCGATTGCTTACCCATACTGCCATATAGGACGGCTGAGATAATTAGTTGTATAACAGTCTTTTGTACCGCAAAGCGAGTGTCGAATTCCTTGATATGTTGAGCTCAACAAAACGAGTACAATAGCTGATTTTCTGAACTGAGTTGGTGATGTGATCATTCCATATGCATCCGCTATCTAAAATTAAGCAAAGACATATGCAACATTTTGTTATGTTTTGTTAGCAGGATGATTATTGATGTTCTCTTGTATGTGAACTTGACTTTGAATTTTAAAGGATTCATTCATCGTTCGCAACCTACATCGATGTCTTCTCACAGAGTTAAGCTGCCTGGCTGTTGATTCAGATGTGCTTATGCTCAGAATCACGCCATCAGTATAATGCGCAATAGTCGTTTTCATTTGTTGGAAAGTCAAGTGTATACTTTTTCTTCCTCTTGTTCATCTGATTACCCTCCCTGTTGGAAGACTTACACCCCCTAGGACTTACAAGCCAGTGCCGATGGTCAGACGCCTGTCGGGGAGCAGACGAACCTGTGGACCAGACAGAGTGGAGACCTGGAAGCGGGTGATCAGCCAAGCATCAGATATGAGAGAGGGGAAGAGGATGAGATGAAATGCAGGCGAAATGGATTAATGGAAAGGTAATGATGGAGCAGTGGGTGGAATGTGTGGCGGGGGAAACCGGAGGACCCAGATAAACCCACCCAGATGCCACTTCGTCCACCACAAATATCACATCGAACCCAGGCCACCTTGATAATAGTCGAACGGTCTAACCGCTCGGCCACGGTGCCACACAGAGGTATATAATATGTGAAAAAGCGGTGAATGAACATTCTCTGAGGTACTGCAGATTCAATTGCTCCTGTCGGTATTTAAGAAACATTAATAAACAGTAATCTTTTACCTTAGATTCCGAACAAAGAACAACAAACAAAGAAATATATGTTTAAATTATGAATATGAAGCAAGGAAAGCACACTGCATAAGACTTTCATGCATTCGGGAGGTCGCGGGTTCGATTCCTACGGCCAAGCTTTTCGACCTTGGGTTATTTCTGGGCTTTTTCCTTGGTCACTCAGGCGAATGCTGGGAAGGATATTTAGTTTACATCCCCCGAATCACTTGCTTTAATTTCATTCATTTCATCTCTCTATCCGGTCCTTCCAGGTTGTAAGACTCAGCGGGGTAGGCTCTAGGATGTACCTACTGTGGTGGTAATTGTGCTCTATAAATACAGTGTTTGGCTGAGGGGAGGCGCTGTGGTCCTTGGCTGGGGGATTGATTAATCAGCCGGACGTGGCTCGGTGGAGCGCTCTCTGTGGCGACCTGGAACTCGGTCGGGGTGAAGAACTGCCTGTGTCTGTTAGGGACTCACCATAGTAGTTCTGCCTGTGATGCGTTCTGGCCGCCTGTAGGGTACTCTCACCTCATCCTTCCTCCCGGGGTCTGACGCACAATAAGGCATCGGCAGACATGCTGGAATCCCTGCAGTTACAGACAAGACAAGCATCACAATATCAGGTATCTTTTTAGGAGATATGCAACATTAATTATGAATATAAGAGACAATAATTGAGTAACATTAATATTGTCTAATATACATTCGCAATGTAATTTCCTCATATGGTGGCCATATTCTTATGGAGCCGCGATGTAACCAGCGGCTATAGCAACTTAAAACTATTTAAAAAAAATAGAATAACTATAATCGAGGATCCAGTCTGTTAAAAGCATAAAATTGTTATTACAGGTGGGAATGACTAAGAAATCAGAGTACACTTGGACTTCTTGGGACATATCTAGACTAAGACAGCGACGTGACCGACCAATAGGACCGTTCGCCTTCCACCTAGGCGGTTCGGGTTCAATCCCAGGGACCCGCAAGCGGTATTCATGGTAGACGAAGCGGCGTTGGGCGGGTTTTCTCAGAATTCTCCGGTATCCCTCAACTGCTCCAACGTCACCTTTCCATTCATCCATTGCGCCTGCATTTCATATCATTCTCTTCCTCACTTTCTCCACCTGTGCTTGGCTGACCACCCGCTTCCAGGTCTTCACTCTGTCCGGTGCTATGCTCTCAGACAGACGTCTGACCTAGGCACTGGCTTGTAAGTCCTAGGGGTGTAAGTCCTAAATAAGGGGAGGGTAATCAAGAAAAGGAGAATGAAAGAAGGGAAGTACCTAGATTACCTTTCCATTATAGGAACCTTTCTATTGGCTATTAAATTACCTGTCATGATTTGTTATTACATAAACCGCAATACTGAAAATTGAAGTGTTATGTGGGATAAGTGCTGGAAGAAGTATAGGACCCATTTTCTTTAAAGAAATAACTAATACGGTATCCAAGACAGTAGAAGAATCTGACGATTGATTCTAACAAGATACTGCAGACTGCCTTTGTTGTCTGATGATTAGCATGCTACTTTCCAAAAACAAAGGTCCTGGTTTCGGTTCCAGCTGGAGGATGGGAGTTTGACTTTAGCCAGAATTATTTCCCGCCCTCCTTAGCGTCTGGAAGTGTGAAGATGTCAATGAATGTCATCTTAATAAAGAAAATCCGTAAACGAGTGAACATAATTGCCGATGTGCAATTGTTCCAAAGGAAAAGCCACCTACATGATGTCAAAGACGGCATTTAAATGGAGCGTAAAAATCTGATGAGTTGTCTTCACATGACTTTCTCTACTCTTCTACTAACTATTCTTACAAACTCTTATACCTCTGTCTTCTTCATGTTAGTCGATATAAACTTGTGCAGAAATTGTCATGTTGGTAATTTTCTTGTAGGTACAAGGGAAATATGGGATGCAGCAGGCTCTGAGCGATAGTCAAATGTTTTAAAGCTGGTCACTATATGAAGGCTTTAAAATTTCATTCTTTGCACGGCCAGGAGATAAAAAACTGAATAACGATGTTCTATTTCAGAAAAGTTTAAGTATTGCAAAGCGCACATAAATAACAAGGAATATCTCCGAAATGGTTCACTCCACAAACAATGCATTTGGACACAAATTGTATATTTTAATGAGCTCTAAATTGTTTCTGCAATACAATTTGGTCTATCTCTTACAATGTCAAAGTCACCAAGAGTGAACAGGGCTGCATGAGCTATAGCCAGAAAATTAAAAATGTATAATTAATTTCCTATAAAAATATCTTAAAAATGGCATTTTAATCAAAATCGTTAGTGCCGTTTTTTTTTTGAGAAAGTAAAAATTTTCGAAAATGTTCTATGTAATGGGTAGATTAGGTTGGAGGAATTATCTTCAAAATGTTCGTGTCGCATACTTGAAAGATATAAAACTTTAATACTAACTTTGATTTTAACCGACTTTTCGTTTTTGAGTTATGCCCATGCATAAACATACACATACACACACGCGTTCGCTCGAACCTTTTTATAATTTTTTTTTTTTTTGCGGGGGGGGGGGGTGTACAAAGGGCCTCAAAACATATATTTCCGGTGAAATATCGACATCGAATTTTTGGGTCGACTACAATACTTCTACCTAATTGTTAAATCAAAAGAGATAAGTGTTTCACAACAGAAATACATATGTGTAGATTTGTCGCCCCCTCGTTCCCTCAACTTGACGAGTAGCTGTGATTTTTAGATCCGTTACACCATGGGAACTTGGTGCTAGTATCATGCAGTGTGTCACAAGAATTCCTCCTGTTGAGCTTAGGCTAGTGAGGCGTGATACTTTTATGAGACTTGCTGCATGTTTGAGAGCAGAAGCTCAACATTTCCAGCATCTGCTATAAGGTAAGGCTTTCAGTGCATCTCTGCGGGTACCATTACTCTCGCTTCGTGACTCCAGAGAGACCGTGAATGGGTTACCATATATTTTAATAACTCCTAGTGTTTTGTGCCTGACAAAGTATTTACATACACAATTACACTTATTTTTGCAAATAAATACTTTGTGAATGGTTACAGGGATCTGTACATATATAAATGTTTGCTTATTACAGTTGAAATACAATTTTTTACTTGCAGAAGCTTGCAGAACACTGCAAAAAAATGTTAATTTTGATTTGTATATTTTCGTGACATTATTTCATTTTCTAGCTTATTGTCTGATTTAATGAAACATCGAACTTACAGACGCGGCTTTGGTCCGGAGTTTTCAAGAAGGTCCTTGGGGACTTGCTCACAAGACAATGCCTCTGGAAGTACCGCGTCCTAAAGTTCTACACAGGGATGACGAGTATCAACGGGGAGTCCGTCCTGTGATGCTGCTTCTTCGCTTACTGGGAGTCTGGCCCATTACAATCCTTCCTACAGGTAAGTCAGCCCAACAAAGACACATGACATAGTATTGGTCAGTTCAAAACAATACGCAACAGTTTTTACAGTAAAATAAATCTTAGAGAACAGAACCTGTAGGTACTATTTTTAGACTATACAAAGGCCTATGACAAAGTTGACCGCACAAAATTGTGGCAAATATTAGTGGCTTTAAAAATACGTTCAAATTTGTTTAATTCAATTAAGGCATTACACAGCAACACAAAAGTAAAACTGGAAAAATGGAAGAAAATTCTAAACGTCACTACAGAAGGGAGGCAAGGTTGCGGACTGTCTCACATATTATTTGATCTATATATTAACAGAGTAATTGAAGAGTGGAGAAGTACCACTAATTTGGAGACTCAGAATAAACAGAATAAAAATAGATAACATTTTGTTTGCAGACTATCATATATTGCTGGTGGAAAAGGAATTGCAAAGAGCAACCGTGAAACTGAACAAAGTAACTAAAGGATATAATATGCAAGTTTCAAGTGAAAGAACTGAAATTATGTCTATCTGGGGAGAAGGATAATTTAGAGTTAAAATAGAGCATAGATGGGGAGAACAGGCTCAACGAGTCACTTCCCCTACATCAGAGTTTTAACCCGTTCCACTGCCTCAGAACGATTAGCTACAAGACCACGTCTGTCTATCTCAGAGAACCGGTCAGTCCTTCAAATTGTGTCAGTTAGTGCAGAGGGTAATTACTCGATGGCATCCCTTCTCCATGCCTGTTATAGAGGGAAAACCAATAGAACAAGTGACAACATTCAGATACCTAGGATGCAAAATATGAGTCATTGAATAGAATGCAGAAACTGAAGAAACATTGAAAAATATAGTAAGCTCAAAGGTTGCATTAGAAGACATTTTGGCAAGTACATGAGGGAGGAAATAAAACAAATAATCTGCAGGGTAACAAAAAACTCGGCATTGAAATATGGATGTGAAACATGGGTAATAGGTAATGGTGAAATATCAAGGCGGAGGCTACACAGATGAGAATTCTAAGATCAGTGTTGGGTGTAACAAGAGCAGATCGATTAAGAAATGTACACATAAGAGAAGGACTGCAAGAACAGTTATACAAGGCAATATCAGCGAGAGTTGCGAGATCACGTGCAAAGAATGGGACCTTCGAGATTTCCTAGGCAAGCATTACTGTACAAACCCCCACGGACGAAGAGAAAACTAAAGCGCGTTTCACCCTTAGAAGACAGTACACGTTAAATGGAGCGCAGTGTTGCAACATGTACTAATTGAGAATCTTTCTCCGCGCGCGACCCCGAGGTGACCCTGAGTCCTGTACTTAGTCCTTCAATTGCTGCTTGACGAGATGGGCACTTTTAACTTTGGTATACCTCCATGCCTTTGTTACTGTATGACCTAAATTTACAAATGACTCGTCTGTAGAAACAATTGATTTCCCCTGGTCCCTAAATCTTTTTACGTCTTTTAGATATTTATGTCGCCATCTGATGGTATCGTCTCTTTCTATTAATATGCACTTGTTACCCCTTCTTTCATATTCGAACCCCAAATCATGTAAGAACCGACTAAGAGTGGCTCTTGAGAAATTTGGTAGGGTCTCATCACTGTTGAACTGTGACAAAATTATATTCAGCATGGGTGGAATATTTGCAAACTGTAAAGAATGAACAATTCGCCGCACTCCACCTTGCACTATTCAATCATATTGCGTTAACCTATCGTCCTGTGTAGTCCCGCCCTTTTTGCTTTCTTTTTCGATGGCGTTCTTAGAGGTCCTTTCATTAGTTCCTTTTTAATCATACACACTACTGCTTCTGAACACCCGATAGCCTTAGCTGTTTCTTTTACTGGCTTACACACATTTTGCTTCAAAAATAATCTAACACATTCATAATTATTTGGCGTTCCTTACTTCTTAATTTACCAACATATTGTCTCTTCCTAGCTTCCCCCTCCATAACTACAAATATTTACAAAAATATTAAACAAATAACGCAATAACAGCTCACAGTTACACACACGGCTTCTTTCGAACTAATGTTAGTGCTGCTCCTTATACTATCTTCTGTGTCAGGCCTGACGCTGAATAGATGAATACCTTTTGTTTGCCTTACTGGATAAAAGAAAGAGGTTACTGCCTTTTGGTTTATTTTAAAAATTTTCTCCAACCTTCCTCAACATTTGTTATCGCTGGTTCCCTGATGTAAACTCAATAACAAAAAAGTTTCACACTGCGTAACTTTTGCAGTGCACAGATATAAAATTTTCCGAAAACATTTCATTTTAAAAATTATAACACTTAACTGGGTAAACATAGAGAATTCAAAGTGGGCAGGTAGTAGCACTATGGTATACTCTACCTAAGAAAAAAATATAGATGCATTCTAGCAGTTAGTTTGTTAGTTAGTGCGTGATGAGTATAGAAACAGGAAATATCGGACTTCTATTGAAAAAAACGTTTTCTGAAGAAATTTGGGCCTATAGAAATGTATAATGACTCTAAAAAGTATATAACCTGATAGAGAAAAAAATTCTGCATAGGATAATGTGTTCAAATCTGAAATTTATAACAAATGAATATTTATACCATGCTATTAGGAATCTGGCAACAGCGCGAGGGTAGATAAGGACGCGGCTAATGGCAACTTGTATGTACTAGATAGAGACAGAGATGTCCTATTTAACTCCATACTGTCTTCTAAGAGTGGAACGCTATATACCACGAAGAAGGTGTATACAACAGTTCCACTTAGTCTCGTAACAGGTTCTACGGCCTACTACTTGTTGTGGGAAAAGAAGGCGTAACAACTGACATACTGAAATGGCTAATGCCACAGAATAACTTGCTTGAAATAAATACTGTATTTTAAACAAATCTACATCTTTTGGTATGGTATACGTTTTCGTCCGTTTCTTAGCGTTTGCAAAATAATTATAGGTGTATAAGGAGTTTGTAAGCTATTTCCAGAAACTATAAGATACACATTTTATTGCTCCTGTAAATATGCTAAACATATGACATTTCATTTAAAATCACTACAGCCATTTTTTTAGAAAATGGTAAATTTTGAAACATGTTTTATGATCGATAGGCCTCAATAAGGGTATTTAATTGAAATCTTCGTGCTGTAACTTGGAAGATGCTGCACCCAGTTACGAAGTAAGAATTCAGATTTATCAGCTTTAGGGTGTCTCAAAAATCCATCTCCGATGGAGTCTCGAGATAGAATTTTTGGGTGGATTACACTACTTACTAGAGACAAGTGTGATAGAAAGAAAACGCAATGCCTCCAAACGTTAAATTCCCCAGATATTTGTTTCCAGTTTCGTACTTCAAACCTCAGGTGCCACACATGGGGAACCAAATGTTTCTGCAGAATGTCACCCATTTATTTTTGGAAGCCCCCCCCCCCCTTTTACGTTTAATTATAGCCTTATATGTAAGGTCGAAAGATTTTAAATTATTACTGATGATATTGAACTAACCTAATATCTGTTTACCTACAGCAAATTGAAATCTGCATGACAGTTTCACCACATCAAATTACCATACATGTAAAAGTTTTCGTTGTTTTTTTATTTCCTCGACAATGGCTGCAACGATGTTGATTAAAACAAAATATTTTAGGATATTTGGGTGACGAAAGAAAGTATACATTGAATGTTCTGCGGATACCCGGTGAAGCACTTTTGTACGACTTGTAAACTGGAACGGATAAAAAGTTTCATTAAAACACAATTAATATAAAATAATCTTGTTTGTGTCATTTACCACTTCCGAGATATTCCTTGTTATTGAACTGAATCATGAAATACCGTTTACGAGTTTCTCTACCAGTTACCCATAGTAAGTAGAAGTATTGCGTTCCACCCAAAACTTGTACATAGGAATTTCAGTGGAAACACACGTTTTTAAAACATTTTTAGAAAACGACCACTCTGTGATTATTAATGCAAGGAATTTTAGGTGCCGCACCTTACATTTTTGCTATTATAATGCCCAAATGTGCGTATATTGAAAAGAAAACGTTAAATGAACACACCCCTTTGAGTTTTGGTTGCACCTTTTTCCAATCCCAGCACTATTTTGCACCTTTTCTTAATATCAGCACCTTTTCCCACTTTTTCCAAAGCATTTTTTGTCTCCTATACCGCATTTTATTCCCAAAATCATATATTTTTATCTTCCAAGGGTTGGTAACGGTGTCCGGTATCAGTCCTGGGACAATTACTTACACTCCAGTGGAGTGTTGTTAGTGTGCGCTTTAATGCATCACAGTTATGCGAAGCTATTGTTTAAGGAAGGGCGATTGTTAAGTGCAAGAAGAAATGTTTCAGTTAAAAATATTATTTGACTAGCGCGGTCTGCCATTTGCCAGGAAGTTTTGCAGAATGCCGAAAACGAAAGTAAACACCTAGAAAGTACATGGTTGCTAAACAGTTCAGTACAGATTGAATTCAAAGTGACGGATCTATTTTGAGATCCAGTGATTGTGACTTTTCAATCACGATTGATGAAAAACACCAACGCAATGGTATTAAGTAGCATATAGGCAGTGCAAAACATACGAAAAATAAGAAACTAAAGTGCAGTAAAGGTGGAAGGCGTCAACAGTTTATTGGCGAAGCGGTGGCTTCTTTAACTTCATTAAATAAAAATGAATTTTTCAGTGATACAGCAGACATTTGCGGCACGTGGTACTCCTTTTTCCAAGCTCAACAACCCTATTATGAAAGCATATTTGGGGAAATATACTGGGAAGTCTGTCCCAGATGAGAGTACCTTAAGAAAATCATATCTTTAACTTCTGCATGAAGAAAAATTAAAACAGATCAGGCAAGTATTAGGTGAAAATCCAGTATATCTTATATTAATGAAACCACTGATAAATGAGATATGTTTTTAACATTTTAGTAGCATCCCTAAATGGAAAGCAAGAGAAACCCATGTTGATAACCTAATTTCTGAACAAAACAGACAATGCTAATGTAAAAGTTATAAAGCTCATCGCAATAGGCAGATATAAACTTTAATCAAAAAATAAAATTACTAGAACCAAAGAAAATATACACATAAACGTAAAAAACAGTCGCAATAGCCGGATATAAAACAAGGTAATGAATATGTCAAAAGGCATAAATAAATATCTAAAATTTCAAATCTTCAAATTGACATTAAAATCCGCTAAAAACTCAAAAACTCTATCAACCGCTGTTTTGTCGTCCGCTAAGATCTCTGCAAGTCTGGCAGGCAGCTGCAGAGAGTCTCGAAGGTGCGCTAGGGAGCAACACTCTAGCAGCACTTGACGGACAGACAAAAGATTTTCACACAGCGGACATAAAGGTAACCATGCGAAAAATTTCAATGCCCTATTCTTAATCGAGTCAAAGTAACCTTCTTGCGGCGAGGTGTGCGACAGGAAGTTACCCAGTGTATCGGAAGTTCTTTCACTTCTCTAAGCTTATTACCGCGGAAAGATGGCCACTCTTCGTGCCAGGACGACAGCACCGCTCTCCGCACTTCAAGCCTAAAGTTTTCCGAAGTAACACGTGAGATGGTAATACTGGGTTCTGTAGTTGCCGTCTTTGCTGCTAAATCTGCCATTTCATTCCCCGGCAAACCTACGTGGTGATCAGCCGTGTTACAGCTGATCACCCGTGAAGCCTTGATCCATAACGTTCGCCGTGAAAGCTTCAAATCTTACAATGTAACTAGTGGGTATATTCAGTGTGGATGTAACGTGTTTTGCGTCTCTATTGGAACTTATAAAGCTCAGGTTACCAAGAACAATCCTGAATATTAGACAAATTGCACAAATCTGTGCAAAAGGAGAGGTGGTTATAGCAGAAAATTTAACCGTTCATTGTACAGGTATGCGGACTGGCTTTGCGGATGCAAAATTAAAAGTGCGTTTTTCTGTTATTCCTGTTTGGTAATGCATGCTGGTGATTCTGCATATACAATATTTAGAAATTCAAATAGGGTGCATTTATTCAAAAGATGGAAGTTCATGCATAACAATCCTTCACTTTATATGGTTCGTTGACTTTTTAAATATGTTTGGTGAAATTCAGAATTAACTGTCATGTAAACCATGCTGATTCTGAAAATATCATATTATGCCGCCCTCCCAAATTTAGAGTCCTGGGTCGCCACTGGTAAAGTAATGAATTTCTTGTAATAATGTCTATTAAGTTTCAAACAGATTACCACTTCTGATATTAGAACACCGAAATTGCCGTGTGCCTGTGTGTTTAACAACTGCTGCAAGTAAGAGGGAAGGGGTGGTTTTCTCTCCGAGCACTCCTCACGAGACAAGACTAGGTATTATTCACAAACGGAAAGAAAGTCCTTGACAAGACTTCAACTTTACACAGACTATGTATTTGATTCCGAGCATTTAATATATTGTGGCTAAAGGACTCATTTTGGCAACAAATGGTACATACGAGTACACAGATATGATGTTTTGAAGTTCTACTTGTCTATGCTAAAGTTAGAAATAAACGGCAAAGGAGGGGTTGATGACATATTGACAAAGATTCGAACAATGTTATTCTTTACGTAGGCATGCACTAGAGAGAGAAATGTCAGGACTCGTGTTTCAACATAACATAAAGTTACTGTCTGCACACTCAGGCCCCTAACACCTTATATGTATATGGTCAATTGCCACTATGCACTAAATCATTTATACCTATTTATATCAAGTTTATTCTCAAACGATCTCATGTGTTATATATTTCTTTAACAGATTGTGACTGTTGATATTCTCTCACATTTTACTTACACAATTGATAAGTAAAGAAATTTGTTTGTTATTGCAGGTGAGGCAGCATTTTCTACGTGTTCCTGGGACTTTGTTTACTCGGTGGTCGTTTTGAGTCTATTATTGGCGAGCACACTACTTATGATGGTGGAGAGAATCAAGCACATGACTGACTGCCCTCCTCCACTTCCTGATCTCCTCCATGAAGTTGGTATATTCTTGTGCTATGGACCTGTTATTGTTGCTCCATTGTGTCATTTGCCAGAGGCAAGGAAAAAAGCATCCTATTTAAACAGATGGATGTCTCTGCAGGTAAAGTTACTAAACGAAAACATTTAATCGATTTTAGCTATAGCCACCCTTAAATTTACATAAGAATTGGGGGGAAAAAACCAGTGTAACATTCACATGAACTTCTTCACTCACTCTTTCACAAACCATTATTACAAATGACCATTCCTATCTGTACTTCTTCTTAAACTAGATAAACTTACACTACACAAGGCATTACTCCTTTCATTGGGCTGTAAGAAAAATGGAGTGCTTTAAAATGATAGTAAAATTTTTAAAACCCGGAGTATATGAAATTATATGCTCTTTGTATGACGACAAGAGAAAGAGAGAAAAAAGTGAATAATCATTTAACAATTGAAACAATATAAATAAGTATTTAAAATTCAAAACCAATAAGAAAGAAAATCTGCCAAATGGTTAACGAAACAATAAATTAGTGTTTGACATAAATTGTATACTTGAACAATATTAACGTTTCTTGTACAATACAAATTTCCCTCTCACGAATTTCCAGTTATACAAAATACATGCAGAATGAAAAGGACTTCACAGACTATCCCCAGAAAATTCCAGATAACATTTATCATGTAAGCTGAGTATTCGTATTTCCACAAAAATCCAGCTAACCTAGCGATCTACAGCGGGCGAGCCTTTTCTTCAAATGTCCCATTTGGCTGCCATTTGTCTGCCAATCATAAATTAAGAAAAACCAGAGGTTATAAAGACAAAGAATCAATCCCTTTTATTTTTAGGGGCTTTTACAGTTCCTGTTTGTTTCATTTCTGTTGTTACATTTGAAATGGTGTTCACAGATATACCAGTTGCCTCATACGTCAATTTGGTTGCATCTTTCACAGTCAGGGTGTCATAACGTTAAAAGAAAAAGTTAAAAACATTTAATACATTAATAATTCAATAGTATTTTTACCGTCTTTTAGAAGCTTTACGCTTTTATGTTTCTGTACACTACTCTGATGAACTGCGCCTTGCTGACTGCGCATGCGAGTGTCAGAGCATCGCTTCACTGCAGTAAACAGCGCAGTCGGGAAAGTACCGAGTACCACGTGACAATAAATGGAAGTAATATATTGATGCTCAATTTTAAATGCTTTGGAAGTTGAATTGCAGTATTTATTCACTCAATTAATTACTTGAATGTATCAAGTAAGAGGAAGTACCGCAATGTAGTAATGAACTGTTTCAAATCACGCTTCACTATTTCACTCGCTCTGAAAGTTGTGCTGCGGCGTAAAGTTGGCATCCGTACACACTTTAAAATCGGATAGGGTATAGAACATAACATCGTTAACGAATGAGTGAGTGAGTCAGTGAGTGAATAAATGCGTGAGGGAGTGAATGAATGAATGAGTCAGTGAGTGAGTGAATGAGTGAATGAGTGAGTCAGTGAGTGAGTGAATGAGTGAGTGAGTCAGTAAGTGAATGAGTGAGTGAATGAGTGAATGAGTGAGTGAGTGAGTCAGACAGTGAGTGGGTCAGTCAGTGAGTGAATGAATGAGTGAGTGAGTCAGTGAATGAATGAATGAGTGAGTGAGTCAGTGAGTGAGTGAATGAATGAATTAATGAGTGAATGAGTGAGTGAATGAGTGAATGAATGAATGAATGAGTGACTGAGTGAGTCAGTGAGTGAATGAGTGAGTGAATGAATGAGTGAGTGAGAGAGGTTTAAAGGCCCATCGTCAGCTAGGTCATTAGGGTCCGTCGCTAACGAGATAGCCCACCCCCCTCCCCACGAAGCCTTTGTCATTCCCTATCACACCTCCATATGTAATCAGATAAAGTCCTAACGGTAGTTACATTTTTACAGAAATGTCATTTTAGTCACTTTTCGCTCTCGAATTCAATAAAAACGGCATTATTCTTAATTTTTAAAAATACATTGAGTAATTAGTAATTTTTGGTTATACAGAAACTTTAAACTTTATCTATTTGAAACTATCGAAACAGCGCGCCTCTATTTTAGCCGCACTAGAACTAGCAATCGAGGATCGCTTTTACCATCTCATTTTTACCTTTTCATTGAGTTTTCAAACTATGAGGCCCTATTACGAACCTCAGACGCACCGAAGTTTTAATACTGTATAGTTGCTTATTTCTGCTGCATTTTCTACTGCAGAAATACCCAGTATTCCTTAACTTTTCACGTAACAATAAACACCAATAAAATAAGTAATAAGATAATTAATAGAATTTATAATAATAAAGTTAATCGTAAAAGTAATTTTAGTGATAAAATGCTGTTCGAAGAAATAATTTGAATCAATATACACGAATTCGACACCCCTGCACATTCAGCGAGTCCTTTTTAATGTTCTGCTGTATTTAGAGAGAAAAAAGATTAACTATTCACTTTAATGTGTATATAAGTGACTTTTATTAAGAAATCAATCGCAAAAGCGAAGTAAATTCTTATGCCCCAGGTTTGAATACAGAATTATCGACAAGTAACTAGAGACTCACACTTCGCTTCAATAAATTGAGTTACACTCGATATTTTCCACAACGATTGTTTCGACACAATTACGTATCATCGTCAGGTGAACTCACCTTATACCTAATTATGCGTAGGTTCTCAACCTTTTTGTAAGGTATATACTACGACGCACGGTCTCTGGGACCCCTATGTTTAAACCGAAATTTAAAGCGTAATCATTTGGAAATTTTACTTTAAGTTATATAATATTTATTTTCACAATTATGTTAGTGTGCCTTAAACACTTCTTGTTGATTTTATTTTATTAAATAAAGCCTACATTACTTTTTATCACAAGAAATGACATACCTACTTTTGTGCATTCTTTTAAATAGTGCACACAAATCAACAATCAGAAAACCGAATGTTACACTCTGAAATAATGTTGTATGTTGGTAGCAAGTAATTTTTTACAGAAAACTAAATTCCAGAGTTAAATCTTTCGAATAAAAATTTCACTCTTTGTGCAAAACAGACATTCAGTGCTGGGATCTAGATTTTTCTTTACCACCGCTTAGAACACATTTGATTAATTAACTAATGCTTTTAAGTATTTTTGGAATACTTAAAAACTCAGTGTTTTGAAATTTTACTGAATACCGAAGGCTTTAGTGTTTCACACCTGAAACGCATTTTCAGAGCACTCTAGGCAAACAGGAATGTTGCACATTTTACACAAGAACGCCGGCTTTCTCCTTTACTTTGGATTATAAAGTTTGGAGGTCTTCTTGTCAAGACGGCCATCTGTTGCATCCACTGGTATCTACAGTTTCTGTACTAACTTCCAGAACTCTCCAATAAAAGCTCTCAGTTCACGTGTAAGGTGGATGTTTTGAATTCTTCTTTCCATGTGAGGAGTAACAAACTCTTCATAAAGTTCAGTCGGCTTACAAGCTCGCTATGTGCGTAGCTGTTGTGCAATACGTATGCATTGACTCATCTAGTATCTACTATTCTGTAAAATATTGCCATGGGCCATCGACGAGTTCTCCTTCCTGAACTATCAATAGAACACTTTTCATCAGGTCTTTCTGCTCCTCCTTTAGCTTCTTATAAAATTGAATAATCTCCGGCTTCTGTGTTCCCTCATTTGTTTCCGGCGCATGATGAACACTGGACAGCACAACAACAGCTCTGTTTTTCTTTGTAACGTACGACAGTAGTGCCATGCTTTTTCTAAACCCGTATTGATTGGAGCCTGCAGGAGGTCTTCTGTTAGGCTGCAGTTCCTTTGGTATTTCTCTTTTGGTTTTCCTCATTGTAACAACCAGCTTCAACGCATTGTTTTCCATCACTTGAGCAAATTCCACAGAATAATACCAATTGTCAGTCGTCACATTTCGATGCGTTCTTCTATTTGGTGTAAGACGTTGGATCCATGCCTGAGCGGGGAGTGAATAGATTTTATCTTTTGCTGCAAATATTCTCTCCAACATTGTGTCATCAAGTAGTAAATTCCAGATTTCCTCAGCTCCCACATGACGGCCAAGAGCTCTGGCAGCAGGACGACGACCAAGAAGCTCCAAGAGAATATTGTGCCTCAATATCTTTGAAAATCGACTTCACCAAGCATCCCTTGACCGCCTGTACCATTCTTCCCGTAGTAATGTTCTTTCTGTGGGGCTGATCCTGCCTCACCTGAGTCAGAAGAAACAGATTTGTCCCCATCACCACTGTTATGAAGTTCTTCCGAATCATACTCTTGGAGGCGTGTTCTAGGAAACTCCAACACGTGTCAACAACAAAGAAGGTGATAATGCAGCTGACAATAAAACATTTGTGCACTTACCATTTAAGGAGGGTGGGGGTGTAGAAACATTCTGCTAGAATTGACCTTTGAGAGCGAGTTCCGAAATTCTCGCGTGATCTGAGTTAAGGGTTTACCGGTCGGCGCTTACACGCCGTGGTGAGAGCTGGTTTGGTATCTCCTTCGCCGTTCGCTCGCCCGACGGTATAAGTGTGTAATGAAGGCTTATTCCGAATGTCAAGTAGTTAGAAGAATAAAGATTTATAATAATAAATAACTTGTAGAGGAGTGAGTAAAGAATACATGAATACATTTCAGATTTTTGTTGAAAATAGCAATATGTGACATTGTTTTCCAGGCTGCATATCATCGAGTTACTGGTCGCCATCTTACTCTACCGCTGGATCGCAAGGTCTGCCTCAAGCTGGTGATTTCCGTTGCTATGATGGTGAACTACACGTCTCTCTTATTTCTCATAAGGAAGGGCTTCACTTGGTGGCAGGGAATTCCGTTTGCCACTTCGACGTTTCTGAACGCGCTTGCCTCGGACTACTGGACACTTACCACTCACGCACTAGTCCTCACATCTCGCAGCTTGCAGGCGGAAGTGTCCCAGGTAAGGAGGGCCACTTATTTATTGTAGCACTAAAGTCGTATCCCTATAATGATTTTAGAACATTCATGATCCGCAGTGAAACTTGGACACCGATAGCTATATCAAACATTCTCAGCCAATGCAGAGGGAGTGAGCGGCAAGTCAAAACAAACCAATATGAATACGACACAACACTTGCACTACCACTGTTCGTGCTTCGAAATGTTTCAACAATGACACTTTGGTTGAGTATTTTATTCATTCTGAGAAATAATTTATATGTATAATTCATTATGACTGACAAAAATACAAAATACACTTTCAGCCTTAAAATTATATGTGTATATTTCCAAACAAAAATATATATACTTTACGTCAGTGGTGTCAATCGTGGCCCCGAGTGGCAATGCCACAGAGAGAGCAAGTCGCCGTGCCCTGGGCATAGAGGGCAAGTCCGTTAGAAACCAGTTCAGTGCAGTTTTCCGTGTGATGCAGGCAGAGCAATGGCTGCGTCCGAGAGCATAGACATGAGTCATTTGGTTTCGCATGTTTCGAATGGGAAAACAATTCCTCTGTAAAGTTGTGGTAGTAGTATTCAGTACCTAATACGCAGCCAGTATCCTGCATTAAAAATACAACATACAAAGTCATTATGAAATATATAAAGTAAATAATGCAGCAGTTCAGCTGGAGCTGTTAGAAGTACAGTGTGATCGTCGCCTTCAAAAGAAATTTGACAATTATTCATACTCAGACGCACTGATTGAATTTTACCAGAAACTTGACAATAGGCGTTACCCAAATTTGATTCCTAAGACAGCAAAAACTATGACAATGTATGGTAGTACCTACCTTTGTGAACAGGGTTTCTGCATAGCTCCTCAAAACCCGCCACAAAAACAGACTCTCGGATAGCAATTTGGCATCCAGTCTTAGAATCTGTCTTTGTAATATTATTGAGCCAAATTTTGAAAAGTGTGTGAATTCAAAAATATGCCAAGTGACTGATCCTACAAATGTGCAACATGAGGTATTTTACTTAGGTGTTCAGTAAGATTCTCTTAAATTCATTATGCAAACGCTTAACACTAAAACATGTATCTTTAAGGACAGCAGTTTTCAAACAACCTACCTGTAGTTCTTCCCTTTAATTTTGGAGGAAATCGTCAACTCCTATTACTAATAATGGTTCGTGTTATTTCACTTGTTTGAAGATAATCCATGTAAATATTGTCATTTATGTTTAATCAAAATAGATAAGAATATCCGTTTAAGGGATAACAGGATTTCAAAGCTGCCATTTACTTTTTGTATAAAATAGGTATATCTGATACAAGGTCGTATAAAAAACACTATTGTTAATACTGTATAATTATTCTGTTATTTATTTTGTTTATTTATTTATTCATTCATTTGAAAATCAATTTTGACATTTTTACATCTGGGATTGAAAAGTCTATCTTTAAGAGGTATGAAGAGCGTAAATGGTGTACTTCACAGTACGGGAATGCTAACCCAAGGGCTAGAGTAGATTTAATAATACCTATAATTCAGCCTAATCATCAGAAAGTTGCAACTGTGTTACTATTTTAATCAACTTGAATAACTGTCAAGTAGCTTTCTTTTACGCGTGAGAAGTATTGTTCCCCTTCATAGATCCAACTTGTATCTGTGCTATGCATCCTTGTAGGCAATTCAGAAGGAAAACATTCATAATATATACGCACTATAAGAAAGGTTTTATCCGTGGACGCAGCCAAGTTGCAAGTAAACAGGTATCAGGTGATATCGCTACTGGTGTTGATATGTATTACGTCATGTTTTGCCCTCAGCATATACAAGATGCCCAGTGGAGCTCTCAGCGGCCTGTGACCTTGACATCACTGCTTTACGTGACCAATTTATAACACCTATAGCATTGTGACGCCGGCAGCGGCACACAACAAAGGACGGTCAGGATCAAGATACCTCACACCACACACTAGGCATGGCGCGTATCTAAGGCACTCGAGTCCAAATTACAATCAGAGCGGCTCAACCAAAATGGGTTTTCCAGATAGTTCGTGAATTTTCTGGCTGCCGGTAAGTTGAGTAAAAGTAACATTTTCGAGAAATATCGGGCTACGTCATCGCTGGTATAAAGGAGCGCCTGAGGTTGGGGCAGTTTTGAATCAGTTTTTAGTTTTAGTGTATGTGTGCCAGCTGCATGTGTAGGGTCGTCACGAAGGAAGATAGCAAGATAGTTTATGACTGTAGAGTAATCGCATCATCAGAGTTAGATTTTGTGAGACAAAGAGAAGATTGAAGAACAGAAAAGTATGTGTTATGGATACGAGAAGAAAACAGTTGTGAGCTGTAACATCACAAGAACTTTAGATGTGTTAACGTCAGTAAAAGTCAACTGTGTTGTGCATTCAGTTAGAAGAAAATAAAGTGACAAAAGATAAATGGACTAGACTCTTGTTATTTTGTCACAGTGTTCATAAAGAAATACCATTAGTAATCACTGTGAAATATGTGTTCATTGACCTACGATTTTTTATTGGTCCGTTTCTTCTTCATATGCTTTTATGGCTGCAGAATCACCAGTACGGTGCACTACAATCTATTTTTTAAATACCCCAAAAGTAAATCTCTCCAGTTTTCAATGTCTGTATTGCAAGAAGTTGCGTTTGAAGTCACATAATGCGATGTGGGCAAAGTGTTTATACTTGATGTGCAATTCATGTACTTTGTTTTTCTCATGTGGACTATTCCCCAGCAACAGATCCTTGAGTACACACAATTTGGTATGTCCACGATCTTTGTGTTCAACTGCAAAGGGGCAGGACCCACTCTCGTATTGTAATCAACACTATGGTATTCTAAAACACAGTTAAGTCATCCGTCTCCCTCCCATCGGTGTCCTAAGTTACGCTGGCTGTTCATGAACCATGTTAGATGTATCGCCATTAACAAAATAGGTCAACTAATTCTAAAATAGTAAGCCGCGAAGGTGCTCATTTATGCTTTCGTCAGAACACTCCAAAAACTCTTTCAAAGTGGGCAAATTTGTAAAAGAGTCTTTGCTGGTCCTAGCTGCCCAAAACTGACGCTTTTTAACCTGCCATTAACTTACCTTGTAAGTGTATATTCGAAACATTTAAATGTTCAAACACATCAGCTAAGTAGTTACGTAAAATCAAGAAAAGTGAGTGAGTTAATTTGCATGCTTGGTGTCAAGAAGGAAGATTCTGATCTCATCTTTAAGCTCAAAGACCCTCGCCAAGATCCTACCTCGACAAACAAAACAACCTGGACTGCAAAGGTTGAGTTTTAATGTTGTAAGTATTTCAGATACTTCATTAAGAATTTTCTGCAACATTTTGTCTTCTAAAGCCTCTTGATGCATACAGCAAGGTGTCCATTTCACGTTAGGAGTCACGGTTTTGATACTACTAGCTTGACTGTTTTGTACCTAGTCATGGATTTTGCTCCATCTGTACACAAATCCATACACTTCCTTCAGGTAATGTCATGTTTACTAAAAAAAGACGTTTAATGCCGTGAAAGTATAATGCGCTATTACGTGGCATAGTTCACACGAGAAAAGAAAATCTTCAAACAACTTGTGTTTGCACAAATAACGCACCAAAACCAACAACATAGCTGCTTCCTTTGATATGTCTCTGCTGTCGTCCAATTGAAGAGCAAACATATTACATATACAAAACCTATCCAAGATGGTATTTTACTAGCCATATCAGTAATTCGTCTTTGGGCAGTATTGTTTGGGAGCGGCTGCATCACCCAACATTCTTTTGCAAAGGGTTACCGCTGATGTCAATATAAGTTCTTCGGCAATCGTATGGCCTTTACCAGATTTTGCAATAAGCTGCGATATCTTATAAGATGCAAGGGTTACATTTTCATTTATGTTTTGCAATAACATTTCGGGATGATTTGAGCTCGTGTAGCTTAACTTTAAAATAACCTACTGAGTTACTTTAGTACTCCGGGTGCTTTGTTTTTAAATGTCGGCGGAGTTTTGAAGGCACCATACACTCTTTAGAGAGGCTTTCGTAGTAAATGACACATTGAGGTTAGGTTCATGTTCAGATGCAGAATATGTAAAACTAATTCTGAAATCAGATCTACAAACACTGCTCTTAGACGTAGAAGGGTTTGGTTCACCAGACGATGACTTATCCAATTGTACATTCACATCAAATAACTCCTGGTACTCTTCGTCAGTAGGCCTACCACATATTAACGATACACTTTTCAATCAACGATCCATTTTCAATCGCTGTACCGCGCCGAGCAAAATAAACCTTGATAAACAATAATTGCGTTATAAACACACATAAATAACGTGATATTTGACAGAACTGCTACTGCGATGAATAGACAAATATTAAAATGGCCAGTCGTCCATAGACATGTCAAACATGCAGCGCACACGCACAGAAATTGACAGAACTACTACTAAGTACCTAATATTGGCGCTAGATTGAGCTAGTGCCAGTTGACTGTAAAAACAGATATATACGAATGTAACTCAAGTTACTATATAATAATTTAAGAATTTAAGGGGTCCTTGTCAGTATAGCAACCGATGAGAGGGTCCTCGAAAACAGTTGACTGGGAACTCTGACCTAATACATCCATATCTTAAACAAAAAGCTGCTTGCTGAATTCATATAAAAGATAGTTTTATCATGATGGTATGCAACAGGCATGAGAATGAGACGAGAGGTAGCGACTGAACTTGCCTTACTCCCCCCACATTCTCTTGCCGAGTGACGAAGGTTGTTTTGATACAACACTTGCAGTGTTCCACCTGAGCGGTAGTAATAATTTCGCACTTATTTTGTTTACATTAAACATATTTTGCGTACAATAATTATTACAGCCGCCTACTGTAATTAGGTTTCAGGTTTATAACCTTCCTTCATCTTATGCACGTAATATTCTTACGCTGCCTTATGATTAACATACTAAATTGTTTCTCTTTCACTATAAATAAAGCAGTAGCATTCAATTACTATTTAGCCTTAAATATTTTAAAACATATTGTTTAGTTTTAAACTTAATATTGTACTCAAAGTTTAAAAGACGAAATTGAATAGTTTATATTAAATAACCTAATAAGAAACTAAACCCCTAAAAAGTGGAATCATATAGTCCCCTTTATACATTTACAAAAAACGAATACCTTTTGAAATAGTAAATAAATACCTATAAGATCACCAAAGTTTGATCTTTGCTTCTGATAAAAGTGGTGTTTGATACTGTAACGCCTTATATTTGCAAATTGAAATCCACATATTAAACAGCAAACTTTCTTGTTCTTGTAACTTACAACAAATTCTCTCTACCACTCTTCATGAAGCGTCCATACTCGCCACTGAATGAGGCATCTCGGATACTGAACAGCAGTGAAGGGGAGGGATAGCCGGTGGAGTGAGGCGAGAAGGTGAATGGACAGCTGAGCCGATTTTACCCATGCCTGGTATACAATGTTAGCCGTGTATCGAACTACCATTATTACGTAACTCCTATTCGCGCCGTAGCCTGTCTATCTCATTAGTCATGGCACGCAATGTATTAACAACAGAGTTTTTACTAGTGTTAGATGATCAACCTTATGTAGCTGAAGCAACAGGTTCTATTTCGTTTGAATTTCCAGCTAGTATGTATTTATACACAACACAGTTTGTCATTTTTCAGAAGCTACTGCGGCTCATAGTATTTTTGTAACATTCACGTTGCCAACGCTGTGAGCACAAAAACACGTGACTGCTGACTGTTGACATTCACCTACAAATACAACTTAACCAAGTATTCAGGATTTCAGAGTTCAGCTGATTACAACTAGCCCTAACATGGAATACTCCATTTTTATAGGTCAACAGCGCTTTGAAACATGTAGGAAGAAATAATTAACTCCAATTTCATTTTATTGGACATGCTTCTGAATGTTCCTACATTCTTCTGGATTTTTTATTTTGGAAGTTGGCAAGGGATGTCAAGGAATACGGCTGAATAAGATACCCTATTCTCAAACATTAAGTCGATTTACACAGTAACTTACAAAATGACAGTTGTTTTTTAAGGAAGGATAAGATAAGGTAAGAAACAACCTACATCTACTAGGCAACGGCCTCGTACTATGAACAGGATAGCTCAGTCACCTCAGTGTCATCTCCCAGAAACACTAATTAAATACGATAGAAGTTCATGCCTCCCAGTTTTTATTCCCTTTGAACTCACTCCCCAAACTCCGGTTCAGCTGGAATCATCAGTTATTGCAATTTTATTATTGACAATTTTATAATCTCTACAATAACTTATTATTAATGCATAAACCTGTTGAGTTACTGATACAAATATATTAATTGTGTGTTGCAGCAGGTGAACGTTGCCGGAAAGCGCTTGGAAGAGCTGGAAAACGTGTGGAGGCATTTGTCCTCGACAGCACGAGAAATGGGTCAAGCGATGGGCTACACATACGGTGGACATATTTTATTTTATGCCATGTTAATGCTCACTGGCACATTTGGTCTTATATCGCAGATCAAAACAGGCAATCTCTTCAACATCTTCGCCTTCGTCGGCACCATCATCATCTTCTATTGCCTCACCTTTCTGCTTTGTGATGCGGCGGAGAAAGCAACTTACGCGGTAATATTGTAATACATAATAGTTCTACATTTTGGATTTTTAAGAAATAGGACATCTTAACCCTCCGTTTGGTCGCTAAGGACTTGAGAGATCCCAACGTTTATTTAAACGTTCTAGTTTTCGAACGAACGTACCTATGCAATCGCTGACTAAGAAATCTATACTAACCTTACTCGATTGTTTACTGGAGCGACAACCTTGTCTACTTATTTCTTTAGCTCCAAGAATAATTAATCGGCAGTTACGTGTCACAGAGGTCAACAAAACTTATTTTTTTCTAGTGTTTAACGCCCGGTTTTACTACATACGGCACCGCGGGTGGCGATGACACATGGAATGAAGATGGAGTACCAGTGGAATGAGATGGCGGGGGAAATCAGAGAACCCGGAGGAAACCCGCCCCAGCGCCGGTTCGTCCACCACGAATCCCACATGCGGTTGCCTAGGATCGAACTCGAGTCACTTTGGTGAGAAGCGAACGGTAATTAAACTCTGCGCGCCTACTCTCATTACATATTATCGACATGTTTTTCCGCGTTAGTTGTGCAATATTGCTTTACCATTGCAAGCAGTATGCTACTACTTCTTACAAACAGGAGTAAAGGATATGATCTACAAAATCCCAAGAATTTGGAAGAAGTGGTGGTAATGATGTTATGTCAAGATGTATTTTGTAGATAGTATATGCTTAATAATAATAATAATAATAATAATAATAATAATAATAATAATAATAATAATAATAATAATAATAATAATAATAATAATAATAATAATAATAATAATAATAATAATAGTAATAATAATAATAGTAATAATAATAATAGTAATAATAATAGTAATAGTAATAATAGTAATAATAATAGTAATAATAGTAATAATAGTAATAATAGTAATAATAGTAATAATAATAATAATAATAATAATAATAATAATAATAATAATAATAATAATAATAATAATAATAATAATAATAATAATAACGATAGTAATAGTAACAAATGAAGCTAAATATGGGAGTGAAGGAAAAATAAAATTGAAATAAATAAATGCAAATAAGCACAAAAATATAGCACGGGCCTACTAGGCCCCACGCGACTAACGGTGTTCTGCCGGGGCCGCGCACCTAACGGAGGGTTAAGGACGATGGTTATAGGTAAGTGTTAATATTGTCATTATTGTCCTTAATATTGCTTACATTGGTACAGTAACTTTTGGCTAACTTTTGAACTTCCTTACAGATACTTGTGTATAATACCTATAATGTTATTACATTAACAAAGGAAAAATTTAAGTTTTATAGCCATTAGTCTAAGAAAAACGGTTTTGGAATTACGGAAGATTTTACTAATAAATACCTAGCAATTTATGAAGAAGATGCTATAATGAGTATTTTTAGTTGCTAGCTATCTTTAGTTAGATTTACTGCCTCGTTTTAATCTCCCATTTTATTACACTGTGGATCAGACTTTTTCAGCAAGTGTTGGCTGTGTTTCAGGAAAGGATGGAAATTTGTCTGGGACAAAAAGTGTTTGTGAAAGACTCCAACCGTTTGTTTGGTTTAACTACCTACCGACTTTGTATTAACGCTTAACGTTGTCGAAGGGTATTGCACCATTTTCAAAAGTTCAGAACCACAAATAACTTCTCGTGTGCTTGTATATTTTTGTAATTCTTATACTCTTGCACCAGAACCATGAATTTCTTCAAACCGTGGGGCATGGTCAAACATGTATTATCATCTGTGGGCAGCTTTATCCACTTAGAAACTTGACACCTGGTTCAATATCAACCCATTTGGGTATTTCATTCAATGAAATCTTTAGGGAATAAGAAAATTCTTCAATGGGCTGCACCCTTCTTTTCAGCTACACTAGATCAGTGGTATTCAACTTTTTTCTATTTCAGCCTGTACCCCTAGGCCTAACCCTAGAGTTATCATTAATTCAAATTATACATAACCATGTATATAATATTTATAACTTACTTAATACTACGCAAATAAGGATTACATTAAATTTTACACACCCCCTAAGAAATCTTCGTGTACCCACTGCTCTGTATAATAGCTCGAAGCGATACAAGCACATACTGAAATTTTAGGGGCTTCTTGATAAGGTAATGTTATAAAAAATGAAAGTTGTGGAGAAAATCAAATAATACAGTTATAAGGAACGTGAAGAGAGAAGCAAGTCAAAATCCTGTACATTTTAAAATCCGGACGTAACTTTCAGACCTGAAGTTAACACATGTCCGGCCTACTCCTGGCCTACTTAAAACTTTCGACACAAATGTCTCGAAAATTAACATATTAAAAAAAAAGAGAAGAATATAAAAATAATTAATTTGGTTGTGAAAGTAGTTGATGGGATCATTAAGGTAAACAATATGGGCCATTCAGAAACTTAAGCAAATATAATTATCATAAGTAATGCCACAAGTGATTGTCAATTTATCTGGAGAATTTGATTATCACCAGTTGCATTTATCTGAGCTATTTCACGAATTAAAGAATGATATATCCTATGAAATGTTATTTAAATGCTGTATTGTAATTAATAACCTCTTAAAAGAAACATGTAGCATGAATACATACATCACTGTCTATTGTTACGACTTACAAGACTCTCAGATCGATGCTCCGATTTTTTATGTTGGAGTATCTGCTGTTAATTTATAACTTTCTGCAGTACAAACTGACTCCATACATATTTCCATTGTATTATATGTTCTGAGATTTTCCTCCTTAAATTATTTAATCTAGTTCAGCATTAAACAAGCGAGAGTCACCCATATTTGACATTTGAATAGCGTAAAATTACGTCAGCCGTTGCTCATTTGTAGGACAATGCATCTATATTCTCTAACCTAATCACAACATAAGAAAAGCGGAAGAGGTGATAATTAAAATTCAGAGGAGGTGATAATGAAATGTGATACATTTTTTCGCGAATGAAGCACCATCTTTCCATATTTAATTTAAACTTATAAAAAGGCCTCTGTGTACGTGTCTGTGTATGAAGAGCATTAACAACCCACCCCCCCCCCCACAAAAAAAAAAAAAAAAAAAAAACTACGTCAGTTAAATACCATACCTGGTATTTAAGTTCAGTGTCTTCCAAGCATGGAGACGATCATTTTAGAGAAAATGATCTACATTAAACTAACCTTTTAATAGAAACATTCCCAAAAATTATAAGTTTCTCAAAAATGGTTCCAACGGTTTTTAATACAATACAAGTTTAAGATATTTTCATGACAAGTGAAATGTATATCTCAAATTTTCTAGCAATGGCCTCTAAATCCTATTCATTCGGAATAAATTTTGCATAGTTGGTAAGCCGTTAGAAATAGACAAAATCTTACTATTTGAAAAGTTTTATCTGGTTAAAACACATGTTATGTCAATTCATACAGTAAGACACTTTCTAATTTGGCATTTACATTTGTCATTTTAACAGTAAAACAGATCCACATTAACTACAATTCTGACTTTAATTTGCATTTCACATTCAGTGTCAAATGATGCATACAATGTTCTAGATTGGGGAGGAATTTCAAGAACATCTGCAGATCCTGGAGTGTCATTTACCACCAGCATGTTCTGATGTGAAAACTCAGGTAGGTATGCGTTGTGAGGATTGAACTTATGAAGCCCTTTTATGCGCTCCATCCTAGGCATATCTTCATTATAAGAGAACCAAACAGTATTTGTTACTGCTGTCGTAGGCATGCTTTTGTACCTTTGACCATATTTGTCACATTTATACTTCCCTGTCTGTAGTGTGTAAACGGAGCATTGCATTACACTCAAGAAGTCGATACCCCGATTTTACCGGAACTAAAAAAATCGCTTGAATATTAAACTTGGTATTTCAGTGCAACATATTCTAAGGATACGACACGAGTATTTTGAACTACTGTCTAATGTCAACTCCCCACACATGTAAAGCATCCAGAAATATTTCATTTTCTCAACAATATATTTTTATTGACATATTTAGGATATTTACTTCCCAAATGAGATGTACGAGTCTTCCAGGAATAGTCCGTAAAATCTTCATTTGGAAGACATTTTGTTTAATTTTGTAAACTGGCAAACCGTAAGAGATGGATAATACCTTACTGAACAAAAATCTATAAAACACACAATTCATTAAAAATAACTCTTTGTGGCACTACCCATTTCCGACACATCCCTTGGTTTGCTTTTAATTGTTCAATAATTCATATTTTTCTTTTAAGCACTGACAGACTGTTTCTTATCATACCGTGAAAAGAGCATGTAATTTAATGACCAGTATAATACAGCGATCAGTCTACCCATTTCTGCCTAGGTAAATGTCAGTGTGCCATTGGGCAACAGGCACGCGTGTGAAATGCCTATTGTTTTATGGTCACATGACACTCTTCTACTGCTGATGTTTGGGCAGGTTTCTGCCAGTAGAAGACACGAAGAAGCCAGTGTCTGGTGCTTCCATTACAAATTTATAATTTATGAAATTCACAAGTGAAAACTTCAGGCAGAAAAGGGCAAACATTTAACCATCACCAAGCGCTTTTAACCTACAACATGTGTAATGAAACTATTTGTGCAAATGTTTATAATAGGTTAAGGAGGTAGAAGAATTAACGTTCACTAGAATATATTGGAGAAAATAAACGATAGATGGAAAGTATTATGCAAATAAGACAAAAAAGAAAGCGAAGATGAAAAGAAACAAAAGAGAAATTCTTCATCGGTGAAATTTGGATAGAAATGATGGAAGAACCTAATTTTCCTTTTTTTTTTTTTTTTTTTTTTTGCCTTAAAATTATGTCTGTACCTTGAACTTTCGGAATTTACCTCGTTTACTCCGCATAGCCATTTAAAAGACTGTTATGTATGATCTAAATGCCATATGCGTGTGGGCATGGCTCCCAAAATGCATTTGTTACCCCACTGTAGCAAAATCACGTACAATTTTGAAGTTTAAATCAGGCGATCAGATTCAGTGATGGTGAATGTAAGCAGAGGCATCTTGTGGGATTTTCCCTAAACATTAATCCCAATAAAACAGTATTAAAGTATGGCGAAATTTTTGTCTCTGTACATGTGTTAACCACGTGGTCCAGTTGTTCTGAACTTTATACAAGATACTTTGTTTCTAAATAGAAATTGCCAGTTGCAGTGACTTCAGCTATTAGTGAGATCAATATGAGTTACAAGGCACCTCTCTATGTAAAGGAAAGTGTCTCAGCTTGTAGAGTAAGTCCAGTCAGCAAAAGAGTTATTATGATTAGTGATAAGCGAAGATTAAAGTAGAATGCACTGTAGTTTTATTCGCATTCTGCTTTTACATAGTTTAATCTTGAAAATGTTCCGTCTAGTGCAATTATTAATAGACTTCTTTGAAACTTTGCACACATATTCTTAGATAGTTGCTTCATAAAACTTGGTATTTAAAATTCTCTAGATAGAGCAGTTTAATTGTTACTGAATTATGATTTTGAAAATTATTAATAATTCTGGTCTACAATGAAACATTTTCAAGAATGAAAATGGGCATTTCTTATGTATTTTGATCCCCAAAGCACGAATATGTTATTTGTTTTTGTAGTACCCTCAGTTTTAAAAATACTTCATTATATAAGAATAGTTACAAAAACAGATTTCTTAAGAATCATCCAATAAACGTTTGCTATATCTGTGGAAATACAGTATTAAATCATGCAGATGACATGTGAAGGAACTGTATGATCTTTATTTCGGGTGCAAGTTAGGTAAAGAGAAAAGGTAAAGTTGCAATGCCTTTTGCTATTCAGATGATATGGAGGGAGCCGATCAATCACGTAGATAATTGCCTATCTATGTGATTGATTTAATACTGTATTTAAGTGTAGAAGCAAATGCTTGCATTTCGGAACAAAAATAGCAGTTATGGAGATATTTTGTCAATACGTGTACAACACCAAGACAATAGTCTACCTGATCATGTCAGCTTAACATTAGTTTAAAAATGTAAGTCATCAAACTCCAGAATATCACGTTACTTTCATGAGCTCACGTCGTATCAGATAGCGATAAAACATATTGCGGGAAGGAATACAATTTTTGTGACATTTTATCACGATAACTAGAAAATAAACACCAGAAACTAAATACTACCTACATAAGGACATAGGTAAGTGAATTCATTTCCATTAGAAATAAAACAAAGCAAGAAACTATCTGAAAAAAAATCTGATGTGCTGTACTCACATGACTTACTCCACTCTTGTACCAACTATTCTTACAAATACTTATTCCTCTATCTCTTTTATGTTAGTTGAGATAAACATTTGCAGGAATGATATTATTGCTAAATTTCCTTGTAGCTGCTAGGTGAATATAGGAATACAGTAGGCTTTGAGCAATAATCAAATCTTTTAAAGCTAGTCCCGATATGAAGGTTCTCTTTGTACGGCCAAGACATAAAAAAGTGAATAACGAGCTGGCATTTCAGAAAAGGTAAGTATAGCAAAACTCGCACAAATAACAAGGAATATCTCCGAAAAGATTCACTCCACAAAATAATTTATTTGGACATAAATTGTGTGTTTTAGCAAGATCTAAACTTTTATATAGTAAGATTTGATCTATCTCTTACAATTTACTAGTTATGCAAAAGTCATCAAGAGTAAACAGGGCTACAAAGACTATAGCCAGAAAACTCAAAAATACATTTCTCTTGCCATAAAAATATCTTAAATATATAGCATTTTAATCAAATGGTAGTTTGAGGTGGAAGAATTTTCTTAAAAACCTTCGTGTTGTATCCTTGAAAGATATTACACATAAATACCACAAAACCGAATTTTCGTTTTTGAGTTATGCTGCTAACACACACACACACACACTCACACACACACACACACACACACACACACACACACACACACATACGCACGCACGCACACAGAGAGAGAGAGGGGGGGGGGGGGAGAGAAACAAACACATAGTTTTCTAAAACTACTTTTTTTTGGTTAAGGGGTCTCAAAACATTTCTGCTGAAATCTCGACATCGAATTTTTGTGTGGTATAGAATACTTCTCATACTATACGTAGTAGAAATTCAAGCACATTGCGACTTTGCAACAATCAGATCCAAAATTTAACATGTCACTGAGTAAAGCGCTCAGAAGGAGAATATATTGTACAAACTTCACGGTCAGGCCGAGATGAAATACAAAATAATAGTGCCCTAAGAATTAGAAGGGGAAATACTAAACATGTTACACGAGAGATTTGCATACAGGAAGGAAAGGACAAATGCCTGGGAAGAAAAACAGGGGAAATAGTTGGCACTTGTGAACTGTGCAAAAAGTCTAAACTTTTGAACGTAACAGTCCCACACTGTCATTAGGGATAAAGAAAATTATATTGAAGTCGCAATAGATGTGCATAGAGATGTGCGGAATTCAATTTAACTCCAGGTACAATACATTACTGTGACGTGTGATACATTTACATAATTTGTGCAAATATATCCAGTCAGAGATACAAATAGTAAATGCATGGATACCAACTTTCAGCCAAATAGAATCAATAATTTTGGACAATGCAAATGTGCAAAAGAGTAATAATTTATTCATATCCACACTAGCAAAACATAACATTAGCCATATAATTCGTCCGTAAAGTCCCCTTAGGAGAATCCCTCTGCAAGAATGGTCAAGAACATAGGTTAAACCATAAGTGATTGCACCAATGCTGCAAAACCATTGAGAAGGCAATGAATCATTCTGTCAACCCAACCACAGTCTTCACTCCATAGAAGTTGATGACGGAACCAAACAACTAATACTGAGCACCCCCTTCACGATAATGTGTCTTGTAGGGGGACCATGCTTGTGAGCCTGTATTGTAGAAGTCTGCCGCTGAGATTGGAACTACTGTGTGAGACCTATCTCCGCCTCTATCATTCTGAAACTGCAGACACTGACCGTCTTGGGCTCTAAGAACATGTGGATGATTAAAGACCTCCAGTCGAACTTCTGTACAAGTCCAGAAACCTGTCAAGCGGTGCGTTATCGTGCAGCAAGACAGCAGCGGCACTAAGCATCTCGTGTAATTACTTCTGAATGACACAATGATCTGTACATTTCACGGACGACCCTTCACACTCGGCGGTAGCTGGAACAGATATCTCCAAGTTCAACCATTGCACCGATGCTACCATAGGAACTCCGGACACTGCAAGAGTATGCACCATGCCACATCCTTGCAGCCCGTCCAGACCGTCGTGGCAATCCCCCACTCCTGAAGCACAGAAGCGCAGTAGCAGAGACCTGCCCACTTGCATAATAGAAGAGCTGGGGATTAGTATATCGCTTACTCTATCTGTGATAGCTACAGAGTAATTGTTTACAATACGTAAACACACAGTTTGTTCACCAGGAATACAGCCAGTCAGTAAGTCAGTAAACAATTTCAGATAAACAGCGATATCTGAAGCACGAGGCGTGCTTCTTATCGTGCTTACGATAACGGCACCAATCTTGGAATGTATATGCACAATAGATTAAAGCAAAGAACTCGCTCAAAATAATACAATTTAAATGTTATTTTCACTTCATGGAGTATGTTTAGCTTAAAAAACGTAAGTGGTGCTTTTAGCCACTCCGTCTTTCTCCCACTGATCACTTTTTGTCTTTTCTATATTTTTAAAAAAATCCTGCCAATCTTTCGTTCTTACGTGATATATCCTCGAACGTTATATCGTGGAATTCCTGTAAGGGTAAGACACCCGTTACATTTCTTTAAGTATTCCTTTTACCTTGTCCCAAACTAGTTCTATGGGATAGAGATCACCCATGAATGGGGGCAAACATTGACTGTGTGACCCAATAAAAGCAAAAATGTGTCCGCTTTAAGAGCCTCTTTAGGTTTGTTTGTTTCAATCATCCTGTAATGATCTATTTTACACATAGAACTGTCACTCTGAACCCCTTTGTTCTGCAACACAATATCATAGCAGATGTTATAGCAGTTTTAGGTGGAAGATAATCTGTTTCTACCTTACTTTTACCATTACTTCCGACATACAACTAGTCACTCATACGATTTTACGACTGAAATTAAGAGAAAATGGCAGCGAGTAAACATAGTGCGAGTAACGTCGGAGCTAAGTTGGTAACGTGACCAGCAGAGCAACGTTTGCGAGGAAGTTTACAAAACACATGGAATGTGTCTACTCTCTCCTTCAGTCCCCTAAGACCACGAGCTGGTGAACAGAGAGAACACTGCTTGTGTATGTGACTGCCCGAGTTCTGACATCACTCGCATGTTCCCCATCACTCGCGTCACTTCTAATTTCTCCTCGCTTGCGCATATGGAGTGTCAGGATCAGGACAAACTGTATCCTATCACATAAATGCAGTTGCTCCGCGCTGTGGATGTTTATTAACTACGGAACGATGGGAAACTTACTTTATGGACGCGCCTCGCAGAAGCACATTATTGGAAACAAAACAAAGAATATGCACTTCGAGTACACAGTAAAAATGTATTATTATTTCATATAAAATATATATTATTAGAGAAGGGTACACTCCATGTATCGAGGAAGGATAAACGTACATAATGTCGATATCCGGATTATGACATACATTTGAGCCATTTATTCTCTGTAAGTCCTCAAAACGATTTTATTTACCGGTTACAAATAATTTAATTTTGAAGTATGTTACCTTGTAATTGAGTTAAGAGCTGTTGATACTCATGTTCAAAGTTGTAAAGAGAACAATTATTACATTATTTTGTTTACCGACGCTGTAAATTGCCAGGATCGTCGCCGGTGTGCCGGAATGTCATCCCACAGGAATTGTTTTACATGCCAGTAAATCTACTGACATGGAGCTGTCATTTTTAAGCACAACTAAAGGTCTGGGCCGGGTTTGAACCCGCGACCTTGGGATCAGTAGGCCAGGTCTAACCAACTGAGCCACCCAGACTGACTATAAAGAGAACAGTTATATTTAAAATGTTTATAAGATCTTATTCCGAAAATGATTCAGTGTAAAATATTAAGAAAAGAGTATGACAATTACTATGATGTAAGCATAAAGAATATTAAAACATGTATAGAGGCTGCGCAAATTGAGAGTCACCCATGGAGAACAAGAAACAACGCTTCATAAAAGTGAGAAAAGGCGATACAGTGTAGTAACAGAAATCTGTGTGACAGAATAACATAAAATGACTTGGTAGGCAAAGTAAATTTAATATGTCAAGTGCATCTGTAAATCCAGAACACCGATAAATCGGGCGTAAACAAAGTAGAAATAAAAATTAAAGTTGATCGTTTATTCATTTTAGTTTTTCCTAATAAGTAATTTGAATTCTTCATAAAGTTTATTAATCATTAAATTTCATAGGATTGTGTCAAGGAATTAATCACAAAGATGTTGGAAAAATTAAAATGCTATATACATATTATCCTATTATACCACTCAATACAATATTAGCTTTTGCGACGTCATCACCTACAGATAAGAATTTTAATTGAAAATCGGCTAATTAGATCCGCGAACAACGGGCGGCGAAAAGGCAAGAGAACTGAAATTTTGTTTCACAAACAAAGGTAAAAGGAATTTCTTATTACAAAAATACAAACACAGAATTATTATGCCACAAAAGGTATACAACGAACTCACAAATGAAATAATACAGCTGCAGCTGTAAGTGTATAAAGCTTAAATGCGCATTAATAAAGTATGAAATGTTGATTCAGGTCACAGTTTATTTGCAAAATCAGTGGTTGTTTTAGTTTACTTGCCTATTAAAATTATTTTTACTTTCTCTACTACGTATAATAAGTAGGGGCAGTACCTATTGTATTTGACCCAAAATTTGGATGTCGAGATTTCACTGGAAATATGTTTCGAGGCTCCCTGAATAATAATATAAAAAATCTGATGTGTTGCACTCAGATCACGTTCTCTACTCTTGTACTAACCATTCTTACAAACTCTTATTCCTATATCTTCTTCGTGTTAGTTAAGATAAACATTTGTACAAATTATCTTATTGCTTATTTCCTTGTAGGTGCAAAGGGAACATTAGGAACATGTGGGTTTGTGCAATACTCAAATCTTTTAAAGCTTTGAGATTCCGTTCTCATTGCCCACTTAATAACGATGTTCCATTTCACGAAAGTTTTAAGTTTTCAGAAACTCACACACATGACAAGGAATATCGCCGAAATGGTTCACCCTACAAGAAAATGTATTCAGACATAAGTTGTCTATTTTACCAAGACCTACATTTTTGTATAGAATGGTCTGGTCTATCTCTAACGGTTTACCAGTTATGCAAAAGTCGTCCAGAGTAAATACGACTACAGGGGCTATAACCAAAAAAATCAAGATATACATTTCATTTGTGATCAAAATATCTCAAACATATATTTTAATCAAAATCGTTAGAGCCATTTTCAAGAAAATAAAAATTTTCGAAAAATGTTCCATGTAAAGGGTAGTTTAGGGTGGAACTATGTTCTTCACAATATTCGTGTCGCATCCTTGAAACACATTAAACTTAAATACCAACTTTGGTTTTTTAACCGACTTTTCGTTTTTGAGTTATGCTGTCCACAGATACAGACACACACACATATGTTTTTCTAAAAATGCTTTTTTTTTATTCAGGGAGTCTCAAAACATATATTTCCGGTGAAATCTCGACATCGAATTCTTGGGTGGAATACAATACTTTCCCTACTTACTAGTGGAGAAGGTAAAAAACATTTTTAGAAAAAGTGTGTGTATGTGTGTGTGCGTGAGTGCGTGCGTGCGTGCGTGAGTGTGATCTCTGTAAACAGCGTAACTCAAAACTAAAAGACGCTTAAAATCCTAAGCTGGTATTTAAGTTTAATATCTTTCAAGGAAGATTTCGAAGAAAATTCCTCTACCCTAAACTAATCTTTACAGGAAAATTTTGATTTTCACAAAAATGGCTCTAACGATTTTGATTAAAATTCCATATCTTTAAGATCTTTTTATTGCAAATGGAATTTATATTTTGGATTTTCTGGCTATAGCCCATGTAGTCCTGCTTACTCTTGATGCCTTACGCAACTGGTAAACCATAAGAGATAGAGCAAAATCTTACTATACAAAAAATGCACATCACGTTAAAACACAAAAGTTATGACCAAATGCACTTTTTTGTAGAGTGAACCATTTTGAGACATTCTGGTTATTTATGCGAGTTTTGCAATACTCAAACTTTTCTCAAATGAAAGGTTGTTATTCACTTTTTATATCTTGCCGGCAAGGAGAACGGAACTTCATATCCTTTCTAAGCGACTAGCATAATAAGTTTTGACTATCGCTCACTTTTTTCTGTGTATACTTTTTTACATTGCTATTATCACAAGGAAATGAAACTAAATACCTAAATATATAGGTCTGCCAGTGTGTGAGTATTCAAATGTGTGTTTATTCAGCTATTATGTAAATATGTAGCTAGTATATCATTTATAAAGATTTATAATGTGCTGCATTTATTTTTCTTTGCAGCTAAGACTATTCGTGGACACTGTGGTTAAGAATCCGCCTATTATCACCTTCTGCGGCTTTGTGGAAGTAAACAGGGCACTGACAATTTCGGTAAGCGTTTTGAGATTTGTAAGCTTCACTTACTGATGTAAGGATTAATGTTACCATCACCGTCAACACCATCACCGCCACTGCCACCGCCACCGACACCACCACCACCGCTGTCGCCGCCACCACCACTAACACCACCACCACCACTTCCCCCCAACACCATCACCACCACCACCACTACTACTGTCTGTCTGCGCATAAACTGTTTAGAAAGTATTTTTATTTGAATTATGCACACAGCACAAACACAGCATGTATAATATATGGAAAAATATATATTGTAATAAAATGGCAAATCAGTCCAGTTACTTTTCTATCACTCTACTGTCTTCTAAAATTTTATCACAAAAACAGTTTTCTTCACATCGTTAACACAGTCTACAGTCCTTCATGGTGTCATAGCTAATAACGTTTACTTCTCGTAACCTTGCCTCAGTCATTTTAGTGTCTTTCTTCACCTTCTCTGTTTTCGATACTCAAACCCTGACAATACAATCACTCAATACTAACCAAAACTTCTTCACATAGACGTGACGAATCTTACACTAAGACAGTACCACACACATCTGTCTCGCTCTCACTGACATACTGACCGACTTATGTCTGTAACTCTTTCTCTCGAACTCACTCTCTTCTGTTCTCTCGCCTCCTTATATAGAGGGGATGACGTCACACAGATCTTTCGTGAACTCCTCCAAACACGTCGGCAGTGACGTAACCAGATCTTTCTCGAAGGCACCGGAGAAATCACGTGTGACGTGTTCGCTCACGTAAGAGATGTTAGGGATCTTGACCTTGTGGCTTTGCTTGCTCACCAGTCCGGCATGAGGGGTGAAGCAGCTTAGCTCCGACCGTCCTTTGTTGTGCGCCGATATTATTATTTATAAACATGCAAGCGAACAATTAGCCAAGAGAAACAAGACCTTAGAGAAACAGAAGGAGAGAGAGAAGTAGAGAGAGAAGGAGAGAGAGAGAAGGGAGAGAGGGGGGGGGGGAGTGAAAGATGAACATTAAAAGTGAAAGAAATATGGATGTTATGACTGTTTAAAATTGATATATGAGGGGTAGTCATAAAGTTTTAACTATCGCCTCGACAAAATGAAGCTGTGACCATGAAACTTGTGATGGTGATATTCGACCTTCAACGTGACACAGTTTTCCCAACGATGGATGACTTGGTGGAGCACTTGGTTATAGAAGTCAGCATTTTAGCTGTTCAGGAAACGTTCCACCTCATAAATCACCTCGTTGTCATTCTGGAAATGCCTGTCATGCAATGGTTTCTTCATCTGAGGAAAGAGGAAGAAGTCATTGGGTGCCATACCAGGGGAATACAGGGGTTGAGGCAAAGTTTGATAGCCTAAAGAAGCAGCATGTGTGACTGTGTCCTTTGCAGAATGAGCTGGGGCTTTGTCGTGAAGCAGGAGCACCCCCTTGGTGAGCTTCCCGCGACGCTTCATCCTTCTAGCCTTCCATAAACTCATCAGGAGATTTCGGTAGTATGCTCCTGTAATGATTTGCCTTTCCTGAATATAATCTGTCAGCACCACACCTTGGATGTCCCAAAAACACTCAGCATCACGACTTGTTTGACCACACTGAAAGCGACTGTCACACCTGACCACTGTGTCATATGGTGGTGCATTGTTGCATTACACTTCCACCAACTCAACATGGATGTTGTAGCGTTGTTCCCCTTCAAACGCAGGAAACGAGTTACCGCACAATACTCCACCTTATCAATGGGCTGCATCATTTTGTTTTGTATCCTCTAGCGGTGTGCTACGGTGATGTAGCGCGGGAATTTAAATGTGTACCAGGACTTCAGACATATACCTACTAACTAACAAAAATTAATTATCTAACTTTATTTTTTCGAGGTGATAATTAAAACTTTATGACTACCCCTCGTAGAACTTGCTCATAAAAAGCAGGCCTGGGGGGGGACGTTCCAATGACAATACTGAGATGGAGGAAGAACACCTCGACAACAATAAATAGTTGGTATGAAGGGGAGAAAATAGGCATCCTTGTGAGAGCATAATTACTTAAGGAAAACCGCTAATAATTGGTAATAATTAGAATCAGAATCATAATAACGATAATGTTTCATCATGAAAATAAGGAGTGACTTTTAGCATAAATATTGAAGTCTGAAAAAGAGTATTACAGGAAGTTAAATGTAGTATAGTTTTTAAAGTTTAACATCGTTCATCGTTCATCAATGGCAGTTAATTCTAACAGCTGAGAAATGTAGGAAAATTAGTGAAAATTCCTATTGATTAAAGGCCTACCTTAACTGAAGGAGATTTTGAAAGGAGCTTGATACAGTTTTAATAAAGCAATATACATAAATTGCAGTTATACTTGAAGTGTGCGATGTTACCGAAAAGACCTGAATGAACCTCAGACTTCACTAATACAGCAAAAAACTAAATTATAAAAGCTAATTATAAAAGCAAAATAGCTCAAATGAAGACGATGTGCTGCCACAAACTTCAGAACAGCACAGGAACTCAGTGTAAGAATTGTATAGCATGATCCATACCTTAATGGCCTTCCTGCCTTTTAGACACTGGATGTACAGCAGTAACCGACTTGATATGCTCAGCAGATTCTCAGCATATTGAAAGGACCCTCTCTACTGTGTTCATGTCATTTGCAGTTGATGGAAGAAGGTTCGAGGGACAGGTTTACCACTTCTTGGAATGTGGTCGTTAAGGGATGAACACTTCTATAATGTAAGACTATCTGTTGAATATTTCACTGGTTAACGTAACAAGTAATTCTTGTTCTTGATTTGAATTCGCTCATATTTAAGCATTTTTAACTTGCATTACAATCCTTTGTGGCCTTTTCAAATAAATTCATAATTTGCTCCCATTGAAGTTTACAGTTACATAGGGGATACGACATACACACAACATGAGTATTCCTACAGTTTTTTACCACAGGCGCATTTGACTGCGGTTGCCGAGACTCGAACTCACGACCTCAGGCTTTGAGTGCATGGCCAGTGCACTACGTGTTGCCTTAACGATCATGGCTATCCGAGCCAGCAAGCTGAAGGTGTCCCAGACCACCTGATCTAAACCGGTTTCGAATTAGAGGAAGAACGGCATAAGTGGCAAAATAATTCGGGTCTGAAAGGGTTAATGTACTCTTGCAAAATAATTTTATTTAACATTTCAGTAAACCGCACAAATAATGTGTCAGGTTGTGTTATGAGATTTAAGTTATGGCATCATATTCAGCCATAGTGAACTATAATTGATGCGGGTACAATCTGCTGAGTTACAGAGACATTCAATGAAGCCAGTACACTGTTGAATTAACACCCTAGAGATGTCACTATCATATGCTAGACAAAACAAAACGCATGTCTCATAGTTCACTTAGCCTGACCACGTGCTTATGAATTTTCATAACGGGATAACCTAACAATTTTGGTTATACTTCACATAATATTTTTAAAATAACAGCTTTACTTACCCAGGTCAGATTCAAGTGGATGATATTCATCAGAAAATGGCGAGAAGTCTGTAGGTGTGCTGCTAATGCCATCCCTGTCCATAGCTATTAAACGTGACACAATGCACTCAATAAACCCAAGGTAACTAGAGAAAGTTAAATAACATAGCAATACAAACAAATAGCAATAAACCTCTATTCTAGTTGCCTTGTCAATACACAATCAACACTTTCATTGACCACCAGTGTTGCCAATGTCTAGTGAGCCAAAATGTTATTTACCTCCAGTAGTTCAATAGGTTGAATACGGTCTTAACCTTCCCTAAAGTAGCAAGGTATGTGTAATGTCTACTGTTTGGCGCGAAAAACGTGCATTTTTAAAAAAATGTCGCTTAGTTCACTTTGGCGTAACACTCTCCATCTAAAGTGCCTGTTTCATGCCTTCTTTACTGATAAAGGTGCGGTTTCTAATTTTCTGTCCAAAATAGACCACAGGTGTCCAATAGGGTTGATATCTGGTTACTTAGGTGGTATATGAAGTTGTTTTGGCGTGTTATAAAGCAGCCACAAGCGAGTATGTTCAGCAGAATGTTTAGGGTGGTTGTCCTGCTGAAAAATAGTTGTTCTTAACACCTATTTTCTAAGCAGTAGCTTGAAGATTTTGCTTTAAAATGGTCATACACATTTTATGATCCTACATTCCATCCATAAAGTTCAGTTGAAGCACTCATGCACCACCGGACCATCCCTTAGCCACCTTAGTGTATTAGTGTGCACTAGATGTTTTAGATCCATCTCCGTATTCTTCTTTCGTTACACCATACATCTTACATCACCACCAAAAATGTTAAATTTACTTTCGTCTGAAAAATTGCCCTTTTCCAGAAGTCTGATGCTTCATTCCGGGGTTCTTTTTACTAAAGCTAAAGACTTTATTTGATTTCTCTTATTTGCCCAGAACTTCTTCCTAGGTACTCGAGCATGATATCCAGCTTCTCAATAAACATTGCACACAGTACTGGTTGAAACGTTTATACCACGTCTTCCGATCTGCAGTCCACTTCACAGCACTAATTTTGGAGTCCTTTGTTATTTCTCGTAGGATACATCTTTTAGCTTATTCTGCCAGCAACTATGGTCTTTCAGTTCTTGGTCTGTTTTGTACGGTTTTTAAAACACAAAACCTATCAATTAATGCTTGCACAGTGGAAGGAGGTCTGTTGTCGCAGCGATTTACATCGATCATTGAGTTTAATTATCAGTTTTCTTGTTACTTTGCTATTTTCCCTGCCACTATTCCCCATTTGGACTTTTCTGTGGTTTGTTTTCTGCTTACCGACGACTAGCCCCGGCTCCATTTCTTATCGCTACTATCCACAGGTACTACTCGGCAAAACCATGAAGCGTATTGGAAAGAATGTGAAACTGCCCAGCTGTTTTATGCGAGCTTATTGCATAAACACAGCGAGACAGGGTATGTACACTCTGTTCCGAAGCAATCATATCTTCAAGACAGCAATGTCTCATATATCGGCAGGCGCGAGAGATCATCTATTTGAGTTTTATCATTGACTATACGCCAAGTTATTTCGCTGTTCTAATAAACAAGATAAGAGATCGTACCGCTCGACAGCTTAGGCCAACACGCCTCGTCGCTTTGCCAAGTGGTAGAGAGACAAGTGGATATTTAGTTCTGCCTTTGATAATCGTCTTCTCCAAAAACTACCTCAGGTGTATGATCACCTTTTGTGCCTATTTCAAACATGTTTTACTGCATTTTGTTTCATTTTTAAAGCTTCTATATCTTCTTCTTTAATCCCTCATGATTCAAAGCCATCTTCATATCTTCTGTTCAATTCTCCGTCTCGAGAATTATCATTGGTAAGTCCTTTTAATATTGGACATTTTCAGCTTATCCTTTGCTGGTTTCAGATTCTTCGTCACAATGTCTTGAATCTCCTTTGTATCCTTGCAAGTTTCAGATGTTGAGAACTGTACATTTTTGTTTTTGTAGGACTTTCTGTACTTTTAGTGTCGTTATCCACTTGTTTAGTTGCCAGCACACTGGCGTACGACATGACAGGCATACGCCTCTCTTCTTTTTTTTAATTTTCAGTTGAGCTCTTAATTGAGTATTTTATATTCTGAGACTATCATGGATTTTTGTTATTTCTGCTAAGAGGTTATTTATCTTACTTTTATTATTTGCGGACATTTTCGCAGCTGAAACTACATTGGTAATATCAGTAACGACATCGGTGACTATGGGACACTTTAAATCACTTAAGGACTCACAATGAACCTCCAAACTGTTTGGCATACATTCCCTTGAGCTGGAGTTAACATAGTTCAAATTCTACAGTATCAAATACGTAAAATCTTGCCAGAACAGAATGAATATTAATGTATAGTATTGCATTTTTCATTATGCATAGCTGCATGGATTTTAACTGTTTTCCAGTGAGAGCAGAATGTGGTGTATACGGTATCTATGCTACTTTTTCAAGGATAAACACTATCCTAACAGGCACACGAATTATTTAATGTAATGCTTATTTGACAGTGAACTACTACCTAAGTAACGCCGTGTGATAAAAGGTTCCTGATTTTGCAACATTGTTTTCCAAACCATTGAAGCCATTCCGTTGCATTCATTAATGAAGACAAACAACAGTAGTCTTGGATAGTGTTTCATTCATAATGAATGAATAAATAATACGAACTGAGAACCAAATTTGCGAAACAGCCTTAGGTAAATACGAGATAGATCATAGATAATCAGCAACTAAAATGAAAGTTACTGTATCTGGGTCCTATTCAGAAGTGCAAAAGAACAGGAATGGGGTATTCATTTTCTTCTAATTTCTTCCACAACATCATCACCATTATCATCATCGTCATCGTCATAATCACTGTTATAATCATCGTCATCATATTATCAGTGATGACAATGTAAGATTCATTCTTCCTAAATTACCGAGTTTATTGTGTGTAAATTCCGATGGTTTTTAAGTGTGCTTAGAAACGACAGCTCCATGTCAGTAGATTTACTGGCATGTAAAAGAACTTCTGCGGGACGAAATTCCGGCACACCGGCGATACTGATGTGATCCTGCCAATTGACGGCGTCGTTAAACAAAAAAACAATTTTTAAATATAATAATGTAAGTTTCTTTCATGATATAAGGTAAAAAATCGATGCTTTGAAACCCTATTTGAAACAATTTCCTTTCGCCCTTCTATAGAACAGAAAACACTTGCTTTATTTTAATTATTTTCTTGAGCATATTTTCAGAATTTAAACCATTTATTCCTCGCAGTCAAATTCAAAGCAATATACCAACCTATATTTCTATCCTCTCAGAGGGGTAGAATTTTATATGTTTTACACGAAAAGGCTGATTTACAATAACGCAAGAACGGAAACCATGACGAAACGAGAACCGAAACAAAACAGGATAATATAAAGTTTTGGTCCATAATACCCCAAGAAAGAGAACGGCGGTACTTATTCTGGGGCGCAGCGTCAATGGATGTGAGAGATGTATTACATACCCTGTAATTTTCCTCAAACTGATTGCCAAATTCGTATTCATTATAATTTTAGAGTTGATGTATAGTATTGTTTTAAGGTTTTAACTGTTTTTAATGTCATTAAAAATGAAGCCGTTCTGAACATTATGATTTGAATTCGTGCACTCTGCAGTAACTTGGTAGCAGTATGTTTGGAAACAAAGCTTGGGTCAACTGCATCTATCGTCTATCGCTGCAGGAAAATTATGTGCGCTTGACCCAAGGGATTTAATCTATTGTACAACTTACGTTAAGATTCGCGCTAGCAATATTGCATTTATAATCGTGAATTGGTTGTAATTTGCAATTTGGTTTGCTTCTAGCAAGTGTGCTCTTCAATTGTTGACATTTGAGCATGATTTGGACCCTGGGTTACTTAATATTATAGCAAATGTAGGTTAAGATTTGCGCACATTCTGGGACGAAGATATGTACACAGACAGTTACATCCATGACGTCACGGCATGAATCCGAGCTACAGTAGTAAACAAAACTTCGTTTCCGTGCCGTTGTTGCAAACAAAATGAAAACAAACTGTTGTGTGATGGACAAACTCCACGCAAACAGCTTCCAAACATTAACATTTCTCTAGAAGGCAGTATATAATTAAAACACATCCTTCACTCGTTATTGCGAAAAACATTAAAAATGTGCGTATCGATAAAACCTGACATTAATAGTGTAGAACAACTCTGTACCGTTCGTTACATTAAATTTAATGTTCACGGGAATGTTGAAGAGAGGTTTAGTTGCTTCGCAGATTTAAGTTATAAGAGAAAAGCAGATTCTCTTCTGAATCATGCTCTCAGTATTATCCAACATTTGTTTGAGACAATGGTAAAATATGTAAACTCCGAATGGTAATTCTGTTTAGGTTGGGTCAGATATTAAGGAATTTTGCAATATTCGTTGGATTATGATAATCAGGGTTTGCCACTGTGCTTATTGATAACATCTGGAAAGTAGATTTTGCGCATTGGGACATCATTTGTTTGTAATTGAACACACATTTTTCAGCCATTCACTCAATATAATGTAGGTTAGCCACGTCAAAGCTGTGCAGAGTATACATTTTCTAAATGCAGATACATTACTATTTCCGATTGCTCTTGTCGTGTCAAGGTCATTCCATTATAAGTGGCGTAAATTAAAGTATGTTTTCCTGTGTTTTCTTTTTTCCTTGTTTAATTTGGCTATCGTTATGCGGCAACAGTCGTTTTGAGTTGCATACAAGCAGAGCATATATGACACTTTCACGAGAAGAAAGAATACTCATTGAATTTGAGGTAGACAGGAGACACACTGCTTGAGTTGCTTCACCTTATTGCGGTTTAAATAAATTCTACTGTAGAGAGATGTGAATCTAATATATCCACCGTGCCCAGGAACGACAGTAAGAATGTGTAACTTGACGGTGTTTTTGGGGACGACGCAAAGTTTGCCGTTAATTGTGAATGTTCGAATTGTAATATACCTATGTGGTGTAACTTTGTCGTTCTCATTTCTATTTCTAAGGTTATTGTGAACCAGGCTTTAGCCAGATAGCCCTCTTTCGATACCAATTTTCCTTATGCCTTCGCCAGCCTTGCTTTAGGTACCTAGTAATGTAAACAAAGTGCAAAACTACAGTCCTCCGCGGAGCTCTGTGATTGGCAGAAATAAGGCGCGGCTTAACACGTGCGTTATATGAACTGTCTTCGCAGCACCACTGCCATCTAGCGGCTTTAGCGTGAAGAAGCGGATATATTCTACACTCTTACACAAAATGAGGAATAACACAATCATGATGATGGGTATTTCTCACAATATCCCTATATTGTCTGTGACGGCTGCATGGCTGATGCGTACCCTGGGAGGACGCCTGAGACAGCGCACCACAGGTTCAGGTTCGGCTGATCAGTCGATTCCGCTTGTCAATATGTTCACAGTAATTTACGTCTTACTACTTCGTAGTGATTTTCCTTAGCGATGCTTTACGTACTCCAAGACAAGACGTCATTTTGAACAAACTGTATGTTACTTACTTATTTTAATCAGGAAAAATTTGCCTGGTGCCGGTACAGTGGGGCCCGGCTTACAGGCTAAAAATTTACATTAATTACAATTTATAATATTTACATGGGTACTCTTGTTTGCGTTTTCTTATCAAAAAACCCATACGGTGAGCAGCTTTAGCTCATCGAGAACAGTTTTTGGGTGTATTCTGAGTCCTTCGATTGTCCGTTTTTGATATATTTTTTTTTTATTTATATACACGGATACATACACTCACTCACTCCTGGGCATACCACACATATGTCCCATCACACACACACACACACACACACACACACACACACACACACACACACACACACACACACGCTCATATATACATATTTACACATACTGCACTATATACACTTCACTATTTACAGTTTTTCCGCGGTTTTCCTATGCGGCCAGGTTGCAGCTCCTGTGGCGTTTCCGAGGCACAGACCTCTTCCGGAGTGCGTGGCCTAGGGCCTGGGTTGCATGGGTGCGCATCAGTCGGCGAGCCATGCAATGTTTAAAACATTTTAATTCTAGCATGCTTACGATGCTTTGGCTCGCCCTTGCCAATATTGGCAATCACGTCATTTTGGTGATTTCTGATGCGCGTCCACGCGACAGTGGCTCTTTTTGTTATTGCCTCGGGAATGGATGGGATCTGGGTTTCCTGGTGAAGGGTTTGGTTAGTGGTTAAGATGGGAGCAGAGAGGATTTTCCGGAGGGAGAGGTTTTGGAGGGTTTGGATAGTCTTCAGGGCGGTTTTTGAGGCGTTTGCCCAGGCCACACACGCGTAAAGAACCACTGACAGGATGAAAGCTTTATACAGGACGAGTTTGGACTTCAATTGCAGCTGTTTGCTGCGGAAGATGGGGGCGCATAACTTTAGCCGCTGTCTGCCTTTGTTGGCGCTATTTTTTATGTGGGAGGACCAGCACATTGTGCGGTCCAAGGTAACCCCTAAGTATTTAACTTGCCGACGACAGTGCAATACCTGACCACCGACCGTTAGGTCCATTGCCAAAGTGTGATGCCGCTTAAAGAAATGAATCAGCTGGCATTTGTTGGGATTAATTTTGATTTTCCAGTCATGTTGCCATGAGAGGAAGTTGTTAACATAACGTTGCATTTCTGCGAGGCCGAAACGTGGATTTCTATGGTGGTTGTATATTGCAGTGTCGTCAGCATACATGGCGACCTTACATCTGGCGTCCACTGGGAAATCGTTGGTGAATAGTATATACAAAAAGGGTGACATGATTGCCCCTTGTGGGACGCCAGCCCGCATCGCTCGCTCCCGTGAGGAGGAGCGACCCACTTGGACGTAGAACTTCCGTTTTTCTAAAAAATTGTGCAGCAAGTATAGATAATTTTGAAGAGCCGGGAAATTGTGGTGCAGTTTGTAAATAAGGCCATTGTGCCAGCACCGGTCGAATGCGGCTTCTACGTCCAGAAATAGTGCCAATGTTGAAGCACCATTGTTAAATTGCTCTGTTACGTCATCAGTTAGCCTGAGAAGCTGTAACTCAGTTGAATGTCCTTTTCGAAAGCCAAACTGTGAATTTGAAAGTTCATGGGATTCCGAAACTTGTTTTTGAAGTCGAGAAAGTATGAGTTTTTCGAGCAATTTACCAATCGTAGACAAGAGACTAATGGGGCGGTAGTTTTGCGGTTGTCTGGTGCTTTTCCCTTGCTTTGGGAGCATAATTATCTTGGCTCGTTTCCAAGTAGAGGGTAAATAGCCTTGCTGCAAACAGGCGTTAAATATCTTTGTTAGTTGCACCAGAGCTTTTCTCGAGAGATGCTTAAGTTCCTCATTAGTCACTTTGTCTGGGCCGGCAGCTTTCCCATTAGGTAATTTCCTAATGAGCTTGTAAACTTCCTGCGGTGTTATTAGGGATAGCTGTTGCTCTTGCTTCTGCGCCACCCAGGTTTGTACCCATGTCTGTACCTCCCGTTCCATATCGCGGTTGGTAACTGGGTTTTCGCTGAATCTATCTTCAAGACAGTCAGCGAAGACCTCGGCTTTCTCCTCTTCTGAGAAGTGCAGGCCGCCATGAGTGTGCAGCGCCTCAGTTGCGGAGTTGACGCTCGTGGAGACCTTAAATGCCTTTAATAATTTCCACAAAGAGGATTCCGAATGGGTGGTACTCAGCATTTTGTTTTCCCGCTGTTCAGTTTTGTTGATTTTAATTTGATGCCGAATGATGTTGCGTAGCCATTTGGCTAGCATTTTGTATTCAGGCTGACGGGTGTACCGCCACAGTCTTGTCAAGCGTCGTCTCCGCGCAATGAGTTGCTCTACCTTGGGGTACGTGCAAAAACCGGGTGGTCTTGTGGTGTATGTGGTAGCGCTTCTCTTGGCCGTGTGTAGCGAGGCAGTAAAGTTTTCAATGGCGACATCTATGTCTGCCTCGCTAAAGTATGACAGCCTGGGTTGCGCCATCCTGTGCATTTCCATGGTGAACTTGTTCCAGTCGGTCTCAGCCCTCCTTCGAGGGCCAGAGGCACCGACTGAAATGCCACCCTAAACTGTATGTTGTGTTTCTTCACTTCCTTATAAGCGTGTGTGCAAATGCATTTCGTAACCTTCTTTCGCTCCTAGTGATATGGAAGTTGTGCGGTTCGATCAACCAATGGGGAGTTACTCAAACACGTGCTGCTGTTTACATTGCTACCTAAGGCCGGCGAAGCTATGGTGGATAAAATGCAGTGATTTCAATTGTTAAGCTTCTGGAGCTCCATAATACACACACCTATTGCGTTTCCTTACAGAAAGCAATGTTGCAGATATTTTGTTGAAATTGGCCTTAATTGTACTAACTTTCATTATGAGAACACCATTACGGAATTTGATTGTCAATGTGGCGCCTAAACTGTTATATAAATAATTAGCTGAAATACCCGGTATTGCCCGTAGTTTGAGTTTTATCCCTACAACGTTTAGACTTATGTTTGATACTATAAATAATAAATAATAAGCAAAATAAATAACTAAAAGCACAGGGAAAGCATTGTGCAAAACCACTGTTGAACAGCCTCAAATGTCACAGGAAGAAAAGCAAGTAGAGAAAGCTGTGTGAATGTACGACTGCATTTCTATCTCAATCATATAAGCATTGTATGAATTATTTGCAGAAGAGTTAGTAAAGAAAAAAATGCGAATGTGTTTCGTAAACAAAATGTGAGTATAAATAGATAACCCTGTGAATGTAATGCGTTGCATTTCAATTTCTAATCTATGGAAAATTGCTTGAATTGTCTGTAGAACAGGAAGCAGTGAAAGAAGTGTGCATGGAAAACTCAAGAGAAAGAAATGTGTGTTTCACAAAAGAAAAATCTATAGAGAAAATCGTATGAATGTAATGTGTTGCATTTCTATTTCAATAATAGAAAATTGTATGAGCTGTGTGTTGAAGGGGAATAGAGAAAGAAGTGTGATCGTGTTTCGTAAAAGAAAAGTGAGTAGGGAAAATGTGTGAATGTAATGTGACAGTTCTATTTCAGCCATAGAAAATTATATGAATTGTATGCGAGTAGGACAGGGTATACGAATTTAATACGTAAAAGAAAAGCGAGTGGAGAAAACCATGTGAATGTTATGTTGTATAGTAAAATGGATAGCATATTAGACGTGTATACATGTATAATAAGGAAAGTTTTTTGCTGTGGTGCTTTGTTTAAGCGCTAGACCAATTAATGTTATTAGGTACTGCCTCCCACCCAGTTTGAATATTTATGACAAAATCAACAATGCACATTAGTATTGTACTTATCTTAGTAAGGCACACAATCTCAATCTCCAATTTTGTGGTGATAGGTCGAGCGGTTTAGGAGACCATTGAGGATAAGCATTCATTTGTATATATCCAAATGTTAAGTGTATTAAGTTAGGTGTTTTCTTGTGTTACAGATAATGTCAGCATTAGTGACTTACCTTGTGGTGCTGACACAATTTCAACTAGCAGATACCACCTCAGTTCCAACATCAGAGACATAATGATTCATCTGTGCTACAGAACCTGTAGACATACTCATGTTCTGTCTATAAGTATTAATATGTACAGATACTTCGTTTGGCCGTGTTTCCAGCCTTACGGGAATTGTCTTGGAGTACAACTTCACGCTTAAGAAATCACGCGCGATAAGCGGCACCAAGTCCAACTGATTTGGCAGGTATCTTATCGGACTAAGTGCACTCCACGTGGATAATGAATTATAATAACTCTGATTGGCTACAAATAGACATTCATTGCATATTATTGGATATAACAGTGACAATTCTGTTCTCAACTTTGGCCAATCGATATCTTCAAGCATGTCCAAACAGGTAGTTTTGCAACCTCATCCAAAATGTATATTATCAGTCACGCTTTCGTTTGTTCACCTTGTTACCTGTATACATGTAGATAAAGTTCTAACATCCAGTACAACAAATGAGAAGAAATGATACAAATGCAGCACATAGTAAATACACTACGGGGCAAAAACAACATAACGATTTCAGAAAAGTTCTTGGAATTGAATTATGTACATACATGCAAGAAGACTTTCCAAGGTATCCTACTATATGTTTAGTTGATCCTTGCTTAAATATACTCACAAGCATTCCAGACCGTGATAAAAAAGATAGTAATAAGGAACGAAAGAAAAAACAAGTGGAACAAAATATGCATATGGAAAACGTATACGGCAGTGATTTAATTTGTGTAACTAAAATGAAGTGAATTACTTTAACCCACGCGGGAATTAGATGCCAAAATATAACATGACATTTCCCAATTTTGTTAACTGTTACGCTGCCCCTTCCTCCCAGTGTATTTGCTTTGTACTGATAAGTTATATTTTATTTCAAGCGAACCCTGCATCTTTGTGTTTCCTTACATGCATCAATATATAACTACCAATTTGACATAGCCAGTAAAACTTAGTACCTTTTACTCAAAACACAAATGAGCTCATATTATCCCCACAAAGAGCGGCCAAACACCAAGTTGGATAGTCCTGCACAACAGAGGTAAACAGACGCGTGCCGGGTTCACTGTTAGCCGCCTGACTGACTCACTGCTGCTACCGACACACAGATAGGATGTCACGGTAATTCTAGGATGGACTATAGGGTTTGCCGGCGGAGTTGAATATTCATAGCTCCTTGTGCCGCCACACATATCTTACACCTCTATTAAGAATATACTTTGCTTAACACTGGTGAATTCTTCATGGCCATGTGAAAACTTGTTTCTTCCGTAGAAAATTAAATTGAGTGAATAGAGCGATTACTAACACCCAATTGCAGAAATTAATTCCGTCACATTATGTGTGGTTGCATTTCTTAGCTATAATTACTTAGAGCGTGTACTGGTATTGCAAGCCAAATTTATTCAAGTACTGATTTTTGTAATGTCATCGGACTTTTCGTGTTCAAGAACACGGCGATTTATTTTGGTGTTCTTACTAAGAATATACCCAATTTCCTTAAATATGTTCACGAGGTTGTGAACCGTTTCTCTGTGACACACTCGTGTAGCAGGGAATCTATAAAATATTGCTGTTTGCTGTGCAAGAATTTTGACACATAGAAAGCACATGAAGACCCTCGTGGTAAAGTTTACCGACTTTCTGGCATTATAACAGCAGTAATACAATGACACTACGCGTATTAAATCTGTACACCACAGAACACGGTTAAGTTCGAGAACAGAGGCAGAGAAGGGTAAAGAGAACTGCACAGTGCAGGGTAAGCAAATTCCCGTAATGCGAACACTCGGGCAAACGAAATCTGTTTTTATTCCCTGCGGAAGTATGAACCTGAAATGTTAATAAATACCTCTAAAACATTGAAGCTGTTACACTTATTCGTTTGGAGCAAGGACTGTATCCTAGTTAAGCACAATATTCCTGCTTACAATTATTCCTGTTGTTAAGAATGCGGTATCCTTTTCTGGTGCGTCAAATGCTGTCCAAACTCTCCTAGAAACAGTGTAGCTGATGGCAATCTTGGTAATTCTGTTATTCAATTTGTGCGTGATTGAAAGCTCCTACGACTTCGGAAATTCACATAAAACAAGTAGTCTTTGGTAAAGAAGTGCTGGGCACTTGTACAGCTGTTTCATCTGTGTGTTGACATCGTCTGCACATAGTATTCACCTGCTTCTCCCATTCTGTGCAGGTGCTCTATCAAGACCACTGTCACAGTGCTGGTTCAGGTCCAATAATAGTTATTTATGATACAAGGGTTAAAAGGTGATTTCGAAAGGAGGCCGTAGACTTGGTTGAGGAAATCTACGAACAAAATAAAATCCTTTTTAACCCGTACATCATACACTATTTTAGATAGTGCTGAATATTTATAGACATACCAGGTGGCTCATCTCATCAGGCATTGGGATAAGTAGATAACCCTCAGTGCGTTAAAAGAGTTGCAGAACGCAACGGCGCGATTCCTATGAAGCGGGCGCCAGTGACGTGAGTGAACTTTGTTCTGCCTGTAAAGGAAGATGAGTGACGAGAGGCAGTTCCCATGGCTTGGATTATCGTATGTGTACAGAAATTCAGGCTATGAGCGATGCAAAGCGGAAGTAGCAGTTAGGGTAAGGGAATGAAGCGGATAAGAGGGGAATAGATTGCATCATTGCCAGCTTTAGCAATGAAAGTTTATGTTTCAGTTTTTTTTTTTTTTTTTTTCAATTTTTCAACAAATCTATTGTAAAAGGAAATTACTAAGTGAAGAGCTGGTTCTATATTTAACACTGGAAACAAATGCTTCACTTATTTTTACTAAACTTTCAATTGGTTTTCGTCTGCTAAAGCACGAGGTGGCAACTGCACATGCAGCACATGGTTGCCAGATCTTTTGTGTTATGTTTCGTGTTTGTCTGGTTCAGAATCGAATAGTTGGAGCTTAAATTGTGAATAAGTGCGTTAATTTATGACTATTATGCCATTTCTTCGCTTCTTATTAATGTTATTGTTGTCTTTTCCTATTATTTTTTGATATTTTGTTACTGTATAATATTATTTGACATTGTTCATATTATTAATACTCATATTAAGTTGCTGCCTTGCTTAGCATCAATGTTAACCACATGGTGACTTTTACAAAACCACAACATTCTACAGAAGGGAGGAAGTGGAAATAAAAAACGATGAAAATAATGTAACAAAAATGTAATAAATTAATAGATTACAAGTTTTTCTAAACTTGTTCATTTTTGAGGAAACTGAAATGCTTTTGTACAATTATTACAGTTTGAAAATTTTTTCACATTAAGAAATAGTTTTATCACTGAGCAGTCCCCCAAAATGTTGAAGAAACCATATTTTAGCTTTTTCTTCAAAGAGCGCTAACACATTTTCAGAATAATTATTTTGTATGTTTTTACCTCGCATCACCTATTGTACGCATTCGTTTCTTGATTTTTTGGGTAACAATTTTGATGTCATTCTTTCGGCTGCTTGTAAAATTTCAATAAGTTTAACTCAGGCCATTTTCACATTCCATTTTATACAAGCATTATATAACTCAGATTCGTAATATTATATAACTGAGCTTCGTGGTCCACTTGAATGAGACTAAGAAACGAAAGTTGGCATTACCGGAGTGCTAAAAGCTTTCGAGCACTGAGGGAAAGAATTTTAAATTCTTACTCTTTCTACTACGTATAGTAAAGTAGAGGAAGTATTGTATTTGAACCAAAAATTCAATGTCAATATTTCACCGGAAATATGTTTTGAGGCCCCCTGAATTAAAAAAAAAAACATTTTTAGAAAAAGGTCTGTGTGGTGTCTGTCTATCTGTCTGTGTGTCTGTATGTCTTCGTCTGTGTGTGTCTGTCTTCGTCTGTATGTGTCTATCCGTCTGTCTGCGCGTGTGCGTGTATGTATGCATGCGTGCGTGTGTGTGTGTGTGTGTCAGTCTGTGAACAGCATAACTCGAAAACGGAAAGTCGGTTAAAAATCAAAATTGGTATTTAAGTGTAATATCCTTCAAGGTTGCGACACGATTTTGAAGACAATTTCCCCACCCTAAACCACCCCTTGCATGGAAAATAGTTCCAAAACTTTTTTTTCTTAAAAATGACTAACTTTTTTGATTAAAATGACATATCTTTAAGACATTTTTATGGAAAATTAAATGTATATTTTGAATTTTCAGGCTATAGCTATACTCTTGATGACGTTTGCATAGCTAGTAAACCATAAGAGATAGACCAAATTGCACTATACCAAAAATATAGATCTCGTTGAAACAAGTCAAATTATCTGTTTTGTGAAGTGAATAATTTCGGAGACAAACGTTATTATTTGTCAGAATTTTGCAATACTTTTAGACCGTTCTGAAATGGGAGGTCATTATTCACTTTTTTTATCTCATGGTCAGGCAAAGAGAACAGGATTTCAAAGTTATCCTATAGCAAACACTTGACTATCACTTAAAGCCTTTGGTATTCCCTTTACACCTATGTACAAGGAAGTTAGCAATAAGATGATGTCTACAAATTATCTCGATTACCATGAAGTAGATTGAGGAAGAAGTGTTTGTAAGAATAGCTTATGCGAGAGGAGAGTAAGTCATGTGAGTGCAACACATCAGGTTTTTTAATTTCAAATAGTCAAGGTCTTAAACATTGATTCAACATAGAAAAGTCTGGAACCACTATGCACCTTTTATCTTCACATGGTTATATTTACCCATCATTTGTTTAACTCTGGCAAGCTTGCTGACAAAGTCTCGAATATAAACAGACATTATAAAGATATAAAGAAACAGTTTGAAGAGGAATGAGCTAATGTTCAGTTCGTTTTCAGAGTAGAAGTGTGTTATTGTATTATTAAAGTAAACAAAGCCATGTGTAAAATTGTGTTTCAAACTCGAGATGAAATATTGTTTTCAATTAAATTATTACATTTCTGTCTTTCCCGATGTTTGTGACAAAAGTATGTCAACATATCTATCGAACTTGGGGGCAAGTGATATTTGTACTAGCAAACGTGAAGTGATTCACTGACAGGGCAAAACATTGTGTTAAGCGTATACAACTTTTTAAAAAATGTTTCACATCAGTGCAGCAACTGTAGATTTGCTAAAAACGACTGTGGAAACTTGTGGTGCACGCAGTGTCACAAATTGAAACAGTTGTAGTGAAGTGGCTTCATCTGAAATAAACTGTGCTGTATTTCAATCCCGTGGAAAACACAGAAAGTTGGAAAGAGAGTTATTGGTCTGGACGATTTTGATAATGACACTTCGTGCGTTAACAACCCCAAAGTAAGATTTCAATGTTTTAAGGATATTAATGTGTTGTTTAATTACGGAAACAATGGGCGGCGTCATGACTGATGTACACAGTTACCGCCTATTGCACTTGGGAACAGCTCCCCGCGCGAGCATTGGTCAGAGTTCACACGTAATGAAGTTTTGCATTTTCTCTAACATAGAACAAACAAGGTGTGCTGCCAATCTAGCTACACTCTAAAGCACGGTAGTGCCACGGCGGATTGCGGCAGTTCAGTTTTTAACACAAGCACGACTACGGACATTTAGCAAATAAGATTGTGTATTGAATTATTAGTAGGCACACGTATTATTGTAACGAACCTTCAGGGGCTACAATGTCATAACAGCAGATCATTACACATTCGCGCAAATTTTTTACGATTGGAACAGGAACAGAATATTGCTCATACACTAGCAACTATTTTCACCCTTAAAAATGATGTTTATTTGTATAGATATGCTCATCCTGAATAGTAAGTGAACAGCAGATTTTTTCCACCACCCACCATTTTTTGCTGTTTGAAATTCAAATAAAGCTAAGCATTATATTGCTGATGTACTGTCCAAACAACTATACCCTATCCGGCCTTAAAGTGTGTACGGATGTCAACAATAGGCCGCAGCACAACTTTCAGGCGAGCAAAATGGTGAAGCGCAATTGGAAATAGTTCCTTACTGCATTACCCATATTATAGCTTATTTAATACTTTCAAGTAATGAATGGGGTGAATAAATACCGTAATTGAACTTACAAAACTTTAAACATGAGCATAAATATTTTGCTTCCGTTTGTTATCACGTGGCACTCACTAATTCACCTGCATACCTAGTTTCTTTTTTAAACAACGAACCTTCTATAATTGATAATGAACGTGAGCCAGATCTTCCATAGTTTAGGTAAACCACATTCCACACTTTGCTGAAATACATTGGGTTTCGGTTTACAAAAGGAAAGAAAATAAATGCAATATTTGATCGGGAAGCTATGCTGGTGTGCAGACGTTACCTGAGATCTGAGGATGCCGCAACATAATCTGACGACTGAGGTTTTCACTCACAGAATTACATTTCATAAGTTTTCTTAACCAATTTCTTTAATTAGTTAATGTAGTTTATTTAATAAGTATGTACCGAGTGCTATTACTATTCTAACCTCACACTGATACTGTGAAAGAAATGACGGTTGCGATAATAGATGTAAACAGCTGTCCGCAGAGAACGTCAACACGTGCTTGTTGGCGGAGTGATACAATCGCAATGTTTATGTGCGTACCCACTTTATGTTCGGAGTGTCTAATAGATCTATATAGCGTTTCACTCTTAGAAGACAGAATGGAGTTAAATGGGACATCTCTGTCTCTATCTAGCGCATACAAGTTGCCATTAGCCGCGTCCTTTTCTACCCTCACGCTGTTGCCAGATACCTAATAGTATGGTATAAATATTCATTTGTTATAAATTTCAGGTTTGAACACATTATCCTATGCAGAATTTTTTTCTCTATCAGGCTATATCCTTTTCAGAGCCATTATACATTTCTATAGGTCCAAATTTCTTCAGAAAACGTTTTTTTTCAATAGAAGTCCGATATTTGCTGTTTCTACACTCATCACGCAATAACTAACAAACTAACTGCTAGAATGCATCTATATTTTTTTCTTAGGTAGATTAAACTATAGTGCTACTACCTGCCTACTTTGAATTCTCTATGTTTACCCAGTTAAGTGTTATAATTTTTTAAATTAAATGTTTTCGGAAGCCTTTAACTATAGAAGTGAGTTGCTTCAACAAAGTGGACTACCTTAAAGAGGATAGAGGTCGGTTCAAATGTCAGGATTTTTCCAAAATGGGCAGAGACTGATCAATAGTTAAACTGAACACGGAGGATCTTCATCAAAATCACAAGAAAAGACCAAACATATTATACCTATTGCATTTATAAATAAAACCATAAGATCGAGACATTATTGGTGTTTAATACCACACACTGTAAACAGAATCGTATATAAAAAAATCTGATGTGTTGCACTCACAAGACTTTCTCTACTCTTGTACTAACCATTCTTACAACCTCTCATTCCTGTATCTTTGTGTTAGTGGAGATAAACATTTGTACAAATTATATTATTGTTTATTTCCTTTTAGATGCAACCATGGCCAACTTGCCAGTACCACATTAAATTCTCCAGTTCATTCGTACTTTTTCTCGGTTAACCACAAGGGAATCTCACATCAGGGATAAATATCCTAAATATGATAATAAATAGTCTCGCAGAACGCGTACCTTATTGAAGGCTGTTACAGTAGACCAGGAAAGTCATCCTGAGATTTTCCTGTGTCTATCAGTGAAAAATGATTTGTACAGCGAAAATGTTCTTTCCACGTTGTATGATGTCACAGGTGCATGAGAAAAGCACCACACTTCTTCTTCGGTGAATTGCTCTTCAATGTGTTTCTTCTCCAGGAAACTTTTTAGAAATTTGACACTGTTTTGTGACCGGAGTTTTTCTGTAGCACCCGATTGAGTTTATCAAACGCAATTTTTGTAACCCCTTGTGTTTCTGACGACAATGTTACTGAAACTTCGTGAATCAGAGAAAGTGAATGTTCCAAGGGCTTATTTCGAGCTTCTAACTGCTTTAAAATTTCAGATATTTTGGAGAAATGATTATGGATGTGCTGTATCTTTTCTTGTATGCCGTTTTCAACAAAACATTCTTATGCTGTGGCAATATTGACTGCATCATCCGCATTTAGGGAAATCAAAAGTTTTCACTTCACTGAAATTTTCTGCATAGTATGACACAGCCTCTAAACCGTTCCCCACCGAGTCAAAAATGGCTGAGGAGGCAAAAGATAAATTTGGAAGTAGTTCACGGAATTTTTGAACATTTTCATTACGCTAGAAACAAGAAGATCCACTTCTTTATACTGGTTTCTGACACTTTCAGTGACACGATGTAAACCATGAGCAAGGCACGTCAGGTGAACTAATTTAGAGTAAAGGACTTTTAATCCATTCCGTAACTGCAGTATCGAACTGAACTAAAAACCATAGCGCAAGAAGATGCAGCTCGGATCTCAGGGAATCGGCATCCTTGTTTATGACATCATTGCAATATCTGACTGATGAGCTGACAGTACGCAATCATGCACACCTTGTTGGACTAAATGCTGCAGCCTGGAACTCGGAGAATCACCATGCTTCTCATGATATCATTGTATTATCTCAGGCGATAAGTGACATGAATTCACTCTACTAATCGCAGGAAGTAATTTTTCTACTCGGAGTATGATTTTACAACACCGATCTATATCCTAGTGTTTCTTTCTTATGAATTTAGCCGAGAAAATAGCGAATCATTGATAAATCCGAATGATATTTCCGAATTGAATTCATCATGAATAATTCATGAAATTATTTAGTATCTATTGCTGATATAAGTGAGGATGTCTTCTTATGTTTAAGAGGTAGCTTGTCTCCCTGCGTTTAATTTGTTACACCGTGGCATGCTGAACGGACAAGTCACTTGTATACACTCTCTTTCCTGGGAGAGAATTGAGCAGGTGTTATGGGCGGTGATGTAGCCCGTTATCAGCACAGCAAAGTAATAATGTGCAGAGGCTTTTGCATTATCACTGTTCAGGGAAAATAATATAAAATCAATTCATCTTATCTGTATAACCCAAGCCACGGCAACTTAAATACCAATAAGAATTAGGTCATTATTATATAAAATTACCTCATTTGTATTGCTGCCACGCGTGTCATAATGAGCCATGATATTGTATACTAGCAGCTTGCTTATAATGGTAGGTTTTAAAACAGAAAACGCAATTCTGTTTCACTGTGTAAAGCATTTACCCATTCTACCGTAAGGAGGTAAGAGTTGCTGCAGTTCAGATTTGGCTGCAACAACTTTTCTTAAAGTTCCATTAGTGATTATTTTCAGAAATTAAAATGTGATCTAAGAGAAACACCAAGGGAGATGGTTTTGAGGTAATGAGCATGGTCCTAGTTTGAATCTCTGTCGATCATACATTCTGGTGTTGGATTTTTTGTGGTTTTCCTTGGTCGATAGGCGAATGCTAGGGTAGTTTCTCATCTAACGATTTCCTTACCATCACGCTTCCTTCTCGGCATTCAGGTGAACTTCTATAGCTTTCGTAGTATATGACGGCACGGAACAAATGCCGCGGATGATTGCTCGAAATTAAGGGTATTCCTCGTGGACACTAGAAAGCTCCAGCATGGCATGGACGGTGGCTATGAGGCCTGGCCACCTGTAATTCTTGTGGTTTCTCCACTTCATCCCCTGCTCCTGGCGACACGGTTCGAAATAATTTGGGGGGTGGGGTGGGGATTCCCCCCTCTCATTCAATAATTTCCCCGGCTCGGAAATTCCCTGGCAGGGAAGTATTTTTTCTGTTACTTTAAGTATTTACTAATACTGCTCTTTGAAATCAAGACACGTTATACTTTCGATATGGACAATACATGGTGCGGGTGCGAGCTGTGAATAAGCAAAGGTATCATCGCAAGTAAGCTAAACAATAAACAGTTCTCATGGTCAGCATTTAGTGCCAGCTGCGACCATTATAGCAAGTAGTACTCAGTTCCGCTTCTTGCAACTCACTATTCCTTGTTCGTCAGCATGGATAAGTTTGTGACAGTGTTGTATTTCAGTTCAAATCTCAGGTTTCAACTTCATGTAATATTAATATTGTCGTAAACCTGCTTAAATAAGGCCTAGACTAGGGGAGTGACGTTCTGATGGTAGAGCTTGGATCGTACCAGGGATGTCGAAAAAGGTTAGATTCTCTCAAAACACAAACAACGAGAAGCTTCTAATACGCCCGAAGACTAAGGTGACCACTCAGCAAGATTGACCATTACTTCGGCCATACCTTAAACATGGCAACACTGACCACAAGTAGGGTGTGCTACTCTATCAGGTGGCTGAGGATAACTCTCACACTTAGCTTTAATCTGGGGCTCCCTCCGAACACTGGCATGTGATGAAAAACAAGTTATACCACAGTATTATAGAGTGAATAATAAACAAGCCTTCAGAAAAACATACAAATGTGACAAATAATGCCAAGCAAACAGTAAAGTGAAACTATCAATGACATGTGAAAAGGCAAATATAGGTAAATATGCAATGTTTCTTATTTACAATTTTTAAACTGACGTCAGCATGTCAAAATAACAGTACAAAAATAATGTGCACAGCTTAGCGATAAACAAACTGTGTGGCCAAATAACTTAAGTGAGTTACACAACTCTATGGGGTACCCTTTAAGCAAAATAGTATTTTTAAATTGACAGCAAAACATTACAAAAGTGCTTTACAACTTAACCATAAGAGATAACAGAGAAGATCAAAATTTTGATTAAACACAATATAATGAGACTATCATTGGCGGAACTGCTATAATGTACCTTTCAATGCAATATTTTTTTTCCTTTAACAAGTAATATCTAATTAACTATGCCTGCTATCACTAATATCAGTTAAATATAACATAGCAAGTAAAGGTCATTCATAAATCATGCAAAATCAATATGCACTTAACCCACAAACTACTGAATAGTCACACTAAAATTATGCAGTATAACTCGAAAAATACACAAAACTTTCTTTGAAATGAGCTCATCAACTCCCAACGTAGAGAGAGAGTAAACAACCATCCAGAGAGCTGTCAAATTTATCATTTCCATCCAGCATAAGTATATCAAAAAGAACTCCTAAATCTGTAACAGTAGTAAAACAATTCTTCAATAAGAATAATAATGTTAAAAACAATAATAGACAACACAATACATCCTACAGGAGCATGCTCCACACATTCACATTCATAAACGTTATTGGCTTAATCATTAGCTGACCCATAAATGATAAAAAGAATATATGTGCTAAATAAATGTTCACTTAATTTTACAGTGAAAATCAGTGTGTCGTTTGTTTACGTAGTTGTATGTATGTCCACGTGCCCAACACATCAATAGAAAATCACACTTCCTATCCAAAATCCAGTACCACTTCATGTAACTCATCACGCTAGGCCCCTCAGAAAAATACCTCATAATACGGAACACCTTAGCATTTCATTATATGATTTCCATAATTTATACAGTTAATCAAAGTGAAACAAATAGTGACAACCTGTGTGAGGTAGATTAATAAACTTTCAAAATACTGAAAAGGGCAACACAAAATCAGTAAAAATTGTAGCCAAATTGTATTAACAGTCAGGAACATAAACCAAACAAACATTCTGTCCGCAGAATTATCACGCCATCGCCATGCAGAATCATAATGCTGTTAACAAAGAGGAAAAAAAATTGCAAAACACTCATACATAATTCAAACATTAATCCGCAGAAAATCCATCTGCCGCGCTATGCCGGGCACGCCAAGGCAACTCCGACAAGCAATTATTCAGATTTCACTGTAAATTACGTCTCTAACAGTAAACACCTCCCTATGACTAAACGTTCACCATATAAATCACTACATTTCAGCAGTCATGTACAGCAACCCTGCCAAAACTTCATGTTTCAACACTAACGTACTCAAGGCTACATTTCAGCTCTTTCTTGAAGCAAAAACATCTCAAAATACACATATTAGTCCTTGGAACACATTTCAGCATTACCCAAGGCAACCTCATACACATTTTCAGCAAACAAGAAAGAAATAGACACACAATGGCACTAAAATACCTGGAAGTGTGAATGAAATTAAGCACAATTTATTAAAATTTAGAAGCATTTTTTAATTATCTCAAGTCCAAAATGCACATGATGATTAAAATCCAATTTTATCACATTTATTATCCAAAAATATTATTAAATATTGCCTGAAATAGAATATAAAAGCAAGTCCTTAACACACCATAACCTCACTGTACTGATAATTAAACTTTCCGGCCAAAAGCTCCACATTTCTGTTGCATTACTGTACTATAACTCACACTAAAGAAAAAGAACTGAGGCTCAATAAAGCAAATAGTTTAACCAATAACATTATATGAAAACTTTAAAGCTTCCAAATGGTGAAATAAAGGGATTACAATCATGAACCAGTACCAAAATGGTAACTATGACAGAGTAGTGTTTACCAAATGCAATTTGCAAGACATTATAATCTATATGGGCCTACAGGATCATAGTTTGGGCAAATCCTGGACACATGGACACTGATGCCAACATTATACTGCATGTATTTGTGTTTAGCATCAAATCTAGTTTTCTGTTGGGCCTGTTGACGTGTAATGCTAGCAATAGCAACTTCTAACCCTTTCTGTAGGGTTTGTTTCACAAAAAGATGATTGGTTGTGGCTTGTAATTCAAGTGTATTTGGCAAGGAGGTTCACGACCATATATAAGAAAGAATGGGGAATAGCTGGCGAGCATGCACTTGATCTCATCTTGGTATCAGAAACGCATCTCCACTAGAAACTCACATCCCGACTCCAGGGCTATCACTGTCTCCGATCGGATCACGTCGGCCGCCGTGGGGGAGGCACAGCGATCTTCGTGAAGAGAAGTGTGGTCCTGAAACCCGTCCAGCTCCCTCCACTTCAAACCCTTGAGGCCACGGCTACTTGCATCCACCTTGGTGGTATTGAAGTCCTGATGGTGTCTGCATACCACCCACCCCAGAGGCAGTTCGTTGTTAACGACTACCTATCCTCGCCCTACATCCTCATGTCATTCTGGCCGGGGACCTAAATGTCAAGCATCCGCGTTGGCATTGCGGCCCCCGCGTGGACAGAAGAGGCAATGACATAGTCCGCATGGTCGACGCGGACCCTCAACTTAGAGTTGAGGGCCCCTGGCAACCCACTCATTACCCGCGAGGTCCAGGACGGCCATCCGTCATAGACCTCGCGGTCATCAAACATTTCCCCTATCATGTGTCACTCACATCCATAAACGCACTTCATTCCGATCATAACCCAGTGCTGGCAACACCAGCACCCGGGTTGCCAGCCAAGAGGTCCCGGTTCAACACCGGAACGTCGACTGGGACTGTGTCAAGAGTTGCCTGAACGGCTCCATCCCACCCAACCCCAACATCACCGACATCCCAACCCTTGAGGCGGCGGTCTCTTCCTTCACCTCTGTGGTGAAGCGAACGGTCCACAACCTCACCATCCACACCCCAGCTCCCCTTCACCCAGACCTCCTGCCCCTAGAGCTACTTCTGCTCATCCGCCGCTCTTGGGCGGCTCGCAGACTCTGTCAGAGGCACCGCACACAGCACAACCTAGCGCTTCTAAGGCGTTTACGCCACGACGTGCGTCTGCGACTGCGCGAGCACAGAGTGCGCGCGTGGGAGGACACGATGTCTCGTCTGAACCTGGGTGACGGCAACGTGTGGCGGATTGCCAAACGACTGAGAAACCGAGGTGGGTCCCAAACCTCCCCAATCCATGGCACCCAAGGCCTGGCCTACGAACCCCAAGCCAAAGCAAATGCGTTTGCTGAATACCTAGAGAGGACCATGCGATCGGGAGATAACCCGCAGGACCTAGACTTCTCCGACCGTGTCCGTAGGGAGGTACGTCGATATTTCTGGCGTCCTCTTGACAACGCGGATCGGATTCCTATCGTCAAACCCAGTGAAATACAGGGCGTACTCCAACGTCTCGACCTCAAAAAGGCCGCGGGGCCTGACGGGATAACACCTGTCATGCTCCGCCACCTTCCTTTCAAGGCCGTGCTCTACCTGACAAAGGTTTTCAATATGTGCCTCACCCTCAGTCACTTCCCACGTGAGTGGAGAGAGGCCCGGATGATTTCCATATTGAAGCCAGGGAAAGACCCGGTCCATCCTGCCAACTACCGATCCATTAGTCTTCTACCCGTACTCTCGAAAGTATTCGAGAGGCTAATACTCGCCCGCTTGTCCCCTATCTTAAGGGACATTCAAGCCATCCCACCCCATCAGTTTGGGTTCCGGCCTGGCCACTCAACACCCCAGAAGCTACTGCGCGTGGTGGAGGATGCCGCCCTGGGATACCAGGACAAGGCCTACACCGCCGCGGTCTCTCTGGACGTTGAGAAGGCCTTCTCTACGACCTGGCATGCCGGTCTCCTCCGGAAACTCATCCAACTGGAGCTACCCACACGTCTCATACACCTACTACATTCTTACCTTAAACACAGATCCTTTGTGGTCTCAGTGGCGGGGAATAAATCCACACGCAGGCCAATCCGAGGCGGAGTCCCCGAAGGTTCTGTTCTATCCCCCACGCTCTTCAGCGTCTACATGGCCGATCTACCTACAGAGCAGCACGTCAACATAGCCCAGTATGCTGACGACGTGTTGCTCTACAGAACAAACAGATACCCTAACAGAACCTTCCTCCCAATACAGCGACACCTCCGCCTTATCTAAGAATGGTGCAGGCGTTGGCGATTGTCCATTAACCCGGAGAAAAGCCGCGCCATACTTTTTACTAAGCGCCGATTCCCCGCCAGTCTCCCCACATTCACCTATCTGCGAAGAAGGATTGAATGGGTAAACTCCATCTCCTACCTGGGAGTGAAGCTAGATAAAGGCCTTACTTTTCGGGAACACATCAACGACCTGTCAGCGCGGGCCGGCGGGGCAACTGCCTCACTGTACCCCATGCTGCGGTCGGGGATGCCAATTCCCCTGAAGCTACGCCTTTTTAGGGCTCTCATAATCCCACTCCTCCTATACGCCTGCGAAATCTGGGGCATGGCCGCAGATTCCCATTTCCTGCGTCTGCAGCGTATAGAGAATAGAGGACTTCGGATAATCTATGCTGTATGCCGCAGATTCCCTTCGAGACTACTGCACGAAGCCTCGTCTCTTCCGTACGTGGAGGACGAAATTAGGCGCCGGGCAACAAAGTTATACGACCAAATTGCTCAACATAGGAGTGCCCTGGTTAGGTCTCTTGGGGACTATACCCCACTGAACGCACGCGTGTGGGACACCGGGTTCCCCGCATGGCTTGCGGGCATCCCCGGTAACGAAGGAGAACACCTCTTCAATAGCGAAAGCTGAACACCACAACAGTCCTCCAAGATAAGCTTGGATTCAAAATTCAAAATTAAATGAACCTCCATATTTGGACCTTTACACCAGCAGTGCCAACGGAAGTTGCACACTAAATAAGCAGCCGCTGAGGAGCATAATCTTGGTACCTCCTTACTACCCACTACCTCAATTCTCATCCGCCACCCTGCAAAACCCCACATCCCGTCATAAAGTGGTTAAGCCCTAAAAGGGCAGGTACACGCATGACACACCTCGGGCTGATCTCAGCCTGCCAGATAGCGTTGTCGTCGACTTGGTCGTAGCCTGAACACTAGAATTGTATGAGAAAACAGCAATTGTAAAATATTGTCCCAGTCTTTTGATTACTGACTAAGCATGTTCAGCAGAGTTTGATTAAATCGTTCTGTAATGCATGCTGGATGGTAGGCACTTGTAAAATGTAGTGTAACTAACAGGGATTAAAAAAGTTCTTGAGTCACATTACTGAGGAAGACTGAGCCTCAATCCAATAACAATGTAGCAGGTGCTCCATGTCTGCTTATTACGTTGTGTAAAGTAAATCTAGCAACCTGTGGAATAGTGGCTGACGATAGAGAGGGGCAGCCTCGACCCAGCAATAAGCATATATCTGTGGCAACTATGATATGTCTGTGTTCTGAATTGGAGCGTGGGAAAGATCCTAATAAATCTATTCCCCAACGTTCTGCAACAGATGTAACTGGGATTGATTGTAAAAGACCAGCAGTTTTCTGATTTATGGGGCCTTTTCTAGTTTGACAACTGGGGCATGTACGTGCGAAATGGTCAATATCTTTTTTCATTCCTATCCAATAATACCTGATATGAATTTTGTCAAAGGTTTTGGCAAAGCCCAAATGGCCAGAAAGTGAGTCATTATGACAGGCTGATAGAATTTCATGTCTGAGGTTCTCTGGAATGACTAATAGATGAGGGGGACCACTAGAGCCAGCATTAGCATTAGCAAGGAAAAAACTTTAGCTTCATATCAACAGTCCATGCATTTGCAGAAGCAACCATCTCAACATTTTTAAGAAGCTCAAATTCTAACAATGAAGAGGTATTACTGAAATATGATGGTTCAATTGCATGCCGAAAAATGGCATTGTGTGTTACTGGGAGAACTGAACTACCTTGTACTTTTGTGTCTGGTGGTTCACACTTTCAGTGGAAGTAAACAGTTCAGAGTTAGATTGCCCATCATGGGTTTAATTGGCAAGTTAGAATTTTTTCTATTGTGAAACCGAGACATAATGAAGGGTAAAATGACCAAGATATTTTGTGTTTAAAAGAGAACGAAGAATTCTACACCCAACGGCACCTAGCCCAACTTGAGAATGGATTTACAAAAGTCTTATTAGTAAGATTAATACTTCAAAAATGGGAACAACACATTAAAACAGCTCGAGGGCACCTCTTATGCAGAAACTAGCAAATGACATTAAAAAATAAAATAAAAAAAGAACAAAAAAAATTGTATCCAGAACTAACAATTGAATCCACCAACTGTTAGGCGCAAAATAAGTTCCACCTACTGGAACTGACCGCCAAAGTTGAGGAACTAGATCAACTCAACGCTTAGAAAGCATTACAAATATATATAAAATTGTACACTATACACTACACAAAAGGCACACGTTAAAATAGGTGTATCAATTATAAATGTTCTGTATGTACTCTCAGACAAGTTCTCTCGTCGTTTAAAGGAGTTAGCAAATGGATTTAAAATATATATATATATCAAAGTTGAGGCCAAACTGACAACTGAATCAACAGATTGTTAGGGGCATAGGGGAGGTTCCACCTACTGGAACCGAAAACCAGAATGTAACACATTATTGTTAATAGTGACCAAAAGCAGTCTTAGCAGTTCCTAGAAAGGTAACCAACTCTTTACCATAAACAATATACCTAAGTATCAACTTGGAAATTCACTCGTTCAAATCACAGTCTAGGAAAAAAAACACTTGGTCTCCTTAAAACATCACTTTTAAGTAGGGCTAGGAAGTTCAAGCATTTGCATGTTTTTTTTTATTACAGGGGTTAAAAACGTATGCTTTTACATTATGTCCACGAATTATGGAATTTTCAGTTATTTGGACATGATTTTATGGTGCATATAACTGCATATTTTCTTGATTTTGATAAACGCATAATATTTCAATGATATAGCCCCTATATTGCATATTTTAATGATTTTTATGGGTTTTTATTATTTTTGCCATCTGGATATTTTTCATATTGGTAGTATTGCGCATGATGATGAAACTCATGAAGATTTCAATATTATAGCCCCTATATTGCATATTTTAATGATTTTTTTTGGATTTTATTATTTTTTCCATGTGTAAATACTTTTCATATTGGTAGTATTGCACATGTTGATGCAACTCGCGAGGTGAGTCATGTTGTCATGCAGTGAACCCCCTGTTTCCATCCCTTCATTATATGTACGTGCGTAGAGAATAATCAGTGCGTTATCTGAGAGGTTTATATTAACAAGTATAAAGTGCAGGTCAACGTTTTGAGCAGCACGATTATCGCAACGCTTGCCTGACCTCCAATAGTTGTGGCATGGTCTTCAAACGTAACAGTATTGTGAACTGGTTCCTACCAAATTAAATTAGGTGTATAAAATGTTAAAGAGCTCTTCAAATGCCGAAAATAAAACCAACGTCGAGTGCTAGATTAATTCGTTTACAGAAAGAGTTTTCGAGTGATTTAATATCTACAGATAATAGGGTACTGCATTGTGGAGCGTGTGAGAAAAATGTAGGGAGTGAGAAAAGATTTCAAATAGTTCAGCACATAAGCACAGAAAAACATAAGGAGAATTTAATCAGAAAACTCGCAAACAGAGAAGCTGTTCAAAAACAGCTAGTAGAGTGTTTAGGAAGTAGGGATACTGAAATTTCCTATGACTTGTGTGAAGCATTTTTAGCTGCTGATATTCCCTTGTTCAAAATTAATAATCCGACATTTAAAAACTTTCTTGCCGAGTACACTCGACAACATGTGCCTGAAGAAAGTGCACTGCGCAAGACTTAGGTTGGTATAATCTGTGGGTCGGACATTGTTACAATAACGTACTGTCAAATATACAAAATGTATTAGCGGATCAGTTTGTGTGGTTGTCTGTTGATTAAACCCCTGATTCTGAGCGCCGTTCTATTGCTAATATAATCGTGGGTGCTTCAAATAATGAACAAAAGACTACACCTTATCTTCCTAATGTGTGCGAATTGTCGGCCACTGACAATGTACCTGTAACCCAGTTTGTGATGGACTCTTTGAAATTACTATGGCCATGTGGAATCAAATACGACCGGTTACTTTTATTTGTTACTGATGAAGGTCCTTTATACGGTAAAACCGGGACAAACTCTGAAAGGTATTTTTCCTAACATAATTCATATAACTTGTTTGACAAGTATTTCTGAGACAATACGCGATTCTTTCCCATTGATAGATTTGTATCCTGTACAAAGAGAATTTTTGTTAAATCTCCTAAAAGAGTTAAGTTGTTTAGATCAACAGCACCTAATATCCGACATCCTCCTGCACCAGTGTTAACTCGATGGGGAACATGGTCGATGCAGTTTTATATTATGCTGAGCACATAGAAATAGCCGAAGAGGTTGTTAATTCATTGGACTCGAAAGATGCTTCATCAATAGAAACTGTGTAAAATATTCTGCCAGGCTCTGGGTTAAAAGAGGATCTTAGTTTCATATCTACCCATTTTTCTTTCTTACCAACAGCCATAACGGCATTGCAAGCTGTAGGATTTCCTTTGCATGAATCACTTACTGTGCTTGAAAAAACAATATGTGATCTAAGTTCGGTTCCTGGTGGTATAGGACAAAAAGTGAAAGAGAAAGTGAGTTATGTAATTTCAGAAAATTCTGGTTATAAACAGATGTGCGATATTCGAGACATCCTCAAAAGAAAACCATCTGTCACACCAAGAGACTTGACTCTCTTTGTGAAGCAGTAAACATCATTTAAATATGCCCCTATAACATCTTGTGACGTGGAGAGAAGTTTTTCACGTTACAAAAGTGTTTTGCGAGACAACAGACAATGTTTTACAGTTGAAAATTTGTGCAAAGTGTTGGTTGTGAACTGCAATATAGCAGTTAATACTAGCAGCAGGACCACTTCTGCTTCAACCTCTAAGGAATAAGGTACCTTTATTATTTATACTAACTCGCCTTGTCTACTGCAAAGAGGCATTGTTTTAATTCAATAGTGCATATTTCTTGACATATTTTCAAGTTTTAAGAGCTTATTGAATGCATATTTTAGTGTTTTTTGGGGCATGAACTTCCGAGCCCTACTTATAACACTTAACTTATGATTTAATTCACTCAACTCATTTAACAGATGAATCAGAAAAAAAGAGTGGAGGTAGAAAAGAAATTTGTTATTAGGCCACGTGTTCAGAATTAAGTTTGGAATTTCACAAGAACATACGGTAAATAATTAAACAACACTTCAAAAATTTAACTGCACAACTTTAATATTAAGCATAAGGATAAAGCTTTAGTTGCATCTTGTTGCCAGACGTTCAACTTTATAATTCATGTATTGCATCATTTTTATACGTTAAAAGATATGTTACAAAGTTTAAAATTTCCGAACTAGATACAAAGCACCAGAAAGAAACCGGGTGAAGCCGTTTTAAGCTGTGAATTCTGATCTAGTATTTTATTATAGGATAGTTCAAAGCCTACTGTATTCTAATATTTTCTTGCATCTATAAGGAAATAACGAATAAGTTCTGCAGATGTTTATCTCAACTAAGACGAAGAAGATAAAGGAATAAGAGTTTGGAAGACTGGTTAGTACAAGAGTAGAGAAAGTCATGTGAGTGCAACACATCATATTTGTTATCTAGAGGACTACACCCTGCAACATGCCTTAAAAACTTCATTTTAGCTGTTTTAATCATTTGATGTTTTTTTTTCTTTTTTTTTTTTGCTAAAGTGCAAAATTCTCTGCTATATAATAGAGGACCTGCCATTACTTTACAAAACTAATTTCGTCTCTCTTCTCGTATCTTTTAAAGATCTTTCTGGTGTCACACAGGAACACTGTTAAATTTATTAATTTTATTTAAAATGTCATTATTTTTAAAATAAGAGATTTTGCAACAAAGATAAATAAATTTACTTGTTCAATGGGTTTTCCATCTATGGACGTCTTTCGGGCGTAAAAATCCTTAGCATGGCTTCCTCAGAAAGGGAAGTAAAGCAGTTGGTCCCGTCCCGTCACGTAAAAGAACCCTGAGCCTTATACACACACCTCTGAGCAAAATCGAGTGTTTCACGAACAATATAGCACGGGACTCCAGAACCACAGTAGTTAAAGACCGCCCATAAAAAAGATAAAAGGTAAAAACAAAAGCTCAATTACAAGTGTCTCCCTGCAATGTATAATTTATAAACCAACAATAAGAGAAATACATTAAGTTCTGGAAGTTATCCTGAAAGACAGTATAGATAATCATACTAGCACGTCACAGAATAAACATACTGACCTCTAAGATTACTGTAATGGTTCATAAAACTATTGTTAAAGCTAACATGCATTATAATTAATGTTCTCCCACACAATAGACGTGTGTAGGACAGGATTGCCAAGGGTAGAGTGAGACTGCAAAAATCAATTGATTGACTTTATAGTTCATTGAACTAGAAGCTCGTGACTTCAATATTATAACTCGCCATCATAAACTGACATCTCCTTTGTGGTTTACCCAGAAAAATGCGAGTGAGTTGTAGAATTTAATGTCGTGTCGGCGTGTTTGGCATGATAGCTTAGTGGTTAGAGCAGCCGAACGGCAACCGATAGATCTGTGGTTCAAATCCCAGTCATATCATTGCATTTTTTGGTCTCATTCGACCCTTTCTAATATGCACTCTTTTATTACTTTCTCTGCTACGTGTAGTAAGGGCAGTATTGTATTCGACCCATAAAATCAATATCGAAATTTCACCGGAAATATAGTGCTTAAAAAAGTGTCCGATATTGCAACAGGAGTTGGGATTGGTCGAAACTAGAATAAATGTTCCTATAAACATATGCCCGGAAACAAATACGTGTTGAGATATGAGTCATTTTACAAAACTGTGCAACGTGTCCACATTTGATGGGTTTGGCACTCGCCAATGTGTTTAAATGACCCCATATCCAGAAATCGAATCGACTGAGGTCCGGCGAACGTGGAGGCCATGCTACTGGACCTCATCAACCAATCCACCGTCCATTAAATGTATCAGGATCGCTTTACTTCCAATGTATGGGCAGGAATTGTGGGTGACAGACAACTAGGACCATACATTTTACCGAACAGATTAACAGGTGCTGCGTATCACCGATCCCTGCACAGTGAGTTACCTGTGCTTTTGGAGAACGTTGTGCTTCTGTAAAGATGACGCATGTGGTTTATGCATGGGGGGGGGCACCATCCCATTTTGTACGCAGCGTGTGACAATACTTGAAACAAACATTTGTGGACAGTGGATTGGTCGAGGAGGTTCAGCAGCATGGCCTCCCTGTTCACCGGATCTCAGTCCATTAAGTTTCTGGCTACGGGGACATTTAAAGACATGCCAAACCTATCGAAAATGTACATACATCACACACTTTTCTAAAAGGCCTCATATTAATTATCATAGTAATTTGTTTCCAGACATACATCAATAGGAACATTTACTCTAGTTTTGGCCAATGCCAACTCCTGTTACCACACCGAACACCTTTTTTAAATACTCTTATGTTTTGAGGATCCTGAATAAAAAAAAAACGTTTATTAGAAAACGTCCTCTCTCTTTCTCTCTCTCTCTCTGTGTGCATGTGTGTGTGTGTGTGTATGTGTGTGTGTGTGTGGGTGTGGGTGTGTGCACGCGCGCGCCTGTGAACAGCACAACTCAAAAACGAAAAGTCGGTTGAAAACCGAGGCTAGTATTTAAGTTTAATATGCTTCAAGGATACGACACGAAGATTTTTAATAAAATTCCTCCATACAAAACTACCCTTTACCTGGAAAATTTTTTGAAAATGTTTATTTTCTTACAAATAGCTTAACGACTTTGATGAAAATGCCATATTTAAGATATTTTATGGCAAATGAAATGTATATTTTGAATTTTCTGGCTATAGTCCAGTTTACTCTTGATTTTTGCATAACTGGTAAACCGTAAGAAATAGACCAAATTTTAGCATAAAAAAATGTAGATCTCTTTAAAACACCCAGTTGTCTCCGAGTGCATTCTTTAGTGGGGTGAACCATTTCGGAGATATTCCTTGTTATTTGTGTGAGTTTCGCAACACTTCTACTTGTCCCAAATGGAAGGTCGTTAGTCACTTTTTTATTTTTTGCCCGTACAAAGAGAACGGAATTTCAAAGCCGTCATATAGCAAACAGCTTTAAAAAATTTGACTGTCTCAAAGCCTACTCTATTCCCATATTACCCTCGCATATACAACAAAATTACCAATAAGATAATTTCTGCAAATGTTTACCTCGACTAACATGAAGAAGATAGAGGAATAAGTATTTTTTACTCCTAGGACCTTCAGATTTCCCTTTTATTTCCACGCAATGCTTGCTGCAGAAATTTACACTTGCGAATGAGTAGTAACCCAATAAATTATGCCAATTTGTTATGCTGCTAAGGGAGGACGTAAAGAGCGTGGGTACGTAAGTAACCTCACTTATACACCGGTTTGGCGTGTGAGAACATTAAAATATTGATCTGGAAGTGAGCGTTTCTTCATTCACAAAGGTTGAATTAAAAAGATATGAAGTGTACGATAAGGCAATCAACGGGTCACGCGAATTCCTTGTTTCCACATTGATCGTTCAGATAGCCATCTGACCACCCGCGCTACACTTTCCACACTTTTGTTATAAATTCTAGCACCGGAGGAAACGTTTCTTGACTTAAAACAGTGTTTACTTTTTCAAGGACAATCTCAGCTAACTGCATGGTATTGGTTTAAGAGGGCCGAAATTCACTGGTCTTGTCAATGTAAGTATATATTTATTCATTGCAAATGGGTATTACCCAGTCCCAGAGTTAAATGTACAATTAAGAATTAAGAAAATAATTGCATAAACAATAATAACACAATGGACAATAATAAACAGTTCTATCAAATTATTATAGCTACTACGCTTGTGGTTTTGTAATATAACAGCTAGGTTTAAAATAATTAATTACTAATTTATATTCATTAATTATGTCGTCAATGTAAGGAATAAATTTACCACTAGTATTCACAATACATATACCTAAATAATTTTTAGGTAAAATAAATTATCCATTATTTAAGAAAAACTAGCAGAACAGCCCTTCACGGGTCAAGGCTTACCGCCCAACCGCTGCGGTTCACACCTTTGCCCACTACAGGTGTGATGAATGGGGTACAGCGCTGTAGGGTGGGACGTGGTCAGCGCCCCGAGCCCTCCCGGCCGGTTATGTGGCCTTCGCGACCAGGGGTCTCTAATGCTGAATCAAAGAGCTCTTCAATTGTCCCTCAGGGACATAATGAGGCTGAGTACACCCCGTAAAAGGCCTTCCAGTGGAGGAAAAATTTACCTGATGGTCCCATCCAGCGTTACCCGCCAAGCGCTCTCCCAAATATTTGCATGTCTACCTGCGGTATCTATTCTCCGCCCATGTGATAATTATGAAGGATTTCCCTCTTGTCAATTGAGGACCTATTATCCAGGAAGCTATTTCAGATAATTAGATGAAGGACTCAAGACACGTTCAACCATGATTTTACAGTTTATTGACGAAAAAATGTCTTTACAGGAAGAAAAGCTACTACTTTTTCACTTTCTCTAGTAGTATACTAAGTAGAGCAGGGGTGTCAAACAGCACTCACCAGGCGTGAAAAATTTTCCCCTATTTTCCCTCCCTCCGTGATGATCAAATCGGAAAACGGGAAAAACAAAGCGAAAACCGGTTCTACTAGCGCGTGCTACTGCAGTTAAGGAGGGGTAGACCCCTCTCTTCACACCCTCGGAGTGATGTTTGACATGCCTGAAGTAGAGGAAGTATTGCATTCCACCCAAAAAATTGATGTCGAGGTTCCACCGGAAATATATTTTGAGGCCCCTGAGTCCCTCCCCCCCAAAAAAAAAAATTATAGAAAAAGGTCCGTGTGTGTGCGTATGTATGTGTCTGTGTGTGGATGACTGGACAGCGTAACTCAAAAACGAAAAGTCGGTTAAAAACCAAAGTTGGTATTTAAGTTTAATATCTTCGGATGGCATACCCTAAACTACTCTTTGCATGGACAATTTTCCGGTAATTCTGATTTTCTCCAAAATGGCTCTAATGATTTTGATTAAAATAGCATATGTTTAAGATATTTTTGTGACAAATGAAATGTATATTTTGAATTTTCTGGCTATAGCCTATATAGTCCTGTTTACTTTTGAATAACTCGTAAATCGTGAACGATACACAAAATCTTACTATACAAAAAATGTAGATCTTGCTAAAACACACAATTTATGCCAAAATAAATCTTTTTGTAGAGTGACCCATTTCAGAGATATTCCTTGTTATTTGCGTTAGTTTTGGTATACTTTAAACTTTTGTCAAACGGAAGATCGTTATTCATTTTTTTATATCTTAGTCGTGTAAAGAGAACGAAATCTCAAAGTTATAAACGATTTGACTATCACTCAAATCCTACTGTATTCCCACATTCCCCTTGTATTTACAAGGAAATAAGCAATAAGATAATTTCTGCAAATGTTTATCTCAACTAATACGAAGCAGTTACAGGAAAAAGAGTTCATAAGAATGGTTAGTGCAACCAAGGAAAAACGACTGAGCACATTTGCGGAGCAGAGTATTTTTAAGTTTCACGTCGTGTGGCAGCTCGGTGTACACAAGTCGATATTGCCAACATGCAGCTGAGTTTATTGACAGTCTCTGTTCCATATGCTATCGTCTATTGGACTTACAAATAGGCTGTCTGCTGAATCAGCACTCGCATTTGTATACATATTCGCAAATACAAATTTGAGTGGTGATTCAAGACGCAGCCTATTTGTGTGTCCAATAGACGATAACATATGGATCAGAGACTATCAATAAAGTCAGCTGCATGTTAGAATATCGACTTGTGTAAACTGTGCTGCCGCACAACGTGGAACTCAAAAGTATTCTGTTATCCTAATACGCTCAATTATTTTCCATGACTGTACAAGAGTAGGAAAAGTCATGTGACTGCCACAAATCATACCTTTTTTTTTGTGAAAAAATGAAGGTTCTTAACCTTTAAGGTAATAAATATGACTTATACATAAAAACTTGTGTGCTACAATACGGCTGCTTATTTAACTATAAAGTGTGGGAAAATGTCACTTTATACCTTTAAGTTTCAGAGGTAACGGGGCATTTGTGTAGACATTTATATTTCAGAGAGGAGAGGTAGCGATTGAACTTGCCTCACTCATGCCACATTCTCTTGCCGAGTGACGAAGGTTGTTTTGATACAACAAACCCAGTGATGGCCTCGTTCCACCTGCGAAGTAATAACTTCTACACTTCTTAACTATATATTTATATTAAACATTTTGCGTATAATAACTATTAGCTGTGGTTACACAAATTACATAGTCTTCAAGTTTATAGCCTTCCTTTATTTTATGTACGTAATATTGTTATTTTATTTTGTTGTTTACGACGATGTCAGTTACCGGGATCATTTCACCGTCGTCGGTGTGCCGGAATTTCGTCCCGCAGGAGTTCTTTTACATGCCGGTAAGTCTACTGACATGGAGCTGTCGTCTTTAAGCACACTTACAAACCATCGGTCTGAGTCGGATTTGAACCCGCGGCCTTGGAATCAGTAGGCCAGCGTCTAACCAACTGAGCCACCCTGACCGACGTTATATTCTTACGCTGCCTTGTGATTAACATACTAATTTGTTTATATTTCACAATAAATAAACGAATAAAGTTCCGTTGCTATTTAGCCTTTAAATATTTTAAAACTATTAGATCAGCATAACAAATTGTTTGGTTTTAAAGTTAATGCTATTTTCAAACCTGGAAACAGAAAATACAATAGTTTATATTAAACTAATTGGAAACTAAACGTCAAAAAGCTGAAATCACAACGTTCGTTTTATACCTATGTTCACAAATACGAGTATGCAGAAAATAAATAAATAGCTACTTGTAAGACCACCAAAGGTAGATTTATGCCTTTGATCACAATGGCGTTTCATATTGTAGCGCTTTGTATGTGCAAATTGAAATCTGCATAGTAAACAGCAGATTTTTCCTGTTTTTGTTTACTTTCTCTAATATTCCAGCTTGTCTAAAACGTCCTGACATTCCCCCACTCCAGAAGCAAAGATGCGTAATAGCACTGAGCAGTCCACTTGCATAAATGAGAAGTAGGGGTCAATCTTCCAGCTGTCGTGAGAGTGCCAAGTTCTTGCTTTGTATATGTGACTGCCTTCAAGTTCTGATAACCTTCTAGTCACTTGCTCCCCTACCACTCGCAATGCTTCCCCGCATTTCTCCTCACTTGCGCATATGGAGACAAGCTGTAAGTAGAGGAAGTATTGTATTCCACGCAAAAATTCGATGTCGAGATTTCATTAAAAATATGGAGGCCCTCCGAATTTAAAATATATATATATATATATATATATTTAGAAAAAGATCCACGCGCGTTTGTGTGTGTGTGTGTGTGTGTGTGTGTGTGTGTGTGTGTGTGTGTGTGTGTGTGTGAGCGCGCGCGCGCGTGTGTGTCTGTCAGTCTGTGGACAGCATAACTCAAAAACGAAAAGTCGATTAAAACCAAAGTTAGTATTTATTTAAGTTTAATGTTTAATGGATGCGGCAGGAAGATTTTGAAGAAAATTGCTCCACCCTAAACTACCATTTACATGGAAAAATTTTCTAAAATTTTTATTTTCTTGAAAATGACTAAGGATTTTGATTAAAATAACATGTTTAAGATATTTTAATGACAAATAAAATGTATATTTTGAATTTTCTGGCAATAGCCTTTGTAGTCCTGTTTGCTCTGGATGACTTGAACAACTCTTAAAGCTTAAGAGATAGACAAACTCTTACTGTACAAAAGATGTGGATCTCCCTAAAATACGCAATTTATGCCTAAATAAACTTTTTTTATAGAGTGAACCATTTCCGAGATATTGATTCTTATTTTCGTCAGTTTCGGAAAACTTAAACTTTCGACAAATGCAACATCGTTGTTCATTTTTTATATGTTAAGTTTGCAAAGAGAACTGGATCTCAAAGCTTTAAAAGATTAGACTATGGCTCAAAGCCTACTGTATTCTAATATGCCCCTTGCACCTACAAGGAAATAAGCAATAAGATAATTTGTACAAATGTTTATCTCCACTAACACGAAGAAGATATAGGAATAAGAGTTTGTAAGAATGGTTAGTACAAGAGTAGAGAAAGTCACGTGAGTGCACCACATCAGAGTTTTTAAACTTATAACTGATTCTCTCTACCAGTGTTCATGAAAAGGACGTCCCGACGAAGCCGTATCTACTTGCCACATAATGAGGCATGTCGAAAGCTGAACGGCAGTGAAGGGGAGGGATGGTCAGAGGAGTGAGGAAAGAACGCGTTTCAGAGGAGTGGCCCTTTTGAGCTGATTTTACCTATGCCTCATATTGCAGAAATTGTAATTAAACTAGAGGGAGAACCTAAACTATGTACAGCATTTATAGAGATTTTCACAATGAAATACATTGCTGCTAAGATTGGATTATGTTCTCGGGGTCTTTTCCCACATAGCTTTCGAAACTGAAGTACTGGCTCAACAAACTATACCTTGTACACAAATCTAGGTCCATATCAAAAGCGAACATTTTCGGCGATAGTGCGACATAATACAGAAATATTTTTCGGTTGCTCAAACAAATTTCCAACACTTTCTCTTTTATGTGCTATATATTTGGGTTATAGCGTAATCAGTGGTGTTATCAGACAGTTTCAGCAGCGTACTTTGCCCTGCTATACATCGATTAAACTCGCTCAATGAAGGAAGGTATCTGTATTCATGTACAAGAGATTCAGAGTTTTTTTAGACCGTAATCCTGTAACAATACATCATAATTATGGTAGCGCTACATGATCGTCTTTGAGATATCCGATACATTCATGCCGATATGAGTATGAACGCGCGCTATCGTAGATTTGAGTTCATGATAATGATAATTGATTTATAAATAACGGCATCTCATACACGTATTCCAATGTAAACCAAATTATTTGAAATTAAAAAGCGAGTTTTATTAATGGACGCTTTAAATGCATTGGTTTCCCACTCTACATTGAGAGCAAAAGACCGCTTACAGGCTTCTCTATTAGTTTTGAGATTCCTTTAAGTGCACTTGGTAGAGACAGTAGCTGAACCTCAAGGAAATAATTGTTGAAGTTCCTTGAAAACATACAGGTTAGAACCATTATGAAAATTTGGGCAATTATAGAACAACTTCTTTTGATAGATAAGCCCGGTTAAGTAATAGCTGAGGTTAATAATTGCAAACTTGTGCATTTCATTGAACAAAAAAGTTTGTGAAACAGTTGAAGGTGACATCGTGTATATCCAGAAGATGTGTTACGCTGCTTATTTTCAAGACCAATTCAAGAACAAGGATTTTTCGGGATAATTTGTTTCGCGAGTACAAGTGTGAGCATTAGCAACAGTTTGTATTTTTTTTACATAATAATGCTTAAAATACAATCGAACCACAAAATACGGACACCTATAGCATCTGTGGCCTCCATATCATAGTGGGTTAAAAGTAACTGCCAAAGCAATTACCGCGCAATCAACGAAACTTCAATTATACGTACTTAAGCTTTCACGGCCGGCGTTAATGCAGTAGAAGTTAGATTTCGGGCTTGTAGGCCGTGGTCCAGCCGATAAAAAGTCTGACGTTTCGCCCAAGACTGCTTTGGGCATCTTGAGAGTCACTCCTGACTGGTTAACAACTAGAGGGCGACACCACACCATACCTCTGTTGGCAGGCTGAGAACAGCCATGGTGGGTCAATCGTGGACCTGCCCTTTTAGGGCTTAACCACTTTATGACGGGATGTGTGGTTTTGCAGGGTGACGGGTGATGATAGGGTTGAGGGTAGAAGGGAGGTAGCAACTTTATGCTCCTCAACGGCTGCTGTTCAGTGTGCAACTACCGTTGGGCAATTCGTTCTCAATAGCAGATGAGAGGCGATCCCTCTCACCTATATATAAGCCGGGCACTCCATCAAAAACCACGATAATTACGTGATCGCCAACATTGGCAAAGGCGAGCCGAAGCACCGTAAGCACATAAGAATCAAAATGTTCTCGACGCGGCACGGCTCGCCGACTAATGAGCGCCCATGTAAATTCAGGCCCCAGGCCGCACATACACTAAGGCAGAGGCCCGCGCCTCGGGAACCACCCAGGAGTTGCAACCTCTCCGCGCAGGAAAGCAGCGGGAAACTGTGAATAGTGTCAATAGTGAAGTTTAAATAGTGAAGTGCGCGAGCTGGGACGCATATTTTTGGTGTGCCCAGTAAAGGTATGTGTGTGAGTGTGTGTGTGTGTGTGTGTGTGTGCGCGCGCGCGCGCGCGTGGGGTTGTATGTGGGTGTATGAATGCTTATGTATATATGTAGTACATATATAAAAACTAATGAAGCAAAGAAAGACAAATATAAAAAAAAAACTGTTCTCGGTGACCTAAGGATGGTCACCGTATGGGTTTTTGTTGCAACCCAAAATTATAAAACATGTAAATATCTGTAAAATGTAAATAAATGTAAATTTAAGGCTGTAAGCTGGGCCCTCTGTACTGGCACCTGATCAAAACTTATTAATAAACAAAAACTGAAACTCGGCTTCTTAAAAACACAGTTGCCCATGCTTCTGTCTCGCTTCCTTTAATAGAAGCTCTGCAGTGCACAGCACTAAAAGCACAGATGAAAAACAAAACGCTGATATTGGTAGCGCTTTACCGGTCTCCTAATTCTCCCTTTTTCTTAAGAGACCTCAAAAAATCCGCGATTTAGGGTAGGATGTTACCATTGCAGGAGATTTCAACGCCAGACACCCTTGGTGGCAGTCACGCCGGGCGAACGCGGCAGGAAATCTTCTAGCAGAATTTAGTTTAGAACATGACAATGCCGAGGTACACGCTCCCCTTAACCCCACCTTTTGGCACGCTCAGGTTATTTTGATCCTGAGGTTCTGAATTTCGTCCTTATAAAATCTGCGGCAATTTCACGAAAATTTAATGTGTATCATTAGTTAGACTCGGACCATCTACTAGTGCATTTCGAGATCTGCGGTACCATCACTGCACAGGCGCCCAAGGTATTCCATCGCGCGGAAACAGACTGGCAGAAATACAAGATAGAAATGCACAAGATGGCGCAACCCAGGTTATCATACTCCAGTGAGGTGAAAATAGGCGCCGCCGTTGAACATTTTACCGTCTCGCTGCACACAACCAAGCGAAGTACCAGAAGCCCATCCAGCTTCTGCACGTACCCCGAGGTGGAGGTCCTCATTGCCAGACGAAGATGCCTGATGAGGTTCTGGAGGCAAAATTCTAGCACAATGGCTACGCAACATCCTTCGGTGTCAAATTAAAATAAACAAAATTGAACCGTGGGAAAATAAAATGCTGAATGCCACCCATTCGGATAACTCCTTGTGGAAATTATTAAAGGCATTTAAGACCTCCTTGAACGTTAACACTGTCACTGAGACGCTCCGCACTAAACTCGGCCTACACTTCTCCTCAGAGGAGAAAGCTGAGGTGTTTGCTGATTGTCTCAAGGGGAGGTTCTCTGACAATCCCACCGCCAAGCCTGTTCAAGAAGATATTAAACACAGGGTACAAGTCTCGATGGCGCAGAACCACGAGCAACCACTGACAGTGATTACACCTGGTAAAGTGTTCAAACATATTAAGGCAATTACCAAATGGTAAAGCCGCAGGCTCCGACAGGAAAACTAACGAGGAGCTCAAACACATCCCGAGGAAAGCCCTGGTGCAGTTAACAAAACTTTTTGATGCCTGCCGTAAAGGCCTTCCCCCGCACTTGGAAACAAGCCAAGGTTATAGTGCTACAAAAACCAGGGAAGAGGAACAGACATCCTCAAAGTTACCGCCTCATTAGTTTCTTGTCCAACATTGGAAAACTTCGAAAGACTGATACTTTTTCGGTTGAAAAAGCAAATTTCGGAAATGGAGGAACTATGCAACGTACAATTTGCTTTTAAAAAGACCATTCTACTGAACTACAGCTACTAAGGCTTATTGATGACGTCACTGAAGAGTTTAAAAATGGGGATACCACATTCGCACTATTTTTAAACGTAGAAGCTGCATTTGATTGGTGTCGGCCTTCGAAATTATTTATTTTTAATACATAGTTTTTTAGAAAACAGGCACTTCTACGTCCAGGTGGGTCGTTCCTTCTCACTTGAGCGAATAATGCAAGCTGGCGTACCACAAGGGGCAGTCATGTTCCCGTTTTTCTATATTCTGTTTACAAATGACTTTCCCGTAGACGGCAGATGCAAAGTTGCCATGTACGCTGACGGCACTACAATCTACGACCACCATAGAAACCATTGTTTTGGCCTCCTCCAGATGCAGCGGTATACTGACCGCTTCCTTTCATGGCTGCATTATTGAAAAATAGAAATTAATGCAAATAAATGCCAGCTTATCTACTTTACAAAAAAGCTGCAATTTCCGGCAATGGACCTCACGGTCGGCGGTCAAACATCGCACTGTCGCCAGCTAGTGAAATACCTTGGAGTCACCTCAGACCAACGACTGCCAACAAAGGGCGCCAACGTTTAAAGATGTGCGCCCCCTTCTTCAGTAGCAAGGAATTGCGAACGCGCTCTAAACTTGTAGTATACAGACCGTTTATACTGTCCACCCTACCTTACGCGTGCGTGGCCTGGACATATACTTTAGGGTGGAGCAATTTTCTTCAAAATCGTCGTGTAACATCCTTGAAAGATATTAAACTTAAATACCAACTTTGGTTTTTAGCAGATTTTTCGTTCTTGAGGTATGCTCTTCACAGGCACACATAGACACACGGACAATCCCCCACTCCCAAACACATACTGAGGTTTTACTAAAAATACTTTTTTGTATTCAGGGGGTCTCAAAACATATTTCTGGTAAAATCCCGACATCGAAATTGTGGGTCGAATACAATACTTCCCCTTACTATACGTAGTAAGAAAGTAAAAAAAGATAATCCATGAAAAATGGGAAATAATTCTCGTGGGATACGCTATATAATTAAATTCTAGGCTTAACCAACCGATTACTCGGCTCTTGGCCGTGTAAGTCTTAATAAAAAGTTGAATGCGGCAACAAATGAAAACACAGAAGTGGAGGTTTCAAGGTTACAAGTGCAGACGTGGCCTCTAACATGTGTTTAGCTGCGGTGCAGTACGTAATTTCATTACCACAAATGTACTCTTGTAATGATGAGCTTCACTTACTAACGCACTCCTCCGTAAGATGGCGTGACATGATAGGCACATGGTAAATATTACATTTCGCTCCACCCTTCACGTAGTAGTGGACTCATTATCCATTCCGCTCCCATAGCGACCAGGACAACATAGCTCGACGCACGGTGGGGCGACATCTCTGGCTGCGCAGTGAATACACGCTTATTACCACAAGGAGCCACATGTACGGTATGCTTATTCTGAACTCCACCGCTTCTAAGTCTCTCTCCTTCTCTGCTTATAGCTACCTCCATTGAGCTATGACTATTTTACTTAACCATTAAACAATGTCTTATTGCTCGGTTTATCTCCAACACATGCGCCATTTGCGTTCTAGAGCGGTTGGAGGTAAACTTTGGAAGGCAACTTTTATCCAGTTGTTGTATAGGTTTCTAAATTACCGAATGCCTTAGAGTAATTGCTGAAAATTTATCTAGAATGAACTGCAGAGCTGGATTCACGAAGCCTAAAGAGATGTTTATATAACCCAATTAAGGTATAATTAACAAGTGTTGGCAGAATAGTGTCTGCTCCAAATCCACTGTGCACGCAACTCGGGTAACATTCTTGCTGGTTAGAGGAGCGGTAGTTCTTTGCTTCTTAAATTCTTGACAGTGGTGGATTGATACGGTTAACGATCAGCGCGAACGGGAAAGATATGTTCATGCGTTTACTATGTGAAATCAGAGTTACACACTTTTTCATTATCCGAACATATTAGAAGACGTTCACTCTCGAGTAATAAATGTAACAGCATTACACAGTTGCGCCAACAGATCATTTGAAACAGGAGATCTCAGTTTTGATTTCACTGTGTTCATCAAACTAAACAACTGTTCAACACATGTAGAGCAAAGCACTGCTGTAACAAAATCAGCAAACTCTCTCAAATCAACATATATTACTTTAAACAGTTCTTTGAATAAATCTGTGGCAACTATTATTTTGTATCACTAGATCTGTTTGTAGATCTGAGTTCACATTGCAGGTTAACGCTTACACTGACTACATATACAGTAAAAGGATTAACAAACATTGAAGTGTCATTCTCAAGATTCCTGAAAGCATGGAATGTATGTGACGTAAACTGAATTTTTAACTGTTCAAGAATGCGAATACAACTAATTGGTTTATCCTCTGGCACAGTACCAAGTGATTTGATACTTCTGAAATAAATACTTCATAATTGGATTTGTTCATTAACAGACTTGTCATATGGTATAGTATGTTTGTTATGTTTAAATTGTAAACCTTCTAGTAGCTTGGCACGCTCCAAAACTGCAATCATAACAAAGAAACATGTGACATTATATCTACAACAAAGTCTTTCAATGTTGGCTCGAATAAAACCATGTAGGCATATATTGTTACAAATGAGGTAGACGATGTTGAAACAGAGATAATTCCTCCACTTATATCGGCCGCGAAATGACTGGAAGTAACTTATGAACTCCTGAAATCAACTAAGAAAGGTGTGCACCATTGTTTTGCATACACAACGAAAGGTTCACGAATCACACGGATTCATGAATCCGCTTTTACCCAACTCTGGTGTAATATATCATGGTTTAGTTCACAACTAATAAACATAGTCCTTGTTTGACTAGACTCACCTGTTTAGAACAAGAATCTCAACACAGCTGGAGACGGCAGAGATATTAGAGAAACACTACGAACAGGTATCCCTATTTTAGTATCTGCAGATTATTCTTTCTGTTTTAATGGCAGTCATATCAAACTACTAGAAAAATCCTCATGTGGAAGTGTAACGTGTCTATGCTTTACTTCATTTTTCGACTTTTTAAGAGGTGATAAAGTTGAAACGTTGAGGAATTTTGTAATTCTAAAGAAAATGGTAAACATTCATCTGTTTTGACAATTACTTGTGAAATAAACCTACTTTTATGAACTGAAAAATTAGAAACTTCACACTTCTTAGCCGTTGCAAACAAAATAGTAAGGTTTAGCTAATATATTACTTGTGGTGTAAAACTACATTTGAAAATCGAAGCACATTATCTGTCAGTTAATGCACTGCAGTCCACGAGCTCATCTTAACTTCCCGTGAGTTACCATACTCTGAAGTCAACGGCACATGCACATATTGTTTTCAGTTTTCCGGCCAGTGCTAGGATGTCTCCAACAGTAATTATTCAAAGGGTGTATGCCAACACTTTGGTGACATACCTATTTAAGGTTAGATTTAATTTCATTAAAGTAAAGTAACTTTTGGTAAAGCTTAGTGTGAGTAGAGGGGCTAAAGATGTGGGATATCCATGTCCGGCTCGAAACACTTCAGTTAACAGTGGCGGACTGGAAGTGAAGGAAAAATACCCAGATTAATAGGAGAGGCAATTTACGATATAGAGCTCAAGTAAATACGAGGCAATTTACGTTGTTTTATACCTGGAAGGGCAATTTACCGACGCCGCATGCGGGCATATTCGGTAACGACGGAGTTAATCTACCAATACCAAAAGCTGAGCTCCCAATCTCCCATACAATCCTTCCAAGAGACACTTGGATATCGAAATTAATAAGAAACCCTCGTTTGGATAATACTAACACCAGCGGTGCCCAACGACACCCAGCCGTTAGGAGCAGAAATTGCTACCTCACTTCAGTACCCCAATATCATTTATTCCTATCTGTCATTCCACAAAACCTATATTCCATCATAATAGTGGTTAGGCCCTGAAAAGAGCAGGTACACATATGACACACCTCGGGCTGCTCTCAGCCTGCCTTAGGCACTACGGACTGCCGATAGTCAATAACAGTAACAAACCTCTTTAGACCACATAAATAAAAAAACGTGAATTTTAGAAATACATGTCCTTTTATCAACACAAATCCAGCGTACGTTATTAGTACCAAACCAAAGTTCCTACATTAAGGTTCCCTAATTTCAAATTATTATATTTTTATCTGAAGCACAATGTTTACTGGGTGACTTGCTGAATTCTAAGAACCATTTTCCTATTTTAATTTTCAGTGGTACGTGGTACGTATGTGGTGCGTGTGCTTACTCACACCGAACTCTGCTTTACAATCTGCATAGAAAGTGTTTCGCATCTGATCGTCTTTTTAAAGAGAAGAGTAAATAATGTTTATTTTAAATTTATGATACAACAATGGCTCCTACGTTTTCAAAGTTAACAGACATAGGAAAATGTTAATACAAAATACGATCTGAATTGTGAATATCATTAGCTTCTTAAAGCAAGAAGCAAAGACGAAGAATTGAAATGAATGAATATGGTCCAATGTATAAGATATTGACACACATCTCAAACATGCATTCAACCAGTCATCTGCTGATTTGGTAATAAACTCGCTTCATAACTGTCATTAAGATTTTTACACCTCTAGATACATATACTGTGCCAATTATAATGCAGTTCTTGTTTAAGGATGTCAATGAACGTTTAATTGCTTTAGCTATACTGACTTACACGACGTTAGCCATTCTTCATGACAGAATAGCTAATGCCATTTTGCATTAACGCACGGAAATTATTTATTGCAATTAAAGTCTGTGTCGCCTTCATTTCAGTCAATAGCTCCAGCATCAAACTGCCGCATTATATTAGTGTATTATTATGAATAATAAAAGGATGAATACGTTTGAGCAATTTAAGTAATAACTTATTTACGATTCACTATCAGCAACTCCTTCAATTCTCATGCATGGCCGCGCGACGCACTTTAAAGGGGAGCAGGGTCAAGTTACCTCACACTACATACCAGGCCGGCGAGCAAACAAAGGTGCTCAAGGTCAAGCTATTCCGCACCACCCACGGCGGTCAAACACGTGATAATACTGAGAGCGGCAGAACCAAAAGGGATTTTCTAGTTTGTTCGTGAATCTTCCGGCTGCCGGCATGTTCCAGAAAAGGCGAAGTTGGAGAAAAATCTGGCTGTCATCGCTAGTATAAAACCTTGCGGAGCACGCAACTGAGTCAGTTTTTAGTTTGTCAGTGAGTGCGAAACGAGATAGCTGTGTGTGGAGGACAGTGAAGAAGTGTTGAGTGGTCGTATCGTTACAGTTATTCGTTTTTGTGCGACAAAGGGAGAACTGAAAGACAGAAAATTTTGTGTTAACGTTACGAGAAGACAGCGGCTCTGAGTTATGTCACGGACTATACACTGTATTGATGTCACTAAAAGAGAGCTGTGTTGTACATTCAGTTAGAAGAAAATAAAGTAACAAAGAAAAAAAAAAAGAAGTGGACTGGGCTGGACTTTCGTAGTTTTCTTACAACATTTTCAAACTTCTTCCCAAGGATTTGGAAGAAGTGCATTACCTGCCTTGTGATGATACATTATCCGTGGATGACAATTTGCGTGAATCAGAGGATTCTAATTTTGAAGATCAACTGAAAACGAGATCTTTAGATTAAGAAACAGATTAAGAAGAGGAGGATGAAAGCAACGTATGTCATTACACATATTTTATAGGTAACATCATATGCTTATCATTAAAGGCCGGAAGAATGTGCGCTTGCATGCGATACAATTTAGCTGAACGTAGAGTATGAATGTCGTCAGAAGTACAGCGTGTAAACAACTGCCACCAGAAGCAAGTATCGAAAACAACGTAACGTAGTATTCTGCAAACCGGTGAAGCATTTCCTTGCAAGCGAATGCAGAGGCAAGGTCAAGGTGTAGCATAACGTGACTGTTGGTATTGTAACTGCAAAGTCTCTGATATCACATGAACTATCTGAAAATCTTCAGTTCATTATCAACAATTTTGCAGTGTTGCCCAAAGCTATTAAACAATTAGAAAAATCGGGTTTGGAAATGTCTAAGAGCATAGGCACAATAGAGGACTTAGCTAATCCAATTAACAGGATACCTCTTGTGACAGGTATCGAAAAGGTGAAAGCTAAACTCCAGAAAGTGCTAAACAAAAATATTGGTTACCAAGCTATGCGTGACATTTTGAAAATGAGTAAGAAGGAAAACGCGCCAGACGATACATTATAGTTCTTTACATTTGCATCTCTGACATCCTGTGACGTAGAAATAAGGTTTTTACTGTTTAAAAACTGGTTCAGTGATAGCTTCATTTGCGAATGCAAATTGTAACCCAGTGTAATGCACTCTGTGACTATATTATAGTTAATAAATACGTATTAAATAAGTAAAATTAAATAAGTAAAATAAAAATAAGTAGGTATAAGCAAGCGTTTAAGTGCAATTCCAGAATGCATAGTTTATGATGCTTGTAGGTTGTGCTGCAGTGAGGCGGTTTTCATGGTCAGGCTGTACCTACCTGCAGTTGTTTACATGTGCGAGTGATAACGGTAAAGTCCATGTACAGTATACCTATGGAAAAACGCACACGCCTCCGGCCTTTGCTTATAATATATGTTGAATATGCAACTCCATGATCTACGCAGTGACTTACCTTTACTACCAGAATGTCTGAAGTCGAATATCTCGTCTACAAATAAGCCAATTCTACACATTACAACCCGGAAGAAATGCACACACACGAGAGAGGAGGGAGAGAGAGAGAGAGAGAGAGAGAGAGAGAGAGAGAGAGAGAGAGAGCGAATTAATGAACTAAGAACGGGTTCCGGGATGTTTGTTTCACTGGACATGTGGATGCATGATTCCACACTACGCTGCAATCAAAGTCATGATACTGACACGGATTTGCTCTGAAGTATGCAGTTCACTGATAGTGTAATTCAGCTGAAAACCTTAATCAAGCCGCAACGCGCAACAGCCCTTTCTGGGCCTTGGCCTATCGCCCGGCCGCTGCGTCTTCCACTACTGCGCACTACAGGTGTCATGACTGTATATGGGACATCGTGAGGGACCCGGTCCCTCCCAGCCGGTCATGTTGTCTTCGGAACCAGAGACCGCTACTTCTCAATCAAGTAGCTCTTCAATTGGCCCCTCAGGGACCTAACGAGGCTGAGTACACCCCGTACCAGGTCTCCCAGCGGGAGAAAATACCCACGCCACGCAGGTACCGGAAGTCAACCCGGGTCTCCCGCTTGGTAAGCAGCAGGGCTACCATTGAGCAAAGGAGACGAATGCTGACACTCCGATCTACGCATATACTATGTTACTCCCATTTTTAGAGAATTAACAGACAGGAGCACAATTTTGCCTTTTTTTTTAATATGACCAATATTTCGACAACAATTGGAAGTCTCTTTTAGGCCAAACTTATTTTTACAGATTTGTGACCCCCTTGATTCCCCTACCTAATTCCCTGCTATTTCTACCGCTGCAGTAAATGAAATGATAAAATGTATAAGACAACTGTCATGAGCTGCTGTTGACTTACTCTTCATTAGTTCCTATTTTGCCAAGTCTGGCGATTCTTTCCATGTGTCTATTTACATGTTGGCATCATCCAGTTGCCCATGTACCCAACTCTACTGTCTCTTTGTCTGAGTATTCAGCTGACGAATGGTCTCAATCTGTCTTCGTTCCATTTCATCCTTTGCTGCCAGGGATTTCTTCGAGCATTCCACTTCCTCACTTTGTACATCTAGCTATTCCTTTTTACTCTTAATCGTGCTGTAATTCTCCTTAATGCCTATTGTCTCTAGATCCGAGAAGCTTTGTACAGTATCATCGGACCATGGTGATGTATGTAGTCCACAGTAATTCACCGTTATGGAGTTTACTGTGATTTCAGATCTGCTTCCACTCAGTGTCCAACGCAGTTTAGAAGAAAGTAACACAATCGATGAATAGAGATGAATAGGAGAAAGAACATTAAGGATTTTTCAGTAATTTTCGCCTCCAATTAGAATTTCCACGGGTAAGTTTGTTCCATCATTTGGTTCAGCCAACTGGAGTTTAGGTGCGGGTTCTAGATTACGTATATCATGCGGTACAGTAGGATGTGAAGTAAACGAATGGAAACTTTCAAATGCAATGGTGGAGGTGGTATAGTTATTGAAAATCCCACTCACACCAAATTTCACGAGTCTACGTGACCTTGAAATGACATGAAGTCTCGAAGATGTTAACAAGAAGGTCACGATTGTCCAGTGCTTCCAGTTGCAGATCAATAAGTGAAGAAGCGATTAAACTAGTCTGACTTCCGCTGTCCAAAACACAACGCGCAACTCTGCGCAATTTTGTGGGGCCTTCGATCCATACTCCTCTAATTAAGGAACACGTATCTTACCGGCTAATGTGAGGTAACTTGATTTACATTTCCTGCGGTACATATTGCTCTATGGTGATTTTTATTACAATTAGAGCATGCAACCTTGCCCTTCCTATTGCAATTTCTCACATTGTGTACTCTATTAACACGCAAGAAACAGCGATTAGTTTCCAAGTCATTTTGCAAGCCTTTATCTGATTCGGCTTCATCGAGTGCTTCTTGCTATAGATGCATCTTATCCTCACATTCATTTCCACTTTTTTTGGCAACATACCGCTCTGATGTTAGGCTCTTCACGGTACTTTGTAAAGTCTGCACCTGTGATGGCGAGTCTTCATATTTTGGTTTTTCTTCTCCTTTATATGATTGTCTTGTTCATTCATTTTATCTTCCTTAGCTTCTTTAGCTTTCAAGTCACACTGTTCGCCTTTACTAGACCTTTTATTTTCTTCTCAGCTTTTTCTTCTTTGTGTTCACAAAAGCTTGCACTAACAATTATTGTCTACTAGCAGTTTTGGTTCTCCCTGCAAATATCCTCTGAAAAACATGTTTGTTAGTTACAGAGACCGACGGATCACTGTCGACAGACGACTCAAACTGTTCCCAAAAACGAGACCGTGTTTCAATTTGTCCAGTAAAGGTTTAAGTTTAACTGGCCGGAACTTAACGGAATGGAAAACTGGAGCAAGCGCAATCTGAGCTTGCTGACTTATTTGCCGCTGTGACTTTGATTTGCTATCCGTAATTATCGTAGCTTTCTGAATAGCACGTTTTATTTTGCCTGTGTACGTTTCACAACTTTCAGTATCGGCTTCATATTCAGCGTCTGACAAGTGTTCGTGAACAGCAAGAAGGCTATCTTGAAGCCGGCTTCGTAAGTGTTCAAATTTTTCAATAAATGAGTGTGAATTAAGCTCGTCGACAGCTTCACAAACTTTTGTGGCATTTCTTCTCTTGGTAAATGTTTTTCTTTTTAGCTTGTGCAGTGTGGTGGCAGCAGTATCTGAGTTTTCGGTAATAGTCATTGCGAATTTCTCTTTTCGATCAAGTCGTGAAATTCTAACAGAAGTAGTCGCGAGAGGTTTAATAATAATGGTCAGCAAATAACAGCGGTGCGACTTCAGTAATCTGTATTACACACTAAGTCCTTTAAGTAATTTACCGTTATACTGTTAGATGTCGCTAGAAACAGTCGGCAATCACTTTTATGCTAATACAAATCTCAAATTTCAAATTATGATAGCTATACACACTGGAATATGCGAATGCCAATCTATGTATCAGTGCTGAAGTTCTTAAAATAAACAAGTTTTTACGAGTTTCATTTACTATGCTTTCACGAAGTAATGTTCATAATTTTCTTTCTTCTCGTGAAACCTGTTATCTTCTGTAGGAGAAACAATTATACGCACCTTTGGTATTAAATCTAAATTCTCTGAATTCCCGGGTTTCGGCACCAAAATGTTGCGTTATCAATATAGCATTGGCACGTATACAACGAAAGTCGAGTATAGGAATTAATATTCCTTTCGAACTTGTTTACTTTATCCGTTCGTGGACAACAGTACAGTACAGTAATGTGAAGGCAGAAAACAGATTATAACAGAGATATAAAAACCCAGATCTACTATCGCTCCATATTCCGGTCCGTAACATACAGTGAGAGATGGATGGTTTCATAAAGAAGAATAGAATATTTTGTTGTTTGGCGACTTCCTAAAGTGTCAAAATGTATGGACAACAATGGTGGTCAGTTTTAGCATATGCTTTCACAAATACAAGTCTTTAGAAGTAGTTTTAAGAGCGTCATATTGTTGCATACCAGCCATTCTATGACAGTGGCGGCTCGCAGTCAACATTTTAGGGTAGGCAAAGTGTAACAGTAACAAAAAACAACAACAACAACAATAATAATAATAATAATAATAATAATAATAATAATAATAATAATAATAATAATAATAATAATAATAATAATAATAATAATAATAATAATAATAATAATAATAATAATAATTAATAATAATAATAATTAATAATAATAATAATAATAATAATAATAATAATAATAATAATAATAATAATAATAATAATAATAATAATAATAATAATAATAATAATAATAATAATAAACCCCGTTTATCCGAAATATAGGAGGCGAAGTCATTGCGGATAACGCAAACAATATATTGTTTGGTTGTTTAATAAGAGCAGAGTGAATGAGTGTGACTTACGGACGAATTACCGCCAAAACTAAAATCACGAGTGTCGGCAGACTTTTTTCCAGGGGGGGGGGGCACATGTTGGAAATTTGTAATCATATAATATTAAATCATTATTTTACTGTCAAAATTTATAGTATTTGTTGCAGATAACCGTATTAATTTGTGCTAAACAAAAATTGTTCTTTACATCAAAATTAAAATAATAGTTTAAAAGTCAGTAACTGACTGCACATTAAGTTCACCAACTTCCAAGGGGGACCGTGGCCCCCCTTGCCCCCGTTTCGCTACGCCCATGACTAAAATAGATTAAGAAATTGAAAAATTGTCTGACTGCAGCTTTGTGTTAAATAGCTAAAACACTCCTCTTTTCATTGTCAGTGCGCCGCGAAAGCGAAATTTGTAATAGTTCACTAATTAAGTCGGTCATACTGGTATTACACAGAGATAACGACAGATGCAGATCTCTGAGATCTTCGTTCGTGGAGTATGGCTGTTCGGAAAATGTCGCATAAATTCGGATTTGGGCCGGCAAGTGTTCGGACTGCTGGCAGACGCGTCTACGCATGCTCGGAGTGCATATACAGACCGAATGTTTCCTTATCCCTGTTCAAGGGCCCCGTACTGAGGAAATGGGGCCGGGCAGGCAGAGGTTAAGCTAGCCTGCTCTCCACTACCCAGGTTCCATGCGTATCATTTCTGCCGCGCGTTTCAAACACGCAGCGCAGTTTTGATGAATCGGAATTGAGATTAAAGGATTTGACCATGCGCTGGTCATTATAACCGAGAAAACTTTTCTTGAACTGCAATTTAGGGGAAAATGACGGTTCAAATGATAAAATGCAGAATCATAGTTAAACATTATTTGTTGATGTATTACGATAGGGTAGGCAGTGCCTACCCTGCCTACCCTGAGGAGCCGCGCCTGTTCTATGATAGCCGCAGACGCGAACAGGAAAAGCACCGCGCAGTGTGTTGGCCCTCCCGGTATTTCTTTACACGGTTTGAAATAATCTCTTAGTCTGGGACTACGGCTAAAACAGCTCACCCAACACTTTCATGGAAGGTCGTTTTTAACACAATCTATTGTATAGATATGTCAAGACTCATTTGTAATTATCGTTATGATTTCCTTAACTATGTTATGATACAGGAACCCTCAGGACGTGTATATGAGTAAGACTCTTTCATTTATCAAGTTAGAACTCGAGACAGATATCAGGATAAACTACGAGCATATATATACTTCTGATTGTCCTATAGTTCCAGTGTGTCATCCTGCATAAAACAAATTTTTAAACATTTGAAAATGGAGCTAGTCCATAAGTGTTCTACGCTTGGTTTATTGGTAACTCTCAGACCTAACATGCATTTATACATATTATGATAGTGTACTAATAAAAAAGAAGAAAAATAAATAAAATAGTTACAGGCGTCATAGTGGTAGAATTAAACAATAATTTACGTGTTATATGTTTATAAATTCATAACTGAATGAATTTGAAGCAATCCAACCTCATATTCTTTGACCAGTGGTTAATAAACTCGTTGATGACAAGACAGTGTTCGTGACAATTGGGTATCTACATATACTTATGGACATTGCAGCATGGCAAATATACATAACAGAATGTGATACAGTCTGTGAGTTAAAAACGTTTTTAAAGACTCTCCTTATGGGAAACTAAATTTTACCCAATTATCTATCACAGTTACACATATGATACATAATTAGGAAGCAAAAAAGGAAAGTAGTAGAATGGTAGCTGCATCTCTAACCTATTCCTCATCTCAATTCCAGATTTAAAAGAGACACAAAACAATACATTTGAATAAAGCCTGTACTAAACTAAAAACCCCAATAAGCATTATAAAAGTTTAAATAAGACATGAGAATACCGTGAATTAACCCAAAATATCTTAGTTTTAGCTAACTGGAAATAATTAGAAAATAAGTCAGGATTAAACATTAGTGCTGGTCTCATACTCATTCAGAAAATATAAATATAAATCTATAAAAATATTCTGAATGATATTTCAGTTAGAACTACTTCAGCATAAGCTATAACTTAAAATTCCTAATAAACCTGCATAATATGCCAAAATATCTCAAAATAAAATAAATAAATAAGTTAGCCTCCTCAAATACACCCCTCCTTCCTACGTCACCATTTGTACACACTGAAATTTACAAAGGGCGCAGTTAAGTTTAAAATAATAGGAAAGATTCTGCATATTACCGTACAAGTTAAAGAAATGGTCGTAAAAGTGTAAAAAAGTCTACGGGGATTTAAAAAGTGACTATAAAATGAAAAAATGACATAACAGTGTAAAACATTACTGTAGACAGAAAGATAAATGACAAGCACTATAAATTATTCTGAAAATTACTGACGTAATTTGGAGCATGTTGCATGTCCGATAGGCGAGTTTAGACGACAGAAGGAGCTTTTGAACAATTAGACCCATTTAGAAGATGAGTCGAATCCATTTGCCTTAAGACAAGAGGGTATTAAAGTAAATGGAGTTTTCCCCGCCTGTGCTCTCTCTTTTTTTCCAGATTTCAGATTTGTTTCTTGACTAAGGTTTTCGCCGCTACATGGGTCTTGGCTTACAAGTTACAATTTTCATCGGTTTAACATTATCAACATTTTTTGTATAGTGTTTTTGGTTTATACAAAATCCATACGGTGACCAACCGTAAGTCACCGATAACAGTTTTATTAGAGATTAATGTCTGTAAATTAAGAAGCTGAGTTCATCTTATTATTACACACATGTACACACACACACACACACACACACACACACACACACATACGCGCACGCGCATACACACTCACACAATTTACACTATTTTACACTTGGTGCACTTTCCGCGGTTTTGCCGTGTGGCAGCGTGCAACTTATGGTGTCCCAGGTTGCCAGGGGGTAGTGGCCTCTGCCGTAGCTTATTGTAACCTAGGGACAGTGTGGTTGGGCGCGCAGAATTGGCGAGCCGTGACTGTTGCATAAAATGCTAATTTTCCCATGTTTGTCGCTCGCCTTTACCAATATTGGATATTGTGGGTTTCTGGTGTCTCGTAATGCGCGCGTCCATATGGAAGAGGCTCTTCTCAGCACTGCCTCGTGGACGGTTGGTAGGTTGTGTGTAGGATGCGCTTGAATGTTCTCTTTTTCTGCGTGTAAATATACATACATACTTGAATGTGTATATTGTGAATAGCATTGTAGTCCTCTTTATTATGAATGACTTCTGTAACTGATAAGCCGAAAGAAATGGACACTACACAAGCTATGTGAATCTCTTTAAAATACATATGTTATGAGAAATACAAGTTTGGGTGTGTTTAAGCATTTCAAATACATCTCTGGCTATATGGAAGTCACCATTCATTTAGTCCCTGGTCGTGCAAGAGGCATTGAATTTCAGAGCCATTACATAGGGATCTGCTTTTTACTTTCTCTACTACGTTTAGTAAGCAGGGGAAGTGTCCACCCAAACATTTGATGTGACACATCATCGGAAATATGTTTTGAGGCCCCCTGAATAAAAAAATGCATGTTGGGAAAAAGGTGTGTGTGTGTGTGTGTGTGTGTGTGTGTGTGTGTGTGTGTGTGTGTGTGTGTGTGTGTGTGTGTGTGTGTGTGTGTGTGTGTGTGTGTGTGTGAACAGGAAAAACAAAATGTCGGTTAAAAACCAAAGTTAGTATTTAAGGTTATTATCTTTTAATGATGCGACACTAAGATTTTGAAGAATATTCCTCCACCCTAAACTACCCTTTAGATGGAACATGTTTAAAAAAATTTTGATTTCTTGAAAAATGGCAAAAGATTTTCATTAAAATGCCTAATGTTTTAGACGTTTTATGGCAAATGAATTATTTTGAATTTTCTGCCATAGCACATATCTATCTACTCTTGATGACTTTTGTATAACTGATAAACCGTAAGAAATAGATCAAATCTTACTATACAAAAATGTAGATCTCGTTAAAGCACACAATTTATGTCTTCTTCGCATTAGCCTCCCCGTATGGGGGAGTTACATCCCCTAAGGCTTACAAGCCGGTGTCTCGGGTCAGACACCTGTCAGGGAGCACACGAACCTATGGACCAGACAGAGTGAAGACCCGAAAGTGGGTGGTCAGCCAAGCACCAGGTAGGAGAGTGAGGAAGAGGATGATTGGAAAGATGATGGAGCAGTTGATGGAATGAGTGGCGGGGGAAACTGAAGAACCCATAGAAAACCCACCCAGATACCACTTCGTACACCACGAATACCACGTACGGGTCGCTGGGATCGAACTCGGGACGCCTTGGTAATAGACGAACGGTCTAACCACTCGGGCACAGCTCCGCCTACAATTTATGTCAAATTATCTTATGTGAAATCAACCATTTCGGAGATATGCCTCTTTATTTCTCAGAATTTTGCAATACTTATAGACCATTCTCAAATGGGAAGTCCTTATTCATTTTTTGTCCCTAGGTCATGCAAAAAGAACGCAATTTCAAAGCCATCATATAGTGACCACTCTTAAAACATTTCACTATCACTTAAAGTTTGTATTCTCCTGCACCTACAAGAGAATCAGCAGTTTGATAATCTCTATAAAGGTTTATGTTGATTAACATGAACTAGATAGGAAATAATTGTCTGTAAGAATAGTTTGTATAAGAGTAGAGAAAGTCATGTGACTGCAACGTGTCATATTCTTAAAATTGCCCAATGTGTTAGGCGTAGGTATACCTAAAACAAAATGTGTAATTAAAGTTTATCTTGATTAACAAGAGGAGTAAGTTTCTGTAAGGGTAATTATTAGATGAGTACAATCATGTAAACTCATGACATATTTTTGGCTTGTTTGTTTCGCCCTACAGGATGCCGCAGTTTGAGCAAAACTCAGCACGTGTGATGCGGCAGGTACATCCTGACTCGCCACATACGCTGTTAACACCAGGGCCTCAGACAGCAAGGGAGCCTCATAAAGTGCAATTAGAGGGGTTCCTAAGGGACCTGAAACCTGTTGCCACGGCCCTTAGGGCCTTGGGTATGCTACCGTTCTGCTTCACTCCTGCAGGTAAAATCAAAGAAACGTCTGTGAAAATGTTCTTTCTGCTTCAGCAAATGAGCTATTTTGTTGAACTTAACGTACCGCAGTGCAATTTTTAAGTCTCTCCGCAGTGATGGAATATGTTTGGTGTGGTGGACTGGTTGGTATGAATTTATGAAAAGTGGTAGAAATAGATAAAAAATAACTATAATTGCTTCACCCTTAGATCCGCACTTGGTGTAAACACAAGCCGTCAACAACTAACCCATGATACGGCGAAACCAAAGCACACCATAAAATGTAGTACCCTAAATATCGGCGATTATCTGTGAATTTTCAAGATGTATGATAACTCTGGTAAAGACTACTTGAATGTAACGTAATAGCAGCAATATTTCTAAAACTCCTGAGTAAATATCGTTCTGTTGCAACAAACACGAGGCATGAATCCACGTGGTGTTTGTTTTGTATTAGTCGCAGGTTATCGCGGAGGGATACAAGGGGCGGATCTAAGGCTGGATGGAGTAAAGTATAATTGTTACCCATTCACAGATGATGCTATAAATATCTTCAATTCTACTGCAGGCAGATTTACCAATTTAATTTACATTAAATAGGTTTATTAAAAATGTATTTTCATACTAAATGAGTGCCAAATTCAATCAATCTATCGCTGGGAAACGTCAAAGAACAGCAAAATAATTTAATTTAGGGAAAAGAGACAAAAATTGAAGCAGCTATAATAAATAATAGCTACCGTTATCTTAGATAACTTAGCTGATATGTTATCTATTAAGACATTTGTTGTCCATTTATATTTCTTAATAATGAATATAATTATTTGTACCTGTTTGTAATTAATTAAATTACGTACTATTTAAATGGATATATAGACACGGGGTGTTAATGAATTACACCGATACATTTTAAAGGATATGGAGTCATTTGAGAGAGAAGACTTATGATATGTTTGTTTACATTTCCAAGTTGCGGCTATGAGTGTCTAAAGTGCCAGTACGCCACTGACTAATATCAACTATTGGACAGCGCAACACAAAAAGGAAGGGACATTTTAGAGTGTACCTCTCTGGCGCAATGAACATGACATTACCGTTTGAACTCGAGTCTCGTGCAATTCTTCATTTCTTTTAAAATGTCATTTTCTCTTTTTCTTTTCTTTATTTTGAGTAGGCATATTAATGCTATTTTGATCTAAATTTTAAATTATTTATCAATGTATGCAGTTTTAAGGCATCAATAAGAAGAAAAAACTACACTAAGAGCCCTACATTTCTTATTTCAGAAACAAATACCACCAAAAATTGGAAAACGATTGGTGTACTTTTTGGAGCTGTGGGACAGTCAATAATCTTTATTTGTTCCGAAGTTTTGAGATTCAAACTAAATACCTATTCAGTACGCATACGTTTACAAATTATCCGTGGCTCATAGTACATTCTGCACAATCATTTGTATGGTTCACTAAATTAAATCCATCAATGAATTTTAAAACAACTGTTTTATAGATAACTAGGCTATACATTATTATGCTTTATTCATGTAATGTCCCTATTTTTAAATATTGTGACAACTGCTAGCGTGCACAAACAAACGCGTCCACGCGACGAAACACGTCACTGACAACAATCAAGTGGCAACACAAAGGGCGCATTCCAGGGGCGGAGTAGAAGCTTCGAGCAGCCTGTTTGTAGGTGTTTGGGAAAGACCTGACTACGTCATCACCGGTATAATAGCCTGTGCAACACGTAAGTGTGAGACAGCTCTGAAAGTTACGTCGCGTTGAGCTGAAGAAGTTTTAACGAGTGTTGAGTGATTGCACCGTCGGCGTTAGTTTCAGAAACAGAGAAAGTGAAGAAAGACAGTGAAAGGAGTGAGTTAAGCTTACGAGAAGAAACAGTTGCAAGTGTAATATCACGAAAGACTGTAGACTGTGTTAACATAAGTGAAAGAGAACTATGTATTTGTGCGAAAGTTTAGAAGAAATAGGGTGATAGAAAAATAACTGGCTGATTGTGATTTGTTGCAATATTTTTAACGTTCTTATTTATATTTAAAAATTTTCCCTTACATTTAGCTGGCCATGTGCTTATAATTATACTAAATTATGGTAGCTATGCAACTACTGGATTTTCTCTCTCTGCAAACCAAATAAAATGTATAAACTGAACTTTTTCGGAATATTTTGTGAAGTCTTATTTATTCGGAGGGCATTTTGTATAATTTGGTATAGTTAGTAGACCATAAAATACACATAAACCACACCACATGTATAATGAAACTATTTCTTCAAAGATTTTTCTCGATCAAGCTGAATTCGTTACAGAAATTATTTATTTTACCATTGGAGCATTGATACAAACATATTTTCTGTAATTTTGAGATGCACCAATGCACGCTTTCTCCCAGTGAACAAATCCTTCCTGACAGCCCATTGTTCGTACAATTTTCATTGCTAACCCCGGTATTATGATGAAAAGTGAATTTGCTTAAAAACCTTTTGCGTTATTCTTAACAATTACATTGTAGCTGCTGCATTTAATTTATCATGGACTATAAATTCTCTTAACCGTTCTTCAAGCACTCTGCTGCAACAACATGATGAATGACTTGCCAAGGCTTCTAGAACTGAACACATTTTAGAGGCTAATGCGATTGTTCTGATATAACTGTCATAATAAACAATGACAAATGTGACCCCACTACCAAGTCAGATAAAACAAGTATCACAAATTAATGTTGACCCGAATAGCCTCATCTAACCAAGCACAGTTTGTGTACCTACTTATCAAGCATAATATATACCTAATTAAATGAGCGTTTCTCTTGTGGGTTTAGTGCTTAACAGAAAAATCTCGCTGCACTCACATGACTTTCTCTACCCTTGTACTAAGTATTCTTACAGTCTCTTATTTCTATATCTTCTTCGTGTTAGTTGAGATAAACAATCTTTTGGCTTATTTCCTTGTAAATGCAAGGGGAACATTAGAATACAGTAGGCTTTGAGCGATAGTCAAATCTTTCAAAGCTTTCAAATTCCATTCTCTTTGGAGGATTAACAGATAAAAATGAATAACGATGTTGCATTTAATGAAGTTAAATTTAACTGACACAAATAACAAGGAATATCTCCAAAATGGTTCTATCGGGAAAAAAATTATTTGGGCATAAATTGTGAGCTTTAGCAAGACCTACATTTTTGTATATGGTGCTCTCTAGAAAGCGGTTACTATTGTTGCTATTGCTCTCTTCAATGTTATCAGTGAAAGATATTGGAGAGCAAGAGGATTAATGACTTCATTGTCAGAAATCCAGCATTAGCTAACAACAACATTTTTGTATAGTAAGTTTTTGTCTACCTCTTACGGTTTACGAGTTATTAAAAAGTCATCCAGAGTGAACAGGACTACATAGGCTATAGCCAGAAAATTCAAAGTATACATTTCATTTGTCATAAAAATGTCTTAAACATGTCATTTTAATCAAAATCGTTAGAGCCGTTTTCAAGAAAATCAACATTTTCCATTAAAAGGTAGTTTAGGGTGGAGCTATTTTCTTCAAAATCCTAGTGTCGCATTCTTGAAAGACATTAAACTTAAATACTAACTTTGGTTTTTAACCGACGTTTGGTTTTTGAGTTATGCTGTCCACAGACTGACAGACATGCAGACACACACACGGACCTTTTTCTAAAAATGCTTTTGTTTTTGGATTCAGGGAGCCTCAAAACATATTTTTCCGGCGAAATCTGGACATTGAAATTTTGGGTGGTGTACAATACTTCCTCTACTATACGTAGTAGAGAAAGTTAAAAAAAAAGTGTGATGCGCTGCAGTCGCATGACTTTCTCTACTCTTGTACAAAGTATTCTTAGAAACTCTTACTCCACATATTCCTAATGTTAGTCGAGATAAATATTTGCCTAAATGATCTAAGTTTCTTGTAGGTTCAAGGGGAATATGGGAATACAGTAGACTTTGGGCAATGCTCAAATCAGTTAAAGCTGATCGCCGCATGAAGGCTTTGAGATTCCGTTCTTTTTGTACGGCGAACAGATAAAAAATGTGATATGTTGCACTCACGTGATCTTCTGTATTCTTGTACTAAATATTTTTACATGTTCATTCATCTTGTTCATGCTAATGGAGATAAACCCTTGTAGAAATTATCTTATTGCTATTTTCTTATAGGTCCAAGGAGAATGTGGGAGCAGGCTTTGAGCGATAGTCAAACATTTTAAAGCTATGAAATTCCGTTTTTTTTTTTTTTTTTTTGCACGGCTAAGGTGTAAAAAGGAATGATTAATGATGCTCCATTTGTGGAAAGTACAAGTTTTATCCACAAAAAAGATTCACTTGGACATAAACTGTATGTTTTAATGAGACCTACATTTTTATAGTAAGATTTGGTGTGTCTCTTACGGTTTATCACTTATGCAAAAGTCATCAAGAGTAAACAGAACTACGTGGGGTATAAAATTCAAAATATATATTTTATTTTCTATAAAAATATCTTAAACATGTGGCATTTTCATCAAATTCGCTGGAGCCATTTTCGAGTAAATCGAAGTTTTCTAAAAATTGTTCATGTAAAGGGTAGTTTAGGGTGGAGTAATTTTCTTCAAAATCCTTGTGTCGCATCCTTGAAAGATATTAAATTTAAATACGAACTTCGGTTTTTAATGTATTTCTCGGTTTTTGAGTTATGCTGTACACACACGCTCGCACGAATACATGCACATGCATTTTTCTTTAAAAAAATTAAAGTGAGAGGGCCGGGGAAATTTCGTACTTTTGGGTGGAATATAATACTTCCCCTACTTACTATACGTAATAAAGTAAAAGGCATTGGTAAGGCACCTAGGCACCTATGCTGAATGACTATTTCAAATGCAATTCTAAGTATGCGTAAAATAGTTTAAATTTTTCATTTATTACGAAGTTCTGAATGAGGTGTTATATGGCCTATAGGTAATTGTGTAATTGTATTAACTAGAGGAAGAATTCACTCCACCAAAAAACTCAGTACCGAGATTTCACTAGAAATACGTTCTGAGTATGCTTAGAACAAATCTTAGAACAAGTATGTGTGTTTGTGTGAATGTAAATGTATTTTTATATGTACGTGTATGTATGTGTTCGTATGCATGTACTGTGTGTACCTATGTGTTTGCGTGTATACGTGTATATGTTCGTAACTTTGTGTGTGTGAATATGTGTATGTGTGTGTGTCTTTGTGTGTTTCTAGGTGTGTGTCTGTGTGTTTCTGTGCATGCGTCTGTGCCTTTGTATGTGTATGTTGTGCCTGTGTGCTTCTGTGTATATGTATCTGCGTGTTTATATGGGTGTGGCTGTGTTTGTGTGTAAGTGTATGTGTGCGTACGTATGTGTGTGTGTTTGTGGGTATAGCTCGGGCGCTAGTTCTGTGCAGTTCTGTGTCGGTGAAGCCTGGTTGCGCAGTGGTTATCTGGACAGCTAGTGAGCCCACAAGTCTCGCGCGTGCGCAGTGAATACAGCTAGTTCAGTCTAGCGACAGCAGTATTACGAGTAACGTCTCTCTTGCAGCCATCTGCTTATGCTATTTGAACTCACTGTGCACAGTTAGCGTTTTTATAATTAAACTTGGACTGTATTTTGGCGTGTGTTTATTGAAGGTGAGGTGATTAGGTTATTGTATATTATTAGGTTATTGTTAGGTTGTCTTATTATTCGAAGTAAAATGCCTCCAATTTTATCAAAACTTGGCACAAAAACTTTGCATAGCCATACTAGGGAAGTCCATGCGTTCATGAAAAGCGAAGCAGTTTCTGGTAAGTTATTGATTCCATTGAAGAAAGTGCAAGAAAGAGTAAGTGCTGCTACTAAAGTGCCTGAAAAAAACTATAAGAAACATTTTTCAAGGAAGGGAAACATTGCGAAGAACAGGGCACCTCTTTTGGAACTCCTAGAAAGGTGCACCGTGTACTAAAGCGTGTCACAAATATAGACGATTTTGATAATGCTATTCGAGGTATTATATATAATTTTTACATTGTTGAGAAAACGCTTCCCCCCATCAATAAATTGCTGCCTAAGGTTAGGGACGCCACAAAATTTAATGGAGGTAGCACAGGTTTGAAAATAATTTTAAGGAAAATGGATTCAAGTGGCGGAAAACAAGAAAGTACACTAGAATATTGCAGGAAAGGCACGACATTTGAACTCTTCGTGTTTCATTCTTGCGGGCAATTACGCAATATAGGAAAAAGGAAGGAAGGTTACTATTATTTCAATACGATTGAATGGTTATAATAATATATCGGCTAGCCACAATGTCCATTAAAAATCAAAATACTAATGAGAATGGAATGTTCCATTTACATGTAAATACTCAGTTTCAGTGGAATTAAGTTTGGTTATAATCACGTGACTCATATTTAAAATTTGATAAAAATAGCCGCTACTGACATGGCTAGATAGTTAATCTTTATTATATTGATATGTGATTCATTATTTATGTAACGTATTATAATATTGTGCAGGTAATTTTGTTACGTGTCCTTGTTTTCAATAATGAGTGACAGTTCAATGGATATCATTTCTTACGCTTTTCCTCAAAACGGGAAAGTCATACTCACGTTGAGCTCGGTCTTAGCTCGGTTCGTCTCCATCAGCTGTTCCAAAGATGCCTATGTGTGTGTATGTGTACCTGTGTATATCTGTGTGTGAGGGGGGGGGGGTGTCTTAAGCGTGTTCAAAAATGTCACACGAAGCTTTTCAAGAGAAAACTACCATTTACATGGGAAAAAGGTTCTTATTCTTTATTTTATCAAAAAACAACACCAACGATTTGGAATCGTTTAAAATAAAAGTAAAGTGTGTGTTTTGAATCTTCTGGGAATATCCTCTAAAAGTCCTATTCTTTTTGTATGATTTAAATATATGATAAAATGTGTCGATCCAACTTAAGGACATAGTTAATCTCAAATGCAACATTTATGAACTTATTGACCGCAAAGTACATACGCCAGAGGAGGTGCAAACACGTGGGGGCAAAATGGACGTGTATACTGAAACGCGGCAGGGTTAAAACCATACAAAATTCAACCTCATTTGTTATTACAAAGACTATCTCGAAATTAGATAACGTTGAATTTTGAGATACGCTTTTCAACTAAGAAGTCGCTATTCATTTTTATCTGGGTCATGTCAAGAGCATGGAATGGTAATTATGAATGGGTGCAATTATTTCTTAAGCACCCTACTCCATCGTGTGATCTGTTTTGGTTACTCTTTCTTTATTCATTCTGACTAAATGGATTTTTCACCTACAGTGTGATTCTTATAGGAAATATTCCTTTGTCTTATCTAGATACGCTTCAATGTACATCCTTTGGTTAGACAGAATAATTCAATTATTGAATGATGAAACTTGAATATTGAATCTATAGAGTTGAATTTGTTTCACCCCTGCTATCCAAGGTACCTAATATTATCTATGAATGACCCAGTCTTACTTTACGAAAATTCTAACATTGATTTAAACATATAGTGTTTCTGTTGCTAAATATGGGTCTCCTGCTAATATTCAAATTTTTTCGACAACCTTTCGAAGATGTCTACCTTCCACAAATTGGGATTTCAATTTCAAAATAAAAAAATATAATGATATAAATAGAATATGTAAAATTAAAAAAATATATGTTTAGTGACTATAAACAAGGGCAAGATATTTTGGTGATAATTATTTGAAAAATTTGCATTAATAATTTAAGTTACATGTTTTGTGTTGGATATTACGATAAAAATTCGCATTAATTTTGCACAAAGTTTCGGATAAAATTAATACACATATTATTTAAATTAAAATTAACAGGTAAGTAATGTTACTGTAACATTATTGTTCAAAATTTCTCCAAATGAAAACATTTATTTTATTATTATCATGATATCATCATGACATGAATCACTACGTATAACATGCATCAGGCATCAGGGTCATTGCCCATCAGTCAGCATCATCAAATTGCAACATACAAGTTGTAACACTTTAATTTTTCATAGTTCTGTCTGTTACCACCAAGTTATGTGTGGAAGAAAAATCTCTCGCTGTCAGCATTAAATTATCAAATTTTGATACTGGTAACCAAAGATATTGAAGGGACTTTTCATAGAAGTGGTAACGTTCACCTTTTGCTTTGAGTTTACCATTCACTGCTGTTACTTTGATAAATTTGTTACTATGACGTAACTCTTCAACAATGGCACAAAGTTCTTTGTGTTTTAAGTTTACTGCAGCAGCTTTGATAACATGGAAATGTGACCTTGCCTGTTATTGTACCCTCACCGATTGTATTGTCGGGCAGCTCTCTATGTCTCTGCCAATAACATTTATTTTGTAGTATTCTAACAAGTTGATTCCTAAGAAGCCGGCTTATTGAATTCGTAAGAATTAGACTTAAATTCTTTCCTTGTTAGTAGATCAAAAACTGCAACACCAGCGACAACGAGTCAATGAATAAAACAACTTACTTTTCTAATGAAACAGTATCAAATACCACTAAATTCAACCTAGGCGGGGTTAATAACCCGTCAGCTGTTCGACTAGCCAAGAGGCACTTGCCCGGTCAGCCGACTGGAACAAAGGTTCAGTTAAGCTTGAGCAATGAAACTGGAAGGAGCGGATGAAAGCATTGACGAATGTAAATAGTGAAGTTGATATATATATATATATAATGTGTGTGTGTATTAATCAATGAAAAACTAGTGTTGTTTGTTTCTCCGTTCCCCCTGAATCCCGTGCTCTCCGACATAATCATCAAAAAGAAGAGATCGAAGGGAACCGCTTCACTAAGCATAATTTTATAAAAGTAAATATTTCTCATTATCGGTAAAAACACAATATTATTGAACATATGAAAAATTAACAAAAATTCGCGAAAAAAATAATCCCATATGTCTTCTGGACTGTGTCAAATACATGCAAACCAATTTGTCCTGGAATTGGGGAACTTTATTATTTATCGTTAAAAATAAGAACTCTTGCCTCTGACTGTAAGACAACATAGCCCAATAAAATACATTTTATCTTCGCAGACCGAGCGAAGTATCGCCGCAGCAAGGTGTGCGACTTGCGTTTCGGGATCCCGAGTTAGATTCCCGCCGAGCGCGCAGTTTGACTTGACTTTTATTACTTAGGTGAATGTTGAGGTGCTTAGTTTCATTCCACGATTTCCTTTCAAGCAGTTCCCTTTTTTACATTACCTTATCATCTTTGTTATATGCTTTCAGGCTCATGGTGTATGGCAGTGACGGACAGATGGCGCGAATACTTACAAATTGCAACTGCTGTTCTTGGCGTTGGTGGCCTTGTGAGATCGCTGTCCTCTCGTGGTAGGGTACGCTGTACAGCCGTTTCCAAAAGTTTTCCGACGCACGCGGGGCTCGCCGAAGAGACGGAAGGAGAAAAAATGTCGAGTAGCCAGTCCGGGCCAGAGCCGTCCCGAGTGGTTTACCAGTCTCAAGAGTTTGATAGATGTGATGTTAACGTTTACCTGTTTCAACAAAAGAAACCATCATGACGACCAGCTTCTTTGGACCTCGCTGTAAAACAGTGAAGATTATTGAGACAGGAATGTGACAAATGTGCCTGCAAAATTATTTTCGGTACTAAGAGCATAATAAGCACTAAATATTATTACACGATTTTAGGCAAAACACACACCCACACCCACACCCACACACACACACACACACACACACACACACACACACACACACACACCTTGTCCACCATGCTTCTGGGTGTTTCTTAATAACTCTGTGTATAACTCGGTAAGCATTAAAAGGACTTAATGGGCTAGGATTAAAATATTGGTGAGACAAATTTTGTTGTGACAATGTAAAAAACGTACGCAACTCTGCTCAAAACCTATGTCTTTGACCCAATTCTCTCCTTTCACCAAAACCGCTAAAGCCATTTGGAAAAACAAAACAAATAAATAAACAAAATAAAAAGTAAACGGCAAAGAACAAAAAGCTTTAATGTGAAAGGATAGTTTGTGTTCAGAGAGTTTTATATTCATCTCCTTGTCAATGGACAAACTGAATATCCAATTTTTTGAAAAATATCCCAGTGTCAATTATCACCTATTATGATAATTATCATTATTAATGAAAAATTAATTATATTTATTCTCTTTTTTAAAAACTTATTTTGTTTAAAATATTTCTAAAATAACAGCTGTAACGGAAGTAATCTCCCGTTGTGGACGCCTATTTGTAGCACGTTAAGGTAGCCAATTTTAAGTGTATATGATGTTAAATATGCTATTGATGGGAAGAGGGTCCCCTGGATGCTTTAAGGTGTTCTTGGCGCCATTACCTGGCTTAATTTCGTACAGCATGGATTTGAAGTTCTCAGAGTACTCTGTGGGGGTATTAAGGGGACAAGGTAGTGATTCGTACACGATTTCAGTATTTCAAAACGTAACTTTAGTTGAGGATATCTAACCTGCTGGTCAGATCAAAATTTAATATGGGATGAATATTTAGTGATTCATTGTGATTACATTGGTATGGAGAACATCAAAACAATTATTTAAAATGGGCATGTAATAAGGCAAAAACTGATAACATGTTTTTGAAAAAAAAATATAATATATATAGTACTAACGGTACAAATTCCTTCTACAACATACAAGCATATGTGTTGAAACTTTTATAGTGCACTAGGCAATGTGTATTTATAACTGTTAACCTAAATTTACTTAAATATATCTGGATATATTCAAAAGAAAAAATATTTAACTTTTGTTAAAAAAAAAAGTACAATGTTTTTGCACAAATATATTTTTTTAAATTTTCTGTTTTGGATTTTTCCAATAACAATGGGTTACGTTTGTAGAGTATATGCTTCTGGAACTACTGTAAAATTTTCATTCAAATAGGTTCAGTGGTTTTGAAAAAACATGTACCTGAGTTTGAAAAATGTCGAGTTACAGAAAACTACATTTAAAGAAAAGTGTGTCATCTCTGAAGCCCTCAAAACCCAGCATGGCCCAGCGCGCCGTCACATTTTGATGGGGTAATTTAAAGCTTTAAATGTGAGGAAGGTTTCTACTTTTTTTTAAAGATGAAAAACAAAAAATTGACTTTTTGAGCCCAAATCACTACCCTGTCCCCTTAAAGGAATAGCCCAAACTTCGTTTTCAAATGTTTATTCGATGCATTCCTTATTTTTAACATCGAGAGAAGCCGACCACGATTACCTCCCAACAACCCTTCTCACCGCTTTTCATTGTACTGTCGCAACGGTCTCTCATAGCATAATGCCGTTACCATACTCGTGCGCCCTCTAGGTTTTGAACATTCGACCGTTGGTCACGTGAAGCCGGCATGTTAACCTCGCGGTCAACACGTGATTCTTGTTTGCGTACACTGAATTTCTGTTTCACACTAGCACAGAATGTCAAAAGTAATTTGTTTTGACCCCCGGGGAAAGGATGTGCAGATTTCTTTCGTTTAGACAGAATAATTAATTATAGAACCAGCTATTTCGTTTCTTATTTCTTCAACAGAAGATAACCCGCTTGCCTCACCTTAAATGACTGCATGCAAATTTAAATAAACAGGTACAGTAACTCGCCCCCAGGACAGGTACAACTACTTGAAAAGAAAATTCTCCTTTCGTTTCCCCTCTAACACCTCTCGCCGAGTGGAAAACATTTGGAGCCAGCTGTACGACACCAGAACCGGAGTGATGAGTGCTCGTGGGGCCTCTGGTCAGAGAAATTACCACTTGTTAGGGACTTCCGCGTGTCTGTCTCGTCCCTGTGTCACCCTGTAGTTCCCTCACTTCATCCCTTCGTCATGGGGGTGTTAGAATCAGTAGATCTGTGTGGAGGTGGCATTATGCGAGGTAACCCTCTCAGTGTGTACCCTTTATCCTTTGTTTACCCTTTTACTCAAACGTAACTCACACCGCCAAATTAGCACCTCGATATTCTTGTTCGCACAACGTTTCGTTCGGGATCCATTCTAAAGCTATGCAGGGTGTGTTTATTCCTCCCTTATTGTATTTTGTGTTCCACTAGATATCTCCACTGATATCTCCATTATAAATATGAATCTGTTTTACAGGTGGAGCAAAACTGGTATTAGTTTCTCCGATAGTGGTATATACATGGGTGACACAAATAAGCATGTTTGTGGCAGCTGGTTTCATCTTTCATGACCGTATCAAATGGCTTAGGCTTGGAGGACTTCAATTTTCAACAGTCATGTTGGAAGCTACTTATCTGGTTTCAATCCTTCCTCTGTTTTTATCGCCGTTTGCTCAACTTCCAGAACTAAAAGCTCGAGCGATGTTCTTTGAGAGGTGGAACCAACTACAGGTATGCATCATGATTATAATATTTACTGCTAATTTCTGTGCTTATGACTGTAACGCTAAAAGTAGCATATAAACTCTTGTCAGCAGGAGATGTAAAAGCAAATAAAACCACGTGACTCTTGACGTGACGCTTCCGCTCTCTACTAGAGTGTATCAATAAATAACGGAAGTAATTTTGTAATTAACTCAATGGCTTTATTTCATTCAAATTTACCTGCAAACTTTTAAAGTATTTTCCCTTTGTTGAAACATAACTATTCCAAAGGTTTACACATTGTTCGAAACGCTCACTGAAGCCCTTCTGTTCAGAATACCCACGACATTGTCCAACTCCTTATGATTTCAAAATGGTGAACACGAAGCTCCTTTTTCACTTGAGGGAAACAGTGAAAATTGCAAGGTGCAAGATCGGGAGAATAAGGTGGATCAGGTAAGATCTGAATGCCCAGTTCTATGAGCACTTCTTGAGTTGTATAACCTTGATGGGCAGGCGCATTGTCCATCCCGTCCTGGCAAGACATGGTCGCTTCTCGGTGATTTTTCCCTTCGCAATTGTTGAGCAACGATCTTCTTGCACAATTTAATCAATTGCGCTGACATTGACTTCTGTTTTTGTTGATACGGGTCTTCCAGGATAAGGAGAAACTTGAAGGTCTTCATACGGTTTGATACGTTTGTGCCAATCAAAGAGCTGTGTTTTGCCTAAAGCATGGTCTTTATATGCTTGCTGCAACATTTCAAAGGTTTCTGTAGCAGTTTTGTCTAGGAGAACACGATGCACGTGTTGGGTACAATAAACACCACCTCAAATATCGGGGTCTATCTAACACCTAACTGAATACTGGCATACACAGCACTGCTCCTTTCCGCCGCTGGCAGCCGTTGTGCCACAGGGCGGTTTATTTAAATACAATTAAATTAGTTCGGTTATTTATTGATACACCTGTGTAAATAGCACTTTTGAAAATACCACAACTGGGCTCTGAAAGCTCTCGTCGCCTTTACTACCGCACAAAATATAGAACTTCAACCATAGTTAAATTTATAAGTACATGTACCTTATTGTACTTTTAACAAAAGGAACTTATACATAGCGCGTAACTGGAAAACTAGGAAGGTGCGTGCAAACTAGCAGTGTGAGAGTCTATATAACTGAATAAATTAATGTTATGAAGCATGAGCGTGGAAAACCACTACGAAGTGGCGAAAAGGCAATTATACTGAATGTATTTAACATCTATGAGAAGTGTCCAATGAAGTGGTGAAACTAACATGTGCATAAAGAGAAGTCCTTGCAGGTGAAATTAGAAACCCCGACAAAGAGACCATGCTCCAGGTAAGTGTTCAGTGTGACATGCTTTTGTGAGGTCAGCAATTCGCCTTAAGGCTCACCAGTATGAAGCAGTTTCTTTTCTAAGCCCTCAAAATTATATATAAAACAGAGACATTGAGAAGTCGTGCTTCATTTTTCATAACCAACAATGATTTTTCTCCACGAGTAATATATGAAATAACGATTTTGGTATTTATTTGAATGAATTACGTCGAAATTATTGTAATCTACAATCCAGTCATAAACGGCAACGATTACTGAAGATAGTTTCGTCGGAAATATGGCAACTAGCTTAATTATAACAACAACGGATAAGGAAAATTGAATAAGAAATTCTGGTATTATGTGTTATATTCCAGTGCTTAACTATTAGAAATAAATAAATCTCATTACAATCGATATTTAAGGAGAATAATTTAGCCAAGGATTCACATCGAGCCGATACCGCGCCCAGAGATATGAGAGTCTTACAGACTTGCCAGCGGCAGTTAGTAATGCTTCAAATGTCGCCTCTAAGTGTCGCTAGATCAACGCCTTACATTAAACACCTGCTTCTAGTTCTATGCCCCTAATGAACCTTCCTACAACTTAAACAGAGAATAGTTGGCACTTAACTGCATTTTTGACCTTCCAACCCAAGACAATCTTTTCTCCACAAACTACTGCTATATTTTGGTTTTGCATTTGTAAGCACAAAAAGAAGAGTTTTGTTGTGGATAGAGATGACATCAGTTTATGTCGGAGAGGTTTGTTCCGTAAAATACTTGGAAAAAACGCTAGGCATTTTCTTTGACGAAGACCTGAATGTATGATATAGGCAAAACATGGAACGTTATCACCATAAAATCAGCAAGCATTTCAGTGAATTTCAAGTGCACGGCTTCAAAATGTCACGGAGAGGGGTAAGCGTCTGATAGCTACGCCTAGGTAGTGAAGATGATTTTGTTGAGGATGACTAGGATCTGTTTGGTCACAAAACAGGAGTAGAGTATCGCAAAGAAATGAATGACGACGTTTTCAGATATTGGAATAGAAACCTTGGCTCCAAATCATGCTCAAATAGCCTCATCGTGATGGACAATGCCCTCTAATACAATGTGAGGCTACAATGTCTGTCTAATCATTCTTACAGAAAACGCTACATAGTACAAGAGTTGCTTTCAACGACTATCTGGTTAGGTAACAGAGGGATTGGTCCTTTCTAATGCTAAAGAGCATGACAAATATGTAATATTGGCGTCACACTGTACTGCAACTGCCGGCTTAAACCCACAAAGATGATATAGAGTCAGGTTAAGGGTTGCTCTCCAAGTTACTCGCGAATAGGGAGCAAACCTTCATACAGGAAACGAAAGGTTGCGGAGTTTGGACTATAGGAAGTGGGAGGAAATGTCACATGTTCACTAGGTATAGTCGATGCACGAACGTGGCGGATAAAGTTGTTGCATAACTTACACTCAATGCTGTCCCCATTTGCAGTGAAGTATTCACTCTCAAATTATTGTACAAGCTCAGCAATACATGAATACTTCAATTTTCGTGCTGCAGGCCTTTTTCTGTATGGAACTAGTGAACACATTCGAGAGACATTTGCACTGTAGCCAGTGTGCTTTATGCTGTCTCTATACGTGCGCAATGACGTCACGATCTGCCCATGTGGCAGGTAGCTTGTGATCACCTCATTCCAAGATAGTCGTATAACGGTTCGAAGCCTAGCCATCAAACTCTAAGATGTGCGTGCGCTGGTGGATGCAACATTCCGCAATGTCTTGTGTTTATCATGTACTTAAGGAAGAACAAAACCTTTGTGACTTGAGGTCATTAACGATGTCGTGGTGAAAAAATGTATCACAAATTTGGGCGATGATAAATCGAGCGATCCAGAGACCTCCGATCTAAAATGTTGAACCGATATCCATCTCAGATTAACGGAATGCAATCAGGTAAGTATTAATTAATTCCCATATAGGGGTGCTATGTGTTATTGAGAGGTACGACTATTCAATGCTATTGGTAGTGACGTCATGGGGACGTTTTGTCACTGCGAATCCATGCGAGCGTGAAGTGACACAAACCGGTGATGTATTTACGCCTCCTTTAATCTCCCGCTGGACAGAGTGTAGTCCAAAACTAGGTACAAGTGTAATCCAATAAGTAATGACATTGTCACTTTGAAAAAATGTAAACCAATTCTATTATTTAAAAACAGAGTGACATTACAGAATTTAAGATTGTTTCTTTTCACAATCACCTCCGTCATTTGAGCGTTTGTCATAATTGTCCCACTCCTTAGAATTCCCTTGTTGTAGTCATTTACGTCAGTTTATTAATTCAAGATGTTCGCACACGATTTCTCCAAGCGAAGGACGAGAAATGTCTGGGAAAAAATCTTTAAGTCATCTGTCTAGTATATTTTATTTTACACTTGATTCTTGAAAACCATCGGTCCTGTTCGTGTTTCGTCATGCACATTTTCTCGCATTTTGTTTGTTCTTTACTGTATCACCACACACTTTCTTTATTTAACGGTTAACTTCTCACGGTTGAAACGTCCAAGCGTTCAGAAACCGAATACCTGGTAGATGGCGGGACACTTAAGAATTATAGAAAGTACAATAACAAATTATTTCAACGAAAACTTTCTCAGAACACACAGAAAATATTGGTGTAACCATTTAAACTCGGCCTGATAGCGACCTTCGTAGTGTGAATGGCCATTCTCATGTGCCCCATTCTTAAGCAATACCTTTATTGTAAGTAAACTTTACAGGAGTACAAGGGGCGTTCGGAAATGATTTACAATTGCGTTGTTTAGAAAATATCGCTCCATCTACGGGCATGTCTTCATGGACGATGAACTGATACTAGTACACCACGCAGACACTAGATGGTAGTTGTGAAGAGTGTATAGTGAAAGAACAGCGCTTTTTTGTTGTTAAGTAGAGAAAGTCATGGACAAAATGGAAGGTGACTTGTGGACAAAGATGGACTGCATTGCTTTTGTGGAAGAAAGGAGTAAAAATCTGATGTGATGCACTCACATGACTTTCTCTGCTCTCGTACTATTACAAACTCTTATTCCTATATCTTCTTCGTGTTAGACGGGGCGGTAGACTGGGCGATAGTCAACTTTTTAAAGCTTTCTAACATAAAAAAATTAATAACGATGTTCCATTTGACAGAAGCGTAAGTTCTCCAAAACTCACACAAATAACAAGGCATATCTCCGGAAAAAAAGCTATCTGGCATAAAAAGTGTATTTTAGCAAACTACATTTTTGTATAGGTAGCAAGATTTAGTCTATCTCTTAGGGTTTACCAGTTATGCATATGTCATCCAGGGTAAATACGACTACAGGGGCTACAGCAGGAAAGTTCAAGATATACATTTCATTTGTCATAAATGTATCTCAAACATATGGCATTTAATCAAAATCATTGGAGTAATTTTCAAGAAAATAAAAATTTTAGAAAAATGTTCCATGTAAAGTGTAGTTTAGGATTGAGAAATTTTCTTCAAAATCTTCGTATCGCTTTCTTAAAAGATATTAAACTTAAATAGCAACTTTGATTTTTAATAAACAAACAAACAAACACACAAACACATACAGCTTTTTCTAAAAATGTTCTTTTTTATTCAGGGGACCTCAAAACATTTTCGGTGAAATCACGACATTGAATATTTGGGTGGAATATAATACTTCCTCTACTTTATGTAGTAGAGAAGGAAAAAAGGTGTGAAAAAGGTATGTGACACTGCATTCCACGGAACTTGACATGGGCCGAGAAGGAGAGCAGAGTTGAAGACTGTTGTCGACTACTGGAAATGGAGAATGAAGATCCAGAAACTGGTGGCGAATCACCACCATACACCTGAGAAGAAAGTCTGTTCGATAGCATGAATGACGCGCTGCAAGGTAAAAGTCGGCAACAATGAGGAATTGCAGACCTAGTACCTCCAAACTGTAGTTTCGTGACGCATTACTGAAGTTCCAGGAAAGTAGCAGATGTATATTGACGTTATTGGGAAGTATATTGAGACATGTACATTGAATCAGTTTAATAAGTAAATATGATATACAAGCGTATTATTGTAAATTTCCGAATGCCTCTACTACTTTAGAAATCCTTCCGTTTTATAGAAAAGCATATCTGTAGTTCAATACGCCCAGAACTGCATTGTAAACCATTTTGTCCATAGTTGAATTTTACATCGAAAAAGGTAATTTATGGTAAGTGAGATAAGACACTAATTGTAAATTACATGCGACATTTGCAAAGTTTGTGAAATTTGACTTGACAGGCTTGGCTCTTTGGGGGCACTACCTGCTTAGTCTAAATTTTTGGAAGTCACACCCCTCGCTCCCATCCCCTCTATTTCTGTTAAATGGCTACACGTGTTTTGCAAAACCCCTTCACGTAACATTCCCCTCAATGACATTTAGTGCCTTCTAAAGCAAATAAGTGTGAGAAAAGGCTAGTTGCGATTGGATTATTTGTGCATGTTGTGTACTGGTGTACAGCTAAGTAAAATGTTTGAATACAGGAGCATAACTTTATTGAATCTCGTACTCGCGGTTATGCTTGGGTTGCTGAAGTTCACGTGGCGCTGGCAGGCAGGGAAACGCTGTTAAATCACGTCTGAGGGAAGCCTTATTTAATGTTTACATTCTCTACTACGTATAGTGTTCGACCCACAAATTTGATGTAGCGATTTCACCGAAAGTATGTTTTAAGGTCACCCGAATAAAAAAATCTGATGTGGTGCACTCACATGACTTTCTCTTCTCCTGTAAAACTATTTTTGAAAACTCCTATTCTTCTATATTCTTCGTGTTAGTCGAGATAAACATTTGCAGAAATTACCTTATTGCTCGTTTACTTGCTTTGAGCGATAGTCAAATCTTTTAAAGCTGTCAAACTCCGTTCTCTTTGCAGGATTAACATATAAAAATGAATAACGATGTTCCATTTGACAAGTATAAGTTCTCCAAAACTCACTCAAATAACGAGGAATATCTCCGAAATGGTTTCCTCTAAAAAAAAAAAAAAAAAAAAAAAAAAAAAAAAAAACTTTATTTGGACATAAATTGTGTGTTTTACGGCTTACCAGTATGCAAATGTCATCAAGGGTAAATAGGACTTCATGGGCTATAGTCAGAAAATTCAAGATAAATATTTCATTTCTCATAAAAATGTCTCAAACATATGGAATTTTAATCAAAATCATGAGAGTCATTTTCAAGAAAATAAAAATTTTCGAAAAATTTTCAATGTAAAGTGTAGTTTAGAGTTGAGCAATTTTGTTCAAAATCTTCGAGTCGCATCCTTAAAAGACATTTAAATACCAACTTTGGTCTTAACCGATATTTCGTTTTTGAGTTATGCGGACCTTTCTCTAAAAATGTTGTTTTTAGATTCAGGGGGCCTCAAAACATATATTTCCGGTGAAATCTCATCTCGAATTTTTGGGTGAATTACAATACTTCCTCTACTTTACTATACGTAGTAGAGAAATTAAAATGCATTTATAGACAAAGGTGCACCCGTCTTTGTGTGTGTATGTGTGTGTATGAGTGTGTATGTGAGGGTGTATGTGAGTGTGACTGAGGGTGAGTGTGTGAGTGTAAGTGAGAGAGAGAGAGAGAGAGTGTGTGTGTGTGTGTGTGTGTGTGTGTGTGTGTGTGTGTGTGTGTGTGTGTGTGTGTGTGTGTGTGTGTGTGTGTTTGAGTTTGTATAAATAATGAAATAATGAACTGAGAAATGGCTTATTGGATGTCAACATTTGGAGTTTAAGGCATATAAAATTTGAAATTTGTCAAACAAGTCAAGAAGTACTTAATAGAAACCCCGACGTTGTCACTAAGGGATTCAAGTTGTGAAGGAAAATGAAAAATTTACACCTAACGACGTATTGTGTACCTTGATGAAACACGGATAAATGTAGACCACACGCAAAGCAAGTATGAACAAGTGAAAAGTGCAATATCAATTTTCCATTAAGGACTCCGACTGAAAAAGGAGAATATTTATCATTTTACAAGCGGTGTGCTCCAATTGGTTTATTCCCAATGCATATTTGGGTTTCAAATCAAAATCAACACATCACTATAACTGTGTTTAAGGACTGGTTTAAAAATAAACTATTAGCTAAATATTTCTCACAGTAGTGTTACTATAATGGACCATCCTTCTTTTAATTCCATATGACCCGCAAGCAATAAGGCAGCATTATACGAACTTATAAAACTATAAAAACGCTGAAATGTATTGACATTGGGTAGTGAGGCACCTTCACTACTGTTTTGATTTGAATGCTATAAAATTACTATAGGGACAGAAAGGATAATATTGCTAATCATAGCACAATTTTAGATCTGGTGATGTAAAGGAATTGTTTGTTAGGGACATTAGACAAGTTACATAACACTAGAAAATGCTTGCGAGCATGTTAAAGATGTTGAAGCATTTAATTTATGAAAATTGGTAGACGATGTTTTTATAATTTATTTGGAATGCTTGATCTCAGAGGAAGAAAATGAAGCTTCTAAGGTAACCGAAATTAGTGATATCCATGGAGAAAATAAACCAGACTGCACGGACAGAGATAAAGGATGTACAGAAAAGGAATTTACTAAAGTGCAAGGCTATCACGATTATTTAAAGAGGTTTCTCCTCCTTTCCTTCTCTCTGCCCCTCTCCACTGACAGCAATATTCACACTATTCGCTACTGGCTGAACAGTTATAGTCAATGACACGTCGGCATGAAAGTCAAGTATTATTTCTTTCACAGCGGGCAGAGGCGTTCTAGGTCAGGCTGCCTCGTCTGTGTACGTGACTAACAACAATGGAAGCGGCTACACAAGAGGGGCTTTCTACGGAGCCTTCGTGTTATCGGCGGCACGTTTATTGAGTTCGAGAAAGGTCCGTGTGACGTCATCCCCACTATATAAGGAGACCAGAACCAGCAGTTACAACTACAGACACGATTTGATCAGTGTGTTAGTGCGCCGTAAGAAGAGTTAACGGGCGTCGAGTGATTCTATCAACGTAGTATATGAGAGACAGAGAAAAAAGGAAGACACTGAAAGGAGTGAGTCAAGGTTAAGGGAAGTAAAAGTTCAGTTGTGATAGCACGAAACAGTCTACATCAGCGCTACCCGTGAGGCATTTTTCTAGCGTGCTTCATAAGCAAATTTTTACTCTGACGATTTCTAATATTAGTTAAAATTTGAAGACAAAACTATTTCCTAGTATACTCCCATGGAGTATGTTTTTGCATAGTTAAAACTGCATTCACTACTTCCCTATCCAGTGCCTTCCCTTTTTCCTACTTGCACTAATGGTGGTTGTGATGGCGCCAGCATGACTAAATGTGCCCAAGCATATAAAGTTGGACAGCCCTGCTGTACACTGTGTTGACAATGAGAAGAAATCTGTATTGCTGGTACAATTTTAGAAGACAAATTGGCAGAAAATTAACCAGACCGTTTTTTTTGTCGTTTTGTCACAACGCTATTTTTTGAACTTAGATAACCTAGTTTATGTTTTTAGAATAGTCTAAATGTTTTATTATTTTATACTCTGTTTTAGTTTGTAACGTTGATGATTGTTTCTTCTAGGTTGACTATCGTGAATTGACGGGAAAGGGCTTGGAGGTCGGAATGCAACGACAATGCAGAAGAACACTTTCCTTTATGGTCATTGTATCTGTCATAGTATGCTCTTTCCCATACACCATAGAGAACCGAGACGCTCCGATCTGGCATGCAATACCATTTGGTTATTCATTGTTGCTCACCTGTTTGTTAACAACAATTTGGATACTAAACGCCACTGCTCTGCAGAAAGTGAGCAAAATCATGGCCGAGGATGTACAACAGGTAAGCAATATTCCTTATACATAGATGCGAAGTGCACGTGTGTATTAACGCATTACAGGAATGTGCAAGAGTAAATGTTAGTGCATAGTCCAAACTACTGAGCACTGCATGCAATGGAACTTAGTCATTAATGTCACAACTGAGGCGTTTTAATGTACTATCTCTAAAATAGTCTATCCTTCTATAAAATGTTCACAGTTTGCAACAAAGGCAGTTTTCTTAACTTATCTTTGTTTTGGGGAATGAAAAAGATGCACTTAACAATGTTTTATTTCAGGACTATGCATTAGGTCAGACACTTCCCAGCTATCGAGTCTTGCTCTGACTCGCTGCTAGCTTAGAGCCTCAGCGCGGCTCTCGGGTTACGTCAGTGACGTGATTTATTGATGACAATTAACCATACAACAGATCAAATTAACCTGAAAATCGTAATAGTGAACAACTACTCTACATTTATAGCATTACAAACCATGTGTATGAACCAAGACTTGAAGCTTTCTTCTCGGGCTGTAGCAGGTGAATTGTGGAAGTGTTTCCAAGCTGTTGAAAGCTTGGAGAGTTATTTTAAATAATTACATACATATTTATTCCAAATTGTCAGACAATTTTATCATACATAGTTTTGTGTTACATTTGTGGCAGAATACTTTCGCTTTGGTTATGTACTTGAGGAATTTAATTATTTTATATGTATATGTACGGCAACTTAATCAGCAGAAACAGAAATTACTTTTCTACATTTAACTGACGAGTTCTTAAACGTAACAAGAATAAAATTACATTTCATAATATACAAACCCAACACATTACACAACTATTACAGTTGAAAGTATAATGATAAATTACAAATAAGTAATTTATATAAATTATGAAATAAAAAATTAACTGTAAATCATATTGCATGTTTTACTTTTTGTTGGTTAGCTTTCTGTTGACCAGCCTATGAATATTTGGGGAGATATCCTGTGCGGCCTTTTTTCTAAGTACTACATCGAAAACATATACATATCGAACGTTCAACCCCCACTTCTGTGACGTGACCGGTCACTGCTTGGCAAGCAAGGTCTTGACACCTTCTACTGCCCACCGCTCTCAAGTAGTGTGCCTGCATTAGTCTTTAGGGTTACTTCAAAAAGGTACCTTATAATATGACATGGCTTAACTTCCCACCTATGATTATTTCAAGCAAACAGTATTAAATTCTGTACCTTTTTATTTCTTTATTAAGATATATTAATGTTTGTTTCTTAGCAGAAAAAATTGCTGATATACTTACCATACTGAACGTAAAGCGGTATAGTTTTAATTGTTTATTCATACTTCTAGTCCCAACTTCTTAACTTTGTCGTCACGCAATAGTTTGGCACTTTCTTGAGAAATCTTCCTTGGACATTATATGGCCTGTATAGAAGGGCATCCTAATACAGCCAAATCTATCAAGCAACTATATGAGACTGAAAAGAAGGAACAAATTTATAGATCAGAACTATGTACTTTCCAAGTGGAAAATTTAAAAATGAATGTCTTTCACTTATTAATTTTTCTACTATGTATAGTAAGTAGGGGAAGTACTCTATGCGACCCAATTCGATGTCCAGGTTTCACCATAAATATGTTTTGAGGGCCCCTGAATCCAAAAAAGGTCCATCCACGCGTGTGTGTGCATGTGTGGTAGTGGTGGTGGCGGTGGCGGCGACGGCGGCGGCGGTGGCGGCGGTGGCGGTGGCGGTGACTGTTTGTTGTAGTGTTTAACGCCCACTTTTACTACTACGGCACCGCAGGCGGTGACACTGATGATACATGGAATGAAGATGGAGCACCGGTGGAATGAGATGGCGGGGGAAACCGGAGCAGCCGGAGAAAACCCGCCCTGACGCCGCTTCGTCCACCACGAATACCACATGCGGGTCCCTGGGATCGAACCCGGGCCGCCTAGGTGGTAGGCGAGCGCGCTAACCGCTCGGCCATGGCGCCGCCACGGTGACTGTGGTGGTGGCGGTGGTGGTAGTAGTATGGCTTTAGGGTGCACAACTACGACGATAATTAGCGTCCAAACATAACAAAAAGTCTAAAACACAATAATTCTATAATTATTAAAAAAAGTTAAATCACTAAACCTCCACCAATATAGTAACCAAAAACACTAAACAAATGGGATAAAATGAAAGCATAAAATAACAAGAGTGCTGAAATAACTCGCTGCAAGAGCCCAAGATCAAAAATCTGATGTGTTGCATTCACATGACTTTCTCTACTCTTGTACTAACAATTCTTACAAACTCTTATTCCTATATCTGCTTCGTGTTAAATTATCTTACAGCTTATTTCCTTGTAGGTGCAAGGGAAATATTATAATACAGTAGGCTTTGTGCGATAGTCAAATCTTTTAAAGCTTTGAGATTTCGTTCTCTTTGCGCGCTTAACATATAAAACCTGAAGAGCGATGTTCCATTTCACGAAAGTTTAAGTTTTCCGAAACTCACACACATAACAAGGAATATTTCCGAAATGGTTCACCCTACAAGAAAATTTATTTGAACATAAATTGTGTATTTTAACAAGATCTACATTTTTTGTAGAGTATAATTTGGTCTATCTCTAACGGTTTACCAGTTATGCAAAAGTCGTCCAGAGTAAATACGACTACAGGGGTTCGTTTTTTAATTATACTGTCCACAGACTGACAGACACATAGACTGACACACATACACACGGATCTTTTTCTTAAAAATGCATTTTTTTTTTTTTTTTTTTTTTTTTTTTTTGGATTCAGGGGGTCTCAAAACATCTATTTCCGGAGAAATCTCGACATCGAATTTTTGGGTGGAATACAATACTTCCTGCTACTTACCAGCAGTGAAAGTAAAAATAAACGATGTTCCATTTCCAGAAAGTTTTAAGTTTTCCGAAACTTATCTCCGAAATGGTTCACCCTACAAGAAAATTTATTTGGACATAAATTGTGTATCTTAGCGAGATTTACATTTTTTATAGTATGATTTGGTCTATCTATAACGGTTTACCAGTTATGAAAAACTCGTCCAGAGTAAATAGGACTACATGGGCTATAACCACAAAATTTAAGCTATACATTTAATTTGTGATAAAAATGTCTCAAACACATGACATTTTAATCAAAATCGTTAAAGCCTTTTTCAAGAAAATCAAACTTTTCGAAAAATTTTCCATGTAAAGAGTAATTTAGGGTGGAGCAATTTTCTTCAAAATCTTCGTGTCGCATGCTTGAAAAACATTAAGGCGACACTGGTACCAAATGGACTTTCTTCCCTAATTAACCAATTTTAATGAAAATTTTAGACTAAGTTGCCCCTGCTGTGGTATATATACTGTTGGTATAAGTTTCACTGCTTTACATAAACAGTGTTTAAACTAAAAATTGTTTATAATGTTTCTGGAAAGAATTTAATTGTAATAAAAGGTATACCTTTTGCAGAATTAAATCAGAGGCCTGAAATTTGGTATGCTAGTTTTTCTGTGCCTATGCAATAAAACTGTGCATTGTTAGAAATTATTTTTTTATTTAGAATAGAATAAAAAGAAATATTACTACCTAATGATTACAAAGGAAAAAAACATACTTTTATGTATGAGTGTGATCAACAAAGCAATGCACAGTTTTGTTTAATAAGTTATATTTTATATATCCTGAAAATTTCAACTTTATCCATCAATATTTACTGCAAAAAAGTTTACCCCAAAGTACAAAAATTGTTATATGGAGAAAGGGCTATTTAAAGTTTTGGAACATACTAGAAATATTGCAAGAGTCTAAATAAATTTGAAATACACCAATTTCCAGGTGGATTTGACATATAATATTTAATGGCCATATTGTGGACACGTTCAAAACATTGCTTTAAAAACATTTTTTTTTTGAAAAAATCACATTTTTGGCCATTTTGGTACCAGAGTGTCCGCTTAAACTTATATAACGAATTTGATTTTACTTTCTCTACTGGTAAGTAGGGGAAGTATTGTATTCCACCCAAAAATTCGATGTTGAGATTTCACCAGAAATATATGTTTTGAGACCCCCTGAATCAAAAAAAAAAAAAAAAAAAAAAAAAAGGTTTTTTAGAAAAAGGTGCACGTGTCTGTCTGTGTGTCTGTGGACAGCATAAATCAAAAAGGAAAAGTAGGTTAGAGACCAAAGTTGGTATTTAAGTTTAATCTCTTTCAAGGACGCGACACGAAGATTTTGAAGAACATAGCCCCACCCTAAACTACCCTTTAGATGCAAAATTTTTGCAAAATTTTGATTTTCTTGAAAATGGCTCTAACGATTTTGATTAAAATGTCATATGTTTGAGATATTTTTGTGAGAAATGAAATGAAAGAGATCTACCAAATCTTACTGTACAAAAAATGTAGATCTCGCTAAAACGCAAAATTTATGTTGAAATAATATTTTATGGGCTGGCCTCATAGCGTAGTTGGTAGAGCACCTGCCTGCTGTGCAAGGGGTCCCGGGTTTGATTCCCGGCAGGGGGTAGGACTTTTTCTCCAGCCAAGATTATTCCTCATCCTTCCCTGAGTCTGGAAGTATAATGGCGGCGCTGTGGCTGAGTGGTTAGGTGGGACCGGCATGTGGTATTCGTGGTGGACGAAGCGGCGTCTGGGCGGGTTTTCTCCGGATTCTCCGGTTTCCTCTGCCATTCATTCCACCAATTGCTCCATTTCTCCATTATCATCCTTCCAATCATCCATTTCGCCTGCATTTCATATCATCCTCTTGCTCACTATCATACCTGGTGCTTGGCTGACCACCTGCTTCCAGGTCTTCACTGTCTGGCCCAGAGGACCCTCTGCTCCCCAACAGGCATCTGACCCTAGGCACTGGCTTGCAAGTCCTAGCGGGTGTAAGTCCTACATAAGAGGAGGGTAATCAGGGAAAGAAGAAATTTTTTGTGGAGTGAACCATTTCGGAGATATTCCTTGTAATTTGTATCAGTTTTTGAAAGCAAACTTTCGTCAAAGTAAGAATGGTTAGTACAAAGGCAGAAAAATACATGTGAATGCAACACATCCGATTTTTATAACATACTCCAGACTAATTGTTTACAATTATTCAGTTAGGTATGTGAATTACATTTTCTTACACGCTAGATAAGAGTCTTGTTGAATAGAGGTTTACAATCTTTTAATAACTAAAAGTACGTCCACTGCTGGCTGTAACCACTGATTAACTTGGGCAGCCATCTTTTTCTTATGCTCGTGCCGTTTCTTTCTACAGGATGTCAACTAATACAAATTTAAATGTCATGTTTGTCTTAATTATCTTCATATTTCCTTTAATTTGATGGATGTGTTTTTATTGTATATTGCCTGAGATTCATTGCATTTTCATCCTTCATGAGACAAATAGAATGGACAGACGGATGGATGAACGGACGGACGGCACTGACGTGCAAGTGGCTTCAAAATTCAAACATTTAGCAGTCCAGAGCATCACAGAGCATACATACGCACACTATCACAACTAGACTAGTGGGAAAATATTCCAATTGTCTTCGATCCTGTTGGCCCAAATTCATTTGTCATTAACCTCTGTGACATTCACCTAAGTAAGGAAACGTTTCAGCTCTCGCAAAGCGGTTAATCTTAGTTACAGCTACCAAGTCTGTACCAAACAAAGCCATATTTAACGTCATAAAATGTGCTCTTACAGCTATACTCAATAAGCTGCTGAGGATGTGAAACAGGAGTTCTGCAGGTTCTTAAAGAGGTGAACTCTTCACAAACAAATCTCTACACTAGAGCGACGAACATTGGTTAATATTAGAAACAAAAACAATCTGTTGATATCCTTCGGTTAAAGTGGCAGTAGTAATATCCGGAAGGTACTATACTGGGTGCCCCAGAAACACCGACAACGCTTAGTATGTGGTAGAAGACGGCAAATTGATCGATTTTCAAATAGGAAACTCTGTCCGGAAATGCACGATTTGGACACTAGAGAGCGACAAAGTTTGAGAACGAACGGTTGTGACTATTTGTTAACATTTGTTTTGGTATCTTAATACGGAAGATATGCAACCCTTTAGCCATTTGTGTACTGGAATGCATAATAACATTCCTGCGCAAGTGCTAAATTGCTCCATAGAGTCCGTGGTGCCCATCTTACTACGTTACTTGTGCAGTGTCCAGTGCAGTAACGGTTTTTAACAGCATTGCGACATGTAACACCATACAGCTGCTGAAATGGCCGACTTGAGCTAGCACAGTTTGATGTAAATGCGCAGAATCACCACAGTCTCATATTCAAATGGATGGATTGGTAGAGAAGGACCAGTTCTATGGCCAGTTCAGTCATCAGATCTGACAATTATCGGCTATTTTCTGTGGAGTTGTGTGAAGCGTATGGTGTATGGCATTCTAGTAACGTTAGAGTAGAGAACGACGGTGATTTCTGCAACTCATAACGCAGGAAGTGGTATTTACTTACCCGAATGTCGACTGGAGTGGGCCACCTGAGATATCACGTACAAATATGCACAAGATTATGCGCTGTACTAGATAATTGATTTTTGATAACATGTGTTATAGTTAAATTATTGGCATGGTTTTTTAATCTTAAAACTATGCAAAGGAAATATCCATAATGTTTAAATAATTCAGAAAATGTGATTAAATGGAAAAGGTTTGTCTTCAGTTTTTTCCGTGGATTACGCTTCTGTTTACCTATCATGTCTTGCCATAGGATATCTATACATTCGTAGTGCAAATGTTGCAGATACATACTTGTTTGTGTTTATGCTTGCATGTATGTGCGGGTTGGGAAAACGTTAACATTTCAGCAGTATATGCGTAAGTCTGTTGCACACAAAACGGCTATCATTTTCTTGACAACGTTGTGTTTGATGGAATTTGATTTGTATCCTGGGTTATGAAGAAGAAACTTAATATTTTACTGGCAACCAACCTTTGTTATTTTTGAAATTATTACATACCAATTGAGGGGGCCGCGGTAACGTATGCCATTTGTATTCAGGAGGTTCCGTGTTTGATCTCCGACAACTGCACTCTGACTTGGACTTTTCCGTGGCTTATTTATGTGAATGCTGTGGTGCTTCATTTCATACCATCATTTCCCCCCCCCCCCCCCCCCCATTTCATTTCTATCATTCAAATGTACTTTTAGTCACGTGGTGCATGAGGTTCCTGGACCGATGGCAGGGATGCTCGCGCATTGTATCTGATGTTTTCGGCGTAGGTGGCATTGGACGCTCACGGTCATATTATGGGTGGGAATTGTGGTACGGCACCGGATGGTAGCTACGGCAACCTGCGGTTCACTCACTTCATCTGTAAGGAGGTCACAGTGCCAAGTGTCCATCTCCATGTATGTCCTTTAACCTCTTGTTTATTACTATCATAGGTGATAATATTAATATGTTATTTTATCCCATGGGATAGGAACTGATGCAGAAAAGACTGGACAGAGTTGAACATTTTCGATTTCTATGGCTGGAGTTGTGCGGATTGACACGTCACACCGGGAATGCAATGGGCTTCACTTACGGCACTCACATACTCATGTACTTCATGGAGCAAGTGCTGTCGGTGTATAGTGTACTTGCCAATGCCCAATACAACTTTCTCTCTGTGAGCACGCTGGTGTTCAGCGGAGCTGCACTTATTTTCTCTGGACTCATCTTCATTATATGCAACAGGGCCCAGTGTGCCACGGAACAGGTATGTACACATTTATTATTTTCGGATTATTAGAAAGCCTTTGAACATAGCGATGTACTACATGGACAAGAAGGGTATACTTTTGGAGTGCACCTGAAAATCGTCATGACAACCGTGCAAATAAACTCACAATACAACAACCCATAGTGATAGTAATTTGTTAAACGCAGGATCGATATAGAATAACTCAAGTGACTAGCAAAAACCTGATTATGAAAGCATAGTGACACAGGTCTATGACAATAGAACCGTAGTGTTAGCCTTAGTTGGTCAGGCGCTGATCTACCGATCTTAAGGTAGTGAGTTCAAACCCGACCCTAACCAGCTGTTTTAGTGTGCTTAAACGCGGCAGTGCAATTTTATTATATGTATTTACAGGCATGAACAGGTACACCGTCTGAGCTGATATAGTCTTGGCAATTGACACCGTTAACGAACAAAATAATTCCTTTTTTGGGCTTAAAATTCCTTTAAGGACACAGAAGAATCTCAGCTTAAACGAAGTAACGACTTTACTAGCCGTTGACGGAAACAGAGATCGATTTAATTGATTGAACCTACTTCAAGGTAGTTCTATCTTCCTCTGCCACCCTCCTTGGAAGCGAAAAAAACTTGCATTATTTCTCAGAACTATAATTGAGAAAAATGCTTCATGTACTTCGTACTTGTCAAATACATTGATAAGAGCAAGTATAAAGAAGTTCAAGAAAAGTATGATTTCTCATGCGTCTCGTTTCGTACCAGCCTGGCTAAAATCCTCAAGTTTGACAAACTAAAATATCTGTCGGAGCGTGGATGAGAAATATGGTACGGTATTTCCTACAAAGGTAGTTCATGAAGAGCTTTCCGACCACCGTGACCAGCTTCTCTTACAGTATGGTGCTGGTAGACACCACTATGTGTATATCAAGAACTTTGAGATGATTGTTACCAAAAGCAAAACACTGGTATAATTTATACACACAAACGCCACTTTGATAATAGGTATGGAGAAGTGCTTTGGAAGAATTGGAGGAACATGCAGAAATATGTAGATAACATGCTGTTGCTAGGATATTTATGACTAGTGATGAAAACTATCCTCAGATTCACACACGTTGAAACGATGCTGAAACTACACTGTATCATATATGCTAATTTGTTAATACCTGATGACTCTAGCTATTAAAATTAGTGTCTTAGACGAAACTAATATTCCATTAACACTATGGATGAGCAATAAGAGTCTTCCGAAACATCTACGAGGTGCTACTTTTGTGGAGGATAATTTACTGAACAGAACTGGAATGTACGAGATCAAGATCATATAAGCGGAAGTCTGCATAATCGGTGCAATCTTGCTTGTAAAACAGCTAATTTAGCTGTCTTTATCCATAGCTTGAGTGTATATGATTCGCACCTCATTGTTAAGGACTTAGGCTGCACCAGCGAAAGACTGCAGGCCATTCCTAACTCACATGACAGCTAAATTTATTTTTCAAGGCTTATTGGTATTATTAAACTGTGATTTGTAGATGGCCGCACCGTAGCCGAGTGGTTAGACCCTTTGCTTCTCATCAAAGCGGCCTGGATTCGATCCCAGGTAATCGCAAGTGGAATTTGTGGTGGACGAAGCGGCGCTGGGTCGGGTTTCCTCCGGGTTTTCCTGTTCTCCCGCCATCTCATTCCACCGGTGCTCATTCCATGTATCATCAGTGTCACCACCTGCGGTGCCGTATGTAGTGAAAGCGGGCGTTAAACACTACAAAAAGGTTTGTAGATACCTTCCGTTTCCTGAGTGCAAACTTGCAGAACCTGATAAAAACTGCGTATCCTGAAATACTGAAGCACTTTGGAGCAGAAAAGTGTGACTTAATGACTCCGATGGGAGTATTCCCCTATGATCACGCCTCATTGTGGGATGGCTTGAGCGAGACGGACGCTTTCTACAACGGATTATATAAAGAAGGACTACGAACAGGTTAAAAATGCATTGAGACAGTTTAATGTTAGAAACCTAGGTGAGTAAATTCTATGAAAAACAAATGTGCTGGGAAAATTTAAAAATGAAGTTCATGGAGAAATCACTCGTCGCTTTGTTGGATTGAGAACCATTGAAGATGTGGTCAAGATGATTAAAAGCATAAACCGTGGCGCCATTAAACAGTAGATCACTTTTGAAAGCTATAAGGACTGTCTTAAAAACAGAGAAAATGAACCTAAGTCAGTCTCAAGGGCATAATGTTGTCGGTGGAACTTAAATATCTTATCTCCATGCGATAAGAAGAGAGTAATCGCCAATGATGATCAACATACGCCTATGGACATTATAGTATTGTGAACAATGCATAAGACAGATACTTAAAGCTTATTTGTAGACAAAAATTGGAGCTTTACCAACTGTCAACATCCAGCCAAGAAAGAAGGATGGATAATAAATAAGTCTCCCACTGTGAATGAAAATATTCTAGTGCAGGTCCCAGGTCCTGACAAGTTTAAGCTATGTGCTCATAGGTTAAAATGTCTCGTATATTAACATGTATAAAACAGGTACTCTAATCTATCAGCTGCTTGTTTCAAACCCGTGATCAAAGGGGAGGGAAAGATAATAGAGCTAATAAAATTAATAAAATATTCTAAAGAAGCCCAATGTTAAGACTATGTGAGATTAACTGACAACAAAATTCTAAACTAGACTCTACATGTTAACAATGGACATTTACAATGGAATGGAATGTGGGACGTAAAACCATAACAAATCACTGAAAAAGGAAACAACCCATAAAAGATAAGTCATACTAAAACATTGTAAATACATGAAAAATCAGAAAAATGTTTGTAAAACAAGGACATGAAAACAGGCTCAACTCCTATAAAACGAGAGAAATTACCGAGGGAACACCATAAAGAATCAAGACACTTCTAGCAATGAGAAAACTACTGGTAGCGGTGTGCTATAATACCATGAAAGAAACATTATATCAGCATCAGTAGCCAAAATATACATAGAGGAGCTGAAAAATACTCTGAAAATGTGTCTTGAAATAGCATTTAAGAGCCCCGAAATGTAAGAGAAGCCTTAAATACGTGTACCGATGCCTCAGAATACCCCGTAGAATAGCTCTAGCCACTAGAAATATTCCAAAAGTACTAGAGAAATGTTCAAGCTTAGATCTGTGTGCGGAGTTGCTGCGTGATAAAATTAACAATTAGAAGAAGAGGACTTGGGTAAGGTAAGGCAAGGCCAGGTTAGGTTAGGTTAGATAGATTAGTATAGAATAGAAGTTGACGACGCGAAACAAAATGGAACAAACTATAACTACAACGAAACCCAAGGACTGTAAAATCAACACAAAATAGTGTAAATCATGATGGATTGGTTGTAAAACCCGCTGAATTGCAACAAATTCCGCTAAAAGAATTACACATACCCTCCAAAAACCTGCAAAAATCCGCTGAAAGTGACCCATCTAGCGGTGGCCTAGCTTTTTACTGTCTTTCCTAATTACGAGACAGTCAAAAAATTGGACCAAAGTCACATTGCTGTAAACAGTGGGACTGAACGTTACGATGGAGGATATTATGGAAGTAATAAGTGAAGAAGTTGATATCTGGTACACGGGAGATAAACGGTGAAGTAAAGTCCGGAATGAAGGAGATGAAAAGTAAAATGAAGAACGGAATTAACAGTATTAGTATAATGATATTGCGTAAAATATCTCTGTTTTAATAGCAACATATGCAAACCTCACATCACTGAACGTTTTGAAGTAAGGCTATAAAGCTCGTAAACAGGCAAAATATTTCTCATGAACGACCTTGATAAAATTTAAATCTAATAGACCAGACAATCTTAATTCTTGAAAATCTTTGTTTTGACATGTGGTAAGCTAATGGAATTTTGTTGGCACCAGGAAGTGTGCTGTTTGCCAACACAGTCGGATATTCCCACAGGTTTAAATTCAGGTGCATAGATAAAGAGATCTGTGCTTGGACTGGAGTGCTGAGTACCGCTGTACAAATCACTTGTACGGTCTTTAATCTAATACGTGGTTCCTGTGGGGGGGATGCGGTTACCAAAGCTCATATCCATCGACTTCAGGTTATACAAAACAAATTTTTCCCCACTATTACAAAGGCTCCATGGTAGGTACATAACAAATGATCAGCTGCATCAGGAATTAGAAATTCTTCCTATACAAGAGTACTTTAAATTGCTCTCAAGGACATTCTACTTCAGATTAACCGGAGTATAAGGCGCTGTAACATATCACGTTGGATTAAGAAACCCACAGAAGAGAAGATCAAAAAGAAAACTGCCTCAAGACTTTCTGTTCACTGACTCCAAAGATCTGTTAGAATAATAACTTCATTCATTCCAAGCCCTTTCTTAACTCCTTCAGTATGATCAAACTTTTTTTTTACTTTGTCATTGTATAGCCAAATCTTATTGTTGACAATTGGGTAATATCACAAGTATTAACATAGTGTTGATGTCGAATCGTCGCTCCTCTGCTCTCCTATGCCGACTACTGCTTTCTGATGTCTTCTGCTCCGTGTGCTCTGGCATGTGACTTTAATCTCAGGGTATGCGTGAGTGTTTGCGAATAAAACCAGAACTTCGTCGAAACACTTTTATTCTCATCAAAATAAGAAAGCCTGAGATTTGCCGATCATTATTAAATTAGTTGAGTCGTTACCGTGTCTCTACTAAGACAGAAAATCGTTAATATTAACTGTAATGTGAACTCACACTTGAGGATCCGGAATACAAGTCCCGTGACTGAAGATATGGGCGACGAGTGTAGTGACCCGCCGGGTTCAGGAGGGCAACTCCCAACGACCCTTTCTCTCCGGGTTCTCGCAGGCAAGTGCCTGTGCGTTATGACGCTCTCTATACCTTTCACTTCCTAATTAGCAACAGGGTTTCGAAGAAACGACCATCCCTTGTTTACCTACTCAACACCTGCGCTGAGCGATTTCCAGGAAAACCGGTATTACTGTGTATCAGGCTGACTACCTGGACTATACGACTAATGATTTGCTTGTACCTTTTCGTGCCTTTTGACAATTTTAGTCACAACTAATATTCCCAGATCTCGTACATTTATACACGTAACAATTTTACCATTTTCTGATTATCTAATTCCGCCATGTGATGCAGTATTATATCCATAATTATGGCGTTCACAATTTCGGCTTTAGTATTAATATTGCACGTTAACTATTGCACATGTTAGAGGCAATGTCCTCCGTTTGTTACATCCTAATTTATCACTGGCTTGTATAATAAGTTTGCTGGTCGGTCAGATATCATCATCATCATCATCATCATCATCATCATCGACACTTCATTATTTAGGAGAGTTCTCCTATTCCGGCCTCATACCTCCTCCCATCTGTTTACTGGTCTTCCTATTGGTCTGTAACCAGAAGGTTTACACTTGTAAGATTGTAATGGAATGCGAGAGTTATCCATTCTTTGCAAATTGCCTTTCCATTTGTCTTTGTTTACTTGTATCTTTTAACGAAAATATGTCGAATTCTTTCCTTCTTTCTTCATTTGTAATATGATCTTCCTTTTACTATTTGGGAATATTTCATTTCTGCCGCTGGTATTTGGTTCCAATCTTTCTTTTTAAGTATCCATATCTCCGATCCATACAGTAAAACTGCAACGGCCATTGTCTTATAGAGTTTTAAATTTGTATCCTTATGGATTTTCCTTTGCAAGGCACGAGCTATTATTCCACAAATATATTCAAATTTACTCACTTTATTACTTACCTCTTCGTTGTTTCTTCTAAATGTCACATTATGGCCCAAGTAATTAAATGTTCCCACCTGTTCCAACACTTTATTATTTAACACTATCTTTGATATTTTTGTTTTCCTAAAAATGCGATGATCTTTGACTTTTTAACTGATGTATTTAAACCATAATCCTGGATTAATTTTTGTAATTTGTGCACACATATTTGCAGCTTATTCTCTGTCTTGTATTAACCTCATCTCATCCGCAAAGAGTAGCATATTTAATGCACCATTTTTATTTATTTTTATTCCTAATGGTGCTTCATCTTTAATTCTCTAAGAATATATAAATGTTAAATAATAGCGGAGATAAACTACATTCTTGTCTTAAACCATTATTACTTATATCTTGTGATAATTATCCATTTCCTAAAACTATTTTTATTTTTGTTTCTTAATATACCTATATATTCCTGAGTAAATCTATCAATTGCTTTGGACATCCTTTGTTGTCTAATACTTGCCAAGCTTTAGTCCTGCTTACCGTATCAGAAACTTTTTCTAGGTCTACAAATGTTATACGTCTTTCTAAATTATATTCTCTTCTCCTTTCAATAATTTGGTTAATAGAGAATATGTTATCTATACAGGATCTTCCATTTCTAAATCTCATTTGGTTTTCTGGTAATAACGGTTCTGTAATTATACTTAGACGATTGTTTAGGATTTTTTATACAACTTATAGCCTGTATTCGGGAGACTTGTACCTCTGTAGTTATCACAAATTTCTTTTGCTCTTTTTAAATATATTAATAACATGTGCATCGTACCAGCGATTATGAATTCTTTTTATTTTCTAGCATTTGTTGATAAAATTAAGCAGTCTTACATTTAATTTTACTCCTTCGTACTTTATTAATTCGGCATTTATTCCACCTGGTCCTGGAGCGTTTCTATTTTTCATGTTTTGTAAAGATAATTGTAATTCTTCCTCAGTAACTAAGTCTATAGATGTCTTGAGTATTGTTTTATCTTCTAATGACCTTTCGTTTTCTTCTGATTTATACCATAATTTCTTATAATATTTCAACCATTCTTCTTCATGTATATTGTTTATTCTCACTTTATGTTTATCTTGTCTCGTTACTGTCTTAATCACTTTATAGACAATGTGTATGTAATTTTCAATCTGACTAGTAAAATTCTCCCGTGAATCCTGAAGTCCTTTTCTTGTAATTGCTTCTGCGATGTTTCGTTTTTCTTTATAATTTTGTCTTGACTCTTCTGTTTTATGTTGTATAAAGCTATAATTGTAAAATTACAATTATTAAAAAAGTGCAGGAACTTCTCGTGCAAATTATAACTAATAACCACATACCTTCGGCATAGAAGATGTTAAAATTATGCCCGTTAGCTGCCACACATCTGTAACAACTTAGAGCAAAATTACACCATTACTTGTCTATGGCCGTGAAAATAAATTCATAACATGAATAAATGAATAAAACAAAAATGTGTGTCAAATGAGCGAACATTAACATTAGCCAACTACCAGTTGTACAAATTAATTCTACTCAGATTATCTCTTGGCTGCAATTCATCAACTCTGACTATTTTATAGGGGTTTAATTTTAAAATATTAATGACATTTCAAGCCGCTTTGAGAAATTCTTGAATCCTGTGCCATATTGCACTTTTCTCCGGTGTAATGGCCTTTTTTTCTGTCTAATAACATGACGATTTTACTTGCTTCATTAATAAGATTATATCCTCTTATAAAAATCTATTCACAAGGTTGCAAAACGTTTCTTTGTGGGGGAACAAATAGTAGGGAATCTTGTAGGTTAGCTTTGGATATACCGAGTGAGGTGGCGCCGCGGGTCCCTGGTTCGATTCCCGGCAACCACACACTCTGACTTAAGTTTTTCTGTGGTTTCCATTTGTCACTTAGGCGAATGTTGGGGTGCATTCTTTTATTGTACGATTTTCTTTCCATCATTTCTCTTCATTCCATTTCCTCATCTTTCAGGTGTGCTTTCAGGCGAGTAGTGTTGACAGTGCCGGGCAGATAGTGCGGATGCTTGGGCATGGTAACTGCTGCGTTAGGTGGCGTTTGGGTGCCCGCTGTCTGTCGGAGAGGAGACGCTTGGGTAGTGATTTGGTGGCTGCTCGGTGGGGGCTGGAGCCGGAATGAAGAGATCTCAGCGCTTGTTAGGAACTTCCGTGCGTCTCTTTGACACGTCTTCCTACAGTGCTGTGGCCTCTTCGGTTCCCTCACTTCATCTTACCTCCTTGGGGAGGGGGGGGTGTCAGTACACAATAGGACATAGTGCACATGTGAATTACACTAGTCCCCCTGAAACGTTCAAGTGAGTGCGTTTCATTAAGCCACATTTAAAGCCGTACAAAATCGTTGCACGAAAATGCTCCTGCTGAATCTCCATTGCACTTGAAAAAAATTAAACACTCTCAATACTTCCAATATAAACTGAGCAAAAATGAATGGTGCTATAGTGGGTAATGCAGTGAACATATCTAGTAACACTATATCTAGTGAACCTTGTAAACAAAGTGTGTTGCACAGAAATTCTAGTTGAAGTTGTGTGCTTAAGTTCACCAAAGTATTCCTATTATAACAGCACCAACGCACTATAGGTCTGTAGCACGTGGCCTTAAACGTGAACCTCACACCTCGCGTTAAATAATTATGGGGCATACAGAAGCAATAGAGTCGGTTAGAAAGAGGGTAAGAAATTGTCTAACACGGCCAGGCATGCAATGAAGGTTCTGTATCTGAAGTGACTCAAACTTCTAGGCTTTCGTATCTAACGGACTTAAAGCATACGCATTTTCTTTTCAGGTTGGCTCACATTTTCAAGAGAAACTACAAGTAATATCATGTAAAATGCCACTGGAGCACAAAGAAGTCAGAAAAGAGGTATTTTATCTATGTCTTTACTTATTCTGATATGTATCAATCTTATTTCAAATAACTGTATTCGCTGTAATGTCCTGCAATTAGTTTAACCAAATGTATATCATATAAAGACTAAAATGACTAAACGCAGAGAGATACTTTATAATAAAAGTCTCAGAGTACTGCCTTTGATGATATAAACGTTTGACTGGAAGATAAATTAAACCAAACCAAAAGTTTACCTGCAGGCGGCGTTTTATAAACATCTGGTTAGTTAAACTGACAGAACGTAACCAAATCACAATGCCGCGATGTTGGTATGCCAAATTTTTTTTTTTTCAGTAGTGTTTAACGCCCGCTTTTACTACTACGGCACTGCAGGTGGGGATGCCAGAATGCTGAGAAAAGACCTACTTCTTCTTCTTCTTCTTCTTCTTCTTCTTGTTCTTCTTCCTCTTCTTCTTCCTCTTCTTCTTCCTCTTCTTCTTCCTCTTCTTCCTCTTCTTCTTCTTCTTCTTGTACCACAACTAAATACCGTCAGTAGCCGTCCTAGCTTAGGGAAAAGAAAGAAGTATTTTGAAATTATGGTCCGGATGAAAATTAAGTGTAACATTAAATTAAGGTAAATAACAACAGTTCATAAGGAAAAGTAGTAATAAGTTCGATAGCTGGTCTTACACCACAATTAATTTGGAAGCTTAGAAAAAAGGTTAATACTCCCAAACAATGTAATTTTGATGAAAAATAAGCGTGCCAATGTAACATTAAATTAAGTGACCATGCACTTGGAAAAATGAGCTTTGCAGCAATGAAACTCATAGCAAATCCGGTATATCCAGCGTTTTCCTTCGAACTTTGTTCATACTTAACCAAGTCTTTAGCTTGTGTGTACACGTCTACCTATTACGATTTATTTGTGTATCTATTATCTACAAAATGTAAAAGAACCTAAAATCTAACTTAAATTATTTGCCATACTAAGAAGTAATAAACGTTTGCATAGTTGTCATCTAAAAATGCCAGTAATGTGGTTTCATTAGTCAAACTAACGTATATTTTGTTTCTCGATGTACAAAATATTTCATATTCTTTTACGTAAATATCTTTATTTTTCTGGAATAATAAACTCTCAGCACTCTTAGCTTCGTTCTAAATGCCAAGCGAGATACAATACATATTTTCAATAGCTTTATAATTACCTTCCATTTTGCTCTAAGTGTTAAAAGAAATGAAACGTCTGCTTAGCAACCATATTACATCTAGGATCAGATACAATATAATTTTTCATTTAGAAATTTCATTAATTATTTCTACCTACGTTTTATGTAACACGTGCATAAACTTATCATTGTGACACTCTTAACGTTCGTTTTCGCTCACGTGCTAAACATATACTCGTGTCACAACCAGATTATTCACCTGCTGCAGAAATAACTAGTAAATGAATTAAAAGTATATTTAATAGTGAATATTATTGTTTCAGGTCAGGCTATTTATTGAAACCATTGTTGAGAATCCACCAATCATCACATTCTCAGGATTTGTTACAGTTAACAGAGGACTTCAAACATCGGTAAGTGTGCGTGAGTAACATTAACTATATTTAGAAAAATCTTGTGTGTGCACTTATATGACTTTTACAACTTCTTCTTATGAACGCTTATCTACTTGCTGTTACACTAGATATACCTTTGTACAAATTGTGTTATCGCACATCTCCTTGTTACAGTAGGCTTGCCAGATAGTCAAACCTTTAAGTGTTGGTCACTATGTGATAGCTTTGAAATTTCGTTCACATTGCATGGCGAAAGATAAAAACGAATAACGATGTCCTATTTGAGAAAGCTATAAATATTTAAAAATTCAAACCAATAATTATTTCGGAAATGGCGTACTATAAATAAGATATTTAACCCTTTTCCAGTTTTACTAGTCATCGTGAATAAAAAGGGGCCTCTGATGCCATTCACAAACAATCAAGATATACATTTTATTTGTTATGAAAATATTGTGGCGCCGGCCGCGGTGAACAACAAAGGACGGTCGCGGTCAAACTACTTCACAACACACACCAGGGGCTATGTGTATCAAAGACGTTCACGGTCAGACTTCCCCGCACCACTCTCGCAAGCAATCACGTGACAACAATCAGAGCGGCAGAACAAGATGTTCTTTTTTTTTCCCAGATAATTTGAGCAGTATCCGGCCGCCGGTTTGTTGAAGGCGTTAGAGAAAGATCTGACTAGGCCATCGCTGGTATAAAAACTCGCGGAGCGCATGGAGGCAGGCTGGTTTTTGGGTCTATCAGTGTATCAGTGAATGCAAGAAGGATGTGAAAGGTACGTCACGTGGAAGTGATGCAGCTTTAACGAGTGTTGAGTGATTGTATCGTGTCTGAGAGACAGAGAAAGTGAAGAGAGGCAGTGAAAGAAGTGAGTCAATGCTACAAAAAGAAGACAGTTGTGAGTTGTAATGTCACGAAAGACTGTTCACGTCAGTAGAAGAGAACTGTTTTTGTACTAATACTTAGCAGAAAAAGTGATCGAAAACTATCTAGACTGCTAGTGTCATTTTGTTACACTGGTATCAGAAGTGGAATGTAAGTGCCACCAGGGAACATGGAGATTAAAATTGAAGAGGTAAACTCCGGAATGGAAGTGAGAGCCGGAATGGACAGGATGCAGATGGAGCTAATGGCGATGATTGACGGGAAACTGATCGGCGTGAAGGAACAATTCTGCCAGCGCGTGGACCTCTTAGCAACCTGGGGTATCGTAGAGTAATTCTTAAGAAAATTCTTAAGGAAAATGCTGGAAAATGTTGCCCTTTAATTTAAAAAATTATTTTGTTGCTTAACGACGCTGTCAATTGCCAGGATCATATAAGCGCTGCCGGTGTGCCGCAATTTTATCCATCAGGAGGTCAGTAAATCCACTGACAAGGAGCTATCACTTTCAGGCACGCTTAAAAACCAACGGTCTGGGCCGGAATTGAACCCGCGACCTTGGGATTAGTAGACCAGCGTCTAACCAACTGAGCCACGCAGACCCACAAAAGGGCAGAAAAAAAAGTTGCCATGTGAAGTGCGGTGGAGAAGATTGTGATGCGCCCTTGGAAGATACTGAATATAAATGCGCCTTGGCGCAGTGGGCTAGATCGTGGCAGCTAAGGTTGCCGATATAGCAATGTTCCCGGATTACATCCCACCCATTGGCGTGGGATTTAGTCCGGGTGCTCTTCCAGTGTTCAGAGATACGGATCTTCAGTTCAACATGCGAGGGCCATCCAGCACTCTCCACCTCAGAAACAATAATCCACTTTAAATTACGCGGCATTGATGGAGAAAGCTTCCTGGAGAGTTGATAATGGTGGCAGTGCGTAGTGCAGTTCATAGCATTGTCAGTCAATACGAATCAAACGATCAAACTAATACGTTTGCAGTTAAAGTGTTTGTCAAATGTGGTCAAAATGTTGCACAAACGCAGTGCTCGTTCCGAAACGTTGGTACCTGGCGTAGGTACTATCTTTCACAAAACGGGCCCTAATGACCTAGTTGTCGACGGGCCCTTAATCCCAACTCACTCACTCACTCACAAAAGTAAATACCCACCTTCAGCTAAACCTGCGCGAAGGGTCATCTAAACCTCAGGAGCGCTTGCATAGATGGTATGAGAATTAAATTAGTCATGTGCTTCCTTTGCTCTCCAAAAGGACGTGCAGCCATTTCTGCTCTTAACTCACTCATCTTACAGTTTTAAAAAGCAATATTTCAGCAATCCTTCTACATTAACGGGCAAACATTGCAAATTTAACTTCAGTGCATCTGCAGAAAAGGTGTAAGGTGTTCTTATGGTGTTTTCTTAAATGTGGACTAGAACTAAAATGATTCCAGTATTGGGTACTAATCAGCGAGACTAAGCACGTGTGTTGCCTATAGCTCAACTACCTAAGGCGTGTTCGTTCAAATCTATAGTGGTAAACCGTAAAATACGGTTTTAATGCTCATAAAATGCATTGTTGCAAGATGTGGATGCCAGCGAATAATTTAATTAGTGACAGGTACATTAAACAGAACAAGATGCAGTTGTAGATTACTTCAGCAGGAGCAACCTAGCAAGGTTGCCATGTCGTTTATTTCCAAGCACTTCACAATGTTGCCATGTCCCCATCAATTAAACTCAATTTCTAGCAGTGTGCCTTCATCCGATTCTTCATTCCTGATGAAAAGCTTTAGAGAATTAAGCAAGTTTGTTAATTTTGCATTTCAGAAAATAAACATGCCAAAGGCGGGGATCGAACTCCCGGCAGCTAGAAGTTCTGAATTCCACGGTCACTGCCTAAACCTCTCGGCCATTCCTCACTTGGGCATGGCACTTGTATCATATGATATTAAGGTTGTTGCCACTAACTTGGCAGTTAATTTCATAATGGCATCGTTGCCGAAATACCATTGATCGCTCCAAAGAACGTTTTCAAGAAAGTGAGGGTTCTCGACAGATATTTTCCGAACCCTCGTGCAATAATCAACCCTGCGCGCAAAATTATTGCAAAAGAGTAGTTGGTTAAGGTGAATTTTTGCTCACTCATGCACATTAAATATAATAAGGAATAATTAATAATATTAATGCTAATATAGTATAAATATAATAGTATAGTAACACAACAAAAATAATAATGATGTAAACTAATAAAATACAACAATAACCGTAGTAAGAAGCGAAGAAATGTCAATGGAACTTAACGTGCCTCATGTTTTGACCGATTTTGCTATGGCAGTTTACAATCTGTAATGCATAATGTTACACAATAGCAGCATAATTATGCAGGAATGGATTTATTCCCTGAAGAATAAAGTCCGTAAAGAGTTCTAAGGCTCTTTCGGTTGTTTATATACTGTTATTGTCAATTATTGCGGACAACACACGCTAGTTCAACTCTGGGATCTACCTCTCAGCACCGATAAGCAGAACAAAGGAATTGCGCCGTTGCGTTCTGCAACGTTCTTATCGCAAAGCCGGATGACTTGGGCCATCTGGTGCATTTTTTTAGACTCAACCGTTTCTGGGATGTACTTGATTAAATATCATTTTAAAATACAAACATAAATGGGAAGTAGTTGTCAATATGCCTTTCTTGGCTCTTTGCATGGCAAAGGGAACGGAATTTCGAAGCCATTGCATTTACGACCAGTTCTTGACTGTCGTTTAAACTCTGTATTGTCCTATTCCCACTGTATCTGCATGAAAATGTGTAATTTCTGCTCATTTCATTTGTGAAAATATTATGTCCATTAACATGAAAATGCAGTACAATAAGCTTTTTGTAAAAACCAGTTTATTGAACAATGAGTCGAGAAGATATTGTGAGTGTAACACTGAGATTTATGCCTTTCTTTTGAAAAGGGTAAGTAGTAAAAGTTTTAAAAGGGTCAATATGGCCCAAACTTCGCTTCCAGTGTTAACAGAAGTGAAAGTAGATGTAATAATTAACTCAATATCCGACATTTAGCTTCAAAGAAACTTCATTTTGTTAAGCGGAACTAATTACAGAGCCTCCACATTTCCCACAAGGGAATTCAATGGGTGATATAAGTTTCAGGTATTTATTTATATTTGTGTATTTCTTGTTGCAGTTTATGGCAGCGAAGGTGACGTATCTGGTAGTCCTAATACAATTTTCAATGAGTGCAGATGTCAATAATGGAAGCAAGAGCAACAATAGCAACGCTACGCCTGACTGAAACGCACGCATCCATACGCCAGTAAAAACCAAGAATCTCGCTTCAGCGGTCCAACCTTGCTCATTGACTTCTTTAAACATTTAAAAGATTTGACGGACATTCAGTAATATTTATATTTATTATTAACATATTTAAAAGCGTATATAAACAGTGTGATTATTAGTTTAGGACACAGTGGAATCCGATCCCTGAGCGGCTTTCATTTCACCCGTTACAAGTACAAAACATCTGCACTGTGATTTTCTCCACTCTTGCACTAACTGTTCTTACAAACTCTTACTCCTCTGTCGTCATGTTAATCCAGATAAACATTTGCAGAAATTATGGTAATTTTCTGTAGGTGCAAGTGGAACATGGGAGTACAGCAGGCTTTAGGCGATAATCAAATCTTTTAAAGCTACTCAGTTCTCTTTGCAGGGCCAAGAGATAAAAAACTGAATAACAACCTTCCATTTGAGAAATGTTTTGAGTATAGCAAAACTCACAAATAACAGGGAATATGCCCGAAATGGTTCTTTCTACAAACAAATGTACTTGGACGTAACTTGAATTTTCACGAGATCTAAATTTTTGTGTAGAAAAAGTGGATCTGCCTGTTACGGTTCACCAGTTATGCAAAAGTCATCAAGAGTAAACAGGACTATATAGGCTTTAGCCCGAAAATTTAAAATATACATTTCATTTGCCATAACAATTTCTTAAGCAAAATTATTACAGTAATTTTTGAGAAAATCAAAATTTTCCAACAATTTTCCATGTGAGGGATAGTTTAGGGTGAAGGTATTTTCTTTAAATTCTTTGTGTTGCATCCTTAAAATATCTAAACTTAAATACCAACTTTGGTTTTTAACCAACTTCTCGTTTTTGAGTGAGCTATGGTGTTCATAGACAGAAAACAAACCTTTTTTCTAAAAATGTTTTTTTTTTTGGGGGGGGGGGATGCAGGAGTCTGAGACGGTTCCCTAGACGTCTCCAATAATTACATTGATATAAACTCCAGCTAATTCCTGAACGTCTTAGTGAGATTCTCACCTCGATGCACTCTGAGTGTGTGTATGAGGGTTGTCCGTAAAATAAGGTTCCCATTTTTTTTCGCAATGTAAAACATATTTATTGACATTGAATAATACATTTTTGAAAAGCTTAGACTTTTTCATATTTTTCGACGTAATTGCCGTTTTGATCAATGCATTTTTGCCTGCATGGTAGAATTCCCCCGGCGCACGGCGAAGATATCTTAAAACAGTTTCTTTCAATTCCTCTCCGGTCCTGAAATGCGTCCCAGCCAGATGTTTCTTGAAGTTTGTTGATGAGATTGGCCGCAAGCCTTGAGAAATTCGCTGTCCACTTTAACACGTTTCCGTCTGTGGTCCCTCGTAAGCATATACCACCTTGGTATACCCGAAATAATCTGTCAACATTTTGTGAATGTAAGTCTTGCTGACGTCAGGGATCATCTCGCAGAGCTCCCGAACCGTCATCCTTCAGTTTTCGGCATTGCTTCTTCCACTTTCACAATCGTTTCGTCCAGAACGCTGGTTGTCATGGACGTCTGTACGTCCGTCTTCGAATTTTCTGCACAATTGCGCACGTGCTGTACGCTGATACACTGCTCTCCGTACACTTCACACAGTTAGTAATGAATGTCCACCGCTAAAGGGTTTTTTCACACAAAAAACGCATCACAAAGCGTAATTCGCACCTCAAGGGAGAAGCGAGTGGAAGCTCCATTTCTCTTTTTCTTCCTTAGGGGCATCCGCATGACAATAGGAGCTTTTCCAACAAGCCCAGTGGTGAGCCTTTACGCCGAGTCCGCAGAACCTCCTCTGCAATATCGGCGTGAGATTCTCTTGGCAACTTATAGTTGTGCGCTTAGATGTATTCCTAAGCACCCAAAGTTCGCTTCTTTCTTCACCACCACGCTAAGAGAACGGTATAGGAATAGCACCCTTAGTCCTAAGCCTGCGGGGTTTCGTTCCCAAGATCTTCTAGAGAAGCATGAAATGAAACTGCCTAGGATGTTCGCCAAGGGCGAGAAGCTTTACCCCCCCCCCCCTTAGCTATCTGTCACGCCCCATGTAGATCTTGGGATGTCCGTACACCGGAAGTCCACGATGCCTATTTCAAGTATCCGCACGTGTTTTTTTAGAATCTTTCTCAGGCTACACTGACCGTCGATGTACTTACACCGATGGGTCAAAGAGCACCAACGGTGTTGGATGTGCTTATGTTTATGGAACCGAACCACATACATTCGGTTTTCCAAATACCACCTCCATTTTTGCTGCAGAGTTTTATGCAATTTACCGAGCTGTTTTGTATGTGCGCCGTCGTAAATTAGGTGACTGCCTGATTTTTAGCGATTCCCTTAGTGCACTTCAGAGCCTTTGTAAGCAGTACAACCCCCACGCTATTGTACAATGTATCTAAGATGTCCTCCAGGTTTTACATGCTTCTGGCGTTGACGTGGTGTGTGCATGGATTCCTGGTCACGTAGGTTTGCCGGGGAATGAGATGGCGGATTTGATAGCAAAGACGGCAACTACAGAACCCAGTATTACCATCTCACGTGTTACTTCGGAAGACTTTAGGCTTGAAGTGCGGAGAGCGGTGCTGTCATGTTGGCACGAAGAGTGATCATCTCTCCGCGGTAATAAGCAAGAGAAGTGAAAGAACTTCCAATAAACTGGGTAGTTTGGCTCGATTAAGAACAGAGCACTGCAATTTTTCGCATGGTTATCTATTTAAAAGGGACCCTGCCCCTCTATGTCAGCTGTGTGGGAACCTTTTGTCTGTCCGTCACGTGCTGCTAGAGTGTTCCTCTCTAGCAGACCTTCAAGATTCTCTGCAGCTGCCTGCCAGGCTTGCAGAGGTCTTAGCGGACGACAAAACAGCGGTTGTTAGAGTTTTTTAAGTGTTTAGCGGATTGTAACAATTTAAGGAATTAAAATTTTAGATATTTCTTTATGCTTTTTGACATATCTATTACCTTGTTTTATATCTGGCTATTGCCACAATTTTTTTTTTTTTTAACGTTTATGTGCATATTTTCTTTGTTACTAGTGATTTTATTTTTGATACAAACGTATATCTGGCTATTGCAATGAATTCCTTAATGGCGCTGATGATCAAACCATACCAAACAAAAGCTTCATCTCTAACGGCTGCCAACACAAGACCGAACTCGCAGACTGGGGGATTGGAAGAGGGAGAATCAAGCTACACGCAATTGTTGCCGGATGTCCTGTAACAGCGTTCGTCACACAGGTTCTCGCGACTGCATATCCGTGGGAACCTTATTTTACGGGCAATAGCACGATGGCTTCTGTTGTTCAGGTTACGTTGATTGGTGCGTAAAGGAATGATGTGAATAAATGATTTGGTTGCATGAGAACTCAGGGGGAAGAGTAATTGATACACATCGAACTTATTAAATGGTGATTATTATTGAACAACACGAAATAGAGGTATTTTTTAGAGGTGGCGTGTGAGCTTGCTCGGATATGCGCAAGTGACATCACGCAAAGCGATGGTGGGGGTAAGTTTCCACCAGCAGCCTGCTGGCTAGTGGGCTAGAGGTCGAAGAGGTACTAACCAGACACCCATTTTATCTTGCAATAGACAAGTGGACTCGACCATGAACTACTGCGCAACATTACGTCACACGCCACCTCTAAAAAATACCTCTGTACATCGCTATAATACGAAAGTGCGCCGTTCGCTACTTATCTCCATATTGTCGCGCGGCTAACTTCAAAATCACTTCATTGTCAGCTCCTATTGTTAGCGCTTCCTCTTTGCTACTGACCCCGACTTGCCCCATGGCAAGTCGACTTTCTCTGGGCAACTGCCTGCTATCTAAACTTCAACTCATTGGTCATTTCTTTTTATCTTTTATCATAATTTTTTTAAATAAACGGAATGGATGCAATAGCGAACTCGCAATATTTATTCTATTTATTTAATGCTAAAATCCTGCTTTAAGGCCTCGAACATTTCTAGTGAAACTCCAACATTGACATTTTTGGTAGAATACTGTACCTTTCCTACTTACTATACGTAGTAGAGAAAGTAATCATAACATGTATTGTCAATAATAAAAATAGTAGTAAAATAATAATAAAAATATCCTTTTTCTTTGCTGAGGTCGACTTATGTGTACTCCTACCACCCGAGGCTTGTGTTTGGTTTTTGAGCATTTCTTCTTGTTATGACGAGCAGGTAGGCCTGCCTGGCCTTCAGTGACCAAATGCTCAACCGCAGCACAGCAGTACCTGTTGGTCCGCGGGAGGTATTTGTTGGTGAACAACAAGAGGCAGGGCATGACATACAAAATTTAATTGAATTAGATACTGATTCAGTATGAAAAGCAGTAATGAGAGTGAAGAATGGAAAAGCAGCAGGATCTGGAAGCATTCCGGCAGAACTAATTAAATGTGGAGGTAAAGAACTAGGGGGGTTGATGACTATACCATTTAATAAAATTATTAATGGAAGTAAAACACCAGAAGATTGCAAAATCGCTATTATAACACCAATACATAAGAAGGGAAGGAAAACAAATTGTGATAATTGTAGAGGAATATCAGTGACAGGAACATTTAACAGAATTTATGGTCACATTCGAAAAATCTAACAGAACCGGAATATGAAGACTTGGAAATGGAAGAGGCATCACGATTCAGAGCAAGAAGATCATCTGTAGACAATATATTCTGCGTAACACAGTTAGTAGAGAAAAAGAAAGCCACACATAGAGAAGTGCATGTATTATTTGCAGATCTAATAAAAACTTATGATAGCGTCCCATGGTAAAAACTATTCAACGTTTTGAGTAAATTAAATATAACGAGGGAATAAAAGCAGCAATAACCTATGTATGAAGAACGTAATTCAAAAATTAAAATAGGGAACAAATTGCAGAAGGATTCAGAATCTGTTTGAAAATAAATTTAAATAAAACGTATTACCTATGCATTGGAGGGGAAGTAGAATCACTGAAATTTGAAAATGACTAAGAATTCCACCCGTTCAGAATGCACTTAGGCACGAAAATGAACAAATTTGGCAATAATGCGACAAATTAAAAACAGAATTATAAAAACCAAAAACGTCCTAAATTCAATTTGGTGGAGTAAACGTATAACTAAGTTACCGAACTATTATACAAATAATTCTCCTGCATCAAAAGTATGGCAGTTATCATTAAAGGCCGGAGGGATGTGCGCTCGCATGCGATAGAGAGTATCGCAGATACTGAACGCAGAGTATGAGTGAAGTCGGAAGTGCAGCACGACCATCAAATTTACAAACAACTGCAATAGAAGCAAGAGTCGAAAACAGCGTGACGTAGTACTCTGCGCACTAGTGAAGCATTGCCTTGCAAGTGCATGCAGACGCAAGGTCAAGGTGTAGTATAACGCGACTGTTTTGTTTCTTCTCCCAGTGAGCTGCGGACGTGGAGTAATAAGTGTTCTTTAGCGTTCATATGATACCTGTACGTTATGCAGTAGCGAGGCGGTATTCATGGTCCAGCTGTACCTACCTGCAGTTGTTTACATGCGCGAGTGATAACACTAAACTCGATGTGTAGTATATTTATGGAAATAACACACTCGCCTCCGGCCTCCTTTAGTTATCATAAGGAAGTCAAAAACGTTTCAGCTACAGAAGTGCAAAAATATGTATGTTGAGATTAAAATGATATTTGAAGATCATAAAACTAAATCGTCCTCTAACATGCGTAACTGCACATGGTTATTGCAGAAAATGACTAGTCGCAAAATCCCGTCCTCTCGGTTAGACGAAGATCGAATTTGCTGCTTTAAAGGTATGTTGCAGGAGAGGTGGTGCAACAAGCAAGTGCCTATATTGCTGGTATACGGACACTTAGCTGTGTTCCTCAGCTCTCTGATACTGGCCACAGTAGTCATCTGGACCTCTGCAAGGACCACGCATTTACACACGTTTAATCGCCTTGATTAATTTTAGAAAAAATAGCTGTCTTATATTAGAATTCATAAAATGCAAAGGTGGAATAATTTTATTCTTTCTCATTTCTAAAATATAATTAAATTAAAATTATTTAGTGAATTGATGCAGAACAGTTATTTAGAGAAACATTGGTCGTTGTGCAACACTGCAAAAGTGGCCGCCACTGGAAGTCCACTACATTTCTGTCTATTGAGACCTCTCTTACATCTTCCATGATATGAGACATTTCTTGTTTCGAGCTGCACTAATCCTGGTTTCTCAGTCCCAGAAGTTCAGGTTTCACGCATGATAGATGTTGCATTCTCAGGCCCTGGTATTTGACTTCACTCTCGTAGGCAAATTAAAAAAAGATTATCTTGGTTATATGTACAGTTTGAATACGTGATGACTAAGTTATCAGCAACTGTAGTGTGGCACGTGCCGCTTCTGAGTAGGATCATTACAGAAGATATGTTATGTTTAACACTTTCTCTGGAAAAACTCCATATACCAGGTGAGTCAGCCGTCCCTTATTTTTTGGAAGGTAGGCCACTCAAACGGCACGTGCGCTTTAGTCCAGTTTTGCTCTTACTAAGACGTATTGGTTGACTTTCTTCGAGAAATGCGTAAAATTCGGAGGAACAGCCGTTTAAAGGACAGAACGTACTCCTCGCTAAAGCAGACCTTAAAAACATACGACTCGTTTCCCGAGAGCGAATTCCGGTTTCCAGCCGATTTTACAAACTTTTTATTAGAGTATACATAACAATATAATTCAGTGAATACCTCTGAAAAAATGGACCTATTATATGAGTACACTAACATTACCAAATTGCGGATTGTTGTAGCTAGAGCAGGGGTCGGCTGCTGAAAATTAGGACACGCTTCATTCACTATGGACCATGACTATTACCGAAATTCCTTCAAAAGAGATCAATTCCCATTATCGACCCAATCGACTCTGCTGACCATTTCACTGCCAACCATCGATAGCTCGTCAATAAGTAGCAGCTTAAAATTCAGTTATTTCTCTCTTATCGTATTGGCTAAGTCGCTGGATATGACGGGCATTTTACCAGCAAACTGTATCAGCTAAAGCGAAAATTGTGTGTAGTGCTATTTCGTTAATCAGGAATGCTGAGTTACCTGATGGGGCGCATAACAGTACCAGAATTTTGTCCTTGTCGCTTACGGCTGTCAAAATAATGTGTTATCACCTGATACAGCGCATTTATAACCCTAGTTTTTCCTACCGCAGCAGAGCGACTTGGAAATTTCCTCACTGGTAGCATTAGTTTTAAAACTGTTAAGTACATGCATAATAAATTCCGTTTTCCATTTAATTTGTTCAAAAATTCAAACATTTCTTCTCGGGATACCCTTCTAGAAATTGTAAATATCTGTGCCTTGTTTATCCCTCCTTGCTCGAAAATGTCCACCTTGGGAACCGGTTGAAGCTGATCCGCGTTCAAGTCGGTCAGTGGAACCATCTTCGAAGGAAATGGTTGACATGAGTTTGGAGGATCGTCGTGTTACAGTTGATGCACAGCTGTCACAGGTTTAGCACCATCTTGATGATGTCAAAGGTCAGTTCTTGAGGGGTGCACACCTGAGCACAAAGCATGCCGTCAGCAATTTACTGAAGAGAAATTAGACATGCTCAGAGCAAACCGACAAAAGTACTTCTTACGGGGGATGAAACATGGGTCCATCATCATGATCCAGATACCAAATAAGAGTCTATGCAATGGAAATGCAAGGGGCTTCCTACCCCAAGGAATTTCGTGTGCAACAATCAGTCGGAAAGATCACGGCAACAGTTTCTTGGGCACCCAGAAGGTGTTCTACTTTTAAAATTCATGCCACACAGGACAATCATTACTGGAAACACCCATACTTCTGCAACGGTAGCTTTATGCAAGAATATGGAAAAAATGCCCCCTACGGTCCAGACCTGGCTCCCAGTGACATTTTGTTCAGAAAACGAACAATTTCTACATGGGCGACGATTTGCTGGTGACAGGGTAGCAGTCAAGGCAGCTATAAATTAGTTATTTTGTCACACAAGATGTTTTCTTTTTCTCCCCTCAGGGTATTCAAGTGCTGAAGACGAAGTGGACTACGTGCATTGCAATCAAGGCGAACTACATTAAAAATAATTAGATACGTTTCATCATGAGATTAAATGTTCATGCTCAGGTGGATAGCTCATTGAGCGTCCCTCTCGTTTGTTTATCGGTAAAACAGGCCGTGACAGTTTTTGTATTTGAAGCTTGCAATCTGTTTTGTTAAGAAATTTTGGTCAAGAGGTATCAGAATGAAATAAATGTACGTTATTGTGTATTTATATATAGGGTGTCCCAAAATTAGACCGGCAAACTTTGGGAGCTAACATTATATTAAACACTTTTTGTTAAGGAACGTTTTCAGATTACTGCCTGGTAATCAACAATGCAAATTAATATTGCATCTATCTTAGTAAAGTACACAATTTTAATCCAAGAAAGAAACACAGAACATATAAATAAAATACAAATATCTGATTGTTTATAGTTACTCACAGCTTTACTATTCAAAGCAAATGTTGGAACGCACACCCATTGATTAACACAAAGAGTGCATCGACGTGCCCTACTTTGCCGTACTCTCGCCTTTTCTCTGGTTTAAAAGTTTGTCGGTCTAATTATTATTTATTTATGCCAACAAACATACTGTTGGTGTTTTTAAACACACAAGCCGTGTCTGGGCAATGTTTGAAACGTAGAGCACCCGCCTGGTAAGCAGAGGGTCTATGGTTCAAATCCCAGCTGTGGCGGATTTTTCAGTTCCGATTCTACCCCTCAAATATTGTCGGTCTAATTTTGAATAGTAAACCTGTGATTAACTGTAAACAATGGGGTGTTTCTGTTTCGTTTATGTGTTATGTGTTTGTTTTTTGAATTAAGATTGTGTGCCTTTCGAAGTTAAATGCAATACCAATTTGCATTGTTGATTTTTCCGTAAATACTTTAACTGGATGGGAAGTAGTAATATATGAGATTAAATCGTGTTGCGCTAAAACGAAGCACCGCAGCGAAAAACCTTCCTTAAAAAAAAGTGTTTCAAAAATGTTATCTATCAGTTCCCACAGTTTGTTGGCTAATTCTGGGACCCCTGTACACACACACACACACACACACACACACACACACACACACACACACACAAACACACACATTACGTACCTATCTATCTACCTACCTACCTGCTTACCTTCCTACCTTTACGGGCAATGTTCTGAAATTTGCGGAGCAAACCACAGATTCATACCTATTGTAATTGAAAGAACTTCTACAAATGATTTCTTAAATTGCCTGCCTACCTACATACACACACGCGCGCGCGCGCCTTAGCATTCACAACTCATCAGATCATTCTCTCCGTATTTTGGCAATGCATCTTCATATCAATGTATTATTTAGTTGGTGTGTCTAAAATACATCTATCACAATTTAAAATCATTACATTGTTATTATGAAAGTTAAAATTGCATTTTAAATAAACACAACAAAATAAAACATAACGTGTGTTCCATAATCAATTTCCCTTTATCACGTAACTCAGAAAAATATAAGAGTTCTCGTAGCTCCAAAGAAATTAAATGAGAATCATCGACGCAGCACAACGCAAAATATCACTGATTTGAACCCGTGTCATCAAACTGCATATTAAAACACAACCGCGCGTCTATTTAGCAAAAAAGCACTACTATGATAAGTAATGCCATGAATGACTGCCAAATTGTCGATAAATTCTGGAGTCACTTTCTTGACTTCAGAATTTATATAAAGAGTTTGACTATCAGGAGTTGCATTCATTAAGACTATTTCACGAATTAACCCTCCGTCAGGCGCAATACCTATTGTTACGTGTTCGGGCGCAATATATCTGAGAGATACCACGTACATATCTGCCTCTGTGCTGTCTGAAATTCCTCCTAAATGTGAAATATTTGTATTTTATTGTATTTTAATTATGTTATTTTTATATACCAAATTTTATTTTGAAAGTATTACAATACATCATACTACATTTCAAAAACATCAGTTATGTAAGTTGCAGAAAATAAACTAATACTGCGAATGTACAAAATGTCAAAGGGTAATTATTCTTATATTTGAACATAAAGTTAACAATAAACATCATCAGTTTTTATGAAATTACAAACATTATCATAATTAATCAGTTATTTGAACTAAATTGTATGTGCGTGTGTTTGTAATATACTTGAGAGTTTTCACTGCAAATTCTCAGCTCACTTCTTGCAAACCTGTCCGGCATGCTCTAAACAATATACATTTCACATTTCTTGCAGCTCTTGAAAGTCGCTTCTTGTTTTAGTCTACAAGGCAAATCTTGCAAATTTTGCGCTTATTTTCAGCAGAAGGACCTGAAGAATCTTCATCACGGACTTCTGTCGCAGCTTCGCAATCTGTGTTACTTTCATAATCAACAAAATCTTCATTATTATCTTCATTTTCATCCCAGAGTATTGCCAGGGCTTTCTGTAGCTCGTTAGGTTTGAACACTTCTTGCTTCTTAGACATTATGGGACGTAAAAACGTGACCAGCAGAAAAAAAGACCACAGAAACAATGAGGTACGTGAGCGGGCGCAATGTATCTCACAGATACTTTTGCTTGATAATCGAACGAAACAACAAGCAGCTGGCCAATAATGAACCAGGAAGTGCTACAGTGTGTTTTAGGAAGCTACAATGACTTGCATTAATTTCGCATAAACAGTTGCGTCATATTGTTTAAAAAAGCGGGAGAGGTATCTCTCAGATATATTGCGCCCGACGGAGGGTTAAAGGATGATATATCCTGTGAAATTTTATTTAAATGCTGCATTGTAATTACCAACCTCTTAAAAGAAACATGTAACAGACATACATATATCAGCGTTCATTGACACGGTCTACAAGATTATCATACTGATACTCTAAACTTTTAAGTCATTGGCAATGCCAGTAGTTGGAGTATCTGCTGTTAATTTCTAATTTCGTTCAATACAAAATTTGTCAAATTGATTCCAAACATATTTACTTTTGTACTATCTTTCACAAAAGTAAATACCCAACTTCAGTGAGACCTGCGCGAAGGGTGGTATGAGAATTAAATTAGTCATGCGCTTCCATTGCTGTTCAGAGGACATGGCAACCATGTCACCTCACATCTTTAAAAAGCAATATTTCATCAGTCTTTCAACATTAACGGGCAAACATTGCAAATCTAACTTCACTGTATCTGCAGAACATATTATCTTATTGTGTTTTATTAAGTTGTAAACTAGAACTAAAATTACTCCAGTGTTGGGGCGAGACTTACGGACGTGAGTTTAGTCAGTTGGACCAAACTCCTATGTTCGCTATAGTGGATCTGGCTAAGGCGTGTTCGCTCAAATCAACAGTGTTGGGCTAACATTGGTTCAAATCCCATTTAACACTTTTTATTAGCATTTTCCTGTTTTCTTTCTTATCGAGAACACTATTATTTGTATAACTCGTGCGAAATATAAAATTATACAAACTAATGAAATCTATTTCGGTGGGTATTTTTATTGCTCATAGTGTTGCAACCTTTCCCGCCATCTTATGAATGCTGCAGTACGATTGCAATTTTAAAACTGAGTGCTCTATAAGATATTAATTGCAATTGCTGAAAGTAAAGCAGGGAGCACGCCTACCTTGTCAATCATGCCTTCCGAAATTAACATTTCCCTTTAAATATTCACATTCAAAGGCATCTCTATAAATTTTCTTAGACATTAGCATATTAAAATATATAAGCCGTTAATGGTCTCAAAAATGCTTTGTTACAAGGTCTGGATGCTAATGAACAATGTAATTAATGACATATTAAACAGACTAGAATCAGTTGTGGATTACTTCAGCGTGAAGCAACTTATGCATCTAGCAAAGCCATGTCGTTTATGTGTTCTTAGGCGAATGGTGTGGCGTTGCCTGACAGATGTAGCAGCAAGGAGGCACTATTAGGAAACAAGGTATTGGCCTAATGGAAAGCCCCGCGGAAGGAGTGTATTCGTTTGCCGCCTGCCCTGGCTTTATGCAGGGGCGGGAGCTTCGGCTCTCCTGGTAGATCCCTCACCTCATAAGGTGCCCTGCGGTTGCCTCACCTCATCGCTGCCTTCTGGAGGTGCTAGCCACAATAGATCTGTGTAGGTCGCGGTACGCGAGGTGTCCCCCTCAACGTATACCCTGTAACTCCCTATTAGACCAGACAAGGTAATAGCAATAGTAGGCTAAACGGCAAAGAGAAATACTGCGCTTACCCAGGGACACCAAACACATCCACTTCTCTCCGCATCGCACCAACAAGGAAGGAATCTACATTAGCTCTGATTTTCCTTAGATGACATTGACGATATGGAATAATGCATATGATACACTGTTCCTTATTGGTGACAAACACTTCCTTAGTTTGGTCGAACACAGTTACGTTCACTGCACATTGGTTCACGAAATGCCTGGTTCAATAAAATATATTCAGGCTGATTAAGTTGCAAGAATGTCCCGCAACAGAGGAAACCAAGACGTCAGAATACATGCCGCAGTATACTTCTACCCCAGGAGTGCATACAGATGTAAACGTATGCCAGGAACTCTCCCCCTGTGTCCCTCCATAGGAGAATGAGCGAAGGACCAGAAAGGAAAAGGTGGGAGGAAGAGAACCTGAGACCATAAACGAGTGAGTAGTGGAGTTTAAGGGCCCATGGACAACTACATCATTAGAGCCCGAAGACCACCATAAACAAAGCAGGCAGAAATCAAGATACAAGCACCGAACTACAAAAACTTGTATATAAAAATCGTCTCACTGAAACAAATACAAATTATCAAACATACAAACATCTTTGTTTTGCTCCTTTCAATTTCTTTAATCAACTGTAGTATTTTGAAAAACATTTAAATAGTTTTTGCGTAATTAATAATAATCCTACTATGGAACAGGGATTTCCCTAAATCAGACAACCGGTACTCAATACCTGAAACACACCATACACAAAACTTGTGCCAACACACACAAAGAAGAAGCAGAATTGGACAGAATGACAACAGAAGGCGATTGGTCTCAAGAGAAAACAAGCACCACATCAAGTCGGACTTGTCACGTCTGGCAGCCTGGAGAGCGATAAGGAATCAAGCCAAATAACTCGCTGGAAACCAACTACTTTCCACACAATCCACTTATTGAAGGCATACAAACTAGAACGTCAATATAAACAAGCAAAACCTAGCAACAAGGTTTAGGTGCAGTTTGGTTCAAGTCCACCTTTCCCTAGGCTGTATATGGTAGTAAAATTGAAAAGATGCACCCATTTACACGCATTTAATATGCAAGTACGCCAGATAAGAACATGCTAAGGGTTGATTTAATGTTAATTCACAGCTAGCGGCGCAAATGTTTTAACATTTGGTAAATTTGTATATTGATCCTTGGGGAAAAGGAAAATATAGCTTATTTGATAACTCAATAAATATGACGTTAAAATTCTTGACTTCCTAAACGGGCAAATTGACTTTTTAAGACCAGGGGTTCCAAAAAAGGCCTTCAAATTATAGTAGGGTACGGGATAGAGGTGACCATGTGAATATTAGGTAAGATGTTTTGTTAAAGAAAAGTAATGAAATATGAAAGCGCAATAATAAAGGAACTTACACATACAAATCAAAAAAGTAAAGACAAACATTAGAAATTGTTAATACAAGCCTACTCACATTCTGAACACTGAAAATGATTAATGGTATATTGCTTTGTTATACCAACACAAAGTTCATGAACACATCTGCGAAAGCTGTCACATGCCATCCTTTTTTCCTCTTACAGGGCTGCACACGCTCGCTCTTCAATTTTTACCAATAAAAACCACAAATATAATGCCATCATAAAAATGCTTATACAGTACGAAAGTACTTTAAACTTAATAACCTTAATAATCTTATCTTTAAGCAAGCAGTTCTTGTGTATACATACATATATAACGGCTTTAACGATTGGGTTCAAATGCTGCATTCAGATAAGGTTTTGCTTTTTAAGTTTAACTATATACCTAGGTGACTGCTGAAAAAAACGCGATTTTGCACAAAAAAAGGTTTTATTCCCTCTTCAACAAATAGTTTATGCAATCTTCTGAATTTTTGAAATATAAATTCTATGTATTTCATTCACACTGTTTTCTCTGCTCATTTTTATGCAACATATTCACATATTTCTCTGCTCAATCTTCTACGAACTATTTTAGTAAAAAAACGTGAGTTTGTAAATACATATATACAAAATGGATGTTTCCACATGCGTAACCGTAAATCTCGAAAACTGCTTGACCAACCACCACGAAATTTGACATTTGTATTTTTGCATGGAGAAGGCTTTTATGTTATCCATTTTACTATGCAAAATATTAATATCACATGGTTTTCTCTACTCGCTTTGTTTTATGCAATGATTCACACACTGTTATATACCAGATGATTCAGCTGCCCCTTATTTTCCAATTTTATGCAATCCACATTATAAACTCTAATATGAAAACATCAGCCCCTATGCTAGGTTCTGTACAAGTACTGAACATCTACATGTTACGATCCCAGGGACCCGCATGTGGTATTCGTGGTGGACGAAGCGGCGTCAGGGCGGGTTTTCTCCGGGTGCTCCGGTTTCCCCCGCCATCTCATTCCACCGGTGCTCCATCTTCATTCCATGTATCATCAGTGTCACCGCCTGCGGTGCCGTAGCAGTAAAAGCGGGCGTTAAACACTACAACAATAACAATCTACATGTTAAACGGAATGTTCATTTCTGAAGCTCTATTTACCTCAGTTGGAACGAGCACACGATTGCTACGTAATCCGTCTTACGCAGAGATGGTTCAAATCCCCTGCATGTGCTGACCTTTTTTACCATGTAATATTCACAAATAACCTTGTTATGTGTGTGAGTTTCGGAAAAGTTAAAACTTCCGTGAAATGGATAATCGTTGTTCATTTTTTTATGTTAAGTGTGCAAAGATAACGGAATCTCAAAGCTTTAAAAGATTAGGCTATCGCACAAAGCCTACTGTATTCTAATATTCCCCTTGCACCTACAAGGAAATAAACAATAAGATAATTTGTACAAATGTTTATCTCAACTAACACGAAGAACATAGAGGAATAAGAGATTGTGAGAATGGTTAGTACAAGAGTAGAGAAAGTCGTGTGAGTACAACACATAATATTTTTTTTCAGAGGCGTTTATTGAATTACTTTGCTATGTATACTCTAATAGAGAGTTTGTAAAATCGCTGAAATCCGGAACTGGCTCTCAGTAAACGAGCCATGTGTTTTTAAGGTGTGCTTTAGCGAGGAGTGCGTTCTGTCCTTTAAACCGCTGTTCCTCTGAATTTTGTGCATTCCTCTCACTAAGAACGTCAAGCAAAGCATATACAGATACAAAATATCAAACCTACTGGTTGATTTTTAGCACTCAATAATTCTTCTCTTATTTATATTCCATATATTCAATTTAAAAGAATAAAGCACTTGAATCAATCCAAATTTCGTTGTAATGGCGATTGAAGATGTTATGCACATAGTCACGAGATAAACAGAGTAGGCCGTGCTCAAATCAATAATTACCCATAATAATCATGGCAACTAACTTGAACAAGGGTGTTGATTTTGAAATAGAAAAAGGATTGGAAAATCGGCTGTCCTTCTCTCATACCAGAGAAATCTATACGAAAGATGCTATATGTGCCAATTAAGTTCAACCATCAAGACACCATGGAAAGATGAATGTTATATTTCAAGGTTAGTATTTGACATTTCATTCACACGCCATATAAAATTATTAATTAGCTCCCAAAAATTGTATCCAATACGTACACTGTCTTTACTAATGCTCGGAAAATGAAGACTCGATTGTGTTTCCTCATTTCATAGTTTTCTTGGGTCCGGTAAACATCACTTATATCGCAATATACCATAAGTGTACAAGAAGTGGAGTCTTAATAATCTACGGTATTGTCTGAATGCAAGCGATCGTAAAGGAAGTTCTCACATTCACAATTTTAACATAAAGTAATAAGCATTAATTTCAACAGCATAAGTATACCTACATGTATAATCGTACACAGGGCGTATTTCGGTATGTTATCCCTTGTGCTCTAACAATTACGAGAGTCATACGAGAATTTATTTAAATCTTATTTTTACATATGTTCAACGTTATTCATTTTCCATTATGTAGTATAGTAGCTAATACATAATTGCGATACAAATTTAAAAGCTGAAAGCTACGTTAAGTGTATAAATGGTATTGTAATAGACCAATGCGTTAGTAATGGAAATGCATAATGCACAAATATACACTCATATTTCCTTACCATTGCCTTTAGATGCTTGCTTTATCATTTTTAGCAAGAATCACCAAACCATTTTCAATTATTTTGTAAACAATTGCTTCAAATAATATAATATGCATTAACTTAAAACGAAAGTCCCAATTTATTGGGCTTCAAAATAAGGTAAAATTTTTAGCAACTTTTACGCTTTAGTCTCCTTTTAAAACTCATTTCAGAAACGTTGTCTATGCGGTTGATAAAAATATTTTCCATTACTTACAAAGAACTTCAACCTTGTGTTCTGTTACCAAAATTCAGTGCTCTAGAGAAGTGATGTTGTTAGTGTGAGGAATGATCGAGAATTGAAGGTCCATTCCTTCTCTTCGGAAAGATTATTTTGCTACTTGAAGACAGACTGTGTAATTCTTTCCGTTTTTACAGCCTGCTTGCACATTTGAAGCACGGTTTTTCGCATTAACCATACCGAAGTATAACAGTCCACGATGGTTAACCCTGGAAGACGATGTGAGGGTGGGCTAATCAACCACTCGATCACACGTGAAAAGCATTATGAAAGCACACCAAGCTAATGTCTCAATTAAATATGCTTCTAAATGCTATATTTTGGATTATTATTGAAAACTTGTTGAATTAATCTATCATTTGTGACAAATAATATAAATAAATTGCAAAATGCGAATTATTGTGGTCATATTTCATTGTAATAGGTTTTCTGATTACATTTCAATTATATTTATTTCATAGTGTTAGTAAGCAGAACCAGCGTTGCTTGTAACACTAGGTAGCAAAAGTTTACTTTTTCTGCAACTGGCATTAAATAGCTAATCTTGGTGTTTTCAGGTGCGCTGATAATGAAAATGTTAGTGAAAATATAAGATCAACTCTCGTTTTAAAGTTACGGTAACTATACATGATTGCCTATATAAGCTTATGTGTGTATTTTTAACGCTCGCCTTTACATATACGGCACCACAGGCGGTGATACTGATGATGCATGGTTTGAAGATGGAGCACCGGTGGAATGAGATGGCGGGGGAAACCGGAGAACCCGGAGGAAGCCCACCCCATTGCCGCTTCGTCCATAACTAATCCCACATGCGGTTGTCTAGGATCGAACCTGGGCCGTTTTGATGAGAAGGGAATGGTCTAACCACTCAGCTACGGTGCTGCCGTATGCATGCGTTTACCTCACTAGCAGGGTTACTGAAGGCACAACCACTTTGCCTAGCGTTTTGTAATTATCCGCTGGCGATTCCCTGAACAGTGTCCGGCAGTAATCGGCTAACATTGATACTTTCCACTTTCCCTGGTATCTCATTTCCAGGTGGAAGTGTTCCTTGTGTTCATTGCTTACATCACATACATACTTCAGGAAGAAAGTCCAAGTGCAAATGTAAGAAATGTAACTTTAAGGGTAAGTTGCACCCCAGTCTATTGTAGCAGTGTAGACGCTTTGCCACAATATACTTAGTTTTCTGCCCTATTTATTTCCTAGAAAGTTTGTTGATATTTGAACAAAGGCATCTCAAGCTATCTTTTAATTAACTTTCAGGATGGTGTTGAAATATTCATATGTGTACAGTTTAGTTGCTGGGGGTCCAAAACAGTCCTCTTTTATTTTCGCCTCACTGAGATGTGGAAATTTCCCGCACGAAATGCTTGCCCAGTTTTGTCAAGCTCTTTCATTACGCCCAATATTATATAAAGAGGAGGGAGAATTATGTACTTGGGTTCGACAGGTGATTTGTGCATAACATTACTAGACGTTGGTTTAAAGTAATTGACACTGAGACCAATCTTTCTTTCTTCCAGCACAGGACCAGAACACAGCTTGTAACAAACTGAAACTACACTTACAAGAATCATGCTCCACTTCTCCTTGTCGCTATAAAACAGCTCAGTTTCATCACTGTGTCTGCCACAAGCGGGACTTCGAAGCCTATATGGGAAGGCATTGAGAATGAAGAATACCAATAAAATAGTTGTAATTAAATATAATTAAATGCACCTCTTTAAGAAATGAGAGTTAATTCGAGTTTTTGTTTGTCTTCGTTATCAGCATAGTCGATATACTTAGTAAATATTTATTTAATCCCAGGTAAATTTTCACTGTTGGCTAGTGTGATTGAGAATAATATTTAAGATCGTATGAGCATACCGCGGGTAGTTAAGGGGACAGCGTACTCTGAGCGAATACCAGTTTTACATACCTACATCACTTTACAGAATTTACAATACACAAAAGGCTATCAAATGGAAATGATTGAAAATTTTACTACGTATTCACAATAAAATGATACATATTTTAGTTTATGTTTCATAATTCTGCCTGTTAAAATAGATTTTTTAAAAATTCAGATATGTCAAAATTTATTGAAAAAATATTTTCCAAAAGCATACAAAACTTGGGTACCTGTTGCTCGGGAACCATTTGCAGCACACAACTGAAAAAATTCAGGCATGTTTTGAATATAGTTAGCTACTCTAGAAAGCAGAATTTTTAAGCTCAGTGTTTATTAAGCAAACTGAAAACCTGTTGTAAAATTGCTTAAAAATCTACACATTATTTCCCAATTTCTCAATTAATTTTTGTACACTTCCCCAATTGATGTATTTTAAAACTTCTGCTTTCTAGAGTAGGTAACTATATCCAAAAATGCCTGAATTTTTTCAGCTGTGTGCTGCAAATGGTTCCCGAAGAACAAATACTCAAGTTTTGTATGCTTTTGGAAAATATTTTTTCAATACATTTTCATATATCTGAATTTTTTTTAAATCTATTTTTACAGACAGAATCATGAAACATAAACTAAAATATGTCTCATTTTATTGTAAATTCGTAGTAAACTTTTCAATCATTTTTATTTGATAGCCTTTTGTGAATTGTAAACTCTGTAAAGTGATGTAAAATTGGTATTCGCTCAGAGTACGCTGTCCCTATACCAATAAAATAATTGTAATTAAATATAACTAAGTGCACCTCTTTAAGAAATGAGAGTTAATTCGAGTTTTTGTTTGTCTTCGTTATCAGCATAGTCGATATACTTAGTAAATATTTATTTAATCCCAGGTAAATTTTCACTGTTGGCTAGGGTGATTGAGAATAGATCGTATGAGCATGCAGCGGGCAGTTACGTTACATGTTTCGTGTTGCAGTTTGAAAATGTTTGGGAAATGCTGATACATAGATACCTCCGAGGCACATTAAAGTAGGTTATGAGTGTGTTACTAAAACATATCGTACTTAAAAACAGAACACGTACTATAGTTGCGTGTGGTTCTACACAACAGGGAGACAATTAGCATCCTCTCAAAGGTTATCGTATCTCTTACCTGTCGTCGTTTTGCTGATAATTTTATTACCTCACCACTGTGTAATGTGCTAATATTGATGCATTTGTTTACACAAACTCAGTAGGTCGTTGTAGCACGTTCACTTGAGACACCACAGCAAATGAAAGGGCTTTCATAATCACTCAGTTATTTCATAAACAGGAGATACGTTTCAAAGAGGCAGGTAACTACACATTCTATTAAACAAGTCAGCTGAGAATTTTAATTTCAGTTGGAACAGCAATAATAATAATAATAATTATTCCTCCTCTATCTTTGTCATCACAGGGTTTGTTAAATTTGTTATAAACCACTGGAATATTTTGCGAAGTAATTCTGAAGTTTTCTATTTTAGATTAATAACTGAATTGATAGTAATGTATAAAATGCGCTGTCTTGAACTAAATTTTTTTAAAAGCTGTGTGTGTATGTGTGTAATATAGGTGATACAACCCTTTAGCCATCTGTGTACCGGGGTGAACGACTTAAGCATAACATTCCTGCGCATGCGCTGAATTCCTCCATTGAGTCCTTTGTGCACATCCTACTGCGTTACGTGTGTAGTTTCCAGTATATTAACGTTTTAACAGCAGTTTGACACGTATCAGTACACAGCTGGTGAAATGGCCGAGTTGAACTCCAGCACACTTTGATGTAAATGTGCGGAATCACCTCAAGGTCGCGTATTCAAACTAATGGAATGGTAGAGGTGGACCAATTCCATGGCCAGCACGGTCGCCAGATCTGAGTTGTATGGCACACCTGTAGCGTCAGCGGAGGACCTTATGGCTTCAGTCTGGGAGCGACTGAAAATCTTCAGACAGCCGCACGTATTGGGTCATGTGCATTAGACTCACCGCCGCCGATATAGACTCTGCAATGACGTCAGAGGTGCACAGGTCGAAGTCAATTGGTACCGTAGACAGCTCGATGTTGGGTTTACTGACGAAATGTGAACGTATAGCCTTCTCACAGTTAAATGCGCTGCAGCTTCCAAACCCTGCATTTCCGGATCAGTGATTATCAGGGGGCCAGGTTTAGTAACTAAACACAGAAATGACATTAACAGCGTGGAGTATAGAGTCGGCACGTAGCGTGCGGGTTGTATAGCCTTCCACTCTACTTGTTTACAACACAAGGTCGCCGGCACTTCCACCTCCGGTTGTAGGTGCATGGTTAACTTGATGGATTTCTTACTAAACTGCTCCCGGGAGATTATGTGCCAAGAGAATGTCCCAAAAAACATCGACAACACTTAGTATGTTGTACGGAATGGCAAACTGACCGGTTTTCAAGAAGGAATCCCTATCCAGAAATGCACGGTTTGGACGTATTAGTACGTCGATGTGTGAGATGGGTACGTTCACATTTCGTCTATAAATCCAACATGGGTAGCACATCAAGCTACTTACACAATATAAGTAATTGGAGATAGGCAATGTATGGTCCACATTATTAAACAAAAATAAACACACTTTAATAAAAAAAACCGGATTAGACACTAGAAAATAATTTGAGTAGGAAAACTGTTCTATAGCTATATAAAGTACATTGGTTCGTTATAATTTAAAAAAAAATTGTAATACGTTTAAAATAAAATAATTATATAAACAAAACACATTTTAACATAAAAAACGTGGGGTGCCTGGTATCAAATGTTATAAATAGTTCATTGGTAGCTATCTGACAAAGTGAAGTGATGGTAAAAATATTGTAAAAAGAACCCCACGCTTTTTACAATAAAATACATTATTTTGTTAATATAACTTTTTTAACTTTTACTGTTTAAGTATTGCTTTTATACTGTGTACATGAATCACATTACATATGCGAATCCTTATTACATAACTCATACTATCAACGGAGTTGAGCACCACTGGTAACAAAATGTCTCAACAATTTTTGAAACACACTTATTTTAAAATTGGGTATTAATCTTATATGTTTATAAAGGTAATATTTGGCATTATTTAACCATTCCTCTTTTACTTTTTGACATAAATCACATACTAACGGGACAGTACTTTATGACCAACTTGACATTTCATTGTCATAGTAGAAACAATGGTTGAAAAGTATTAACTGCATGCCTCTAATCAAATTAAAACATAGAATCCAGTGAATTACGGAAGGTGGGCATAACGTGGTAATGCTAGGGTTAATAGTGACTTTCCGATTGCACTAAGACCGAAAGCCAATAAACGTATCTCTAAAGTGTAAAAGTGAATGTTTAGGAGCTCACATTTGAACTTCAAAAATCCCGTTTATTGGACGTTGCACTTAGGGTGACAACTCCACGGCAGAACCTTCGATTGACATACCTCTCTGGAAATACTCAAGAATGAAGAATTTCAAATCTTCTAATCGGGAGTAGTTACTGTATTTTCTTCCTACGGTAGATCAGGATCTTTCTTTCGGCAAATACAATTGGATGAACAGATTAAACAGCACGTTTTCCTCTGTATAATGGGAAATCAATCCCGCACCATATGCACTGATGCAGCCCGGGTTTGGTTTCGTATGTGCGGTTGATACGATATTCGGTGACACGGCAAATGAAGTTACAATTGAACGTCAGTGTATTTAGTTTTGATGGCGGACCGAAATTTTGAGGATGACTTCAGGCATACAAACTAGTTTTATCAAAGGTAAAGAGAATGTCCTGAGCCTGAATCCCCCACAGCCCCAATTGTTTGCAAAGGTTATATGGTCAGTGGAGCAGGAATCCTACTGTATTTGTCTCAGGAGTTTAGTTATGACCTTGTGCTTGAAAAGTCAATCTGAGATATCGCGCTGTTGTTTATTCCTCTCGCTCTGACGGTTTACACTGTTTCAAAATGACTTATCCTTTCTTTTCCCGCACAATAAATATGACGTGAAAAAGCATCACTAACACATTAAATTACCGCATCAAACAAACCAATTATGAGCATCCTTTAATAATATCACTAATAAATTATGTTTATTGGAGACTCAAGAAACACGATATAATATTGTAGCAACGCTGACACTGCTTACAGTTCAAATGCCTTGTAGACAGTAATTTCGAACTGCTGATGTTACTCTGTTTACATCATACTGAAAAGTTCCCCACTCCACACCACGATTGTACGTTCAACGACAAAGATATTCTCCTGAGTTAATAACAGTAAGTCGAACCCCATTGAGATAATGAAGAAAATACCTCCATCAACGAAGTTTAAGTAAGTTTAGTAGATTCATTCGCTTCTTGGAATTTGAAGTTTTGAAAGCAACTTCATACCTCGACATGGAAGAGAGGCAGTGCCTATGCGACAGACGTCGTGTTCTCTGTTGGCACTAAACAATAGCTTGACAAGTTTACGGAAGACTACTCACCTGTGGCACTGTGGCACATTACACAAATGTGTGTGTGTGTGTGTGTGTGTGTGTGTGTGTGTGTGTGTGTGTGTGTGTGTGTGTGTGTGTGTGTGTGTCAAATAATGCAAATGACGATTTACTATGCCCAATAAAACTAAGAGCATAAGTGTTCATCTGTTTCGTAGAATTAAGTAAATTTCTTAAACCTGTAAATTGATAAACTGGATGACACCATACAAACGAAGTGCATTTGCGTAAAAAGTCATAATGTATTTTTTTTCCAAGCTGGTCCAAATCTTTTAACAATAGGTCTGTAAGGTTCAAAAGGTCATCCGTGTAATACAAAGCCTTCGTTTCGTTGTGTGACGGACCTCACGCGAGGCGCTTTCCAGGCAGATATTCATAGTCTCTTAAATTCAGATATTTCTACTATAAATTATGTGAGGGTTTCATATCATTTTGCGAGTGCCAAGGGCAAAAAAGTATCTCAAATATGAAAACCTCGAGTGGTATTTGTTCAGAGCATACCACGAAGTAATTAATAATTGATTAATTTAATACCAATAGTGATTTAAAACTAAATAACTTACAATAACATTAATACACTTTAATTAAGATTTGTTGTCACAGGTGACACAACTAATCCAGTAGGCAATGAGAACAACAATTTTAGAATTTAAACCATTTAAATGAGGAATCAGATATATGATTAATATAAATTAACGAATTTGCGTTAGTAGGCTATTTATTAAAGGTAGGTCCACCATATTTAATATTACATATAACTTCGCCTCTTCAATTAAAATATCAATATCCTCACTAGAATGTTCACCAAATCTTTTGTTCACCATTTTTTAACATTCTACTGCACATGGATAATTGAGATGTTCAGAAATTTAAGAAAAGAAGGTGATATAACCAAAGCCAAGAAGTGATAATCTGAATAGAATAGTCATTATAACCACATCTCATACCTCAGTCACAGAAAATATTGAAAATTATAACGTTGTGCCACCATAAATCGCTCACACCTTTTAAGAAAATTTGTATGAATACTCATTGATCTTTCGTACATAAAAAATTAATCGCGGATCGATAAAACGATCGTTCACACTATCCAGCAACCAATTAAACAAAATAAATCTACTCATATTAACATGTGGGGGAAATTCCTGAACTATAGTTTTTTAATACTTAATTTAAATGCCAAAGCGAGGAATACTGAATTCCCAAGTGAGCTTTTTAAAGAATTTCTTTAGATTTTCTTGTAACATATCTCGGATGTCATCGAAATTTTCGTGGCCAAGAATACTATTTCGCTTTCTTATCAATAATAAATCACGTTTCGCTAAATAAAGTTACAAGATTACGAACCTGTATCTGAAGGGTAGAAACAGCCGCAGTCTCAGTTCTTTAAGCTTTTTGTTGTGCGGTACGTATCACACATGAATATTCGGTGTGCTAAAGTATACCTACTTTTGGCATTTTAACATCATTAACACACTATAAAAATTCCAACAGGTGGTCTCACAATCTATCAACCTCTCCTCGCGTCAGCTGATTAACCGGCATACGGAGAGAAGGGAAAGTGGTGCGGGGACAGCCCATTAAATGCACTGGAGTGCAGAGAAAGCAGTTTTTCGTAATAGATTGCATAATATTGACAAACGATAACCCTGAATTATGCACAGGCTAAAGGAACATATCGAATAAATTTGATAGGAGAGGTAATGCGTAAATTAATATGCGGATAACTAACGACCTTTTACACTGCTGCTTCTCATATTTCTACAGGTTCTCAGAAACAATTCTTCAAATAGTGGTGCCAGAAACATTACAACTCTACAAGTAAAATATTGCTCATACTGAAATATTGGACCCAGGATTGACATGAACCACTGTAAGAAAATATTTTGGAATGGTCGACCATCATCCGGGACCAGAGTTTCACCAGCAACCAGCGAATTTTACAAGGATTTGAGACCTCTGCTGACTGTCCTAAGGGCTTTAGGGAACATTCCATATCATATTGCACCTAACGGTAAGCGTCGTTTATATGAGACTTTGCAATATTCCTTATTTCTCTTGCTTTTTAATTATAAACTAATTATTTATTAACTATAGAATTGTTCAATTACGAGATGTTATTAGACTAATTTGGCTTAAGTCATCCAAGTAATCCAACATTACTACACTACCTGCAGCTTTAACTGCAGGATTATGCATAGCAAATAAAAGTTAGGTCTAAAACCAACTGCAGTCCTATCTCCTTAGCAAAAGCAGTCGGTCTGGGTAACTCAGTTGGTTAGAGGCTGATCCCAAGGTCACGGGTTCAAATCCGGCCCAGGCCGATGGTTTTTAAGTGCTTGCTATATGCTACAAGGAAGATAGGAAGACCAGCAAAAAGGTGGGTGAATAATGTTACAAACTGAACGCCACAACTCTAGGTCTACAGAACATAAAAACATAATAGGTAAAATTCGTGGTAGAAGAGAAAACTTGGCATTCGCCAGTCGACGCCGGGAAACCACAGACAGTCATCGATCCGACGGGAACCGAATCCAGTACCTCCAGAATGCCAGCTGCACACGTTACTATTATGGCTAACAGTAAATCGAGAAGTATTACGAATAGAAATAGGAGAGATACGGAGAAGGTTTGTATTGTAGCTATGCCCCGGGCGGCCAGATCCAGACTAGAGGTACAGATATTGAAAGAGATTCCTAAGGTTTCCCAAGTTCTACGTTTCTTCGAAGTATTTAGGTCCTCCGGGTTTCCGGCCGCCGTATGTGCCCCTTACCCGATCCCAGGGACAACGAGCAACGGTAAGCGTTCATGTACGCATGTCATCCCTGCCAGGCTGCACTAATGCCTTCGCTGACACTTGCAACCCTGAAAGAACCAACGGGATGAAAGCTGAATAGAATGAATAATGATACAAAATGAAAGGATAGGAAAGTAATTATTCTTCCAACATTCGCCTAGTGACCCCGGGAAGCCCCGGTTAGGAGGGTCGGCTAAGGGAATTGAACTCACTACTTCCCGAATGCGAACCTCTTGCTCGGTCCTGAAATATTAAGTGTCAAGAAAATTCAGTTAACTGAAGGTACGCCAGAATTACCATTAAGAACAGTACGAAGAAATCAGAGCCACACAGAGCAACGGAATTATCTGCAGCAATCACTAAAAAAATTATTTATAACAGTGGTGGACTATTTTCCAAATAAAAAGTGGTTACATCGTAAACTTTGTAGGTAAATGAAAGTACTGGTTTTCATTATGAAATTTTATAATGAAATTTATTTGTATGAGTTATATTTGAAGACCTTGCATATTCAAAAACATTGTCACATGAAATAACCTCTGGTACTTAGCCCCATTTTATCAAACTTACTTTCAACGTAGTCATAATTGTAGGTTTTTGAATTACAGTGTTCCGCGATACTCTCATCACCGATATGTTAAATATGCATTTACTGTGTCGTATTCTTTCTTCTGTTGTGAAAGTTGAGCTGTAAAGAGCGTTTTACAGCACTTCCGTGCTAGTCTACGCTAGTTCTCCTTATCTCGGATCGAGCGTGGTAACAGCTCACTTAAAATATTTATTGTCGCACTACTGTATAGCTAGCCTTAGTTTTCTCCCATAAATACTTAACTGGCTTATTTGGTCCCATCTATCACGTCCTATCTTCCTGCTCCTCTTCTTCTTCCTCTTCTTCTCATCTTTATGTTAGGCGTAATCGCCTGTTTTATACAACAATCAATCTTCCTTTCCATATCCTTTTTCGCCATTCCGGATTACTTCCTTTCGGAATGTTGTCTCTTGTTTTCACTAATCTTTCATCTGACATCCTGGATATGTGTATGTGTATTTTATTCTTCCTTCCTTCTTTCTATTTGCTCAGTCACCGGTTTGAGTTTACATATCTCTGAAATCTTTATTTCTTACTTTATCGTACATTGTCTTTCAACTATCTTCCTTAACACTTTCATTCCGCTGCTTCCATCATTCGTCGCTTCTTTATAAATGTTGACTTTGCTTTATTCTCATTTACTTCTCCATGTTAGATTATTAATACATCCAGGTATTCTTGTTCCTTTTACAGTTTTATTGTTAATTTCTTGAGCTAGATTTCCTCCACTAGTAATATTAACACCCAGGCGACTGAAATGCATTACCTGTTCTATAGTGCACTTTCCAATTTCCAACTTACAGCTCAACGGTTCTTTACTTACTGTTAATACTTGTTTTATTTATGAATACTTTCATATTGAACCTTTTCCATAAAACTCGTATACAAGTTTTTGCACGTTATCCTCCGTTTCTGCCACAGGTACGACATCTGCACAACATTCCTTTTGTCTCCTCTACTGTATCCCAATTCTTCTCCCACTCCTTTAATTATTTCATCCCTTACGATGCTGAATAAGAATAGACTTTAATTGCCTTGTCTTACCCATTTTTATTGGGATTTTTTCTGTTAATGGTCCTATGATATTTATTTGAGTAAAATTATATGAGTATATACTTTCTATTAGTTGAATAATTCAGTTCGGCACAGCTATCTTCTAAAAATTTTACGAAAAATATAATGCACGTATTTACGTAAAATATAATGCAGCTCCAATCTATTGAATGTTTAAGTTCTTAAATCATTGACATCTTAGTTACGCGCATTGTCGTCTGAGTGGCATACAATGCATGAGCATTTGGGTGATTGGAGGGAAACCAGGTCACCCAAGTTAACCCAGTTGCAGATAATTCGCCACAGTATACATCCGTGTAGTACGGATTTGCCCATGCAATATGAAGCATAACGTGATATTCGCAATCGTTTGTGTGCGGTAGTAATCATGATGGTAACTGATTTTTCTGTGTGCTACTGGCGCGGGTTGGCGACATCCCTGAGATGCACACCCAACCATGCGATGACCATGCACAACGCTACGTAATTTGGCCCACCCTTGCGTTAGCGTCAAGTGAAGCAGTACCAGTAAGTGAGAGGCCAATAGAATTGACGCGTATGTGATGGGGAATAACCAAATGTTGCAGTCGGCTGTGTGATCACCCGTCTAGCTGTGGCCAAGCCCTATGCTGCTTAACTTGACGGAGTGTGGTCTGAAAGGACGAAGTGGCGGCACTTACTAGCCCAGGAGGGCTGAGCTCCTCTGCGGCCGATGGCTATTCTCCACCCTGCATCTGCCAAATACGTAGAGCTATCTTTGTAATGGAGGGAAAAGGTAACGCGTATTCTTGTTCTGTGCCAGTTTGAGGAGATCGTCAGCAAACTGGCACGTAACAGTACGGAGTTGTACGGGGAAGTCAGACATGTAGGTGGCGAAGGGCAACGGTGAGATTACATTGACTTTCGGTACTCCAGCCACTATGGGTATAACTGAGACATGTTCCCCTCCACTTACAACCGGAAAGTGCAATTCCGTAGGAAGTTGACAACGGTGGGGTATGAGGAAGGGCTCTCTACCTTCTTGAGCTTGTGCTTGAGGTTGTGTCCCACGTGGTTGTGAGGACCATTATCACATCCAGCTGCACTGCGAGTTTTCTGAAGTTTTTCTATAAATCCACCACAGTCTTCTCGGTTAGTTAAGTGCAAGACACTGGAATGTCCAAGGTAAAAATCGAAATAATTATCAGGAAGCGGTTGCCTTCTTCAACGCGAGAAGTTAGATCGAGCAGGAGCAACCGTTTAACGATTTTTGAGACTGTTGGGAGCAGGCTGGTGGAACAGCAGCTAGATGGGAAGACCGTATCCTCGCCGGGCTTCAAAACGCAAACCACCCTCACCTCCTTGATTCCGCTGTAGCCTCTCATGAGAATGACCCAACCTGCCAGGTTTTACTAGATTTTCTTTAGCTGCTTCTGAATATGTTATTGTCTCAGTTGCACCAAAAAGAATTTAAATACTGCAGACAATGGTTGTTGCGCTGACGTCTATCGGATATACATGTAAGCATGTAAACTGTATATCTCCTGTGTCATCCTATATGGGTGCTACTGAATTTCACGCTCATGACCCTGTACATTGTCTTCGAAGATTTTTAATCGCTTTGTGGACTCGAGAAATCAGATCGCTGTGGTTACAGGAGTGATATACATATGAAGTTATTTGTTTGCTTTGTGTTGTTAAAATATACCACAATCAAGATAATGAAACTTAAAAGCTTCTCGAATCAATAAAACAAGGTGAAGAACGCTACTCGCACCCTAGCATTACAAGTAAAGGCCGGAGGAGTGTGCGTTTTTCCATATGTATGCTGCACATGGACTTTACTGTTATCACTCGCGTATGTAAACAAGTGCAGGTAGGTGCAGCCTGACCATGAAAACCGCCTCAGTGCACCACAACCTACAAGCGTAGTAAACTATGCATTCTGGAATTGCACTTAAATGCTTATACACATTGCTATTGTTAACTATAATATCGCCACAGAGTGCATTACACTGGGTCACAATGTACGTCCGTAAAGTATTAAATGTGAAATTTTGAGCCTATCACTAAAGCAGTTTTTAAACAGTGAAAAGCTTCTTTCTACATCATACGATGTCAGAGGTGCAATTCCACTCTGTCGTCTGGCGTGTTTTACTTCTCACTCATTTTCAAAATTTCACACATAGCTTGATAACCAATATTATTGTTTAGCACTTTCTGAGACTTAGATTTCGCTATTTCGATACCCGACACAAGGGGTATCCTATTAATTGAATTAGCTAAGTCTTCTATTATATGCTCTTGGACATTTCCAAACCCAATTTTTCTAATTGTTTGATAGCTTTGGGCAACACTGCAAAATTGTTGGATATGAGCTGAAGATTTTCAGTTATTTCATTAGCACATTTGATGGCTGTGCTGCACTTCTGACGTCATTCATACTCTGCGTCTAGCTAACCTGTATCGCATGCGAGCGCACATTCTTTCGCCCTTTAATTATAAATATTCCTTGATTTCCTTGATGTTAGCCTGAAACACAATAAATGTGAATTATGATTGTGGCCATTCGTTTTTACAGGAGAACTTTCCTTCAAGTTTTTGCATCCAGCAACTTTCTACACATTTGCTGCACAAACCATGTTAACGACGATTGCTGTGGTGAGAGAGAAGCAGACCCTTAGTCAAATAGAAAGTGGTTCCATGGACTTTCGATCAAAAATGATGGAGTACGCAGCGTTCGTCTTCTACATGCCCTGTTTTTTGGTTCCTCTGACAAGTTGGCCAGAAACATCAGGGAAATTAAAATTTGTAAATGCATGGGCTCGCTTTCAGGTATAGTATATTTATAAGAATAAAGGGGAAATCCTCTACAAAGTTAAGTACTTTGAATACAGAATTTGACTCCAAAAAGAAAACTGACGCTTAAGGAGTGTATTTGAATACTTTTGTTTGTTGCATGCTCCACTGCATAGCGCAATACTACATCCATAGTGTATCAATTACATATTTTGTTTCCAATACTCTTAGACTACAGTACACTTTAATCTCTGAGTCAAAATCTAAGGTATTTACAAATTTATGAAAATGTTACGTGTTTGGTAAGCTGTTCACTTTTGCTTGTTGCCCAATGTCCACCTGATCTAAGAATATTTTCCTAGATATTGCAACGTATGAGCCAGCTTATTCCTAAACTCGTTTCCTACAAAATCACTTGCCCGGCTAGGTCATGCACCTATCTCGATCCTTCACCACCAGTCATTGCTGACCAAGTGTAGACTAAGCTTCCTAGTAAGCGAAGTTGATACATTTAAAAACCCCGAATTATCATCAAGCGGGGAGACCAGTTTGAGGTGCTAAACGAATCCACGTCGCTGAATGTTCAGCTGGGCAGGCCGGGGGTGCTATAGGTTCTACAAGACATCACCCCTAACCTGGACGTACCTTACAGCTGCTCAAGGTAACCTCTATTGTTCACATAACGGCTTGCTTGCTTTCTGTAATCTATCTTATTTAGCTATATTAAAAGTCTATTTTTGTAACTTGTTTTGGTGCTATGAGTTACTCCACCTACTCCTAACTACCTATCTACGCTCCCTTGTTGCGTCATGTCACACATCCTTCCAGGGCAGAGCGTGAATGACATGTGTAAGTCGTAAACCCAACAAACGTTTTACTATACCAAGAATATAAATATTCTTAAAGTACACAATTTATGTCAAATCAACTTTTGGCTGAGTCACTCAATTACGAGATATCTATTCCTTGTTCTTTTTAGGAATTTACTTGTCTACTGGTGAGTCGCTATTCCTCTGCAAGCAGCAGAACCATCAGTTAGCTATCTCCTTAAAACTCTGGCTATCACATTACCACAACTATCCTACCGTAAAATGTATAAACATGTTAAGCAAGGTCATATCTCTCTAGATTAACAAGGAATAGCTAGCAGAATAATCTATGCGAGTATAATTTCTATAGCTTGTTCCACTCTTAGATGAAAGTATGGAGTTAAATGGGATATATTTGTCTATCTAGCGCATACAAGTTGCCATTAGCCTCGTCCTTTTCTACTTTAGCGCTGTTGCCAGGTTCCTAATAGCATGGTATAAATATCCAGTTGTTATAAATTTCAGGTTTGAACACATTATCCTACGCAGAATTTTTTTCTCTATTAGTTTATATCCTTTTTAGAGTCATTATACATTTCTATAGACCCATATTTCTTCAAAAAACATTTTTTTCAATAGAAGTCCGATATGTGCTGTTTCTATACTCATCACACACTAACGAACTGCTAGAATGCGTCTATATTTGGTCTTAGGTAGAGTAAACTATAGTGCCACTACCTGCCCACTTTGAATTCTCTATGTTTACTCAGTTAAGTGTTACAATGTTTCAAATTAAATCTTTTCGGAAAATTTTATATCTGTGCACTGCAAAAGTTACGCAGTGTGAAACTTTTTGTAATTGAGTTTACATCAGGGAACCAGCGAGAACAAATGTTGACGAGGGTTGGAGAAAGTTTTTAAAATGAACCAAAAGGCTGTTACTTCTTTCTTTCATCGAGTAGGGCAAACAAAAGGTATTCATCTATTCAGCGTATTCTCGCGCCAGGCCTGACACACAAGATAGTATAAGGAGCAGCACTAACATTAGTTCGAAAGAAATCGTGTGTGTAACTGTGCGGAATCTGTGAGCTCCGTTAATATTTGTAGTTATGAAAGGGGAAGCTAGGAAGAGACGATATATTGGTAAATTAAGAAGTAAGGAACGCCAAATAATTATAAAGGTGTTAGATTATTTTTCAAGTAAAACGCGTGTAAGTAAGGCAGTAAAAGAAACAGCTAAGGTTATCGGGTGGTCAGAAGCAGCAATGTATAAGATTAAAGAGGAAGTAATGAAAGGACCTCTAAGTACGCCATCGAAAACTAAAGCAAAAAGGGCGGGAAAAAAAGAAGTATACAGTGAATAGTGCAATGTGGAGTGCGGCGAATTGTTCATTCTTTACTGTTTGCAAATATTCAACCCACGCTGAATATACTTTTGTCACGGGTCAACAGTGGTGAGACCCTACCAAATTTCTCAAGGGCCACTCTTAGTCGGTTCTTACATGATTTGGGGTTCGAATACGAAAGAAGGGGTAACAAGTGCATATTAATAGAAAGAGACGATATCAATATAATCAGATGGCGACATAAATATCTAAAAGACGTAAAAAGGTTTGGGGATCAGGGGAAATCAATTGTTTATACAGACGAGTCATTTGTAAATTTAGGTCATACAGTAACAAAGGTATGGAGGGATACCAAAGTTAAAAGTGTCCGTCAAGCAGCAATTGAAGGACTAAGTACAGGACTCAGGTCACCTCGGGGTCGCTCGCGGAGAAAGATTCGCAACTAGTACATGTTGCAACACTGCTCTCCATTTAACGTGTACTGTCTTCTAAGGGTGGAACGCGCTTTAGAAGGGTGAGCACGGAAATTAGTCTTTAAGCAGAATCAACCCTGACCGTCCTTTGTTGTGTTGCCTCTACCTGGGCCCGCGCCACAGTGGTTCATTTTTCAGTCTGATTCTGCCTTTCCATCCTTGTCCTATACACGGCTAGTGTGAAGGAACAATTAATTGCCATAAGTTATTTCTTGTAAAGACAGAATATACTGTGGTTACTGGAAAGCCCCTTGAGCTGCAAATGGGGCGACGGGTGAGGATTGCACTGGCGCTCTCCACGGCGTACGTCGTTGCCCAGATACTGCTGGTCACCTGGAGGTTCCAGATCAGTGCATGGTGGATGGTTCCAGCAGTAATGTTATGCTGCCTGAACGTCGTAATGTTGCCAAATTTATGGATTGCTTGCTGCTGGGAGCTTCGAAGAGCCGCCTCCTTACTCGGTCATGAAATGGAACTGGTGAGTGATTCTCTGATCTAGAACTAATTGCACTTCGTAATAGATATTCAAAGTTTAAGCACAGGCTAAGAATGGGACAAATGGAGATGGAGGTATCTCCCCATACTAAGAAAATTTGGTGTAATTTTATTTCAAAGGTTGCTATCGCTGTGTATTGAGAATGAGTCAGTAGTTACTTTGAGTTGTTTCGATTATTGCAAAGCAAACGTGCAATCCAACAACAGAAGTGTAACATGTAAGAAACATCTTTAATTTATTTACTTGAACTAAGATTCCATCCATTGCACACATAGTGACATCAAGGCTACATCTATCGGTGGCGAAGGTTACTACCTGTTTCTCTACTGACAAACTGACCCCTCTGTCCCACACGCACTCTTCCGTGGGCTTATCTAGGGCTGGAGGACGCAGCGGCCGGGGACTAGGGCAGCCTGTGTATTAAGAAGACGCCTTAAAGGTTATTATAAAAAGTTAATGATGGCCAATAAGGGTCAATGAACATAGACAAACCAAGAAGGCAACGGCAGAAGTCAAGAGCTAAGACTTTTTTGTGTAGGGGAAACAGGGGATACAAATAGGTACAACGTAGCCAATTTGAAGAGCAACGGATAACAGAAAGAAATAAAATGTCACATGCATTAAAGAGCTAAAGGAGCATTAAATATTTATATAATCACGCCATGCCCAAAACAGTGTTACACACATTTCCATTTTTTTTTTTTGTTGTAAAAGGGAGAAGAAATTAAGTGAGGGATGGTGATTATAAGGAAACATCCTAATAAGTAATGCTGGAGAATGATCAGTTATTTACTTTCACGATGGGAGATACAAAACAAGATATAGCCCCAGATACTTTATTAATATGATAAAACATGATAATGTAAGTTTTAATCCATTAGTAAAGTAAATCAAAGGAACTATTCGTAAAATTCAATATTTGTGTTAGATTTTAGCATTGGAAGATGTTCTATAACTGAGTATAAACATTGATTTATATTTAGGGAAAGTTACGAGGTTTCCTCAATACCAGTTCTTTGTTATAACACATGCCGTTAAGAAGGAAAGTAAAATATTGAGTGGCATAAGCTAAAGGTTCATGGAAACTAAAGGTCAAAATATCACTTGACTATATCCAGTCAGAAAATAAAATAGGATGAGTATCCCCTGCAAGCAGTGCATGTATGCCCGTGCGAAATAGCAATTCATAAAAACCCGGAGGAAATTCAACAATAGCGATAATGTGGCGGTGGCAGCGGCGAGCGCCGTCGTCGTCCTTAGCGCCGACCACACATGCTGATGGTCGGTACCGGGATCTCGAGAAGCAGGGAATAGGAAGGATCACAGGGAATTCTCGGGTGTACAAGGAAGATGACAGCACTATACTCCCTCTTTAATAATCATCAATCGAGAATTCTCTGAGAACAATCTCCCACGAAATTAATCACATGGGATTTCTTGTCCTTAGCAACCTGTATAGCTCTGATGGGAGTTTAATCACCGATATCTTGAGATTCCACACTTCCCATTCACGGAGACGTCATATTACATACGTCTGTGCCAGTTACATAGCCGAAGTCCGTTGATCCCCTTCCAGTTTTGTCAACTTCCTCTTAAACAAGACCAACCGACTCCTGACCTTTTATTCTGGAAACATTCCACCCTCATTAAGATTAGCGACTAGGGGAAAAAGATGCCTTCGGGTCGCCCCCTCCAAAAATCCTAGTTCTTAATATTTTAGAATATTTTTCTCGTTATTTTACGAGAGATGCTCTTATTACAATAATATTGAAATTATAAAGAAAAACAAATTCCACATCTGTATGGAATAGCACGAATAGAGATGTTTATGAAGACAGTAGGGAGCATTTTGTGAAATCTTGATGGCGGAGAGCACGTCTATCAGAAACATGATCCTGCTGGCAAAATTATCTAGATTAAGTAGTTTACGATATGGCATGAAAGGCGATAATAGTGCGATAATCAATTACGTTCCTAATATCAAGCAATTAGCTAATGACGCCGTAAAAGAACTTTGTGGAAAATTGAAGGAGGTCGGCGAAAAGTGCATCACCACCAGAAAGTCATCTATCCTATTAGATCAAGTCTTACTAATGGCAAATTGAATAGAGAATATTTTAGACCATAGTAGATAAATTAGCTATTATTATTTTTTAACTGGATGCCCAATTAAATAAACATGCTTAGATACTTTTTAAACGTTTTTGTTCATTCATTATAAACTGATTTAGAATTACAGAGGCGTAAAAATTATTAGACTCAAAGTAAGGTTTTATTTATGTCATATTACACATTGATCTAGGCTTATGTTTGAGACATTGGCGGTTACTATAATAAAAAGCTTACAGCATTTTCGACGACTATAGACTGTCAAATTTTAACTTGTAGTACTAGGCATCAGAAAACATAGACACTAATTTATCCTCTCTTTAAAATAGGCGCATAAAGTATACTTTTATAGACCATAGTCAGTCATGCATCAGCTCAGTATTATCTGTAAATAATCCAGACCACACCTTACATGGAAATTAAATAATATATAATATTTGTTTATCATGGGTATCCATTTCTTTTATAGGCCTTTAAGTCTAGGAAAAGCTATCCATAACAAAAGCTACCGCTCGAAGTTGTTAATAGAGGAAAATATATATTTACAGTGAGCAACAGTGGATGCATATTCACAGAAAGTGTTTTATTTTACCTTAGAGAGTTGTAAACTATTTTCAACTTCGGATCTCGCATCCATTTTACCATAAGAAATTAATTTGAGTGTAATGATTTTGACACGCGCGCGCGCGTGTGTGTGTGTGTGTGTGTGTGTGTGTGTGTGTGTGTGCGTGCGTGCGTGCGTGTGTGTGTGTGTGTGTGTGTGTGTGTGTGTGTGACCAAGACACTGCACAAGCCCTTACGAAGTTTGTTCTGGTATGATTATAGTTATTCTTGTATTTCTATGTAATAGGAATGCGCAATATAACATCAAATATGTAGTAATTCCATGCAGCTCTTCCTTAAATTATAGGGTTTATATTCATTTACCTAGAGCATTTCTAATTTCCGCAGCTATTTGTTCCCAAGCATTATCCCTTGCATTGTTATTAATGTATAATTTGTGGCATTTATCGAATAAAAAGGTATATTGTTGAACCAAAGTGATAAGCTTTTCCTCACCTATTGCTGCAGATAAAGGTATATCAAGCGCAATGCATGATTTACTGCTACTGAATACAAATGTCACTGTCACTGTCCTGTCACTGTACTGTCACTGTCACTGTACTGAATTAGAGATGACCGTGATTAGCGCGAAGACTTCCGACAGAGCACGATTGATACGGATGTTTCTTCTTTCACATCCATCGTGACAAGAACTGCCCATAATCTCACAATCCGTGCTCCAGCACCCTTACACCCAGACGTCCTCCCACTTGACATAACGGCGGCGCCGTGGCCGAGCGGTTAGCGCGCTCGCCTACCACCTAGGTGGCCCGGGTTCGATCCCAGGGACCCGCATGTGGTATTCGTGGTGGACGAAGCGGCGTCAGGACGGGTTTTCTCCGGGTACTCCGGTTTCCCCCGACATCTCATTCCACCGGTGCTCCATCTTCATGTATCATCAGTGTCACCGCCTGCGGTGCCGTAGTAGTAAAAGCGGGCGTTAAACACTACAACAACAACTTGACATAACCCTTCTCATCCGCCGGTCCTGGGCGGCACGGAGACTTTATCAAAGGCATCGCACGCCCCACAACAGAGCCCTATTACGGCGACTGCGCCGACTGGTCGGAGCCCGACTGCGTGAGCACCGAGTGCAAGCGTGGGAGGATAAGATGGCCAGCCTGGACACTGAAAGTGGGGACGTGTGGAAGATCGCCAAAGGTCTTCGAAACCGTCGCGGCCAATACAACTTGCCAATTCAGGGCACCCGAGGCCTGGCCTATGAACCTGAAGCCAAAGCCAACGTTTTTGCCGACTACCTAGAGCGTATAATGTGTCCCAGAGACGACCCCCAGGACTACAGATTCTCAGAACGTACCCGCCGAGAAGTACGTCGATTTTTTCGACGCCCCCCGGAGGATGCGGAACGACTGCCGGTGATACGTCCCAGTGAAACCCATGGCGCATTACAACGCCTCAAAATCAAAAAGGCGGCGGGACCTGATGGACTAACTCCCCTCATGCTTCGTCACCTTCCCTTCAACGCCGTGCTCTTCCTAACTAGAGTATTCAATATGTGCCTTACCCTGGGTCACTTCCCACGCGAGTGGAGAGAGGCTCGGGTGATCTGCATTTTGAAACCTGGGAAAGACCCGGTGCATCCCTCCAACTACAGATCCATAAGTCTATTGTCCATCCTCTCGAAAGTTCTCGAGAGGATGATCCTAAACCGATTATCCCCTTTATTGGGAAACATACAAGCTATCCCTGAACATCAGTTCGGCTTTCGACCCGGGCACTCTACGCCTCAGCAACTGCTGCGTGTGGTGGAGGCTGCTGCCCTAGGTTTTCAGGAACGCGCTTTAACTGCTGCGGTGTCCCTGAATGTAGAAAAGGCATTCTCAACCACCTGACACACAGGGCTCCTTCACAAGTTGATCCATCTGGGGCTACCCACACAACTTATACACATCCTACACAGTTTCCTTTAACACCGGACCCTCATAGTCACAGTTGCGGGGCGAACCTCCACACTAAGGCCAATAAGAGGCGGAGTCCCCGAGGGCTCTGTTCTGTCTCCTACTCTCCTTAGTGTCTTTATGGCAGACTTCCCAACAGAACCACAGGTTAGTATAGCTCAATACGCAGACGTATTACTATACTGCACAAACAAAAACATCCTCAGAGCCTTCAACCTTATACAAAGACACATCCAACTCGCCCATGACTGGTGCCGGCGATGGCGAATGTCTATTAATCCAGACAAGAGCCATGCCATCCTCTTCACGAGACGTCCCACAGCTGCAGACTGCCCCACTTTCCAACTTCGGGGTCAAAGGATCCAGTGGAGAGACTCCATCACCTATCTGGGAGTCAAACTACTAAATAGGAACATTCCGAGGGCATATTAGAGACCTATCGGCGCGGACGCAGGGGGCTATTGCCTCACTGTACCCTATGCTGAGGTCTGAGATGCCAGTCCGCCTGAAACTACACCTATTCCGAGCTCTGATTATCCCTTTCATGCTTTACGCTTGTGAAGTGTGGGGCATGGCAGCGGGTAGTTGGCTCCTGTGGTTCCAGAGGGCGCAGAACAGAGGACTTCGGTCCATCTTGTCTGTCCCCTTATCCTTCCCCATGAGACTACTTCACGAAGTCTCATCTCTTCCATACATGGAGGATGAAATTAGGCGCCGGGCTGCAAAATTCTACGAGAAGTTACCAACACATGAAAGCGCCCTGGTTAGATCTCTAGGGGATTATGACCCCACAACACGCTGCTTCAGGTCGTATAGCGTTCCCCGTATGGTTTGCCGGTATATCCCATAACAAAGTAGTTTACCCATCAGCAGCAAAAGCTAAACTACAAAAATAATCCCCACAAAGAGCTATTCGGCTCAAAATTCAAACCACCATCAAAATTCAAAATTTAAAAAGATCTAAAAGATCTTCAAACTTTATAATAATTTTATATTCACAGAATGTAGACATTGCTGACTTCTGCGAGTCATCAGTATAGAGGCAATTAGCCTCCTTAATATATAAGCCTTAACCAAAATTTAACGTCACCCGTAAACACTCAAAATCTTAAAAACGTATCTGCGGTTAAACCCTATTAAGGGTACGTACACAGCAAAATAACATCGGGCTGAACCACAGCCTGCCAGTAAGTCGAGCGGAAGCGAGTGGAAGCCTGAAATTCTGCCACGTCTAGGAGAGAGCCGTTCCATTTAACACGCTAAAGATATTTCTCGGCGCGCCACGCTTCGCCAAGTGTGAGCCTGCCTATACGCGGACTTTGCCTCTTTAATCCCCTACCGTGCCTTGTGTTAGTGGCAGTTTGGTGACATGTACATTGCGTTTGATTTACGAAAACACTTTCAAATCTTATGCGATAAACATCTACTCATTAGTGATTTCTTTGGTACTGCTTACGTTTAAGAACTATCAATATTTGACATAGCCTCAGACGTGATTGTCGCGTAACATATTGGGATACAAACTTTTAATATAGTTCAATTTGTAGAAACTATGTTCTCAAATATATGTAGAGCTATACTCACTCTTATACACACAATTCTTGCAAATACTTTATATACTACGTTTTAATCGACATAAGCATTTTAAAGAATTACCTTATCGCGAATTTTATTGTAGTTGCAAGAGAAATATGGGAATACGGTAGGCTTTAAGCGATAGTGAAATGTTTTAAGAGGTGGCTGCTATGTGATGCCTTTAAAATTCCGTTCTTATTGCAAGGCCAAGGAATGAAAAAACGAATACCATATTGCCATATTGCTATTTGGAAAAAAAAAACTAAGTATTATCCAATTCAAACAAATATGAAAGAATATCACGAAAATGGTTCATTCAAAAGAAAAAAGTATATGACATAAATTGTGTGTTTTAAAGAGATCTACGTTTTTACTTTCTCTACTACGTTTAATGAATAGAACCTTAAAATAAGATGCAATATACAAGAGTTGTGTTTTTTGCAGCAAATGCTTGTATTTGGACTGGAGCGAGGAGTTCGTCTCTCCAAGTATCGCGTCCTATGGCTGAGACTCAGTCGCCTGATTCGTGACCTTGGAAACTGCATGACTCTCACTGTGGGCTGTTACATTGTCACACAGTTCGCTCTCATCGCCTTGTTCACGTACTACGTGCTACTCAACATAGCTAGTGGCGAGACACATCGAATACTTCACATGATGGTCATTCTGGGCTCCAACCTGGTTGGCGTCTACCTCATGTGTAGCTCGGCACAAACTGCTGTGGAAGAGGCAAGTATCACTTCACGCAAACAACACCAATACAACTTTGGAATTGGCTTTTTATACTCAGTCTTATAGTGGAACATTATCTTGATTTTTAAAGTATAAGTTAAGATTTAACCCAAGCATTACCAAGGGGGCCCCCTTACTTTATGCCCCCTTCTATAATTTTCACTTTCTCTACTACGCGCGTACACGCCTGTGAACAGCATAACTCAAAAACCAAAAGTCGGTTGAAAACCAAAGTTGGTATTTAACTTTAATATCTTAAGGATACGACATGAAGATTGTAAAGAAAATTCCTCCACCCTAAACTACCCTTTACATGGAGAATTTTTGGACTATTTTAATTTTTTCATAAATGGCTTTAACGATTTTATTAAAATGCCGCACGTTTAAGATGCTTTTATGGTAAATGAAATATATATTTGGATTTTTTAGTTATAGCCCATGTTTAGTGTTGCCTGTTGTACAATTGATTAACGGAGCAAATCTTACTGTACAAAAATGTAGATCCCGTTAAAATAAACAAGTTACGTCCAAATGCATTTCTTTGTGGAGTGAACCATTTCGGATTTATTCCTCGTTTGCATGAGTTTTGCGTCATATAATGAGTCGTTATTCACCTTTTTATCTCTTGGCCGTGCAAGGAACAGAATTTTAAAGGCTTCATACAGTGACCAACTTTAAAAGATTTGACTATAGCTCAGAGCCTACTGTATTGCCACATTCCCGTTCCACCTCAAGAAAATTAGCAAGATAATTTTTGCAAATATTTACCTATACAAACCTTAAGAAGATATGGGAATAAGAGTTTATAAGAATAGTTAGTACAAGAGTACAGAGAGCGGTGTGAGTGCAACACATCAGATTTTTTCATTAGTCACACTGAAAATTTTGTCTTTCCATGCAGATCACAACACAAGATGATTTTTACAGTTAGCATTTCAACTGCTTTGCACTTGAGATGCGGTTCATTTAATATAAACTATAAAATGGCCCGGACATGGTGTGATATCCAGAGACTTGTAATCACAACTCAAACATAATGTTGTTGAATATTACACAAAGTTAGTTTATTCCAAAATCTCTCTTGGTTAGAGCTGCAAACGGCTGTTGCGCTGCGAAGAGTTTTTTTACCTCTTGTTTGGAGATGATTGGCTGTGTTACGTACCTACCTAATTAGTTCAAACCATTCTGGTGGGATCGACCAATTGAATCATATAAATCCCTCCGAGACGAACCTCTCAGCTCATGGCTGTATCAACACAAAGTGTTTCAAAGAAGGTTATTTATCCCTACTGTCGTTCTAATTTACAAATAACCTGTTTCAGCGCGCTCTCCTTTGTTCTTGAAGCAGAACGACTGAGTGCGTACAAGAGAGACTTGATTAACATGCAAATTATGCTTCGCTGCTTCAAATTAATTGTTAGGTGTTCATTTTATCTGCATATTTTCTATCTTATGTATCCTATTGTCATCACACATGTTATAATACAAGTAACCTATTTCTCTATATGTATATCTGCACTAGGAGTCGTTAGCTCTCCGCGGTAATAAGCCTAGAGAGGTGAAAGAACTTCCGATAAATTGGGTAACCTCCTCGTATCTCGTCGCAAGGAGATCATTTTGGCTCGGTTGCATGTTGGCCACTGAACTTCACACACACTTTTAAACGCTCCTCTTTGTCGGCTGTGAGTCAATCTCGTCGGTCTGTCGCGTGCTGCTAGAGTATTTTCCTAACGCACCTTCGAGACTCTCTGCAACTGCCTGTCAGACTTTCAGAGGACGTAACTGACAAAACATTTACCGCCATGTCTCAGTAGTTTTATGCTTTATACCCTGTGCAGCTTATCTTATCTCGAGCCTAAAGAAAAAGCAAGGTGTTGAAAAGAGAAGCAAGTAGTCACTCCTCTGGCCTTGGTGTTATGGGGAAGTGGCAGAGCCTCGATCCCTCCATCCAATCAGTGGTGGACTGTGAACAAGTAGCAGTAGTTCCATCATCTGCGCTCGCACTGAGGACAACACTGAAAGGCGGACTTCCGGCGTTTGTGATCACAAAATGTTTTCTACCCCTACCCCTAACTTGCTAGTGGAAGTGACATGATCCTCGAGCCAAGTTAGCCCGCAGAAGGTATAGAATGTGGCCAGTTATAAATTTCTCGATGTGCAACTGCCAAGCACTAACAGGGCGAGCATTCGCAACCTTTCTCTTTGCATGTCCAGTTATGATGGATGATGATAATGTTGACAATAATAATACTATTAATAATAACGATAATAATAACGATAACGATAACGATAATAATAATGATGATGATGATGATGATAATAATAATAATAATAATAATAATAATAATAATAATAATAATAATAATAATAATAATAATAATAATAATAATAATAATAATAATAATAATAATAATAATAATAATAATAATAATAATAATAATAATAATAATAATAATAATAATAATAATAATAATAATAATAATAATAATAATAATAATAATAATAATAATAATATAAGTTTGGAATACTGTAGTTTATTATGGATTGTATCATTTGCTTATTGTCTTCATAGCTATTGCAAACATCGACACTTTCTCTATTTCTAGAATGGATCTCCAACTTTGACGGTTTGGCACAATGCACATATGAAAATTCTGGAATACTTCCTCGCCTTGACTTGAATTTTCTGAAAATTCCGTCTCTTCTTATGAAATAAAATCTTCATATTATTCAAAATCTACAGCAGTATCATCTTTCACACATATGTTGAAAAATGTGCAAGTATTTCTTCATCATTAAGTTCCCTTGGAATGTCATTGTATTAGTAAAAGTAGCAACAAGCTAAATCTGACACTAAATTAGCTATAATAGGGTACATTATTCAGTAACACAACCAGTGTGTAATAATGCTGCTTTTATGATGAATAGAATGAAGGGCAAGAAGGTGAACAAAATCGTGTGTACATATACATTGTTGATAACCTAGCAGAAGTAAATTTTCATTGAAATCTCACTGAACGTTTACCAGTTACCTGCAGTAACCTGAGTTCACAGAAAGAAATATCTTCTAAGAGTCACACTGATTCCATTCGTAACATTTTGCATCAATCATAAAATGTCCGTATCAAACATTACTTGCATGTGATCAGAATTCTTCAGAGTACTCCAAACTAACAATGATTAAGTCACGTAAGAATTGTGCCACGGAATGTGGCAAACAGGGGCAATGGTTTAAAACATAGCCAAGGAGTCAAAACGAGTGTTAAACTCCTAGTAACTTTACTGTTCTTTGAGGGTCTTTAGGAAGCCCAACTTTGGTTATTTGACAACGTTCCAATTAGTCATGAAATAACGGAATTTATTTAAACTTTACAGCTTCTTTCACACATTAACCCTTACCTTACTTTGCAGGTTGAAGACGCATTTCGTGATCGTTTAGAACGTCTACAGATTTATTTTGAGTGCAAGCATCATTCTGCAGAATATGAGGTAAGTTAGGGAAAGGAATACGGAGCCATTATGGTGTTCATACTCTGAAGTTTGCTATATAGGTTACGATGTTACAAATTTCCTTCACTTTGTGAATTATAAATGAGATATTTGCAATGAAATTTCCTGGTAACTTTTCATATATTTTGATTGCATTTAAAAAAAAAATCTGATGTGTTGCACTCACATGACTTTCTCTACTCTTGTACTAACCATTCTTACAAACTCATTCCTATATCTTCTTCGTGTTAGTTAAAATAAACATTTGTACAAATTATCTTATTGCTTATTTCCTTGTAGGTGCAAGGGGAATATTAAAATACAGTAGGCTTTGTGCGATAGTCAAATCTTTTAAAGCTTTGAGATTCCGTTCTCTTTGTACACGTAACATATAAAAAAATGAACAACGATGACCCATTTCACGAAAGTTCCAAGTTTTCCGAAACTCACACACATAACAAGGAATATCTCCGAAATGGTTCACCCTACAAGAAAATTTATTGAGACATAAATTGTGTATTTTAGCAAGATCTACATTTTTTGTACAGTATAATTTGGCCTATCTCTAACGGTTTACCTGTTATGCAAAAGTCGTCCAGAGTAAATACGACTACAGGGGCTATAGCCAGAAAATTCAAGATATACATTTCATTTGTCATAAAAATATCTCAAACATGTGACATTTTAATCAAAATCGTTAGAGCATTTTCAAGAAAATCAAAATTTTCGAAAAATTTTCCATGTAAAGGGTAGTTTAGGGTGGGGCTATTTTCTTCAAAATCTTCGTGTCACATCCTTGAACGACATTAAACTTAAATACCAACTTTGGTTTTTAACCGACTTTTCGTTTTTGAGCTATGCTGTCCACAGACTGACAGACTGACAGACACACAGACACACACACGGACCTTTTTCTAAAAATGCTTTTTTTGGATTCAGGGGGCCTCAAAACATGTATTTCCGGTGAAATCTCGACTTCGAATTTTTGGGTGGAATGCAATACTTCCCCTACTTACCAGTAGAGAAAGTAAAAATGAACAAACAGAGAGAGGCTCCGTTTAGACGTATGGCTATATTAGCACTTCGCTGCATCTAAACCGTTCTGTTTCCTCTCCGTGCACCGACTAATCATTGTCACAGTTAACTGTGTTGTATATGTAGTTTCATACGTTATGATACCACACGTTTGTGTTATGCTGCTTAAGTGCTATTTAGGCACACAGAATCTTCATGTACTATTCCTATACGACAAACTCTTGTAAGGAAGTAAGACAGTCAGTTATGACAGATTCCCCACCCTTCGTTGACTCACAGAGTTAATATACCTACACAAAAAAACGGTACCCACTCGTGTTAAGAAATCGAAAGCAGGTCTTCGTACAGATGGAAATATCGACCATATCGGAGAAATGTTAAAACGAGATACACATAAATATCCAAGAAGGCTTGCACATGAATCAGGAATTTGCAAACCTTGGTTAGGAATGATCGTAAGCCTTTAAAATTAAAATACTCCAAGGCAACTGTAGTTGAGGAATTGCAACCACGTATAATGTGGCAGAGCGTTTCTGCAATTGGATGTTGGGTAATGTCAATGGTTACTCAATTGAACTTATTTTTCAAGACTAAGCATGTTTTTGTGCAAATGGTCATAAACAATAATACAATTTCTTTAAAAGGTGTGAATAAGAGAGAGAGACAGAGAGAGAGAGTGACTGAGTGAGTGACACTTAAGGACCCCTTGACAGCTAGGCCATTTGGGCCCTAGGTATGAGAGATGTGTGACAAAAGAAATTGTCAACGTCTTCTACGAGTAATGTGAGTGGTTAATGTAGTTATAATACACGATATCCGAAGTCTATGGGTTTAAGGTGCTGTGAGTGCTCCACTGGGCTGGTAAATAGTGTTTCTCGTTAGGCCAGCCACACGTCCAAACGAAGCCTCTGAATTTGTTCCATGTTTTCTTGACTGAACCTAAACAGTACTTCTCAGTAGGAAAAACTCACCTTTTAGTACCAGGTCATGAGGCACTTGTTGTCATACTGATGTTTTCCTAGCAAAGCTGCTGCCTCTAGGTTATCAACCCATTCAAGGGGATTTCTTCTGATTCATTATCACATTATATTAAAGGTAGACAACCTTGGTGAATCTAGAAGCACATGGAATTTAAGTTCATTTAAATTTTATTTTATTTATCTCAGGTTTACAATGTCTAACATCTTCCTGCACTCATTTAGAAACCATAACTTTTCTCCATTCTTCTGTCTTCCCAGGATCTATATTTTAATCTTCTTTCTTCCATTGTTTGATTTATTCCTTTTTCCATGTTAATTTGGGCGAGGCCAGCCGAGGTTGTTTTCAGAGTCAGTTTTTTGTGAGTTAGTGGGTAAGTATCCAGAGGATGACTCAGGCGGCAATGTCTGTGGCCCGCGTTCGGGAGGTCACTGACTCGCTTCTCGAGGCTGACCTTTCTAACCTTGGGTTTTTCAGATGTTTTCCAGAGTCACTAAGATGAATGCTGTGAAGGATACTTACATCACTGTCCGGTGTTTACAGGTTGTAGGAGTCAATGGGGTCGCCTGTGGGTTGCGCTACAGTAGTGCTTCCGCTCTAGGTATACGATGCTAGGCTGAGGGGAGGTACTGTGTTCCACTAGCACCCTTCCAAGGGAACTGATTGATCAGTCGTACCCGGCTGACTGGTGGGGGCTCTCTGTGGCAACATGGAACTCTGTAGGGCTGAAAAACTTGCTTGCAGCTGTTAGGAACCCACAATGTAGATCCGTCTGTAGAATACTTTCATCTCATCCTTCCTCCCAGGGTCTGACACACAATAAGCCATCGACAGACGTGCTGGAATCCCTGTCGTGACAGACAGACGCACCGACAGTGAGCGAGTAGAATTGTGGACAGTTGAGTAGTGTTTTGTGTCAAAGTTACGATACAATAGAACAGCTATAAGTTGCAAGATCACAAATTCTGAGTTGCAATTTAGTTTTAGAGGACACTAGTGACATTAAAAGGTTACTAAATTTGTCATTTGTCGGAATACAGCAACGAAGACAATAACAATAAATGATACCAGAGACTATTAAAATGAATTGCAGTTAACCTAAAAATATATTCATTTATTAACATAACAATGGTGTAAGTTGAATGTTCTGCTTTCATTCCTCGTAGTTGAACCTAGTTATTTATGCGTTTGTAAAATTCAGACTTCAGCACCGTGTAAATGCGAAAGCAAACGTTTCAAAATTCGAGAGAGTGATGTAGGTTTGCTGATTACAGAGGTATTTTTAGACGCGGCGAATGGCCGATAGCTGCGCAGTGGTTAATGATCGAGTTCACTTTGGTGTTTATATATAAGTCAGATTCGTGCAGTACACATCGGGAATAGTATGTAATTAAGTAGTGTGCCCGCTCCCATATCAGCAGTGTCATATTTATTTGAAGGAAGCAAAGAGAGACGTTACCCCCACCATCAATTTCCTTTACGTCACTGACACAAATCCTAGCAAGGTCATTCGCCACATCTAAAAATGTCTGTCTGTCACGTAATATACTCATGTTATGCTTTATTTGCCCATGTATGTTTCATTGATAACCTCTGGAATGTATATCTACTGCTGCCTGCCTTCTGTTTTTATATGGTGTAGGTGTTAAAAGAATACTCGATTGGTAATGGGCGAAGTGCTCTTTTTATATCCCGCTCCAAGCTTCGTTAAGAAAACCGAAAACTAACGCTCTTGGGGACTTATAATTAGGGTGCCTTCATAAGCTGTGTTCCATTATTTTTGCGTCACATTCCTAAAGTAATGAACTTAAGGTGAAGGCAATATGTATATTCAGAAAGTGATAACACCATTGCCTTCTGGCCTGAACATTCACCAGAATGAACGTGATTCATTTAAGCTTTTCTACTTCTTAAAATTCATAGCCATGTTGCTAGTAAGTGATAGGTCAATGAGAGATTACGTGTTCTTTGAAACTGCATATACACAATGAAGCTTCTTATTGTAACAAACAAACACAACACTTAAATTCAACTAAGTAGTTTCCATTAGTCCATTGTGCATTAAATTGCGTTTGGACCTTGTTACTTTGTAGTAATTTGTTATTGTCAAACTTGTCAGTTGAGATGTCGCTTGCTCAACACACTTACTATGGGCCTTTATTTCCTCGGTGGAGACATTACTCAATAAGAATACCTGGTAAGTATTGCATAATGATATTTGAACATTCAGATAAGAATATATTTATTGTAGATAAGCAGCGCTTACATCATTTGCCTAATTTAAATTTTCCATTTCACTTCCCAACTTCCTTTCACTTCCAAAGATCATTCTCTCTTATATACCTTATACCTTACATATTTCCCTAATTAAAACAAAGCCTCCGGTTTATGCAATATCTTAATAATTGATTATATGCCTCAATGACAACTGGTGGAGGCAGGCTTAGCACCTTGACCGAAAGGCGATCTGTAGTGCCTATGCCATGACGGAGGATGGATGAGGCAAAGCGATCCTAGGGGCGACCGGAACTTTGCCACGACAGAGGTCCCTACATTTCCCAGTTAGAAGCACTCCGGCGGAGGTTGACTTAGCTCCTCTCCCCCCTCGGACTTGTACGATCCCATGGGGGCCGAAAACCAGTAGGATCATTTTCCAATCCGGGGACGAGATTTCCAGAGCGCATTTGTTCCCTGCTGTGCTACTGCCGCGACGCTCGCCGACGCTTACAACCCTAAAAGAAAACTAACTGGATGAAGGGCGATGTGAAATGACTAATGCAAAGAAATAGTGTCAGGTAATTCGGAGGATATGGAAATCCTCAGCATTCACTTGGCTCTCCGAGGAAACCACCGAAAAATCCAGGAATATATATATATATATATATAATTATAATTATAATTATATATATAATTCCTAGATAAAACCCAGGGGTGGGGAAAGTCGGTCGCGGAGATCGAAACCACAATGCCCCGAATGCGGGCCACAGACTTTACCATCTGAACCATCCCACTCGGTTAATTAATAACAGAGCCATGGAAAAAATGTTTAAGTGCATTAGAATATTTTATATATCGCAAATACAAATCAAGTGCTGATTCTATTTCTATGTCTGACAGACTAACTTATTAAATAGACTATCAACAAACTCAGCTGCATGTTGAAAATACTGACTTGTCTAAACCGCACTGGTACAGAACATGGGACTTATAAATATTGTAACAAATGAGAAAATAGCAGTAGCTGCTAATCACACTTTATTGCCTTCAGCGTAGTGCTAACGTTATGCTTGGATCACTTCTGTACAAACTCGGAGCACAGAAGAACTGTCGAATCGAATCACATAAAGAACTATCAGATTACACTCGCACTGAACTGCTACACAGGCACTGTCCACCGAACGCTTCGTATACGTTTTTCCTCACTTCAACACTTCACTACACGCACGACTGGAACAAATTCTACTCTTTCAATTCCACCACTCCCTACTACTACTGCCAGGCTCAAGCAGGTCCCTTATATAGTACTTTAAGCAATGGAAAGGTTCTGGAAGTAGAATGATCGGGAGTGGCTGTGAGAGAACAGTCCAGACATCGCACCGCTACATAATAGCTATGTTTCCGGAGGCTCTATTGTCCCGCAGGCGGAGATCAGGCCCCGGCCGGTATTTCTTACCAGCCGCGTCCGGGCTTATGGTCGGCGAGACTATATTCTGCTCTCCTAATGCGCTTAACCATTCTTTCCATGGCTGTACCATAAGTAGGTTCAATAACACTTTTGATTTCCTTGAAGGTGAATTTAAATGTATTTGTTACTATAAATAAGAGTAGAGAGTATACCTTTTGTTACAACTATAGTAATAATAACAATAATAACAACAATAAATAATAATAATAATAATAATAATAATAATAATAATAATAATAATAATAATAATAATAATAATAATAATAATAATAATAATAATAATAATAATAATAATAATGGTATTTGTATTAATAGAAGGCTGTTTTGCTTAGTTGGAGAAGTTCCTGAACACCATTACGAGACACAAGCCTGTCATTACCTTTCGAGGATTCGCCAAGATTGACAGAGGTTTACAAACATCAGTAAGTAGTAATACTGTTTGTGAAAAATGTGTAGTTGAGCTTATCGTAAAACTTGCACTTACTTTTATAAACGTTTAATTTCATCTCAAATTTGTTCGTATAAAGGCATTTTTCAGAGAGGAACCCGCATTATAGTGAACATGATTGATTAAAAAAAGACGTAGTTTTATTGTTGTACTGTATGCTTTTTTTAATGAATTCTATTATCCATGGCTCACGTAGTATACTATACTAGATATAATGCTATACTGCGAACGCCAGATTAAGGGCTGGCAACTTGACACCTGGGAGGTATCCCAGCACATTAACAATTATTGTACATTATATCTGACAAACGATCCATATATCTTCAACATTAAATCTGATTGAGGAGGCTGTATACAGAGGTCCAATGTTGATTTAAGGGTACACTGCTCCCAAATGAACTTTATTTCCTGATCAACTAATTTTAATGACATCTTTAGATTAAATTTCGCCTGCTACGATATGTTGTCGATATAAGTTTCATTACTCTAAATTAAATAGTTCTGTAATTGAAAATTATTTATTATGTTTTTGAAAAGAATTGAATAGTGATAAAAGTAGGCGTTTTGCAGTTGAATTAAAATAGAGGTCTGAAACTTGGTATGCTGGTTTTTCTATGCCTATGAAATAACATGCCTTTGTCAACCAAAATATTAAAACTTATTAAAAATATGAGCGTTTTCTGTTTAGAACAGAATAAAAATAGATATTGCTAATATGATTGTAATGAACAAATCAATGCACTTTTTTCTTTAAAAAGTTATATTACACATATCCTGAAAATTTCAGCTTTATCCATCCATATTTACTGCAAAAAAATTTACCTCAAAGCACAAGAATTATGTTGAGAAAAATCTATTTGAAGCTTTGGACCACATTTATTGGGAAAAATTCTCTTCACACGTCCACAGACTTGGCACTTCACTACAATCTTCGGAGGAAAATCATAGAAGTCTCTCAAATTCGCAGTAATTGTGAAGTACTACACTACACAATGATGTTCAAAACAAGTTTTTCAAAACATTACTGTCAAGGTTATCTGGCTCCATACACAGGAGAGCACATGCAACATTTTCAACTCTAGAGTTAGTTGCATAAGATTCTCCTGTACCATGTTTCCATCTCCTTTCAGCTAAAAGTTTAGCTTTCTTTTTCTTTATCAACTTTCCACTCCGCACTTTTTCCATTACATTTTCTAAAAAGACGCAAGTGATACACACATGGATGCTTTAGCTGTTTTGTAAGGAACATAATTCATTTGTTATATTTTTTATTTTTTGTCAACCGATAGCGGAACTCGTGCAATAAGAGCAGCCAACATCTATAGTTTAAAGGCAAATTTCTCATTAAAATCTAAAAACCACAAATATATCGAGCCTTAGCTACGAATTGAAATCTGACACTTTTCATTGCAAGCGACTAAATAAATTTTAAATATACCAATTTCCAGGTGGCTTTGACATAACACTTGATAGCCATATTCTGGACATGTTAAAAATATTTGTTCATTAAAAGGTTTCCTGAAAGAAAGGAAGAGAAAACATTTTTGGACATTCTGGTACTAGAGTGTCCCCTTAACGATAAAACTCCTCGATTCCCGCACTAACACTATCCACGGAAATACCGACAACTGGATAAATGGAATTCAATACATGGAAATAGCAACAATAGGAATAGCTTCACGAGTACACTCCAGAGAACAGCTGCTTTAAGTATCATTAAGAACGAGCAAATGGCTTTACTCCGAGACAAACCGCAGGATGATGTTTCGATAACAACCGCTGTCGGCGATGTCGCAGAGAAACAAACTTTGGCCCATGTCCTTGAATATTTTTCATTTAGTGAACTATGGAATGCCAAATATATCATTAGCTCATAAATCGCTGGAAGCCTACGTAAAGAATTGTATCCGCTACGAGGAAATCCACGTGCATCAACTAAGGAAAGTCATCGTGGAATCGATATCCTGGCATTTAAAACTGCTTCCTCTGAGAAAAACAAAAATTATGTTTAACGACGCTGTCAATTGCCAGGATCATATAAACGTCCGGAATTTCCTCCCGCAGGAGGAATCTACTGCTATGGAGTTGTCGTTTTAAGCACACTTAAAAACCACCGGTCTTTACCGGATTTGAACCTTCGACCTTGGGATCAGTAGGCCAGTGTCTAACCAACTCAGGCATCCAGACCGACTACTTCCACTGAGAGATATATATATTCGATCCCTTAGTAGAATTCGAGCAAGGATCAAGCAGAGGAGGTCGACAGCCAGAAGGGACAAATACCTATATGAGCCAGCAATTCCGTACTGTATTAAAAATCTGATGTTTTGCACTCACATGCCTACTTTTGTACTAACTCTCCTACAAATACTTATTCCTTTATCTTCATGTCAGTCAAGATAAACATTTGCAGAAATTATCATTGTTGATTTACTTGAAGGTGCAAGGGGGTATGGGAATACAGTAGGCTTTGAGCGAGTCTAGTGTCTTAGCTTTGAAATCTCGTTCTTTTACTGCCAAGGGATAAGTGAATAACGACCTTCTGTTTGAGAAAAGTTCTAGCATTTAAAAACTCGCACAAATAACGTGGAATATCTCCGAAGTAGTTCACTCCACAAAAAATGCATTTGGACATAAATTATGTGCTTTAATGAGATCTACGTTTTTTATACAGCAAGATCTTATCTATCTTACGGTTTACCAGTTACGCAAAAGTCATCAAGAGTAAACAGGACTGTGTAGGTTATAGTTAGAAAATTCAAAATAGACATTTCATTTGCCATGTGCCATTTTAGTCAAAATCGTTAGAGCTATTTTTGAGATAGTCAAAATTTACAAAATATTCAGTGTAAAGGGTAGTTTAGAGGGGACGAATTTTCTTCAAAAGTTTCGTGACGCATTTTTGTAAGATATTAAACATAAATATCAACTTTGGTTTTTAAACCGACCCCCTCCCCCCCCACACACACACCCAACCCCCACACCCACTCACCCACACTCCGCAACCCTACCCAACTCCCCACCCCCACCTCTACTCACACCTTTCTCTAAAACTGCTTTTTGAGTTCATATGACCTGAAAACATTACTGGTGAAATTTCGACATCGTAGTTGTGGGTCGAACACGATACTTCCCCTACTTACTATACTTAGTAGAGAAAGTAAAAAAACACCCCTGGAAAGGATTTAAGTGCATGGATTATTACCTAATAGGTGCTCGAGACACGATACTCTGCCATGTCTTTGATATCTGGAAAATATTACATCTTGACCTCCATAAGTTGAAGACCATAGCTTTGTTGGCCATCATTGCATCGCTTCAAATATACAGGAGCCATTGTTATATATTGCAAATATGTTATTGAATACAATTTTTACTTCAACATTTAGTTTTAGTAGGTACTATTTACACTGATACATGTTCACTCCACTCATAGGTTGGTATTGTTATGTTAAATTGCACATGTGATTATTAATATTTTGTTAATGTTTGTTATATTTCTATATTCAGTCTACCCGAGGCCTTTTTTGTATCATATTAAATTGCGGTTTACTATAATAGAATCCCGAAATAACGCGGTTGTTGGTGGACATGCTTTGACCCGCCCCGCGTTATAACGATTCCACGTTATATCGAAATGTGAGCTTAGAAGTGACAAAAATCAATCCCACGGAGACGGTGGAAAACATTCGTCCAATAATAAATTACAGTACATTGTAAATTATACAGTTTACGGTAAAGTACACCATTTTAAATGCAATTACTTACCAGTTGTGCTGGAAGTGTATCCCAGTCCTGCAACCGATATTAATTTATACAGTACATACAACTAGGTTGGCCAAGGTCAACGTTAGGGTAGCGAAAAGTATATTCCAGTACGGCTCTTTGAACAAAATTTTAAACTCAACTTTAAACAATAATAAACATCACGATATACCGGGCGAAGGGTGAATTGCCACGGTACCCATCTGCTTAGTATGGATTTAACAGTGTGATTTAGGTAATAGGTGATGTCTTGGTTTGCAAGCTTTTGTGTCATTGTAGTCTGATGGTGTTGGTTGGGTTCATTTGTTTTCACTGGCGGCGGGATGTGTCCGGCCTTGGATGTCTATCCATCCAGACAACCATTGTCCTACTGCTTGCTTCGCCGGCCACTTGCAGGACCACCGGGAGCGAGGGAGTGCCAGGGGATGGGAACCCGAGTTGACTAGGTGTGGGGTGTGTTAGTACTACCAAATGTCTGCAGTACACTTGGCGGTTTGGGTCATTTGGATGGACAGCGGCAATTAACAACCCAGTGCATCCTTGGGCAAGCGATAGCTCTTACGCCGTCTTCATAGTCAATTGACCCAGCTTTGTTGACCACCTGGCTAGGGTGAGGCGTGATTTTAGCATACATTGTGCGGGTTCTGTCCCTCATATCGTCCACTATACTGGGCGAGTAAAAAGTATGGATCAATGCCTGAAACCCCGCTGTTTTAACTCTAGGAAGTGATATTTTTTAGAAAGTTTAAGATATCAACTTGCCCTCACATTACTATGATTAATTATAAAGCGTGTGCGGTTTTCTTGCCTCGTTAAATGGCAGCATTTCTTTTTTCCACACTCCTCCAGTTCTCAAGTCTCAGAACGTGCAAATACTCTTTCAAACCCAATTTAAATGTATTAGGACCTGACCTGGGCTGGTATAATTAATGGCACATAGATAGACCCATTTTACATTGAAGTGTATTTACACCTACAACATGAAATAATTTCTGCTTGTGCTACTTTAGTCCGTGGGCAAGAAAGAGGAATTCAAAATAATATCTTATTCCAACAAGATGGTATCCCTGCACATTATGGAAGGCAGGTGGTGAATTACCTAAATCATGAATTTCCAGGAAGATGGATTGGCAGAAGAGGGAGCATTGAATGGTCACCAAGACCTCCTGACCTGAACCCCTTGGACTTTTTCTTGTGGGGATATTTAAAGTGGAGGGTTTACAAGGTCCTACCAAGAGATCTTGAAGAGTTGAAGCGAAGAATTGGGCAAGAAATGCAACTGATCAGGCGAACAGTCTTGCTGGAAACATTAACTAATTTCAAAGACAGACTTTGAAATTTTTGGCAGTAAATGGAGGCTATTTTGAGCACGTTTTGAAGTGAATTCATCATGTGTTACAATACAGCACCACTAATTTTGTTATGCATGTCTTTTCCTGGTTTAAATTTCATGTGCTGTAATACGTCCTAATAGATTTAAATTGCACCTACCTGTACGATTGCAGACCTGAGGAGAAAAAAAGAAAAAGAAAGATTAAAGAAAATGTTGCCATTGAAAATGTCACGCCCTATTCACATTCATAGTAATGAAAACACGTTGATATCTTGCAGTTTTTCTAAAAAAATATCACTTTACAAAACTATAACAACAAAGTTACAAGCATTGTTCCATAGTTTTTACTCACCCCGTATATGGAATGCCGAACTGAGTGTGAAGGATGTGAGATGGGAACCCCCGGTCGGATTCGTAGATCATTCTAAGCGCCCTGTTCTGAGCGCTCTGCAGCCTGCGGATGGTGGATCAAGCCATCGTTCTCTAGACCTCGCATCCGTACTCTAGACTTACATGGAGAGCAGGCGTTGCTGATGCCATGCAAACTGAAGGATTGGGAAATGGCTCTTTGAATGACGGCCAGTAATGGAAAAGGGGACTAAACCGGTAAAAGTGGAAACGCCTAAAAAAGTAGGTAACCAGTGACAGCTAATGGTGTAAGAAAATGAATTGCACTTTTTTACTTTCTCTTCTGGTCAGTAGAGGAAGTATTGTATTCCACCCCAAAAATTCGATATCCAGATTTTACCGGAAATATGTTTTGGGACCCTCTGAATCCAGAAAAAGCATTTTTAGAAAAAGGTCCGTGTGTGTGTGTGTGTGTGTGTCTGTCTCAGACTGGGGCAGCATAACCAAAAAACGAAAAGTCGGTTAAAAACCAAAGTTGGTTTTAAATTTAATGTCTTTAAAGGATGCGACACGAAGATTTTGAAGAAAATAGCCTCACCCTAAACTACCCAATTTTTCGAAAGTTATTTTCTTGAAAATGGCTTTACCGATTTTGATTAAAATGCCATATGTTTAAGATATTTGTATGACAAATGAAATATATATTTTGACTTTTCTGGCTATAGACTATGTAGTCCTGTTTACTCTGGATGTAGATCTTGCTTAAACACACAATTTATATCTGAATAAATCTTTTTGTGGAGTGAACCATTTCGGAGATATTCCTTGTTATTAGTGTTGGTTTCGGAAAACTTAAAACTTTCGTAAAATGGGACATCGCTGTTCACTTTTTTATGTTAAGTGTGCAAAGACAGCGGGATCTCAAAGCTTTAAAACATTTGACTATCGCACAAAGCCTACTGTATTCTAATATTCCCCTTGCACCTACAAGGAAATAACCAATAATTTCAGCGTTGAATGTAGAACCAATAATTTGTACAAATGTTTATCTTAACTAACATGAAGAAGATACAGGAATAAAGCCTGCAAAGACTCCATAGTTAAACTGTATACATTTATAGCAATATAACTGTGACTCATGGTTCAGAAATATGGACTTTAACAAAAAGATATAGTTCAATAATACAGATATCAGACATTAAATTTTTAATTTTAGCTCGATACACTAAACAGGACAAAAACGCAAAGATATCAGGAAGGAATTAAAAGTTGAAGAAATAATTTATGTTATTGCTAAGAAGAGAAATCAATGGGAAAAAGGTGTTCAAAGGATGAATAAAAGAATTCCTACAATAGGCATAAATTATAAACCCTAAGGCACAAGAAACCAAGGAAGACCGAAGAAAATATGGAACCGGAACGAACTAAGAAGTCCAAAACCGCGAAGCAGAAGTACAACTAGGAAGAGTTTGTGGAAGAGTGATTAGAGAAAATCATGAACGCAACGTATTTGTAATTTGATCCTACACTAGATTAGAAGGTCGAATAAAATTATTAAGTAACTATGTCTCGTACACCTCAGATATACTAGAATATTATAGGACATTTCCTACATCAATACCATCATCAGTATCTATGTACCGGAAACGGATTTAGTAAAATGCAAGGATATCATGATAGTTTAACGAGGCTTTTGTAGCTCTCCCTTCTTTCCCTCTCTTTACCCCTCTCCAACGAGACCACTATTCATGCTACTGGTTGGACATAATTATAACGAATGACACATTGGCCCGAGAGGAAAGTATTCATTTTTTCTGGTCGCTCAGTAAATCGTTACTCATTAAGCTCAACTATTGCTTGATTTACAGCATGTCGTATGCTCCAGAAACTACACGTGGCTAGATTGTTCTATGGCAAACTGGTAACAAAGTTGGACATATTTCCTAAACTGTGTAAGTTCACAAATATGTAATTAACCCAGATAAGACTGAATTATTTTTTGTAAATTTTTGTGTATTTCTTACAGAAATGTGTTACATGGGAATCATATATGTCAAAACTAGTTTCATGATTAAAAATTAGTTATTGTGAGGGTAACATGGTGTCCTATATGTGGAACATCAATCATAAGTAGGAAGTTCACCATATTCTGTTATTTTGGACACACAGTGAAATTTTAGGATATCTCAGGGTTAATTGTTGTTAACATTTGAGTTTCTGAACAGTCACGTTGTATGATATGTCATGAAACACTTTACATGCAAACCAATATTGCATTTGAGGCACCTTGTGGTAGTTTTTGTATGGCAGAGCCTGCAGCGAGTTTGTTTGTCTTGGAAAATCACCCAGTGGTCTATTCTACTGTTTCTGATGGCCTTCCTTAAGACTTGCCAAACTGAGCATTTGTTTCCAGGATGGAAGTTGCAATGCGGCTAGTATGTAATTGTCGTGCATTTTATTCCGCTACGTCAATGCAATGCGCTATCCATACCATTTCTTTCCTCTGATGGATGACCTGTTAAGGCTTATGTTTTGATCAGCCCTATCAACTTCACCCATGTTGACATTGTAAAAATGAATAATATGAGGCTGTTTTGATAGCTATGCTTTTTTTCTCACTCTGAAAATCGTTTTTCTGTGTGTAGCGGCTTTGCTGGTGTACAGTTAGAAGCTATGGTGACAACACTATTGTAATTCCATCTTGCAGCTGTTATATTGTTGGTCTTAACACATTTGAAATCAATGGTTCCCCGAGGAGATTTCTTCATTTTCTTTGTGCCCAGCAGTGTGCATTTTGAGATCCGGTTTTCTTTGATTGTCGCAGTACCTCGAACTCCTTTAACATGTAATTCAGTAAGGAGGGGAAATGATGTAAAGAAATTGCCACAAAAACAGGCGAACACTGTATTTTCTCAAACTCAATAACACATCTGCATACTGAAGAACAACGCTTGCTCCTAAGCCCAAGTGTTTGTAGTCATTTAGTAAAGCAGTGCTCATACCTTGATAAGGATCCATCCATACAATGTATCCAGTTCTTGTGGCTACAGTTCAAATTCTGTAGCCATAGCGTATTGGTTTGCCTCGTATGAATTGCTTGCACCCGTGTTTACGAAAGTAAGGCACCATTGCCTCATCAACACAATGCTTTTCTTCATGGCGTGCATTCTCCTGGAATCGTGTGTTAAGCATGTCAAGTAATTGCCTCACCTTGGTTTCGCAAAATATTCGAAAACTGAACGGGGGTCGGAGAATGGTCTGAAAAACGGGTGGCCCCCGGTAAAAACGGGTGATACGGTAACCCTAAGCTTTGCTTATAACACGATCGTTTAACTCAATAAATGCTGCTTATTTAAAGGAATATTTGCAACCTTTTCCATAATAGGCATTACTAATTTGAAGATGAATCTAAAGAAAAATAAATCGTGGTTTTTCTACGAGGTCAGGTTTATCTTACCCTTCCCCGTCCCCCATCTTTCCTTGTCGTCGTAACAGCGCCACGCCTCTAGCTGCGTATTGCAACTGTCAAGCATTGTTGTCGATTATAAATCATCCCTCATCCCTTGCGAAAACCCGTAAGACGATAAACAGATGATCCCAAACAGTGCACATTACTAAATCCGTTTTGCACACCAGTACTTTACAGGAACCTTTACCACAAAGCGAAATGCTTCAACATTTAGGTTAATTATTCTGGAGTTACTACGTCGTATTGTAATGGGCTGACGATTATCGATTAATCCATTAGCCATTTTGAGCACACTCAGTAACACCAGAAGTGGTCAATTTCTCATAATAATATTACGTTTGCTTTAATGGATTGCCCTTGTTATGTGTAATGTATTAGGGCTTCGGCTGTATGAGACCTTAGGAATTATTCTGAGTACTATAAATAAACGAAAGTTGTAACATATGTAAATGTTTATGTAAACAAATGAAGTCAATATATTAAATTCATTCAGTCATAAATATGTATTATATTAGAAAACAAGAAAGTATTATAATGCAAAGCATGGGCTGCGGTAAGATGGAAATAATTTAAATAAAAGCTAATTGAAATTTTCTGAATTAAGGTATTGTAAGAGCGCTCGGACTCGTTTTATATTCATAAGGTGTATAGAAATTAAGCACACATGGGAAAGAACTATATCGCTGAACACCCATTCTAGTTAACGCTGAAAATTGCTTTTATTTTTATTATTTACTACACTTATGTAACCATTTGGTAAAATCAGTCCGATTACTTTTCTATCACCTTATTGTCATCTAAAATTTTATCACAAATTCGTTTTCTCCTCGTCGTTGACGGTCTAAGAGTTTTTCAGGCTATCACAACTCACATATTTACCTCTCGTAGCCTTGCTCAGTACTTTCGGTGTACTTCACTTTCTCTCTCTTATACACTAACTACGACGATGCAATCATCAACACTCATTAAAATGTTAACGACGACCGACATATCCTTCGCGATGACACACACACGTACATCTGTCTCACTCACTGATGCACTGACCGACTCATGTGCATAACCGTAAACTCACTGTTTCCCGGCCTCCTTATACAATGCGCCAGTGACGCAGCTAGATCTTTCTCTAAGGCACCGGAAAAAAAAAACCGCGTCGATTGTTGTTGGTCACGTACACAGACGCGCGAGGCAACATGACCTTGAATGCCTTTGCCCGCTCGCCGGCCTGGCATGTGGTATGCAGTACCTTGACACCTTCAGTCCTTTGTTGTACGCCGAGCCTGGTGTCACATTATTCAATCTGAATGCATTATTTTCTTACAAGCAAACACCATCTAATTTGAGGCCCTATAAGTTCCATCTGTAATAAATGTATTTAGTTGGGTGAAATATTAAAATACTTTTGGAAAAAGCTGGTTTTTTTAATGTTGTACTTTCCGCTTCTTTTTTCTCCAGAGCAATGTTATATTTTTAACAATATAACTAAATGGATTAAAATCCAAGAATATTTTATGAACGTCTATAGGTTTTGCTTTTCAGCGGATACGGGCCTAAAAATGCAATTACTTTGATTTTCTCTTTTAATATACACGTTTATGTATTTCTTATAGTAATAGCAATACTAGAGTGACGTAAAATAGTTTATCATTTGGTTTCATAAAGAACAAAAATTCTTTCGTTTATCTGTATGCCTATCTGAGGAAACTTAAATTACATAGCCACGGTTTATAATTAAAATGTGTTTACAATATATAATTCTAAGTATGAAAAAATGTCTGGTGTGTTGCACTCACATGCAACATCTGGTGCATCTGGTGTGTTGCAACCTCAGTTGCATCTGCGTAGTCAGCAAGACGGCAGAGGCGGCTTGTGATCGGCACTACCATCATACACACTGCTCTATAAGTATTCGCAAATAGAGAACGAATATTAAACATTTTAGGAAATTACAAATATATTTTTTCTGTTCTTTATATTATTTCATTTTCATTCACTATGGCGTTGTGACTACACTTTAATGTTGCGGTTGCCACTTAAATGGGTAGTGTTAACTGTGCATGTAAGCTGGCATCAGTTGTACGTGTTTTTCTTCTCGATTGTAATGTGTTCAATTTATAATTAAAAGGTGCATATAAGTTCGTAGGTCATATCGGAGGTTTTGATTTGAGAAAGAACTGATGGTTTTATTGCCATTGATGCCGTTGCCGTATCGTTGATTCTTTTTTATCATTTTTGCATTAAACTTCCTTACATTGGCTCCCAAATTCATGCATCCAGACTGTCGAGAATAGGAAATTATTCTGGTTAAAAAAACTCCCAATTTCAACTGGGAATCGAGCTTGAAACCTCTGGGTTGAAGGAACTAATTTTGGTAATAGTCTTAACAATATCCATTAATACCTGTTTTGCATTCCTAGTATTTCCGCACAGTACTTCCTGGTGGATAATATAATGGAGAAAGCGTGCGTTTTCAGGCATTTGTAACATTTTAAACAATTGCTTTGACTTCCTTACCAGAGCTTTCTTTTCCCAAATCATTGCTGGAGCAACACCTGTAGCCGCTGATATTAGCCGTTTCAAGTCTACGCCTGTTTACTTCCTCCACTCCTTCTCCAGGTGAAAATGATATTTGAATAGCAGTACTATTCTGTAGTTTAAACGCCACTTCATTGGCACAAATATGCTTAATTAGTTGGTACCAAAGTTGTTCAATCAAAGTAATGTCCTTGGTTCATAAACCAGTTTGTTTTGCTGAGTAGGGATGATTCTACACCAGGGCTAGGCTGCTGGTGCTCACTGGGCACAGATTGTTCATGGCCTCGCACTAATAACTGTTTAGCAGGTTACTCAAGGTATCCCGCGAGTCGCCCGGCTTGTTTTACCCTCAAGAGGGTACGTTGTGTGAGCGACGTGCTATAAAGTTGACTCTCCCTGTGAGTTTAGTTCCTCTGTTTCTTTATGACAGGCACAAACACTTTTCACACTTCGTCCTTACTTTCTTCTGCTCTAGCCTAACTTCGGAAACCAAAAAGGCCGCATCACCGTCGTCTTCGGTACCACCAGGACTTCCCAAGGTTCACAAGCCAGAGTGCCACTCCGGCCCATACTGAGTGCTATTGACTCGTCGACGTATCGTCTTGCAAAACAGCTGAAAATGCTTGCACCATTAGTGCGTGATTGTAAACATCATGTGAAATACTCTGCAGAATTTGTGAAAACCATAACAAATTTGAAAGTGGACCCGACGGACTTGTTTCACTTTTCACAAGAGTTCCTTTCCATAAAATGCTGAAGCTACTTTCGGAACAACTTCCAAAGGACATAGTTAGGTTCTTTGAACATGTGCTCAAGTCTACATACTTCGCATGTAAGGAAGAAGTTTTTGAACAAACCGATAGAGTGGCGATGGGATCGCATCTTTCTCCTGCTGTAGCCAACTTTTATATGGAACACTTCGAACACAAAGCCTTGCATTCTGCACCACTCAGAACGAAAGCATTCCACCGGTATTTGGATGACACATTTGTGATTGGCAGCATGGGAAAGAAACTCTACAAGCCTTCCTCGTGCACATCAATAATAGGTACTCGTCAAAACATTTTGACTATGGAAATTGAAAGTCTAGGTTATTTTCCATTCTTAAACATCCGAATCAAAAAAGGGCAGAGTGTCTACAGAAAAGTTACACATACAGATCGTTATCTTGATCCAGAAGAAACCCGCCCTCACTACCTTGTTTCAATGAACTTATGAAATTGCGGACAAAGACCACGGAATAAGTTATTTGATGAAAAGCTTTAAAAATGGTTGCACAAACACATTCTTCAGGTACTCTGGAGAGTTAACATAAACCACTCCACGGACAACCACAACAGAAGATGGAAAATCTGAACGAAAGATCTTTATCCACATCTACAGTACAGTATCTAATAAAATTGCGGATACTAAAAAAAAAAAAAAACCTTAAAACTATACTTCTGCTACCAAAGAAATCGAAACAATATATAGGGCCGGTTAGAGACAATGTTTTGAAACACAAATTTTCCTACCAATGTGGAAAGACTTAAGACAGACTTAGGACTTAGCGCGATTGAAGAGAGACCAGAGGAACAGAAATGTAGTCCACGACTACTACAACCAGTAAAATCAGCAATAGCACAGCAAAGTCTTGACAATGATCACAAAATTATATTTCAGGTCGTGGTTTTGCATTGCAGTAGCCGACATTACAACAGACTCAAAAGTGGCAATGTAAGTTAAATTAGAGCCAAATAATTTTAAAGTGGACAACGCCCTCAGCTGAGCACAGGTTGAGCAGCAATACTTAAAAAGGACAGCAGCTACCATAATTTCCCTAAAAGCTCCAGATCTTATGTAATTAAACCATGTAGGCCGAGCGGTTAGCGCGCTCGCCTACCACCTAGGCGGCCCGGGTTCGATCCCAGGGATCCGCATGTGGTATTCGTGGTGGACGAAGGGGCGTCAGGGCGGGTTTTCTCCGGGTGCTCCGGTTTCCCCCGCCATCTCATTCCACCGGTGCTCCATCTTCATTCCATCTGTCATCAGTGTCACCGCCTGCGGTGCCGTAGTAGTAAAAGCGGGCGTTAAACACTACAACAACAACAAAACCATGTTCCTCAAGGAGACCATGATTTTGAGATGCCCGTTTATTTGTTACGCATTTTGCGATAAAGGCCATAAGTCTGAGATGCAAATTTAATGATTATTCATTTCCTAATGACGGTTGTGAAGTTCAACAGGGCCGAAAGCTCGAGCAACTTCATTAATATTACACGGGAAGCTATATACATCGCAGTGAAACCTTCAAATCTTATATCACAAATGCTAAAGGTGCTGGATATTACCACAGTAATATTCATCTAGTGAACGTACATTTTAAATATATATGTGTCTAGATAACTTCGCAAGTGTCAGCGAAGGTGTTAGGTGAGAATTGGCAGGGATGATATGCTCACAGGATCAAGTACTATTTATGTATTTTGCATGCTGCTAAATTATATTAATAAACCTCAGTTGGAATTTATGTGAACTGGGCGTAAAGTCACTTTTCATATTGTAGCGAGCTCCATTCGTGATATTCACAATATTGCTACAACTCTTTAAGTTTTGATACATACGGCTTTGCCCTGGTCCATTCTTCTTTGGAACTCGCACTTTCTCTATGAGTTTTACTTTGTTTTCTAAATGACTGTAACGCTCCTTGCGGACCAAAGGGAGAGTACAGTGATTTATCCATATACAAGGCTGAGTTACTGAGCTTCAAGTGGTACTGCGATTCTTCTTTTGTCACTTATTATGAAGGAATCTGTGGACTAGGGTGGCCGTTAGCTCATATGTGAATTTTTTCTTGAATTTTTTCCATTAGGTACACTGGAAAACTACCTATGCCAGGCCTGGTAAAGATTAATTTCAACCAGAGCCTCAATCCACACAAAGTTAGGCATTTCCAGACAACATTGTGATAAAATGGTTATATTGTAATATCTTTTATGTATTTTTACACAAGTGATACTTGATCTTATAATTTTTATAAATAGGGTGTGTTAATATCTTGTTTTATCAAACATAAGACAATTTTAACTTGAATGTTTTTGTACTTAGTTTTAAATTATGTTGATACAAATGTTCTTTTGAAATATACATATATGTACATGTTATGTGAAGCAGATGTTACAGAACTGCACAAAGTAAACTGTGTCAGTGTTCGGATTATCTCTTACAACTTACAACACTGGCATATCCAGTTTTTGTTCATTATCTTTTGTCTAAACACTATTATAAATCTTTCTGCTGAATTATTGACCACTTTTGAAGATACAATAATCACATATCCCTGAAAATAAGATTCACTATTTTCCAACTGCTGGGGATCTAAGGACAGGAAATGTGTGGAAATCTTGAATACGTTATAGAAATTAAAATACTGTGAATAAAGTATGAAAGGTCTTTGGAACTAAGTTAGGAATGTCTGTTGTTCGTTTCACATTTTCATAATAAACTGTATTTCTCTTGCATTTGAGAGACTTGAAATTTGTTTTCTTTGCCTCAGTGGAAAGTTTCTTGCCAAAAAGACATGAGTGCAGATTCTGAGGTGTAAGATACCAATTAAAGGAGCATAACTTTTTTAAAGTTATTGACAAAATAATTCTTTGTAGTCTCTTGCTTCTTGGCTACGGAAAGCTTCCTTAGTAAATAATAGAATAAACTCTTATGAAGCTTTCAACTGTTCCTTCACTTGCAGATCTTCCATCCCAGATTAGAATTGTCGAACAGTAAGTGATCGCCATTTCTTTCAAAACAGTTTGAAAAGTCCCACATCTTTGCTTCATACACGCTTCTTAATATTAATAATATTTGGTATATATGATTCTGATGCAGCAGAAATTTAAAAGCTTATACAAAATGTGGCTAACTAAGTGATGCATTTGAACCTGTTATGCTACGCGGGGGGTCTAACACACATTTCACGATTTCTACAAAATTGATGGTCACTGGTTTGTCTAATTTTCTGAATTACTTTATCCTCAATGGAATGTAACTTAGGGATGCCATATGTAAATGTATAACATTTAAAATTAAGGACCACCCTATTGTACACTGACTTCTTTGCCAGAGTCGACGGAACACAAAGGATGAACCGCGCAGGCGCCTTACACAGCTGCTTTATGCCAAATGGGCACATGTGTTCTGTCACATTACCCGCAGGAGGGTCCTCCAGAACAGGTGCACTTCGCAAGTATTACAAAAACAATCCAAGGTTTGAAGGTACATTGCAGTACAATTACAGAAATAAAATAAATATGTAATCTGAAAAAGAAAGATATTTCTCTTCACGTGCCTTTCTCTACCCCATCTTCTACAAAGTACTTTTTACAAAATGTTATTCATCTGTCCACTTCTAATACCTAAATCGGGATAAACTTTCAATGCACTTTTATATGTTTAGTTGCAGATATAATTATACAGTATGCTAAAGCAATAGTCAACTGTTTGAAAATGCAAGATTACTGTGTGATGACTTAAATCCCATAATATTTGGATGATCATGAGAAAGAACAAATAGTGATAACCAGATTGAAAAGAATTGCATAAATTATTTTACAATGCAAATAAATTGTAAAGCCTATCTAGGAAAACGGAAAGCAACGATGAATTACATCAATTCTGTTCTCTATCGAGTTCTAATGTTCTGTGTGGTAATCTCATGTATATGTCATATGTTTATAAATTATGCAGGATCCATTCAGAGTGAAAAGCTCACCGACAAACAGCAGAAAACTTTAGATGTACGTTTTATTTATAAAGTAAACACCTTAGACATTTTAACCAAAATCGTTAGAGCCTTTTCTGAGAAAAGTAACTGTTTGTGCATAAGCTCTTGGTGTTGGTTACAGTAGTTTTCATTTTGGCCGGTTTAGATTTCTTACCTGGTTGCTCAAGGATTTGCATGAAATCATGCAGGTATATAACAGTTTTGAAAGCATTAATATTCTTAAAAGTGGCCATAGCCAGAATATATCTAGCAGCATTTTTTTTTCGATATTGTTTTAGAAGTTACTCCTTTGTTTTTTCATGAAAATATTGAGTTCCGTCAGTAAAGGTTGCTGAAATCATTTCATTTGGTGCGGAATCATGTAGTTATGAACCTAGCTTATGCTAGTTAGAGTAAAATGAATGCATTCAGGTAAGAATTTTTAACCGTTTTCCCATAAGGTTCCCTGAAGACATGCTGGTGGCATTCAGCTTTCTCATGAATTTGCTTAGTCTCACAAAGCTTTGTATGTAGTTTTGGCTAATTCAGGACCCTCCTGGATGATGTGCAGAGAGATACTAAGTGGTATTGCTTTAACGGAAAAGGGTAACCAAAGGTCTAAGTTAGATTCACTTGCTCAGCTTGGTGCTTGGTGGTCATTATCGACGTTATAACCTTCGTGAATGAGGCTGTTACTAATTTTGTATGCACTATTTAACTGCAAGGTATCACATAAGAACACCTTCTGTGTGTAATGTTTTGCAGCTTTCAAACTGTTCGAGAATTATTTCACGTTTGTTATTGCGACTGGCGTTTAATGTGAAGCCAGTGCGATATATTGTGTTTAATAACGAGGTGTTATGTGTGGAGCTTGGGTTGGTTCCTTTATCTTTGGTTCTATTCTGTCATGCAAGTATAGTCCGTATAGCGTTGCTCTGACGTCACTATCTGAATATCTTAATACTCGAGGAAATGCCTGCGCATTGCAAATAATGCCATACTCTTCTGATGTGGAAAATTAACTTACAATATGCAATACAAATGCAAAAGAGTTATTGAATTATCCTTTGAGTGTTAAAAATAAAGACGAGAAATGCATTAAACCAGTTACTACAAAGAATAATAATTTGCTAATGTAATATGTTTGTTCCAGTTTGCCTCATCGCTTGTGACCTACATGGTGGTGCTGGTGCAGTTCAACATGGAGGAAGGAGAAGTCACTAACAGTAATTCTAACTGTTCCAAATCAGCGACATTAATATGAGATATTTGGGACTAAGTAATTATGGACAACTTTGAAATTTTGATGCTGTAAATTAACGTTGTAAACAAATAATAAATACGATGCTGCAATTGTAATACAATTTTAATGTACCTACCTATATTGCACTTTTACATATGAAGTACTGGATTTGTACTTTCAAATGTATATAATACTACCAGAAATATGCGATGTTGCCCGTGCTTAGACAATTTATCTCTACAATGTGTAGGTATAGGATGCACTTGCCCAAAGCATTATTTGGAGACATTTAAAATTACTTAATGCACTTCAGCAAAGAGTTAACTAAATTCTTAGGATACTACAAAGAATAAAAAATAAATAAACTATATAAATAAGAACACCATGAAGTAAAAGGCAATGTTGAACAACCACAAATACTACAAAAAAGTGAGTAGAAAAAACCGTAAAAATGTAATGCGTTACATTTCTATTTCAATGATAAAGAAAATTATATGAATTCTTTGTAAAAGAGTAGAGAAAGCCGTATGAATGCTTTAGACAAAAGAAAAGAGAGTAGAGAAAATCATGGGAATGTTACAAATTGCATTTCTATTTTAATCATATAGAACATTGTATGAATTGAAGCCGATGATCGAGAATATGAATGTGAAAGTGAGCACAAAAAAACGCGGAATGCAATACATTACGTTTTTATTTCAAACCTAGAAAATTTTATGAATTGTTTGTAGAAGAGGGAAGAGAAAGATATGTGATTATGTTTCTTAAAAGAAAAGAATGAAAAAAAAAAAAAAAAAAAAAAACGCGTGGCATATCTATTTCAATGATACAATTTTTCTAATTTATTTATTTTAGGTCGCATGAACGTCTTAGGTCATGAGCGACCATGTTAATGCACAAAATATTACAGTTTTTTGTTACCAGACTCACAATGACAATGGCATGTATAAATTTGATAGTGTTAAAAACAGCTGTATTGTCGTTCAGTGCTGCGTGTTGTTGTGAAGGAACCTTGTATTTTTGCTTGTTAGGTTCTAAATGTTTGCATTAAAATATATGTTTTGTTGTAAATGTTACTTTAACATACGAGCACCTCAAAATCAAAAGTCAAGCTTCCTTAATTTCGAATGACCAATTCTTAATCGTGTATAAATTATCTGGTCCTTCCTGTTCTTCAGGTGGATTTGGTTATTGTTGAAAATTGAGATCCTGATTTCCGAAAGCTTATTGGAGCAGCTTTCCAAGCATTTAGTGTTCCAAAAATTCTTTTTTAAACTGCTAACATGTGATTTAAGATCCGTATGAGAGATTGATTTTTTTTGGTGATCCGTGAGTGTTGTTGCTTCCTTGGCTGCTTTATCGGCTTATTCATTACTAGGAATTCCAACACATGATGGTATCCACATAATAAGTTGTCTGTTGATATGAATTTCATTATAGAGCTGCCTAATTTCTTCAACTATTGGTTCTTTGTTTGTATGGCTTAGGATGCTTTTAACTACACTTCTGAATCTGCACAAATTGGGAATTTTACTCCTTTGGAATTTTTGATGATTTCTACAGCCTTTCTGATTGTGAAAGCCTCACAAAAGAACATTGGGCAGATATCACTTAGCCTGTATTTGGTTACGTTGCCATTGTATACGACGGCACATCCTGAACCACTTGCCGAACGAGACCCATCAGTGTAAAATTTGTTGAAGTCTTTGAATCTATCCAGTGTTTCGTTGAACAGAGCTTTGTACAATAAGTATGGGTTAGTTTTCGTTTTTGGTTATCCATGAGGGCCGTATCTATTTGTGGACGAGCTATTTGCCATGGCGGTTCATTTGGAGTAGTACGTGGAATTGTTTCCGGAAGAGATACATTGAGTTCTTTCTAGTAATTATTTAGACGATGGTAGAAATGTTTGGGATACGTTTTTCTTCTCATATAACTATCAAAAAGTCGATTGGAGAAAACAGTTTTACACACAGAATTTTCTGGTGTATGTAAAATTTTTACAGCATAATTATACTAAGCTTTCGTCTTCAAACATGCAATGGTTCTTGGTTGCTTTCTGCTAGGATACTAAAAACTAGACTGGTTTTATAAGCTCCAATAGCAATCCGCAAACCTACTATACAAGCAGGACTTAATGAGTTAAGAAGATTATTTTTGGCTGAATCGTAAATGATGACTCCATAGTCTATCTTCGATTGAATTAAAGCATTATGGGTGGATATAATTACAGATTTTTCAGTCCCCCTGTTATTACTAGACAGAGCCTTTATTCATTGAGTTTCCGTTGGCATTCTGCCCTTACTTCATTGGTATGTGGTTTCCATGTTAGTTATTTATCAAATGTTACTCTCACTATTTTTAATATAGACGTTTTTTCTATCAGTTCAGATCATAGAGATAGTGACATCGAATCCTTCATGTTCCTTGACTTGCAGAATACAATATACTTAGATTTAGATGCAGAAATTTTAAAACCACATCTGTGAGACCATGACTAGATATTTGTAAGTTGAGTTTGTAGTATTTGTTGTGTTGTATTATGTTTCTTTTCCTTTAAACAATATTGTGATGTCATCAGCGAATGTGCGCATTTTAGCTGGCTTAAGAACTACTTCATTCACTTCATTTATGGCAACAAGAAAGAGAGTAACGCTTAAGACTGATACACAGAGCACAGTTCACCGCTAAGTTTGTGGTTTGGCCGATATGTAATAACGATTTGTTTAATCCAATCTTTATGCACTAAAACCTGCTATTAAAGGATTTTCAACATTACAAGATAAAAGACGTATTCTTGCGGATATTCGGCTTTTGAATCTTTGTTTGCAACGGAAAGTAACTTCGGTTCTTCTTAGAAAAAATAAATTCGACATTAATAGTGTTCATCAGAGAACAGGAATAAGAGAAGTGATTGAAGTGGAACGTGGTTTTCATTTTAATCAGTTGAGCCAAATTGAGTTAGATCTGTATCAATTACACTTAAAATTGACACGTAACTTGGGTCACAATCTGGAGTAATTTGGAATCGAAATTGATCGAATATCTGAATTTCAATATGAGAAAACTAAAAAATTAAAATAAACTAAATAAATTGTGCCAAAAACCGAATAAACGGAAGACAAAGAAACAGTTCCATCTCATGGACAATGTAATCAGTGTTTCTAATATTGACTTTAACGAAAGGCTACTCCAGTTCCTAAATAAGGGTTTGAATGCCTGCGTAATTTTTTTTAAAAAAATACAGATGCTTATGTGGCTGATTTTAGAAATTGCTAGTTAAGATTTAGATGAACCTGATAAAATCTTTGCTCAGGAGTAAGTGCAGTTATATATTGCAGGACATGAATAAACATCGTAATGGGAATCAATCACATCATAAGATCATTGAAAGAAAAATACGTCATTATAATCTGATTATATTAACATGGTAGAACTTTTGCTTCAAGGTGATTACATTAGAGTTAATAAGGACTCTTGATAGTCATGTATTACATATTTTTATAATAAATTTCTTGAGGAACTGAAAATTATATGTGATGAAAAACATTTTAAAAGTCAGTAATCCAGTTTTACCTATAAATTGGTAATCCTGAGAGCAAAATGTGGTCCATTATAAATTGTGTAAATTTATCCACTTAAAAATTAGCAAAATGGTTAAATAAAACATTTTAAAGCTTAAGTATAAAAAATTCTGTTCAATTAGTCAAAAAGATTAATAACATAGTTTTGCCAGCTAAGGATAAGCTCGTTTCCTTTGATCTAACTGCTCATTTTCTAGCATCCCTAAAGAAAAACTTTTGACATTTTTTAAGGAATGGTTACATTCCATTAAACTGAATTAATAAATGATTTTGTGACGCTTAAAAATCTTTATTTGGGTCAATTTCTTATGTTTAACGGCAATGTCAACAAACTTCTGGCTTAGATCTGGTTAGTCCATTATAATTTCTTGTCAATCGTTTCATGAGTTTTGTCGAAGTACACATTACTAAAGCATTCCCTTTAATTTTCAAAACCTAGTATAGATAAGTAGATGACATTTTTGCTATTCTATCTAAGAAATTGATCAATGCTGCTTTAAACTTTTTTAATTCACAAGATAAAGCTATAAAATTCACTTTACAAATTGAAAGCAAAGGCAGTCTTCCATTCGTGGATTTGAAGACCTTGAGAAAAAATAATGAACTGAATTTTGGCATATATAGAAAGTCAACACAAAGATAATTGTATGAAAACAAAAGCTTTAACTCTTGTTCACATAATTTCGCTGTTTTCAACAGTTTAATTTATGGGTTGATAAATTCTTTCTTATTAAGGGGTATATTTAACGGAATATGGACACATTATTAATACGGCGTTACTTAATGGTTTTAGTACAGAATTTATACATACAAAGATAGAGAAATTTAAATATCAAAAGGCCGTAAATGAAGCTTCCACTCTCAAAAAACTAAAAAATGACTAATTTTAAAATGTGTACTTACCACCTTTGGGCTAATAAAAGATTTTAAAGAACATGGTATTATTTTGGCTCCTCAAAATAAATATAATATAATACATTTGCTGAATTTTTCTAAATATGACAAAATTCCAAATTCCAAGAAGTCTGGAATTTATCAAGTAGACTGTCTGAACTGCGATAAGCTTTACATTGGAAAAACAAAACGTCATCCGTAAACCAGAAAAAAAGGACATTTTAGAAACATGAAATATAAACAGAGAAATCAGATGCGGCATATGATATTTGGTCATTTAATCATGAAATAAATCCAGAGGTTAAATTAAAGCAATTATTTTAAACCCTACTGGTGACCTTGATATTGAATATACGAAATCTTATTCTTTCCTTGCCCAGCAATTACTTTCGTACTATTACCAAAGCTAATTTCAATATATGAATTATTTGATTAACCTTGCAACTGTAAATGTTAATACACTCGGCTGCCAAAGATCCTAGCCTTCACTTTTACACAAATCATTTACCAAACTAGCCTTAAATTAGATGACGGTTTTCCCTTAGACAAATTAGATAGTTCAACATCGAACGCTAGGTACCAGAAAACTGGACTTTCTTATCTCTAAATTCCCGAGTAAATGAGTTAAATTTTGCCACATTAAGCAACATTAAGATGGCGACCAACAGCCACCGCATAAAAACAAAAACTGCGATAACCGTCTAAAAGATTACCCTGCCCGAAGATCGTGAGCCTTGAAATTTACAAATCTGTATTGCGTAAATTCAAAGAAATTACACCAAGCGACGTAGAAATAAGGTCTCTTGTCTGGAAAGCCAGAATGAATGAAAAAAATCACTGTTCATTCACCGGAGTAGAAAATACGCCATCCGCCAGGAAACACAGCACACCCTCGAGCTTCGACCCACGATACCTCACGGAGACGGTAGTGACAGCTATCAACTGGCCAAAGAGGCAGAGAGCACAGGAGTACGCCACCAACCTTCGGCACAAGTTGAAGATCGGAGAGAAGCTGCGAAATCACGTCAAAGTGTTTGGGGCAACGGCGGAATATTTCGCAACCCTCTTAAGACAACCGTAACACATACTAATATGTGCTCTTAATTGTTTGCCTTAACTCTTCCATTAGATATAATAACAGTCGTGATTTTCGGTTTTGATAATAACTTATAGCAAATAACGACTCATATCCAAAACTTAATAACTGATTACGAGTGTCAGAATTACATAAATAAATTCATACATGATTAAAACAACGAAAGGAAAATAAGGTTATCGATTTCTTGCAAATAAGATTCCATTTTAATCTTCAGTTTACAAAGCAGACATCCATTGATTAGTTAATATTAGGAACAATAATACCTATCAGATAATAGCATCTTAAGTTTAGAATATTATTGCCCCCTGTAAACGATCAAGTGTTCAGTATTCAATCCTCTGTCATGTATGAGCGTGAATCTGTTGGATACTATTTTCTGTTCATGATACTCCTAACAACGGCAACCTGCAATTACTATTATATCGTTTTATACAGATTTGTCCATCGTTAATGAAAACAAAGAAATTTAACTTCTAAATAACGTTTTTAAGAGAAAGAGGTTCCACGCAAAATGAAAAGCCCATGTTATGATATAGAAAACACAAGGGGTTAGTTTCACAGCCGAAGGGTGGCAGTGTAGGAAGTAGGGATGATGTGATGTTGAGCCAGAGCCTGCAACAGCTGAAAGAGTGTTAGAAGCAATTAGAAGTTTGACACCCTCAAAGCTTTCCAAAATCCCTTACGATAGCGTAAATAATAGGGTGAACACAAGAAATATATTTGTCTCTCAAAATCATAGCAAATAACCAAATTCTACAACGGAAACCTTTTAAGCTAACAAGTTCCATGCTATCCTCTGTTTTATGACAGAGATGAGATGTACTGGAACCTATGTGTATAGTAGCGAGACAGGATTCCCAGTAATCGGCAGGCAACCTCGTGTTGCGGGAAGTACAACCGTTCGGGGTGAAATGTCACTACGGCAAACCCAGGCATGTTGTAGAGAAAAGCCACATTCCCCTGATCAGTAGGCAACTTCTTCACCACTCCTGTACTGTGGCAGTACATGACTAACAGGCTGTGCCATTCCGGGGCTTGCATCGTTTGCAGGTATATAGAGAAGGGCTTCGCATATACACGAAGCTGAAACCTTTTAACCTTCGTTAACCTTGTGCTTTTGACTGAATAGCCTAGAAAAGCAGTAAAATATTATTTAATTAGCACCTCATCCTGTTTACAACTTCCTCCGATTTCTTCGCAAGAAAGAAAGAAGGAAGGACGGAAGGAAGGAGAGAGGGAGGTATGCAAGGAAGGAAGTAAGGAAGGAAGGAAAGAAAGAGAGAGAAAGAGAGAAAGAGAGAGAAAGAAAGAGAAAGAGAGAGAAAGAAAGAGAGAGAAAGAGAGAGAAAGAAAGAGAGAAATAGAGAGAGAAAGAGAGAGAAGGAGAGAAGGAGAGAGAAGGAGAGAGAAGGAGAGAGAAGGAGAGGAGAGAAAAAGAGAGAAGGAGAGAAGGAGAAAAAGAGAGAAAGAAAGGAAGGGAGGGAGGGAAGGAAGGAGAGAAGGAGAGAAGGAGAGAAGGAGAGAAGGCGAGAAGGAGAGAAGGAAAGAAGGAAAGAAGGAAAGAAAGCAAGAAAGAAAGAAACAAACAAACAAAAATTATTACGGCAGAATGGAAATTAACAACAATGATGATTAGAATGCGAAGAAATCGGCGGAAGTTGTAAACAGGATGGACTGCTAAATAAATACTATTTCACTGGTTTTCTAGGCTATTCAGTCATAAGCATAAGGTTAACGAAGGTTAAAAAGGTTTTATGTATTAACTTCGTTTGTATGCGAAGCCCCTTCTCTGTATACCTGCAGACGATGCAAGCCCCGGAATGGCACAGCCTGTTAGTCATGTACTCCCACAGTACAGAAGTGGTGAAGAAGTTGCCTACTGATCAGGGGAATTTGGCTTTTCTCTACAACATGCCTGGGTTTACCGGAGTGACACTTCACACCTCTGACGGTTGTACTTCCCGCAACACGAGGTTGCCTGCCGATTACTGGGAATCCTGTCTCGCTACTATACACATAGGTTCCAGTACATCTCATCTCTGTCATAAAACAGAGGATAGCATGGAACTTGTTAGCTTAAAAGGTTTCCGTTGTAGAATTTGGTTATTTGCTATGATTTTGAAAGACAAATATATTTCTTGTGTTCACCCTATTATTTACGCCATCGTAAGGGTTTTTGGAAAGCTTTGAGGGTGTCAAACTTCTAATTGCTTCTAACACTCTTTCAGCTGTTGCAGGCTCTGGCTCAATATCACATCATCCCTACTTCCTACACTGCCACCCTTCGGCTGTGAAACTAACCTCGTGTTTTGTTTATCATAACATGGACTTTTCATTGCTTTCTTTTTCGATGGCGTTCTTAGAGGTACTTTCATTACTTCCTATTTAATCCTATATACTACTGCTTCTGAACACCCGATAGCCTTAGCTGTCTCTTTTACTGCCTTACACTCATTTTACTTGAAAAATAATCTAACACATGCATAATTAGTTGACGTTCCTTACTTCTTAATTTACCAACATGTCGTCTATTCCTAGCTCCTCCTCCATAACTTCAAATATTTAGGGAAAATATTAAATAAATAAACCAATACCAGCTCACATATTCCACACAGTTACACACACACACGACTTCTTTCGAAATAATGTTAGTGGTGCTGCTTAAACCATCTTCTGTGTCAGGCCTAGCGCGAGCATACTCTGAATAGATTAATAGCTTTTGTTTACCTTACTCGATGAAAGAAAGAGGTTACAGCCTTTTGGTTTATTTTAAAAACTTTCTCCTACCCTCCTCAACATTTGTTTTCGCTTGGTCCTCGATGCAAGGTCAATAACAAAAGAATTTCACACTGCGTAACTTTTGCCATGCACAGATATAAAAATTTCCGAAAACATTTAATTTAAAACATTGTAACACAACTTAGTAAATATAGAGAATTCAAAGTGGGCAGGTAGTAGCACTATAGTTTACTCTAGCTAAGAAAAAGATACAGACGTATTCTAGCTGTTAGTTTGTTAGTGCGTGATGAGCATAGAAACAGCAAATATCGGACTTCTATCGAAAAAAAGTGTTTTCTGAAGAAATATGGGTCTATAGAAATGTATAACGACTCTAAAAAGTATATAACCTGATAGAGAAAAAAATTCTGCGTAGGATAATGTGTTCAAACCTGAAATTTAAAACAACTCAATATTTACACCACACTATTAGGAATTTGGCAACAGCGCGAGGGTAGAAAAGGACGAGACTAATGGCAACTTGTATGTGCTAGATAGAGACAGATATATCCATTTTAACTCCATACTGTCATCTAAGGGTGAGACAAGGTATAGTTACTATTATTTTTGTACTTATTACTAATGTCATAACCATTATCATTGACATCATAATTATTAGTTTCATTTTAATCAGTTTTAGTGTTATTATCATGATTATCATTATTATATTAGTATTTTTGATATGGTTATAGGTTATTATTATGTCATTATTTTCATATTATCATCAAATGTTACTGTTATGCAGACTTCATTCATAGAAAGATGTTAAATATGATATCCTTATTGATTGATACAGTGTTGCAACTGTCTCCTTGAATCGATATGGGCGTTTCTGAGAACTGCGGGTGTGACAATGCACATCCTTTGACGTAAGACCTGTACATTGAGGGATACTGTTTCAAACGCAATATACTTGATGTGAATCGAATGGATTTAGACCAGAAGTGCTTGTTCGGCAAGATATTGAACCACCTAGGCCGATCCAGCAACACCACGGGCTACACACAATAGTTCAAGCCTCTCATCTCTCGTCTTCGCTAATAAGGAGAACGAAATGGCCCACACCACTACCGTCCCTATAACTGGAATCACCCTATACGTTCTGCAACTGTTTTAACGCAGGAAGGGTTATCTACTTACTCCAATGTCGGATGCGATACACAACCTGGTACATTTAAGCGCATATGTACTGGACAGTCAATAGATAAGCTGTAGCGTGATTATAGATATATGGGCCGGAAGAGGATCGCTTGAAGAAGTTCTCTGACGTACGTTTTCATTTAATTTGCATTATTCTTACAGCAACAGACGAACCTTTCTGGTTCTGGTCTGTATTTTATATGGCTCCTGAGAAACGCATCCACAAACATATGTTGTTTGTCAGAAAAGATTCTCTTTTGTCAGGTCTGTCATGCCACTAAGTTTGTTACAAAGGTTTTGAACCTCCCTGTAGTATTAATCATCAATCAGGGATTTAGCAAGAAGATAACGCTCATTCTACAATAAGCACAACATCGCGGAATTGAGTTTCACCAATGTGTGCCTGTCCACTAATTATATTTTAGAACAATTTACTGAGCGTTTACAGATATGTTTAAATATTCAGGGGGTACAAGCTTAACATGTTTACGGGCGATGAACTTGAGATACTGCATGAAACATAGTCACGCACACGAATCATTCATTTCTGTCTGCGGCCTGCTGCGCTAAATAAAACTTTCAAATGCCCTACTTGTCTTCTTTCTTTATACTTTCTCTACTGGTAAGTCGAGGGAGTATTGTATTCCAACCAAAAATTCGATGTCGAGATTTCACCGGAAATACACGATTTGTGGCCCGCTGAATAAAAAACCCATTTTTAGAAATAGGTCCGTGTGTGTCTGTGTCTGTCAGTTTGTGTCTGTGTCTGTCAGTTTGTGTGTCTGTCTTTCAGCCTGTGGACAACATAACTCAAAAACGAGAAGTAGGTTAACAACCACTGTTGATATTTCAATTTAATGTCCTTCAAGGATGCGACACGAAAATTTTGAAGAAAATAGCCCCACCCTAACCTACCATTTAAATGGAAATATTTCCGAAACTTTTTACTTTCTTGAAAATGGCTCTAACGATTTTCGTTAAAATGCCATATGTATGAGATATTTTTATGACAAATTAAATGTATATTTTGAATTTTATAGCTATAGCCTATGTAGTCCTTTTTACTCTGGATGTCTTTTCAATAACTCGTAAACTGTAAGAGATAGACAGATGTAGACCTCGCTAAAACACAAAATCTATGTCTGCGTAAATTTTTTTTTGTAGAGTGAAGCATTTCGGAGATATTCTTTGTTATTTGTGTCAGTTTCGGAAAACAACTTTCGTGAAATGGAACATCATTCATCATTTTTTGTGCTAAACGAGCAAAGAGAACGGGATCTCAAAGCTTTAAAAGATTTAAATATCACTCAAAGCCTACTGTATTCTCATATTCCCCTTGTACCTACAAGGAAATAAGCAATAAAATAATTTGTACGAATGTTTACCTCAATCAACACGAAGATGTAGGAATAAGGGTTCGTAAGAATGGTTAGTACAATAGTAGAGAAAACCATGTGAGTGCAACACATCAGATTTTTTTAAGGGACCCTGGGATTGAAATTTGAATTTACAATATTTTTATAGGTATGAAATAAATATTTTGTACACTTAAGGGTGTTTATGTTACAAGCTACCACAGAAAGTTACAGCACAATCTTTTATAGTTTTGAGGCAGTAAATAATTCAATTAATCACAGTGTGATAATACTTTAGTATTCAAAATATTCCATGCACATCAAAAGCTAAACTATCACAATAGTTGTTATGTCATAAACTCTAACTACCCAACAAGCACCACCTATCTTTGGCAGGAAGAACAAAATAATTACTTTCAAAGTAACTATTAATTTCTTTACCCCGATGGACATTGAACATATTTTTGTGAAACTATATGTACATTTCATTTTTAAATATAAACAAATTTTCAGATTTTGAAACCAAAGTTATTAGTTGAAGTCACATAAATGGAGCACATGCAGCAAATATTCCAGCTTGGCACAAAATTTAAAGCGCATGGAAAGATAGTGCATTAAAAATATAAAGTCGAGGAAAACCAAATTTTCTACACAGATGCATCATGAATCAGATTACTTGATGTCACACAATCCATTTTTGTCTAGTAGTCTCTCTCCTGAGATTCACAGTTTTCTCTTTGCGGCGGGATGCCCCTTAATAACTGCTTTCCGCTGAGTTTGGTTGTTTTTTAGTACTATATTTTGTTCAAATACTACCGGAAATTTGAGCCGAAAAGCAGCTTTTCAATGTGGCACACAAGACACTTAAAGCCTGTGCTAGATCTCTAAAATGGCGAAATCTAAAACTTTCAGTCCCAACCGATGAGTTAAGGTTTGAGGCAAAAAGTCCAAAAACCTGATGTGTTGCACTTACATAACTTCCTCTACTCTTGTACTACCATTCTTACAAACTCTTACTTCTATATCCTTTTCCTGTTAGTTGAGATAAACGTTTGCAGAAATTATCTTATTGCTTATTTCCTTGTAGGTGCAAGGGGAATATTAGATTACAGTAAGCTTTGAGCGACAGTAAAATCTTTTAAAGCTTTGAGATTCCGTTCTCTTTGCACGGTTAACAAATAGAAATTGAACAACAATGTTGCATTTGAAGAAAGTTTAGGTTTTCTGAAACTGACACAAATAGCAAGGAATATCTGCAAAATGGCTCACTCTCCAAATATTTAGTTAGACATAAATTGTGTGTTTTAGCAAGATCTACATTTCATGTAGAATAAGATTTGGCCTATCTCTTACGGTTTACGAGTTATTCAGAAGTCATCCAGGGTAAACAGGACTACATAGGTTATGGTCAGAAAATTCAAAATATACAGTTCATTTGCCATAAAAATACCTAAAATATATGTCATTTTAATTAACATCATTAGAGCCGTTTTCAAGAAAATCATAATTTTCGAAACATTTTCCATGTAAAGGGTAAATCACGCTGGAGCAATCTTCTTTTAAATCTTCGTGTCGAATCCTTAAAAGACACAAATACATTATTCTCACACGCTCCACAAAACAGTACCCTTTATCTGTAGATATTAAATCACTCGAAAACTCTTTGTGTAAATTAATTAATCTAACACTCGAAGTTGGTTTTATTTTCGGCATTTGAAGGGCTTTTTAACATTTTATACGCCTAATTAAATTTGGTAGGAACCAGTTCACAACACTGTTACGTTTGAAGACCACGACACAACTACTGGTGGGCAGGCAGGCGTTGATATGATCGTGCTGGTCAAAAGGTTGACCTGAATTTTATCTTTGTTAATATAAACCTCTCTGGTAACGCACTGATTATTGTCTACACACATACATAGGTATAATGAAAGGATGGAAACAGGGGATTCACTGCATGACAAAATGACTCATCATTAGTTCTCGCTACCTCGCGAGTTGCGTCATCATGTGCAATACTACTAATATGAAAAACATTATACAGATGGAAAAAAATAATTTAAAAAAAAAACCATAAAAATCATTAACATATGCAATATAGGGGCTATAATATTGAAATATTATGCATTTATCAAAATCAAGAAAATATGCAGTTATATGCACCATAAAATCATGCCCAAATAACTGAAAATCACATAATTCGTGCACATAATGTAAAAGCATACATTTTTAACCCCTATGAAAAAACACACAAATGCATGAACCTCCTAGCTCTATTTTAACAGCGCTACGGCACGTAACAGCATGACGTTCTTAAAAAATGAATTGTCCGTCATCTCGTAGTTTGGAAACATTGTTTGTCCTGTATTACCCGATCTTACAGTTCCCGATTTCTTCTTGTGGGGATTTTTGAAAGAGAAGGTCTTCACTAGACGTCTTGCAACTCTACCAGGGCTGAAAGGCACCGTTACTGAAGAAATTGCGCTGCCTCGCGTGTTTTTCAATTTCATTACATGCTTGCAGGAATGCCTGGACTGTATTGGAGCCCAACTTAAAGATGTAATATTCAAAGAATAATTCCATAACATGAGGTAAATAAATGGCATATTTTATACTTTCAACTGGTACATTTGTTATGTTTCTCTCCGGTCTGACTAAGCCTCTAAAACTAGGGAACTTGCTATGCACCACCCGCTAGTATTTCTAGTGATGTAAGCTCAGAAAGTAAAACTTGCTGCCATTAATCTGTTAGGGTGCTATACAGTGCTAGAATAGTATGATGTTAAACTACTTCCATTACTATTGCCATTAGTTTTGGTCATACCATTTGTTTTAAAAGAGCAAAAAGCGAATATGACCTTTAAGTTATTTAATTTTATAGGTATTTAAATATAATTTATTAGTAATAATTGCTAGAAGAAAGAAGCCTTCTAGCAGCACTTAATATCTTAATTAAATTAGCAAACGTGGCCTGTAACATAGCCTCGTTAGGTCCCGGGGGGACCAATTGGGGAGCTACTTGATGGAGAAGTAGCGACCTCAGGTCGCGAAGGCAGCATAATGGCCGGAAGGGCTAGGGACGCTGACCACGTCCCACCTTCCAGTACTGCACCCCACCAATGATGCCTGCAGTGGGCAGAGGTGGGGAGACGCAGCGGCTGGGCGGCAAGTCTTGGATTTCACTTGCATAAATGCCCTGTTCTAAAGGTCCAGAGTTATTTCTTCCTTGATCCTCCCTCAATTATTCAGAAACCGCTCACCTGATACTTTGATAGATAAGACCCTTGACCTCACACAGTTCTTTCTGCCTCCACCTAGGGATGACGAAAGAGCGCATACCCAACTCTCTTTTTCGAAACGTGGCCCCAATTTTGTTTATGAATCATTGTACATATGCGTTGGTTTAGTTTGGGAGAGTTTTGTTAACATTCGTGTCGCATATTTAGAAGACCCTGAACTTAGATACCTTTGGTATTAAAACGATTCTTCGTTTTTGCGTTATTCTGTCCAAAACAAACGAGCATATGGAAAACACACACACACACACACACACACACACACACACACACACACACACACACACACACACACACACACAAACGCGCACTCGGACCTTCTTCTAAAATGGTATTTTTGGTTTTCCCATCTCAAAAAAGTGTTTCGTTTAAAATATCGGTGTTAAATTTTTGGTAGAATACGTTACTTTCTCTACTATAGGTAAGTGCTGGGTCAGGCCTGGGTGATAAGCGCGATACCTTGAACGACCTTCATTTTTTGCCCGATAAACATAGTTATAGGTCAAGGTGTCTGCACTTTCTGAGCATCAGTTACCCAGCTCTGTACCAAAGAGAGTAGGCATGTACTGTCAAGAGGACAAATGACAATCACGATGGTACTTGTCGTTGAAACCCAGGGTGTGTAAGGATGTGCGTGAGAGAAGCAAGTTGTTAACGTGTAAGGCAGCAGTGGTAATAGTAATAGTTGTAGTGACAAAAGTAGTGTTGACACTAATAATGTAGGTGGCGTAGTTGTAGTTATGGCGCGGGGAATTGAAGGTGGCCCTGATGACGGTGCTTGTGATGATGGTGAAGTAATGGTGGTAGTGGAACCTGAATACAGTGCTGCCACAGGCGGCAGTGTGGATGAGTTAAACCATAAGGGCTTACTTGACCTCCTGGTTCAACTTTATCAATATGATTAAAAAAATTAATCATCCTCCACGCTTTAATTTCAATATCATAATTATATTAGTTTCAACGTCATTTAACATACATATTTTGAAGATAGATAAAAAATTGTTTAAGCTGTATTACACATGTTTTCAAGAAATGTGGCAAACGGGATGGATTATTGCGTGCGTTTTCAAACACGCAGGCTATTGTCGCGTTATCACATGTGTAAATATTTGAGTGTAATGGTATCGCTGCGTCGGTGGCGAATAAAAAGTAATGAAGCTAAAACGTACAGACGCGGGAAAACTAACAGCTGCACGAAAAGTATACACGCTTCTTTTATTATCATTGTTAATTTTGCGGTTTTATGTTAACACTGTAAATACCTGTATGACAATGTTAAGCAGCGGCAGGAGTAGCTTACAGGAAACTGACGGTTTGTTGTTCATGTTCAACACTTTGGCAAGTCCTATTGATCTATGAAGAACCAAATTCAAGTATCCAAAACGTGAAGCAGAAGGAGCACTAATTGGGACTGGTAGTTAATTTCATATATGTGTAAGTATACCTACCTCATAGCACTACATGTTTCATGTTTAGTAAGTAAAGCAAGTATTGTATTCCCAGAATATCGCTACTGACGTTTCATAGGAAATACATGTCTTGAGTCACCCCAAGATGCATTCCTACTTACCTAAGTAGAAATATTACACTCCACCCAAAACTTCAATAGCGAGATTACACAGGGTATACACCTTTTGAAACCACCTGATGCCAAAAGAAAAAGAAAAGTAAGAAAGGAAGAAAAGAAAAGAAAGAAGAAAAATCTGTTGTGTTGGACTCAAATGACTTTCTCTACTCTTGCACAAACTACTCTTGCAAATCTACTCCACGTTAATCGAGATAAACATTTGTGGAAATTTATCAAATTGCGTAAGCTTTCACGGCCAGTGTCGTTAAAAAGAAAATGATTATCCGGGTTTGTGGGCCGTGGTCTAGTGGAAAATCTCCTTCCAGACGTTTCATTCGAAGCTGCGTCAAACATCCTCAGTGGCGTGACCGTAGTACTCTGTCAGTCTGGATGATGACTGATACGGAGTTTCAGTTTTTGTTTATTAATAAGTTTTGGCCTGGTGCCGGTACAACGGGCCCGGCTTACAGGCTACAATTTACATTTATTTACAATTATTTATATTTACAAATTTTATAGTTTTGGGTTCCATCAAAAACCCATGCAGTGACCATCTTTAGGTCACCGAGAACAGTTCTTGTTTGTGTATTTCTCTTTTTTGTGCCTGTTTTATTCGTTTTTTCATACGTATATACATATACAGGTGTCCCAAAAAACACCGACAACGCCAAGTATGTTGTGGGGGATGGCAAACTGATCAGATTTGAGATAGGAACCCCTGTCCGAAAATACATGGTTTGGACGCTGTAGCGCATTGAAAAGCCAGATGGTTTTACGTTCACACTTTATCAATAAACCCAACATCGACCTGTCTACATTAGAAATTGTCTTCGAACTATGTACCTTCTGCGTCATTGTAGGGCCTATATTGGCGATGGTGAGCCTTATGCGCATGACCCAATACGTGCGGTTGTCTTTGAAGATTTTCAATCGCTCCATGGACTCGAGCCAAGAGATCCTCCGCTGACGTTACTAGAGTGCTGTACACCATACTTTTCACACAACTCCAAAGAAAATAACCGACAAGTGTCAGATCTGACGACTGTACTAGCCATAGAACTGATCCTGCTCTACCAGTCCACCGATTTGAGTATGCGCCATTGTGGTGATTCCGCACATTTACATCAAAGTGTGCTAGAGCTCAAGTCGGCCATTTCAGCTGCTGTATGCTGGTACATGTCGCAATGCTGTTAAAAAAACGTTACCGTACTCTAAACTGCACAAGTAACGCAGTACAATGAGCACCAAGGACTCTAAGGAGCAATTTAGCGCATGCGCAGGAATGTTATGCTCAGGTCGTGCATCCCAGTACACAGATGGCTAAAGGGTTGCATATCTTCCGTATTAAAATACCAAAACAAATGTTAAAACTGTCACAACCGTTCGTTCTCAAACATTGTCGCTCTCTAGTGTCCAAACCGTGCATTTCCGGATAGTGGTTCCTCTTTGAAAATCAATCAATTTGCCGTCCCCTACAACATACTAAGCGTTGTTGGGACACGCAGTATATACACACTCGTTCACTCACACACGCATATATACACACACACACAAACACACACACCTTCACTGGGCACACCAAAAGTATGCGTTCCAGCTCGTGCACTGAACTATTTACACAATTTATATTTCCCGCTGTTTTGCTGCGCGGGCAGGGTGTAGCTCCTGGGTGCTTTCCGAAGCGCGGGCCTCTGCCGTAATGTGTGTGTATGGCCTAAGACCGAGGTTGCATGGACGCATATTAGTTGGCGAGCCGTGCCGCGTCTAGAACACTTTTATTCTAGTATGCTTTTGGTGCTTCGGCTCGCCTTTGCCAATGTTGGCGATCACGTAGTTTTTGTGGTTCCTAATGCGCGTCCAGGTTGCCTTGGCTGTTTTTGCTATTGCATCTGGGATGAATGGGAGCTGGATTTCAGGGTGGAGGGTTTGGTTAGTGGTTCGGAGTGGGGCAGATAGGATTTTTCGAAAGGAAAGGTTTTGAACGGTTTGGATTTGTTCAAGGCCGGTTTTGGACGCGTTATCCCAGGCCACACATGCATACCACCGAAAGGATAAATTACCCAAACAAAATGAGTTTGGATTTCAGTTGCCACTGTTTGCTGCAGAAGATATGAGCGCATAAGTCTAGCCACTGTCTACCAGTCTTGGCGCTATTTTTTATATGGGTGGACCAGCACATCGTGCGGTCTATGGTGAGATCTAGGTTAAAAAATAGCGGCAACGTTGAAGCTCTATTGTTAAATTGCCCAGTTACGTCGTCAATTAATCTGAGAAGCTGCAATTCTGTGAAATGTCCTCTTCTAAAAGCCAAATTGGGAATTTGAAAGTTCATGTATTCCGAGACTTGTTTTTGAAGTCGCGAAAGTATACGTTTTTCGAGCAGTTTACTTATTGTAGACAAGATACTAATGGGGCAGTAATTTTGCAGCTGTCTGTGCTTTTTTCTTCCTTTGGAAGCATAATAACCTTGGCTCGCTTCCAAGTGGAGGGGAAGTAGCTGTGCTGCAAACAGGCGTTAAATATCTTTGTCAGTTGCACCAGGGCTTTTCTCGGAAGATGCTTAAGTTCCTCATTAGTCACCTTGTCTGGGCAGGGAGCTTTCCTATTAGGCAAATTCCTAATGAGCTTGTAAACTTCTTGCGATATTATAAGGGGTATTTGTTGCTCTTGCTTCTGCACCACCCAGCTTTGTATCCATATCTGGACCTCCCGTTCTATTTCACAGTTGGTCACTAGGTTTTCGGTGAATCAGCCTTGAAGACAGTCAGGGAAGACCTCGACTTTCTCCTCTGCGGAGAAGTGTAGGCCGCCGAGTGTGCAGTGCCTCATTTGCGGAGTAGATGCTCGTGAAATATGTGCCTCAATATCGTCATTTTCTGTTATAAGTTCTACCAGGAGATTTCCGGCCGCGTTTGCCTGGCGGGAAAACCACCAGGTGTGCCGGGCATTGAAATCTCCTGCAATTATTACGTTGTCCTCTAAAGCAAGGAAATGTTGGAGGTCTCGTATGAAGCCTGGGGAGTTAAGGGGCCGATAAAGTGCTACCAGCATCACCGTTCTGTTATTTACGCATTCTAACGCTGCCAGTGCGGGCAGTTTGACAGCAGCATGAACAGTGGTGTTCCTTAGAAAAATAGCAGCCCCTCCCCTTAGTTATGCCTCCCCTTACACCTGATATAGCTACATAGGAGTAACCATGGCAACCAGGGGATCAATTGTCATCCTGCGAAATCATTTGAACTTATCTTGCAAATGCACGAAATTGGCATGTAATACTCGTATTTTAGCTGCGTTAATTTTTCAGCTGTTACTTAAATTATTATATATGTTATACATTATTATTAATTATACATAATTATTATTAATTTCATGTGTTATAACTAATTTATATAATTGTAATTTCTAAAAAACCGTTCTAATTGTAAAGTTATACTGTCTCTTCAAAGCAGTCCTCAAATGAAGGTACACTAAATAAAAAATCGGATGTGTTGCACTCACATGACTTTCTCTACTCTTGTTCTTACAAACTGTTATTGCTCTATCTACATTGTAAATCTACATTACCTTATTGCTAGTTTCCTTGTAAGTTCAAGGAGAATTTGGGAATACAGTAGGCTTCAAGTGATAGTGAAATCTTTTAAAGATGGTCGCTATGTATAGGTTTTGAAATTCCATTTTGTTTGCACGACAGAAAGATAAAGTGAATAACGATCCTCCATTGAGAAAAGTATAAGTTTTGCAAAACTCACACAAGCGTCAACGAACATTTCCAAACTAGTCCTCCCCCCCCCCCACAAAAAAATGTGTTTAGACGTAATTTGCATGCTTTAACAGGATCTAAATATCTGCATAGGAAACTTGGTTTATCTCTTATGGCTTATCAACTGTGCAAAAGTCACTTCATTTGCCATAAAAAATATTCGTGTAAAGGGTAGTTTAGGATAAAGGAATCTGATTAAATACCGACTTTTCGTTTCTGATTTATGAACAAACACACACATGCCCGCACGCATCCCCTCCCCCACCCCCCCCCCCGCTCACACACCACACACACATACACACACGAACCTTGAACCTTTATCTAAAAATGCTTTTTTGGATTCAGAGGTCCTCAAAACACACATTTCCGTTGAAATCTCGGCATCGAATATAATACTTCCTCTACTTACTATATGTAGCAGAGAAACTAAACATCTGAGGTGTTGCATTCACATGACTTTCTCTATTCTTGTATTAACTAGTCTTACAAACTCTTATTCTATTTTCTTCATGCTAGTTGAGACAAACATTTGCAGAAATGATCTTATTGCTAATGTTCTTGTAGGTACAAGGCAAATATGGAAAAACAGACTTTGAGCGATAATCAAATCTTCTAAAGCTTTGAGATTCCATTCTCTTTGCACAGCTAAGATATAAAAAATGAATAACGTCCAAAACTCACACAAATAAGAAGGAATATCTCCGAAATGGTGCAATGTAAAAAAAAAATATTTCGACATAAACTGTGTTTTAGCAAGATTTACACTTTTTTTGCACTGTGAGATTTGCTTTATCTCTTACGGTTTACCAGTGATGAAAGTCATCTAGAGTAAACACAACTACATATGCCATATCCATAAAATACAAAATATGCATTTCACTTCTCATAATAATATCTTAAACATATGACATTTTAATCAAAATCTTTGGAGCCATTTTCAAGAAAACAAAAATTTTCGAAAAGTTTTACGTATAAAGGGTAGTTAAGAATGGAGGAATTTTCCTCAAAATCTTCGTGTTGCAGCGTTAAAATAGATTAAACTTTTATACCAACTTTGGCTTTTAACCGACTTTTCATTTTTGAGTTATGCTGTCCACATGCATGTTTATATACACACACACACACACACACACACACACACACACAAACACACACACACACCTTTTTCTAAAAATGCTTTTTTGGATTCAGGAAGCCTCAAACTTATTTCCGGGGAAATCTCGACACCGAAGTTTTGGGTGAAATACAATACTTTCTCTATTTACTATCCGTAGTACAGAAAGTAAAAATGTGCACGAATTTGTGAAAAGAAGACATAGTCCAAGCGTAGGTATCTAAAACATGGAAAATACACTGTTGGGCAAACAATGGCATCCACATACCCCTTTCTAAGGAAAAGAAAATCCATGGTAAAAAAAAGTTGTTTTAAATCTGTTAATAAAAGGGTTTGGTGATGTTTGGAATAAGGATTTAGGTTGGTATATTTTACAAAAATATGACCTGCATTAGCATCACCTATCTGGATAAATGAAAATGGAAAAGTGTGTGTTTGTTTAGGTAAAGTGATATGCGCAGAATGTAAGGACGGATGACAAGGATCCGTATTCCTGTAAAATTAACCGAAACACTTTGTCATCTGCAGTTATTATTGTTGCTTTAATTGCTGTTATTGTTAATTTCTTCTCAAAATCTTTGAAATATTAGCTCTTTGTATATTCTTTAAGCAAACCCGTTATTCATAATTATTGTTTCCAAGAAGCACAAACATTTTGGATTCAGGGGTCTCAAAACATATTACTTCCTCTACTTCTTACCAGTAGAGAAAGTAAAAATTGAGTTTTGGTTTCGAAACCATTTTTTTTTTTGTCTACATATAAATACCGTTTAAAGAACTTCAATAATATATTTCAATCCGTTTCAAATTAGTGACAGTTATGGTGGAAAAAAATTGTGTATTTAATTATACTGTAGTTCAACATTAACTTAATCACTCAATCCGCTACTTTTAATCAATTGTCTTTTTATTTAATTCATTTCCTTTAATTCATTTCCTTACCCCAAATGACCTAGTTGTCGACGGGCCCCTAAACTCCATTCATTTCCTTACAGTATTACTGTTGTGATTAAGCATTGTTCACACAAGTGCAAATTTTTCAACTGCATCAAAATCTCGCAAGTTACTCTCTCTGCCTCCTTGGCAATGTGACGTCATCCCAGCATTATGGCTAACGGAAAAGATAGGCTCCGGCGACAATTGCAGTTACGTAGCAATGGCAGTATGATACATGGCTAGAATGTTTTGAGACTCCCCTCCCCCCCCCCCCCCCCGAATAAAAAGAAGCATTTGTAGAAAAAGGAGCGTGCGCGCGCGCGCGTGTGTGTGTGTGTGTCAGTCTGTGGATAGCATAACTCAGAAATGAAAAATCGGTTAAAAACCAAAGTTGGTATTTAAGTTTAATGTCTTTCAAGGATGTGACACGAAGATTTTGAAGAAAATAGCCCCACCCTAAACTACTCTTTCCATGGAAATTTTTTTCGAAAATGTTGATTTTCTTGAACATGGCTCTAACAATGTTGATTAAAATGACAGATGTTGAAGATATTTTTATGACAAATGAAATGTATATTTTGAATTTTCTGGCTATAGCCTATGTAGTCCTGTTTACTCTGGATAGCTTTTGAATAACTCGTAAACCGTAAGGGATAGACAAAATCTTACTCTACAAAAAATTTAGACAAACACACAATTTATAGCTGAATAATTCTTTTTGTAGAATGAACCATTTCGGAGATATTCCTTGTTATTTGTATCAGTTTCGGAAAACAACTTTCGTGAAATGGAATGTCGTTCGTGTTTTTATATGTTAAGTCTGCAAAGAGAATGGGACCTCAAAGCTTCAAAACATCTGACTATCGCTCAAAGCCATGTATTCTAATATTGCCCATGCACCTACAAGTAAATAAGCAAGAAGATAATTTGTACAAATGTTTGTCTCAAGTAACTCGAAGAATATAGGAATAAGAGTTTGTAAGAATGGTTAGTACAAGAGTAGAGAAAGTCATTTAGGTGCAACACATCAGATTGTTTAATTAGCCATCAAAACTTCGCGGTTACTGCTTCTGGCTCCTTGGCAAGGTGACGTCATCCAAGGAACATTCAAAATGTTAGAGTATAAACATTGAAATAACCACAGTCGCCCAACTAAGGCATTCAAAGTTATTTTTGTTGGTGGGTCGTTGACTCTAAAATAGCTTTCCTATCTGCATATTTTACTGCGAGCATCATTGGAAACGGTGAACATAATTTTACATAAATCAATTAGTATTTGTTTTATTGAAATTAACTGATGAATATGGAAACCTTAAGCGGGATACAACATAAACATAACATATGGTATTCTAAAGCGAGTAGCTTAAACAGTTTGCTGGTGCAAATAATTCAAAGGGAACACAAAATTGACTAATCTGCAATACTGGACTCGTAATGTAGTTTACCGCCGTTATTGGGAGATCCTTGTAATTATGTTTTTAATGCAACATTGCAGTAGCCAGGAACTAATAGAATTAAACAAGGTATGTGCGCATGAGTACGTATGTGTGTAAACTTTTGCTAATTCTGTGTCTTCACAAGGGAGCGGGGTTTTATTACGAAATCCATCAAGTTAACCGTGCATATACAACGGAAAGTGAAAGCGCCGGCAACCTTGCTGTGCTCTTGTAAACAAATAGTGTGGAAGGCAGTACATCCCTCATGTTACCTGCCGGCTCTATACTCCATGCTGTTAATCTCATTCCAATGTTTACTTACTAAAACCCCGCTCCCTGGTCATAACTGTACTTCTGATTGTTATATCCTAGCTAAAACACAAATACCTTAGGAGCCAGATAACCGTTCTTATGGAGATTAATTTCATTCTTTGATTACTTTGCTAGGATGGACTACAACAAGAAAATTCCTCCAAACATCCCAACGGCTTGGACAACGACTGCGACATCAGTTAAGAGTAATTTCTACCAGGAGCTGAAGCCTTTGCTTGTGATGCTGAGGGCTATGGGCACGCTTCCGTATCACGTCAAACCAGATGGTAATACTTCTTCTTCCTCAATTCAAATTTATATTTAAAGTAACTTGATTTATTTTCTACGTATATCGTCTTTTATTGCAGTCGTGAAGTGGAGGATTGGTTTGCTTGCAGAAAAACGCCTAGGCAGCGTTTCATTTGTATTTCATAATGGACATAAAAATGTTATAATAATGTAGACTGTGTACTTTGTTGCAGGTGAATTGGCCTTTAAGTTTCTTCATCCCATCACGCTGTATACGGTTGTGCTACAAGTTGCCATAACACTAGCTGCTATTATGAGACAAAAGATATTGGTTAATAAAATGGATACTGATCGTATGGACTTTCATAATAAGCTGCTGGACTATGTTGCCTTGGTTACATACGTACCATCTGTGCTGCTGCCTCTCACAAACTGGCCGGAAACGTCTAAGAAGCTGAGATACTTCAACGAATGGGCTCATTTCCAGGTGCAGTATAACTCCCAAAACTCATTAAGCACGATATCACTTATTCCTAAAATTAATACGGATATTCTCGTCAGCTTTTCTTTCAGCTAAGAAGTGGTGTGTTGCATTCAACTGACTTTTACTTCCCTTTCTTAAAATACTTTATTCCTCAGTTTATTAATTATTAATGGAAGCATACGCCACTCACTTAGCATTTGTTCCAGGTTCAATGACCGCCAAAGAAAATCTCTGTGCACATCCTGTCTATGTCACTTTATCGTTGTAGGAAGCCATGGCCATTTCAGTGGTTCTTTTAGGGCACGGAGCAAGAGTACATTTCCTAAAGCAGCCTTGAAATGGCCACACTTTTTACAATGATAAATAACGTGACATAAACCGGAGGTGCAGGGAGACCTTTTTATCGGTCATTGTACAAGAAAGTTAAAGGAATGCTCATATGTTTAAACAGTGGAGAGCTATGTAATTGTTTAGGAATTCTCCTTGCATGATCATGAAAAAAAGAAATAGTCACATGTCACAAGAAAGAAACTACATTTTGAAAAGGCATACAAATCTAATATTTGTTTTTATAAGCTTATCGAGATGTAAGCACAGCTCAATGTACCACCCGCGTTCCCTCCTCTTTGATTGGCTTAAGTTGTTCTCGCCGTAAATATAGTTTATATAACCCAGAGACGACATAACCTAAATGGAAACCCAAAGAAAGCACACCTGACTCATGCAAATTAAGCCCTGGAAATATGTAACAAATGCATGGACAATATTTAACCCACATTTAGGAGTATCTAGAAGTGGAGCAATCCCTTCAATATCTGAATATGATTCCGTGACGTCAGTCTCGCTGTCCGATAAAATTTCGGCAAGGTTGATGACAATACTTCCAAAAATGTTGTCCATTAGGCCATCCAAATACTAATGCTAACACCTATCAGCTCCGATGTGACCTCCTCAAATTGCCTTACCGGAAGAGAAGGATGTCTTTCCGGAAGTACATTAAAACATTGTTTCTTGTCACTTCGCAAGAGCTTCTCCTTGCGATGTTTAAGGTTAGAAGAACCTGCGGTTGCTTATGTTTACGCAATAAGAAATACTCGTGCACTTATCACCGTCTGTGAATAACCAATTAATGAACTGTAACTTCAACTCAGCTTGATTAGTGAAGACACGATAATGAATTCGCAACTGCAATGAGACTCCAGTCCAGTATAAACAAGAAAAGGTAACCTCTCTCATACCTTAGAATAGTAATCTACGGAAGCATCATTGCCTCTATGCTCGCATTTCGTGCATGGTGCAAGACATAAAATTAATCTGACTAAAATACCTTCAATGCAGAGAAATTATTATTTTAACAAAACAAGTAATTTCTACGGCAGCGGTACACAGCTGCAAGTCCAACACTCAATAAGAAAAACATGTGATATTGTTACTAAGGAAAAATAGAAGGAACCTCTCCAAAGTGATTAACGCCGCAACAGTTGTAGTTTGTATAATTTGAATGGTTTTAACATTCACTATGTCCCATCAGTTACACACAATGTGCATGAGAATGATGCTGCGCTCACAAACCCAGAAAAAGCACTATCCGTGGAAGACCAGCATGTAAGATCATGAATATTTCTCTCATCAAATATCCGAAGAGCAAGATTCACATTCTGTTAGAGAGGTGCAAGACCTTATGAGACAGTACGTGGGAAGTTCTTTTCCTTTCTATACATTAACTCTAAGTACTTAAAATCTGCAGTTACCAGGAGATCAAGATTGCTGAAATCAAGAAACTTAAAAATTCTTTCTTGTTTAGTAATCCAGTTATTACGAATGTACCTACTTCAATACAGAGTCGAAAATCAAAACGAGCTTTGTTTTTGCTTACTGGATCTTCCATGTGTGGTTGTAAAATGCCAGCAGATGTTTGTAATTCATAAGATATTCTGTTTACAACATTATTATCTACGATTGAAGGTAACATAAAAAACCTAATTTTCTCTACTTCCTTAACTACTTGCAACAAAATAGACTAGCTGTCCAGATGTAAAGCCCTGAACTGGTACAATGCTCACCATATCTTTGTGTTTTAAAAACGTACTTGTCATAAATACTGGTGCAGTTTTCGTCACATTTAAGGCATCATTATTGCTAACACTATAAATTGTACCCCCTTTGAATGAGGGTCTAGGCTCAATATGAACCTAATCCAGAACTACATTTACTAGTGTTACATGGTCTTTCAAAAATGTTTTCCTAACATTCTGTAACCTTTGGTTTTATTTATACTGAAAGAATTTAAGTCTAAGTTACCACTAACAGCAAGTTTTACTGTCATACTTTGAGCTTTACGTATTACATTTACCAGTTTCATTTGCTCTGTTATAAACTGTAACCGAGGAGATGGTTCACCAGAAAAGGCATTCTTTAACATCATTAATGTATTATGCACTACAAATTCCTTGTTCACATACTCATTATGCACACGGGACTCTAAACAACCAAAAATGTCACCAATAAAACCTTTTTGGTTACTATTTTGCTGCCTTTTGAGCTTTATGCTGTGCTATTTTGCAGTTATTTATTGTAAGCAAACCACTGAGATCGCTCACAACACACACTGAAGCAAGATTAGTTGGAATGCCATCATTAACATTTCTTAAGCTCATAACTATCCTTTCTTCTGTTATAATACTAGTGCAGCACCTGTTAAGTCCACCTTTTACACCTAGGAAGTATTGAAACACATCTGCTAAGCAATGCAGAGCATATATTGTTTAGCATATATTTTAAACTCATTTAAGCTTTCTGCAACTGATTTGTTCAAAGTTTCTTCTTCTCTTCATGATGGACTTGCTCTTGACATATACTCGGAGAATATTGAAGTTATTGCACTAGGTTTCAGCTTATGATAGGTTCATGGAAAAGTTTTTATCTCCTCATCAACTATAAATGTCTGTTATCACACTTCCTTCAGGAAAGTGCTTCTTACAGATAACAGGGCCTGTAAAGTCTGTTGGAATGCTACTCAGCCACTACCTCTTTTGGTAAGGAAAATGTACCAACAATTTCATGTTGTGATCTGTAATTACTTTTACAGCCAGCTACGCTGCAACACCTAGGCATTTTAAATTCCCGAAACAATTAAGGAATACTCAACCGTGTTATCATAATTCATTATACTTAGAAATAATTACAGTACCTGTATCGCAAATCAGTTTGCAAGCTGTTGAGGTTATGGTGTTTTGTAGGTCAAGTAACTTCGCATAGCGATTTACTATTGCATTATTGTTACACTATTGAAATTGTACTATACTCGGCCGAGCATGTTACTTGGATAAACTAGAAAGCGGTTTTGTTTCTTTTGGCAATAATTCAGCTCAGCAAAATTATTGCACATTATAATAAGGCTTCGGACACGGCTGCTGCCTCGTTGCATTTTGGCTGGAAAATGGTCACGTGCGCACGGAGTTTCACTGTTGTACCTCCTCTTCCCCAAGCACTGCGTGCCGTTCACGCTAAGCGCTCGCTTGTAAACAACGTACCCGTCAGTATACTAGAAGTGCACCTATCCTAAATGCATGTCCGAAGCCTAATTGTGATATATTAACTTTAAATAAATATCTTTATTCTTCATTTCAGAATTATGTAATTATGACGTATGAGTAACTGCTCAACACTCTGTGAAAAACATTTGTTTAATTAAAACACTGATATACAAGAGAAACTTAGCATGTGCATTATAGCCTTTCTTCCTCACTTATACAATGTGAGCAATCTACATTGCTTACGTTCCCTCCGCCCGCACCCGAAAAGTGTGACCCCAGACTCTAGAGGAAGCTAAGGATCAAGGTGAGGTAGGGTGGAGGTATCTCTGCCTCCTTAACTTGTACAGGAGGGGTGGTTGCGAAGGCCTTTTCCACATCCAGGAACACTGCGGCTGTTTTAAAGCTTTCCTGGAAACCTAAAGCAGCCACAGTAGGTACAAGGCAAGTGGAGTGTCTAGGATGAAAACTGACGACCCAGGAGTTGTGCCTTAAATAGGGGAGATAGGCAGGACCGATGGCAATACTGCGTTAATCACATTAAAGGATCTCACTACTGATATGTTTCTAAGCTTCACTTTTGGTGAGAGAGTATTCCATTTATATGAATGTCATTTTTATAGATTTCTAGTACTTTCTTAAATAAATATATTCGTGAAATTTGCACAGGTTATTTCTCATTTTTTTATTTATAATATGAATCACTTCTTAAGCAGCCCTAACTTTTTTAAAATATGGTTCATTTAAACAACTTTACTTTTTGAAAAATGTATTAAATGATACTATTTGTAAACTTTTCAGAACTACGCAAATCACAGCTATAGTTTAACTTATTTTGATATTATTAAATAGTAACATTTTTGGTCCGTATCTTCAATATTGTACTAAAGCCAAAAATTATGAAACTGAGAACAAGTTTAGATATTTTGTATAATAAATGTACCACTCTTTTTATACCGCACAATTCACGGCTATATAATGTTTTCCTTGCTTTTTGTGATTTCTCTTCATGTCTTTTGCAGGTCAGGGAATTAGATATGTGTCAAAGAATTGTAAAATGGGGCGTGTCCTAAATAAAATGCCATGGCATTAATAAGCAAAATTTGTATTTTGAATGTGCATTGTTATACACGTCTTAAACACTAAAAATAACCAAAAGTACAATTCAGTTGACTGGCTGTGTTATTCTACAGGGTGAGTTCACCGCCTGCACTGGAAGAGCTTTAGAACTAAACTTGGGACGGAGAGTGAAGATAGCTCAAGCAGTGTATGTGACGTACACAGCAGCGAATGCGATACTGTTCAACAGGAGGTTTACAGACAACAATGGCTGGTGGCTGATTATCATCATGATCTTCTGCTCACTCTTTGTCGTCATGCTCTTGGTGTTCTGGATATGCTGTTGCTGGCAGCTTGAAAGAGCAGCCATCTTGCTGGGTGACGAAATGGAGCACGTAAGTTTTTGAAAATATATATCGTTAATTTGGGAGGTAGGTCTCTATCCCACCAATGTTGAGTGTTCCAAGTTCATAACTAAAGGCCGGAGGCGTGTGCGTTTTTCCATAGGTATACTGCACATGGACTTCACTGTTATCACTCGTGCATGTAAACAAGTGCAGGTAGGTACAGCCTGACCATGAAAACCGCCTCAGTACACCACAACCCACAAACATAAACTGTACATTCTGGAATTGCACTTAAACGCTTATACACACTGCTATTTTTAACTATCATAACGCCACAGAGTGCATTACACTGGGTTACAATATACGCTCGTAAATTATTAAATGTGAAATTTTGACGCCTATCACTAAAGCAGTTTTTAAACAGTGGAAAACTTATTTCTACGTCACACGATGTCAGAGGTGCAAATGTAGGGAATTTCACTTGTCGTCTGGCGTGTTTTCCTTCTTACTCAATTTCAAAGTTTCACACACAGCTTGATAAGAAACATCTTTGTTTAGAACTTTCTGGAATTTACCTTTTATCATTTCGACACCTGGTATAAGAGGTATCCTATTAAATGAATTAGTTAAGTCTTCTATTATGCTTATGCTCTTAGAATTTTCAATACCCGATTTTTCTAATTGTTTAATAGCTTTGGGCAACACTGCAAAATTGTTGGATATTAACAGAAGATTTTCAGTTAGTTCATGCGGTATGCTACACCTTAACCTTGCGTCTGCATACACTTGCAAGGCAATACTTCACTAGTTCGCAGAATACGCGTTACATTGTTTTTTTACTCTTGCTTCTTGTGGCAGTTGTTTGCACATTTGATGGTCGTGCTGTACTTCTGACGTCATTCATACTCTGTGTCCAGCTAACCTGTATCACATGCAAGCGCACATCCCTCCGGCCTTTATTCATGACTTACTATCGCAGAAACTATTTAACATATCAGATTATAATTTTTACATGTTGCACATACATGCCTTACTCTATTAAAGATTGTATTTGATAAGTTACGGAAGATACCACTATTTTTTTAATTAGAGCATATTTTACTTAGAATGTATGAGCATTGACATTTTAAAAAAGTAATCAATCGCTTTATTAACACTAGAACAGATCTCAACAGCATTTATGGGTGAATTTTATCTTACTAAAGTTTAATTTAGCTTTCTTCAATAGCTTCTGAGAAAACGGTTCATTTATATCATCAAATTTCATTCAGCAGAAAACCCCTTTATAACAAAAATGGAGGAAACAAACCACATATGTCTGCAAAGAAATAAACCACTTAGTTTGATTTCACAGAAGCTGACATACCTAACAGTGTGACCAATCTGTAGAGCAAAACTTGCCTTAAAAGATAACCACGTATTCGTAAGTGTGTAGGATCGTCTCTTTTTCTGCGAAGAGATGTAAAATTGTCAGTGTAAAATGAAAAATTCTGTAACACTGTTAAAATCTATATTTAGAACATAAACACAATAATAAACTGTATGTGATTCCTATAAAATATATTAAGAAGAAAGCTTATATTTCCTAGGCGTATCTCTTGAGAACACGAAGGAGAAGACGTGATGAATGTTGTATGGGAGCTGAGTACGAATGCTTTCTGCAAGGGCAAGAGCCCCACACTACCTAGGCAAGCGGGTAACGCCTTGAGGTGGAAGCAAAAGGGATATTCTATACTGACAGGCGTTGTTCATTTCATGTGTATTTATTTATGGTTCGTTTGTGTTAACTCAGTCAACTTGCGAAGTGAAAGTGTGATTTGCAGAAAGATTTCCAGGTGATCTGAGATTTCTATCTCTGTGGAAGCACAAAGTGTACAAGACATACCCACACACCCTGGAAGAATTAAAACAAAATATGTGTCAGGAAATTGCCAGCATTTCTCAATGTGCACTATAGCAAGTGATGGATACTTGCCTAAAGACGTGCCAAACATGTATGGACAAAGACAGTGGCCAGCTTCAGTATCTCAGTTAATAAAATTGGTAAGTAAGGCCTTTAAAAGTAGTTTTAAAAATGTTGTATGGTTTCATCCGCGCTGTTCTATGACGGCGACAGTCGGCGGCGAGCGCAGCCAGTTCGGAGTCTTTTGGATAATTGATTATAATGTTTTCAAACATTCCGTAAAAAGAAATTAACAAAAATGGCATGCAGGTTGGTCAAATTTTCTTTGAATATGTCGGATTCGACTTGGGCATTTAGACAAAGATGAAGTGTGTTGCTAATGAGTGGTGACTGGGCTTGCCAGAAGTGGTTTATTATTTGCTTACCAACTTAACCACTGTGAACTACACTTAACTGCACATATTCTTTGAGAGTTAGGACACCTGGTTATGGCAATATATTCCTCATAGTACTTTAAGTCACGTGCGACTCATTCACCTCTCTGTTAAAAGTTGCTTCATTTGTATGAATATTGACTTACGGAGCATATGCTAATTTCTAGATAGAAGAACATTATTACAAAATTACATTCCTCTGAAAGTTCTACTACAAATTCGTATTTTCCAACCCGGACCTTTAAAGATTGATAGCAACAATTTAATTGCATAAATCGAATTTAATTCGTTTGATACGTAGTTTCACAAATTGCGATGTTTTGTATGGGAATTGAATAGTGGTACCTTTTTCAAAGCTAGAATTAGATTGAAAAATTCAATGTCATAGGCGGCATTTGATCTTCCGGTTTCCAGCTGGTTGCTCTGACCAGAGTGCTTTACCAGTACTTGACTCTGTGACTACATCAACTTGCGGAGGGGAACTTAGCACCTCGAGCGAAAGGCAACCTTTCCTGCCTAATCGTCTGAAGGGGCACCCAGCAGGAGGATGGATGAAGCGAATGGATCCGAAGGGCGGCCGGCACATTGCCACGACAACAGAGAGCTGAATCCCTACAATGCCCCAGTTAGAAGCACCTCGGTGGAGGTTGACTCAGCCCAGTTCTATCCCACTCCCAAGGGGGTTGCGGGACCCGGAAACCAGCTTTCCTCCTCCCTTAGGCTTGTACCATCCAAATGGGTAGCCCGGAAATCAGTAGGTTAACCTTGCAGACTAGGGCAAGATTTCGAGAGCACATCCTTTTCCCTTGCCATGCTGCTGCCGCGACACTCGCCGACGCTTTCAACCCTGAACGCAACCTAACGGGTTGAAGGGTGAAATGAAATGCTTAATCGAATGTTATGGAGGGACAGGAAATTCGGAGGATATGGAAATCTTTCCCAGCTTACGCTTGGTGAGCCGAAGAAATCTCCAAAACAGCCTTTGGGTTAGGAAGGTCGGCCGCGTGGACCGAACTCACGACTTCCTGAATTTTAGCCACAGATACAGCCATTCAGATACAGCTCTCTCAGGCTGTATCTGAGAGGGCTCAGATACAACCTGAGCCCTCTCGCTCTGTTTTTCAGTACTTAATGCTTAACTGGTTTTTCAGTAAATCGTCAAGTGCAAGGTTAAAATGACATGACATGTTTTTATTGCAGCAAATGCATGTACACGGACTTCAGAGAGGAGTCCGGCTGAAGAAGTTCCACGTACTCTGGTTGAGACTCAGTAACTTATACCGTGAACTTGGAAACAGCATGGCATTCTCCATGGGCACTCACATCGTCATCCACTTTGCCTTCCTCGTTCTATGCACTTACTACACACTAACGAGTCTTGTCAGGGGCGAAACACAACGAGTTCTTCACATGATGACCATCCTAGTCGCCAACTTTACTGGGCTATATCTGGTGTGTAGTTCTGCGCAGGCTGCCACGGAACAGGTACAACCTCATTGTATACTTACATCCCATTTCACTAATTGTACTTCTTTATTAGCAATCCTATAACAAGTGATAGTCTGAGGCTTCTTTTTTACTTTTTCTACTACGTCTGTCTGTCTATCTGTCTGTGTGTGTCTGTGTGTGTGTGTGTGTGTGTGAGTGTGAGTGTGTGAGTGTGTGTGTGTGTGTGTGTGTGTGTGTGTGTGTGTGTGTGTGTGTGTGTGTGTGTGTACAGCATACCCAAAACCAAGTCAGCTAAAAACCAAAGTTGGTATTTAGGTTTAATATCTTTCAAGGATGGCACACAAAGATTTTGAAGAAAATTCCTCCACCTAAACTATCATTTACATAGAAAATTTTGATTCTCGAAAATCGTTCTAACAATTTTGATTAAATGTCATATATTTAAGATGTTTTATGACAAATTAAATGTATATTTTGAATTTTCTTGCTATAGCCCATGTAGTCCTGTTTACTTTGGCTAACTTTTGCATAACTGGTAAACCGTAGGGGATGGACCAAATCTTACTCTATAAAAATTTAGATCTTGCTAAAACGCACAATTAATTTTCAGATATATTTTTTGTAGAGTGAACCATTTCGGAGATATTCCTTGCTATTTGTACGAGTTTTGGAATAGTACTTAAACTTTCGTCAAATGGAATATAGTTATTCATTTTTTGTATCTTAGCCCTGCAAAGAGAACGAAATCTCAAAGCTTTAGAAGATTTGACTATTTCTCAAAGTCTACTGTATTCCCATGTTCCTCTTGCACCAACAAGAAAATAAGCAATAAGATAATTTCTGCAAATCTTTATCTCAACTAACACGAAGAAGATATAGGAATAAGAGTTTGTAAGAATGGGTACAAGAGTAGAGAAATTCATGTGAGTGCAACACATCAGATTGTTACTTTTACTTCCACATTTTGCAAGTAGGTAAAGTATTGTATTCGACCCAGAAATTCGATGTCGAGATTTCACTGGAAATATATTTTGAGGGCCCTCTGAATCTAAAAAGGCGATTTTAGGTCTGTAACTGCCTGTGAACAGCGTAACTCAAAAACGAACAGTGAGTTAAAAGAACCAAATTTGTTATGTAACTTTAATGTCTTACAAGGATACGACACAAAGATTTTGAAGAACATTTCTCCATTATAAACTACCCCTTACATGGAAAAATTTTCGAAAATTTCGATTTTTTCAAAAGTGGCTCTAACGATTTTGGTTAAAATGCCATATGTTTGAGATATTTTATGGAAAATGATATGCCTATTTTGAATGTTCTCACTCTAGCCCATTTAGTGAACTTTACTCTTTAGTTTTACACAACTGGTAAACCGTAAGGCATAGATCAAATCTTAGTACACAGAAAATGTAGGTCCCGTTAAAATTATTTTATATTAATTTTCTTTGTGGAGTTTATCATTTCCGAGATATTGATTGTTATTACTTTCAAGTTTCAAGCTCTTGTACATCTTTTAATTGAAATCGCTACTATTTTCTCTTTTTTACTTTCTCCTTCCATTCGCACTAGTTACCACGATCGAAACACTTGAATGCGGTTTTCGCAAGATATATCTATGAAATTTTTGGTTACATTCAATTATGAAACATTTGTGGTAAGCGATTAAATATATTATTATTATTATTATTATTATTATTATTATTATTATTATTATTATCATTATTATCATTATTATCATCATTATCATCATTATCATCATTATCATCATTATCATCATTATCATCATTATCATCATTATCATTATTATCATTATTATCATTATTATCATTATTATCATTATCATCATCATCATCATTATCATTATCATTATCATCATTATCATCATCATTATTATTATCATCATTATTATTATCATCATTATTATCATCATTATTATTATCATTATTATTATTATCATCATCATTAATATTATTAATATTATCATCATTAATATTATTAATATTATCATCATTATTAATATTATCATCATCATTATTATTATATTATCATCATCATTATTATTTTTTTTTATTTTTTTTAGGACGACCATAAGAACAAAGGCTCTCTAGCACTATAGTAGTGATAACAATAATAACAATAAATACTAATAAATAATAATTAATAATAATAGTAATGATGATAATCTGATAGTAAAACCATGTCCTTATTTCATGACAGGTTGGTGCTGCATTTCGTGACCGCTTAGAGCGCCTGGAATATACATTTTGGATCAAGCACCGTTCTGCAGAATACGAGGTAAGTTGTTCTAGTGCTGCTTAGACAAAACTGCTGTTCCATCAAAAAGTATAACCTTACTAACAGTTAAGCAATTAATGCAAATTTCTTTAGTTATTCCAAGAAATGATTGCAGTTTGGAATCGTTAAATACTTAGGATTTCATTCATTAAGAACTAAATTGAAGAGAGTACACTATTTATGAATAAACAATATGCAATTGGAAAATTTGCTTCAAAATATCCTATCAACTAATTTTTACTTTACACTGGTTATTGATTTTCATCACAGCACTAAAGACATCGAGAACAATCTAAGAAACTGGAACCAGTTTATGAAAAATGCAGTGCCACTACGAAACGAACGTGATATTTCGAAGAAACAGCGTTCGTGTACGTATTGTAACACCGAGGGAGATGTCTCCAAGATAACGTATGACCACGAATTTCTGTAGTTTTGGATTCGATTTCTGGCTGTTGCTCATTCTTACCATGGATTTTTTTGAGGATTCTCAGGTCGATGGGTGAAAGCTGTGGTAGTTCCTCTCCTTTCACCATTCTTTCCTATTCTTCATTTGTTATACTCATTTGCTCTTGGGCGAGATGGTGAAGCAACAATTACGAGACCAATCTTGGTCCTTGTGCATGTTTATCGTCAAGGATTGCACCCCTAGAGCTTTGGGTACAATTCTTCCGGTAGGGCCATTGCGGCAGTTACCTTCATGAGCTCTATACCCCTGAAGGTAATATTAACTCAGACACCGGCGAAAACCCATTCGCAAGATCTTCGGATTCATATCCCATCAAGTGAAACGTTTATGATTGGCGGTGACCTTAATTGAGAACTGTCAGCAAAAGATCAACGTGGAGGCTTTAATGGGTATATTACTTTACGACAGTTGATTATATTGGAAACTCAATTGCTCGTTGCTTACACATGACGAAGTTCTGAGATGTTTCCAGGATTGCTCATCATGGTTGCAGGAATCGCGTCTATTCGCACTGAATAAGGTATCCAGGTGGGTGTGTAAAGCAGCACTTTGCATTATGGTACTTCTTTAGAGCTCTGACTAAGAGTGAAACCAATGACGCTTTATTGCTTTCAAGTCTTTCTCGAGCTGCACGAACTTCAGCAGTAGGTAGAAAATGTCCAGCAAGTCGTGTGGGATATCCAAGAACACAATGGCTTGAAACACACGAGCTACAGAGAAGTTTGGCTAGAGTACACTCGGGGAAGGTGATTAATTGGGAGGAGAGCTTTTTTCATCTGGATAAGGAACATGGTAGCCGGAAGCTAATCATGCAATGGAAGTAGATGGATAGAAACATTTCTCTACTGCCAAAATCTCTCGTGCAATGAATGCTTCCTACATGCATCGATTCTCCAACTCCGCAGAACCACGTAGAGATGTACATATATGTTTGCACTTTGCACCTTGTCCGAGAAGAGTTGCGGCAGGATACTCACCAATTTCCAAAGCAGAGTTTCAGAGTTTCCGGGTTAATGGCAATGGTCAAAACGTATTAAGGCCATGCCTCCCCAGACCTGATGGTCTGCGATATGAATTTTAAATGCACTGTTGGCTCTAATGCCCAGAATCAGTTACTCAAGTAATCTAGGCAATGTGGACTGCAAAGCTCTTGCCGCCTAATTTTGTAGTAATTATTGAGATCACCCTATTGAACTATGATTACAAGTTGTTTTTGCAGAAATAATTAGTGCTCGTATGACGAAAAGACATACGAGTACTGGATACTGGGCTGCAGTGTATGAAGGAACGACTATTCACATTGTGGTGGCTGCATAGAGCGCTGTATCCTGTCAAAAGCACAATTAACTTTGACATTGAGAGAACCTATTATTCACGAGGGACAGTAGAGACGTTTGCTTGCCTTCTGGCGTTAACATGTCTGCATGGATTCCTAGTCACATTTGCCGAGGAATGAAATGGTGGATTTGACAGTAAAAGCGCCAAACACAGAATCCAGTACTACCATCTCTCCTATTCTTCGGAAAACTTTAGGCTTGAAATGCGGAGAGCTGTGCTGTCGTGCTGGCACCAGGAGCGGTCAGCTCTCCGCAATAATAAACTTAGAGAAGTTAATGAACTTCTGATAAACTGGGTAACCCCTCCTCGCGTATCTCGTTGCGAAGAGATGAGATTTTGGCTCGGTTACGCATTGACTGCTGAAATTTTACGCATGGTTACCCTACTCCTGTTTATCCATTGTGCGACAACCTTCTATAGGTCCGTCACGTGCTGCTAGACTGCATTTCCCTAGCGAACTTTCGAGGCTTTCTGTAACTGCGTGCCAGACTTGCAGAGGTCCTGTGGACGAAAACAGCCGATCGAAGGAGCTTTGATGTTTTTAATAAATTTCATACATTTTCGAACTTTTTGTAACTAATTTTAAATCTGGGTTTTGCTTCATTGTTTGGTATATTTATGCACATTTGCTTTTTATTTGTCATCATCACCATCATCATCAGTGCCGAACAAGCTCTGCAACCTTCGATTACAGTCTCCAGCCACATCACTTTTAGGCATCCCTATTGTGCAGCGTTCCAAGATTCTGTGGTACTTAGTAACAACGAGGCGGATGTGAAGGAATACAACTGGAGTTCCCGTGTTAATGTCTAAGGTGGTGTGATGTGTCATCAGAAAACCGGGATACCAATTTTGGTTCACGTATCTAGTTCTGTAAGAGCTTTGTGATGTTTGATCTTTGTCAAAGTTTTCCAACGAAACGATATTGCCAAGGAATAAAACATATCCTGAGCAATTCTCTTTAGACCGAAAAGCTCTATCGTATTGCGCGCATCAACTACGGCTCCCTAAGGGCCAAGACAGCTGGGGATTACTATAAGTGGCGCTCCGGTCTGAAACCTTGTTGATTAAGGTTCTCAGGCTTGCCCTGAAGAATCAGCGTGAGTCAGTGGACATTATGCTACAACGAACGTACATAATTATTGTTTCGCAGTCGGGGCGAAAGAATTAAGGTAGCCCAGATGTTACATGATACTCATAGATTGGACCAGTTAACACCGGAGAAAGTAGAAAATGGTAATTATTGCAATCTGAAGGATATTAGGACTATTCTGTGTCGACCTGTTATTGTTATTCCTCATGTACAGTTAAAATACCCTGAGATGCCCTGAAAGGGCATTTGGAAGCGATTTAGGCCCCCACAGATGAATTTGGAATGTATAGTGGAAACATAGGAAATTATTACGAGTAATATCATCAGACACTGAATTACCTAGTGAGCAAAAGAATTTATTAGGGAAAGTAAGAGTCATATCCGATGGCTCCCGACACAATCGTGTTAGGAACAATACCGCTGTGCCTATGCAAAATACAGGCAGAATGGTACATCTCCGCAGGTAGCCGCCATACTTGAACATTGCTACTTCTTCAACGTAATATATGACTTCTTATAAGTTTCTAGCCCATACGTTTTGGGGAAGTACCTATACTATACGTTACATACACAATAATTAGAATGTGCTACTTTTAAGTAGTTTCACAAGCTTTCTACCATTCGACTATAATATATGCAAGTAAAACATGACTTTTCAACCCTCCATTCTAAGCAGATCTTTATCACAACTTTTTTCTCACTTTATTTGCAGATCCAAACTTTTCTGAAAACCGTTGCACAGCATAAATCCACCATAAGCTTTTCCGGTTTCGCTGACGTTAATAGAGGACTTCAAACGTCGGTAAGTAGTAGGATTCCTTTGAATGTTCTGATATAAACAAGGTAACCAAGGTTGTTCTGTTGCAGGGGAGTAAATTTCGTATTACTTAGAAATACTGCCATAGGAGGCCTCAGTTGATCCACAGACAAACGGTCGAGATGAAAACATTACAGCAGTCAGCGTCGTATCTAGATGTTACGCCGCATTGCGGTGATTTCACAGTAGGCAAGATTACATTAACAAGTAAATGAGACCAAGGACTAAACTTTTTTCAGTGTTACCGTTTAAATTTTTGAGGCATGAAACTGTAGTTTGAAACCAGCTTTTAAGGACATGCAAGAGATGACGAAATCGGACGAAATTTTGGCATCGCGATATGATCCTTGCAGTATCGATAGCATCGCTTACAAAATGAAATGCATGTTTTATGCTTTTCTCAACAGGAAAGACGTGTGTGTGTGTGTGTGTGTGTGTGTGTGTGTGTGTGTGTGTGTGTGTGTGTGTGTGTGTGTGTGTCTGTCTGTCTGCGTATGTCTGTGTGTAACTGTATGTGCCTGTGTGTGTCTATGTCTGTGCCTGTGTCTCTCTGTCTATGTGTCAGTGTCTGTCTGTGTCTTTCTTTTATAATACTCTTTATTTACTGTATGCTCATGACAAATATAGTAAGGGCCCTAATGACCTAGTTGTCGACGGGTCCTTAAACAAAACTCAGTCACTATGGCATTAATTCCTGGGTGTAGTCGTGCATGTTCCTGTGTCTGTGCGTATGTCTGGCTTTGTGTCTGTCTGGTGTGTTTGTGTCTGATGTATGTGCTTGCAGGTGAGCCTGTGTTTCTGTGTCTATGGGTGTGTGTGTGTGTGTGTTGGGGGGGGGGGGGAGTGAACAGAGTAACTCAAAAACTAAAAGTCGATTAAGTACCAAGCTTGGTGTTTCGCATGCTCCAAGGATGCCACACCAAAATTTTAGGAAAATCTCGCCATCCATTACTACCCCTTACATCGGAAATGTTTCGAGAGCATTGATTTTCGCAAACATAACCACGACGATTTACATTAAAATACCATATACTTAAGATGTTTCAATGCAAACTAAATATATATTTTAAAACTTCTGGAAATGTTCTTAGAAGTCGTCTTCATTCTGGATGAATTTTGTATAGCCATAACAGATAGACAAACTGTTGCACAAAGAAAATGCAGATCTCATTAAAGCATCAGGCTCTGATGTATCTCAACGTCACGCACCCGATCGACGAACGAGTAGGCAGCTTCCTCCGACATGTATCCGGCCGGGAGGTTCACTAGAGCCTTGTTCACCAGTTGTTCAATGGCCAGCGTGAACTCCTACACCATCTGCCCTGGCTGTTGCAGCCTCGATTTGAGTTGGCTGCGATAGCCTGCTGCCAGACGGTGGTTCCCGAACCGGTTTTCTAGGGCTTCCCAAATGTATCTGAACGTTGCCGACGTCGAAATCGTGTTCAGCATCTAGGCCGCCCGTCTCTGGAGACTATCAGTTAAATGGCTTCTTCTCCTGCTGACCATTCGTTATAGGTGGTAACGGTGGCGAATTGCTGGCGACAGACTTCAAAAGTTGTCCCGTCGTACTTAAGGGGCTTGACGCGCGCAGATGTTGTATCGCATTCCGGCGTCTCAAACTTTAGATCCTTAAGCTTTTCGCCAATCATTTGTTCCACCCTGGCGTTCAGTTCCATGGTCCTGCCGTCGACTCTGGCTTCCAAGGCGCTTAGCCGTTCGCCGACATTTTCCAGTGGGCTAACGCGTTTTTCATCCTCCCGCCGAGTTGTTCTACCCCTGTCCTCATCTCAGTCAGTCGCTCTTTAATCTTCGCCGATAGCTCCGTCTTCATCTTCTCCATTCCGGAGATAATTTCCGTCTTCATTTCTTCCTTTGCACCTTCCACTTTTGCATCGATCTTCTCTATTGCTGAATTCACTGTTGTTACTTCGCTTCCCATTTTGTCCATGCCGTTATTTATTTCTGTCTTCATCTCATTCATTTCCGTCTTCATTTCCGCTACACTAGCCAATATTTTTTTCTAGCATTACCTCCATTGTGGATTTTATGTTGCACTTCTATTTCTTGGAGAAGTCTGAAGGCATGACAATAGCGCCGATAGCTCCGTCTTCATCTTCTCCATTCCGGAGATAATTTCTGTCTTCATTTCTTCCTTTGCACCTTCCACTTTTGCATCGATCTTCTCTATTGCTGAATTCACTGTTGTTACTTCGCTTCCCATTTTGTCCATGCCGTTATTTATTTCTGTCTTCATCTCATTCATTTCCGTCTTCATTTCCGCTACACTAGCCAATATTTTTTTCTAGCATTACCTCCATTGTGGATTTTATGTTGCACTTCTATTTCTTGGAGAAGTCTGAAGGCATGACAATAGCGCTACATTAAAGAACTGTTATGCACAATGGCACGTGTTATAAAAAGATTACGCTAAAATGAAGATTCCCTTACTTGCGCACAATTATCTATGAATAACGTTAATTAGCGCTTCTCGGGTTACCAGCCGTGTAATATCTATTAAATTTTTCGAGCCGTATTATTCGGCCATCATCAGGAAATGAATAATAAATTACCATCTCAAACTCAAGGCCTTCATCGACCACTGGATAAGAAATAAACAGCCGTCTCAAAATTATGAACTTCTTTTAAGTATTCCTGTATTATTTTATTCCTTCTTTCCTTGTAGGTACAAGGGAAATCTAGGAATACAGTAGGCTTTGAGCGATAGTCAAATATTTTAAAGCTTTCAAATTCGTTTCTTTGCGTGGTTAACATATAGAAAAATGAATAGCGGTGTTCCATTTGACAGAAGTATAAGTTCTCCAAAACGTGCTCAAATAACACTCTACAAAAAACATTTATTTAGACACAAATTGTGTGTTTTAGCTAGATCTACATTTTTTGTTTAGTAAGATTTAATCTATCTCTTACGGTTTACTAGTTATGCGAAGGTTATCCAGAGTAACTAGGACTTAATGGGTTATAGCCAGAAAATTCAAGATATAAATTTGTTTTGTCATAAAAATATCTCAAATATATGGTATTTTAATGAAAATCGTTAGAGCCATTTTCAAGAAAATCAAAATTTTCGAAAAATTTTCCATGTAAAGGATAGCTTAAGGTGGAACAATTTTCTTCAAAATGTTCGTGTCGCACCCTTAAAGACATGAAACTCAAATACCAACTTTGGTTTTTATCGGACTTTTCGTTCTTGAGTTATGCTGACCACAGACTGACAGACACACCCACACAGACGTTTCTCTAAAATGGCTTTTATGGATTCAGGGGGCCTCAAAACATGTATTTCCGTGAAACCTCGACATCGAGTTTTTGGGTGGATTACAATACTTCCTTTACTTTAATAAACGTAGTACAGAAAGTAAAAATGATAATACTGAAGTCACAGTAAAGTGGCATTTAAATCACCACATTCGCTTTAGAAATGTCAAATTCAACAGCATATAACTAAAAGTGTAATGAAGGTATCATGACAAAGCAACTTTTACATGATTTACCAATATATTGGTTACCTAATTCACAAATAAAAAATAACAAATGTTATGTGTAATGCAAGTTAACGCCACCTCAATGAACAAACTTATTGGACAAAAGTGAATCGCTGAATATAGAGGCCCTACTCTATATATATGCACATCCTGTAAACAGTTCAGTTTAGTTTGTGAGATAATGAGTCACTAATTTAGCAGTATTAACCCTTTAAGGGTAATTTACCCAGGAGAATATTTTTTCCTTGAACGTGCAACTGTGATGTACAGTCGGGAGCTTCTTGGCACGGTGTAAACAGAGTAACACTAGCAGTGACTGTAAGTGCGGTTGAACTGTAAGTAGTACCACTGTTGCTACAATATTATGTAGTGTGGTTTCTTGATTCTCCAATAAATATAATTCATTAGTGAGATTATTGAATGGATGATCATAATTGCTTTGTTTGATGCGATAATATAATATTGATTCTCTGAGCCACAAGGTCATAACTAAACTCCTGAGTTAAATACAGTAACAATATATATTATTTTGCTATTCAAAATTAGACCGACAAACTTTTAAAGCAAAGAAATGGCTGGTGTCATTGCGAGAGTACGGCAGAATAGGGCACGCCGATGCTCTCTTTGTGTTAATCGCAATGGGCGTGCGTTCCAACAATTGCTTTGAATAGTAAGGCTGTGATTAACTGTAAACAATGAGATGTTTGTGCTTTTTACATCTTGGTTTCTTGGATTAAAATTCAGTGCCTTACTAAGATAAATGCAATACTAATTTGCGTTGTTGATTTTGCCATAAATACTTAAACTGAGTGGGACGAAGTAATCTATGACATTAACTCGTCTAGCGCTTAAACGAAGCACCGCATAAAAAAACTTTCATTAAGAAAAAGTTTTTAAAATGATGTTATCTATCAGCTCCCAAAGTTTGTCGGTCTAATTTTGGGACATTCTGTATAACTAAGACAGCAGTTCTTTGGTTCGATAAGGTATGTCAATAAAATGACATGATTTTGCAGTTGTGTTCCTTTTTACGTTTTGATGTAAGTTTCTTAATTAATTTCGTAGCAGGTTATAGAATTTCAAATCAATGAAGATTAATACTGTGTATATTAATAGATTAAGTAAGTTATGAATAACTTATTATATTTATGTTGCAGTTTGTTTCCTCTCTGGTGACGTACATGGTTGTGCTAGTGCAGTTTAACATGGGAGAAGAACCTAGCGGCACGTTCTCCAATTTTTCTGATCTGACCACACCACTTAACGGACAACTCAGTGGCTCTTTGGATACATAGTGATGTGTGATACACTTCACCCAAAATAACATTTACTGAAGTATTAAAATCTTTTATTTTCAAACTAGTTTCATAGTTTCTTTTTCTTCCTTCGTGTAAATACAAGTAAGTTGTCTCAAATTTTCGTTCAAAATCAACTCTCTCAGTAAAGCACTGCAGCGGTTTCTTCGGGGAAACAGTACACGAATGGTTAACCCTCTAACCCGTGCTTCACTACCAGTTATCCTGACGCTATGTGTAGTGTCAATAAGGGTTCTGTTGTTTCTTCTGTATAGCTAACTGAAGTTGGAATTGGAGGCTTGGACTTGTGAAACAACTGGTGCTAACGTTACTCTTCGAGATGTTTGGTTTTACTTTCTCTACTCACAGCCATTGACTCCATGAGAGTACTAACACACCTAATCTACAAACGACAAGCGTTATTGGTATAAACTCAAGTTCTCAACCTTTATCTAAACCCACAAGAAACCTATTGTAAATAAACTTAAATACATCCTTAACATATCCTACACAAAAGAACATTTACAAATAAAACCCATATATGTATAGTGTTTAATGCCCACTTTTACTACTACGGCACCACAGGCGGTGACACATGATACATGAAATGAAGATGGAACACCAGTGGAATGAGATGGCGGGGGAAACCGGAGAACCCGGAGGAAACCTGCCCCAGCACCACTTCGTCCACCACAAATCTCACGTGCGGTTGCCTGGGATCGAACCCGAATCACTTTGGCGAGAAGCGAATGGTCTAACCACTTGGCTACGACGCGGCCCAAATAAAACCCAGCCCTACGATATTAACAGTAGAACATAATATGAACCTTACAGAAGAAATAACAGTCAGCTGCCCAACGAACATGTTTATACTGATGGATCCTTGATCTCCCAAGAAAAAGGTGCAAGAGCAGAACCAACATGCTCTCTTTTTTCCTTTTCTAAACCCTTGGAATATACAAGTTAAGATGGAGAAATTGAAGCAATCAACTATTCCCTACGACATCCTCTGCATAATAGTAAACATTTTACAAACGCTGTCTTATTATCAAACTTAAAGTAGCAATCCTGTCAATAATTTCTGATCTCACACATAGACACACACACACACACACACACACACACACACACACACACACACACACACACACACACACACACACACACACACAACACACGCATACACACACACACCTTTTCCTAATATGCTTTTTTTGGATTCAGGGGACCTCAAAACATATTTCCGGTGAAATCTCGACATCGAATTTTTGGATGTAATATAATACTTCCTCTACTTACTATATGTAGAAGAGAAATTAAAAATAAATATGTACAACCATATAAGCACAAAAATATAACTAGGGCCTATTAGGCCCCACGCGACTAACGTTGGAGTGGCAACAAAGAAGTCTAAAGGCAAGTTCACTATGCAAATTTTACGTTTGTGTTTGTAGGAAATCTGCTACAAAAATACGTATCATCAGTGTCAAACGTGTTAGAGATTATATGTTGCTTGAGTGTTTTAACATTTGCTTCAGCTATGCACATTTGAGAAACAATATTTTAGTGAAATGTTTACCCTATGAATGTGGTATAACATATGTGTAAGCATTGAGCAAGAGCGGGCTAAACGTTGCCATATTTTCAATGTCATGGAGGAGGTTCTAACCAACGATGAAGAAGGAATGCTCTACTGTTCATGGAATTCCAATTACAGGTTTTAAGAATGAAGAAGAGGAAACAGGGTTGAAAAACTTGGAATTCTGTTAACATTCATGAGCATCCTTATTTTTCCCAAATGAGGAAGAAAACAATGAAGAATAAAATTCATTACACAGAATCCAATAGATTGAAAGTAGGAAGAACGACAGGAATAGAGGTTCACCTGCACATATCAATAAAAGAAAGATAACTAGCTGGAGAATATTGGCTCAAGTTCACACCTCACACATAATGCCCATCAACATCTTGCGCTGCCTGGCTCATCCAACGAGACTATCACGAATCTAAATAAAGAGCTCGAGACTGTAACAGAAAGAGTACTACAAACAAACGTGCAAGCACCGGAAGGACCTCTTCTGCAACATCGCTTTTTTTTTTTTTTTTTTTTTTTTTTTTTTTTTTTTTTTTCAAGTGGAGGAAAAATCCATTTACGGAGCCCCATGCGCTGGGATGGCACAGAGGGGGACTGTGGGCCTCACCCGGAGGTACTACCCACTAAAAAACCTCCACCGGTTAGAATTCAGGGAGGATAGGTAAGGCAGTACCGCTGTTGCACCTGCGGATTCAAGGAGCGGGTTTGTTGGCTGGCCGCAAGGGCCGAAGCCAGGTGAGATGGTGCCAGGACGTACACATGGCCGAGGCGCTGAGTACGCCCTTGGGATGTCAGGTGGCATGGTAAAGGAGAATTTGGTGAAGGATTTAAAAGGAATTGTGTGGTGATTTTCAATGCCGCCGACGTCCACGAGTGGGTTGCTGTTTATTTACACAGTACTACCATGTCTAATTCCGTATTTACGTATACAAACTGATTTTCATCACTAATTAATTTTATAACTAAATGACAACTTTCGCACAATGTATTGATCGTTTTGATATATCTATGTAAATATATGTAGCCCTGCTGTGTATTGTTGGAAAGCCGCATTTGTACAATAAACATCGTATTAAAGATTTAGAACCGATAAGTTGTAATCTGTAAATATATAAAAATGAATATATGTCTTGTATGCGCTCCTAAACCACTTAACCGATCATCTCGAAATTTGCCGCATAGGTACATATGTGGCTAAAGAAATACACAGGCTGCGGCATAAATCGGAAATAGTAAGTAATGACTATCATGATAAAAGTGCCTTTTGGGTGAATTCAACAAGCGTTTGTTGTTGTTGTTGTTGTTTAGAATATGGTTGTATTTGGTGACTGTGGTTATATTCCCATATTCCCCTTGCGCCTATAAGGAAATTAGCAATAAATTACTTTCTGAAAATGCTTATGTCGATTAAAATTTAGTATATAGAGAAATAAGCACTTGCAAGAATAGTGTCTATAACAGTGAATATAGCTCTACATGTATTTACGAACTGAGTTTCTATATTAAAGGTCTATATAGCAATAGGTTACGCGACGATCACTTAGTGTATCTTCTAAGACTATGCACTTCGATTTTGTCGCCAAATATGATAGACTTCTTAAACGTAAGAAGTAACTAATGAACAGATGTGTGTCGCATAACATTTGTGAGTGCTTTCGTAAATCAAACGCAACATATACTTTGTTCAGTCTTTTTAGATAGTGAGAGGGGCAGGTAGGCGGCGGATTGCTCGTGCCGAGGTCACTTACGCGTTAGTGATTAGAATTCCTATCATAAGTCCAATAATACCTAAAAATTACTCTACCTTTCAGATCGATGGTGTTCCACTGCCAACGGTACTTGTAGGTTATGCAGCAGTTACAGAATTTGAGGTATCGTATGTAGGTAAAGGTGGCTCCCCAAGTCAGAAGTTTCGTCAATGTGGGGCACTTTTGAACGAATATCGAAGTATTTTGCATCCGCTATTAAGAATAGCCAGTTCTGTACAATTTGCACCGTAAGGTATTCGTTCTTCTGACCTTACTTGGCTATATCCCTCCCATTTTGACTATGCTTAGTTATAAGGATGTTTGGTGGAAACGTACCAGGAATGAGATAGGTGCAAAGTAATAAATTTAGCTTTAAGGTTAACACACAATATTTAATGCTTGAAAGGATTAATTGAGTTTACACCAGTATTTGAGTCATACATGAAAAGCCTTACATTGAGTTGTTGCATTCGACTGGTTATAATGGAATTCCCCCACCCCACATCTCTGAATGTGTATCTAGTTTTGACTAATCCCAGAAATTAAAGAAAACATAATGAACACTAAATTTGGAAGAAGAAAGAACTCACCAAGGCTGCCTGTATGTTACTTGTATTGCCCCAACGGCTATCTTACATTTTAACACTGTGCCTGAAACGTCGCTGCTCTCCGACGGTGATGGACTATTGTCGAAGCCCAGGGCTGGATTTGTATTACTCGGCTATCGCCAGTGCTGGCCAATGAGAGGATCACGTGATGATGCTCTGATGTTACGTCACAGACGTGATGTTGTTCACTGCCTTGTCCACTAGCGAATTATATAGTTTGTAGACGGAGTGAGCCGTAGCTTGGTAAAACGGCTCAAATTACAATACACAAAACTGCGTAATCATTTCTAGTGTAAAATGTATTGATCTGGTACAATGTTTTCACACCTTACATCATTTGTACACTGGCAACGCTCATAAACAGTTTCAATTGATGAAGGCCTTTTTGCAGCAACCTTGTTGACATTCTAATGACTACTACGTAAGTTACGCTTAAGTACACTTTGTTAAGCGTGTAATGGGAATCCCCAGTCACTACCTGTCGAGATCAAGTTGTGATAGCAGCTTGCATGTTACCTATCTTCAGCCCTCAGTTCAAACAATACTCAATTCAAACAATGTTCCCTCCTTAGCTACATTTCTTTCAAGTTTTAAATAAAACAGTTCTTATACGTACCATAAGCGTGTACGGTTTAGCTGAGTATCTAACACTCAACTGAGTAACTATCACTGTTTTCTTGTGTAGGTTAATAAACATTAATGGCAAAGAAGGAGTTAGCCTTTCTTGCACAACAGAAGCCACCGGGTACGACAACCACAAAGAACAGCGAAGTTTACAGAAATCTCAACGCTTTGTTATACCTCCTGAAAATTATGGGAGCGTTTCCTTACCACTTCACTTCAAAAGGTAAAACAGGCACTAAGTTTACGTTTAAGTTAGTTTTTAAAACTCTGAATTAAACGTTGACTAGAACACTTCATTATAACAAATCAGGTATTTTTTTTAAGGTTTGTTCCCAAAGGATACAGAATCAGTTCTGAATTATCTGAGCATGCGCAGTACTTAAGTACGATTGCGACATGACAAAAATCCATTTAGAACTGATTATGAATTTCCAAATCGTTGTTCCAACATTTGAGAACTAGTTCGGAACCAGTGAATTCGGCTCTTGGACAAAAACAGCAACTGTAAATTCTGGACATACAAAAGTCGTATATCCTACAACGCGTGCTCAAATTATTCAGAATCACGGATTAATAATGGTTTAAATAATGTTCCAACCATACGAAATTCCGATTGCGCATGTGCGTAAGAAAATGTTGGTATTAGTTACAACCGCTTGTTGGAACAGACCTGGATTATATTTGATTTCAAAGGTCATGTCTGGTCAGGTATATGCAATTTTATGTACAATAGAAATGTGCTTATTTAATCTAGAGAGAGCAAAAAATACTGTAACAAGGCGACAAAATCAGTCCCGTTCAGTTGCTTTTGTATCACTATTTTGTTCTAAAATTTTCCACAAATACAGTTCTTTTCCACTGAAGTAAACAGAGTACCGTCTTTCCTGATATTACAACTCACAACCGTTTTCTTCTCCTAACCTTGACTCAGTCCTTTCACCTTCCCTGTCTCTCGTACACTATAACTCCGGTGATACAGTCATTCGATGATCTTCACTTCGATGCGACGTAGCTTTCACGACGAGAGTTAAGGCGCTCGAACGTCTAAGCGCGGCTCTGGCCACGAACCACGCCTGTCGACTACATCATTCGCTAGGAAGCGTGGCGATTAGGAGATCGGGTCTCCTAATCCGTAGAACCTGAATCCGTAGAACGTGTAGAAAATGCGACATTTCTCGCAAAATATCAACAATGGACTTTTTTTGGAGGAACAGGAAGACGGCGATATTATTTAATCGTTGCTAACAGATGGTAATACTGTAAAGAAGAAAGGTAATTCACTGTTTACAACGAGGACACTTGGAGGTTTCAGCACCTTATTAATATACATGTAAAGAATTAGTGATGGATTTAAATATTTCCGACTGAATGTGACAGCTCAATTACGTCATACGTACCATCGAAGTAGAGGAGAAAAGTAGATCATGCAGTGGAATTAGAAAACCAATAACGCCTGCTGGTAAACCGGCAGTAACTTTTAGGTGGGTTTTGAACTATTGTAAATATTTAAATTATAGGTAATACAATGTTTATTTATTGCATGGACATAAATAATTACGTGATCATGCGGAGAGTCTACTTTCACAATAATGTTTATTTTCTTAATTGCATTCGTGTTCTTTTTATTATTAATTAAATATTGCTAAACACTGAGTTATAAATACTATTTTAAACATGCTTGCAAAAGGAAAAAGTTTCTAGGTTACGAAGCATATAGTCGATTATAAATGACTATATCAATATAACATAGAGAATGTTGCATTCTTGATTAACCATTTCTTGGGAGAATATGGGGAAACAAGAGATGGTACATTAAGCAAGGAACTATAATAGAATGTCGGCTTGTTTCACTACCTTCAACAATTAACACAACTACCACCCAACAAGAAATTCTAATTTTAATTGGTGTTCAGGATGCTCCCCATTTACAACTTAACTCATAAGTTCTTTATGCAACTAAATAAGTTAATTACTTGGTAAAAATGGAAAAATGGTATCCTACCATTTAACATTTTTGTCGATGACGTCACACTGTGTATAACTGAAACCTTTTCTTCTTTTTGATACAATGTTCATTTTAAAATATTTAGTCTGCTTTGCCTGTGTTTTACGTTTTTTCTTCCTCCTGGCGTCTCACATAATTTTGCTTTTGACAGTAGTACCTATAGGAAATGTACCTAATAAATCCAGGAACCCAACTGAAGCTCAGATTTACCTCTGGTTCCATTCTCAATACGTGGCAAAGGCTGATTAGCAAACAGACTTTCACAACATGCTTGGTATCAATTATTACACCGTGTGCACATGATCTCACCTATCAGCAAGAAAATATTCTAAATAGTTCCCGGAAGACAGATCGATATCTATGCCCTCCGTGACCTGCGGTTTTAAATGCTTGGTATAAACAAAAGATGATTTCAGCTGGACGGTATAATAACCAGGGTTAGGAAGTTGATGCATTTGCAGATTTCTTTTTTACATTCTTCTTATAGATGTGCTGACATAATTATCTGTATGTTTCACAACTTTTGCAGCATTCTGACAATTTTTATTGTGCATATGAATACATATTCGGGCCTTTATAAATTGTGTCACATTTTAGTAAATTTGCGCTTATTCAGACATGTTTAACATTTTTTTTAATTCTGATCTATTTTTGCCTCAATGAAAAGTTACATCAGGCTTTAACTAGGTGACACAGGTCTGTTGATCACGTGAATTACGAATACGCAACAAGTTGAAAGAGTACACAGGTCACCGGGGTTACGGAGTTTCCCACCTTACTGCAAGGTAAGTTTCACAAGAAAGATATCAGCGTTCCTGTTAGCCATAGCCAATGAGGGTGCGGATCTAATATGCCGAAAACTAAACAAAGTGTTGCTAGTATGTAGGTGTAAAAGTTTAGAGAGTGAATTTTCTGGTGACCTTATCCGTAAAGTAATATATTGCAAGGCGTGTGAAAAAACTACTTGGACTGAAAAACAACTTCAGATTGTCCGGCATATTAATGCTGCGAAACATAAGAAACTCCTAGCAAAAAAAGTGTGACAAAAGTGAAGGTTTTCAAAGTCTATTTGTGTAATCTAAGGGAAAGAAACTTACTCAATTTTCATATTACCTTTGTGAAGCATTCCTAGCAGCTGCCATTCCGTTGTGGAAAGCACTCTACATAAAACACATGTCACTCATTGCTAGGTTCAACTTGAACATCGACTGGGACTGCGTCAGAAGTTGCCTGAATGGCTCCATCCCTGCCAACCCCAACATCACAGACATCCCAACCCTAGAGGCTGCGGTCTCTTCCTTCACCTCCGTCGTAAAGCGAACTGTCCACAACCTCACTGTCCACACCCCAGCTCCTCTTCACCTAGATGTCCTACCTGCCGCTCTTGGGCGGCTCGCAGGCTCTATCAGAGGCACCGCACGCCGCATCACCTAGCGCTTCCAAGGCAACCACGCACGAGGTTCACCTCCGACTGCGTGAGCACACAGTGCGCGCGTGAGAGGACACGATAACTCGCTTGAACCTAGATGGCGACGTATGGAAAATCGCCAAGAGACTCCGAAATCGAGGTGGGTACCCTTCCAGGTACCCAAGGCCTGGCCTATGAACCCCAAGCAAAGCAAATGTGTTTGCCGAATGCCTGGAGAGGACTATGAGGCCGAGAGATGACCAGCAGGACCTAGACTTCTCCGACCGTGCCCGTCGGGAGGTACGCCGATACCTTCGACGACCACTTGAGGAGGCGGATCGCCTTCCCATCATAAAACCAAGGGAACTCAGGGCGCACTCCAGCGACTCAACCCCAAAAAAGGCCGCGGGGCCTTACAGGCTAACTCCTGTCATGCTCCGCCCCTTCCATTAAAGACCGTGCTCTTTCTCACAAAGGTCTTCAATATGTGTCTCGCCTTTAGTCACTTCTCACGCGAGTGGAGAGAGGCGCTGGTGATATGCCTATTGAAACCAGGGAAAGACCCAGTACATCTTGCAAACTACCGCTCCATAAGTCTCCTCTCTGTTTCTAGAAAGTTTGGCGACATATTTCAACTTTTTTATCCGCGTATTATTTGATTGTGGCAAGATGGAAATCAATACCCACTGTTTGATTCATTTTGCTCCTCCATACACAGAATCATCTTGTTTATGGTACTTATCACTTCACTAACATTCAAAATATCTTCTTCGCTATGCATGTCTCGTTACTTCGGGAAATTCTTAGCAATGCAGAGGTCCAAGCTCAACGCTACGAATGCAATGGCTGCAGTGGCCTCCACGCTAGGGATAGCAAAAGGTATATTCCAGTACCACTCTTTGAAGAAAATGTTAAACTTAGCTTTCAAAAATAAAAAATAAATAGGTAGGTGCGATATACTTTTGGTGGACATTTCCCCCCCGCGTTAAATCCGAATCTGCGGTATTTCGGACCGCATTATTTCGGGCTTCTACCGCAGAGTAGAACGTTACAACTGGAAGCGGCCACCAGGCCCATTTAAAACTAGCGATTTGTTCTTGCTTCGTTTGTAGAGACGGAGTAACGCCCTCCATACGCTTACGCCGCATTTTGTGGCACCATCTAGAATATAAAACCATTAGTAACATTTAATACCTATCGAGGGTTGTATCACGTTGGTGCAGCAAACACTGTGCCGGGGTAGTGGGAATGTCCCGGTGTCCTGCCGATCGCTGAGGAACTTGCTTGGCCGCTCGTCGAAACCGGTTCTGGTCGCCGCGGTTAGTTCCTTCCTCGTCCGCTGCCAGGTCCAGAATATTTGCCATGTAATTTTATGCATTCTTATGTAGTGTGAGAGGTATAAGTTGAAACATGGAAAGTAGAAAGAAAACACTATATTCTACACGGCTGTTGGTAATCCTCAACTGCCTAATCTCAAATTGAAACTTACTATTTAAATTCTGGATTGTAAAGCTTGCAAAGTATTTTCCAACAACCGCTTGCATTAGTACGAAAACCAGCGCAACAAGGATGGCTAAAAATATCAGGATATTTTCCCCATTTCTGTAGCTCTTCCATATTTCAAAAGTATGACTGATTTTGAGAGACAAGGCAGTGAAGGGTGACTTTGACAGTGTTTCTCAGTACTTAGACTGTCATTAGCTAACCCGCCCCACCTAGAACCGTCAGGCAGCAGCACAAGGTCATGTTTCAACTTTTTTTTTTTTTTTTTTTTTTTACTTACAGTTTTTTTTAATTGCTTTTCAAAAACTAATACATTATATACCCTAAACACAATAAAGCACCTCTTATTGCATAACAGATCACAAAAAAGTGTTGGATGATAACAGGTTGTATGTTATAGTTATCTAAGGGTATATAATATTATTGCATAGTTTTTTTAATGTCCATCCGATACTACGGTCGAACACAGTAAACTGTGGCAATGTGAAGAGTAGAGCTATGAAAGTAGCAGATCAACATCCATTCCAAGTTAGGAATGTTCTGGACGTGCTATGCTGAAGAAACCCTGCAAGCCAGCTGTGGATGGATATGATGTAGTCAGCAGGTAATAAAGATATCCCATTAATTATCAGTCAACCTAAGAGAGATCGTTTCCCAGTACTAGGGATGTCCAGGAAGAGCACCATTCTGTCAAGATCATTAGGGTTGTCGCTGTGGTAGACTCTGCGAATGATCGTAGACATCCACGTCCATATGTCACGCCGACAGGTCAATAAACGATGCCGCAGCGTGTCCATATTGCCACACTGAGAACACCATGCCGTGGACGAAATGTTGTGCTGATATTTCTTTGCCTCGGTAGGAATGACGTTGACGCTACGGTCTTCCAATCCGAGGGAAGGGGGCAGGTGAAAAATGGTTGATATTCTAGCCCACTGCCTATTCGGATATTTGGACATGATGTACGGCGTAACCGCATTACTTTCTAGGAGATGATGGTAAAGAGCCTTAGTCGACAACGAGTCCAGGTCATGTAAAAGATCTGCCGGCACTTTCGTGAACCAGCTTTTTAGTCTCCTAAAATGGGATGTAATTGGACAGAAATCACTGCAACAGGGTTTGGGACATCAGTTGAGGTCGTAGATCAAAGCGACGTTTTGAGAAATAACGCCTTGCCTTTGTAGCTGACGGCAATGAGGCCGAGTCCTCCTTTTGCAGGTGATTTCCATAACTGAGCCCTGGCAATCCTATAAACGTGATATCCAATTCTATGCGTTGTGCAATATCCTCAGGTAATGGTAATACTTGTGCAATATACCATCGTTTCGATAGAATGAAAAGATTCACATTCCAAACTTTTGTATAAGGTTAAGATCTCGTGTGAAATGTCTCGATAGCAGGTACCGGACTGTGTTGAGAAGGGGTTTCCAGTTCAGTTCCAGAACCTGTACCACATCGGAATGGAAGTGTATGCCGAGAATTTCCACAGTGTGGGCTATGGGCGCATCTTCCAGCGTAGTGTCTGAGGGCCAATTTCCAAGCGGCAACATTTTGGAGTTGTTAAAATCAATATGGGCCGATGAAGCTTTGGCATAACATTGGAGAACCTGTTTCACACATTTCAAATGTTGGGGGTCACGAAGCAACAACACTATGCAATCAGCATACGCTAAGGTGTTAAACAAGGCAGCAGAATGAGAATACCGGTTGAAGTTGTTATGAAACATGCGAATCAGCGGTTCTGTACAAACCGCATACAGCAACGTGGAAAGCGGACAACCTTGTCGTATACCACTTCGTAATGGCACTGGATCGGTAAAAAATCCGTTAATCTGCATCCGGGAATGGGCGTCAGCATACAAGAATGAGCAGACTTGTAAAATTAGCTGCGGTAGACCCATTTTGTGCAGCGTTCTAACAGGTAGGCACGATCAATATTATCAAATGCCCTATCAAAGTCCAGTCTCATGGGGATGAGCGCCAAAGGGTAAAATCGTATTACGAATGAGGTGCAGGTTTTCAGTGATCAGTCGGCCTGGCACACCACATTTTTGTTCTTTGCCGATAAGCACATTCAGTGATGGACGAAGTCGGTTCCCTAGGATTTTGGCGAAACGTTTGTAGACAGCGTTTTAGTAATGTGATAGGCCGCATCTAGCGCATTCGGTGCAGCCTTTTTGGGAATTAAGGCAATTATTTGTTCGTTGAAGCCCATTGGATCACCCTGTGTGTAGTAGTTCTTCGTAAAGACGTAGAAGGGGCGGCTGAGTGAATTCTCAGTAGAGTTTGTAAAACTCGTAGCCAATACCATCCGGACTAGGAGCTGATGTGGAACTGGCAGTGGTTAGTGCAGTCACATTCCCCTCAGACGATAAGGGACCGCTGAGAGTGGCGTTTGCCTCCTCCGGAACTACAGCGGTAACATGCGCCAAAAGTGAGTTCTGTGCATCAACCACTGTAGGCGGAGTGTCGAGTAGTGTGGCAAATATACCTCCGCCTGATGTAGAATGTCTTTAGAAGAGGTTAGCAGTGCGCCGTCAGAGGATAACAAAGAGTGGATGTAGCGTGTGATTCCCCGGTGCTTTTCAGTTGCAATATGACAGAGGGGCCCTTTTTCATCTTCAGAAACGGATCGTGTGCAGGAGCGTATCTTAACACCATCCATCATCCGATCTGTAAATCGGAGAAGTTGCTTTACATTTTGCATCTCCTCTGCTACGCTGTTTTACTAAGAGTTTCCGTAACAGCTGCGGATAATACTCGCGCATATTTTTGTGCTCCTAGGATTTATAGTAACCAGCAGTTTTAAAAAAGGAGCGAATGGTTGGTTTGTAAATCCGGAGTCATTTTTGTAGTGCAGTTGAGTTGCTGGAAGTAGCTCGTCTGTTAGCTATCTCCCATCGGGATGCGAAATCAGCTCTTTTTGCCGCATCTGAAAGCAGGGACGTGTTCAGCTTCCAATAACCTCTTCCTGGTGCAGGGGTTTTGTGCTCAACTGTCATCTTGATTAATAGAGCTTGGTGATCGCTAATTACAGTAGGACGCACTATAGCGTTTAATACCTTGCTACGCCTGTAGTGGGTAACGTAAAATCTGTCAATGCGTGACGCAGATACGCCCCTATGAAAGGCAAACTGTACCGTGAGATCGTGAATAAGTTCCCAAGTATCCAGTAGCTGCAATTCACTACACAAGTGTTGTAAGTTAGGTGACGGCGTGTAATTGCTTCGCTGGTCTTTCGCAAGCAAACGGTGTTGAAATCCCCACCTAATGTCAATGTGTTCTACCTATGTCGGAGATAAAAAGGCGATCATATGTTCACTTTCTATCCTGTTGTTGGTTTCGTTGGTTCCGGATGAATGAATGAAAAACGTTATTTGGGCATGTTGTAAAAACATGCCCTGGCTGTTTTAGGGATAGTCCCTCTTCAGTCGCGTATTTTAGATTTTTTATCTTGGTGCGGGGCGGAGAGATCGATCCTGGGTGCGTTAAATTTTTGATTTTGCGTGTTTGTAGGTGTGGTTGTGTGGGTTGGTGTGTTCATCCCTGTATGTGAGGCGATGGCTTCTGCCCTCTGAGAAAAAATTGTGTTTTTGTTGTATTGTGTGGTTGTGTTTGTGTGTTGCTGCAACGGCTCTCGATTAGTTTTTGTATGTGTTGTGTGTTATGTGTTTTGTTATGTATATGTCAGTGTGTTTGTATTTACTGTGTGCTTATGTTTTTTATGGTAATTGGTGTTGTCATTCGTGTGTCATTGTTAGGTGTTTTCGTTTATGAAGATAGCCAGCTGGTTGCCAACTCTCGTCGTGTTTATTGCTTTTTTAAGTGTCTTTTGTGCAGTCTGAGTCAGGTTTTGTAGGAATCGTGCTCTGTGTGCGGGTGGAGTGATGTCATATATTGGTGGTATCAATGTGCTGAGTATTTGTGTGATTGTCGTGTTTGTAATTTCGCGTATGTACTTTGTGATGTTTTTCTGTATGTTTGTGAGTTGGTCTTGTAGGGACTTTATCTGTTGTTCGGATTGGGATATAACGTCTTGGAACGTGTTTACTGTCTTGTGCTTCGACATGTGTGTTTTAGTTTCGGGGATCTTTGGGAAATTTGTCTCGGGCCAGTCAGTCACGTGTGTTGGTTTGGGTGGTGTGGGGATGTTGTGGGGGAAGATGTATGTCTTGGCAGTGTGTTCAGGTTGTGTCGGGGGTTGTCTGGGATACATCGGGCATTTTATTTGCCCGGTGTAGTGCCCGTTCTGTCGGCAGGTGGAGCAGTAAGGGGTGTTATGTCGGATAGGATGTGTGCATCGTCGCGTGTCAGAGTTGTGCCCACAGTGGAAGCAAATGGGTTTTTTGGTGCAATTTTCCTCGTGATGTCCGTATGTCTGGCATTGTCGGCAAGGTACGTGTCGGTCCGTGTGCTTAGAAGGCTCTGCTCTGAAAATTTGTTTTTCAATGATGGCGCCTTCTTTCAGTATTGTGTTGATAGTTGTGATACATGTGCTGAATATTCGTACGAGTTGCGTCTGTCTGTTTTGGCTGATGATTCTGGATGCGCGTGTTATTTCTGGGTATGTCTCTTGTATGCTTTGTAGTATTTCGTCATCAGTTATGTCGTAGGGTATTCCTTTTACTACGGCGGTCAGGGTTTTTCGTGGTCTGTTTGGTTCTGTGTCAGGGTTGGGTGTGGGTCGGTTTTGTGGTGGGGAGTTTGCGTAGTACGCAAACTTCCCGAAGTTGTGAACGGGGATGGTCTGGGTGAAAGTCACTGCTTGTTGTTGGTTGCGGAAGGTCAGTGCGAAAGTTTTTTGTTGCAGTTTTTGGGCGCGGTAGAGTGAGTCTGTGTTCTGTTGTGTCTTTGTCATCAAGCTCCTCACGAGCCATGTGTTCTGTTTGTCTGGGTTGCTGTTGATGATGTATATCGTGAAGTAGCCGTGAGGTGTGGGTGGTATGTAAGTCGTGCGTGGTGTCAGTAGTGTGTTAAGGCGGTTGCCGAGTTTTGTTGTAGATTCAATGCTGGTGTCTGAGTCATGGTCAATAATGTCAGGAGCTTGAGAGGCTGAGCTGCTGTTGGAGCTCACAGAGTGTGTGCGGTGACGTGTGTTTGTTGGTGTAGGTGTACGTGGGGGAGTTTGTGTTGGCGTTTGTTGAGTGCGTGTGTCATGTGTTTCGTCGTGGTTAAGTTCTGCCTCACTTGCTGAAGAAGAGGGTGCATGTTGTGTAAGCGGCGGTGTATTCTTTTTCTTGGTCAGGACGCGTCGGCGGGAAGATTGGGGATCAGGGGGTTTAGGAGGTTTGGCCGTAGAATGACGCCTGGGCATTTTCTAGGGCCGGGAAAGACTTAGGTGTGAGAGGAGGTGGCTGCTAAGAAGCGCGGTTTGGATAACCTTTGTGCCTAAGAGTAGTCCTAGTGGACTACAGAACTTACGTTCTTTGGCTATACTGAGCTAGCTCAGTAGGTTATTCCAAACCTCACCACAGGGAAGGTAAGCGGGAGGGAATAAGGGTTAGGTGGTGTTGTTGGGTAAGGGCCGTCGACTTAGGAGAGGCGTGCCCTTAGCTTGCTTACCAAGCTTCTTCAGGCCACGAACTCAGGAATAACGTGCCCTTAGCTTGCTTGCCAAGCTTCTTCAGGCCACGCTCCTGGACTCTTGGGCTCCAAACGCGTGGTCTTGTGCCGTATTAATGCCAATAAATATCGTAGCGATGCTTGCCGGAGAGTGGTACTGCCGCTTGCCGTCTTCCGCCGAAGAACACCGAGGACCGACGTCTTGCTGGCTGCTGTTTGGTTCCGGATGGCCGATAGACATTAATAAATAAGGATCCATTGGTAGTTATCATCGAGAGTGTCTTACCACTCAGGTACTTTTCTATAAAGTTGATGGGAAGTCCACTTTGGTGTATTATCGTCGTCCCTCTATCGGCATCATGAAGGTTGATGATCGACGTATAACTGGGTCCTAGAAATTTGAGCGCCTCGACATAAACTTCTTGTAAAAGCAAGACACCTATGTCATCGTACAGGAACTGCGTGAGTAGGCGTTGTTTTGGTAGGCTTTGCAGGCAGTTGATGCTTAATGTAGGATAGTTTTGCATTAAGGACATGAGGGCGTAGAGAACACAAAGTATCTGAAACGGAGCCATTGGAATTTAGTCATATCCGGTGGCATTACAGAAAGTTTAGTACAGTTAGTCTACTGAAACCGCGTCCGGTGATTTATGCCTTTCCTTCTTGTGAGGGTGTCCCCGGGGTTTATTATGGAGGGCCATCGTTTTGAGGTCATCGGGTCTGGGTCATCCATAGGGTCATCCAACGCTGACACCTGTGCTCTATTTGTGTTAGCTTCCAGGCCGTCTTCACTCCACGCACTAGTCATGATGTGCTGATTATCAGATTACGCATACTTCGCGCCGTTACATCTTTCTGCAGCGTCTGGGATGGTTGCGTTGCAATCACATCCTCTTGAGAATCGTCCGAAACGTTGTGCCGATTGAGACGGGGATCTCGGGGATGCGGCCTCCGTATAGCTGCGTTATTTGGAGGTGGTTTAAGCAGTGTCTCATCTGCATTGTAAGGCACATTTTCTGTTCTTAGCTTTTTGACATTTGGCTCCCCCCTTTCGCCACCATCTGAAGTCAGAAGAGGAGCAGTAATGTCCTTTGCGCTGTTGGTACTTCGTTCCATAGCTGCGTTATCTGTGACAGGTGGAGCGTGAACCTCTAGGCGATTGTCATTGTGGTGCTCCAATGGTTGAGAATCTGAGTTATGCATTTCCTCAGTCAGCGGACGTGCAGTAGCTGACGAGGGAACCAGGCGTACCACAACTGTGTGTGTCACAACCTCACTAAGCAAGCGAGGTTTGTTGTGCGGTCTAAGTGGTAAGGCGCTTAGGGACTTGCTTGCAATCTTGCTTCAAATGTCCGGTCTCCCCACAGGTAAAACACACTTGAAGTTGCCCGGGATAACTAATGGACGCTGTGTGTACGCCGATTCTCAAGGAAACGGGTATGTGCTGTTTTATATCCATTTTGACGGCTCTTAAATCATTCTTCACGGGCAGTAATTGCTGCGGATTCCACTGTTCCATACGTATGTCGTGAACTCGAGTGAATTGACCAAGAGCACCGGTGATTGTCGATTACGGTACTTCAGGTGGTATGTTAAATACACATACGGCCACACTCTGGAGGTCCGCAGCACTGACTATAAGTTGTACTACAGCCCCTGAGAAGTATTGGAACTGTTTACAGCCGTGGTGGTCACGTAAAGGTTTGTTGTATATTATGACGGACATCAGTTTCAGGTAAATGGCAAAATCTCTACTGTGTTGCTGAAGTGTATCCACCTGATCTGCCGTAAGCTGCATGGTATTAATGATCCATTTGTGTATTTCATAGGCAGACGGTCTGGGTGTGTCGTGGGGAAATGGAATTTTCAGCGTATTTACCCGTTGGTAGAGTTCCATTTTTTTGTGTCCGTATACTGGTATTAAGGGCTATACTTAGTAATATCTAAGTATAGGAACAAATACTCATGTTTAAGACGGTGAAGATTTGACTGTAGGTGCACTTATTTGACGTTCGGACTGCGGAGCGTTGCACTGCAGAGCAGACACACACAACGTAGGCACAGGTCTGTTTGCTTCACTGCCGGCTGGCAGACTGAACTTAAAGCTCACACGGGTCCATACGATTTATTACTTTTAGTTCTGTACTCACCCGGTATGTGCTCCCTAAAAATCCACATATTCATATGCATGAATTTTGATGAGCTATGTGGAAAGATTTTATTGCAAATGTATTATTGTTTTCAATTTTCCCTTAATACTACATCTATAGGCCATACTCTTCGCTATGCACTTTTGTTAGTAACATTATTATTTATTTACAGGATATCTACCTAGACTACTACATTTTTTTCTAGTATACCTTCAGTGACTCTTTTAACTTAGCTGTTGATTATTTTCAACTATGGTAATTTATTGCTTCTATTGATAATTAATAGTGCTTGAAATGTTCTTCACATAAATCTCTCATATACTTCCATTTGCACTTTGAAGACACCTGTATTCATATTTCAAGATTCTTGGCGTAATTATTCTTTTTATTCGTATTCTTGCTAATTTTACCGATGCTGCTTCTCTTAGTGCTAAGTTCCAAAATCACTTTGTGTACTAAACTATAGTGTGTTAACATTATTGCATTTTAGGAATGATGTCATACAAGTTATTGCATCCTGTGACGGTCTACTCGCTCCTGGTCCAGACCTTCATTACAATAACAGCTGGCCTGCGGGAGATCTTCTTGTTGACCAGCATCGGACATTCTGCAAAAGATTTGACAAGACCAGATATTGTTCTCATGTCCACCGTTTTGTTTCTCTACCTCCCATCTTTGCTGGTTCCTTTAACACACTGGCCAGAGGCGAACAGAAAAATCCACTTTTTCAACGACTATGCTCATTTTCAGGTATGTTTGTGATATCGGATTTATAGATTACCAAGATACTACAAAACTGTCCTTGTAGGTTCCCTAGAACTAAGCTCAAAATTCAATAAATGGGACCCTGGTTTTGCAAAACCACATATCTTGGGGTTCAAACCCATTAATTAAAGAAAATGGCACACAGATACACACACACACACATTAGACACGATAAACACACTGTAAATTAATCAGATCAAGAAATGCAGGCAACCAAATGTGTTATGTAAAGGAACCTGCATACCGCACAGTGGTGAACAGTTTATACATCACATATCCTTAGCACCCCGACCGAAGGGCAATCTTTGCGCCTATGCTCCTCACGGGGCCTCCCGCGGGAGGATGGGTGAGGCGAATGGATCCTAAGAGCGGCCGGAACATTGCTACGACAGATGGTCCCTACTTTTCCAGTTAGAAGAACCTCGACGGAGGCTGGTACAGTCCGGTTCCTCTCCCACATCTTCGAGATTGTACTCCTAAGAGAAGCGCGAGACACGGAAACCGGCTCCCTTCCCGCCTCCAGTTTGTACCATCCCAAGGAGGCCTGAAACCAGTAGGCTCACTCATCCTACAATTCGGGGGATGAGATTTGCTGATCGCATTTGTTCCCCCTACCGTGTTGCTGCCGTGACGCTCACCAACCCTTTCAACCCCGAAAGAAACCTAACGGGACGAAGGGTGAAATAACATGATTTATGTAACAAAATGAAGCGATAGGAAATTCGGAGTATATGGACATTCTTCCCAGCTCTCCCTCCGAAAAAGCCCATGGGTCCGGAAGGTCGGCCACGGGGATCGAGCATTCGACTTCCTGAATGCGGGCCACAGACATCACCGTCTAGCCATCCCACTTTTTTCAACAAGAGGCAAAACTAAAATTCAAGCAATTGTGTTGGTTACTGAACAAACATTCTCGTCGCAACAAAATATTAAATGCAAGAGCAAGATTAGACCTGTATGGACCCTTCGTTGTCCAGCAAAAGCACCATGGTATGCCTCCAAGGCCACGCTATATGTCTACTGTAAAAGAAGAAATGACATACCCCAGGACTTAGGTAGATTTTAAGCATTTGAACGCTTTGACCATCAATCTACTAGACCACAGTACCACGATTGATCGTCTGCAGCGTTCTAACATTTTGGACATACCATTCCGCTGGTATGTCTGGACCTTTAGTGTTTCACAGACATTACTTATAGCTCATTTACCATGTCCCTACCATTTCATTATCCAATTACTATTGCTACGATGTGTGTATGCATATATGGATATTAATTTATATATACAGGTGGGAGGTAATGGGAGCTATCCTTGGAGGGGATCTGCGGAAGACCTTTTTATGTTTGACCAAAGACTTTGGGAAATTCATTTCGGATGGTTTCAGTCATTCTTGTAATGCATGGACTAAACAGGTAATGTGAATTAAATTTGGATAAACGGTTTTCAGGAGAGGTGAAGCAGTATCCATGTAAGATGCAGCATCGGTACACAGAATAGGAAGTTTGGAATCATCAAATCCATTCGGGAAAAGTAATTGCAGATTCTTATTAACAAAACAAGCAATTGTTTCACTATTGACTCTAACCGTTTTGAACAGAGTAGATAGCGGGATAAGTGTTCATGTGGATCCATTTCACCAACAATTATATTTTCCATATACCTCCCCATCGCATCACCAAATTGACGCACCCTTCCCACGTCGCGGTCAGTTTACAGCAACTTGCCGTTCCGCCGACAATGCGCCCTTTTGAAACAACTCTCTGCTTCCCGACGATGTAATATTCTGGGCACCAGTGGATATTCAATTCAGAATACCTCAGCTCGTGGTTGTGCCTGGTCTAGCTCGAGCAATGAGATTATTTTACTCAGGGTATGCATGAGTGTTTAAGAATTAAAGACAACACAAACTCGTAATACATCAGATTTAATGAATCCTTAAATGCCTGAAAAAGTTGCCGATTGATATAATGATGATGATGATGATGATGATAAGAAGAACAACAACAACAATAATAATACTGAGGATGACTTGCAAACCGGTAAATATATATTTAGGCTTACAGTTCTGGACTTGACTGGTAGACAATTATTGTTACCGCGCTGCATTATCCCCCCACTAGGCCTGCCACCGAGTGTGTCTACCTGAAGACGCTAGTCATAGACGCGACCCTTCCCTTTCTCTTTTCCTAATTCCTATAATCCAGACTAGCTAAACATCCAGTAGATATGTGATCCAAGCATTCCCTGCAATTCTAACAAAAGTAACACAGGGCTTATGTCACATGAGCAAGTTTGCGCTAATTTTTTTCTGCATCTACCTGCTAAAAGTCATATAGGCACTGTTTCTATTGATTTTAAGGGCCCCTTTGCAAGCCTGGACGGGAAAATCGATTAGCGTTCTGAAATGGGTCAAAACACGTGGGCTAGCAACGACCCTCTCTCTAAAGAGTTAACCAGCTCGTAATATGTGTGTCTATTTGAACATATATTCGTAATATTTTTATTTTAAGATTATTTCTTAGTTTCAGTTGCAGATGGAGGAAGCTTGGTGAACAAAGTTTGTTTCTTTAGTGCAGTCTGCGAAGCTCTAGCTTTATGACCACTACCATTTATATGCTGGTCAACATGAGATTTCTTTTCATGTGAAACCTGCACAAAAGAAATGGAGGATAGTTTTAAAGTCACAGTAAAAGAGAATTTTGCGCCAAATACTGAAACACAATTTTGTTAGATGTTTCTACAGGTTGGTTGAGTATGAAAATTAGATTATCTGTTTGCTGTAGAATTGGCAGAAAATGATTTTCCCATCGCTGGTGAGTCTCGATATGCTATGGATCCACTGCTATATCAGTGTACTTTTGGAAGATTTCACTTTAGGCTTTTTGACACTTCATATTTTAGTTTTTACAGACGCTTATTCGTACACAACAGACGGCTACCACTGTACGTTGGCAATGTAGAAGGTCCACAGCAAAGAAAACTTCTTAAGAGGGTTGTTGCAAACTCCTTTTGTATTACAATGTACTGCTTTTATTATGATTTTCCTTTTAAGTTGAAACATAGGAAGTAGAAGGAGAAAGCGCTATATTCATCAGCAAATTGGTACTCTCCTAATCTCTTCCATATTTCACAGTAAAAGGTGCAGTGAAGCCCGACTGTGACAGTGTTTCTGAAGACTTGGTCCATCATGAAGTACAACCCCATTCTAGAGCGGTCAAGGCATGGTACAAAAATGGTCATGTTCAAGCTAAGCTCATTATGAATACCTTAGTGTACGGTTTATACAAATTCACAAGCTGTTGACCCAGATATTTTGCTCATACTTAATTATAAAGGTCAGCCCATTATTCCATTTTAAACCTTGTTTTGAATTCACCCATTGTGTGCAAGAATGCTGCAATTCCTTGCGGTTGGAAACTTGTTGGCTCAATTTTCAGCTTTTAGAAAGGCAATTTTGAAATACCCTTACTATGTCAAAATTACTGGTTCATTCTCTAAGCATGTGAAGGTATTTCTTATTTAGGGATGTACAGTGCTTCAAACTTCGATTCAAATCTAAGTTGACAATACATCACGATTTTAGACCTTATGTTTCTCATAATTAGTTATTTTAGGCTTAAAAATCTGTGAAATAGGCACAATGAGGTAAAATAGGCAATTTTAGGTACAATGAAACTTCCACAGAAGGTGTAAGCCTACAAGAAACATGAACATGTATGATTGGGTTTTGAGTATTTCTTCAAGAAAAATAGGCATAGAACCTAAAATCCGAGGTGTAATTATGAGTGTGTGTTATAAGGGCAAAGGACATGGGGGGGGGGGCCGAATTGTATTTTGTATTCGACCCAAAATTTCGATATCGTGGTTTCACTGGAAGTATATGTTCTGTGCTCCCTGAAGTTAAAAAAAAAGGAAAAGACAAAGTTCCGTGTATGACTCTGGAGGCATTTTCTTCAATATCTTTCTGTCGCATCCTTGAAAGATGTGAAACACAAATTCCAACATTGCTTTTCAAGCATCTTTTCGTTTTTGACTTATACCTACTGTACACACGCTAACAGACACGCGCAGACATGCACGCACACGTGTAGAAAAACACATGCGCAGACATATACACAGGCGCAAACACACACGCACCTTTTTCTAAAAACGCCTTTTTTTTTAATTTAGGGTACTCAAAACATTTCTGTTGAAATCTTGACATCGACAGTTTGGGTCGAACACAATACTTCCTCTGTTTACTATAGGTAGTAGGAAGAAAAAAAAAAAAAAAAAAAAAAAAAAATTAATAATAATAATAATAATAATAATAATAATAATAATAATAATAATAATAATAATAATAATAATAATAATAATAATAATAATAATAATAATAATAATAATAATAATAATAATAATAATAATAATAATAATAATAATAATAATAATAATAATAATAATAATAATAATAATAATAATAATAATAATAATAATAATAATAATAATAATAATAATAATAATAATAATAATAATAATAATAATAATAATAATAATAATAATAATAATAATAATAATAATAATAAATAGTAAAGCAAAGTGTCAGATATTGCAAGATTCTTTGCTTGAGTTTAATCTGGGCGTAATAAATGCTATGGTTAATTTTTGCACCTGAGCAGACAATGTAAATATGTACTTTTATATCATTTTCCTATTATTTTTAGTCATCTGGTTAAAGAAAACCGTATTCTGTGTTGCAGATGGAGTTTTACGAAGCCACAAAGATGCCGCTGACTTTAAGAATCAAACATTGGGTTAACTTGGCCCTTCTGGTCTGTGTTATTTACACTGTAACACAGGATACACTATACCTCAATGAGATTACTGTAAACAGTCACTGGTGGACCTTCCCTGTTTATATATTCTGCACAGTCTTCCTGTCATTAGTGATCGTCCTCTGGGTTGGAATCTGTGCTTCACTCTACCTCACAGCGAAGTCTCTCTCCAACTTAATGAAAAAGGTAAGGTTTTAGAATGTGACTTAATTTTTACTTTCTATACTCTGTAGGGGAGGTTTTGTATTCGACCCAAAATGTCGATGTCAAGATTTCACCGGAAATATGTTTTGAGCACCCCTGAATAAAAAAGCATCTTTAGAAAAAGGCTGGTGTGTTGTGGTGGCGGTGGTGGTGGCGGTGGTGACGGTGGTGGCGGTGGTGGTGGTGGCGGCGGTGGTGGTGGTGGTGTGTGTGTGGTGTGCTGTGTCTGTGGTGTGTGCTGTGAGGTTTGTGTATCTATATGGTGTGTGTGTGTGTGTGTGTGTGTGTGTGTGTGTGTGTGTGTGTGTGTGTGTGTGTGTGTGTGTGTGTGTGTGTGTGTGTGTGTTGTCCGTGTATATATGTGGTGTAGTGTGGTTTGTCTGTCTGTGTGGTGTGTTTGTCTACCTGTGAGGCGTGGTGTGCTGTGGTGCGGTGCGCCTGTGAACTGTTGTATGGTGTGTTCTGTGAGCTGTGATGTGGCGTGCTGTGGTGTGTCTGTCTGTGATCTTTCCTTACCAACTACCGTGAATCAGAGAGTAAAATCCCAACTTCTTGGATGCAATGGTTCCGATAATGGTGCTCGGGATATTAGCATTACGTTAAGTGCAACGATGATCAGTGGAATTGAAAGTGATGATAAACAGGCAAAAGAAGTAGGGGAAGACAAAGGGAATTTAGATAAGAGACCAGCAGGAAAGAGGATTATGAGTTCTTTTCCTGTGTCAACCATCTTAATAAACAATATGACATGCAAGAAACTAGCAGTAACACAGACACAACTTCCCAAAATGGCAACTTTTAGAAATGTTGGCAGGCTACGTAGCATTTAAATTAAGGAAATCAAAACCAGATGAAATTGCTTCATTGTATGGGACATACACAAGCTACTTTTCTGCAGAAAAATCGTGGGTTTCGTTGCTCCTTTACATTCAATAATTTGAATCCAATAGTTTGAACTCAGCAACCAATTTATTTGACACGGAAAATCTGTATCTGTAACTCCAGGTAGCTATTATGTAATAACGATGACTTCGGCATACGGCTACACATACACCGCATGAAGTCACGGAAACCGTGTGCTACAGAGAAACTTGCGTCTGCTACCTACCGTGTTACTTGACTATAGACAGACACGTCATTACTGTTACCGTCATGGCATAGGATATGTACCTAAAATGGACTGTATCAAATGTTTGATTATTGCCAGCAAGGAACCAATTAGCACAGGTTGTATAATTTCGATTTACTTTCACTGAATACACAACAGTCAAACAAAGCAATCAATCACCATCGTAACAATAATAATGCAGCACATACATAAATGAATCAGATCTTACTATATAGAATTTACAGCCTGCTACACTAATCTGTCCATTTCTTGATTTCCTCTTCATACTAACATCGCCTTGGCAGTCATCAGACAGGCCAGCCAACCCTTCGAACGCACAATGCAACCATCAGTCACTGAACAATAACTAAGAAACCATACAAACCCTAGTACAATTTACAGACGCTACTCGGACAGTTATTTTACGAGGGCAAAGGAGAAATAAGTGGTGACATACATAACTCCAGTATAGATTATTTATTGTACAATCATGATGCTTCTACAGGCCTTCAACGTAATCCCCTGCCATATGTTGCACCTGTTACCAGACGTGTGGAAGTCGCAGGATACCAGCAGCGGTTCCCTCTTTGTTGATGTCTGCAAGAAAGTACCCTTTAGCTCGAAGGTCTCTCTGGCGAGGAAACGTAGGGAACACATGAAAGTCACATGGGCTCATGTCCGGTGAAGAGGATGGGTGCTCTAGAATATCCCATCCCCACTGTCCAAAGACATTCCGCACATGTGTCTGACAACCAAGCTATCCTGCAACACAATGGTTGGACCCTATCTTGGAAGTTCGGTCGTTTCCTGCGCAGTGCTGGATGAAGACGTTGTCCACATGCAACAAAGATTGAATCAATTCAACGATGCGTTTTCGACCCCATGTCCACCTTCAGCTGGTTCCTGCTGCATACTATCACCTCCTGCATGAAAAGCTGCAACCCAACGTGCCACAGTCTGATATGGCATATCCTGATTTCTGTAAGCTTCACATAGCCTAGAGTGACATTTCCTGGTGTTTTTTCCACGGGCCCCTTCCATCTGTATCCTATTCGAATTTGTAAGCATCCCCTTTAGGGTGCTATGAATTGGCGACCTAGTTTCAATATATACCACTCCTATCGCTGCAGCACCTACACTGACACCGCCAGTCAAGTTGTATAGCTTCACCAGTCCTCACATATGTTGGAAACCGCAGCTTTAACAAAAACCCCTGCGCGGAGATAAAGCAGCGTTACCACCTATTTCCTTCCAGTTCTCGTATCTGCCTGTCAGTGACACCCTCCGTTGATTTGAGCTTTTCAAAGTGATTAATGTTTGAGTGTAGTCAACCTTAAGCCAATTGCTTAAAACTCCTATGTCTGGTGATCACAAACAGGCAGATTTAATATATTATTTTCAATTTTAGGAATTTCGAGAAGATGGATTTTGGCGTGCCGAGCAGATTGCCAAGTATCGCAGGCTGTGGTTGAAACTGTGTGGCCTAGTGCGGGATCTGGGTGACTCCTTAGCGTTCACTATGGGCTGTCACATGCTGGTGTTATTTGCGTCACCTGTACTCTGTGTATACTACTCCCTCTTGATTATATCAACTGAAGACAGCCATTACATGATGCGAGGAGTGTTCCTGCCCTTCTATGGATTTTTCTGTGTCTTTGTGTCGTGTATAGCGGCTCAGGAAGCTGCTCTGCAGGTAAATATGGGATTTTGTATTTGGTATGTAAGGGTAGTGTGTGCCAGTGTGCCAAGCTTAATATGGTTTTAAACTATATACATTTCAAAATCAGAATTACCTCCATTATAAGGTAATGAAAACTACCACATCTATCCAATAATATTTTTTACATTCTGATAGTACAAATTTGTAGTATCACTTCATAGTTTTTGTCAAAAGACTTTTTATATGTCTATATATAAAATTTTAAAAACCGCTGTCATAAGTTTGGTATACATATCTGCCACAATTTTGTTTACATATCTTCCAATTTTTATGCGACAAAGTACTTAATGATGAACAATATGAGCGGATTATGTAGAATTTTATCCAATGAAATAAGCTCTAAAATTTGAGTTTAGTAAAACATTATTCCACTTAAAATGCAGAATGTTTAAGTTTTAAAAAGTCAATATATTGTAGATAAAAAGTATCCCACCACTCACTTAGTTACTCTGTATGGTTTGTAACGTCTGAAGAAGAGTAAACAGCCGAGGGCAAGGGAGACGACATCTTGGCAGCTATTCCTCAATACGCCAAACAACCCGCCTCATGTTATATTCTCAATGAGATTCAGAGGAGACTCGACTTTATTTGGCTCAAGCTCTTATCCGAGTCCTTTCTTCACTCCTATACGGAATATGAAGTATCTTTGGTGCTTTAGGTTTCGGAAAGCTTTTGGCTTCCGCAAGGTAACTTTTTAATGTTAATGAAGTTTTTAGGATAATACAGTCCATTATTAATTGACTGAAAGCAAACATTACATAGCAACTGCTTTCTTATATGCTTTTGTCTTGTTGACGGCAGAAGACACACAATGGTCTGCAGGATGAAGGGTGTGGCACTGCAACTTCTCCTTGTTCTTCTAAGTAATAAGTACTTTGCGTGATATATTTGGAAACTGCTGTGAAAGAAATACTTGAACTCAGTGAGCAAATACTCACAATATAGAAGCTATTCTCAATTAGGTTTAGGAAATATGCAGATAGTTATTTTGTTTGTAGTTAGGATAGTAAGTAGGGAAAGGAATAGGGAATAGTAATGTAATAGCCATTACTAATGTTGTATATCATCTTGTATTATACAAATAATATTTAATTAGCTTAGCAAACTTCATGTTTTATTTCTAGACAACCCGACATATATTTCTCCTTAGAGCACCTGTCACTATAGAACGGTAGCTTCCTCGCCGGAGGTTTTTCTCACAACCTTATTTAATTCGGAGGAGTGCTAACCAAAACATCGCCTAGCCGCCGCATACTAAGCCCAGTTGAAGGCAAGTGGAAAACATTACAATTAGAAGAACCACTCAGTGTCAGCCAGAAATATGACGGTGGAGAGCGACAATTACGAGCGTTCCATAGCTGGGAGCAGTATATCATCGTGCTGTAATTGCATGTAATCCAAACGCCTAAGGGCAGACTGCAAGCGCACCACACTTAACGACTAAGCAAACTAGTAAAGGTTGGCTCAAACAGGTACGCATAAGTAGTACGAAAACTATCCAACGCTGCACCATACCTGGAAACCAAATCAGCATAATCTTGTAGTGGATGGTTTCGGGAAAGCTCCCTGCACGCTGCTGGAGGAGATGAGGGCCACATTGGCTGTCACCCTTCGGTTCTTCATGCCAATGGACATCAGGCGCCATGTATTGCTCCTTGACAATTACGAGATCCTGTTCAGCCATTCCGAGAATATGTAACAAATGGGCTTCTACTTGACGGACGAGAGGTGGTTCCACCATAGAGTGAAGGTAGTGGCGGTGCGGGCAGACAAAAAACATAATTCTGGATGAAGGAGATCAGTCACGCCACGAGGCGCTACTTCCTATCCGAGAAACCGCACTGTTGACGCTCCTTAGTGCCAGCTATCAGATTAGAAGTTGCTGATAAATTGTGAGCCGTTTGCATTTGTCACACTGAGACCACAGATAGCAATTAACATGACACTGTATAGTCGTCACCTCCTATGAGGCGAGAAGAAGCAGATTCATAATCTGTTCGCGTAATTCCAAGATTTCTTCAACCTATCGGAGGATGTACCGACAGTGATGCGTTACATCGACAAAGATGATCCTCGACCGATTAGACCACCATACCGTGACCTAATAGCAAAGTAGAAGTACACAACCGGATAGTTGACATGACCAGTGGCGTAATAGAGGAATATGATAGCCCGTAGTCATTACTAGGGGAAAAAAAATGTGTGTTGCACTCATGATTTTCTCTACTCTTGTGCTAACTATTCTTAGAAACTCTTATTCCTCGACCTTCATGTTAGTCGAGATAAACATTTACTGGAATAATCTTATTGCTGATTTTCTTGAAGGTCCAAGGGAAATATGGGAATACAGTAAATTATGAGCTGTGGTAAATTCCCAGAGAATGGAACACCTGGTTAACACCATGACGGAGGCCCAAGTGACTGTAATCGAAAGCGCATCACCAAAGCCAGTCAACACTGCATCAATTCAGTAGTATGACACTCACAGAGCATAATTTCCTCGTTCAGAACAGAAACAGAGCCCGGAGACGTTCTCCAGGTCCTCGGAGAACAAAGCTTCATATCGCCGTCTGCAGGAGGAACTCAAGGTCGATCTCCGATAGCACTCAAATCACAGGTGGGAGTCCTGCCTTTCCCACCTAAAACCGGAGGATGGTTCTCTTTGGTGGAATACCAAAACAATCATGGACATTCCATAACGAAACCCACCCCTTCGACACGGCCAGGTGACAGCCCAGTCAGAAAGAGGAAATGCCGAACTGCAAACTCTGTTTCTGGAAACATCGTTTTAGATGGCAGACCCAAATGATCAAGATCATGTACACCAGATCCAATCTGAAGTCACAAACGTCCTTCAGTATCATGCTGACGTCGGTACAGGAGATCTCAGAATACACTCGCAAGTTTGCTCCCTACAGGACCCCAAAATTTGACAGCATTATAAACGCCGCTCTTAAAGCACTGCCGCCTACCTGGCTGAAGTTCTTGGTCCACCTTTTCAGCGGAATACTTCGCACTTTCCTCAAGCCTGGAAGTATGCGAAGGTTATTACCAGGGTTAGGATTTTAGGTGCAAATTTCAGATGAAAAAAGCAAGGGAACAGGTGGTCAAATTAGGTAAAATGAGAAACAAAAAGCTGCTGGTTTGTTCAACTAATTCAACAATTTCTCTTTCCTCTATTCTAATGTATTGAATTACAAACGAGTTCATCAAATTATCATTCATCAGAAGAACGAAAACACATGAAAGTGTTATACTTCAAGACATTAGGCATCTCTACATTTTTAAAAGTAAGTCTGCTTCTATTAGGAGATAGAATGTCTTTGTAGATTTTAAAGCTTCTTTCAACATACACAGAAACCAGTGGGGAAAATCTTGTATTCACTCGGAATGGCAATTCTACAGATGTGGCGAAATCCTTAAAGTCCGGATTCTTCTGAAGACTAAACTCAAGTTTGTCTTTGGCAAAGCCATCTAACTGCTCCCTCAAGGAAGTAAAAATATCCCACTGTTTCTCGTTTTTCAAACCTTGTTCTTATAGTACTTTAATAGCTGCAGTGAGGTACTTGTAACTACGGACACAATATAGTTCTGTCGGTACTTTATGTATTTTCTCCGGTAACAGAAGTTGCTGTGCCTTGGAAATTGCACCTGCATTGGTTGGATCCAAAGAAAGCATAAACTCTTTAGTTTGTCAAAATTCTCGCACAACATAGCAGCACACTCGATTCAAGATCCTCAGCGAGTAATGACCGGGAAATTTGGGAGGGGCAGGCCAGTGGGTTCCTTGTAGTCCACAACACGATTCGGAGCTTTCAGCAGAACCTTCTTCAGGGAAGAGATGAAGTGATTTGTGAGGTCGTATTCGTCCTTGGGATTCACAACCCTGTGAAGAGCACCAACCAAGAATGTCACATGCTTCAACTTAGGAAATAAAGGTTAACAGCTGAAACCATGTATGGAGCCTGGTCCGTAACCACAAGAAGTTCTTCAAACTCGATACCAGCAGGCCAGAGTTTTTGACATAGGTCCATAATTGATTGCATTACTGTACTGGTATTGGCTTTCTGCAACTTTCTGTAACATTTTTAAGAACATGGGCTTAACTTTCTCTCCTGCTAAGGGAAAAACTAAAATACTCCAAACATATTCGTTCCATTGATTCTATGGGTTCATCCACAATGACTCCAACTTCGCAATCAGACACTGTATGATTTGTTAGTAAACAGGCTCCATGTAGTTTTTTCTTAAAGTACTCTCATTCGGCATTGACATATTTGTGTATTTTCAAGAAATCCTTTCAAGGCTGGCTGGTTCACCTTATTGAGATGAATTCCTACCTGTGTAAGAACGGCACACAACTCGATTTTGATTTTCTTAAAATTTTGGCTTTTTGAAGAACTCTGTCGAAACGCATTTCGTGATAGAGGCTGCCGCGATTTGTTTGCCTGAGGAGTCTTGCTCATTTGACTATTAGAGGTGGAAATGTGACGTTTGATGCACTCTTGCTGGTGTTTTTCATCTATCGAAATTCCTGGATCGCAAATAGTACATCGAATAACAGTTCCATCTGTGTCTATGAAATCTTGTTTGGATTTGTGAGCCAGAACAATGTCGAGCAATGGATACCTTTGGCATGGTAAAATCTAGTAATACACTCGTTTAGTAATGTAACAAAGGACTTACACCAGTTCACTTGCTAATTCAACGTGACTTTTATACAACTCATTCATGCTGGAACTGCAACCTCAGTGATGTTTAGTAGCTTCGAGCAGAACCCAGAGTCAATTCTTCGAACCACGCCTGTGGGTTACTGCTGAAATTAAAAGGATAGAATGATATACAATGACAATGAGTCATTGTCAGATGTATTATTGCGGGCTGCTTTATAGTGGTAAATCAAGAGCTTTAGCGTAGGATTTTTCCTACACAATTATTTTCCATTGTTGTATATGTGCTTTCAACTCCCGCGCAGCGCTTCAATAAAAAGTTAGGCATACTCTTCACATGTTCACAGCAAGCTGAAGGGATGTTACTTAAAAGTTAAATATGTTATATAGATTAAAATCATATAGAGTAACATGGAAAGAAGCTTAAAATAAAAATCTGTTGTGTTGCACTCACATGACTTTCTCTACTCTTATACTAAACATTCTTACAAACTCTTATTCGTTATTCCTATATCTTCTTCGTGTTAAGATAAACATTCGTACAAATTATGTTATTGCTTATTTCCTTGTAGATGAAAGGGGAATATTACAATACAGTAGGCTTTGTGCGATAGTCAAATCTTTTAAAGCTTTGAGATTCCGTTCTCTTTGCACACTTAACATATAAAGAAATGAGCAACGATGTTGCATTTCGTGAAAGTCTGAAGTTTTCCGAAACTCACACACATAACAAGGAATATCTCCGAAATGGTTCACCCTACAACAAAATTTATTGCGACATAAATTGTGTATTTTAGCAAGATTTACATTTTTAATAGTAAGATTTTGTCTATCTCTAACGGTTTACCAGTTATGCAAAGGTTGTCCAGAGTAAATACGACTACAGGGACTATATCCAGAAAACTCAAGATATACATTTCATGCCTCATAAAAATATCTCAAACATATGACATTTTAATCAAAATCGTTAGAGCCATTTTCAAGAAAATAAAAATTTTCCATGCAAAGGGTAGTTTAGGGTGGGGCTATTTTCTTCAAAATCTTCGTGTCGCATCCTTGAAAGACATTAAACTTAAATACCAACTTTGGTTTTTAACCGACTTTTCGTTTTTGAGTTACGCTGTCCACAGGCACACAGACAGACAGACAGACAGACAGACAGACACACACACACACACACACACACACACACACACACACCTTTTTCTAAAAATGCTCTTTTCGGATTCAGGGGTCTCAAAACATATATTTCCGGTAAAATCTCAACATAGAATTTTTGGGTGGAATACAATACTTCCCCTACTTACCAGTAGAGAAAATACAAAGGGGTGAAAGGGAATAAAGGACATGGTTGGGGGAAAGGGATAAAGGTACCCAAAAAGGGAAACAGATGCATGCCTATTTTGGCAACTAGAATCAAACCTTCACACTGTGGTATTTTCCGAAGAGCTTAAATGCTAACCCCGGTTATTACTATCTGTAAGCCGGGAAAGGGTCCTTCCTCTCTAGAGAGCTATAGGCCAATCAGCCTTCTACCTGTTCTGAGCAAGCTCTTTCAATGTGGTCTAGGCACGACTAAGGCCTACCCTGAACAGGCACAACACAATCAGACCTGAGCAGTTTGACTTTCCAGCATCGCATTCCACCACCCACCAACTTCTCCGGCTGGTAGAAGAGATATACACTGCGTTCAACAGGCGTCATTACGTCTCAGCTCTACTGCTGGACGTAATAGGGACATTCGACAGCGTATGGCATGAAGGACTTCTCGCCCGCCTCCACACCTATCAAGTTCCACCCCATCTCTTCCACCTCTTGCAGTCCTATCTACGGGACAGAACCTTTTCCGATGCAATTTCCTCCTCCCATCCCATACACGCTGGGTACCAGCAAGTGTGCCGGGCCCCACAGTGTTCCTTCCCTACATTAACACCCTTCTCACAATGTCACGGTGCTCTCTTCCTATTCGCGGATGATACCGCCGTAACATCGATGTCTTCAAAACATTACATTCAGCCAGATGCATCCAGCACTACGGTCACCTGCTGACCACCTGGTTTAACCGCTTGCAGTTACGGATCCATCCGCAGAAGAGCCAAGCTATAACCTTCGGTCATCGTCCCATGGAACACGTTGCCTGGCGGGTGAAGATGTGCCCTGATCCACATCTGTAAAATACCTGGGTTTTATCCTAGATGTCAAACCGACATGGAAGATCTACTTGGAAGACGTTAGCAACCATATAAACAAGAGAATGGCGATGATATACCCGCTGTACAATAGGACATCCCAACTATCCCAAGAGAACAAACTACCGTTTAAACCCGTCCTCCGCCCAGCTTTTACACATGACTGCCAGATCTGGGGAATCGCAGCACAAAGTCACTTCCGCCAACTGGAAGTACTTCAGTCCCACTAGCTAAGCACAGCAATATACTCTCTTTGGTACATTCCAAACGCTACAACCTAAAAGAACCTCCACTTTCTCTTTGTCAAAGAATATATTCTTATCCTTTCAAAACATGTTTAACAAACTACCCTCCAGTTTCAGCCAACTGATCCAGGGACTGGAGGAGTATGACATAGAACCTGGAGAACGATATAAACTACCAAGAGTTGTGCTAGGTAACACCTGAAGAAAAGAAGTCCCATAATCCTACAAACAAACACTTATCCACTTGTTCAACCTCAATTATCGTCTCCTACTATAAAACCTTCTTAGCCAGTAGAGGGTCTTACTCTAACCTCTCAAGAACAGGGGGCGGGCTATAAGATCACCGGCAAGCACAACCTCCCAGTGTCCATCGCCGTCGTCATTTGTAGTCAAATCTTTTAAAACTTTGAAATTGCGTTCACTTTACAGGGCCAAGAGATAAAATGAGGAACGATCTTCCATTTGAGAAAAGTTTAAGTACAGCAAATAACAAGGAATATCTAAGAAATTGTTCACTACGTACAAAAAACAAAAAAAAAAAAAAAAAAAAAAAAAAAAAAAACATTTGGATATACCTTGCATGTTTTAGTGAGATCTATTTATTTTTGTATAGCAACTTTTGGTCTATCTCATACGATTTAACAGTTGTGCAAAAGTCATCAAGAGTAAATAGGACTTCATTTGTTATGTCCGGAAAATTCGAAATGTACATCTCATTTGCGATAAATTTATAAACAAGAGCCATTTTTGAGAAAATCGAAATTTTCGAAAACGTTTCCGTGTAAAGTAGTTTAGGGCGGTAGAAGTTTCTTCAAAATCTTCGTGTCGTATCCCTGAAAGATATTAAACTTAAATGCTAAGTTTGGTTTGAGTTATGCTGACACACATACAAACACACAGACATTTTTCTAAACAGTTTGTGTTAATTCCGGGGGCCTCAGAGCATATTACCGGTGAAATCTCGACATCAAAGTATTGGGTCAAATACAATACTTCCCCTATTTAGTAGAGAAAGTAAAAAAAGAATGGGGATCTGCGCTTTTGCGTTGACTATCTGAAGCAGAACAATGGTACACAGAAAGACTACTTCCGCTTTTAGCGGTTGACATGTTAGCACGACATCAGTGGTTTTCCTGGCTGTACTGCAACTCGATGTATTGGCAAATGGCACTTCATCTCGGTGAGAACACAATACTACTTGACAAACTGTAGCAGTTCACTGTATTACCTTTCTGACTCTTCAACGCCCTCGAGACGTTCCAGAGACTTAAGCAGCTTATGATGAGGCGTACAATACTTGTCTGCCTTACGTCTGTGTCATTATCATAGGCAAGGCATTCGATCATCAGCTGAACATTATGAGGGAGTGGTTCGAAAGGTTTCAACGGACCAGCCTGAAGCTGAACGCCAGAAGTGAGAGCTATTTTGAAAGGACGTGGACTGCCTACTGCATATTGTAAGCCCTGGTGGAATGACTACTGACCTACAAAAACTATAGGAGATGAATTACCCAGGCCAATAAATTAACAAGAACTGCGATGATTTGCACTATCCCAAATCCGTGTTAGGACATGAAAATGTGGCCAGATCGCTGACAGAGATATATGGGCCTTAGAGTGGTCCGATTCAGTGAGACTTGGCATACATTCCCTTCTAGAAATGCTTGCAGCACTATCAGTATTAACAGCAATGTCCGTGGTTGTGTGTGTTTTTTTTTAAATAAGTGGACCATAATTTACCTGCGTAACTCAATTAGGTCAGTACAGTGTAGATAAAGCTACATAAAAATAATAAATAATATATTCACTATGTGCAAAGCTCAGATTTTCTTGCCTATTGCAAGTGTTATATAATTATATTTTCTTTAATTGACTGATTACTCCAATCATATTGTTAAACATTTTTAAACATAATTGTTAGCTACATAGTTACTAGTAAAACGAAACTACATTCTATGGAAACAATTATATTTCAAACGTTATATCATTACGCACATTTTGTTCTTAAAGGTCATATCCATATAAACCCAAATCCACCTTTTAAGTTTGGTACCTGTAGCAGCACGTTCATTCTACGGGGCGTTGAAGTGTTCACCTTCTACCAGGTTGTAGAAAAGGATGTCTACTATAGCAACTACCTTTTTTTAAACAAGTAATTTATCCAATTTACTTTTTAGGTTGGCATCAATTTTCGTGATGAAATAGAAGAAATTGAACTGCAATTCAAATTCAAGCCAATGTTGGTTGAAGAAGAGGTATGTATGTTCATCAATTACATTCTCTTTATGCTATATACAAGGTGTCCCACAAAACACCGACAACGCTTGGTATGCTGTGTGCGATAGCAAACTGATAGGTTTTTCGCTGTGGTGCATCGAAGTGTGAGATGGGTGTGTGTTTACATTTCGTCAATAAACCCAACATAAGTAGCACATCGAGCCGTATATATTACAGACGGGCTTCGAATGTGCACCTCCCACGTCATTACAGAGCCTATATCGGCGGTGCTGAGCCTCACACACATTATCCAATGCATGTGGTTGTCTTTGAAGATTTTCACTCGCTCCATGGGCTTGAGCAATAAGGTCCTCCGCTGACATTACAGGAGTGTCATACACCACACTCTTCATAAAAATCCATAGCAAATAGTTGAGTGCTGTCGGATCTGTCGATCGTAGTGCCCGTGGAACTGGTCCTTCTCTACCAATCAATCGATCTGGATATGCGCAGTTGAGGTAATTCCGCATCAAGGCGTGCTAGAGCTCATATTGGTCATTTCCGCATCTCTATGCTGGTTCGTGTCGCACTGCTGTTATAACGTTACTGTACTGGAAACTACACAAGTAACGCAGTAGGATGCGCACCAACGGCTATGTTGAAGGAATGTTATTAGATGTTATTCGATTCACGTCGTTCATTCGCAGTAAACAGGTGACCAAATGTTCCATACCTTCCATATTAAGATAAAGCCAATCTTATCAAACTTGTCACAACCGTTCGTTCTCGGACCTTGACGCTCTGCAGCGTCCAAACCGTGCGTTTCCGGACAGGCGTTCCTACTCCAATCATCTTGCCATCCCGCACAATACACCAAGCGTTGTCGGTGTTTTTGAAGACACTCTGTAGGTACGTATATGTGTGTGTGTGTCTGTGAGATTCTCTCCCCTTCCCTCTCCTCCAATCTATACCTCTTCCTCCCCTCCCTCCCCTCCCTCCCCTCCTTCTCCTCCCTCCTCTCCCCTCCCTCATTTCCAGTCTTTCGCCCTCTCTTTCCCCAGTCTCCCCTCCCTCACCCTCAGTCTCCGCCTCTGTCTCTCTCCCTGTCGTGTGTCTATGTGTGTTTCTGTGTGTGTCTGTTGCACCGTGGGCGTGCTGGTACAATTGTCAAAGACAAAGGATGAGGACCCTAATACCGGGGAATCGGCAGGACCAATTCTGAGATAGGATTGCCCCCCCCCCCTTTCTCTAAGCATAAGACGTCTAGATAACTGAGTTTAATTAACTAATTCTTAGAATGTTACCACCCTTTGAAAGAGAACAACAAATAATCTTAAAGAATTTGACCAGGGTGTTCTTGGACACAAAATAGGCGTATGAGCTTCAATCACATACATAGCTCGCCCCCCTTTAGGCACCACGAATAACACAAGTGACACAATACACTTAGTTAAGTGGTCATATTCAAACTCTTGCTTTGGGTCCATTGGGGCAGAGGAGCATTTGTAACCATGCAGAATGATTTAATTTTCTAAAATAATGGTTTGATTTATTGTGGCTGAAACATTTTACTTTTCGTGCATTTTTTAACCTGAACAAGATATAGTGCTTTCTTATATCCATTGTAAGCTAACGAAGCATTGACAGTACACGACGGAAGTAAATTCTTTAATATGGTAGTAACCGTCGACATTTATAGAAAAATGCCTTTGAACGTGGGTTGCTTAAAAGAAAATATTAGATATTAATTTGTAGAATAATGATTGACAGTTGAAGTAGGTATATTCCCTATCTTGTCTAGAGCAAGTGTAATCGAATTCTTCTTAAGCTTTCAGTTCTAAAAATTCAATCGTATTGCAGCAATATGATAATATTGTATATTAATATATTTGGCTCAGGTTATATAAATAACGCTGTTCCCGTTAAAACAGAGAGAAAGGGGACAAACGTTTCTGCGGTGAGCGGGATTTGATCCACGTTCACGGGGCCACTCTGGGTACGCGCTTAAACTGTTTTAATTCTCTCACTGAACACAAGAATTGAGTGTGGATTATTAAGCTAACTTTGGTAAGCAGAGAGCTCAACACTGATATCGTTTTTACTTTTGGTCCAATATTTAGTGAAAACCTAATAGTAACATATTTTCTGCAGACGTAGTAACGTTGAATTTGTAATATGTACCCTTCAATTTAGAGTGATTGTTTAAATATCGCTTTTCAAAGTTGCGAGGTGAGGCAATGGCTGCCATCCCCTCTGAGTAGCAAGGGAAGCATATGTATATGACTGATTTCATTCTCATACCATCTGTTTAGGTACGCCTGGGGATTAGGTGACCCTTCACGCAGATCTCACTGAAGGTGGCTATTTACTTTTGTCAAAGATAGTACCTTTGTGTTTATAAGTCAGAGAGATGGCTTGGTTTATTAAACTATAGCAGCATCAGCTACGAAACGATTTAAGTTTGATGTTGAAGGAAATGATAAACAATATCCTTAGATTGTGAGTTTAGGTTACAGTATGCGTTACTGAAGAATTCAGATGTTCTTATTTATTACGACGTAGCGGACACAGCATGGCATCCCTTTATGTTTACACTCACGAGCTATGCGGCTCCGTGATGTGTGTTTGTTTATATGCTGACCTAGTGAAAGTGAAACCTGCAGTGTTGCCAGCTTGTTTTCAATATAACTAAAATATATCCGTAGGAAATGGCCAGAAACAAAAACGTAAGATACAAAATGTGTTCCAAATGTCGAGCGAGATCTATCACTGGTTTAAATTAATGTAATGACTTCCCTTCACCCTGTATGTTTAGCGCATGAGCGGAAGTAAACGTTACGAGTGTCAGTGACAAGATTATACGCGTGTTACATACAACGCTTTGTGCAATTTTAGCATTACAATGCGTCAAAGTAATAAATTTGCTAAATGTAAAATTATAATGTATCAGAGATCAGAGTTGTATGACGTAATATGGTTGCTAAGTAGACGATATTTCATTTCTTTCAATCAAAGTATGCTTACGGAGAGGAATATGAACAGTTTCGTGGATGAAGAAATGAAGTAATTCTTGTGTTTGCATGTTGGTGCACTTGTGAGAGCAACAATTTCAGCTTTTCTTATAGGTACATCAGAGAAAATCATGTGGTGATGACGTCATTACTATTTTGTTGTCATTTTAATTACGTCTTTTTGGCATTGGTACTATAAATAGGGTGATTTCACACCATAAGCTGTTTTAATGCAAGGATTGCATGAACATATAGAGTTACTACAAATGCTTCATTCGTTTTCAAAACGCTATATTTTCCACAATAGTACACCCAAAACAATGGTTGATATAATAAAATAACAGGAAGCTCACCAAGTTTGCGTTCATTACACCGATGGCAGCACGGAAGTAGTGCCTTCACAAAATGGCTAATTCTCTGGCAAACTTGAATAGATGGTATGAGAATTAAATTAGTCAAATGTTTCCCTTGCTGTTCAGAGAACATGGCAGCCGTGTCACCTCGTAGCCCACCTCGCATCTTTGGAAAGCAATATTTCAGCAATCCTTCTGTATTAACGGGCAAACTTGCAAATGTAACTTTAGTGCAGCTGCAGAAAATATGTCCTTATGGTGTTTTATTAAGTTGTGGACTAGAACTAAAATTATTCCAGTGATGGGCGCTAGGATTACAGATGTGAGTTTCATCAGACGAAGACCGTTCGTAGCTATAGCGGAACTGCGTAAGTTGTCTTCGTTCACATTAGTAGTAGTAACCTGACTTTAGTTCGGATTCACTTTAACATTCCTTTTTTATTTCCCTTTTTCTTGTCTCTTTCTTAACGGGTACATCATTATTTATATAACTCATGTGGAATATAAAACTGAAATTGAAAGAATTGAACAGAAATTTGGGGAAGACTAATGGCAGAACTGAAACGGGTTAGAATGGAGAAAATGGATAGTACAAGCGTACTCCAAGCCTAAATATATGGCAGCAGGGAGCAAAAGCACCGCCTCGATAGCGGAGATGGTAGCGCGCTGGATCCTGGCGCGGAGGATCTGGGTTCAATCCCGGGTACAAACGTTGGTATCTTTCACCCGCATAACTGGTCAGGAAAGGTCGGAACACTCAACACATAGCACCGGCAGAGGTGGAAGTGAAGGCGGAGGCAGGGGCATTAAAAATTATTTTCTACTTTTTAGCTCGGTTTGTTAAAAGCGTGTTACTGTTAATTTTTTAAACTTTAATTTATTTTTTGTTTTATTTATTTTGTTTATCATTGTAACGTGCTCCAACGTAGTGTAAAATTCGGACGATGAATGAAATTAGTGTAATTATGCCCAACTGACTCCGAGGTCCATATAGCTTAAAGTTTTTCCGATATCCGTCTTAAGATAAGTAAAAACGCCTTATCGGAATAACTCATCCTAATCGAGTTTCGAACTCGGGACCTCTTGAATGTGAGCCAGACAACCTACCAGCACACTACGGAGGTGAGCTAACACACACACACACACACACACACACACACACACACACACACACACACACACACACACACACACACACACACACACACACACACACACACACACACGCAAAAAGAGACAATACATAGAATGTATTTTAAAATGGCTTCTTTTGGATTCAGGGAGTCTTAAAGGCTATATTTGCTTTGAAATCTCGCTATCGAATGTTTAGTTAGGATGTACTATTTCCTGTTTTTACTACAAGTGCGTAGTAGAAAAAAAAGTAAAGGAAATAAAGCGGTACTTTTATAATAAATATAACTTCATAAAGCATACTGGTCAAATTTATTTTCAGATACAAAAGTTCCTGGATGCAATTTCCAACCATTCACCTGTGATAAGCCTTCGGGGCTTTACCGACGTGGACGCTCACCTGGTGACTTCGGTGAGTGGTATTCCTGAGTTTTAAGGTGTTTTTATCTTCACAGCATTACACCTCCTAATATCCGACGCTGTATTCGAATATCCGACTGCCATATAAGGTATTTCTCTTTTTCTTTTGAGTAATGGACCCACAGAGATAATAGCCTACCTTGAGTAGTAAACAAAATCACCATTCCTACCTATTTTCATGAGTAGTCCCAGATTTAAACACACATCCTATATAAAATACAGTTTACACTTGCTTACCAACATCAATATTGACAAGAAACCACAACAGTATTTACAGCTACTGAGCCGTTGCCTGAAATTGAGCATAGTGTGAGGCCCATGCCAAGGGATGAGCACGTCGCACAGACAGGTACCGGATCACCACAGGTGACTCGAGTGTGGCCTAACAAGCTGATTAAACTCACCTCTTCCCACCTGGAATCAGTAAACCCTCAATTTTCTTTTTTGTACATGTTCAGATTAAACTGACATTATTTGCCTTGAGTATTATGTCGTTGTAAAACAATTCATTCAAAAGAACTGTTGTATCTGACTGGTACCTGGCACCTGGCACGTGAGTGTAATACTGTCAAGCAAGTAGACGAGTTTTCCAGGATGTTCGAACGCAGCCACGTACACCAAGTAGGAATATAAATGTTTATAATAATTCTTATTCTGAAACAATGGGTAGAGGAGTTCGATGAATTGGTACTCGTCCGACATGGACTTCCTGGGCAACGGCCGGTCAAAAGAACTTGCGTCTGGGGTTTATATACATTTCATTAAAGTTTTAGGTTTCCTAGATAAAATATGCATAAGCTCAAGATCCATAACCAACTACAATAAATTCTCATACAAGGTATTGTAACAAAACGGCCAAAATCCGGTCCGGTTACTTTTCTATCACTTTGTTGCACAATTTTACTACCAATACACAACTTTCTTAACAATCTACAGTTTTTCGTGCTGTAACAACTCAACTATTCTTCTCATATCCTTGCCCAATACTTTCAGTATCTTTCTTTCTTTCACTGTTTCTCAGTACGTCGTTACAATGACTATCGACACGTCTTCCAACGATACACACACGCACAGTAGACTCTCGCCGACTTATTTCCGTAGCTAAAACTAAACTGACTCAGTTGCTTGCGAGGCAGCCTGACACTGAACTCTTTTTTCTTGCCAGCCAACCACAGAATTATACTGGACTTGTGTAGCGTTTAGCCCTTCCATGTTATTTCTCAAGGTAGGCTCCGGCCAATCGAGCCTTGCTCTGTCTCGCTGCTAGCTTAGAGCCTCTGCGCGGCTCTCGGGTTACGTCAGTGACGTGCTTTATTGGTGACACAACTAATCGTACAACAGGTCAAATTAACCTGCAAGTCTATAATACTGTACCAATATTCTACATTTATAGCATTACAAAGTGCGCTTTATTGAAATTTATCATATATAATTCTGTGTTACACTTGCAGCAGAATACTTACGCTGTGTTTATCTCTGATGAATTTAATTATTTTATATCTATCTATACGTACAACGACTTAATCAGCAAAAAATAAAACAGAAACGGGTTTTCTACATTTAACTAATGAGCTCTTAAACATTAACATTACATTTCATAATATAAAAACCCAAGACAGATAACACAATTCGAACAGTTAAAGGTCTAACTAATGAGAAATTATGAATGAGTAACTTACATAAATTATAAAATACAACAAAATTAAACTCCAAATTATATTAAATGTTTTATTTTTGTTGGTTGGTTTCTGTTGATCAGGCTATGAATTTTTGGGGTGATATTTCGTGCTGCTTTGATTCAAAGCATTGTATTAAGATTTTCATCATGAACGCATATGCATGTATTGTTCCAAAAGTTGATCCCCCAATGCTATCCACTGCTGTGGCGTGACCAGCCGCTGCTTGGCAAGCAAGCTCTAAAATACTGTGCCTGCCGCTGCTTGTATTAAGGTTGGAACCGAAGTCCTTTATTTAAACCGGTGATCGACCTCCCTAGATATATTCCAAACACTTATACATAGTTTGGCTTAATAAGTTCACTTATTTAGGTATGAACCGGTGTAATTTCTTACACCGGATTTGACACGGTATCTTCCACGGTCACAATCTTTACGAATATTACAATATTTTTCCCAATTTAATATCGCCCCTTTAATAGTAGTGACATTCTTTTACACGCTTTTACACTTGCATCTTGTGTTTTTCTATTTAATATTTATTATGTAGTCATTGATGTTCATTATACTACTTATTCAATATTGTCACACATTAACAAGTACCAACATTATCTGGAGCAGTAGAGAGCAGCATGGTGGTGACTATTAAGAGTGACTAAACTAGTTGGCATCAATGCAATTGTTACGTATATTGTATAGGTTTACGGATATGGTGATAGTTAATATTCAATACCATTCTTTCTGTTGCAGTTTATGTCGTGCATGATGACTTACATGGTAGTACTTATCCAGCTTAACATCGGCCAACAAACTCCTGAGAAATATCAGTCCAGCAACAACGCCACTTGCATCCATGATTGATGAATTCGTTTTACTGCCTCTCAAAGTATTTTTAGATCGTATTAATTGCCACATAATGGAAAACTATCCGTGGAGCACCATGATTTTGTACATCACTGGCTGTAGTGTTATAATACTCATAGTACGCTATAATACTGCGTGTAAAATAATCTTATTTAAAAAGAAATTAAAGCTTATGTCAATTTATTTTTCCACTCGGCATCTCCATTGTATATTCCACTTGTTTTTCAAGCAAGTTATGTTTTTCAAACATAATTTTAGAATGCATGCGGTTGTTCTGAAGTTCTGTTAGTTTAATTTTTGAGTTTGTCCTTGTGGTTGGCTATAAGCAGCATGGAGGTGTTTGTTTGAGCTTCAGTGACAATTAGAACGGGATTTTGACTGCGGACTACCGTGTGCTCACAAAGGGTTATTAAAGGTCCATATAAAAATACGTTATAATTATACTGACATAACTTTATAATTAAATTTGCTTGCAAAATAAATTCCAGAAAATAAGCTACTCACTGAATTTTCAGAAATATAAGTCTAATATTAGTAAATTAAAAATAAAGGTAGCTCATTAATATTAATGACCTTCCAACCTATTTATCAGCCTAATTTAGGGTAAAAACATTAGAACAAGTAAGAGAGTTCAACTGTTTATGAAGTAAAATAAATTATATGATAAGAATTGAAATTAATGAACAAAAATCTTGTAAGATTCCAAATTATGTGAGGCAGTGAGAAATAAAACAAGAGACAGGGTTAAATTTCTATAAGATAATAGCGGTCCCCACATTACTCTATGGAAGTGAAACATTCGTTCTCACGAACAAAATGAAAAGCCAAATACAAAGTGCGGGATGAACCTTTTAAGAACAAACGGATGCAGTAAGTTATATAAAATAAAAGAGGACATTAGAGAAGAACTCAATATAGACTCTATAGCAACATAATTGAAAAATATACAAAGGAATGGGTGCAACATACTCAGGCGTTTCAACAGAGCCCCAGGGACCCATTTATCCCTAAGTTGTGCAAATTGGAGAATGTAGAAAATTTGAGTGAAATTGCTTCGAAGGAGCAAAATATCGCGAAACAACGACCTGCTCTAATCCAACTAAAATTGTACCCAGGCGTTTGTATAGAGCCCCAGGGACCCATTGATACCTAAGTTGTGCAAATAGAGGAATGTTGCAAATTTGAGTGAGATTGCTTCGAATGACCGAAATATCGCGAAACAACGACCTGCTGTAATCCAGCTAAAATAACAAAGAATATCTGAAAGAAGAATCCCTAAGATTACATTCCAATGTCAACACAAAGAGATGTTGGTAGACCCACAAAGTCGGAAAGAGCAACTATTGTAAGACGGAACGGGCATTCTGCCCACGCTGTGCGGTGGAGAACTTAGGTGAACGAGCGCAGTTTTGGAGATAAGTATTTTCCTTATATTTAAAATGAACAACTTATTCTAACGAATTTGGAAATATAAAAATTTTAAGTGTTTTACTATTTTAATTTTATAAGAATATTCGGAACACGGTGAGTTCTTATCAAAAGGTACCGTAACTTACTGTATGACATTATTCATCCATTTATTATTTCCACAGACGGTATGCCTATTCTGTGGGAGAAGTTGCCCAGCAAGCACGGCACTCGCTCTGATCGTTCAAACGTCATCAGTTTGACGGTATGCGCACCACGCCAACCCTGTTTCTGTCCATATCGAAGATCCGTGAAGTATATATTCGCTGTAAATGGTAACATGAATGTATTAACAGTGTGCTGCGGCTCACTTTTATGTAAATAAAACACTTTGTGGAATGCTGGTGTGGTTATGCAAGAGTAATTAAGAATGTTGATTATTCTCTTATGATGTACTCTCATGCCATGGAGTATGGTGTTGTGAAGCATGTTATTTTGTCTGCGTGTTTTAATTAATGTCGTTAGTCTATTAGCACTCTTGGGATTGAAAATCGTACTTGTAGGTGAACTCTCCATCACACGTCCCTCAGAGCTGACATACCCTTCAAAGATTGATTCAGATGTTTAATGATGACTCATTTTCATAAAATGATTATGTATATTTAACGGGCTCAACTAATAGGTAGTTAGTGCTCTTATAAAACAAATTATCGCAAGGAGCACAGATACATTTGTTCACCAGCTCGTGGTCCCTAGTAGGAATTCAGCGAGCCAGTATGTCAGTAAAGAATTCCAGGTACACAGCAATATCTGAAGCGGTAATCGTGCTTCCGATCATGCTTACGATAGTAGTGCCAACCTTGAAATGTGAATTCATGATAGGTTAAGAAGTCGCTCAAAACAGCACAACTTAATGTAATTTCCAGTTCATGCAGTATATTCAGTTTATAAAACGTAAACGCTATTTTCAACTACTTTGTCTTTCATTTTCTAACTTTCGCATATTTTTCAAAATCCCTGCCAGTCTGTTTCGGTTTTAAGCGATATATTCTCAAGCGTTATATCGTGATATCCCTGTAAGGATAAGTCACCTGTTGCATTTAAGTATTAATTTTATCTTGGACCAAGCTCCATGGGATTGAGAGTACACATATATGGGGGCAAGCAAACGATAGTGTGGCCCAAGAAAACAAAAAATGCGTTCGCTTTAAGAACCTCTTAAAGTTTGTTTCAATCATCCATATTGTACAAATAGAACTCTCATTCTGAACCCCTTTGTTCTGCAACCACAATATCTAATTTTACAACACTCCTGAGTGGGGTTTATCTACTGTTACACTCCTTTTTCGGTTACTTCTGACAAAAAAAAAAAAAAAAAAAAAAAAAAAAAAAAAAAAAAACTAATGACTCGTAACATTTTCGAACTGAAATTAGAGAAATAAGCAGCGAGTAAACATAGGGCGAATGACATTGGAGGTAAGTTGGCAACGAACTAAGGATAATAGGCATTTACACAAAAAATGGCAAGTCAAAAATAAGTTCCTCACTAGAGCTAATGACAAAGGCCATAAATAAAGATAAACACAATAAGAATCCTAGGGAAATACTTCGGATATAAACGAATATACAGAACTAATGGAAAAGTAAGAGAAAAGGACGAAATACCAAAAATAGACCAAGGTTACGTAAACTCTGACTAAATATGGCTGATTAAATCTTCATTTGAAGCTTATCTTGGTTAAAAACTTAAAGCGCCCCATCGACTGCTTGGTTATCGTTCGCCAGGACCTCCAATCGCTAATCGGCAATTGCAGAGTTTCGAACGAGAACTGGAGAAACGCACACTAGCAACATATGATGGGCCGATAGATCTTTGGCGCACAGTGGGCAAAATGGAGCAGGCACCCCTTAATATATAGATACTGTCTCATAAGTAATGTCGTTTTTTTTTAAAGAAAAACAATTATATGAAATGTGTTCGGACAAGCAATTAACTAATTTTCAAAGTACAGACCATTAAATTCTATGGTCTTGAACCATCTTTCAGCGAGGTTTATTATCCCACGATGCTACCAGTCTCTGGTTTTTGATACGAAGAATTCTGTAAGACCCACTTGCACTACTTCAATGTTGTCAAAATTTCTTCTACGTAGTAAATGGGCCATGGATCGAACAAGAAGATAATCTGATGGTGCGAGATCAGGGCTGTATGCTGGTGTGGTAGTAGTTCGATTCCTCCCAATTGCTGAATTTTTGCTATGGTTGTTCGTGCAGTATGAGGCCTTGCATTGTCCTGTTGCAATAGAACTCTATTTCGGTTAACAAATGATGGGTATCTCCGTCTCAAAATTTCATGAACTCGTTCCAGTTGTTGAGAATAAAGATCCGCATCAATCGCCCGCCCGTTTGGAACAAATTCCCAGTGAATCACACCTTCAAAATTCCATCAGACACACATTAGATTGGGACCGAACCTATTTGTTTTAGCGATGATTCTGGTAGGTCGGCGGGGACCAGTGTTTTGAGGCATCAGGGTTTTGGTAATATACCCATTTTTTATCACAAATGACAATTCTCCTGACAAATCTATCATCCATGGGATTACGAATAAGCTTACGACAGATATCCGCTGTACGTTGAGCCGTCACTTCATGAGGTACAGATCTACAGCTTCTGTATGATTTTCCAAGTGTCTCAATGTGGCGGTGTGTGGTATATTTTGATGTACAAAGTTCTTCTGAAAGCCTACGAGAACGTTTTTGCAGATTTTCTCGCAAAACTTGGCATGTATCCTCAATATTCTATACTTTAGGTCTTTCAGACAGTGGTAAATCTTTAGTGTTTTCGTCCCCATTGTTGTGCCACACGATCACTAATGACACCTTCTCCTTCCACTTCACATATTCTTTGAGCTGCGGCACCGGCTTTATAATCTTGTTTCTAGTAATGCTTTAGGACTCTAAGTTCAAACTTTGTTATCTTCATTTTATGATTGTTTATTAACAACTGAAGACTGATACATGCTCGCAATGTACGCAACATCAGCCATGAAATACTGCAAATTGTATTGCCAAACCAAAGAAACCCAATAAATTTGCCAAAACACCAAAATCAGAAAAACGACATTACTTATGAGACAACCTAATAGATACGTGACCTATATTAAATTGCAGCAGCCATTATGCAACCGAGCCAAAATCATTTCCACAACGCGATACACGAGAGGAAGTTAACAGTTTATCGGAATCTCCTGCACTACTCTAAGCTTACAACCGCAGAGGGCTAACCACTCATCGCCCCATCACGACAGCACCCTCTCTGCACATACTCTTTCTACTGTCTGTTCATCAGCTCGTGGCATTAGGAGAGTGAAGGGCAAAGAAGAAACATTCCACGTGGTCGCTAACGTTGTTCTGCTGGTTACGTTGTCAAATTACCTTCAATGTTATTCACATTATGTTTATTTTTTACACTACTCTCTCTTAATTTCAGTTGTAAGACACTAATGTTATGCAGACAGTAAAGAAAATATCTGATGTGCTGCACTCACATGACATTCTCTACTCTTGTACTAACCATTCTTACAAACTCTTATTCTTCTATCTTCTTCGTGTTAGTTGAGACAAACATTTGCAGAAATTATCTTATTGCCTGTTTTCTTGCGGTGCAACGAGAATATGGGAATAAAGTAGGCTTTGAGCGATAGTTAAATCATTTAAAGCTTTCAAATAACGTTCTCTTTGTCCGGTTAACATATAAAAAGAATAACAATGTTCCATTTGCCAAGTATGTTATCCAAAAGTTACTTAAATAGCGAGGAATATCTCCAAAATGGTTCACTCTGCAAAAAAAAAAAATTATTTAGGCAAATTGGGTATTTTAGCAAGATTACATTTTTTGTATAATAAGATTTGGTCCATCTTTTACGGTTTAACATTTATGCAACAGAACCCAGATTAAATAGGACTTCATAGACTATAGCCAGAAAATTCAAGATATACATTTCATTTGTCATAAAAATATCTCAAACATATGAAATTTTAATCGAAATCGTTAAGAGCCATTTTCAAGAAAATCAAAACCTTCGAAACATTTTCTATGTAAAGGGTAGTTTAGGGTAGAGCAATTTTCTTCAAAATCTTCGTGTCACATCCTTGAAAGACATGAAACTCAAATATCGACTTTGGTTCTTAACAGACTTTTTGATTTTGATTAAAATGCCATATGTTTGAGATATTTTTATGACAAATGAAATGTATATCTTGAATTTTCTGGCAATAGCCCCTGTAGTCGTATTTACTCTGGACGAGTTTTGCATCACTGGTAAACCGTTAGAGATAGACCAAATATTACTATACAAAAGATGTAGATCATGCTAAAATACAAAATTTATGACCTTTTTTTTTTTTTTTTTTTGTGTAGAACCATTTCGGAGATATGCCTTGTTATAGTGGACACAGTTTACCGGCAGTTCCCAAGAGTTCAACATGGCCAACATTACAGCAAACAGCAGATGAGAGTATCCCAAAAAGCAGACCTGCCAACGTACATAATAAATACATTTCTAACCTCATGTATCACAGGTTAAAGTGTCACGCTTTCAAACGACAATAATGCTTGAACATCGTTACCAAACAACAAAGAACGTACTCACCGTTACCAAATCTTGTTCTGCAATAACACTTTTGGATAAACTCACTTTCAAGCGCTAAATATCGTAATATACATTTAATGTATTACTGTGTAGCGAACACAAAAATAACTGCATATATTGCTCTAAAAGAATTCAAGACAAAATCACGCAAACACAAGAAGTACGTACACAGATTAATTAATTAATACGGCGTCTTAAAGAATTTTGTTTTAAAATGTACCAGTTGGCTTATCTGCAACGCGTTCATAAACAAGGGTTTCCGTGGCAACATAATAGATGCAATAACACCAGCTATGGCCGTAGCTTTACCATGGTTATATGTTAGAACAGTTGGCGGCACTAACGCAACATAACGGATGGAATATCACCAAATGTAACCAGACTACACCATAATGGGGGAAAATGTTAAGGTTGTTTTTGGGGTATCTCAATAAGCAGTGCCTACTATATTTATGTGAGTTTTGGAGAAGTTATACTTCTGTCAAATGGAACATCTTTGTTCTATTTTTATAAGTTAACCGTGCAAAGGGAACGGAATTTGAAAGCTTAAAAACATTTGACTAACCTTCAAAGCCTATGCATTTCCATTTCCACATTCTCCTTCCATCTACAAGGAAATAAGCAAATAAGATAATTTCTGCAAATATTTATCTCAACTTACACGAACAAGATAGAAGAATAAGAATTTGTAAGAATGGTTAGTAGAGAAAGTCATATGAGTGCAACACAACATATTTTAAGTAATACTCCGCAATTCAACTACGCTTTACATACAATACCTTCGCTATTTTCTGTTTCTTAAATGGTTCTAACAAAGTCTGTTAAAATCATTTAATATATTTACATAACAAAACAACTAGACATTAATTATCGAAATAGTTTGCCAGGTCTTAATTCTGAATTCCTTTTGTATGATTAGTAGACCGCAAGGGACCATCCTACTACGCAAAATGTGTTGATCAACCTGACAGTGAGTGAGGTTGGGTTGTCAACTCTAAAGTTAGAAAAAATTTAATGGTGTAGAATTTCTAGAAACATGTTCCATAACGTTTTGGCCATTTACAAGTTTTTATTATGCAGAAGTTTAACTCTATATGAAGTTCAAGAACATCAAATAATGCTACGTACACCTTAAAACTAGATTTTTTAACAGACAGCGTTTTCCACATTTTTTGGATACAAAATGTTTCTTGCGAATCTGTCTTTCATCACTATTATTGATTACTTCATAGAGAGAGGTGTTAAGTTATTCTATACAATTATCTCCTGTTCATTCCTTTGCTTGGTATGAATTATCACTACGTCATTCTTTTGTTTAGTCAGTGTCGCCAACAACTTATATGTTACAATCGATTAACAATCAAAACGACACTCCATTCCAATTTGACAACTGTTTTAATAATTGTTTTAATAATAGTGTATTCTTCCAGAATGGAGGTTATCAGTTAACGTTAAAAATAAAGTGAGATTTATTTGAGATAAGCTGGTTTTCTGCTACAACAAGAGAAAATCGAAATACACAATTCTTGGGCTTCGTTTTCCTCGGTTGGCAGTGCTAAGTCAATCTACAGTATATTTTAGGTTATTTTTACATAATTTAACATTTTCTGGTCAAATCCTTGCGATATAGTACTTAAATTCATATGCATTTTATTTATCAAATAGTTCAGATAAATATCAGTCGATGGTCTGACCTTCCCAGGTGTCTTATGATATTATGTCCAGAGACTTAAATAGGAAGTTATTAAATATTAAATAATTAAAAAGTAACACCAAATAAATTACACAATAAATTAAAATTATGAGGTTCTCCTCAGGAAAGAAAAAACAATGCAGTTAGATTTAACGAAGCATGGGTATAAAAGTCCATCCTATTGAGTCAGTAGTATCTTTTGTTAATGCCAGAAAATATTTTATTATAAAACATTTAAGTAATTTGCTGCGTAGCACATATTGATAATTAGCAGTATTTGCATAATAATTAGTGAGTGTTAAACTATTAGCACCACTTACATGATCATTGAAGACACTTTAAACAATTTGCCTAGCATCTGGTCACAATTTCAAAACAATTCTTTAAGAATTAAGGTGTTTAAAATGTCTATGATAACACATAACTTAAGTAAAATAAAAGCTTTAGTATTGTAACTTTTGGTGGTGGGTGTAAAGTAAAGTAGACAGATGTGGTCGAGATAAAGAAACACTTTTATTTCCGTAAACAGTAACTTGTACACTCGTTGCAACAGCAAGAAAGTCTTTTCCGATTCTCCAACAGCACGACTCCGAATTCGTAACACAAAGAACTAACTCTTCTCCGTCGGCACAACGCTTCACATCATCTGTCCGTCTCCGTCGGCACGACTACTCAACCTTCACATACGTCTGACTGCCTCTTCTCACACTTTACCGCTATTTATATCTCCCAGGCACTATTCTGGAAGCTTCAGGAACGTTCACTTATTGCGGCGAGATACAAAGCAGAGAAGATTCTCGAAGTGTCTATCCTTTTCTCTCTTTCGGCAAGCGCCCCAACAATGCGGCCATGCTCTGTCTCTTTCCTTCGGCTCCTTTGCGGTAGTGCCGACAATAATGCGATGGGTGACACTGCTGTTGTCGGCAATTAGATGCGGCGAGCGCGGTGACAGTATCATTAACCCTTCCGATACCTTCTTTGTTATTAGTTGGGATTTTGAAATGGCTTATATCCTCTGCAATTCGGTATTGTGTGCGTGTGTGCGTGTGTGTATGTGTGTGTTTATGCAAAAAGAATGTAATTTCAAAGTTGTTACACAGGAAGCGTACTCGACAGGACTTTACTGTTGCTGTAGCTTTGTTCATATAGGTACCTAAAGAAACCTGTAAGTGTAATATAGGGTCTATCCTGTTATGAAGAAATAGCAGAAACCTACAAGAGTAAATAAGTTCATGAGAACGAAACAGGAGTTTGTTTCTTCTCTCACGTGGTCATGGAAACACAAGGTCAACAAATAGCTATACGCTCTTTAAAAATGCAAATACTTGCTGTATCCTGCAACAAAATGTAAAAACGAGAACTTAAGGTTTGTAGCGGTATTTCCACTAATATAACCAAGTTATTAATTATCCACCTTTGATGTCATTGCATTGAAAATTATATCAAATAAAAGCCCTTGAAGAATTATACCAAGGGAAGTCATAACATTAATTTATACCAGTGGTAGACCTCGGTATCTGTAACACATATTGTATCTTACATTTTTGTTTCTGACCATTTCCTGCGGCGATATTTTAGTTTTATCAAAAACAAGCTGGCAACACTGCATAGTGTGGGTGTCACTGTCCCTAGCGTAGTACATAAACGTCTTCAGAACATAAACAGATATCCTGCCGTGTTCGTTGTGCGAGTGAAGGCCAATCACAAGCGTTATCTTCCAAAACATTACTTGAAAGCGAAATTGTCCGACCTGTTTACATCCAGAAACCTGGTCAATTCCCTGACCAACCTCAACGCCACGTTGTCGACTTATTTCACGTCGGAAAGAGCTGCTTGGAGTAAACTCAATTTTGCAGACAATGAATTATTGTGCTATTAAAAATATTTCATAGTCATATGTTTTGTGGCACTGGAATGACCCTTTTTCTATTCCTGGAACACGATTCCTCTAACGAAGCCAGTGCTCGAACTGGAGACCTTCTTGGGTAATGCACGCCTGGGCACGCTGTTGGATGGAGCTGACTTGGTGTAGCATGGCGGGTTAAACAGATCTACAAGTCACTGTAATACCCTGACGAAGGGTTTCTAGATTGCCCAGCTCCTCTGCATAAATGCGTTCTTTTAAATAATCCCAGAGAAAGAAGTCAAGGGGTGTCAGATCAGGTGATCTGGCAGGCCAGGAGACTGGTGCTTGTCTTCCTATCCAATGACCAGGATGTGCAGCATTCAAATGATTGCAGACGATCCTCGACCAATACGGAGGAGCGCCGTTGTGTTGAAACCACATCGTCATTCGCTCCTGCAGTGGCAGGAATGCTGCCTTCCTTACCCAATGAGGATTATCAACACTCCTATAGTGACGATTTTCAGTTTCATTATTGTGAAATCTTGATTCGTCAGAAAACAATATCCTGGATGCGAATCCCACATCACTTGCTTCTCGCTCCAGCAACCATTCACAAAGGGTTACTCGAGCTTCGAAATCTCTCCCGTTAAGTGCTTGGTGTAGGTGCAAACGATAAGGATGGAACTTATTAGTGTTCAATATTCGCACTACAGAAGATTGGCTGATGTTCACCTCCTGAGTAACTGGCCGTGTACTAGTATGCGGATTGTTCTGGGTGGTGTTCAAAACTGCTTCTGCATTAATATCCGATGTTGCTGGTGCGTGTCTATGACGAGGCATTCTTGCAAGTGACGCTGTTACACGCAGACGCCTTTCAACATTCCGGAAGGTGTTTGCTGTTGGTTGTCGTCTGTTCGGATATCTCTCCCGATATAGATGCTGAGCCACTAGTGTATTTGTTCTTGCTTCTCCGTAGATCAAAAGCATATCTACGTACTCATCTGTCGAATACATAATGAAAGACTGGCACGAAATATCGTGCGACAGCATACGTGTGGAGAACGCAGGGGTCAGCATTCGCAACACTACATCATGCCAGTGCAATGGTGCAGAAGTCATTATATCTGTTCAATTACAAAATGCAGACAACCAAAAACGATTTAAATTATAATGTCCTAAACCCTCAGGGACTTTATAATTAGATTATTGTGAATTCGGTTTCCAAATTTGATGAATATAAAAAGAATATTTACAATGCTGAGACTCGAACCTTTGTCATTGGGGGTTAGCGCAGAGGACCCGTGACAATCCTATTCAGCTATTTCGAGAGCTGACTGAAAGCACGTACTGCGTGCAATAGTAGGACTTGTATGCCTGGCGTTATGTCATTGCCACCTCGCAAGTTTTCGTGCTTGATTTAGTCCTTTAAGACAATTTGAATCATTTACTAGCCGTTTTAATATTATTACTTAAATGGCAAAAGTTGTTATGCATATTAATTGAGATGCACGAGGCGTAGTTCACGCAAAAATGTAAATAAACTGTTGTTTAATAATATGTCCGTTTTGACCGTATGGGTCCATGATGGATGAGGCGTGTCTCTAAATTTTTCGTAATTTTTGGCAGCCAACCCCTGCTCTAAGTACTAGAATTCACCATTTTCTTTTTAACTGACGTTGTTAGTGTACTCATATGATAGGTCCATTTTTTCCGAGGCATTTACTGAATTACGTTACTATGTATACTCTAATAAAAAGTTTGTGAAATCGGCTGGAAACTGGAATTCGCTCTCAGTAAACGAGTCATATGTTTTTGAGGAGTACTTTAGCGAGGAGTGCCTTCTGTCCCTTAAACCGCTGTTGCTCTCAATTTTGCGCATTCCTCTCTTTAAGAACGTCAAGCAATACATTTTAGTAAGCACAAAACTGGACTAAGGCGCACATGCCGTTAGATGGGAAGCCTAACTTCCAAAAAAAAATAAGGCACGGCTGACTCGCCTGTTATAGTATAAAGGAAGTGGGATTTATTCAGTATTATAAGTGAGCAGACTGCACTAAAGGGGTTGAAGGTAGAACTTGCAGAGATTCCTGTAACATGAAGTGCCAAGAGTAAAAGTACATCTTGTGTTTTTCTTCCGAGGAACTCAGTCTATAACCCATTCCCACCTATCAACGTCCAAAACATCGCTCTTTTCCGAAGACTAAATCTCTCGTCGAGGCCCACACCCTGAGAAATTGGCACCTACTCAGCTGCATCGACGAGACGAAGGACGTCAAGCTACCAGGTCACCACTGGGGTGACCAAAGGTAAGGGCGGGCAGTGAAATCGCTGCAGGTTTATCTGGATTAACGCGAAGTGCAGGGAGCATGAACCTTTTGTAACGATTACAGACGCCCCTGTTTTGAACAATACAAAAGAACATTCCGAAAAGTGTCCACATAGCAGAAAATTTGGATGCAGCTAACCAGAAAATGTTTGAGCCCTAAGAAATGAACCCGACGCCTGTCGCTACAGACCAGCATATCACGTCGAACATGCGGAAGAATACTCCATTTGCACCTGAAAATGCATCCCTACAAAGTGTTTGTTCATGCGGTCAAATCAACACATGCTCCTCCAGTTTTGTAATTGGCTATTCACTAAGATAGCAAGGTATGGCTTGGGCATGGATCTTTTCTGTTTCTGATGAAGCCTGGTTTCACATGAGTGTTTAGGTCAACTCATAGAATGTCAGATACTGGGCAGCAAAGAATCTGTGCAACTCCTACCATGCCCATTGCATGATCAGAATGTTGCTGTCTGCACTCCACATTATGGATCCTATTTTCTTTCAACGGTTGGTAGATTTGGAGCGTTACATTTCCAATATTTTCAATCCATTTGTGGCAGCATTAACTGAGGAAGGAAAGACCTACAGGATGGTGCGACGGCCCATACATCCCGCCGAACCATGGATCAAACCACACAATCTTCACTCCTTACAGTTAGCAGAGGTCAGTCTGCTCGCGACTCTAGGTCACCGGATCTGTCAGTGTGCGATTACTTCTTGTGGGGAACGCTCAAGACTAAGGTGTCTCGCAACGTCCCTCAGTCTTCAAGAATT